>CM070685.1:25700393-26980786 GCA_036346265.1 Melocanna baccifera
GGCCACCCCTACAACATCTAGTGTTCTGTAATTTGCTTTGTAATTCTCTGCTAGTTGCAACAACCCTATTGTGGTGCAACTTAGCCTTAGTATATTATAGAATTAATTATTGGTGTTAGTTGAAAGTTGTAGCTAATTGTTCACCTATGTGGGTAGAATGGTTTGGGATTTATGCCTCCAAGATGGCTGCTGCCTGGTATGGGACAGCACGGCCTTTGAGGATGAAATTGAAGTTTTAGATGGTGTAATCTTTAAATTATGGTAATTAGGATTTTGTGAGTAGGGTTATGCAGATTGTACAATATAAAATATTTGCTATGTTGGGTTTTGGGTTTGAAAGATATGGTCGTTTAAGCATCGAGACAGCGGGAGGTGTTCAGTGAGAGGGGATTGTTTGTGTTAGGTTTGTGCATAAGAGCGATGTTGTACGCTTGTATGTGTATATATTGCTTTATTGATGAATTGAAATGGATGATATTTGTTTAGGGTAGGCCTAGGATCGATGCTATCCACGCATCGTCCAAAGGTTAAACAGGTAAGTGCATAGTAGAATAGTGGATTATGATAGATACTTAATACTTGTTCCTTTATGCTTTAATTTACAGTGTTTTATGAGATGATATCCACGATTACATATTAATTCTATCTTGATGAGTGATGCTTACGGTTGAATGTCAACATTGGAAGAATGTTGCATCATGCATTGCACTCATACACAGGACCTATCTCGAGTAGGCATCCCATAAGAGTAGGAGAATAAAGACCTACCTCATATGCACTCCACGGAAGTGGGCGAGAGTGGTTCATCGATGTGTAAACACTCCACTATACCAGTATAAGCTACAGTTACAGACGCATCGTGTTGCATTACATGAAATAAATAAGAGACAGTGATACAGTTACAAATGCGCCGTATTGCATTCATTGCATAGCATGAAAGAAACAAGAGATAGTGATACAGTTATAAGGATTATGATTTACAATTCATAGATATGGGATTTATAGACAGAGATTGTGTTTATAGTTCATAGATATGAAATTTACTTAATTGTTGTATTGATGCCACTGTTTTATTATGTGCTTGTTGAGTATTCGGACTCACCTTTACTTATTTGTTATTTTTAGATGAACTTTGGAGTCGTCATGCAACGGGAAGGGGAGTTAGCGCATCCACATCACATGCAAATGCTAATGTGAATCTCTTTTTCCTAGACAATCACTTTTGAATGTAGTATATCTAGTTTGGTAAACTAGTCCCTTCTGGTTAAAACTTAGTGCATGTTCTAGAGATCATAATGTTGGACCTTAGAATGTTTATGTCATGGTGGACTTATTACTGTTATGAAATCAGTCGTTTGTATTGTAGTTTGATCTATGTTTGTTGATTACCTTTGTGTGTAGTCATATAAATAGGTGAGGTGCTGTCCAAATTTTTAATAGAAGCACTAATCTGAGATGGTAAGTGTGTAGTAGTAGTGTTCGAGGTTCAGAGGTTGAATCAGGGTGTTACAGGGGTGACTCATGGAGAAGGGAATGAGTGTAGGCAAGGACCAAAGTATCGAGAAGCGGCTGAGTGACCCGACCATATCCCAAAAACTGCTTTTGGACTTTTTCAAGCGGCCCCATTCAATTCGCTTCGGGCCAAAACCCATTTGAACTTGCCCTCGATGTCATAGGTGTAATGTAACATCAGAAATGCCAACCCGATGCCAGAAATTTCTAACCCATGAGAGGGGGGTCTTGAACAGTTGATTTATGGAGTCTATGTCCTGGCAAGACAGTTTTCGCAGTGACTATGGATGTCCATTCATTTCTGTCACCCATGAGGACCAGAGATACATTCTATATTGGAGAAATCAGGGGTTTACTCGTCTAAGTCTTTTTACAGAATGCTCACTTTTAGAGGTGTGAATAGTGCAAGAATGCAAGATGTGTGGTGCTGCAAAATTCTCGTAAAGATGAAAATCTTCCTCTGGCAGGCTTTCCACGATAAGATTCAAACAATAGAACAACTGAAGAAAGGGTGATACGGCGCTTACTAATAGATCTATGGTGGCCAAGAGGGAGAAAGGCCAGGAGAACAAAGCACCGAAGGAAATAAACCAGAAAACAAGGAGGCCAAAAGAAATAAAAGAAAACACATTTTGCAGCCCTTCAACTATTCGGATTAGTGCTTTACTAATCCAAATTACATGAAGTTTATTTGTGTCGTTACGTTTTCTAGTTTCTAGTCGTCTGTGTTTTCTAGTCATTCGTGCATGCATGCATCCTGTGCGTGTGTTGTATCCGAATTAGTAGTTTCCTTTTGGCTGCGTCCTGCGACTAGAAGTTAACATTGAGTCCGTTTGTTAGTAGAATGTATACGTGCGTGCGTGTGTGGCCATATAAAGGCCAGGCCCTCGGCCATGTAATCTCAGAACGTTTTTTTATGGAAATAAACCCTAGAAAATCGCCATGGTATTTGGTGGCTACGTTGTGTGCATGATCTTGTGCATTCAGCTCTGATTGCTGCGTGGATTGGTCTTGTGTGAAGATCACGTTCACATGCTGGTTCTCGGTGATCCAACTTCTTCGTTCGTGCGCTGCTGTGCTCGCGGGTGGAGAAGTGTCCAGGGTTTGGCGCTTTAGATCAAGCTGTCGAACCAAGTTATCTTGTTGCTGTTTCGGCTGTGTTGTTTCCTGTTTTTTGGCCAACGAACAGGAGAGGAGCCGCTAGTTCTGCTGTACATTGAAAAATGGGGCCATCGTACGCATGTCCACTAGTTTGCTAGTCGGACGGTAGTAAAAGGAAGAAGCTTATTGTCACGTTTAAGTCGTATGTTTGTCTAGTTGAAGCTTACTGTAACTCTGTAACCATCTTTTGTTTATTCGCCTTATGTAAGTGGAGGCAATTTCTGTTTGTTCGCTTACTGTTTGCGCTCCAACGACATAGCTTGTTTGTAGCTCCTGTACCCTGTGCTACGTAACCCCAGCTTTGGTTTTTTAGGACCCTTCAATTAGCTTTCAACAAAATGCTAGGTGATCGGTCTAAAAAAGTTACGAACCGTTTGTCCAAAGTTACGGGGAGAGACACTTGAGCATTACTTCCTGTCACTATTACATTAGACTCTTGAGCATTCCTAGCACGTAACAAGTTCCCTAATGCTAGAAAACAGTAGTACATGAATAGACGAGACTAGATGTGTAAAAAGGATGGAAGACATTTGGGCGCTTCAATGCCTCATGTTGAAAAGGTGCATATCTAGCATCCCTTGTGCCCAATCACTAATCCGTGTGACCCAGCTGTAAAGGCCAGCAAAAGAAATGACCACAAATACGAGACGCCACACCGTGACCGGGCGCACACGACATTTAAGGGTGCCCGGAAATCACACTCGCCATCTCGCTTTGCACTCAAGTGCATACCTCTCCACTCTCCAGTCCCCAAGCCTTGGTCATGAACTCATGATAACATCCCACTGAATTCATTCTATTCAGTCCTTTTTGTCACCATCAGCCTGTTCTCATTTATTTTTCATCCATGCAACAAAAGAATAACAAACAAAAATGGAAAATTTAGTAACTATTACTGCCTGCTCTATAAGCTGATGTGAGAGGTTAAGTTTCATGGGTCACAATGGGCAAAAAAACGATGCTAAGAGTCTACGGCTGAACATCACATAGAATTGTATCAATCATCGCTGCCAGAATCTATATCAGAGTTTGCCCTTTGATGGACTACCCCGTTTGCAACCTTTCCTTTGCCCTTGTTCTTTTCAACTTCCTCATCATCGCTGTACTCACTCTCGTAATCGTCATACTCCTCTTCTTCTTCCTCTTCCTCGTCAATGACATCCTCTGCCACTGACCCTTCTTCGGGCACATGGCCTCTTGTTCCTGCACGGCTGCGCTTCACAACCTTCAACTTAAAGCTAGTCTTGGTGTCACAGCCTATCCATGCGTCGCACAAACAGAAGGCGGTGAGGTTGTGATTGCCCTCGGCTGGGGCTTGGAACTTGCCCATTACCAACCTAGCGCCTTTCTTCACTCTATCAACTGCCTCTCTAACTTCAATTTTTATTTCCTTTGCACTTGCACCCAGTGCTTCCTGGGTTTCTTGTATAGCTTTTGATGCTGCAGCTATAGCGGTAGCCTCATCCATGAAGCTGACCTTCTGGGATAACCAAACTTCGTTTGATGCAGCGTCAGCTAGAAGTAGCCAGAAGTTCTCTTCCTTGTGGAACGGGAACAAAGGAGCATGGGGAAGAGCAGCAGTTAGGCCGTTGCGGCGGTGAAGTGAGACCCAAGCATACATTGTCACAACATCACCATCTTGTATGCCCTCTTCACCTTCAGTCTCGCATTTAATATCCACTTCAATAGAAGGAATAATCTCCAGTACAGGTTCTATATCCCGAGCTTCTTCATCAGAAAGCCCAGCAACTTGTGTCAGTAATGCAGCACGTTCCTCCACAGACAGGTCACACAGTTCTTGGAATGCACGGATTTTCTGCAGTCAAACACAAAATTAAACTGTTATACTCAAAAATTAAAAGCATAGCTTTAAGAGATAGACTATTAACTATTTGATTTTTTCCTTTTTCACTTTACTTTTTACAGTGACTGAGAAGGCACTGAAGGAAATACCTTGCGTGCAATTTTTTTGACAATCGCTTCAGTAAAATGTGGCAGCTGCAAGAAAGGTGCTATTCCTTCCGAGTTACCTCCACCAGCTTTTCGTGCACTAAGAGGAACAGCCTACAATGTGGGCAACCAAACATTTGCATTGCCATCAATGGTGATAAATGAGCTAATGAACTGGCAGCAAATGTAGTTATAGAAGCCAAAAAGTAAGCATGTGCAATAACAAACTGAAGCGTTAAGACAACTCGATGTCTGAGTCAATAACAGAACACTTCTCTAGATGTACCAGCCTTACCAGGAATCAATACATGCAGATGAATGCCATAGTGATGGAATTAGTACACAATGGAAGGTTAAGCAAACAGAGTGAGACAAAGAACACACATGAAAATACCACACAGACCAATCAAAGTTTACTAGAAAGCATCCACATTATCATTAGGAAAAAGTTCATACTCCCCCCCCCCCCCCAAATTTGTCTAATTAAAACCTGAATTTCAAAAACGTTTACTTTGCATCCTTGAACCATCTAAACTGGCGCAAATAACACCTAAGGCTGGTTTCATGGGTGGTTTTGCCCCGTTGGCAGCCACATCACGTTTTTTTTTGCCACCTTTGCAGCCAATTAGCACTGTACCTGCTCCACATCACCAGTCAATAAATAACAAAAAAAACATGGTAGGACCCACCAGTAAGCATCTTTCTCTCTCCTCACTTTCCTTATATCATAAAAAACCAAAATACCGCATCAAGTAAAATTCAATTCCTGATCTTATTTCTACCAAGATTACTTGTAGGACATGCAGCTACATAACACATAAATCACAATGAAAAAGGGTGTGTAAACAAATGACCAGACAATTTTATATGAGAAATTCTTTTAAAACAAAAAAAGGTCAAAAAATCAGCTCGGTTCAGATACTGAAACTGTATTGCTGAAACAATGATTTGTGACTACCAAAATATTGCATGTCCCAGGCCATGCCAACTCTTCCCTGGCCAGGACGTCAACTAGCACCGTAGCAAGCCTGCTAGTGTGACAGTTGTGAGAAAAAGATAAGTATTCTCTCTCCTGGCTGAAACTCCTTTTGACGACCTTTTTTCTTTGACAATAGATAACTTTCTAATCTACATTGCATGGATCTACTATGTTCAAGACATAAATTACATTGCGTGGATCTCCTATGTTCAAGACATAAATTGCTTTGCTGCAGACTCTGAAATTTGAATTCCCAACTTACCATTTTTATAGAATGATAAAACTAAGTATACCGAACCAAAGCTAGATATAATATGGTACAACGAACCATATGATTTAGTCTTCCATGTGCTTTTACAATTTGGTTAATTCAGGCTTATCTTTCAAACTCAGAATGCCAAAATATAAAAATGACTGAATGGTGAAGATCTCTAGATGGATAAGATGTTGACCAAACGATGATAACTTAATATTCTGTGGTCAGAACCATAATTGACATCATATCTTAGGACAGAGTACTGCAACAGCTACTTACCCACAGGAAAAACAAAACTGAAACTGGTCTATTAGATATAAATATGAAGAAAGCTTATCTATTGCAATAGCTCATAGGATATATATATATATATATATATATATATATAGAAGACACAAACCCTAGTACAATGGAAAAAGACCTAAATACCCTTAACACCCCCTCTCAAATGTAAGACGTACGCAATAGTATTGCATTTGAAAAAGGTTAATACTAAAATAGGGAAAATGCAAAGTCCGTGTCTTGAAGATGTCGTCATAGCGTAGAGCTCTTCAAAAATTTGTGTTAAAAAGATTGTCTACCATCTGAAATCGTGCGGCAACCCATAAAGCACAAAATGCAGAGTCCAAGAAGGTAGAGGTAAACAGGAGCAAAATCAACAGCGGTTACACAACGAAGAGAATATGAAAGGTGACTAGTAGAGAGCTGTCAAATCAAGCCGAAGAGGGATAGATTGAAGCATGGCATGCACGGTGGCGGCGCAATGCACGGCGATGCGGAGACATGGTGCAGAAAAAGCGCGACGGCCTTAGAAGCTCGGAGCGGTGACTCAAAGAGAAGCGGCGGTATCATAAGGACTTCTATGGTTGAGGCATGCAAAAGGAAGAAGAGAACCACACCCATCCAAGAGAATAGACCGTGGCTAACAAAGCAACCAGCTGATTGATAAAGATTTTGTGGACTCGCAGGGCTTTAACAAACTAAAAGAGAAAGAGTAGCTGACTTGGATAGATGCAACGGAAAACTCAAAAGAAAACAAAGGAACTAAAGAGCTAGTAGCCAGCAAAATAAGGAGCTCGAGGGACCAAGTAGGTAGGATCACTAGGACAAGCAGAGAACCAACCATCCAGCCACCCACAAAGACTCCAAGCCCTTATAAGCTATCCTTCCGTTCCCCATCCCTTCTTCCTTCTCCCCTCGACACCAAACCAACCGGAAGGAGGGAGAGGAGGGTAAAAACCCTAGCTCAACCACCATGAAGACGGTGTGCACGAAGCACAGCAAGGGCGGTAAGATCCACCTGTCGCCCCCCAGCAGCAACGTCAACCCGACCAGGGCTATGCTCGTGCCGGCAAGCTGGGAGGGAGGTGGCTCCTTGTCGCAGCCAGAGGAGGAAGCCGAATGGGCCAGGAGGGTGCCGGATCCGGCCAGATCTGGTGTGAGGCGGCGGTCAGAGAGGGAGATAATGCCAGATCCGAGTAGGGTGAGACCGGATCCGAGTAGGAGAGGCCAGCGGCCACTGAATCCAAGCGTTTCGAGGCCTTCCGTCGTGGTCAAGGCAGGCACAAATGTCCTGGTCGGATCCAGAGGTGAGTGTATGAAGCGGCGGCGAAGCACAAGACCGGATCCGGACATGAGCGATAGCGGCGGTGTAGGCGCGAGCACTCATGCACAGCGGCTGCCCGGCCAAATCCAAGGCCAACAACGGCTTGATATGGTCCTCGGTGTCTGGAGACGGTGGCTGACGACGGTGGCCTGGCACAGGAGGAGGTGACCACCCTTGGGAGTGGAAATTGCTCCTCCCAAGGGCACAGCACCAATGGAAGAGCAATGGAAGGTAGCGGCTGAGGAGAAAACTTAGGGCCCTGATACCATGTAAATATAAAGGAAGCTTATATATTGCAATAGCCCATAGGATACACACACACACACACACACACACATATATATATACATACATATATATACATATATATATAGTACAAGACAAATGTTAGTACAATAGGAAAAGACCTAAATACCCTTAACAAAGTCTAAAAGGAAGTAAAACATACCTGATGAATTTATACTAACTTACGCTACCTGAATTTTAATGTAAGTTTGGGCAGTTTAACTCAAAACAACATATAATCGCATCACAACAAACATGAAGTGGTTCACCATATGTTAGCTGAAGCAAAAGCATATGGACGACTTTGAACAATACCTGGATGATATTTTGAGAAAGCTCAATTACGCCAATTGCAGGCCTGAGCCATCCAAAACCATGGGCACTCCTTGGTAGGAGTGCAATCTGCAAGCCAACGAGTATAGTAAAATATGAAGCATCATATGCATGATTAGAGAAAATTACTGTAGTTAAAATAAATAAAAAGGGGTTACAACAACATAGGTCAATGTCTATTTCAAGTTGAGATGTCAAATTCGTATGCAACAGTGCAACAGAAAAAAAATCCCTACATAGGTTAAGGAAATAGGAGTACAAGGCGATTGAAGGAGATGGTTATGCATCAAATAAAAACTGTCAACTTTAGCAAAGCAAACACAATTAGAAATGCGATGCATCAGGATCCCAAGCCTAAGGATTGCTTGGTACATAAATATCTCAGTAACACAAGATTAAGCCTAGGCGTGATATCGCATCTTAGAACAATAAGCTACAAGCTTCTTAGAACAACAAGCTACAGCCAGCAGATGATCAAGTTAGAACCTGCGTGATTGCGTGAACCAGACAAAACATGTCTGAGCCATAAAGCACATACATGAGGCATGATCCATATGGCATATAGCACAGCCTCTGTAGTCATTTAAATACTACACATGGTTTAATAACTTGAGCATCTATGGTCTACAGGGTGCCACTGTCATAACAATTGCCTGTGGCAAATATGAGACAATGTGCATGATGTATAAATACCCCCAAATAGTGTCAAGCTACCCCTGGTCCAGATTTAAAGCCAGTTTTTTTGCTTATAAAGCAAAATTGCATCACCAGACAAGCAATTACAATATGTTTACCTACACCTACCACATGGAACAAGAGCACTCCCAACAAATATTTGTTATATTGTTCAACCAGAACTAGTCGACACAAAATAACAATCTCAGCTCCATACTTGCAAATTAACTAGAGCCATCAATTTATCATGCTGGATCAGGTTTATGTGGAGTAATGCCGTTCTAATGCAATCACTGATGAGAAAGGCAAACCGCAAAAATCAACCCACTATGGAGTATGGACTATCTATTAAATGTGTTAATTGCGCCTCACCAATATATGACCAGAACCCAGTTATGGTAAACCAAAACATTCATAGATCTCATCATGCTCATGTCATCTACTGTGTTGAATTAATTTTCGTAGATTAGAAGTTTCAACTTTCAAGAACAAATTATTCCTATTAAATTGTCACAGCTCCAACAAGCAACCAAAACATCACCCATGTATTTAAGCAAGCTAATTGTAGGAAATCAAAGCCCATATAAATTATGTCTAGAACAGTTTCATTCATAGCAGGAAGAGAGGAGACAATATACAAGGACAAGCATGTGCAAGACAAAAATTAAGAAGGTTAGAAATTCAAAGAGATAAGAGTATAGAAGTGCAAGCAACTACCTTAACTAGTTCCTCTAGAAGACGAGGTGCAAGTTCAAGCATGTGCCTATAATCCTTTAGTAGTGCTGGTGTCAGAGCAAACGACTCTCGAGTGAGATGAGCCTGAATCAAGAGTTCCATCTGCAAAATAAAATAAAGAGGTTCTGAGCCTGTAGGATTTGCCAAATCATAGAGATCAGTTTGCATCATAACACTTAGCGATGAAGACCAACCTTTACAAGTGATGGATGCTGCTTCCAGAACTTGGCTTGTTCTGTTCTAATATTCTTCAAGTCTAGATTTAACTCGCTTCTAACAGCTACAAACAATTTCTGTAGTGGTTCATCATCACTACGCCGTACTGGCATCTCCATATATTCTGCAGCCTTGATGAAGACATCCATAACTTTGCTGTAAAAATACCGCCACAAGTTCCATGGATCAGATATGGCAAAAACAGGGGCATGATTTGCAAGGTAAACAAGTAAATCTAAATCAATAACTGAAGTGAAAAAACCGAAAAGGATGTTTGCGGCCATTTGGTCCAGTTATATAAGAAGGTTGAACAAAACAACGTCTAAAATACTGGTTTTTGGTCAGCAGAAACAAAAAAAACTTAAGAAAATATCAGTAGGTTTATTAGTCCAATAGGGTTTCTGCGGCTCTAAATCTTGCCATCCAAAAGAACTGGCCATGTGATGTATCATTTCATGGTGGTTTTGCATATGCCTAATGTCAATTTTTTTCCCCTCAAATCAATAAGATTAAAAAAAATGTGCTACTGTATTATGCCCAAAAGGCTTACCAAAAGTCACAAAAGCCAAAAAAAAAAAAACTCTTGCTTATTGGATCATAACATAATACTCAGTCTCAACCAATGAGTCAACTGTCATGGATTCACCTCCAAAGGCGCACTCAAGAACACTAGAACAGGTATGAACTCAATTGTTTTGGTGCTGCCTAACTGGCTGCTTTTTCCTTGTATATTATACTCTTATTTATAGGGTAAAACAAAGAGATAACAATGATAATTAGTGCTAAAGTGCCATCCCACTATCAGCACTAATGCCGCACATAACTACTGCATGCTACAAACTGAAAAACTGATAACAGTAAAGCTGCATGCTACAAACTGAAAACTGACAACAATAAAGAGTGAGCAATGAAAATCACTAATGAGAGAAATAAACAGACAGATGATAAATAGTGAGATGCTGGAGTAATTCAACATCAACGACAATTAATCATAATGTGAGTTTTGGATATTACAAACATGCTCCAATGCTCATGGGACTATTAGTCTCATGTCTGACACTCAAGACATCAAACGATGGCAGAAGTGTTTCACTTCAACAATTAAATCTAGGAAGGCAACATATCATGTCATGCCAGCCCGCAAGGCTCACAAGAAATGGAAAATCCAAATGCCCAATTGTTAAAAAGAGGTGTTTAATAAGTTCATACCTTGGAGCCAGAGAAGGCTTCATAAAGTAGTAATAAGTGGACAGAGTTTGATGCATGACATAATTTCCAGTATATTTGGATGACCTTGACAAATAAATAACTGCTATCATCAAGGGCAAGAGTATGCAAATTCCCACTATTCCTAGAAGCACTATCCCGCCAGATGCACCATCCATACTCAGCAAGAACTTGGGCAAAGCGATGCCCATTTGCAACCCCTAAATCACACAGACCAGCATATTCATGTTAGCTTCAGGCATGCATGAAAAAGTTTAGTTTTCAGTTAAATGATAGGAATAACTGATGTTCACATTACCTGGCGACCATCTGGATGACCATACTTCTCATAATTTTCACGAGACACAGGATCAGTTAATGCCTGATATGCCTTGGATATAAATTCAACGAAGTACTTATGGGCCTCTGGGAAAGTGAAAGGCAAAGCACAAGAAGAAAATTAATCATGTAAATACAATTTTTTTCATTTAGCAACAGTGTTATTAAGTCGGCGACTAATCGGCCAGTGGTGCTATCACGTGCGAAATCACTGTTCACGTGTACTGTTTATACGCATGAACAGTGCCATGGTACTGTAGTGGGCATGTATGACATGATTAGATGAATTAGAATAGAGATAAGAATAGTTAGTTTCCTTATTAAATGGGTTTACTACTTTATAAATATATTCCATTTATTAGAGATAAGTTTCCTTAAGAGATAAAGATTATTTCTTGGAGATCAGGTCTAAAGATTATTTCTTGAAGATCAGGTCAAGTTATCCCTATAAAAGAGATGGCATGTATATATATCAATGAAACAATGAAGATAAATTAATCTACTCCCTCCCAAGGTTCTTCTCCCTCATATATAGTCTAATCCCTCATCCAATCAAGTCGATGCCATTTGGCTGTCCTCCTGACATTGTTTATACCGATGAACTAAAGTTCATCACATTTGGTATCAGAATAGAGATAAGAATAGCTAGTTTCCTTATTAGATAAATTTACTTCCTTTTTAGATGAGTTTACTACTTTATAAATATATTTCATTTATTAGAGACAAGTTTCCTTAGAGATAGAGATTATTTCTTAAAGGTCAAGTTGAGCTATCCCTATAAAAGAGCTGGCATATATCTATTATCAGTGAGGCAATGAAGATAAATTAATCTACTCTCTCCATGATAAACAAAAGCCGTGGGAAGGGATCGACTACCCTGATACCAAATATGATGAACCTAAACACCGTCAGGAGAATAGCCAGACGGCATCGACTTGATTGGATGAGGAATTAGACTATAGATGAGGGAAACGAACCTTGGGAGAGAGTAGATCAATTCATCTTCATTACCTTATTGATAATAGATACATACCACCTCTTTTATAGGGATAGCTCGATTTAACCTCCAAGAAATAATCCCTATATCTAAGGAAACATATCTCTAATAAATGAAATATATCAATAAGATAGTAAACCTATCTAATAAGGAAGTAAAGTCATCTCAGAAGGAAACAAATTATTCTTATCTCTATTCTAATTCATCTAATCATGCCATACATGCCCACTATAGAACCACGGTACTGTTTACGTGTATGAACAATATACGTGAACAGTGATTTCGCACGTGACAGGTGCTCAACTAGAGCCACCGACTCGACTAGTAGAGCAAGTCGAGCAACTTGTTGTTGACAAGTTGACTAGTAATTGACTTGGAGAGACAAGTCGGGCGGCTTGTGGGTGAGCGTGGGAGAGGGCACACAACTTGGCACGCTTTTTCTGCGACTTGGTGCGTGATTTGGGGTGGCCTAGGGTCTGGTTGAAAACTGAAGAGGATAAAGGGCCTTGGCACCCAAACCCTAGCAACTAGCAAGCAGCCACTGCTGGTTCTTGCCTCTGCCCTGTTAGTTCCCTCCCCTTCCGGCTGTCTCACAGCACCCGTCGCCTTCGCCCCTGGCTCAGGCCGCCATTGGCAAGCGCCACCTTGGCCTCCGGATTCGTCTCCCTCCTTCATCCCTTTCCCTTTAGATCCTTTTTCTCCTAAGCTCCCTTCTCACTGCTTTGCTGCCCTGTTTTGCTAAATGCTGATCTGCTCTGTTTTTCTCTAATGCCCGCAACCTCTCATAGATCTAGTAGTAGTAGCAGCGGCTAGCAAGTAGTAATGTACTAAATACTAATGTAGTACTACTAGACTAGTAGTAGCAGCAAGTACTAGTAGTAGTACAGTAGCAGCAAGTAGTAGCAGCAGAGTATTAGTGGTAGTAGTAGCAGAGTAGCAGATGTTGTGGAAGCAGCTGCTCTGTTTTGTAGTAGTAGAAGATGAGGTAACATGCTCTAAATTTATTCAAGTCTTGTTTATTTCATGCTCTGCTTAATTTGCTATCGTCCAAGGGTGGTTTGCTGGCAAGTTGACAAGTAGTCGCCCGACCAGTCGGCAAGTAGATCCCTTGGTGAATCGACTTGCTCACTTAATAACCTTGTTTAGCTGCATTAATATTACAAAAGCATGTTTTACACAATTTACCAGGGTCAGGATTTTTATCAGGATGGTATTGAATAGAAAGCCTCCTGTATGATTTCTTGATATCAGACTCTGATGCCCCTGGTTCCAGTCCAAGAATGCTGTATGGCTCAAACACTTGAACCTAGGAAATCCAAAATCATATAACAATAAATTATTGGAATCTTGCCATGATGAACTTTCAGGGAAAATGCCTTCAGAGTTCAAATTTTTACAGCCTTACGCATAATATATCTTAAGTTAGCTAACATATTAAATATTAACATAAAGACTCACTGTCATGAACAACCCTGAAGTTGCAAAAAGCTGACAGAAAACAAACCTATGCTAGGATACATGACATACTAGCTAGTCAAGCTTTGGGCTCAAATTGCACAACAAACTGATACCTAAATTCTACAATAGCAAGCATCACAAAGTTTCCACATATTATTTTGACCATTTTCAATAGAGTGACGTTTAAAGGAACCTTCATAAAAATTAAAGGCGAAGTGAATCAGCATTCAGCATTAAGGCATGCTAGTATTTCCAGTATGTCTCAACAAACTGGTTGGGCTTTCTGTTATTAATCATATTGGTCACTTGATGTTCAATGCATTTCAGAAGTGACAAAACATTGATATTGTGATGACTGCTTCGCTAGGGCAGATGAAGCTATTATCAAGAATTTTCCTAATAGATGAATGTGAACAAGAGGTCTTCCAAGTTAGTTATCTATTTTTTCAGGCCATCTTTTTTGTTGAAGTATAGTCATAAACCATCCAGGATTATTGTAGCTAAAGGAATTAACAAAATTAAGCATTACATCCCTCAACATCTACTTTGCACCAGAGGATAACTGAATCAACTCCTCCAGCACACGAAAAATTGACAACTAACAACAGTAACAAATCCCCATACCTCACGGCTAACATGGTTGATGTAGTACACCAGGAAGATCATAACGATCCAGAGCACCAAAATCGTTAGGTTGCTGCATGTCGAGAAGTTGGATATCTGCAGGACAACAACCAGAAGGCGGTCAGAAAACACGTTCCGGAACACAGACAAAGGAAGAGCTACTACTAGTAGCGAAGGAAACACCGCGGCCCACCCACCCTCTTGTAGATCGACTTGCGATACTTGCCGGAGCGGTGGCACCCGGAGCAGCGGCAGTGGATGGTCTTGGCCTTCACCGTGGCCGCGCGGCACAGCCGCATGATGGTGTACGGCACCAGCGGCAGCGCGATCATGGTGAGGATGAATATCAGGAACAGCGAGCTGTTCTCCTCCGCCGCAGCCATGGCTACAGCCTCCCTCCCTTCACCTCAAAACTGCGACAACACCACAAAATAATCAAATCAGCATGTATCGTGAAACCGCGGGGTTTTGTGGTCGCCGTCGGGGACGGCGTACCTCGGCACGGGCGAGTGCAGCTGCGGCGATGGCCGCCAGATCTGGCGGTGGGGGCTGGGAGGCGGGAGCGGGGAGCCGGATCTGGGGGCGTGGCGGCGAGGCGAGTCGGGGAGGGGATAGATTTTGGGTGCCGTTGCGGTGGCTCGGACCACGACACCGAGGGAGGGAGATGTCAGTAAGAGAGAGAGGAAGGGGAAGTGGTTGTGACTTGTCAGGAATCACGGCCCAGAGTCGGGAGGACGAGCGAAGACAAGGCCCGCCAAGGCCTGGAAGTTTGGTATCGCTGATGATGTGGTGGGCAAGCGGAGATCGCATGGGCCGAGCCGGGCCAAGAGTTATTTCGTGGTCGTACGGTACTGTGCTACTGCTGCCTGCCTTTCCCCGGCTTCATGCCACGTAGTGATCTAGAACGGCCCTAGCCCCTGCCGCATCTTCCACCGCCGCAAATGCACCGTCCAACCTAACTCGATTTCTCATTGTAGAGCCGTACCACTCGGTAACCGCTGTCCTCCATGTCCATGGCTCACGGTGCCACCGTCGCCACAAGCACCCACACCTAATATATCGTCGCTTTCCGCCACTATATAATCAGGTTTCAGGTGAACCCAAATCCTTAAGACCCTGTTCAACTTCACCGTTGACGTTAGCTTCTCGCATTTTTTCAGCTTCTAGAATATTGTAGCCATTTTATTTATTTATGCTTTTTTATGTTTTTTTATTTTTTTGTGTTTTGTTTTTTTCTCATATTCTTTAGCATTATCCGTGATAGGTTAACATGTCATTTTTATTTTTACATTTTTTTTAAATTTAATTATGCTTAATAAGCTAACTCAGCTATAGTAAAAAATCAATCAACTACAGTAAAATTTTATCCAAAAGTCAGAAATTATCGCTATTCCAAACACCTCTAAATCCGTTAAAGTTAAATCATAGCTTACTAGAATTCGTTATCAAAGAACCACCGGAGATGAGATCAGAACACAAAACGCGAGGCAACATCAACAATGAGATTTGAGTACTCCAAAAGCAGAATAGTGAAGTACTAGTTAGGAATCTCCATAAATCCGATATGGTTCTTTCTTTTCAAGGGGTATGTGTAGATAAGTTAACAATAGACTGTCTATAGAATATTTATGAGTAAAGGCTCTAGAAACAAGATATTTATGAATGAAGGCTCTAGAAATAAGATATTTATGAATGAAGCCTCTACGTGCATACCGTAGAAGTATCGGATGTGTACAAAGGACAACAGTTTTCTCAACATGTAGATGCAAATTAGGAATAGTTTAGGATGTAGTGTCTACTCTACCACGTTAAACAAAAAGCGTAAGAATATTTTATTTTCCTAATCCTAGAATGACAACTAGCAAGATGATACAAGTCTAAACCTAGCTAAAGGCTCTTATAAATGAAGTACTTGATTGATTCATTAGTACAGGGATACATATATAATGATGACGCTAATGTAAATACATACCGCAACTACTAATGTAAATAGATGCAACAACCCAAATTAATTTCCTCTTGAACCAAGATGTTACATGCATGGTAGGCTAACACCCTCCCTCCTCGCAGTTGGAACAGGAGCGGGTTGGATGTTCAAACTGAGCAGAATTCTTTGAGGTTGCCGTCGGGGAAGGGGGTCAACAAGCTCGTGCCTGTCAACGCCAGTGAAGTCGGGGGTGAAGCTTCGGAGGCGGAGAAGAAAGGTCGACGGCAGTAGTCCCTAACATCGAGAGATCACGCCAACGACGCAAGTAGAGGGAAGGGGAGTGAGTAGAGTAGATGAGGTGAGCTATGGAGATGACCAGCAATGAGGCAGGCAGCCGGAGGTAGTGGATAAGGCTAGTGATTCCTAGAGAAGGAAAGGAGGAAGGGCGTGATAGAGGAGAAGAGTGATGGCTTCGAGGTGGAAGAAGAAGAAGAGGGCAGCCGGGGTAGGGACGCTAGCGGTAAGAAAACCACCGGGGCAGTAGATCTAAAGCGATAGTAGGCTGAGACCAAAAGTGAGAAAGCGAGAAAGAGCGTGAGAGAGTGAGAAGAAGGGGGAAGGCGGTGATGGCTAAGGAAGGTGTAGGAGGCCATCAGCGGCAGGGATGGCCACCAGTGTCGGCAGATCTAAAGGCGCCGCTCGGCCAATGAGAGGGAGAAAGGAAGGGGGGACGATAGTGGCGATAGATGGAGGAAGGAGAGGTGGATGGGGAGGCTACCGACTGTGAGGGAAGCCGCCGATGACAGCGGGTCTGGAGGTGGCACCGAGGTGATATAAGGGAGAAAGAAGGAGAGAGGGCGAGGAAGGAGAGGCGGTCGGTGGTGCCGTCCACAACAGGGCGGCATGGGAGGCACGATAGCCGGGTGGTACGGCGCGAGAGTCAGCGACGCGGTGGTGCTATCCATGCTAGGACGGCGAGGGAGGCGCACAGTCAAGTGACGCAGCGCTAGAGTCGACAGCGCGGGAGTCAGCGGAAGTGCTACTTGGAGGCACCCGCACCGACGTGCTTTCTGCACCGCCTTGAGCACTCATTGGTACAGCTCCATCGCGGCCACCATCGATCAGTCTCCTTGAAGTGGCATTGGAGAAGGACGGATGTTGAGGCAATAATGCAAGAAAACCATGCTGTCCAATGCCAGGGCAGCGAGGAGATGGCCGTCCCCAGGAGTGGAGACGCTCCTCCCGGGGGCAACGTAGCGGAAGACGAGCGGTGGCATTAGGGTTTGGAAGCTAGAAAATCTAAAGTTCTGATACTATGAAGGCTCATAGAGATGAAGCACTTGACTAATTCATTGATATGCAGGGATATATATACAATGGTGATGCTAATTTGAATACATATAGCAACTGCAAATGTAAATATATACAATAACCTGAATTAATCTCATCTTGAACCAAAACGTCACATGCATGCAATGAATCGAGACTCACATGCATGGTAGGCTAACACTAGCTAGATAGTTTTGCAATCTTAGAGTGATAGCGAGCAATACAATTTTTACCAATGTAGGCATTAGAATCAACCACATAAGAAAAGTGATATATACCGTGGTATCAAAGACTGCTAACCTCCCCTAACAGCTCTAATCTGCCCCTCTCGTTTCAGCTTTTTTTCAGCTTCAGGTTCTAGCTTTAGTTTTTTTTTCACTATTCAGTAATTCGTCTTTTTCTGAATTTTTTAGATTTTTTTAGCTTTTTTTGCATTTTTCTTTTTTTTCTATATTCCTTTACATTGTCCGTGATGGGCTAACATATTTTTTTTATTTTTATATTTTTTTTAAATTTAATTATATCTAAAAAGCCAAATCAGCTACAGTAAAAAAAGTCAACTACAGTGAAATTTCAATCAAAAGCTAGAAGCCTTCGCTAAAACAAACGTCCAAATTGAAGTGCTCTGCACAAGAGATCATGGTGTTAGCTACATAGTTCATTGTCCGTGCTTTACTACGGATTGAAAGATACTAGCCAGTTCGTTCTCCCTGGCAAAACGAGCGACGTGGGACACTAGGAGGGCCACGCGGCGATCGAACGCACGAGACAAGCAGCAACGAAGGAGCCACACGACGAGGCAAGGGCAAACGCCCAAATATACGGAGTGAAGGAAGAGGCCGGAATTCCTTCCCCTATAAGAGGGTTATGATTACATGCTCTAGAACCCCAAATATTTTGCATTTTAGCCAAACAGTTTTGTATCAACATTATATTTCCACAAATTCAGGGGCGGAGCCAGGAATTAGATATGGGGGGGGCAACATAGACAACAAGTAGAGTAGAACTAATGAACCATGCCGGATTTACCGATCCAATAGTCACATATCAGAGTTCGCAAATTACAATGCAAAGAAAATTACATCTCTATTAACTTAAACTTAGCTCTACGACTACCAGCAAGATCGTAGGCTTTAATAATATCATCATTACTAAACTTTGCGGCCAATTCCTTTTCAATATAAATTACCAAACAATCTCGTAGAAATCCATCTCCCATTGTACTTCGAAGTCGCGTCTTCGCAAGTTTCATAGCTGAAAAACATCTCTCAGTGGTTGCAATTGAAACCGGAAGAGTTAAGACTAATCTTAACAACCTGTCCACCATAGGATAAGATAAATCTTTACCAATCTTAACTAATCCACTTGTTAGATCAGCAAGTGATGGTAATGCACTTAGGTCTGGATGATTGCATACATCAAGTTGAAAATGTGGCAATTGGCACTCTAATTGAGCTCTTTCTTGACTTGAGAAATCAGCAGGATAATATTTTTCCACTAGAGTGCATATATTTGCTATATCGAAGATGTCCAACCTTGGATCCAAAGAGGCACAAAGGGACAAAAGCTCTGTCGCTTGAGAATTGAATCGATCTTCTAGCTCAATCAATTGTTGATCAATTGCAACATTAAACACATCTACTTTGTAATGGTGAAAGGCTGTGGTGTTATCATTCTTGTTTCGGGATTTAGTTACATCAACGTACCTGTAAATTAGAAGAAATGATGTAACATTCCGCAAATTGGAAAAAATGATGTAACATTCATACTGAAATAATTTGGGCAAAACAAAAGAACATACTTCTTACTCAGATCTGGTATATCAATCTCGTGCTTCTCGCAAAACAATTTGACCTCCTCAAGAAGAGGTTCCCAACCATTATTTCGCAACTCACCAAGCAACAATTTTGTTGTAGAAACAGAATCCATCGCATTTAAGATATCAATACTTTTCTTTTGGAGTGTTTGGCACAACACATCAGTGATCTTCATAATCTTTTCCATCAAGTGCAGAATAAACACAAAATCAAATGTGACAATGATTCGTAAGGCACCACTAGCATCTCCCCGAGAATACTTGGCTGAACGATCATTAGCAATGCTGCGTAGGATCAAATCGTGGCACCAAACATCTTCTTTAAGCTCTGGATTGACTTGTAATGGGAACTCCATCTTGTGTCCCCTGGCCTCTGTAAAGAGGACATCTGATTTGCCCCTCGCCCTGTGTCAAGCTCTCCCAATTCAATTTCACGAGCAATTTCCTCCGCTTGATTCGCTAGCAACTCATCATTGCGCTTAGGAGAAGCACTAACAACATTTATGATGAAATTTGCGTCTTTGAAAAAGTTGTGTACCTCATGTACCTCCCTTGATGCTGCTACAAGGGCCAATTGAAGCTGATGAGCCATGCAATGAATATAATATGCATAAGGGCACTCATTGAGAATTAGAGCTTTCAATCCATTCCACTCCCCTCGCATGTTACTAGCCCCATCATAACCTTGACCTCTTATATCTTGTATACTCAAGTCATTACCTGAGAGGACGGCACAAATTGACTCTTTAAGTGTCAAAGCAGCAGTATCATGAACATGGATTAGGTCAAGGAAACGCTCCTGTATAAGTCCTTCCTTGCAAACAAATCGAAGGACTATCGCCATTTGCTCTTTTTTAGACTCATCTCGAGCTTCATCAACCATTATGCAAAACTTGCTACTACCAATTTCTTCTCTAATTGATTTCTGCACTTTTCGAGCAACTACGCTTAGAATTTCCTTTTGAACATCAGGTGAAGTGTACTTTGCATTTTTTGGAGCATTTTCTAACACAACCTCTTTAACCTCCTTGTTATACGAAGCCAAAAGCTTAAGCATTTCAAGAAAATTACCCCTGTTTAAGGAACCAGGAGATTCATCATGGCCTCTAAAGGGACAACCTTGGAATGTCAACCACCTAAATATAGAAATAAAATAAGTTCAGATTAGATAGTGCATCGCATATAACTCTAGTTGCAAAAACAAAAAAGAAAAGTGAGAAGTCCTTATTATTACCTAATGCAATCAATCGTAGTCGCAAGCCTTAGTCTTCCTGCTGCAACCATTATCTCTTTTTGTTTAACCATCATAGTGTCAATTTGAGCCATTGTGTTCTTAAGATTATTAAAACACCGAACTGAATAATTGTGAGCTGAGCTGGCATCCCCCATGTGTTTTAGAAGAGAACATTCATTTCCATCATTAACTTTCTTCCAATTCTGAAACCCCTTAACTGTGAATGCATCTGATCCAAATTTTCCAATTGGCTTCTTGGAAAAAAATAAAACATGGTAGACAATAAACACGATTTGTGTGAGGTGAATATTCTAGCCAAGTAAATTGCTTGAACCAACTGCTTTGAAATCGGCGACGATGAGATAATTCACTGAGTGGGTACTCTGCTAACATAGGTTGATATGGGCCCTCTGAAATATAAAATCTTCGAGCTTCATCTTGTTGATCAGCTGGCAATTCTAAGATTTGAACACGTTTACCAGGGTCTCTCTCAAATCTAGTAGCTACAATTGGTTGATGCTCGGCAGCCTCGGCTTCTAATGGTGCAGCAGCAACACTACTCTGATTATTAATATTAGGATTTTCCACATGTTCATTAGGAGTTTCCACCACATGTTCATTAGGATTTTCCACATGTTCATTAGCACTTGAACCAATAGACTTAAAAAAACTATGAATTGTCTTTCTCTTCTTCATATCATCTAAAATTGTAAAGAGAAATTTAGATAGTGATTAGATAAGAAAATTAGGAAATATCATCGAATGAATGATTAGTGAAATAGTGAATACCAGGCAACTGGCGACGAGCAAGAATTCGGTCAATCGGACATTCGGACGCTGCCACGCTGGAGACTGGAGTGTTGCTGCGCCTGTGCTGGACGCAGGCGCCAGGGCCAGGCGACGGCCGCCGTACTGCACTAGAAGTCTAGAACGGGCTGGCGGAGACGGGAACTGGCTGCCGAACCGGGGCCTGGGAATGTGGCAAAAGCCAAATGGATGGGCGAGCGCGGCGCTGTGACGTGAATGTGCCTCGGCGACGCGAACAGGCACAGCCCCTGCGAACAGCCGAACATGCGAAAGTGGAACAGGCAACCAACCGAACAGGCGGTCACAGTCACAGGCGGTCACAACTGGGCTTTATTGGGCCTAATTAATTGGGATTAGTAGTAGTAGAACCGTATAAAGATTAGTGAAACTGAAGTTTCGTTGGGGGGTGCCAGGCCCCCCCTGGCCCCCCCCTGTCTCCGCCCAAATTACACTTTAGTCTAAAGTTTTAACTCGGCAACCAAGGCTGATAGTGCAGTCTCCACTGTACCTCGCCACTGCTAGATCTTGCCTTGTCAATGTGGGAGCTCATCAAGCCACGATCGTCGTGCTCGACTTATACTGCATCGTGCCTCTATCGTCATGCTCAGCCTTCATCTCACCCTTGGCTCTGCCACCATGCCCGGGCAAGCTCTGCACTGCCTTACGTCACGCGCCTTCATCCCAAATGATCTCCGACCTAGCCCACGTTATGGCTATGCCACATTGCCTAACCTACATTGCTCCACCGGTGAGTGGTTGTCAACCTCATGTGACCATTGTAGACTAACTTAGTTCAAGTCACCAATTGGAAACCATTTGCATCTTATACGGAGGTAAGTTATCGATTAAAATTATCATCCAATCCAATAACCGAATTATGAATTGGACTCATTTACATCCTGAAAAACTTCATCAAAACAACAAATTATCTAGTCTTGATCAACTATGACCTTGACCTGGTAATTGGAACATAGGCGTTGTTAGGGTCCGTTACCACTGGTTACGAAATCGATAAGGCAAAGAATGAAATCAATGAAGAACAATCAAGAACACAAAACAAAGATTTAATATGGAAAACCTTTATGGGAAAAAAACCCACAGATGTACAATCGGTGATATCACAATATGAGGAGAATTACAAGCACGGAGAACTTCGGCACATCTTAACCATCCAACTACAGGGGTATATGTATAGGTTAGAGATCAAAGTCCCTAATGAAGAAAGGAACATAGACCTAGTTGGCAACAAAATAGAGACCTATTTGGAAATTAAAACAGTAACTTCTCGGAGATGAAAAAACGCCCTGCTCAAAGAGTCTTAGAAGATAACGGTAGAGAGTTATAGTTGAAAAGAGCCTCGAGTAGCCATTTCTGACTACAGTCGGTGCGAGCACCTTAGAGCATCACATCCGATGCAGGTCGATGCAGAGTCCATTATGAAAACAAAGATGGTCCTAATCATAACCTCCGACTAGTTCGTATTACTTGAGCAAAATCTGATCGAATTCTTCAAGCAGCCAAAAAAACCAAAATGATCGAACCTGACCATATTCAAACAACAAAATACAACAGGCGTGCCAATTGTTTTTGCAATTTTTACATTGGAAATACACTATATCGGCTTACCAAGGTATCAGCTGGACACTCAACTCCTCATGAAAGAATGAAGAAGAAATTCCGATGAACATCAATCTAACCAAATTCTGAAGAACATCAATCAAACCAAAATGCTAAGAAGTATGAAGAACCATGTACGCAAATGGCATATGGTATAACGTGTATTCACAACTTTTGCTTAGTTTGTAAATGTTTTGCTAAAACATCGCCACGATGCCTTTGCATGGACCACCTACAATAATTAAGTGCTACATAACATTGGCAAAAGTAGCACTTAGATCACCACGGTGAGAAAAAAAAACGAAATTGTCAATTTGCTATTTTGTTCTCCAGCAGTCTTCACAAGTTTACACATGCATTCAAATTAGAAGGCCGTTTCTTTCAAGTTTGTACCACATTGTTCTACACACAGTGCCAAAAAAAATAGTAGAATCAATGGGTCTATTCTTTCTGGCTGAGACTTATGGTTACGGTTTATAGCTTTTAGATTAGTTGTGATAGAGAGTATAGAGTAGCAAAAACTTACATGCGGTTTTGACTGATATAAATAAAGTCGCTACAATGTGTACTGTAATAAATTTGTAAACTCCATCATAAAAAGATATTCCATTTAAAAACTAGTTACTGTAGCATAAACTATAAGACACTTAGAACAGATCCAATTACTCATCCTAGAGTCGACGTCCTCCTTCCCATCTTGGCATCCACGATCTTTTACTGAAATTGAGAAATTCATGAAATTCATATAGAAGGTCCACTACCACACCTTTGGAGAAACCCCATTTCGAGAGACCTTGACGTCACATGCATAAGCCAGAACAAAAATACAGCATTTCTGACGATTCCTCAACACCGGTTAGGCCCGACGCGTGGGCAGAGAACAGCGCCCTCACTCTGTCTATCCAACTTACATATGGAGCGAAGCTTGTAAAGTGGTAACCCAACCAAGAAACATCTTCAGAGTTGTTCCTCCCTATGCATCTAGAATGAAGAAATGCATGGAGCCTTCTAGAACTACAGTATTGAGTCGAATGAGCTATAGAGGACAAGAAAAAGGCAGATCTTGATGAGATCCTTTGTTTGCAACTCTTACCTTGTCCCTGAGCCGGACTCAAGGTAGGAAAATAACTTATATCTAATTCTAATTTCTAATTTAAACTGAAAGAAATGAGAAGTAGTTGGCTGGACGCCTTGATTTGGGTGTCCATAAGGTGGGCTCCACGTGGTGGCTAACTATGAAGGTGGAGCACAACTCTCTTGACAACAGAAGGCGATTAAAATGAATGCTCACCGTTAGCCCCTGTCAATAAATCCAACAATCCAGACCAGTCGCGTGCTGACCTCCACTGTCACCGTGAAGCCAAGCCATAGAGCATATGCGCATGAACTGCTTCTGAGTGCCACCGTTAGCCACCGCATCTAGGGCTGGACAAAAAGCTCGAGGCTCGCGAGCTACTCGAGCTCGTAGTCGGCTCGACTCGGCTCGGCTCGAGCTCGAAAATTTTCTAAGCAAGCCAAGCTTCTTCTGCGGCTCGGCTCATTTTCGAGTCGAGCCCGAGCCGCTCGCGAGCGGCTCGCGAGCCGGAACGAGCCGCACGCGCAAGCATGGCACATAAATATTGGACGGTCGGGCCTCGGGCGCTTCGTCTTGACTCTCACTCGCTCGCCCGCGCCCTCCCCCGCCCGCTCCCCGGACCCCCACCCCTGCCCCCGCCGTCGATGCCTCCTCCCCGCGCCCCCCCGCCGCCTCCTCCCTCCCGGCGTCCTCGCCCCCGCCGCCTCCTCCCGCGCGCCCCGCCGCCTCCTCCCCCGGCGTCCCGCCCCCGCCGCCTCCTCTCCCTCCCCCCCGCCGCCTCCTCCCTTCCCGCGCGCTTCCCTCCCGCCGCCCCGCGCAGATCCGGCGGCGCAGTTCGAGAGGCGGCGGGGGCGCAGGTCCGGCGGCGCAGATCGAGAGGCGGCGGGGGCGCAGGTCCGACGGCGCAGATCGAGAGGCGGCGGCGGGGCGGGCGGCGCTCCGAGCGGCACACACCGAGCGTCAGATCTGGTATGAGATCAAGCCTCTACTCGAGCTCGCGAGCCGGCTCGAGCCAATACCGAGCCCGAGCCAAGCCCGCATTCTAGCTCGATTCCTAAACGAGCCGAGCCGAGCCATGGCTTGGCTCGGTGCGAGCTCGGCCGAGTCTGGCTCGGCTCGGCTCGGCTCGTTTCCACCCCTAACCGCATCACCTGACTCCTACAGGCCAACGCCCTGCACCACCGACCAAATAGCCTCATGCTAGCGTGCCCCGCTGCTGGCGGATGATGGCATGACATGTGAGCTGCTGCCTACTGCCACATCTAGTGCCGCATCTACAGCTTGGGGAAGTAGGGGTGGCGGCAGCTAGGAAGAAGGCGGGACTGGGGGCGGCGTGGCCAGGAGAAGATGTAGAGGAGTGAAAACATCTAGGCCTCTAAAAATTGGTTTTGATAATTAATAGCGTTTTATGAATATGAGACTAATATATTTGTTGAGGATTGCATAGGCTAAGTCTCATAAGTACGCAAAGGACAAAAATAAGTTGCATGCGAAATGAACATCAAGATGGATCAAAAACAAGGTACATGAAATATATGATCCTTTTTCGTATTTTACCAGTCTTAGGAGAAAAGTTGGAAGACCGAATTATAGAATAGTCATCGTACTATTAAGAGAGATCATAGAAAGTAGCTTGATAGCATATTCATGTGCCATATGGATCAATCTAGGATCATAATACACATAAAATTAAGTTTGAAAACCAGCGTGCACTCTCAGAAAAAATCAGAAGTACCGACGTATAAAACGCGGTACTACCGGAGTGCGGTAGCACCGCCATGTAAACTGCGGAACTACCGGAACCCGGTAGTACTGGAATTTTTAGTGGTACATTTTTCTAGAGAGCACCCCCTGCTGAGACTTAAGTGCCGCGAAATCGGAAGTACCGGCAATTACACAGTGGAACAACCGTGATGCGGTAGTATTGCACCGACATGCGAAACTATCGCAGTGCAGTAGTACCGCACTTACAATGGCGGTAGTACCGTATTATTTTTCAACGGCTAGTTCTGACGCTTTCATATAGCCGTTACTATGTGCTATAGTACATTGCGATAGTACCACACTTTGAACGTCGGTAGTTTCGATTTCCCTAATTTTTTCAGAATAAATTTTTACAACAGCTAGTATTGGTTGGTGAGAGTATAAATACCCCCCACTAGCTCAAGGACAAGTTGCTGAATTTGCATTAAACATCTTTAAGCCTAGAGCATTCATTCCACACCTTTTTTCATTGAGTGCATTCATTTTAGGTGTCTTGAGCCCATTTCAAGTGCATACATTCTTTAGATTGATCTTTGTCACTTGATAGCCGTCAAACAAAGCGTGATCTTTTACTCTTGATGCTTGCCGGCACCTAGACGGCCGGATGGTTGATCGCGAGGTGATATCTTCAAGAAACTTGTGAAGAGACCCGAGCAAGATTATGAGTGGACTCGCCAGTGATGGTTCCTAAACACTTTTAGCAGTACAGTCTCTATTGCTTAAAAAACTCTTGGTGGGTTCCGTTCTCTCCATATCTAATACTTCTCCCCATCCCTCCCACCTCTAAAAGTCAATGCGTCGTCATGTGCATCGCACATATACATGTTCCACATAAACGTCCACGCCTTGGGCCCAGCCGAGTCTTTCCCGAAGCACCGTGAGTGGTGAGACCAACCGAAACCTTCCCTTTACACAACCACGACCACTTACCCTTCCTCCTCCTCCTAGCTATCATGGTTGGCTGCCAGAGCGAACCCGTTGAACCCTCCCCCTCCACAAGGGCTGCTACCCGTGTCCACCTTGCTGAGCTTACCCTTCCTCCTACTAGCCACCACCTACCCCTCCTACTACTAGCTGCCATAGTCGGCCGCTGGAGCCACCCCGTTGAGCCCTCCCCCTCTATAAGCATCATCGAATCGAGGCAAAGGAGGTGCACTTCGCCGCTGGATGCCTCGTCCTCACCAGATTCATTTTCTTCGTCATCTTCAGCTCATAGATCTGGTGGCAACACTGCGGATGTAAGATCGAGGAGGCCGACTAGAAGGGAGATGAATAGGCGGTCTTAAAAATTTTTTCTCTCAATTTACTATTTCTCTATTTGGCTAAAACCAAGTAAATAATGCGAAAGCTTAACTCAAATTGATTTAGCATAAATATTGCCTAATATCAACTAGGTTCGCCTAAATGCACCAATAACCTAAGTCTATATCAAAAGTTTGCAATCTTAGGAAGACAAGCAATCATTTTACTTCTATGAATATAGATTGTTTGAATGTAAATTAAACACAAGAAAATAAATCACAATTGACATGGTCACTTTTTACCGTGGTGATTAGAGACTTGCCGGTCTCCCCTAGTCTATATTAAGGTAATCCCAAATGAATTAGACTGGCTCTACGAATTAAGCCTTCTACATCAAATCCACTAGTGGTAGCTCTTTCCCGCTCTGAGTAGGTGAGCTCCAACCTTCACACTTTGCCGGGTTCTGTCATAACCTTCTTTAAGAAGATCGCTATGCACGACGCCTCCAACGCTGTCTAGGGGTCGACAAACTCCAAGAATAACAAGTCAAACCCCTCACTTGACTCTCATCATGTGCAACAAATGCACAGCGCTCAAGTAGATACTCAATCCACCTCTAGATACAACACATGCAATCTAGAGCCTTCCTTCTTGCTTACAAAATGCAACACATACACAATTAGGAGGAGGACCTCACACTAGCTTAAGATAGTGAAATGGAGTACCAAAGTTTCTTTTCCAATCAGCCACAAGGGGGTATATATACTTAAACCATAAAAACTAGCCGTTCGAAGCAAAACCTCTGAAAAATCAAGATTTCTGGTAGTTCTACAGTTATAAAACCGGAACTACCACTCCCCTCACAATGGTAAAAAAACTAGATGTTATCTGCAAAATCAGTAATTCCGTCGTTCATTTTTCGGTACTTTCGATCATCAGACGTACCACGCCACACATCAAAAGTACCACTCTCACAGGGAGGAGAAGACTACCACACAGGTTTCTTTGGAAAAAATGTACCGCAGGATTTTTGGAACTTCCGAAGTCCGATAGTACCGCTCACATAGAGTCGGTACTTCCGACTTTCGGTAGTACCGCACAACACATGCCGGTAGTACCGCAAGCCGATCGAACCTCTCACATAGAGTTGATTGGACCACGTCTGGTAGTACCGTGCAACACATGCTGGTACTTTCAATCTTCGGTAGTACCGCACAATACACGTCGGTAGTTATAATAATCCTGACAAGTGTATATATTTCAACAAATCTTGCAAAACACATTTGTAAATTATAATATCATGCACACAAGGATTAAACATGATTTTCAACATGCTGCAAAAACATATTTGTACACTTTTAAAATCATGATACGAAGAATTGGTACATGGATTTAACATATTTATAAAACACATTTGTAAATCTAAGTCACATACCACAAGAATTATGTATGAGTTTTAATCATAGTAAAACACATTTGTAAATATGAGTTTCATAGCACAAGGAGTAAGAAACATGAACTTCAAACACTTGCAAAACACATTCACAATATATAGTCTCATTTTACAAGGATTCAACACATAAGTTTTAACTATTTGCAAAATACATTCGCAAATATAAGCATTATATTAAGGAGAGCTAAAGTAAGGAAGATTGAGCTATCAACACATGATGAGACTCAAGTTATTAGACATAATCCCTCTTAATAGTGCAGCAACCTATACTAACAATCTGATTTTCCAACCAAACACTAAGACCAACAAAAGATTAAGAACATATCATTAGCTTTAGCTAGTCATACTTTTGTCTTGATCATCCTCTTGAAGTTTGATGACACATATCATCACTTCAAGTCTGGGTCCTTTGTCACTTGAACTCTATCAATACATAATGGATCATCTCTTGACTTGATAATTAACATATGATCACTTTCTCTTGGACATGCATCAACTCATGATGCATTTTCTTCTTGAACTCCATCAAAATATGATGGGTCTTATCTTTACTCGATGATCAACTCATGATCATCTTCTATTCTTGATGGCCTTCAACATATGAAACCATCTTCTATCATCTTGACTTGATGATTTTCAATACATAAAGTCATCCCAAGTCATTCTCATTTGTGGAACCTAATCTATTCATCCAACTCATAAAAAATATTAGTCCACAAATCAATTGTCATTAATTACCAAACTTCACTATTAACTCATAATGGAGGGATTAGATTCAACAATCTTCTCTTTTTGGTAATTCATGATAATCTCAACAAATAATGAGATATAAATTTATTTACAAGTATATAACATGTACATAACACTTGTATACTCTAGGATAAGCTTTCTACGCAATTAATTCATTTGAATGGAAGTGTTTTATCCAACCATTAACACATAATAGAGGAACTAGATGACAACCCGATTATGAGTATATATGAACTACACATGCTATATATACTCAAAGGATACGTTTCAAAATAAAGATCCTTAATATGAGGAATTATGAGTATATATGAACTACACAAGTTATATATACTCAAAGGATACGTTTCAAAATAAAGATCCTTAATATGAAGAATTATGAGTATATATGAACTACACAAGTTATATATACTCAAAAGATACGTTTCAAAGTAAAGATCCTTAATATAAGGAAAAGGAATATGGATCAATATTAATGAAATCATAAAGTACATATTGAACTCACCCTAAATGTGTGCATATAAGATGTATAGTGGAAAATATATGCATATATTCATCTTAGACTTTTGGTGGAGTTTAATCTATATTTTAGATCTGAGGAATGTACTAAAATATAAATGAGTGTGAGTGTCGAGTGCATTTCACCTTTTTATCCAAATGAGACTAAGTCATATCATAATTATTCAATCATATTAGTTTTACATTTGCATTTATCATTTATTACATCCAAATAAGATTAGCCAATATTATAATTAATAAATAAATTAGTCTCACAATTGTATTTATTATTATCACCAAAACCAATTTAATGGAGTTTGAACTTATAACGGAGATGATCAATGATGTGTGGATCCAGTGGAGAAGGTGCGGGGACGGCCCAGGAGGCCAGATCTAGCAAACATGTGAGGGGAGGAGGGCGACTGGCGAAGGGTAGATCCGGTGGCTACACGACAGTGGATGGCAGGATCCGGCATCTTCCTCGCCTCGGGTGTGTGCTCCCTCATCGCTTTGAGATGGAAAGGGGGTGGGGTGGGAGAGATGACCACTGGTGGTGATGGTTTCCTTGTCATCGACCACGACAGCGTGGGTGGGACCAACCTGCTGGGCGAGTGGCACGATGCGGTGACCTTGTCAGGTTGCTAGAGGTTGGGCTGAGCGTGTGGCTAGTGAAGCAGTTGACACATGACGAGGTAGCCATCGCCACAGCGGTCAGTGTCGTGTAGGGTGCCACTGTTGGTCGACTAATGGGCACACTCACGCCGGACAATGGGCTGCCATTCCCCATGCCACCGCTGTTACCTGGGGCCAACCTTAAGGCCATGGCCTCCTTCAAGCAAGCGCATGTCTCCTCTTTCCCATATGTAGGGGGTGATCGTTTCGGCTTTTTTCGGCTTTAGCTTTTAGTTTCAGCTTTTTTTTCACTATTCACTACACTATCTACTAACTCAGCTACAGTGTTTTTTCAGCCAGCTATAGTGTTTTTTAGCCAAAAGCCATCGCTATTCCGATCACCCCCGTAGTCCTCCCGTGATACAAACTTACATGAGTGTGTAGGGTTAGTGAACAATTTACCAAACTGGAGCTGAAGTAAGAGACCTTCATTTTGGATAAATTTTGTGCACAATTGTTTAAGCAGTCAAACCTTGCTCCTAAATAGTAAAGCATTGATAGAGCATGGTACAAATCAATAGTGACAGAGTTCTCTTTGTTCATAATTGATATTCATGGATTTGTCATTTGGATTGAAGCAAACTTTATGAAAGAATAAAGGGAGATAGCTGATTTTTGTATGCATGTGATGGCATTTTAAGAAAGCAAAGACTATAATTTTTATTTTAGTGTAGCAATAACCCTTAATGCTCTTCTCAGTTTTTTTGGTCATATCTGGTTCTTCTGTTCTTGTTATGGCAAGTGGAAACAATTGACTCCTTTTATTCTGTCACTTATTTACGTACTGAAGTCTACCATGGGGAAATGTTGTTTGCTACTTGTTCTGACATAATTGTTGCGCAGAGTGCTTGTTCTATCGTGTGACCCTAACACAATGCTCGTGGATACGTGTATCACTCTCTTTTCTTTGGTTGAGTTGCATTACATGTGAAAGAAAAATACTATTTTAGTGTAAGGTTTGGGGTTCCGTTGCAATGCACGAACACTCTACTAGTAAATGTATATATAGAGAGAGAATACCACACACCACATACATGCAAGCGATCGATCGCAAAAAAAGAGATTAACGTGATTGATGAAAAAAGAACTATGAAAGTGAAAAGATCAAACTCGTTAGGACACAACTAGCGCCTAGACATCGATCCGGGCGTTGGGATCAGACCTCGGGGCTGCCATTGGATCGTCACCTCTAGAGCTTGTCTTGGCTGTCCGATTTGGACTTTTGGTGGAACAACAAATTTTGAAAGAAGTCAACAATGAAAAATACTGAATGTGCAACAAAACTCTACACCAATGCAACAAACAAACAGAAACACACCCGAATGCTGCAACAAATCATCAAAACTGAAACAACCACCAAAGTTCACAAGTGAATGTGAGTTTTGATTGACTTTTTGGTTCTTTTCCCTAATCCTCCCTGTGCTGTCACCCCCCCCCCCTTCTTTTTTTCCTATCTGCCCATGCGCCCCCACCAGCCAACCCCTGCCCCTTGCGCCCATGCCCTGCACTCAAGCGTCACCTCCCCCGTGCCTTTCTCACGCGCGGCCATGCCCGGCCTCTCCGCCACCCATACCGCGCCAACTCCCTTGTCGTCAGCTACAGCGCCCCGGGCCTCCCCTCCCCCTGGCCTTAAGGAGCCCCAAGCTACCGTTGCCCCTTTGCGCCTTCCTCTCCCCCCCCCCCCCCCCGCTCACCTCACCCGTGCGAGCTCTCCAACCGCCGACGCCGCCCTCGGCCACTCCGATGTGGTTCTCCCCAAATCGACCGCATCCCCGTGCTCCTCTCACTCCTAGGAACATCCTCCAACGGGAAATTGAGATTCTCCAAAGCACAAGCATCGCACGGCCATCTTCCCCATTTCCGGCCGCCGGCGCCCCCACCTCGGCCATCTCCTCTGCAAGGCGCTACGGCTCGATTCCTTCCGGTGGAAGCTCCCCCTCGACGCCCCCTACCTTCTCCAACGGTCGCCCAGCCTCCTCGACGCCCGAGTTTCCCCCTCCACGACAACCACCTCGCGCCACTAGGGGTTCACGCCGCCTCGGCCTCTCCCCGCTTCCACCGACTGCACAGTGAGCTTCCTCGAACCTTCCTTATGTTTGTACTCACCTCGCTTTCCTCTCCCTCCCCTCCCGACGCCGCCGCATCTTTTCCCCTCCCTGGCCGGCCGTCGCAGGTCGCCGCCGCAGGCCCCTGGAGCTGCTCCGGCCGATGCGATGCCACCTCTAGGCTCACCAAGCCCCCTGGACTCGTTTGGACTACAGCCTCCCCCTCGCTGACCTCCCTTGCCGGCGGCGCTGTCACCTACCCAGCTCCACCGCTTCTCATGCGGCTTGAAGATAGCCCGGCCGAAACCAGTTCCCTTGGCTTATCTCTTTGTGGATTGAGGAAGCATGGGTTCTTTGGGTATGTGACAGGTAGGCCCTCCATGGTACATAACAGTAGAACTGAATCACGAGTCATTTCATTTTTCATCCATACCTGGAAACACAGAATACATCTATTCCGATCATTTCGAGGCACCAACCCATTTTTTATCCAGCTCCATTTTTCTGCATCGGATATCGATAAAAATCAAAATTCACTCAACTACTGCCCAAAAACGCTAAACACAATATCGACCGAACTTGTACCCTTCGCCGAAACCGAGTAAATGTATGCTTATCCTAACCACTCCAAACTCTAGAATACCTTCCCTATCCAGCTTAGCCGATCATACTCCAATGAAAACCTAAACCACCCCGAAGCCAGTTCGAACTTGTCCAGTACCATTTTCTTTGTCACTATTCATCGAACCCTAAAAACATAAATCCTACTCCTTTTGATCGTCTTGGGGCCGCCTGACCCAACTTCAACATTGATTAGCCAAACCACTCGTCGCCTAAACCCTAATCCCCCGATCCTGTTTTCTTTTTGTCTTTTGGTTATTTAATTGCATTTTGTTCCCAGCTTGCATTCTGTAAAGCAGGAACTCATTTGCTTCCGTTTTCTACGCTAGAATTCGGACCCAGCGAGTGGGTCAACCGAAGAACGACGAGAACAATTACAGAAGTCAAGACCCCGTGGACGAAGAGGCAAGTTACAAGTTTTTGAGCATATTGAACCACAAATTCCATACTATTTATTTATACTATTTGCATTATGTAATTGCTCAACTTATTTGATTACAATAAGTGTTTAGAATAATATGTTACATGTAGCTATGCCCTACCACCGATAAATGCCTCACTTTATTTAAGGCCACATTCACCTCGACAAACTTTAGGATTACTAAATTAGTACATACATAACCATCGCATATACTCACATAAAATAATGAACTATCGGGTAGCATGATAGTTCACCGGTAAAATTGTCTTAAAAACGTTCTAGGGTAGGGCGGAAGTCGTGGAGTGCCCTGGACGAGTCCACACCCTACCCTAGGGTGGAGAATGCAGCAGACGGGTGCCGATACAAGTATTGGACGGGACCCGGTTGGTTGGCAGTCTCGGTGGAAAACATAAGGACTAGACCCTTATGCTAAGTATAAAGCACAGTAACCGCTCAACCACAAGTATTGGACTGTCAATCCTGGTCCGATAACTGCTCACTTTAATTGAACCCCTACAGGTGTTTGGGGTGTGGTATTTGGACGTGGTCTCGCCGTACACACACAACGGTAGGTCATCACGGACTTGGCCGGCCGCGATACGCATTGGCTAACGGATACTCGGTTCGTTGATGGTCTTCACGGACTTGGCGGCGGCTGCTCCGCATTGGCCAGTGGGTACTCAGTTCGGTGAAGGTCATGACCTATCGGGTAGGGTCTATACATTAAATTGAGCAGGGAAAGATCTGATTTTCTCAATTCAGTCGCACGTTAGCTGAGCGTGTTTTGACAGTAGCAATTGAGAAAGCTTGTGGGTAAAGCTGAGCAACTCTGCAGAGTGAAATTAAATTGTATTCGAATACTCCGTGCTTCCGGTTAATGAAGGTGTGTTTGATGGGTGATTCCAGTAGCAAGGAATAAGTAGTTTTCTGGTATTTTAATCTGTATGAAGTAAACAAGAAATGTTTTGAGACCCCTTTTCCTTAAATTAGTATAATGGAGTATTTTGTTTTAAACTATTTACAAATAAAACTGCATCCACATAAAATATTAAAACCAGTATACTCTATTCCTTTGAAATTCAGTGCCATTCCTTTGAAATTCAGTGCATGTAATAAATTAGGATTTACCATTGTAATTTGCTGAGTACGGTTGTTTGTACTCAAACTTGCTATAATCCCACCACTTCAGATACCAGAAGAAGAGAGTGCAATTCAAATGTTCGTGTTAGGGTTACGACCGCACCCAAGCGTTCCTGTGGGAGGTTTCTTCGGATCTTCCGATTGTAAGGTATAAGTTTGGGCTTGATGCCCATAAATCGATAAAATCGACCGCTAGGTCTTTTTCTCACAAACTAATCCATTTTAAATGCTCGTAGCGTGCTCGATGCACCTTCCGTCCGCAGCAGAACTCCCGGTCATTTATGGGGCGACGGCGCTCTTGTTCCCAAAACGGGCGTTATGAGATGGTATCGAGCGAGCTTGGCTGTGTAGGTTGTAACCCTAGGCATAGATCTGGTTACGATAGGAATACGGTTTTACAAACCCTAATTACAAGTACAAAAGAATTTCAGAAATCATAAGTGTTATTGCTGTCTCGTCTTTTCTATTTCTATCTTACCTCTCTTAGACATGCATTAAAAAGCTTTTCTTTTGAGTTTGTCAAAAATCTCAAAAACACATATAGACGTGTAGACTAATTTCTTGCTGTAGGCAATGACCAAATTGAACGAAAGCTAACTTTAGTCGAAGAGTATTAAGGATGGTGTTGCGAAGAATAGTACGACTACCCCGACCAAGACTTTTCCTTTCGAAAAGTTGTAAGGTCGCCGTTCGATTAATTAGAAAATAGTACCCGTTGATTTCCTTGATGCAACGGGAAGAGACCATTTAAAGTAGTCGAATTTTTTCTGATTGTAATAATAGCCAAATTGCACTATCGGCCAGTTAGGCCATTATATAAGCAATTTGTGCAAAATAAATTCTTGTTTCTTTTAAATAAGACTATGTTAAAAAGCCTTCCGCTCCTGCCCCATTTCATCTCGGACCTTACCTATATTCGTCTATTTTATCTTTCCCTTACCCATCAGATTCAAAATCTCACTCTACTCATCTCTCATTTTCTTTTACTCTCACCCTATTTCATTCTTACTTTCCCTTGCTAAGCCCAAAAATGTTGTAGACTGATTCCTAAAGTTTGGTTGCCATAGAATGAAGATTCACTGACAAATGAAAGATCAGGCAGTACAATAAATAGAGAAAAGAAGTCAGGAGAGGCAATTCAGTACGACGAAAATCTTAGCTACCATGAAGAGAAATCAGATTGAATGCCACCAGGAACTGGCCAAGATATTGGAGCAACAAATAAAGATACTAGACATAAGTGGCTACGGCAACGAAGTCACCGTAGGATCAATGATAGTCTCGTGTACAAGAAGATTCAAGTTTACAACCTTTCAAGACTCAACCGCCTCGCCACGTAAACGGAACTACTAAGTGCGTATAATTGGCTACAAGAAATTGAAAGGAGAATGGACGCCTCCAATGTACGTATAAGGAGAACGTTCTATTTGCCGTATCGCCTATCAGACCACCATCAATCGATGGAAGATTATTCGACGAATGTACCTAAACAAGAATGGCGCAAAACAAATGGCTTGGCGGTATAGGAGTCATGGATTGGTGGATGAGATCTGTACTTATTCAATAAACTCTTTTAATCAAAGGTATTACAAATTTTGGTCCAAAGAAGAGTACCAAAAGGATCATAAAGAATATTAATATCAGAAAGGAACTATAAAGGTTCAATAAAACATACCGGGCCATTCATACAAAAGATAGTGGAACCAGTTATACGGTAAGAATGGTATCAGTCGTATAGATATTCAGCACATACCAAGAAGCTTACAAGTTATAGCAGACACATTGAGTTAGCAGGCATAAAGTGAATAAAGATATGACGAGAACAAACCCTGGTGAAGCACAGGAAATGGCTAAAAATATATATATTAGGAAGGTACATCGGACAATAATGATGAGTCATTAGCGTCTACCAGGATTATTGTCTTCATTACCCATTATGGCATGAGAAGAAAAGACGTTGATAAGGATTTCGTTACGGACTTTCAAAACCATAAAAGAATATGAGGCCGTGGACAGACTCAGATTAATTAATCAAGGTAGCACATTCTCTACCGGTCAAGCAAGCCACAATGAAGTCAATAGACACAGCCTAAAGGACACTAACATGCAAAAGAAACTATGAGGAGCCAGTGTGAGACATCAAGCAATTCATAAAGAAAAATAGTAAAGTGAGATATACGACAAGGATGATATACAGGAATTGTGACATAGATTCTCAAGGTCACCCAGAAAGACCGAATGTCATGACAGACGAATTAAGTCAAAAAGACAACCTACAAGGTGGTTACTATTCTAAAGTACCCGTCTTAACTACAAGAGGAAGAAATATCAGAATACATAATATGCTACTAGGACTATTCCAATTACTACCAATCCCAAAATGGAAAGGAGAAGATATGGATGTGGATTTTATTGCAAATCTTCAAAGTCATAAGAAGGATCAGAAGTCATGGGTAAACTCAGATCAGTCGACTAAAGGAGCACACACCCTGATGATTAAACAAACCCATGGCAACCTGGCCAAGACCCTAGTGTTACATATAATTTCCGAAAGAATCATCTTTGATACAAGATCGCAGGCAAACTATTTTTGGAAAAGGACTTTATAAAGACATGAGAGCCTAGATGTAACCCAGAAAGAAAACACCGATAGGCGCACCAGTCAACAAAAACAGCAGAAAGAACATCCCGCAGGATGACCAAGATTAAAGGAAAGGAATCAGATCTATAACAAATTTGTTTTCATCCCAAATTTTAATCCAGGTGAATCTCGAGGACGAGATTCTTTTTAAGGAGGGTAGATTGAAACAACCACCAAAGTTCACAAGCGAATGTGAGTTTTGATTGACTTTTTGGTTCTTTTCCCTAATCCTCCCTGTGCTGTCACCCCCCTTCTTTTTTTCCTATCTGCCCATGCGCCCCCACCAGCCAACCCCTACCCCTTGTGCCCATGCCCTGCACTCAAGCGTCACCTCCCCCCGTGACTTTCTCACGCGCAGCCATGCCCCGGCCTCTCCGCCACCCATACCGCGCCAAGCTCCCTTGTTGTCAGCTACAGCGCCCTGGGCCTCCCCTCCCCCTGGCTTTAAGGAGCCCCGAGCTACCGTTGCCCCTTTGCGCCTTCCTCTTCTCCCCCTGCTCACCTCACCCATGCGAGCGCTCCAACCGCTGCCGCCGCCCTCGGCCGCTCCGATGTGGTTCTCCCCAAATCGACCGCATCCCCGTGCTCCTCTCACTCCTAGGAACATCCTCCAGCGGGCAATTGAGATTCTCCAAAGCACAAGCATCGCACGGCCATCTTCCCCATTTTCGACCGCCGGTGCCCCCACCTCGGCCATCTCCTCTGCAAGGCGCTACGGCTCGATTCCTTCTGGTGGAAGCTCCCCCTCGACGCCCCCTACCTTCTCCAACGGTCGCCCAGCCTCCTCGACGCCCGAGTTTCCCCCTCCACGACAACCACCTCGCGCCACCAGGGGTTCACGCCGCCGGGCCGCCTCGGCCTCTCCCCGCTTCCACCGACTGCACAGTGAGCTTCCTCGAACCTTCCTTATGTTTGTACTCGCCTCGCTTTCCTCTCCCTCCCCTCCCGACACCGCCGCCTCTTTCCCTCCCTGGCCGGCCGTCGCAAGTCGCCGCCGCAGGCCCCTGGAGCTGCTCCGGCCGATGCGATGCCACCTCTAGGCTCACCAAGCCCCCTGGACTCGTTTGGACTACAGCCTCCCCCTCGCTGACCTCCCTTGCCGGCGGCGCTGTCACCTACCCAGCTCCAGCCGCTTCCTCTGCGCGGCTTGAAGATAGCCCGGCCGAAACCAGTTCCCTTGGCTTATCTCTTTGTGGATTGAGGAAGCATGGGTTCTTTGGGTATGTGACAGGTAGGCCCTCCATGGTACATAACAGTAGAACTGAATCACGAGTCATTTCATTTTTCATCCATACCTGGAAACACAGAATACATCTATTCCGATCATTTCGAGGCACCAACCCATTTTTTATCCAGCTCCATTTTTCTGCATCGGATATCGATAAAAATCAAAATTCACTCAACTACTGCCCAAAAACGCTAAACACAATATCGATTTAACTTGTACCCTTCAATAAACCGAGTAAATGTATGCTTATCCTAACCACTCCAAACTCTAGAATACCTTCCCTATCCAGCTTAGCCGATCATACTCCAATGAAAACCTAAACCACCCCGAAGCCAGTTCGAACTTGTCCAGTACCATTTTCTTTGTCACTATTCATCGAACCCTAAAAACATAAATCCTACTCCTTTTGATCGTCTTGGGGCCGCCTGACCCAACTTCAACATTGATTAGCCAAACCACTCGTCGCCTAAACCCTAATCCCCCGATCCTGTTTTCTTTTTGTCTTTTGGTTATTTAATTGCATTTTGTTCCCAGCTTGCATTCTGTAAAGCAGGAACTCATTTGCTTCCGTTTTTCTGCGCTAGAATTCGGACCCAGCGGGTGGGTCAACCGAAGAACGACGAGAACAGTTACAGAAGTCAAGACCCCGTGGACGAAGAGGCAAGTTACAAGTTTTTGAGCATATTGAACCACAAATTCCATACTATTTATTTATACTATTTGCATTATGTAATTGCTCAACTTATTTGATTACAATTAGTGTTTAGAATAATATGTTACATGTAGCTATGCCCTACCACCGATAAATGCCTCACTTTATTTAAGGCCACATTCACCTCGACAAACTTTAGGATTACTAAATTAGTACATACATAATCATCGCATATACTCACATAAAATAATGAACTATCGGGTAGCATGATAGTTCACCGGTAAAATTGTCTTAAAAACGTTCTAGGGTAGGGCGGAAGTCGTGGAGTGCCCTGGACGAGTCCACACCCTACCCTAGGGTGGAGAATGCAGCAGACGGGTGCCGGTACAAGTATTGGACGGGACCCGGTTGGTTGGCAGTCTCGGTGGAAAACATAAGGACTAGACCCTTATGCTAAGTATAAAGCACAGTAACCGCTCAACCACAAGTATTGGACTATCAATCCTGGTCCGATAACTGCTCACTTTAATTGAACCCCTACAGGTGTTTGGGGTGTGGTATTTGGACGTGGTCTCGCCGTACACACACAACGGTAGGTCATCACGGACTTGGGCGGCCGCGATACGCATTGGCTAACGGATACTCAGTTCAGTGATGGTCTTCACGGACTTGGGCGGCAGCGTTCCGCATTGGCCAGTGGGTACTCAGTTCGGTGAAGGTCATGACCTATCGGGTAGGGTCTATACATTAAATTGAGCAGGGAAAGATCTGGTTTTCTCAATTCAGTCGCACGTTAGCTGAGCGTGTTTTGACAGTAGCAATTGAGAAAGCTTGTGGGTAAAGCTGAGCAACTCCGCAGAGTGAAATTAAATTATATTCAAATACGCCGTGCTTCCGGTTAATGAAGCTGTGTTTGATGGGTGATTCCGGTAGCAAGGCATAAGTAGTTTTCTGGTATTTTAATCTGTATGAAGTAAACAAGAAATGTTTTGAGACCCCTTTTCCTTAAATTAGTATAATGGAGTATTTTGTTTTAAACTATTTACAAATAAAACTGCATCCACATAAAATATTAAAACTAGTATACTCCATTCCTTTGAAATTCAAAGCATGTAATAAATTAGGATTTACCATTGTAACTTGTCGAGTACGGTTGGTTGTACTCAAACTTGCTATAATCCCACCACTTGGATACCGTAAGAAGAGAGTGCAATTCAAGTGTTCGTGTTAGGGTTACGACCGCACCCAAGCCGCCTCGTGGGAGGTTTTCTTGAGATCTTCCGATTGTAAGGTATAAGTTTGGGCTTGGATGCCCATAAACCGATAAAATCGATCGCTAGGTCTTATTTCACAAACTAATCCATTTTAAATGCTCGTAGCGTGCTCGATGCACCTTCTGTCCGCAGCAGAACTCCTGGGCTGTTGCGGGACGTACGGCGCTCCTGTTCCCGAAAACGAGAGCGTTACAAAAACTACTTGAACAAAAATCAACTCTTGTTGCAACGAATCGAAATACTATCGCAAACAATTGCAACTGGAAAGAATTATAGCAACATTCAAGCATAATAATCACAACATCTAAACCCACCTATTGCAATATCAAGCTAGGTATGGGCGTGTGGCTTCTTGTGCAGCAAATCAATGGCCTCGAGTGCATCTTAGGGCCTGTTCTTTTTGGTCATGGTGATGGCTTTTGGTCAGAGTGATGGCTTTTTGGTCGCTTTGCAGAGAGATTGCGGAAAGAGAGATACTCGCTTGCGATTTTTGATGATACAGATATTAGTTTTTTAGCATGTACTACAATTAACTTGTAGACCCCATCTTAAAAAAATACTTCGTTTAAAAGTTAGTTACTGTACCAAAAGCCAAAAGCAGCTTTTAGAAGCCACAAAAGAACAAGGCCTTAACCCTCTTGTGCTAAGTAGACAAGCACGAGCTGCAGCTCCCGAGGAGGAGAGCATGGCTAGTGGGTGTGGCTTCGCCGATGCTCACTTTGGCTCCCACTAGAGTACTTGATGGTAGCGGTGAGGAGCCAGATGCCAGCAAGCTCAATGATGGGGGTGGGTACGACACACACTCAAGCTGCACGGAGCAGGGGTATCGACTATCGAGGCTCAAGGGAGACTAGTAGTTGGGCAACGACAGGAGGTTCGGAAGGGGAGGGAGAGGTTGGGAAAGGAGGCAACACATGAGAAGAGGGAGAAGCTGGGAAGGGGAAGTGTGAGAAGAGTCACGTAGTGTGTTCAAATCGACTTTGCATTTTGAAGAAATCGGAAGCTAATTTAAATACTTTAGTTTTTAAAAGCGATTTCTCTAAACCGTTTTTAAAAGCTGTTGACCAGACTCCGTCACCTCCTTCGCGTTTTCTAAAAGCCCTTTTCTAAATTTTGTTCCATAAATTACTTTTTTATTTGTTGCTATTCAATTTTAGTTAAAACTAAATACTTCAGCAGATTCAAATACCCTCTAAAATGGGGAATGTGGATGTGCGGGTACGGATGCAGGTGGGATGGACGACGGATTCTATGTCCGTGCGTGCGCTCGGGTCGAACATAGGGGCATATAGCATTATCCAACTGGTTATCATGACCAAGCCTCTCTTCACATATAAACTAACAAGTTGGAAAACACAATTAGAGCATTTCAGTAAATATTCACAAAATAGCTGGTCTTACAACCATAATCCTAAAAAAGCTTAGTAACGAAAGTTCTGCTAAGAATGGTTGTGAATTGGGCCCTTTCCTTTTTAGTAAAGGTGCGTTCTTTTATACTGTAATTAATAGTTTTTAGTTCTAATACGAGTGATTGTATAAATAAATTGAATACTAATAAATCGATAAATTATTTTAAAAAATTTAATCTAATAAAAAGGTTTAATATGATGATAAAGGAACTGTATTATTTATTTATTTAGGTAAAACTATAAACCATGAGTCAGAAAACAACGGGTCCAAAACTCGCGACGATAAGGCCCTGTTGTTAGACCCTGATCGTTTTGGCTTTTTTCACTTTCACTTCAAACACTTTTTTCACTATTCACTACACTATCCACTAACTCATTACAAGTGTTTTTCAGCCAATTCTGATGTTTTTATTGCAAAACCAAAAGCCATCGCTATTCCGATCACCCCCTTAATGTCATCTAAACTAATCCAAACCCACCAAATTAGACACCCGTACGGACGCATACGGAGGCTGACACATCATAAGCAAACAGGGGAGCCAGTCGCCACTAGAAGATTCTCACGGCCCCCTCCCCCCAAAATGGCGATGGGGCGGGAGGCGGATGCGGATGAGCAGCTGCTGCGCCGGCGCCATCGGGTCTTCGCTGCCGAGGAGCGGTCGTTCCGCATGGATCGGCGCTCGCCGGCCGCAGCCGCCCTCCGCGCCGCCGTCGCCGACGTGCTCCCCCGCTTCCTCGGCAGCTACTCCGACGACACCCTCGCGGTATCGCACCCCGCCATCTACTCTCCCTTCTCTCGCGCGCAAGCCCTAGGACTTGCTAGGGCCGGCGGGTTGTTCGTGCGTGGTTTGGTGGGCGAATGGGTCGCGGGAACCACGCGAAATAGGTTTCGATGGGCGTCTGGGATTGTACTACGTGAGTTGAGTGGCTCTGGATAGATGATGAGCATGTGGCTGGCTTGTTCAATGCTCTGTTTGGCCGCGAGAAGAAAGGAGGCGAAAGGAAATAGTAGTTATCCCTATAAAACGGACAATATGTATCTATTATCATCAAGCAATGAATAATGAAGAAGTATTCCCAAGTCCTCGATTTCTAGTTTTGGTCTCTCCCCTACATCGGTTACTCTGGATCTGTTCCTTCCCTTAACTGGTGCCTGCCTTCATCTAGCATCATTCTACGTCAAGTCTTCGACGGATGTTTATCCCGTTATGAACTAAGTTTCATGACAATTGCAGTGCGGCAGACACATGTAGATGCTTACTAAATCATAAATTCATAATACGCCACCACCCTACAGTGTCAGAGCCAACAAGTTGTAGACACAAATATATAGTTGTAGCCAGGTTTATATAAATCTATCGAGTCAAATCTGATAGAATACTGTTGGGTTTAGTTCAATAGTAACTTTCGTTAGTTGCTTAGATGATTAAGATGTTGTTTAGTACTACTTGTCTTCATAATATGGTTGATTGTAGAGGGGTGAGTTTTTTTTTTGGTTGTGGCCTATGGTTTTTAGCGTAAATTTTTGAATTCTCGATGTTCGCGCGCGCGAGAGAGAGAGTACAGAGAGAGATACTCGCGTGCGATTTTGGTCGATATATATGAAGTCGGGGCAGTGTCTACTACAACTCTACAATCAACTTGTAGATCTCGTTTTGAAAAGACACTCCGTTTAAAAATTAGTTACTATAGAAAGCTAAGCCATAAGTCCAAAAGAACTCACCCGAGACATAGTAGGATATTGACGATGGTTACAATTGGATGGTAATCATGGTTGTTGATGCGTCGGTATATCGGCAATATATCGGCATGGCGGATTGGAGGGCCATGCTGTCCGGATCGCATGGAGATGCGGCGTATGGTGTCGTTACCGCCGCTGGATCCGCCGTCGCCACCGTCGGATCCACGGTCTCCTTCGTCGGATCCGGTCTCCTCTGCCAGATCATGCCTCCTCTGCTTCGCCGGCCCTTGCTTCGGTCTGCCGCCGCCTCCTGCTTCGCCGGCCGGCTCGTTGCCGCCTCCTCCGGTCTACTGACTGCCGCTTGGGGGCGGTGGAGAGTGGCGGCGGGAAGAGGGAGCGGCCGCCATCGAGTTGGCTCGGCCTCGCTGGCGCCGGAGGTGATGGGGGAAGGAGAGGGGGAGAGAAGCAATGGCCGGAGTTGAAGAAAATTGCAGCGGTGGCTAGGGTTATGAGGGGATTCGGCATTTTGCGATTTAGCCCTCTCAATGTTTTGAAATTGCAATAAAATCCTTTTCTCTTTGTATTTCTTCTGCTTGGGCCCTCCGGAAGTCCGATATTGTTGTGTGTATGGCGTCACCATGCCACGTGCCATAAGCGATATTGTTGTGTGAAGCTAGTGAGTCGCCGTGCCTCGTCGCACCGCCTTAATAACCATGATGGTAATAATGTTTCCACATTTGTTGGAGATAAAGTGAACACTGTCAGTGCAATTTCAGTTGCCTGGTTATCTTTATAGATTGACAATTTGACCAATTAATTAAAATGAAAAAGACTTTGAATAAGGAGGAAAGGGAAGGACCAATGGTGTGTGACCAAACTTATCGAGTGAAGACTGCACTTTGAGAAAGGTGTATGTTCCTCGTTGCAGTTGAGTTTCGAGAATGCTTTGAATTTTGCAAGCCCAGGGAATTAAGGTAGTATTGTCTTTATTAGTTTCTCATTCTAGCAATGTTCTATAAATATGCCTCTAGCGAGACTTGAGAGTTGGTGTAAAACGGATTTAGAAAAAGAAATATCTCAGTCTTAATCTTGATAGACATCGAAAAAGAATTCAGGCACAAGCTTGATGACACCGGTTAATGTCTTTATATTGATGGGTATATGTGTCTATAAGACAGCCATCTTAGTTCTTTATTTTGATATGTTTCTATGCGAGACTTGCAAACTACATTGTTCTCTTTGATGATGCTAGTATGGTAACTGGGAGTTTTAGTAGCAATGTTTCATTGCTGTGAATCAAATACAATTGTTGTTTGGGTTGTTCATGGTATGATTGTTTTCTTGTTAATATAAATCATATGTTTTATTAGATTGCATAATGGGACTGATTATTTTTCTTTATTTCTTCCCTGACTAAAGGAATACATTGTAGTTTTAGTCTGTAATGGAAAACATCAGTATCAAGCACGCGATGACTTGGAGGCCTTTCTTGGGGATGATAGTGCAAAATTTGTTGCATGGTATTCTAGCTGTACTTTGATCAATTAGCTGCATTTTTCAATTTTGTACCTTTGAGGTCATGATGCTTTTATATGGCTAAACAGGCTCTGGGGTTACCTCAGCAAAAGGGATTTAGCATCGGCTCATAATTCTTGTGTTATACATGGATTGAGAAATGAGAGTCAGAAACTAACTGACAAGAAAAATCTTTTGGTTGCGGAAGTCCAACCTGGGGATACTCGAATTGTAAGGATCTTACTGTATTTTCTCTTATGATCATTAATCTCCATACAACATTTGACTTTTTTCATCATATAGTCTAAAGTAAACTTATGTGAACATCCAAAGACTTCTTTCTAGTCAAAATACCAAATTCTGCTGAGCATTGTGAGAACGCTCAGTTATAGTCATTTACTGTTGATCAGGTAAACTCGAAGATCTTAGCACCACAACATCACCATGGTCTTCAGAAGCTTGACTCAACTCAAGGACAAAATGTGGCCCAGTGTCGCATTAGTTCGACTGTTATCGTTTCTCCTGAAAGGTTGTTTGGTGACCAATGGTATTGGGAGGACCAGCAGCAGAAGGTCACTATGCCTTTATTCTTAAGTTTACCTCCCTTTGTATTATAAAAAGGAGGCATCTAACTTGATGGTTCTATATGCTAAAACAGAAAGATCAGAGTGCAACAGGCGGCAGAAGTTTCTCCACGCCCAAGTCCGGTGTAGCTGCAAGGACTGCACAAGTGTTGACACAAGGCAAGCATTTTCGTTATCTATCTCCCCCAGCATTTCAGCTCAATGCTGGTACAATATTTTCTTCTAAAAATATTTCTTGTATGCTAGCTACTTCAAACTACTCCATATTCTACCCAGGAAAAGAAGCAAATCTCCGGTGACATTTTAGATTAGACCATGTCTATTGACAGAGCACGCATTCTTTATATCGCATTATCCTGAATCATTAGTTCAAGCTGCACTCTAGTATTCTTGCAAGTTATGAATATCCACATAAGGTTGGTCTGTGATTATAAGAGAATTTAATGGATGTGTTTGCAATCACTTCTGTTTTTGTGTTTGTTCAAGTAAAAAAAAGTCAACAGTAAAATGGTCTTAATTATTACATGAAATTCTCTAATAAATTTGTGCAACTATGTCTCCATTAATGGCATTTCTCATTTAGTTCCACATCTGGTCTTTCCTTCTTATGAAGCCATGAATGTGCTTTTGCTTTATTGAACTGTATTTTTATGTTACAATTGCCCATGCTTTTTTTTTATCAGAACTAGTTCTTTTCTTCCTCTGAAGATTGTATGTGTATGTTTGAACAGGTTATTGCATGCTGCATTTTCTTCCACAGAAGAAAGTTTACCAGCTTCTAATTCAAGGCTAGTTGACGTAATTTTCAAAGAAAATTTTCTTATCTGTCTGGTTGCATTTTGAAATCGCATGATGATGCAAAATTGGATGAAAAACGAAAAAAAAGAGCTTTTGTTATGTGCTTGTTTCATCTGATCTCTCCTGGTTAGCTTGCATTCATAGGTGTGATGGATGTGGATGTCAGCACACCCCCCTACCCCTGTAAAAGGAGCTAGCATTCTGATACTCACCTTAAAACTTTCGTAAATTTGTTGGCATCCAAGTTTCATACATACAAGCAAAAAGGGTTTTCCTTTAGATTTTGGAACTTGCGTACTAGTACTACCTTGAGATGAGCCCTATTCATCTTTTCATACTTCAATGGATTTATTTGGAAAGTACAGAGTAGGCCTATTAAGACGTTGTGGGGTTGACTGTATATCTAAAAGCTCAAAAGTATAATTAATCCTTTGGTATTAACTTATGGTTGTCGAAAACTTAATGCAGAGGAACTCCATTATGAAGAGCACCTTGGAAGAAATGTTTCTACAAGACGGTTGCCTTTGGCTGTGGGAACTGACGATAGTAAAGCGCCAGAACCCATGAAAAGACGTGGCAATGTTTGGGATAGGCTAGGGAAGCCCGCCATAGAGGATCGTGGTTTAGCTAGAGAAACTGACGACATGCGTGTTCAAAATGGAGTAAATAAGAAGGCCAAGTTAATGGCAGCTGAGCATGAGCAAAGATGCTGTGTTACCTCAAGTGCAGATGGGAATTTATTTGGTAAATCAAATTCCAGACAATTTTCCAACAGCTACCCATATGTCAACATAGTTCAAGCACATGAGCATGCAGAGAAGCCCAATAGAAGCAGGCTGATTGGTCGGATTAATTTTGGTGATGTGGAGCGTAATCATCAAGTTAGAGATGTTATTAGCCAGAAGTCCAGCTCAACATTGCCAGTAAAAAATGTTCAGTCACAAAATCTGAATGAGTTCACATCTGAGGTGAAGAGCTCACCTACAGCAGTTTCTGAGCCATCATGCCATGTGAGTAAAGCATCAAAAGGACATGTATCGGCATCTAGCCAATTGTCTCAGCTAACTACGCCGAGAAATTCAGTAACTGAAGTTTTGCAAAGTCAGCAAAGTAGCAGTCCTGCACAGTTTAAGACTGGATCATCTGTATGTGAAGATGGTGGCAATTGCAGTAACAAACCTGTGAAAGATGTAAGCTATTCTTTGCTTAACTTCTTTACTATTTGGACCCTTCTAGAGACCAAAAGTGGTTTTCTTAATTGATTATGCAGGAGATGTTGAATGTGAAACTAAAGCTCAAGCAAATGGAACTGAATGTGCTCAAGCTTCGTTCCAAGCAGGCGCAGATAAACAATGGGAAGCAAGGAGCTGTATCATCAGGTTTGTCTATAGCGTTTTGCTTATAGTCCCTTTTATACCTATATGAACAAATTCCTTTTAAGGAACGTAGGGCAGAACACCTTGGGTTCTGAATTAAATCCTTGCTAATTAATCATGTGCAATTTGGTTTACCACTGTGTTCTTGCACATGTATCAGATCGTAGCGTACTAGTGTTTATCATAAGACACTGGTTTTTCGCATGTAATTCTAAAGATTTATCAGTTGATAATGCCACTGATAGTGAAATGACCTAGGTAAATATGCTTGGGCCATCTTCCTCCATTAAACAAAAGTGCATCATTCTATATTATGTTGGTGGTTTTGTATGTTCTGTCACTGTTGACTTTCTGGGCAGCAATAGCCACTTAGTTGAATCACGAGGGAACTCCCTTATGCCTTAGTCAATTCAAGAACTTCAGCTAAGAGAAGCATATCTCTCCATGAGAAAGCTATCCTTAAATCCTAATTAGATGTAGTCATAGGAAAAAAAGTGAGTTCTTTCTGTATTCCAATGGACCTTCATGCTTCTCTAAAACTAGACTTTCAATCTTGTATTTATCTCAATAGATTTTTTTTCTTCACAGCACTATTAGGCACTAGCACATTTGGTATGCAATGTTTTTTAAAAGGACACAGCTAACGCTCTACCCCTCACCCACCTGTGGGCTGTGGCAACCTCCAACCTCGCCTTTGGCTCCCTCCTGGCTTCCGGCGCCACCCTTTGTGCCCTCTGCTGCCAACATGCTTCCACCATCACCACTCTCCACTGCCTTGCTAGACCGCCTTCACTCACTGCCTGCCGCCGCCGCAGCCTGCCGACCCCAAACCTAACTCGCTTGTCTTGCCATGCCCCCGAGCCCTAGCCCTCACTGCCCGTCGCTGCCGTCATCTGAGAAGGACGCTGCCTGTGGAGGTGATAGCTTGCCCCTCCTAACGAGCTGCTTGTTGACATAAAGCAATACCCTTCAAAAAGCATGAAAGCATGTAGCAGGAGGTTGGAGCTTATTTGCAAAGTGTTGTATGAATGGTGCATAGCTGCAGTACAGCAGGCAAAACATTCTCAGCTATATTTTTAAAAATACGATGATACACAATCATTCAGTATTAAAATAGAATATCCAAAATACAAAAATAAATATGATTACACCAAAGATTTAAGATAACAGCAAAACATAAAAGCCAAAACCAGCCTGTTTGGCCCATTCCCCCGGCTTTTTCTCGCTATGAGGGCTAGATTTTGTTTCGGACTGTTACCTCCGAGAGCTTGTCGGAAACTGATACCGGTGGTCTTGCAAAAACTGATTCAAGAGTAGTTCTGAAACATTGATTTTTTCACAACCTTGTCGTGGACTTGATAGCATATTGTTGTTTGACATAACAACGGTCTACAATTGATTTGTGACATCAAATTTTTATGGTAAGTCTTTTATAGAAAAATTCCATGTAGAAACAGTCATAGTTATTAAGGCGGTAAGGCGAGGCGAGGCGACCCACCCCCTCACAACTTTTAAGCGGTAAGGCGCGAGGCGAGGCGACGCCTTACACGCATCTTAAGGCGAAGAAAACGGAACTCTGGAAGTCTAAATCAGAAGATTTCTATAAAGAAGGACCTAATTGTAATTTTATAGAATTTTGAGGACTAAATTTTAAAATATCCAATCCTTTATAACCCCCACCCCAGATCGACGGTTCAATCGTCACTCAGGCGATCTCCCTGAGCCGGCGCCACCCCAGATCGATCGATCGATCGTCCCTCGGGCGATCTCCCCGAGCGCCGCCGGCCGCCTCCTCCGGCGCGCGCCTCTCTCCGAAGCCGCCTCCTCCGGATCGGCGCCCTCCTCCACTCTGCTCGCGCGCCTCCTCCGGACGGCCACGACTCCACTCCGACCGCCGCCGCTTTCCTCCTCCCCTTCTGGCGCGCCCGGCCCAGATCCGCCTCCGCGCGGATCCGGTCTGCGCCGCCGCCTCCACCGGCCGCCGCCCACCACAGACGACGACGCGGATCCGCCTCCCGCGCGGATCCGTCCTGCGCCGCCGCCGCCTCCACCCGGACAACGCCGCCGCCGCCGCTTCCACCTGGACGACGCCGGATCCAGCCTCCCCGCGCCGGATCCGGTCCTGCGCCGCCGTCGCCTCCGCCCCCCCCAGGCCGCCTTGGGCACGGACGGCAAGGCGGGGGCGACGCCTTGCCCCCTCCGACCGCCTTACCGCTTAGGCGACGCTTAAACGTCGCCTAAGCGACGCCTTAATAACGATGGAAACAGTTCACCTAAAATTAGTACTTTTCCAAGAAATTAAAGATAGAGCAATTGTAATTCTTTTCTGCTTACTGATGGAAAACATTGTTACTGTCCCAGGGCACTTGATAATTGAACAAATGGTTACTGTTTTTTCAAAACATGGAAACTTGATTTTTTTCAGCAATTAATTTGTTGATGCACAATCCCTATGCTAAGCAGCCATGTCTTAAACCATATTAATGGATGCTATTGCGGTTGTTGATTTTTTTTTCACAATTCAAATCCATCTCCAATGTTTAGTGCACGATATGCCTTTTTTTGTGTGGAAGTTACTGTTTTGTGCTATACTAAATTGACAACTGTTGCATTTCCTATCTGGTCATCTTTTCCTTCATGTATAATTGGTTGGCCTTCAAATATTATTTGTTATGTTGTTGGCCTGCTCAAGGTCATATGTATTACCCCTTGAACTTTGATACTGGATCTACTTGTCCCCAACTATTAAAACAAATCCTACCCTCAAAACTTGTAAAACTGACCTGTCAACCACTTAACCTCATGGACAGTAGTTTCGCCACGCTGACAGATGAGTGAGCAATAAAAACTCCATTGGCCAGTGACCAGTGATTCTTCCATCCAGTGGCTGGCCATGGGGAAGCAGTAGCAACATCTCAGCATTGCTGTGGCCGCTGCAGCAGCTTGGGCTCGGGCTTGGGTGTATCCATAGGCTGCCTCTTTCCTAACCATGCTGCCACCCACATCACTGCCGTTAATCAGCAACAATACAAGCTCACGATCCGGCTGCCAGTAAGCCGTGCCTCTTGCGCATCGCTGGGGAGCTGTCTCACGTTACCTGTACCACTTCGTCGGGGAAGTACGGCTTGGCGGTGGGGGCGGGTAGGATGTGTTAATATGAGAGGAGCAATGGATGGATGAATGGCTCAACTGTTGTATTGCACAGCCCTAAAAGGGTTTTATATAGAGTACACGACACAACACATAAGAAACCCTAGGACAATAGGAAAAGACCAAAATACCCTTAACACCCCCTCAGATGCAAGACGTATGCAAGGGTTTACACAAAAAAAGAAAGAAAAATCCAAAATCCGAGTCATAAAGTTGTCATCATAGCGTGCGGCTCTTGGAAAATTATGTCGAGTATCAACCATCCAGAATCGTGCAATAGCCCAGAAAGCACAAAGTGCGGGGGTTGGAAAAGCGGGAGCAAAGTTGACTGCGGTAACACGACGAAGAGGATGTGAAAGGTGACACAAGTACAGAGCTGTCAAATCAAGTCGAAGAGGGAGATAAAAAACATAGCGGCACAGATGAAGTCCAAGACGGCGGTGGCGCAGTGCACAAGAAGCGCAACGGAGATGTGGTGCAGAAGAAGCGCGGCGGTCTTAAAAACTCGGGGCGGCAGCTCAATGAGAAACGGCGGCATCATTAAGACTTCTACGAGCTGCAGCGGCTCAAAGAGAAGAGCAACGGCTGTGGCTATGCAAAAGGAAGAAGAAGACTACACTCATTCGAGAGGATAGATTGTGGCTAGCAAAGCAATCGACTGACAGACAGATTTTGTGGACTCGTACAGCTTTGACGAACTGATAATCAGATACTACAGATTTGGATGGACACAACGGAAAGAAAAAAGACTCAATGATAGATACTAGCAACAGAAATGTCGGCAATAGTACTATGCTTTCATATTCCCCTTCTGTCTCTTCACCTCCTCACTCCCGTCTCTCTTTCCGCCCCTCTCCCTATCTCTCTTCACCACCAACCGGAGACCAGAGAGGAGGGAGAAGCCAGAGGTTGAAGGAGGCGGCGGCCGAAGGGGAGCCCGACGGCGGCGCTGAGCAGGGGCGTCGGCATGGAGGCCGGAGCCGGTACGGGCGGCCATGGGAGCGGCGGCGGTGGGATACAGTGGCGACGGCTGAAAGGCGGTAGCAGCGGCGGCGGCCGGGAGGTAGGAGGCCCAAGGCGGCAAGGAGGGCGCCAGATCTGGCCAGGTAGCAGTCGGGTGGCCAGATTTGCGTGGGGAGGGCCGGAGGCGGCTGGATCTGGTGTGGCCAGGCCATAGTTGGTTGGAGAGCGAGCTGGATCTAGCGTGGGCCACCGATAGAGCGGAGCGCCGATGTGGGCTGAAGGCAGCCGGATCGGGCGTAGGCCGACGACATGGAGCGCGAAGGAGGTCGGAGGTGGCCGGATCCGACGTAGAGGAGGCTGGATCTGAGGCGGCAACGGCCAGATCCGGGGTGGCGGTATTCGGCAACGGCCAGGAGGAGGCGTCGGTGCGGGCTTGGGCTGTGGAAAGCACAGGTGGCCCAACGCAACGCGGCAGTAGCGGAGAGGGCCGGTGTCGACGGGAGACGGCCAGATCTGGCCCGGAGGTGGCAAAGATGACCGGATCCGGCCCGAAGGTGGTCGAATCCGGGCTTCACGGTATCAGAGGTAGCCAGATCCGGGCGCTTGAGCGCTGCCGCGACGGCCCACACGGGCATACGCGATAGCGCGTTGACGGTCGGGTGGACGCAAGGGCAGGCGCCGGCGCGCGCGAGGTGACGACGGCGAGCGGCTAGGAGGTGGCCGTCCCCGGGACTAGCTCATCCCAGGGGCAGCAGCGTAAGACTAAACTGAGCTAGGTTCAAAATCTAAGCTCTGATACCATGTTAATATAAGAGGAGCAATAGATGGATGAATGGCTTAGCTGTTGTATTGCATAGCTCTAAAAGGACTTTATATAGAGTACAAGACACAACACATAAGAAACCTTAGGACAATAGAAAAAGACCTAAATACCCTTAATATGATGGAAGCGGAGGTAGTTAGAGTCAACTGAGGAGATTTTTCTTTTTTATTTGATTTGCTGAATCAACATTGAAGATAAGTTGTCCATATCATCATCCACAATTCCATATGTATGGTCAACTGTGATGAATTGATCTACATCGTCGTCCACGGAGGCAAGACCACCTGTAAAACAAGCCTAGGGGCGAAGTGGTCCGGTTTTATATGTTTAGGGGGGCAGGATATCTGGTTTTTTTCAGGGGGCTAAGTAAATGCAGTATCAGAGTTCAGGCGGTGTAATATTGACTTTTCCTTATTTGTTAACTGTGGAGTGTGGATTTTTTCGTCTATTTAGTACATTTATAATTTTTTACTAGCTCAATCTTTCTACTTTTAATATTCTTCAGATATCACAGATGGGGTTAGAGTCTAATCAAGTTTTGTTTTCCTTTAGGTCTCCATGCTAATTTAGAGGAGGATGCTGACTCCAGAACTGTTCTCGTGACAAATGTATGTAAAGAGAACCTATCTGATTATTTTCTTCTCTCTAGTTGTCAGCACAATTCCTTGCTTATTTTGATTGTAATTATTTTTAGAAGATAAATTCAGTGAGTTAACTAAATGTAAAGTGAGAAAACTCAGCACCACATACACAACTAAATGTAATGTAAGAAATCTCATCAGCACATACAAAACTAAATGTAAAGTAAGAAATCTCAGCGGCACATACCCAACTCCTCTGGATGATTGTTTTTAGGTCCATTTTGCGGCAGCGAAGGAAGCATTGTCAACGCATTTTATGAAGTGTGGGACTGTGCTTAAGATCAACATGTTGACAGATGCATTTACTGGCCACCCTAAAGGGTATATATATATATACTTTGAACTTCTTTTACCTGTGGCATCTATAAGCAATCCTCCTGTTAATTCTTGCTGATGTTTGCCTGCAGGGCTGCATATGTTACTTTTGCTGACAAGGAATCTGTTGAGAAGGCTGTACCTTTGAGTGGGACATCATTTTTATCTAGAGTTCTCACAGTATGACTCCCCCATTTTTAAATTAAGCTCATTGTATCCAATGCTAAACTGTACCTTTCTTTAAGTCCTATGCCTATAGTTATATGGTTTCCCTTCGTATTCTTTTACTTACATCATAAACTCCTATCTTCCTCAAAAAAGAAAATCCTGTCTTCAAAACGGAATTCTTTGGTGTTTACTAATATGAAGCAGGGGCATAGAAAAGTTCATTACAATTTTGGAACACCCTAGCTCAACTACATTCTCAGCAGTAGTGTACCTGATGCAAATTGCAACTTGTGGTCAACGTTCTTCTCCTAGTAACGTCTCCAATTTTCAGGTAATGCGCAAAGCAGACATACCTCCAGGATTTCTGGCATCTATTCAACAGACTGGGAGGCCTCAACCATGGAACTCGTCACCATTCCCGAAAGGGGTGAGTCGGAAACTGTCTTCTAGTCATCATCTCCAATGGAAACGTGAGCAGTCTGTGCTGGAGAAATCCCTTGCCACTCCTCCTAGTTGCCCTACTAACTGAAGAAATCTAAATCAGTGGTTAAGAAGAAAATCTGCCTGCTTTACATTGGCCTGCGAATGGATAAAACCATACAGGCAAATGTTGAAACCTTTGCTGGATCAAATCTCAAGAAGAATGCCCATCTTTGGCATCTGTTATACCCTAATCGACACCACATTTTGGCCATTTACAGTACCATTTCTTCCTCGCGAGGAATGACAGGCTTTATTTGCAGCTAGATTTAGATTCATGAGGTGGAGATTGGTGGCAACGCTAATTGAAGTTATAGAGCAGTTTTTGATCGGACATGTAGTGTATGCCCATAATTCTGAACATCCATTGGTCGGCATCATAGCTCCAAATGAAATTACAGAGCAGGTGTATGTAATTACAGCTCTCAAGTCATTCACATACATTTGAAAAATAGTGAGCTAACACGTGTGGACTCGACACGAAATATCGTCTCTGTTTTGAAGTAAACCTTTGTAGTTTTCGCTGCTGCCAGATGCATTTTGTTATTCAGTCAGAAATAGTCCTGCGTTACCTATGTTTTCTCACTTTTCTTACGTGTATCAAGATTCAATCCGGAACGCAAAAATTTCACGGAAGAAAGAGTTTAATCTCCACGCAGATCGAGAAAAATTCTTGTGTTCCAACGGGTGTTTTGTTATGCAGTTAGAAATAGTGGTGCATTTCGGTAATTTTGTTCTCATTTTCCTTACGTGTATCAAGAGTCGACGGTTAGGGTTCATTTGGTACGCAAGAATTTCATAGAATTCCATAGGAAAGGGTTCAATTCCAACAGAACAAGGAATTCTCGTGTTCTAAGCAAGGCCTTAAGTGTGTTCAGGCCAAACAAAGGGAAAACCCCCAGCCGTTGGATTAAGAGCAGATGGTTTGGATGGAACCGGGAAGAATTTTTTTGACGCGCCTGGGCCTCGCCGAGAAATTCCAGAAGCCTCAGCTCTCCTCTGCCTCGATTCCAGCCGCTGATTTCAGATCGGACGGCTTCGGAGGAGGGGATACGCGGCGTCCATCCCCTCGACCTCGACTCTTATCTCTGAGAGACCTCGAGGCCAGCTGCTGAACCAACCGAAAACGAAGTCATGGCGAAGACGGCGACCACCCCATTCCCCCGCCTCCTCGCCCCGGCCCCGTCGCACCACACTGCGCGCACTTCCCTCTCCAGCCGCCGCCCTCTCACCCTATCTCTCTCCCTCTCCGCTCCCGGCAGGCGCCGTCTGGCTGCCGCGTCCAAGGACACCGCCAACATCAAGGGCCAAGAACAAGAACCGTCCGCGGCGGCAGCGGCGAGCGAAGCCGCGAAGGGCACAGAGGAGGAGCAGGCAGCATCTACGGAGAAGAGCCAGGAGGCGGTGGCGGCGGAGCTGAAGGTGGTGCTGCGGGCGCGGAAGGAGGCGGAGGCCGCCGCCGGAGGCGGCGCCGGATGGTGGGCCGGGGTGGCGCAGGAGATGGCGGAGATCGAGTGGCCAGCGCCCGGGAAGGTGGTGGGCACCACCGGCGTGGTCCTCGGTGTCATCGCGGGGTCCACCGCCGCGCTGCTCTCTGTGAACGCGCTCCTCGCCGAGCTCTCCGACCGCGTCTTCGCCGGCCGGGGTCTCCAAGATTTCTTCTCCGGGTGAATTGAGATAGGCATATGGTCCGTGTACTCTGACTACTATTTCCTGCAATTGCTAGGTAGAGTGATAGATGAAACAATGCTTCTGTTTCTGCAATAGAAATATGATGGGGTTCTTGAGAAATGCATTGTGCGTGATGTTGTGCTACATCTTTTTTAAAAGAATTTGGATGTGACATTTCTGTGCTAACTATTCAGAAACGTACCTTGAGTTTCTATGTAGATGTAGTTTTTATTGGGTAACAACTTATATATACAAATTAAGGCTGGTTAATTGCGATAAAGTTACGACTTATATTTGTCAAGAATTTTGATTTATGGTCACGTGGTTAGCTCAAGTGATATTGCTACGTTCACAAGATATTGGGGCCTATGCTTTAGGCTGTTACGATACACTCTAGTATAGCAGCATTTGGTGGGTTTTTTTTTTTTTTGCTATGGCTGACAGTTTATGGTTGCGGCTGATAACTTTTAGCTCTAACATGAGTGTTTATGCGAACGAATCGAATACCAATAAATCGTTTTGAAAAGACGATAGAGAAGTTGTTCTATTTATTTGCTCGTGAGAAGCTATAAATCATAAGCTAAAAAAAATTAGACCATTAACCCACCAAATAACCCTGGTTTGTTCCCTAACGAGCTCCACCTCATCTCTCCTGTGGGAACTTATAAATCGGTGGGTTGATCGACCTTGTGATCCTTCCTCAGGCGATTCTACTGTCAATCTGTCATACTTATCCATAACCTCTACAAGCTGCCTCATCCTTTTCTCAACATGTGACCTTGTTCAAAATTGATGTGACTTTTGACTGATTGTGAGAGAAATTTAGAGAGTAAAAAACACTCACATTGAGAAGCTATTCTATTTAAAGCGGCTCCTGCAGTGACATCAACAAATAGCTTATAGAAACCACATTGAAAAATCACTCCGTTTAAAAACTAACTTTTAAAAGTTAAAAGTCAGAAGTTGTTTATAACAGGACTGTAAAGGGTGGATTGAAGGATGGGAGTTCCAAGGAGGTCGCCTTTCCTCAACCTTGGTTGAACTGGCCAGTTGTGGTATGGATCATGCCAAGTTTTTTCTAAGATCAAGAGATACATACATATTTGGTTTTGAATTTAGTGTTATTTGTCTTTGTTTTGTGATTGTAGATTTGGCGAATGGTCACCTACTTTGTGATTGTCTTTGCTCATTTTTCAAGTAGGCATGTACTGTGTACTATTTCTTGGATGGTTGTGTTGATCCAAGAAAATAACAAGGAATTGTTATTCATTACTTTTGGAAAGATTTTTAGCTGCTTTGTAGATGAAGTATGGGATTGAGAATGATTTCACCTTCTTAAGTTCTTAATGCAATATTATTCTTTCGAATGACATGTATGCACTGTAACAGGGAAAATGGTGTTCTTGCGATGTAGCAGCACAAATGTCGCAACTTGTGGGTTTGGTTCATGTCCTAGGAAGTAGGCCTTGACATTCTTCAGGTCAAAGCATTGCTCTACAACCAAACACCATTCCAAAATGGCATATACTAGTCCTCATCCTTATGAACAACAGGTTTTGAACAATGATAGTGCTAATAATTTTTAGGAAGAAGTCCACTACTCTCAACTTATGTCCAAAGTCCCGATATTTTTCTTTTGTTGAGAATTGTGAGCTTGGCAATTGGAACTGATAGTTCTCATCGTGTCTAGAACTGATTAAAGATTCCTGACATAATTAAATGAACAACTGATTAAAGGTGAGGCAGTAAACTCTAATGATGTGTCCAATAAATTTGTGAGTACAATATAAACAGTTTCATCTTACGATCAATGTGAATGTATCTAGACACAAATATGGTATCTATTTTTACTACTGTCATCACACATGATTCTATTTTTTCATCTGGCTATAATTTGAAATGTATCTAGACGTAAATGTGGTATCCATTTTTAATGCCGTCATTGTTGATGGGCTGATCTCCACCTTTATCTTTTTGGCCCAGTGGGCCCCTCAGTGTTGTAAAATAGATATTTTGGGGTGATTCATAACTCTAGAGGACATTGTGATTGACAAGACTTGTGCTAGGTTAGGCAAGTCTAGTGCCACTTGTATCCCCAATAAAGGGGGGCACGTAACCCTGTCAGGACTCTGTAAGCCTATAAAAGGGCTCTCTGGATAATGAAAAAGGGGAGGAAAAATTTCTCAGTGAGGCTGTTTGGCCTGTAACCACAACAGAGTGGCGCCGTCCGTGGGGGGAACTGATCAGCAAGCTACGATTCGGTAATGCCGCCCAAGGCGGTGAAGAAGAAGCGGAGTGCCCGGAAGGCCACTACACGGGCTCGCGTGAGCGCAGGCGACTCGGTGGTACAGGAAGGAGAGCTGCACGACCCAAGCCCAGACGTCCTCCTCGATCGCGCTGGCACGGGAGGAGGACATGTTACTGCCGTAGCTGTGACCATGGGAGTTCTAAGTGTAGAGGTCGGAGGCGAAGGGGCCCAGCATGTCCCAGTGGCTCCCACTACTAACATTGAGGCTCCGAGCGATCACCGGTGGGACTGGCCCGCCACGGTGGGCGCCCGAGCAGTGAGGTCTCTCTCGGGCGAGACTACTCTCCTCCAGGTCCCTGGCGCGTTGCAACGGGAATTGAAGGACCTCAAGGGTGCGATGTGTGAACTACAATCCAGGAGTCAACTGGCGCCTCCGGCTGTGGTGGGGCAGATTCCCGAGGAGAGAGCGAAGAGCCATGAAGTCCCCCTTAAGCGAACTCCTCGACTGACGGATTCGGAATCCCCTCTGTCTGTTGATCTCCAATAGGCTGCGTGGCCGGAGGACTTCAAGATGCCTACTATTGAGCCTTACAAGGGAGATGCGGATCCCAGGGAGTTTGTGCGAGTGTATGAAACCGCGATTGAAGCGGCGGGGGGTGATGACTCCACCAAAGCCAAAGGGTTGCCCCTCGCTCTCCAAGGTGTTGCGCTATCGTGGTTCTTCGCGATAGAACCCAGTTCTGTGAGTTCATGGGAGCAGATTTGGAGGTCTCTTTACAATAACTTCCAGGGGAGCTACACCGAGCGGGTCGACGCCAGTCAACTATTTGCCGTTCCGCAGAAGCCAACGGAGAAACTACGAGAGTATTTCAAGAGATTCGCCAAGATTCGCTGCTAGGTCAAGGATGTTAACGAAACCACCATAATCAATGTCGCAGTACGGGGACTGCGCTCGGGACCATTGGCTGCGTATAACGCCCGGAAACCCATCACTACGGTGGTCAAACTTTTCAACAAGATGGAGGAATACGCTCGGGCTGAGGAAGACACGCAGCTCCGCCATGGTGATTTAATTACTTTCGGGAAGACCAAGGATGCTACGGAGAATTCCTCCGGCGGGGCCCGGAGGAATCAGCGCCGCAGATATGTTCTGGGTATCGGTGGTGCGGATGCCGGAGGCAATAACGATCCCCCGACCGGCCGAGGAAGGGGGTGGCGGGGGCGCGGCCGCGGAAGAGGAGTAGGCCGAGAAGGCACCGGCGGGCATCCTAGTCGTTCAACCCGGGGGCAATACCAACAGGAGCCGCAAGGTCAAGGGCTCTGGTGCGAGGTGCATGGGAGAGGAGATCATCTCACCCGATCTTGCCCCTCGGTGATGGCCCTCCGAGAAAGTCATCTTTGTGATAAGACCCCGGTAGCGCAGACGTCTACCATTACTCGAGGGCAAACTTTGGAAGGTTATTCGCTTCCTCCTGCCTCGACGGTCCTTTGCATAGGGACTTCGGAGGAAGCGTCACGACGGATTATTAATGTAATCACTGGAGGGTCATATTCGGAATTTACGTCGAAAAGACAAAGGAAGGCTTATGCTCGTCGGTTATATCACGTTGCCGTGTCCACGGTCCGTATTCCTCCGGAGGGCACGGGCATCGATATCACATTCACGGTTATGGACGCACGGGGCGTTGATTTCCCACATCATGACCCTCTAGTTGTTCAAGCCGGCATTGCTGGGTGTGACGTTCGAAGAGTCCTCATCGATGGGGGAAGTTCTGCGGACATTTTGTTCGCGGAGGCGTTTGATCAGATGGGCATCCCTCGAAGTAGGCTACAGCCCCCTGGGGCCGCTCTTCAGGGGTTCGGAGGCCAACCTTTCCGAGCGTTGGGTAGAATTCCACTCCAAGTGTCATTCTGATCGGGTGACCAAGAAAGGAGTGTGGATATTATGTTCGATGTGGTAGACCTCTCATATCCGTACAACGCCATTTTAGGACAGCCCGTGCTCAATGCCTTTGAGGCGGTAATACATCACAATTATCTGTGCATGAAGCTTCCCGGACCTCAAGGTGTTATCGTCATCCGGGGAGACCAAGATCTCGCCCGCCAGAAAGAGATGGGCGTTCGAGGACCTTTTCGTAAAGTACATGTGGTCGAAGAGAACCTTCCAGAGCCTGCCACGGCTGCTCCCTCGGCTCCAGGATGGATTCCCAAGCCCAAGCCAAAAGGAGCAGTCAAGAAGATCTACTTGAACCGATCGGAGGGCTCTCGTCAAGTATCCATGGGGGACAGCCTGGACCCGGAGGAGGAGCAGAGGCTTCTTCAGGTTCTCCGCGCCAATGGCGACGTGTTTGCCTGGGAACCCACCGATATCCATGGTGTCGACCGATCAATCATTCAACATCACCTCACGGTGCGGTCGGACGCCAAGCCCATCAAGCAGAAACTCCGACGTATGTCGATCGAGCATTAGCAGGCCGCTAAAGCGGAGGTAACAAAGCTGTTGAAGTCGGCGATAATTCAGGAAGTTCATCACCCGGAATGGCTAGCCAATCCAGTGTTGGTTAAGAAGGCCAATGGCACCTGGCGGATGTGTGTAGACTTCACATGTTTAAACAAAGCCTGTCCTAAGGATAACTATTCGCTTCCGCGTATCAATCAGTTGGTCGATGCCACCGCGGGATGTGAGCGAATGAGCTTCCTTGACGCTTACTCCGGTTATCATCAGATTTTCATGGCGGTAGAAGACGAAGTCAAAACAAGTTTTATCATTCCGGGGGGTACATACTGTTTCACCCAAATGCCATTCGAATTGAAGAACGCTGGAGCCACCTTTAGTCGACTCATAGCGCTTGTTTTTGCTGAGCAGCTGGGTCGAAACATAGAAGCGTATGTCGATGATGTGGTCATCAAGAGCAAGCAGGCTGGATCTCACGCCGAAGACTTGCAGGAAACTTTCAACAACCTACGAAGGGCCGGTGTTAAGCTTAATCCGGCAAAATGTGTATTCGGAGTGCAGGCCAGCAAGCTCCTCGGTTTTTTGGTGTGCGGCCGCGGAATACAAGCAAACCCGGAGAAGGTCGACACCATTCCCTCCATGAAGCCACCCAAGACATCAAGGAAAGTACAGAGGTTGACGGGTCGCCTTGCCGCCCTTAGCCGTTTTCTGTCTCGAGCTGCGGAAAGGCGTCTACCCTTTTTCAAGACGTTGCGTGGCCATGATGGCTTCCAGTGGGACTCTCAATGTGCTGTGGCCTTCGATGAGCTCAAGAAGCATTTGACTAAACTTCCCACCCTCGTCTCCCCACCATCATCAGCCCCGCTGCTGTTATATGTCACCGTGTCCCCGACGGCTGTCAGTGCCATTTTGGTATGGGAGGAAGGGGCCATACAGCACCCAGCCTTCCCACGACTTAAAGGAGTACCTCGCCAAGCTCCCCCACTTTGTGTGCCCAACACTAGAGGCTCCGCTCTTGTTGTACCTTGCAATGACCCCCCCTTGCTGTTAGTGCGGTGCTCGTATTGGTGGAAGGCCCCGTGCAGTAGCTAGTCTACTACATGTCGGAGGCCCTTCAAGGGGCGAAGACACTATACACTAAACTGGAGAAGTTTGCATATGCTCTAGTCATGGCTTTGTGTAAGTTGTAGCATTACTTCATGGCGCATGACATTACAGTACCCTCATCCTTCCCTCTGGGGGAGATGCTGTGAAATATGGAATCAACCGACCACATTGGCAAATGGGCAGCTAAGCTAGCCCCTTCTCCATCACGTATGTGGCACGAACCTTCATCAAGTCACATGTGTTGGCAGACTTTGTCGTCAAATGGACTCTCGGGAACCAACAGACCTGCGAAGAACTTTCGAAGCTAGTGTGGGCTTTACACATAGATGGGGCCTACTGAGCTATCCGGGCCGATGTAGGGGCTGTCGTCACGACGCCTGAAGGGCTAAGCCTCGCCTATGCTACACGCCTTGATTCTCCCTCGACCAACAACATAGCAAAATATGAGACCCTCCTATTTGGGCTACGCATAGCATAGGCCCTCGGGGCATGAAAAGTACTTGTACACACCGATTCCCACCTCCTCGTGTCACATGTTGACAAGATTTACCAAGTCAAGGACCTTGACTTGACCAAATACCTCGCAGTAGTCCGCGCCAGGGAACGCCATTTCTTGGGAATTTTTGTCAAGTCCATATCACGGGCTGAGAACACCGAAGCAGACACACTAGAAAAACTTGCCAACCAAGGGAGAGCGCCACTTGTGGGGGACTTTCTTCGAAGTACTCAATGTCACGCCCGTGCCCTCCAAACAACCATAGGCGACTGAAGTATTGCACAATGTCTAGGATGATGACTGAAGACAACCCATCGTCGCCTTCCTACAACGCGGTGATGAGCTAGATGATCCATGCCGAACGCGGAGGATGATGCACTGAGCAAGAACCTTTGAGCTAGCTGACAGCATCCTCTACAAGCGTAGGGTCTGCGCCCTACTTCTTTGCTACCTCTCGCGGTGTGAAGACCAGGAGTTGCTCGCGAAAATGCACATCGAACTATGCAGATCCCACTTAGCCCCAAGGGCCCTTGTCGGAAAAGCCCTCTGATAAGGCTTCTACTGGTGAACAGCAGTGTCCGATGCAAAGGAGTTGGTCCAACGGCGTCAGGGATGTCAATGGATGGGGCGGTTCACGCACGCCCCACCCACTACCCCTACAACCAATCCCCCCAGTATGGCCGCTCGCTCGATGGGGATTGACATGATCGGCCTACTATCGCGTGCCTCGGGAGATCGTCGGTTCGTCATCGTTGCTTATGACTACTTCTCTAAATGGGTTGAGGTCGTACCCCTCACCAAGATCACCTCCGCAACAGCTTAGAAATTTCTATGTCAAAACATTATTTGTCACTTCGGAGTCCCTAGAGAGTTAACTGACAATGGCATACAGTTCAAAGCAGACACGTTCCGACATCAAGTTATGCTATGCCTCCGTTGGCCACCCCCAGTCCAACAGAGCCATTGAGCGCGCGAATAGCACCATCTCTGACGGCATAAAAAAGTGGTTGGTTGGCCTCCCCAAGGGAAAGTCACCCAAGAATTACTAAAGGTCCTCTAACCAATGAGAACAACAGTCTCTCGCCTGACAGGCTTCACCCCGTTCCAGTTGCTCTACGAGGATGAGGCCATGACCCTGGAGGAGCTCAAGGAAAAATCCCACAGAGTGGTAGGTCCCCCGGTGACAGGCGAACGCCATGTGTCGATGAACCTCATTGATGGTGAGAAGATGCAAGCCACGCTCAATATCGCGAAGTACCTCCACATGACGATGGCATCATATAATAAGAAAGTCAGGCCACAAAGCCTCTCGATGGGAGATCTCATCCTCAACAAAAAGCTCCACTCCACGATGGCAGGCAAGCTGGAGTGCAAATGGAAGGGGCCCTACATAGTCACTGCCTCGCTGTGAGCAGGCTCATACCACCTCTCAACCCTTGACGGCGTTTGCCACAAACACACATGGAACGGTGATTGTCTTCGTCGTTACTACACGTAGCCATCGGTAGAAGGATGGCCCTAGCAGGTGCAAATGTATTTTTTGTTACCAAAAGCGTACCCACGCAAACGGGGGCAATAAAGCATCTTGTTGGCCCTATGGATAATTTCCTCTGAATGACATAAATAGAGTGCGTAGCCCCCGTGCTTCGCGCCAAAACTCTGTCGAGTACAAAGCGTCAAGACCCTCGTGCGTCCCGGGCCACTCTATGGAGTATAAATAGAGCACCGAGCCCCCCGGGCTCCATGCCAAAACTCCACGAGGTATAAATAGAGTGTAGAGCCCCCAGGCTCTGTGCCAAAACTCTATGGAGTATAAATAGAGTGCAGAACCCCCAGGCTCCATGCCAAAACTCTGTGGAGTATAAAACGTCGGGACCCTTGTGTGTCCCGGATCACTCTACGGAATATAAATAGAGCGTAGAGTCGACAGGCTTCACGCCAAACTCTACAGAGTATAAATGAAGCATGGGGTCGACGGGCCCCATGCAAACTCTACGGAGTATAAAGCGTCGGGACCCTCGTGCGTCTCGGACCACTCTACGGAGTATAAATAGACACAGAGCCCCTAGACTTTGTGCCAAATTCTACGGAGTATAAAGTGTCGGGACCCTCATACATTCTAGGCTACTCTACGGAGTATAAATAGAGCACGAAGCCCCTAGACTCCATGCCAAACTCTATGGAGTATAAAGCGTCGAGACCCTCATGTGTCCCGGGCAACTTTACGGAATATAAATAAGGATGGAGCACTCGAACCTATCATCGGCCTAAGCCTCATCTTCATCGACCCTGAGTTCGAGATGTGGGGACAGAGCGAGCGAACCTATCATCGGTCTAAGTCTCGTCTTCGTCAACCTTGAATCCAAATTGTGGGCATGGAGCGCGCGAACCTATCCTTGCCCTAAGTCCCGTCTTCGTCGACCCTAAGTTCAAAGTGTGGGGATAGAGAGCGTGAACCTATCGTCGGTTTAAGTCCCATCTTCGTCGACCCTAAATCCGAAGTGTAAGGATAGAGTGACCTATCATCGGTTTAAGTCCCGTCTTCGGCAACCCTGAGTTCGAAGTGTGGGAACAGAGCGCGCAAACCTATCCTCAACCTAAGTCCTGTCTTCGTCGACCCTAAGTCCAACCAAGCCCTTGTTTCACTCAAAACAAATGTCACAAGCTCAGAATATCTTGGTACACACACTTGATGGACACTCGTGTAGTGATTTGGAGGAGAGGTTGGCGTCCATATATGACTTTTTCTAGAAAAAAAGGAAATATAGGTATCTCAGAGCACCATAAACATCTACCATCAGGATACTTAGCTGTAGAAGCACGGTAGACCGAAGCAAAAGAATGAACTGTTCATAATGCGTTCATGACCCTATCTTATTTTCAAAACGAGATAGTAGCAAAAGAAGTGATTAGTGCTAATTAAAAGTGATCAGGACTAAATGAAGTACAACTAATTTAGTGATTTAATTAACTCTTAATGATTACTGCTAGCGCTAATCAAATGTGATTAATGTTTGTGCTTAACGCAGCGCTACATAGGACAGCAGCGAAGCTGCGCGTAGCTAACCGGTGGGCGGAGCGTACACGTGTTAGCATGAGGGGAACCCAATTCCACGTGGATGCAAGCGTTGGTCAGAGTTTTCCATCTCTAATATACGGAGTATTCTCTTTATACAAAATATCTATAAAATTTCTGCGTCGCACACAAGCCATAAGCTGGACATCCAACAAACTTAAATGAAAAGAAAGATGTCTATTTATGAGGCGACTTATGCTTTCTTAAATATAAGTCATTTTTTAACTAGAACAAAATAAGAATCACATACACATGAAAGATAATCAAAAGATTAAGAAAAATCAACATGGAGTTAACAAAAAGTCAGATAAGGTACAGATAGCAAAACCGATAAAAACATCTCCATACATTTTTTTTGTCCACGCACAATTCAAACTGTTGATCGGGCCCAACAGACTACAGGACAAACCAATCCATTTCCCCACGTGATTATGGATGGATCAACCCAATTTATACGTCCGATGATACTACAACAGGTAATGGAACGGACAGCTGATGCACGCAAAATGTGAAGACCAAAACACGGCAAGCGCCGAAGAAATTGACTTTTGACCAGGATATAGCTTGTATCGGCGTTTTTTCGAGACAACAGCTCACGGTGAGGGCACCAACACAGATGATTCTTACAATTTTAAATTCAAAAAACCGTTTAAATAATCTAGTTAAAGAAATCATCTCATTTATTTCAATTTTTAAAGAAAACAAAAAATTAAAAAAATCAAAATACCATATAACATTACCCATGAAATGGAGGAAGCATAGTAATAGTAAACAGGTGCAAAAAAAACTTGGAGCCGAGCTGCTTTGCTCTGCTTCAATCTTGGCTTATTGTCATCTCGTCTGCTGATTCCTTCGCAGTTGGCGCCAGCTTCTACTTCTTGTTGAGCACGGCCACGGTGCCGTCCTTCTTGGCGACGATCACCGAGGTGGCCATGCCAAGAAACATGCCGTGCTCGACGACGCCGGTGATACGGAGCAGGCGGTCGCTGACCTCGCGCAGGTCGCCGTGTATGCCGTCCTCGAAGAACATCTCCACGATGTAGTTGCCGTTGTCCGTGACGAACGGCACCTCCTGCTCGCCGCCGTCCTTGGGCCTGGCCGTCCTGAGCCGGGCGTGGAAGCCGGGCAATTTGTCGAACAACTTGCGGATTAGGCCGAGGGTGTGCGCGCAGCCGAAGGGGACGACCTCGACGGGCACGGCGCCGGTGCACCCGAGGCGGGGGACGAGCTTGGACTCGTCGACGATGACGACAAAGCGGTCGCCAGCGCCCTCGATCATCTTCTCGCGGAGGAGCGAGCCGCCCCGGCCCTTGACGAGGTTGAGCTCCGGGTCGACCTCGTCAGCGCCGTCGATGGAGAGGTGGATCTCGGCGGCCGCCCCGAGAGGGAGCAGCGGGATCCCGACGCGGGCCGCGTGCACCTCCGTCTTGAGGGAGGTGGGCACCCCGGCGACGCCCCGGAGCGCGCCGCCGCGGAGGAGGTCGCCCAGGCGGTCCAGCGCGTGCGCGGCCGTGGAGCCCGTGCCGAGCCCCAGCGTCATCCCGGACTCTACCATCTCCACCGCGCGGTACGCCGCGACGCGCTTCAGATCCTCCTGCGTCAGCAGCGACTTCGGGGAGGCGGGCGCGTCGAGGGTTGGCGGCGGCGAGGCGGCGCTGCCCATGGCGAGGTGCGTGGGGTTTCGTGGAGGGATTGGGGTGGTAATGGGAACGTGAGGTGGGGGATTTTGGGAAGGATTTGGTTTTATGATTTTGGGGGAGATTCTTTTGGAAAGGAGGCGGGAAGCCGGCAAAGGTGAGGCGTGGAGGAGGCAGGAACGAGGGGTACGCGACGCGGCGAGCATTTATGGGCATCGGAACGCGTGAAAGATCAGGGGGTTTTTTCAAATCGGGGCAAAAAAAACATTTGTGGCCTACGCAAATAAAAGCGTACATAATAGCAATGATTTATATCTTTTTTATTATAACTGACTGATTTTTTTACTATAACTGAGTTAGCTTATTTAACATAATTAAATTTAAAAATTTTAAAACTAGAAAAAATATATTAGTCTATCACGAACAATGCAAGGAATACGGAAAAAAAGAAAACACAAAAAACAAAAATAAAAAAATAAAAAACAAAAAAGGAACAGAAAAAAAAAGCTAACGCTGTCGCCGAACGCTAGCGATTGGTGAAGCTGAGCGCAGCCTTAGGTCGAGTTAAAATCGATTTGGAACCCGCTGTTTGCATGTATTAAGTTGCATGCACTATTTAATTTACCTAAAAACCGCTTAAATTAATAAAGAAAGATAGACAATTTCATTTATATTTTAACACTTTCCGTCACGTATAAATTTCATTAGACCTAAGATGTGGAATAGAAGTGGGCTGCAATTAATTACGCCAGCTGAGTTTTGAAACTCAAAACCTCTTGACTCTGATACTATATTAAGTTGAATACATCAACCAGTTCACTAAAAAGGTTAAGTTGATGAGAAAAATGAGTAATTCACTTATACTTCAACATGACGAAACAATTCAATCTATATATGAATTTAAAAAGATTCCGTGTTTTAAATGGGTCTTAAGGTTCTGGTTTCTCAGTCTTATATTCAAATGTATAGTATATGGGGGTGTTCAGAATGACGTAAGCTTATGATTTTTTTACTGTAAATAGTTTATTTTTTACTGTAGCTGAGTTGGATTGTTTGATATAATTAAATAGAAAAATCATGTTAGTCCATTATGGACAATACAAATAAATACAGGAAAAAAAGAAAAGACAAAAAATCCCAAAAGACTGAAAAAAAGACGAAATTAATGAATAGTGAAAAAAAAGAAGTCAGAACGAAATTAAACGGTATCTATGTATTGCCTTCCTAGTTACCTAGGATAGGGAAGAGGTAGGCAGTGAAGTCAAGTGTGTAATATGTTACTAACAGAAATGAAGAATGAGACATTTGATGTACCTTTTCCCCGATACATCTAACGCAAGAATTTTACAGAAACACATTAATTCCCGTGGGAATCAGAAAAAAAATTTTCTCCATTCCATACAAGGCCTTAGAGTAGTTACTTATCAATAATTGTGCATAATACGTTGCTAACAGAATTTTGAATAGAAAATAACAAGAAATACTACTATGTAACCTTCAGCAATTCTCTTTGCGGCCGTGCATGATTCATGATGTTGGAGACCTAATAATAAGGCATGATAGAACGATCTATGTTGCTGGAAGCAAGATAGGGACACTAACAGCGTGCTTCATGCTGGATTTGAGTTGCGTTGAGTACTGATGTATCTTCGCACGGATGCAGCTCACTCACCATTTGTTTATAGGATCAAGGCAAAATTTTCAGATATAGCAATAGCACCAGACTGGTATGACAAATGATAACTCAACCTAAGCCCACACGTCAGTGAGGCGATCTCACAGTAGAGGTATTTTTAAAAAAAATATGAATTTCTCCTAATCTTATGCGTGGAACTTTGTCGAGGGTTGATAAATCGCAGCGGCAGCCCTTCAAATTGTCGGCTATCTCATTTAGATTCTTAAACTTCAGTTTTAGGTTCTTAAACTTCAGTTTTAGCTTGGGATGTCCGTAACTTAATTAATTACATCAAGTAAGTTCATTTGTTCGATTCAAGAATTTTTAGAATACATTGTAAATCCAATAAAATTCACATCCAATTCCATGCATTTCGTAACGATGCCTAAAAGTGATTGGGTAAATTCCCCATACTTGTGGCACACAAGTCCCAGAGCTGAGAAATCATCCTACTGCACATGTACACAGGTCAATCTGACTTCTTTTCTGGTTCGTGGACTTCCTTTTCTTGTCAACCTTTTGTAGGTTAGCCGTCAAAGCCCGTCGCCACAAAACACGTGCTCCTAGTTGTAGGTGAGTTCTCGCTTGGCAAATTAATGTGGGAAGAATATGCTCTCGTGTTTAAAATTACAGAGTCTAATCTTTATCCAGCAGCACAAACCAGAGTAGTCCAGCAGCACAATCTGCACCTTGTCAAATGCTTAGTCAGACAAATGAAGATGGATATCCAAGTAATATTCTGGCTTTGGATATCCAAGTAATATTCTGGCCAAAGCTTTGTTCCTTCAACTGCCTCTTGTTCATGATTTTCTTAATTAATTTCTCCAAGAAGTTTCATTGCATACAAGAGTAGTACGTCACTGTCAGGAGTTCATCTATATATGGATGCTCCACTCCCTGTTGCTAACAAACACTGCTTATGTTTTTATTTTGGGGTTAGATGAGTTTGGCTTTTTGGTTTACTGGAGTTTTTTTAAAAGAAATAGGAGAATGACTGCTAATGTTTTCCCACTAGATAGCACTAGTACTCTCCAAAATATTGAAAAACGCAGATTTAATGTACATCGAGGGCTTGTTTTACAGTCATCAACTACTCGACCAGAAACAATGATGCATCAATAGATTTGTGCAATTTAACTTTTAGGATAGCGTAGGAGGACCATTCATTTTTTGCATTGTCTTTTTCTTTCTTTTTTTAGGCTGCTCTTTTTCTTGTTTGCATGTTCTTTACTACGTTGATGATCAACAAAACTGTATGTCATGGTAGCACCATAAATTTTAATTTCAACATGTAAAGAATCTTTCCCGCACGAAGAGACACCTCTTTGGAACCTGGAGATTTTAGGGCATTTGCAATGGAGGTTTTAGAGGCATTTTGTACGAACTAAATCCTGTAGGAAACTTTCCTTTACGATCGTTTAGAACAAATAAATGGCGCTCCCAACGAAGTAAACACCATTCCTAGCTAGCTACCATTATGATAGGATCTCGCCTTCATTCCTACAAAATTTGATGTGATTTTTCTGTTCCCATGTTTTTCATTTCTTGCATTCAACAAGCGTATGCTAGTTACCAAGATGCACACGATCCATTTTTTCTTTGATAATTTTTTAGCTAGACAAAATATTAAGATTACCAACAGCAGCAGAAGATTGAAGAAGAAAGCCATGTTTTTTTAGGCTTAGATTATGCACACCTTATGGTTTCTCTCAATCAAATAAATAGAACAGTTTCTTCATCGTCGTTTCGAAATGGCATATCGAGATAGCCTTTTTGAAACATCTTATCGACATTTAATTTATATAAACATTCACGCTAAGACAAAAAAACCATAAACCACAGCCACAAACCACAACAAAAAAAACCCACCCGAAGGAGAAGCACAGTAGCAGACATGTTCGCCAATGAAGGCTTGTGGCCATGAAAAATAAGGTTGTGATCATGGTTAAACATTTCAGACGAAAGGGAATGAAATTTCAGTACCCAATGAAAGAGAAAATATTCAGTCAAATTTTGGCCGAATTTGTCTTTATTCAAAATTTGTCCAAATTTGATTAAATTTCATCAAAATTCAAATAAAATTTGAAAATTTCACTCGAAATTGTGAATGAAATTCTAAAATTTCACCACATTTGGTTGTTTTGCTGGGTGATGAATTTTTTTCTAAAGCGAAAGATTTTTCCCTGGTCATGATTAGGCTGTCGTAGCCAGTCTGGCCCAGGCTGCTCTGATTTGTTACGAAACCTAGAAGGTTCTTGTGTGGGCAAATACCAGAATTGCTCCTGGTGGACTTAGACTATAAATAGAGAGACATTGTATCATACAAACATATATGAATTCTAAGAATTAATAAAGACTACTATGGTGTTTTCTCTATATTGGTGTCTTCTGTGGTTGATCTATTGCGATCGTAGTGATTGATTGATTGCGTAATTGTATTACCGTTCATCTGTTCTACATCACTTTCTTAACACGTTATCAGCATGAATTACTCTCTAAGATGAAAGGTACACAAATAAAGAATCAATCTATTACGCATTACAATATCATAATTCAATCTAGATTGAACTTAGATTCGTTTGCAATGCCATGTTTAAATCGATCATATTCTAGTTATCTCTAATCACAAATTAATCTACAATTTATATTCATGATCAGCAAACCCTCTAATTCAATGGAATTAGACATCCAGGTTCTAGAATGGTTTAGCAGAATAGATCAGAATCGGTTTAATTGATGTACTAATCATGCAATGAGTCAAAATCACACACACACACAAGTCTTGGCAATGGGATGTCACCGACGGTGCCCGAAGTTGTCGATCGCCGTGCCCCGTGGCCGAAGCACCTACCGCTGCCACGGCCTTGAATACATCTAGTATACATCTTGACGGTATTGACAGTCAAATCAGATGAGCCTCCAAACTCAAAACATGAATCGGCTAGGAGAGGCGAGTCGTGGCCATCCATGAACAGCATCTAGCCAGTGAAGGACCGGAGGCTGTGGAGGAGGAGCTTATTGAGGATGGAGGTTTCCGCCCCGGTTGAAGGTTGCCCGAAGTCCACCGACGCCGCCAAGCTTGAAGCCACCGCCGGCCCCATGTTGAGCCTAACTACCGAGCTTGGCTGCCTGTCGCGTCCGTCTGCTAGACACGCTCGGCCGCTAGTCACGCCGGCCGACCGTACACTGCGCCCGGCCTTCCTGCCACAACCGCCGGCTGCCCGAAGCTGCCGACATCCGCCTGAAGTCGTTGCGCCGTTACACCCGGCCACCTCACGCTCGGCCACCGCCACGCCCAGCAGCCTTTAAGCCCAAAGCCGGCCTGCCGACTGCTCAGTCTCTCCCCACGCTGGCCGTCTACCAGCCGCCGCTCTAGCGTCGGTCGCTTGAAGCCAGCAGCTGCCGCTCCCGAAGGCCACCTCCGTGCCCAAGACCTGCCCGAAGCAGGCTAGCTGCCACTGTGCGTGCCTGGCCGCCCGGGATTGTTGCCAATGCGCATGAGAACCATTGCCTCCACTCATTGGCCGCCCGTCGGGCGCAAAGCAGCTAATAAGTAGGGGTGCAAATGGAGCGGATATTTTCCGACCGTCCGTCCGTCCGTTTTAATTCGGATAGAATTCGGAGCAAATTTTCGGATATCCGGATGTTTTGCCGGATACGGATACGGATTCGGATATTTTTTGCCGGATACGGAAACGGATTCGGAACAAACATTATCCGACGGATACGGAACTATCCGGATATTTTTTCGGATAGTTACCGGATATTTTTTCGGATAGTTACCGGATTCAAATTCGGATTCAACTCAGAACTAAATTCGATTCGATTCGGATCGACAGCCCAACAGCACTTATTAAAAAGACCATAACTTTCACAAACGGAGTCCGATTTGAGTGTTCTTGTACTCGTTAGAAAGCTTATTTCAAGACCTATGCAATGGATAAGGTCTCATCTTCAAATACATCATAAATCATCTGCTATGACCAAAATAATGTGACGGCTGTAAAATCTAGTTTCCTTTTTGTGTGAGTTCGAGTCTAAAACAGTATAGGGTTGAGTTGTATTCGGTTTGGGGATCATATGGACATCCCAAGGGGTTATATAAGTCTTGTAATCGTAGCTTTTAGGCTCTGCACTACCTTTAGGGTTATATGTAGCTAGTTAGCTATTATTTGTTTAACTAGTCTCTATCATTTACATGCTATTTTGCTAACTAGAATTTACTGGTTGCTTAACTTGTCTATTTCATCATGTGAAATTTACTTGTTAAGCTACTAATGTAGTTCCATTATGGATATGTACTATGGTGATTCATCCTTACACATGTGATATATATGATTTTTGTTTACACGTATTATCCGACTAAATATTCATGACCGAGACTAACCGTATTCGAAGCGTTCTGTATTCGCTCCGTATTCGTGACCGAGAATATCCGTATTCGTATTTGTATCCGGCACTATCCGTGTCCGATTCCGACTCCGACAAAAAATATGGAAACGGATACGGAATGAGCAGTATCCGTCCGTATCCGATCCGTTTGCACCCCTACTAATAAGCTAGCTGCCTTCATGCGTGCGCCTGAGACCGCCGGTCGCCACCTCTGCACTGACCCGCTCGAAGCAGTGTGCACCGGCATCACACGGTTGGACCACCGCTGTTTTGCTCTAGCCTCCCGAGGAGGTCGCTCGATGCTAACGCCTCCGCATGCAGCTGCCGCCCTTGCACCACCGCCGCTGCTCCACCCTTCATGCCGCATCACCGCCGCCGCAATGGGGGAGTCGAGTGGCTAGGGTTCTTTTTACCCTAGCCACCGGCTATGGACTGCCAGGCTGGAATGGGCCAAAAGAGGCCCATTAGAATTGGAAAAAAGGGGAAGAAAAGGGACGGTGAAAAGAAACAAAAAAAAATGCATTTTAGTCCCTGGATTTTTTAGTAAACTAAGAAGTTTTCTAAGAATGTGAAAATAGCTATAAAATTTGACCCTGAAATTCGTTAGAATTGCAATTAAGGAATTAAATCATGATAAATCGCTTTCTAAAATATTTAAAGCATGATAAACATAAGGAAATATTTTATCTAAGTTCTGCATAATCCTAAGTGCATCCCTAAAAATTTTCAAAATTTTTGAAATTTGCTCACTATTTTTCTATACCTAAACATGATTTCTGGAATTAAATCAATCCAGAAATGTTTTGATAATTCAAAAACCATTGGTAGGCCGAAATAGTAGCCTTAGTCTGGTCCGTTGCCTCTCCCCTATCCTTTCTCATTTTCTTAACACGAAGGCTTGTTTTCTCTGATGCGCCTTCTCTCTCGCCGCTTTGCTGCAGATGCTGACGCATGTGGCTTGCCTGACAGGAATGTCGTCTAGCTAGCACTGACACCATCGGTGAGCTCAAGACACTGTAGCTACTATAGCAGGGCGTGCCGTGAAATTTGGAGGTTCTGTACAAAGCTCTAAGTGAGGCTTAAACCAAAGTACCAAATATAGCCAAAATAATGTATGTATTGCAGAGCAAATACGATATATCAAGAATAGTACCTTTTGAACTCTTGGTTTGCATAATCTTTACTTGAATAACATCATTCTTTTAGTATTCTTTGAAATAAAATCTTCAATAATATGCTCATAATTAATCTTCTCCAGCAATCCACTCTCAAGTGCTATCGTAGCCAAACTATTAAGTCTTTCTTGTGTCATTGTAGAACGCAAGTATGACTTTAATAGCTTCAACTTAGAAAAGCTTCGCTCCGCTGATGCAACAGTCACAGGAATAGTCAATAAAATTCTATATGCAATAGCTGTATTGGGAAAACAATCATGCCGCTTTAGAAACTTAAGAATTTCAAAAGGACCCATATTTTCTTTTGGAATGAAATCTTGAAGAAATCTCAACTCTATATATAGTTCATTGGCTCAGGATTTAATTAGTACAATACAGGGATAATTGGAGTATTGGACTTTGCCAAAAAAAAAACGAATACCTGCAGTGATTGGCACTGTTTGATATAGATGATATATTGTACTATCTTTTTTGGCACTAGTACAAAACGAATGCCTGCACTAGTAGTATTCCATTTAGAACCTGTTTTAGTTTCCTGCACTAGCAGCATTGTATTCCTGTGACAAATGACAACGATTTAAAATACCTGCACTGCACTAGTAGTATCCGGTACCACATTCAAATGGGCATAACTTCTTCATACGGACTCCGTTTGGGTCGTTCTTGTACTTCATGGAAAGCTTATGAAGTCTACTTTCCAACGGATCCAACCTCATCTTCAAATTCCATCCGAGCCGGCCGCAATTATCAAAACAATCCATGTTGATTTTTGAGTCCGAATCTAAAAAGTGTGCTGTGCCACCACCACTTGGGCCCATGGGCCTTGTAACCCTAGGGCGTCCCCCTGGTCATTTCTCTATAAATAGGAGCCGCCGCCGCCTGCTAGGACTTGGATTTCGTTGAGTTTAGGTTTAGCCTTTGCGCAAACTTTGGTTCTTCAGTTGTGTCAGACGACCACCTGTCAAGACTACCTTCGGGATCCCACCTTTGTTTTTCAATACCAACTTTGTTATTCGCAATATCTGATTGCTTTTCGTCTTATTCTTGCTAGTTCTTCGATTGCTTGCAGGAATTGAACTTCGTGTTCAGGTTGATCGTGCTTCCAGCAAGATCAATAACATCTCGGAGTTGGTTCAGCGATTGCTAAGGCGCAAGCGACGTCGTACGGTTGTAGTCGGATCGCGAGAGTCACCTCCACCAAATCGATAGTTATCAATCTCATCGAAAGATTGGGCACCCCGTCCCCATCATGTGGTATCAGAGCTCAAGGTTGCTCGGTGAGAATTTTCAATTATTCATAGATTAGATTGCTTTTCATTACCTACAGTACACCAAAAGCCAAAAAAAAATAGTAGTAGATCACCTGGTTCAAACCAATCTTAGCCTCGCAATTTTTCTTTTCAGTACTTTGCATTGTTGAACTTTCGGTTGCATCGTCGTGTCCTTTGCTGGTCTTAATGCCTAGTTCCTCTAGAGTTTCGAGTTCTGTTCACGTCTTGGTTTCATCGTTGCGGTTGGTTTCGAACTGCCACGTCGAGGGAAGGAAAAGAGGGGGACTCGGTTTCTAGGGAGGCTTTGCCCTAGTTGGACTCGGAATAGGACTCAGAATTGGACTCGGAATTGGACTCAGAATTGGATTCGGAATTGGACTCGGAGTAGGACTCGGAATTGGACTCGGAGTAGGACTTGGAATTGGACTCGGAGTGGGAGCAAAGTAGATAGACAACAAGGAAAAGGCAGTCGCAGATAGAAAGAGCCGCGGCGTAAAAAAAAGGAAGAGGAGAGAGAAAATCCTAACATTTGCATACGACCTCCGATTGAGGCTTTTCTTGATCCGTTGGAAAGGAAACGGGAAAATAGAGCCAAAAAAAATAAAGTTTGGAAAATCTGAAGATTTCAGATCCGCGTAAGCCACCACGCATACGCGCAGCGACTTCGACCCCAAAAAAGGTCGTTTAGGGCCTCAAAACGGGCCCGTAAAGTCAACAAAAGTCAACTTTCTCGGAATTCGCTCAAAATTTACATGGACCTTCTACAAGTTATTCTAAGGTGTTCCGTGAAGACGGCGTCCTTTTCTGAGCCTCTGAACTCCGTGGGCAATGTCATCTAGATTCTTTCTGTGCGGTGTACTCGTTTGTGTTCTAGACTCGCGTCTCTAATACGGTCTAGCCTAGGACCAGCACCAACCGGCGTTGAGCGAATTTTCAGCTTGCATTTTTTGATTTGATTATTGCTAATCCTTGCTACCAAACTTGAGCCTTCCCAGCTACACCTCTCCTACACCGCATGTGCCGAGCTTCACCGCAATCGCTCCATCCAATCTTCAGAGATACGTTGACATCGCTGGGAGCCGATCACCCCTGTTTTGCTTGGTAAGAATTGGTAAGAGTTCGATAAAAGGCTTGAGTGTGAGCGACTTTTTGAACCTCCTCATCCTAGTAGTTGCTGTTAGGGACATATTCTTGTGTTTTGCTAACAATGGCAGGTCATACAACGGATGAGGATCAATCTCATACTCCACGTACTAAGGCAATCGTACAACATTTTCTACGCCTTATGAACCTTCGTGCAGAGGGTCTTGAGGAGGATGTCAGAGTGACGAATGAGCGACTTGCTCAACTTGAGGGCGCCCAGATTGAGACCAATGCAACACTCGCTGCGATGGAGAAAGCGCAAGGTACCACTAACAATTCGTTGGCAGATATTATGGCGCGCCTTGAGGAGATTGCCCAAGCTTCGTCTGCTGTTCCCCTGCTGCGATGGTACGGAGACACGATGACTCTGACCATATGGGTGATTCTGAGGCCGATGGCAGGATCAACCACAACAACGATCGAGCTCGTCGACAATTGCATTTTAACCGACAAGGTATGAGAAGGGAACCCCCACGGCGTGAGGTACGTGACCACGACGATTCTTTTGCTAAGGTTAAATTCACCATGCCTTCTTTCAATGGTAAATATGATCCTGATAGCTATCTTAACAGGTAACTAGCTGTTGATCAAAAATTTGCTTGCCATGAATTTCCTAAGAATTGACGAGTTAGGGCTGCTACTAGTGAATTTACCGACTTTGCTTCTGTTTGGTGGAAAGAACATTGTCGTCAAAATCCCAATAACATTCCTAACACCTGGGAGGCTTTAAAATTGCTTATGCGCCATCGATTTGTTCCCTTATATTATGCTCATGATCTGTTAAATAAAATGCAACGTCTACAACAGGGTGCAAAATCTGTGGAAGAATATTATCAGGAATTACAAATTGGTATGTTGCGTTGTGGGTTAGTTGAGAATGAGGAGGCATCCATGGCTAGGTTTTTGGGAGGGTTGAGTCGAGAAATTCAAGACATTCTTGATTATAAAGATTACAACTCCATTACTAGATTGTTTCATCTTGCTTGCAAAGCTGAACGTGAGTTGCAGGGACGCCAGACGAGAATGCGATCTAATTCTTCTGCAGGTCGCACAAATTCATGGACTCGCGCACCTCGCTCCCTCGTCCATTGTGGCGCCATCACACTCCAACAACAAACCGCGCCCTACTACATCAATTTCGGCGCCACAAGTTTCTGAAGCACACAAATCAGCACCACAACTTCCTGCAAAAATAATCTCTTCAGTTGCTTCGACCGGACGAACAAGGGACGTTCAATGCCATCGTTGCAAAGGCTATAGACACATGATGCGGGACTGTCCAAGCAAGCGTGTATTGATTATACGCGATGATGGTGAGTATTCCTCTGCTAGTGATTTTGATGAAGAAACATATGCTATGCTTGCAACTGACCCTATAGGAGATGAAGAAGAATATGATCATGAGGAGCATGTTGGCGCTGAAGATGTCGACAAGTATTTGAGCATTATAGTGCAACGCGTACTAAGTGCTCAAGTGTCTCATGCCGAGCAAAACCAGTGCCATAATTTGTTCCAAATCAAGGGCGTTGTCAAGGAACGCTCGATTCGCATAATTGTTGATGGTGGGAGTTGCAATAATTTGGCAAGTATGGACATGGTAGAGAAGTTTGCTTTGCCGACTAAACCTCATCCTCACCCATACCATATTCAATGGTTCAACAACAGAGATAAGTTGAAGGTAACACGGATGGTGATAGCACATCTTTCTATGGGTTCATACCATAATTATGTTGATTGCGACGTTGTACCTATGCAAGCTTGCTCATTATTATTAGGAAGACCTTGGCAATACGATACTGATTGTGTGCATCATGGTAGGAATAATCAATACTCTCTCATGTTCAAAGGAAAGAAAATTGTGCCGCATCCTATGACTCTGAATGATTGTTAAAGATGAACTTGCTAGAGCTAGTAGAGAGAAGAGTTTAGAGAAATCTAAGAGTGAAAATCAGATTGTAGCAAAAGAGCTTGTGCAACATAGGAAGAAAGAACTGAAATCTGCTCATGTGAACAAAAAAGAAATACAATTGAAAGGTGCTAGTTTTCTTGCTACTAAATCTGATATGACTGAATTGGATGCTAGTAAATCTGTTTGCTATGCATTAGTTTGCAAAGCCACTTTGTTTTCATTTGAGGAGATACTATCTTGTTTGCCTCCCTTTGTCACTAACCTTTGCAGGAGTACAAAGATGTCTTTCCAAGGACATACCACCGGATTGCCACCGCTTCGAGGGATTGAGCATCAAATTGATTTAATTCCTGCATCACTACCCAACCGCGCACCATACAGACAAACCTGAAGAAACTAAAGAAATTCAGCGCCAAGTTCAAGAATTGCTTGATAAAGGGTACGTACGTGAATCACTTAGTCCTTGCGCTATTCCAGTCATTTTAGTACCTAAGAAGGATGGATCATGGCGTATGTGTGCTGATTGTAGAGTTATCAATAATATTACCATTAGATACCGTCATCCTATTCCTAGGTTAGACGATATGCTTGATGAATTAAGTGGCTCTACAATGTTTTCTAAAGTTGACTTGCGTAGTGGATACCATCAAATTAGAATGAAACTTGGAGATGAATGGATGACGGCATTTAAAACTAAGTTCGGATTATATGAGTGGCTAGTGATGCCTTTTGGATTAACTAATGCCCCTAGCACTTTCATGAGATTAATGAACGAAGTTTTACGTGCTTTCATTGGTAAATTTGTGGTAGTTTACTTTGATGATATATTGATTTACAGCAAGTCACTAGATGAACATCTTGAACACTTACGAGATGTTTTCATTGTTTTGAGGGATGCACGTTTGTTTGGTAATCTCGAAAAGTGCACCTTTTGCACCGATCGAGTTTGTTTTCTTGGCTATGTTGTTACTCCGCAGGGAATTGAAGTAGATGAAGCCAAGATTGAAGCTATAAAAAGTTGGCCAACACCACAAACGGTTACACAAGTGCGGAGTTTTCATGGACTTGCGGGATTCTATCGCCGCTTTGTGAAAGATTTCAGCACCATCGCTCCACCACTTAATGAATTAACAAAGAAAGGTGTTTCATTTAAATGGAGAAAAATGCAAGAAGAAGCTTTCAACCTTCTCAAAGAAAAGCTCACAAATGCACTATTACTCCAACTTCCTGACTTCGGTAAGACTTTTGAACTTGAGTGTGATGCTAGCGGAATTGGAATTGGTGGTGTGTTGATACAAGAAGGTAAACCTGTTGCTTATTTTAGTGAGAAATTGAGTGGACCTAGTTTGAACTATTCTACTTATGATAAGGAATTACTTGCCCTTTTCGAACTTTAGAAACATGGCAACATTATTTATGGCCCAAAGAATTTGTTATCCATTCTGATCATGAATCATTGAAACATATTAGAAGTCAAACTAAACTGAACCGTAGACATGCTCGTTGGGTTGAATTCATTGAATCTTTTCCTTATGTCATAAAACACAAGAAAGGGAAGGAAAATGTGATTGCTGATGCCTTGTCTAGACGGTATACAATGTTGTCTCAACTTGATTGTAGAATTTTTGGCTTGGAGACAATAAAGAAACTATACACCTCTGATGATGAGTTTAAAGATGCCCTGTCCAATTGCAAAAATGGTAGATGCTGGAATAAATTTGCTTTCAATAATGGATTTTTGTTTAGAGCTAACAAACTATGCATTCCAAACTCTGTTCGTCGCTTGTTATTACAGAGGCACATGGGGAGGACTAATGGGTCATTTTGGTGTCAAAAAGACGGAGGACATTCTCGCTGAACACTTCTATTGGCCAAGGATGAGGCGCGACGTTGAGCGCTATGTATCTCGCTGCACTACCTGCAATAAAGCTAAGTCCCGACTTAATCCACATGGTTTATATATGCCTCTTCCTGTACCTAGCATTTCTTGGGAGGATATTTCAATGGACTTTGTTTTGGGATTACCTCGCACAAAGAAGGGGAGAGATAGTGTTTTTGTAGTGGTCGATAGATTTTCTAAAATGGCACGTTTTATACCTTGCCATAAGAGCGATGATGCTACAAATGTTGCTGATTTATTTTTCAGAGAGATTGTTCGACTACATGGAGTGCCCAATACCATTGTTTCAGATCGAGATGCGAAGTTTTTGAGTCACTTTTGGCGCACATTATGGGCTAAATTGGGTACCAAGCTGCTGTTTTCTACTACTTGTCACCCACAAACAGATGGACAAACTGAAGTTGTCAACCGCACGCTATCAACTATGTTGAGAGCTATCTTGAAGAAAAACTTGAAGGCGTGGGAACAATATCTACCTCATGTAGAGTTTGCTTACAATAGATCGCTGCACTCTACCATAAAGATGAGCCCTTTTTAGGTAGTATATGGCTTTAATTCTCGTGCTCCTATTGATTTATTGCCTATCCCCATCTCTGAAAAAGTGAATTTAGATGCTAAGAAGCGTGCTGAATTTGTCCTTAAATTGCATGAAACAACTAAAGAAAACATAGAGCGCATGAATGCTAAGTATAAGATTGCTGGTAGTCAGGGTAGAAAGAGTTTAACTTTTGAACCTGGTGATTTAGTCTGGTTGCATTTGCGCAAAGATAGATTTTCTGAGTTGCGAAAGTCTAAGTTGATGCCTAGAGCTGATGGTCCATTCAAGGTGTTAGCTAAAATTAATGATAATGCATATAAGCTTGATCTGCCTGCAGAATTCGGGGTTAGTCCCATATTTAATATTGCAGATTTGAAGCCATATTTGGGGGAAGAAGATGAACTTGAGTCGAGGACGACTCAAATGTAAGAAAGGGAGGATGATGAGGACATCCCTTCCATGGATACAACTCATCCACAACAAGGATCACTTACTCGAGCTCATGCTCGTCAACTTAATTACCAGGTGAATTCATTCCTAGGTTCATATATTACTGAGAATAGACCGCTACCTAATGCAAGTGATTTAATCGTAGTTAGGAACCTGGGAAAGGATGAAGGAAAGAGACATGGAGTCATGGACATGCAAGGACGGAATCATGGAGGTCACCACGTCACTTTGGGATCAAGTCAAGCAAGAATCTGAGTTGGACACGTTCTGGAATCGGATTCGGACTGCTGCGTTGGTACCACATTCAAATGAGCATAACTTCTTCATACGGACTCCGTTTGGGGCGTTCTTGTACTTCATGGAAAGCTTATGAAGTCTACTTTCCAACGGATCCAAGCTCATCTTCAAATTCTATCCGAGCCAGCCGCAATCATCAAAAAAATCCATGTTAGTTTTTGAGTCCGAATCCAAAAAGGGTGCTGCGCCACCACCACTTGGGCCCATGGGCCTTGTAACCCTAGGGCGTCCCCCCTGGTCATTTCTCTATAAATAGGAGCCGTCGCTCCCTGCTAGGACTTGGATTTCGTTGAGTTTAGGTTTAGCCTTTGCGCAAACTTTGGTTCTTCAGTTGTGTCAGACGACCACCTGTCAAGACTACCTTCGGGATCCCACCTTTGTTTTTCAATACCAACTTTGTTATTCGCAATATCCGATTGCTTTTCGTCTTATTCTTGCTAGTTCTTCGATTGCTTGCAGGAATTGAACTTCGTGTTCAGGTTGATCGTGCTTCCAGCAAGATCAATAACATCTCGGAGTTGGTTCAGCGATTGCTAAGGCGCAAGCGACGTCGTACGGTTGTAGTCGGATCGCGAGAGTCACCTCCACCAAATCGATAGTTATCAATCTCATCGAAAGATCGGGCACCCCGTCTCCATCAGGCAGGCCTCTCGGCTCTCGCCACCCTTGGCCTCGACGGCTCGACCAGTCGACCGCAGACCGCTTGACGCGGAGCGGCGGAGGCTCTTGGCCCGTCGCAGCGGCGCAAGCCCTAACTCCTGAGCCGTCCACCTCGCGAGCAGCCGAGCAGCACCAGCACGACGTCCACGACTCCACGCACGCGAATACGAACTACGAAGCGCCGGCCACGCACGCGATGACGCGAATACAAAGCGCTCAAGCGCCGGCCACGCACGCGAATACGAAGCGCTGGCCACGCACACGTGCGGACTCGGGGGCCCGGCCCATGGGGGGCCCTATACGGTCGCACGGGTCGCACGCCCATGGGCCCGGCCCTGTACTATAGTGCCGCAAGTGCACCTGCAAAAGCTGTGTCACCTACGCCTCCTCGAGTGTCCTAGTTGATGAGTTGTGTCATCGCCTTTGTCACCCTATAGACGTAGGCACGCAAGAGTGGCTGTAGAGCACCGTTCCAAAAAGATGTTGAGATCGTCCGTGAGTTGTCACTGAGCGTTGTGCCATTTTCTCACCCTATAAATCCATGACAAGCCCATCTTCTTCTTCCACACTTCACATCATCTCCGTTATGGCCTTTTACAGCAAGCTTTCCCCTCTAGATTACCCAGAACACCCTCATCATTTCCATCTCTGGTGCATGCCTTTGGTCATGCTCTACCAAGGTCACCATCATTTCTAGTGAGCCCTTGCCTTCCCGATCGTGTCACTTTGTGCCATTTCCTCTGCTGAACAAAACCCCTCAACCTATTTTTTTGCTCAATGCAGCGTAGCCCCAGATCAAGGTCATCTTCCTCGTCATCGGTCAATGTTGTCCTCATTCGCCTCTGGTGAGCTTCATGGCCATTTTCACCGTTGCCTTGCCTCCCTAAACCTCATCGTGCCCTCTATTTTAGCTAGTTCGTGCTGAAGAGTATCCCTAATGTGAAGGTCATCACTGCTGCCTTTACTTGTCGTCGATCGACCACCTCAGAACCTCTCTATGAATGCAGCCTGGTAAGCTTGTAAAGCTTATGCACTGCTTGTCTGAGCTCACCTCGTTAATTTTCCTAAATGTCATTGTAACAATAGCTAGCTATACCACCGTTGCTCATCATGGTCACTTATCTGGTGACCATTGGTCCCCATGCCACCGCCGATAGCTTCGTGCTACACCCAAGAAGTGATTCTAGGACCCTTAGCCCAGCGTCGCATTGAGCTCGCTCCTATCCACCTCTCTAGCCACCCGCTGCCACTGTTGGATGCGTCGTGGACCCCTCTCCCCATTCCCAACCTCACCTGAACCACTCCACCCTTCATCACTAGCGAGCTTGGCCATGCTCGCCGCCACGCGCCCCTATTATGTCCCACTAACCAGCGTACCCCATTGAGAGGATTAAGTTACCACTAATTATGGTAGTTAAGTTAATTAGTCTCTAGCATATGGGCATAATAGAATACTTAATCAAGTTTTTTTATTTAAACTGGTTTGAAAACTTGAGTTGCTGACATCAAGAGCCCACACATTAAGTTACCCATCTGTGAGCACGATTTGTCATGGAATTAGCCTCACCTATCAGCTAGATGATGCAATAAATTCTAGTTTTCCTTTGGAAATAAAAATAGGAATTTAAAAGAAAATTTTGAAACCCTAGCACAATATTTTTTTCTTCTTTTTCCAAGATTTTCTCTCTTGACAAACTTCAAAAGGCTCATTCTCCTTCATGCGAACTTCGATTCAAGCGATTTTTGTCTATAAATTTTTATAAAATCAAACAATTTATTCATGCGCAAAAACTATGAGTTTCAGAGTCTTTTTGAATTTATCTGGTATGTCTTTGTGTTTTGTGGCTTTTCTTGCTTAGATATTGAAGTGCCGAAAATGTGCGAACTTGATCCTGAGGAAGACCAAGAGTTCAACAAGCAAGTAAAGCACCCTCATTTGATCATGCTAATCCCATATTTCGAATATAATTTGCTTTGTTTGATCAAACTATTATGCATTCTTAATTGGATTAAAAGGCTATGTTTACGTTTAGCAATTAGTTTTCACTAATTGTTGCATTGATCTTTCCTTGAAAACTTGATATGCTTGCTATTATCACCCTAGGAATATTGGGCTTATTCTTTTTGGCTGCAGCTTTTGGCTGAAATTTTTGAATTTTAGCTGTTTGCGACAGAGATTACGGAAAGAGATACTCGCTTGCGATTTTGGATGGTACAAATGTTGGGTTTTTAACATGTACTATAATTAACTTGTAAACTCTATCTTAAAAAAAATATTTCATTAGAAAGTTAGGTACTGTAGCAAAAACCAAAAGTCGTTTTGAGAAGCTGAAAAGAACAGGCCCATTATCCACTATGGTTAGAGATATTTGTGGAATTTTAGGATGGTATATGAGTCATATGCTTAACCATGCTTAGCTAAATAATGTTATAAATGTTGCAATTTGGTAAAACTCAATTTTGGACACTGTAGGTAATATTTTAGCTCATTTTGGACAGAGGGTTTACCTTTGATATTTTGGGTTAAAATATGAAAACAAAATAGTTTTAGACTAGGGCAAATGTTTTGTGTAGGCCGGTACGGTTAACATGAGAACTCTATTTACGGAAGTCTCGCTTGGGTCACTAAGGACCGAAGTTTGGTGTCATTGATCTAAGCATTACCGCACCACCACATGTCTAGTATGGGATAGACTTAGCCAACTAATTTGCATCATCTCAACTTTGGTTTCGCCATTCGATTGAATGTGGGTGTCGGTGTGAAAGTGTATTCCCACATGGCGCAAGGGAGGCTTCCAACTGGGTGGTCAGCCGTTTTGCATGAAACCTTAGCAGGCAGAATCGGGTAGAGATGGTGTATTGTAAATGCCTCGTCATAGTCTCTCAATCGCATATTATTGTATAGCGAGTCATGACAGACCATGGTTGCTTTTTTTTTTAGTAATGTCAATTGTTTCTTTAAATTGCTCTTTGCAGATTATTATGCCTATTCCAAATGAAAGCTCGCTTTATGCAAAACAAACATGATATGATAGCCATTCCTTCGACAAAGCTTGCATGTATTAATACTCTTGCTTAAAGTCTTGCAGAGTATAATTTGTACTCACCATTACTTATTGAACACCTACCAGAATAAGAGAAGGTAGACCCCTCGATTGGCTATTTCTATGCTTGGTGACAAAGATGCCGAATTCTAGGATGTTAACCCAGTCGATTGCCTGTGGGAGTGTGGCATACCACGAGGGTCTTTCGTTCATCTTATCATTAATCTTCCGCAGCAAGAACTCTAGTGTGATCTATTAGTCGGTTGGCCCTTTGTGTAAACTTTGGTCATGTAAGTCTATGTTGAACAGTTAATTACTATGTGCTACACTATTTAATTTTACTTGTGTATGGATATGATACAACGATTTTGAATGTGTATGGTACATAATGATCATGGGACTAGCATAGCAAACACATAGTGTTTGAAATTAAATTTCTGGGTCTGACAAGAAAATCTAGCTAAGAACTCACCGGAGAAGAATAAAACTAGAACAAATTTATCTAGGAAACAAAATAGAAGAAACTAATAAAATCTAAAACTACTTCTAAAGTCCAATGGGTCCCCACCCACTCAACACCGACGTGAACACCGGAGAAGAGGGGTGATGGGCCGATGGCAGATTGACAGAGTTGACTTGTGGATGGCGGTTAGGGTTTCCTAGCTGTATCGTCTCCCCGTCCTAAAGAAGCATGGATTTTATGCATTTATAGAAGAAGACCAGCACCACTATTAGGCCCACGTGCACCTTCTCCATACTTATGGATGCTTCTTTTGTGCATGAAGTGCGCAGCACATTTAGCTTTTCTACGAACAAACAAATCTTGAAATCCAAAAAAGCTCCTGCTCACCTCCGCTTGGTGTAAATGTCAGAAACTCCAAAGACTAACCGCATTTTTTGCGGTTCCTTTGCTGTCACTACCTACCTTCTCGAGTCCCCCAGCGGCCGGTTTGCATCCTTCACAGCAAGCTATTGCTTCAGCCATCAGGGCACAAGCGGCGAGCTCAATCTATCGTACTTAATCCATAATTCTTTTGAACTTGAGAATGCAACATCCACATTTACGTAGAGCCAACCAAGATCAGACGTGCTGTGCTCATTGTTAAAGCTACGGTTAGTTCGTCTGGTAAATTTTGTTATCCAATGGATGTTCTCTATCATTCTATCTCATATGTCACGGAATGCGACAATACATCCAAATATCTAAAAGCAGCTTAATTAAATGAGATTTTAAAAAGATTGATACCCACAAACTCGTTCATTTATGACAGCGCTCAATGGACGTTACCGCCGAACTTCCACTATTTATTTTTTTGTTTTTTTTAATTTTAAAATTTTGGTTTTTTTGTTTTTCCTCATATTTATTTGCATTATCCATGATGGGCTAACACATTTTTTCTATTTTTAATTTTTTTAATTTAATTATACCAAATAAATCAACTTAGCTATAATACAAAATAAATCAGTTATAGTAAAAAAAATCTATAAACCAACGCCATTCTGAACACCACTGATGTCCAAAACACCCTGGCATAAGAGCACTCAATAAGTACACGCATGGTAGTTTCGTTCTTGGTACGGCACATATATCAACAAAGCACTTGTGGTGTTTATTTGGGTTTTTAAACTTGAATTTCTAACTTTTTTATACTATAGCTACTGTTAGCTTTTCAGCATAATTAAATTTTAAAAATAAAAAGTTATATCATCACAGACAATATAAAAGAATAAAATACAGAAAAAGATAAAAGATAAAAAAAGACGAAATTTAAAAGTCAAAAGCAAAATCTCTTTGGAGCATATCGAACTGGTTCATTGTGCCATCCTTGAGCTAGGGCAGCAAACTAGAGTCAATTACGTGCTCTTATGCAACGGCACACTGTTTCCTCTAAATTGTGCATTTCCACTTCAGAAAATGTTTCCTCTAGATTCAAAAGTAATGCTTGTTTCCAAAAAGCGCTCGCACCTGCTGCCCCCAAATCATAGCCGTTGAACTGTTGTTACTATGCTGCTGGAGCCACACACCTAAGAGTGAAGATGCCCGAGTCCATTTGGTAAAGATAAGAAGTGTACCTTTCAGAGATCACGCCGTAATAGTTGTCACGCTCCAAATATAGGCTACACGACAGTAGCCACCTAATTATAAATTAAAAAACCCATAACCATGTTAAGGCTACGTGTACAACTTTCACATTTTACATCAGTGAAATAGGAGTAATTAGCAGAAGCTTTATTTTATTTCAAAAGTCGTAATTTGTTGTTTGTTTTGAAACAAGCCAAAATAAAAACACTAGTACCACCAAAAATTCCCGCACATATCTCCTATTTGTCGATGTCTTCGTCTTAGGCTTTCAAATTCTACGTTTCTCGTCCAATAGCATGAGCATAAAAATACTCAGGAAGAACACGAGGTTTGTTACAAAAGTAATAAAGTATCGTCCATGCATAAATAATCAAACTCGAGATTATTTAAATTGTCACTGGTCATTTTATTAACTCTACGGAGGAAGTCAAATAACTAATCTCGCACCGCGACAAGTCACACCCTTCTGGTGTTAATAGATACGAGTGTTGAAGATCTCCCTCTATAGACATATGACCAACTACTCAAGGAGCAATAGATTTATTCTTTTTTACATAGATTTATATCTTTTAACTATAACTTATAATTTTTAAACTATTCGTTTGAGAGAGCACAGAGTAACATAAATTCATGTGTGATTTTGAACGATATAAATAAAGTCGTTACAGTGTGTAGTATAATTAATTTGTAGACTTCGCCTTAAAAAAATATTCCGTTTAAAAGCTAGTTACTGTAAAAAAAATTGAAAAGTTGTTTTTGGAATCTAAAAAGAAAAGACCCAGCGACCAACCTATACTAGTCGCGAGCGGCTCTAAAAAAATATCAACAGCCCACAAACCGATATATACTCTGATGGTAAAATTATTGAATTAGAGATTGGGGGTGATCGTTTTAGCGTTGGCTTCTGGCTTTTAGCTGAAATTTCACTGTAGCTGGCTTTTTTTTACTGTAACTGATTTAGCTTTTTGGGCATAATTAAATTTAAAAAAAATGTAAAAATAGAAAAAAAATATGTTAGCCCATCACGGACAATGCAAAAGAACACGGGAAAAAAAATAAAAATACAAAAAAAGCCCAAAAAATATTAAAAAAATTAGAAAGAGACGAATTACTGAATTGTGAAAAAAAAAGCTGAAGTTAGAAGCTAAAGCTGAAAAAAAGCTAAAACGAGCGGGGCCATTGACAACTTACCTATTGACAGTTTAACTGATCCATATGTGTGTTTATTATCGATACATTAGTATCACAATTATACCTTTTGAAATGTAATTCACCGATTATTTAACAAAATAAATGCAAGAATGAAGTATAAAATACTGAGATATAAACAAACAGAATATCTGATAAAATCAAACAATATTTAACAGAGGTATTAACGCAGTTTGCCTCTGGTCATCGGTGTCTGCTATAGAAGTCCGGCCTAGTTGATTTCTTAAAAACTGGTGTGGCTTGATTGCAAATCCACACTATAGCTTAACTTTTAATTATAATATAATAGTAGTGACGTATACTAATATCAATGTGTATTAAGGGTATCCCCAGTGTATATATCACAATGGGTTTTAAGGTGAGTCACACCTAATTGTTAAGATCGATTCTGTTATGTTTAAGGCCACCGCTCGGCCTTAAGGAGGGTCCCACCTAATATCCCTCATGCCACGATGATTGACTGGTGGGGGAGAGAGAGCACATGATTCAAAAGAAAAATTGTATTTTAATGCTTATGGCCAAATCTTTAGCTTGAGGACTGGCCTTAAGTTTTTTTTTCTTGTGACCTGCTTAAGGTCGACTCTGTAATGTATAAGGTCGACCTTAAGGTGGCTTAAGACCCTCTATTTGCATACACTGTGGATGCCCTAAGGCTTGACTTGGTAAGAATGAGTAATAGTAGCTAGCGAAGTACCCAAATCACTAAACTTGGGTCCTACTTCGGTTTAAATAGTAAATAATGTTTGATATGGCTGCGGCTTATGACTTTTGACTGAAATTTTTGAATTTTAACTATTTATGACAGAGATTATAGAGAGAAATATATTCACTTGCGATTTTGGATGGTACAGATGTTGGGCTTTTAACGTGTATTACAATTAACTTATAGACCCCGTTTTGAAAAAAACTCCGTTTGAAAGTTAGGTACTGTAACAAAAATCAAAAGCCACTTTTAAAAGCCGAAAAGAACAGGCCCATGTGTATGGTGATCCAAAATATCCATGAGTAGCCTTTACTCTAAGTCTGCATGATCCGTGACAAGTAGATCTAAATATATAAATAATTTAGCCAACCACGTTCCTCTAAACTATAACTGTGCAAATGGGTCATGCCGTAGCGAGCCGACCTAAGGCCTGTCACTGTAGGCCCAACCCAAGCACGATATGACCCGTTTAGATGATGAGTAGTGCCGACACGGCCCGGTGGACCGTGTCGTGCCTGGGCTGAGCGGTGGCACGCTGGGCCGGCATGGTACGGCCCGTGCCGGCACGGCACGATAAGAAGGCGGCAACGGGCGTAAACGGGTCGTACCGGCACGGCACGGCATGGTAAAAAATAGTCGTTTTTTTACCTCTGTTTGACCGTTGTGGTGTAAAAAATTCTGAAAAAATAGCAAAAAAATTCAAAAAATAGAAATTTTCCTATAAATAGGGGGCATCCGGTCTTCATTCTCCACACCTCAAACCTCAATCTCATCTCTCTGTTTAGCTATGAAAAATTCGGAAGTGTTTATGCAAATTTGGCAAAATTAGTAAAAAATTCGTGTGAAATTCAAAAAATTAAAAAAAAACTTCAAAGAATTTTCAAAGTGCTGCAGAAGAGGTAATAGTGCTGTCTTATTTTAATTTTTTCATATTATTTTTGATTGAATAGTACGTTAATTGTACTTTACTATTTGAATTTGTAGTTAATTCAATGAAGAACTATGATTTTCAACTCTCCGAATTCGGCCTCATGGTGGAGGATGTGCAATTCTTTCAAGAAGGTTATCCATCTACAGAAGGTTCACATCCACAACAAACTGTAGAGCCGGAAGAAGCGGCTGGCCCGGGGGCGTAGGGTCTAATCGACCCATCTTCTATTGACTCAACGAGTGCATCCACAACCCATAGCATGGGTGCAAAAAGATCAAGAGCTACTACATCAGGTGTCTAGAATGATTTCAACAAGAAGTTCAGGACCGACGATGATGGGAATCCGGTGAAGTATGCAGTTTGTAAAATTTATGGTAATGAATTGACTGCAAAATCTTCAAGTGTGACGGATCACCTGCAATGGCATGCTGCAAGTTGTAAAAGAAAGCAAGAAATATAAATGCGCCAAACGCAGCTGTAATATAACCTCGACAGCTCGATACATACTTGAGAGTACAACCCGGAGGTAGTCCACGAATTCCTTTGTAGATTAATTGCTTTCTCAAGATTTACTTTTAAAGTTTGGTGAGTTTGATGCTTTTCAAATACATATTAGGACTGCTCATAACCCTCGATTTAGTATTGTATCTAGTCGAACCACAACTAGAGATTTAATTAAATATTATAACAACTGTCGTGAAAAATTGAAAGAAATATTTCATACTTGTACATTCTCTACTGCTTTGATATTAGACATAAGGAGTGATAGAGCTAGAGATGATTATATTGGTGTTGTTGCTCATTATGTTAATAATGACTAGGTAATAGAAAAAAGAATTATATGATTTAAATTAATTAATGCTTCACATACTGTTGAAAATATTACAGAATACATTATTAAAGTTGTAAAAGATTTTGGCCTCATGGATAAGAGTTTTTCTATAACTTTAGATAATACAGCTGCAAACACTAAAGCTATGGAAATTCCTACTCCTTTGTTTAATGCTTATACACAATCTTTCTTACTGCATTAATGTTGTGCTTGTCATATTATTAATCTTATTGTTAAATCTGGTTTAAAAAGATTAAACACTTGTATTGATACTTTTAGGGATGTAATTTTATATATTAATTATTCTAACCAATGAATAGCCATATATAAGAGTTTTTACGTAGCAAAAAATGTTTGCCATAGAAAATTTGGCTTAGACATATTTGTTAGATGGACCAGGTATAAGAGCAAAAGTTGAACATTCTGTCATGATGGCAAATCCTGAACGTAACATATCTAGTGCTCTCCATATTAGCACGAGACATGTTGACTGTTCCTGTCTCTACAATCTCCTCGGAGTTAGCCTTCAGTTTATCTAGAAGAATAATCTAGAAGTGACGAATAAATCTCTCAAACGAGATGGTCGAAATCCTTCTGACCGTCAAAGACTGGGAACAAGCTAAATCAAGACTCCAATATACTACACAGAATACAAACTTAGAAGAATCTTTTGACATTTGTATTTAGATAACAATGAATATGATTTTCAATATTTTTTTCTTTAGATGTAGTCACTAGTGAGCTTTATATGATGTACTCTTTTTTCTTTACGAAGGTTTTCTCAAATTGAGTTTTTTACTTGATAAAGTTTGTAATAAGACAGCCATGCAATATAATTTAACAAGTTAATAAAGCTCATTATATCATTGATAATAATTATCTTGATGATTAATAATTTCTATAATTTTGTATAATTATTATGTAATTGTTTACAATTTTCTATAATTTTTTGATTTTTTTCTCTTTTTTTGAGCTAAACGGGCTAACTGTGCTGGCACAACCCATTTAGCCCTAATCGTGCCCGTACCGGTATGGCACTGTCACGAGCCGTGCCTAGACTTGGTCCTCGATCCGTAGGTCAGCGCGATATAGTCTATTTATTATTCGTATTATTCGTATCTAAATAGATCATATCTATTCTGGACCTATGCTGTGCTGGCTCGGCACGGCCGTTGATTAGATCTGCTCTAAACACGTTTAAACAACGCGAAAATATTGGCCGGCACGTCCGTGGGTCAGATCTGCTCTAAACACGTTTAAACACCGCGAAAATATGGCCGGTTGACCATTGCATACACGCCACATTGTAGTTACCTCTATTTCAGTCCGCATAAGATCTTTTCGCCCTCCTACCCCTCGGGCGCGCCGCCGTTGTCGCCTCGCTCCACGATTTTGGATTCTCTGAAGTCGCGACGGCGACTTCAGAGGGCAGTCGGGGATCTGAGCCGTTCGATCGGAAAAAGAACGGCTCAGATTGGATGCTACAGTAAAATTTACTGTAGCTACAGTAAAAATTTACTGTAGCTACAGTAAATTTTACTGTAGCAAACCGATCTGAGCCGTTCTTTTCCGATCGAACGGCTCAGATCTGACTGCCCTCTGAAGTCGCGTACAATCCGGTTCCCGCTCCACTCCCGGCCGCCGCTCCCTTCTCCCTCCTTGATCCTCCCGGTGGTGGCTCGGTGAAACTGTCACGTCGTCGTGTCCGTCGGCCTCGCACTGCCGCGCCTCTTACCCGGCCACCTCCCCCCGCCGCCTCCTCGTCGTCGTCGCGAGAGGCGTCTACGTCATGCTGCGTCACCTGAGATCGAGCGCTTCCGGCAACTCGCCGCCGCCGCCTCCTTCGGCCGCACCGATGGAAGACGACGACGAGGAGAACGCGAGGGCCATCGCCGTCTCTGACCAGAGGACCATATACCTGGTCCGCCCCTTCTCCTCCCCTTCCTCTCCAATCTCCCGATCTGGGTCGTGTTTCCCCGAAGCAAGCACAGGTGTTTGACTGATTACGGATATATGAACTGCAGGTGAACATGTTCATAGCCAACACGGTTGAATTCCTCAACTCGTTCGCTGCGCTCTGCAACGACAAGCTCGCGCTCCTCCACAGGTAAAGAGAAGTCCAAAATTTTCTGTGAATTCCAGGAGATCACTAGAGCTACTACTGCTTGTGTATATGTTAAGGATTGATGTCGCTAGATGACTTCAGGTTGGTTCTTAGGCGCATTAGTGAATTTTGTGAATTTTGTTAGGACAAGAATCTTGGATCAGATTCTTGGAAATCTATTTGGGGGATTAGCAGGCCACTGTAGAAGTACAATTTTTTTTGCTGATTTCATGCTATGCATTGGAAAGATTTTTTTTAGTGTTTACTGGATGTGGGGAACTTGCTTGGGCAACCCACGTCGTGTGGCTTAAAAATTCCTGGAGGATGTTAGAGAACTCATGATGTAAAAGGTGTTGTTTTAAGTTCCATGGATTGTGTTAGGAATTTAAGATACTTTGAGTTGGGCTTTTGGATGGATAACTTCATTGTGATGCCTAGAGCTTTAGCTGAAACAAACATTTTGATGTAGCATTGAGCTCATGACTAGACTTCCTGTGGAAATAGTGCACAACAAATCTGCAACGCTTTGCTTAAGTCATTTCTTACTTCTCTGTTACTAAAATCTGCGTACAGCAATACATATCCTAATGATTTCGCTTGCCTATGCTGACAAAAATATGGACTGTCCACTTCCAGGAAAATAGTTAAATTAGATTCATCTCTTACCCTTCTGGAAGCAAAGCTGCATAATATTGATGACACCAATGCATTGGGACATTCAACAAGCCAAAAAGCACACCAATATTTCGCACATGAAGAACGATTTAATCCTGCAAATTTGTCTGGTGAATCCTCTAGGTGAGTCTGTCTCCTCATTGTTATTCATACATTAATATAGATTTGTACACCCACATATTGGCATATTCTAATTGGACTCATACTCGATAAGGTGCCTATTTAATTGCAAATTTGCAATTTTCTTGTGTTTCTGAACAGTTGTACACAATAAATATTAAACAAGAGCACTGGGCCATGAAGACTACAAATATGTGCTTAACCATACTCAATAAGGTGCCTATTTAATTGCAAATTTGCAATTTTCTTGTGTTTCTGAAGTCTGAACAGTTGTACACAATAAATATTAAAAAAGAGCACTGGGCCATGAAAACTACAAATATGTGCTTAACCATGTGATATCATTCTGATAGCTCATTGATGTACATTGTTCTTCGAAAAACAGTCTTTCCTCGTTCAACTTTGCAAATCATGTCTTCTATTTTTTTTCTTTATCCATGTTCATGGTGATTTTGTTGTTTATGAATGGGTGAAATTGTTTTGCTTTTATTTTGTGAAAAGTTGTCAATTAACTTTTATTATAATCTACTCTCTCCAATTCACAAAAACATGTCGTTTTGGGATATGTGCATTCAAACTTTTGAAACTTTAGCTATCGATATCTTTTTAAATATTTAGATTAGATACATGAAAATCATACATGTATATTTGTCTCGAAAAGTACTTTCATAATATTATAATTTTATTAGGTTTTATAAATATATTACAATAGAAATTAGTGGTCAAATACTCAAAGTTGCTTTTTGGGGACCATGTCAATGCCTAAAACACATGTTTTTTGTGAATTGGAGGGAGTATCACATTTTTTATTTGCTTTAATTAGCTCAGTCATAGTCAAATACTTCTGATTCAAATCATGCATTTCATAATGAGTCATTCCACAGCAATAACTATCTGATGTAGTAATGATACAATTGCCCATTCCATGTTTTTGTTATTCTTTTCCAAGTGCAAGTTCCTAAAATACATGAGTATGTTTAAATACCATATTTTTCCTGCTTCTTTGCTGTGTTATGTTCTTTCTGCAATATTCACTTCTGCAATGCAATTATGGACCATTTTTGTGTATAGGAGGATCTTGAGTTGATCAGATCTGTGTACAAACCTGCTTCGGATTTGTGTTATCTATTTGTGTGCTGTTAATGTCTCCTATGCACTTCCAGTTCTTGAAATGTTCATCACTGTGGATGGCTTTTTTTTGGATACATCAAGCAATAACTTCTAAAGATAATCAACTTGACTAATGGCGTGCCAACTACAGCATTTTTCTGGTGGTATCCTCAGTGCTCATTTTGTTTGATTCTAAATTCAGGTTTTGTTTATCACCATCATGCTTTACTTTGGTGTATATCAGATCTGTGTACAAACCTGCTTCGGATTTGTGTAATCTATTTGTGTGCTGTTAGTGTCTCCTATGCACTTCCAGTTCTTGAAATGTTCATCACTGTGGATGGCTTTTTAGGATACATCAAGCAATAACTTCTAAAGATAATCAATTTGACTAATGGCATGCCAACTATAGCATTTTTCTGGTTGTATCCTCGGTGCTCATTTTGTATGATTCTAAATTCAGGTTTTGTTTTTCAGGCTTTACTTTGGTGTATATTTTGTAATCACATGTTGTTTGTTGGTATGGTATTGATGGAAATTTTGGCACTTTTGTAATCCTGCCTTTTAACAGTGGTTCATTGCGCTGTTATTATGTATGCTTTATTTGCTTTAGGGAAAACAAAGAGACAGCAAACATCTCTGGGGGAAGTTAATTAATTATGAGTTAACTAAGTGGGGGAAGTTTATTTATAATAGTGGTTAGTGGATAGCGTTCCTTCTTCCTTGTAAAGCCTTCCCCCCATCTGTTATCCATATGCTTAATTTTATATTTTACCCTTGGACCAACATCCTGCATGCTATATGCCATAGAGTTTCCTGACCTAAGGTTCCACAAAGTTCCTATTGTTTCATTTCTATTTTATTTGTCAAATACACCATTGACTTATTGCTTATCAAAACAATCTATCTGTGGAAACTCCTCTTTGTGATATACTTGCATTGATTACATTTTTAACTCTTACATTTACATCTGTAAAAAGGCAGATTATAGGACACTACCTATTTTTCCCCATGGAGGTCCAGTAAATTAGCCCTGTTTGTTCCTGCATGTGGCTGCATTTTGTTGATAACCATTCAGTCAGTGGTTTGAGCTTTTGCTGTTTTAGCGGGCTTGGCAAACTGTTCAGCTAACAAATTTACTGTCACTGTGAAGGATACATGGTTACGTTCATTGTGAAATTTTTTTGTTAACCATATGGCAATGTTGATGACATTGGGTGTTTGTCGTGTGCTGTATATGTAGGTCAGATGATTCTTGACTGGGTTATACTGACAGGCAGCATGAGGTATAGCCTAGGGTTGGACAAATGTGGGCTGACAAGGACACGAGAACAAGGTCATTTGTGTTGGATTTGTTGGATCAACAGGTATCTATGTGAATCCGCTCAAGCTATTTGAGGGCCCATTCAACCTGCGCACGTCGGTGTTGCATGGTCTGTACCATGTGCATAGGCGGTGACATTTGTGTTGCAAGCTATTTTGCTATTTGATGGTGTTGAAGACCAAATGGTTATGCAGATAATTTTTTGCCCTGATGGTGTTGAAGACCAAATGGTTATGCGGATAATTTTACACACAGAAAATGACAGTTGTGGAAAACTCATGCTTACCTCCAGTCTGTATCACCTCATTCCGGGGATTTCCTGATGTTGGTGTGTGTAGTAAACCTTTGTTTCTATTGTCATGGACCTGTGGGAATGTTTGCCCCCGCGTAAAAGGGGAAGAGTGAGAAGCGCAAATGCAAGCCTTTGCCTCGCTTAGACTAATATGAAAAGTTTGAGTTGCAATGTACTTACATTGGCATGTAAAAGGCATTTTGTCTGGACAGAAGATATCATACCACCTGCAATAAACTGTAGTTTCCTTTCATTCCTTTCATCTTGAGATAGGAAGAAGAATGACTCTCAAGCCTCTCACTTCAGAAGTATCAAGAGCGCGCATTGCAGACTGATACTTGTTTTTAATGAGAATGCTAGCAATTTTAGTCTTGTATTGAATCAAACAAATTGCTTGTACCTTACTTGGTCTTGCAACAATTTAACATGAAGGAAAAAATTTATGGAAGTCAGCAGCAAGTTCACCCTTGACTAGATGCATCATGAATTGGTCTACCGAACTGCTTTGCCGAGCGGGTAAATCATTCGAACTGCCCATTTCTGCTCGGTTGTAACCGTATATAAGTTTATACGCTAGTTTTGCTCACCAGTGGCATCCGCTAATTTCTTTCACTAAACCAATGATCCATAACGAGGTATCAAAATTTCAGCCTCCAATGTATTATGTGTTATTTCTGTGTGCTGTGCTAGGGTTGATTTTTCCTTTTCTTTTCAATGAGGTACGGATGTTCGCTGAAGACCAAAAATCTGCACTGTTGTGTACCGGTGCTATTTTCTAGCCCTTGAAGGCAAAGAGATGCCCTACTAATGTAATCATCATCATATTAATAAATAAATAATAAATCTATTAAAGGTGAAGGAATTGCACTGCTCTGAAGCTATCCGTGTTACCGTCGTTGGTTCTCGAGCGGTGCGTGGCTCGTTTGGGCTGCTGTGGGCTTCGGCTTCCTTACCTTGACGCTGGCGCGTGTCCTGGCCGTGCCTCCGCTTGCCTACTCTCATCCACGCGCGAGTCCTTCTCTCCCATGGGCATTGGGTCGTACCGTACCAGCACCATCCAAGTTTATTATGTTCCAAATCGTTTCGTATCATATTGGCTCAGTCTAGTCACCTCACCGTACCGTACCGACCCGTCTCGTCTCTGACCAAGCCCAAACACGACTTAAAGCCCACCGTGCCAACGTTCATGCCGTGCCACCTCAAACCTAGCCCAAGTAACCATACACAACAAAGGTGGCGATGACGATGGTGGCAACGTCCGCCATCTTCCTTTCTCCTATACCCATCTCGTTAAAAACTAGTTAAAATCGAATTAATTGTATAAAAACATAGGCATACAATGTCGTAAATATTTTAGGGAAAAGTGAAATTTCCTTATCTCCCGAGTATTGGTTTTATAAACCGGTTGTTCAGATATAGAAGGAAGACGACTATATATGTAAACATTGATTCATTAATCAATTCATTGCGTGATTTCTCTAAAATAATACACGCTTTCACACACACATTGCATCTATACATAATTACAAATGACAAGATTAAATAATTCATAATAAATAGCTTACTACCTACAGTAACAATCAAAACATAACTTAGTTAAATAGCATCTATATATACCCCCAGTCGGGGAGAATATCTCCGATCATATTGGGCATCGACCACTCCCCCGGTCAGAGATGTCTACGATCAGATACGTGGGTCCAAACCCCTGATCGGAGAGCAGTCTACGGTATCTGACCATGTGCGGCAAATAAAGAAATCAGAGAGCATCGGAATTATTTAAACAACTATTCACCAATTTAATTGGTACATCTTAAATTTTAATCTATTGATGACACTAAATTTATTTTTAATAATCACATATTTAATACAACTAACAAGGTTTTACTAAATAATTTAACCTGCAACGGAATGCTTATTGTTAAATAACTGCTAAGAATAATTTTTATTAGACGCGCACTTAATTTCTTCCCCTTTTATTTTTTCCTTTCTTTTTTTCTCCACTTCTCTTTCTTTTTTTCTTCCTCCCTTTTCTTTTTTTCTTCGGCCTTGTCTCCTGGGCTCCCGGCCTCCCCCATCTTCCTCTCGCTCTTTCCTCCCTCCCCTCCTCCAGTCACTTGCCCTGGCCTCCCTCCCCTTCGCCAGCCGCCTCCCTCCTCTCCCCCAACCGCCTCCCCTGACCTCCTTCCTCCCCCAGCCGCTCCCCCACCTTGGCGCACCCCTCCACCCCCGGCCTCCCTCCCCTCCCCCTCCCTCCCCCACTTCAGCGCCCCTTCCCCCTGGCCGCCTCCCCCCACCCGTCCCTTGGTTGCCTCCCTCTTTCCCTACCTCTCCCGGCCGCCTCCCCCGTCCCCTGGTTGCCTCCCTCTTCCCCCACCTCCCTGCTGCCTCCTCCTCCCCCAACCTCCCCCGGCCTCCTCCCTCCTCTCCTCGTCCCCCGGCCCTCCCAACGACCTCTCCTCCCCCGGCTGCCTTCCTCCTTCCCCGACCTTCCCCCTCGGCCGCCTCCCCCATCCCTCGCCCCGTGATGACCCCTCCTCACCTGACAGTCACCTGACTCAGCGCTGGGTCCCCTGCAACGGCGCTCTCGTCCTCGGCGTCGTCGTTCACGGCTTCTTCGAGGGCCTCCACGGTCACATCTGGGACATCGACCTGGTGCTCGACAACTGCAAGGCCATCTTCGCCACCTTCCACACCGACTACTCGTTGCCGCTACCATGCTTCCTCTACGGGGATTCCCTGGGCGGCGCTGGTGGAGCTGCTGTTGGTGGTGGTATATGGCGGCGATCCGGTACCCTTCCCCTCTAGTCCTCTATTCTCTTTCTCTACTCTATGATAGATTTATGCTGTGGGGAGCAGGGAATCCATGGGATAGATGAATGCGATGGTAGGGCGACGGTAGGAGGGAGGCCGAGGCTGAGGCGGTCGTTGGCACTGGCGTATCGGCCGTGCTGGCCGGGCCGGACTTGCCCAAGCACGACAGAATATGTCGTGTCGTGCTGCCCGACAGCCTGATCTAGCCCGCCATTCGTGCTATGCTAATCCGGTCCGTCATGTCACGTATCCATACCATACCGAACTCGGACTAACACAAATAAGTCCGATCCAAATTCCAGCCCTACTCCAACCAATCTCTTCTCTCTCTTCCTTTCTTCGTTTCGCTAGTTCTCTCTTGCCTCCCAAACCCTACTGCTTACCGCTGCTCTACAGCCCTCCAGCCGTTGGCGCCACCTCCGACTCCTACGCGCCGTTCTGCTTGGCCGGGCGCCTCCTCTTGCTTGGCCACCCGTGCCGTGGTTCGGCCTCTGGCTCCCCACCATGGGTGCTGGTCGCCGTCCTCGGCTCCAGCCCGCCCGCCTTCGCCCGTCGGCCTCCTGCGCCTCCTACTCCCCGCCGTCTTCTCGGCGTGCCTCCTCCGCTGCGCGCTTGCCCTCGGCCCAGTGCGTGGTGCGTCGGCTATTCCGAATCGCCGGTGTCCTCTTCGGTTCTGGGCTAACGTCTCCGTTCCCTCTTTTTTTCCTGTTGCGGATCCGTCGTTGATCTTCGCTTTCGTTGCGATTTGTTGTGATGATTCTTTCTCTGCCTCTTCGGCCTGTATCGATTCCGTTCCAATTTCGTTTGCGTTCGTTCTTCACCTTCACGGGCTGTGCTTTTTGATCGGGTTTTTGGTTCATCCTGTTAGGTCCTTGGTCCGCCTTCCTGGGCCGTTCTTCGTGCTCTGGTTCCTTGTGCGTACTTGGTCCTGTTTCGATTGCTTCGGGTTCCTGCTCTACGCTTTCGGGCTGCGCTTTCTGCTCTACTTTTTGGGAGGTGTTTTGCTTATTCCAACGTTGGCCGTCGTTGCTCTTAGGTTTCGTCGCGATTGCTTCTGATTATTGCTCTAGCTTCTCGGCCCGTCTCAGTTTCGTCTCGATTTGGTTCTGATTCCAGCTTTACCTTCGCGGGCCGTGCTTCCGCTTTCTGCCCTGCTTTTTGGGAGGTGTTTTGCTTATTCCAAGGCTCACCGTCGCTGGTCTTCGATTTGATTGCTTCCGATTCTTGCTTTACCTTCTCGGCCCATCGCGGTTTCATTTCGATTTGGTTCTGATTCTACATTTACCTCCGCGGGCCGTGCTTTTGGGTCTCCTTCCTGCTCTACACTTTTGGCGCGTGCTCTCTGCTCTGCCATTTTTTGGGAGTGCTTTGCTCATTTCGAAGTTGGCCGAATAGTATTGTGCCCGTTACTGTGTGCTTCTGGGCACCTTACTGGCGCTTCCTTGTTTGTGTGTAGGTCGTTGCTGTTCATTTGCCTATTGTCCGTGCCAGCTTAGGAGACCATTTGTCTCGGTTTGTCGTCCAGCCTTGGCTAGCCCGACCGTTCCGCTTGCTCGGTCAACCTCGGGTAACCTGTTTGTCCTGTTCGGATGATCCATGATTTTGCAGACCATATCTTCCTTGCGTCATCACAAGGATTGCTGCATCTCTTCAACCTTATCAGTAAGAAGCACATACAGTATTACAACCTGTTGGTGGTAGATAGTATATATGGTTTTAAAACCGTTTGGTAATAGATAACATTTATATACATTACTAATTTTCCTCCTCTGCAATAAACTTTAGTATCTTTTATGCATGCCCCTAGTGAGTAACTCACTGGATCTTACAATTTTGCCGTACCATCTATTTTAGGTTGATGTGAAAGATAGATTCTTGGAAGGAGCATTTTAATAAAATCTCTATTGAGAAGAGGAGCAAATTTGATGAAACACTTTCCAACCTTGAAGGAATTAAGAGAAAAAAGCTACTCGAAGAAAATAGATGGCAACAAAAATGAATATATAGTGGTATGCACACTTGTTCCATAGTCAAAATGCTTCCAGAAATATTTGTCATCTGTGTTTCCTTTTCAGTATGCATTGCTTATTACTTCTGAGACATGCTGGGTACATGATTCTTATCATGGACTGACCTTTTCCTGACGAAACATATGACGTTTCGTTTTTGTATGATGAGTTGATGACTTATTTGTGATTCTCAAATCCTACACATAACCATTCTTGTTGTTACTGATGGAACACTGAAGTTCCCTGAAGTGATCAGAAGCATGCTTGTCATGGTGTCGCGGCGGAGTTGGGTGGATGCCATGGCCACTTGCCGCGCCTTGGTTTGGGGGGGGAGGCAGTCGGGAGGGGAGGAGGCGGCGGGGAGGGGGGAGGCGGCAGGGAGAGGAGTTGCCGTGGGAGATACGGGAGAGAGAGTCAGAGAGATGCGAGACACAGGAGAGAGAGAGAGAGTCGCGTATGGCTTTTAGACGGGAGACTGGAGAGACTGACCGTATGCATGTATAGGCTGGTGTTGCCTAGGCGTCCAAGCGCCCCTCGCTTGCCGTGGTCGCCGACTCCGCCGTGACAATCATGATCAGAAAGTGCTTCAGATCCCAAATCAGTGGTTGAAAAGCTCAATCCTACACCTGAAAGAGAGCTTCGGGTGTGGAGAATATTACCTTTCCTTTTTATAAGTTAACACAACTGTTTCTGTGGTATGTATAACTGAGACAAAGGTACTGTGCGGGCCTACGGATTCAACCAGAGCGTGGAATTGAGCCCGCTGGAGGTAAATTGTTTTTGGTTTTCATAATGTGATCATGCTACCTACCGTTCATCATTCGGAATCCATTTAAGGGAGTGGTTGACGATTTCAAAGGAAGAACAGCTTGCTACAAACAAGATTGTCACGATGGGTTCTGTTCTGGCTTCAGGTCTGCAGCTTAACACACCGTCAATGCTCATTTAATTGTACATCTCTCTTTAATTTTTCATGTTGTGTTGACTATGTTACATGCAATCTTTTATCAGGATATTGGCACCTACATTGTACATCTTCTTTGCATCTGCACTTCCTGTTATCGCCTTTGGGGATCAATTGAGTAAAGATACAGGTTGACTTCTTCCTTGCGCTGTCTGGATCAGTAGCATTTTACCCATTTGTAGTTATTGTCATGATGTGCTACACCCTTTCCTTTTATCTGTCCATTCTACTTAATTAAAAAAGGAAGGAAAACATATAGACATTTACCTGCATAGTAATTTTTGTTTCAACCATGGGAATAAAAGAAAATAGTAGTAACAGTTTTGCTCCATTTCTTAGACATTCCTTCCTTTTTTTGAAACACAGCTCCATGTCTTGGACTTCACATTGTAGAGGAGAATAACCAAGCAAGTAATTCTAGATGCTTTTTCTTAGGCACAGCTACTAACAGATAAATTTTGTTTTTTTGGATGGTGCACTGACCACAATTGAGACATTACCATCTACTGCCATATGTGGCATCATACATTCTATAACGGGCAGACAACCACTGCTGATTGTGGGAGTTGCAGAATCAACTATTTTACACTTATCTCTACAGCTTTGCCAAAAATCAGACGAGCCTTGGAGAATGATTATTTCTTCTGCGGGCAAATGGTAAGGTATGATAAGTTGAATAAATGCTGCTATTATTTGCTTTTAGGTTACACTAAGTGCTACCTATATTTCTTTATTTCTTTTTAGCCATTGACAGGATTTGCATCTGGGCTGCTGTCATGCTATCCCTCATGTCTGCTAAGTATATCAAGGCCTACATACTATAGGCCCATGTGGTTATCTATATATTGGTATCTTCACTATTGGAGTAATTGTCTTCTCAAATTTTAATATAAGTAACATGGTATCAGAGCACAAGGATTAGGGTTAGGTTAGGATTAGTCTACCTCCACCCACGATCCAAATCCAACCGTCCCTTCCCGTCGTCACGCGCATCCAGCCGTCCCTTCCCGTCGTCACGCGCATCGCGCGTTCTTCTCGTCGCGGCTCCCTTCGGCGGGCGTCGTCCCTGCTCCGCCCGTCACGGTGGATCCGGCCCGAGCCGCAGGATCCGGGCTCTCCTTGGGCCGCCTCCCGGTCATCGTGCTCGTGCCTCCGCGCTCGCACCGCCGCCTTCGGACGCCGTCGCCACTCCAGGCCTCCAGATCCGGCGGCCTCCAGGCCGGATCCGGCCGTTGCCGCCCTCGCTTTGCCCGGATCTGAGCGCCTTTGCGTTGGATCCGGTCGAGCCCGTTCGTCTCCGGCTGCCGCCTTGTGCATGTGTGTTGCCTTCGGCGGCGCGCCATCTCTGCAGCCGCTCGTCGCGGCTCTTCATAGTCAGGTCGTACGGCTGCCGTCCTTGCAGCTGCCTACCGTTCCTGCAGCCGCCCGTCGCGATCGGTCGCCGTTCTTTCGCAGCGGACGCCGACTTCGTCGTCGTTTTGCGGATCCACCAGTTGAGGGACCCGTAGGCCGCCGTCGCCGCTGCCGCCTGAGGAGTCTATCCATCCAGGCCACCGCAGCTGCCTCGGATCTCCACCACTCGGGGCCGCAGCCTGGGGAGCCACCTTGCTTCGTCAGACCCGCTGCCGTCCGCTAGGATCTCCACCGCTCAGATCATCAATACCGGGTATCTAGCACATCAACACCCACTGTGGTAACTGCTATCTGTTCTGCTGTTGGTCAAGTCCTAGCACTTCTCAATGTCTCAGATAAATGCAATAGTTATCAATCTCACCCTAGATGGTCAGAATTATCCAGAATTGTCTTTCTGTGTAGAGACTGCATTAAGGGGTTATGGTTTACTTTTTCACTTAACTGAAACTCTACCTGTGCTTAAGGATGATGGTAGTAATGCTACTGCAGTAAAAGAATGGCATATTAATGATGGGAAAATGATGGCTGCCATGGTCAATAGTACTAAGCAATCCAAGATTATGAGTCTTTCTAAATTCAAAACAGCCAAGAGCATATGGGACAACTTGAAGCGCTATGTTCAGGATAGTGGTGCTCTTTTGCATAATCTCATACAGCAAACTCATGTAAATGAGCAGAATGATATGTCCATTGATGAGTACTACTCTGCGTTTGATCGTCTGATGGGATCATTGACTTCCATGTACCTGAGTGTACAACTGTTCCCTGTTCAGCACATAAGTTTATTGAAAAGTTTTACGTACAGATTTGTCATGGGAGTCCGGGCTGAGTATGATTCCATTCGTACACGATTGCTTCATAATTCTTCTGCTCTCACCATGGTACAGGCATTATCTTATTTACTTGCAAAAGAAACACGTCTCAAGTCTATGTCTTCTTCTGCATCTGTGCCTCATAGTGTGTTGGCAACTTCTTAGAGGATTAGTGCACCAAAAAGTTCAGAGCCTTGTAAGCATTGTGGCAAGACTGGCCATCTTCCAGAGAATTGTTTTTCTTATCATCCAGAGAAGTTGGCGGACTATCGTGCATGTCGTGCTGCTCGTGGTCGTGGTACTGGTTCCACTCCTAGAGGTTTAGTGTCTATTGCTGCTGCTTCGCTTGTTAATGCTCCTTCGTCGTCTTGAGTGCTTGATTCAGGGGTTTCTTTTCATGTGACATCTGATCAGTCCTAGTTGGTCGCTTGCAAGCTGGTCATTGATGGAGCTTCCGTTCAGACAGCTGATGGTACATCTTGTCATATCACTCACCAGGGTTCACTTTGCAATCCTCATTTTTCTGTACCCGATGTTTCTTTTGTACCTCAATTGTCCATGAATCTTCTTTCGGTTGGTCAAGTTACCGACCAAAATTGCTTTGTTGGTTTTGATGACTCATCTTGTTTTATTCAGGACCATTGAAGCGGGAAAGTGATTGGGACTGGCCATCGCTGTAAAGGTGCTCCTAGCCTCTACATCCTAGACACCTTGCGTCTTCCTTCTTCCATTGAGTCTCCAGCTCGTGTGTCATCCGCTGCATCGTCTTCCGCCTCTGTCTGGCAAATATCCTGGTGAAGTTCTTTTTGGTACTTCTCCCAGCTATGATCATCTCCGAGTTTTTGGCTGTACTTGCTATGTTTTGCTTGCACCTCGTGAGCGAACTAAGTTGACTGCACAATCTGTTGATTGTGTTTTTCTGGGGTATAGTCCTGAGCATAAAGGTTATCGGTGTTCTGATCCTTCTTGTCCCATACGTATCTCTCGTGATGTGACTTTTGTTGAGGACCGTCCTTTCTTTTATAACCCCTTTACTCAGCCCTCATATTCTCCCACAGAACCCACATCATTCCTGTGTCTTCCTCCTATTTCACCCAATGATGATGTCACTACACTTTCCCCATATAATACACCCATTCTTGCTCCTTCTATTTCCATCACGCCACCTTCACAGGAGACTACACCTCCTCCTGCACCATCTCCTTTTCATTCCAAACCACCTATCACACGTGTTTTCCATCGTCCCACAAACCCCACAGCGTCTCCATCTAAGTTCTACCACCGCGGCCAGTCCTGATACGACCGCTGTTTATGCTTCTAATGATATTGATGAGTCTCATACTGTTCTTGATGAGTTACAGGTTGGTCCAAGATATAATCTACAAGATCGTACTGCTATTGATCCGGCTGACAAGTATGGTTTTTCACGTGTGAATGCCGTTGTTGATGAGCCATCCACTTACCAGGAAGCTTCTAATATTCCGGAATGGTAGCTTGCTATGTCTGAGGAGCTTGTTGCCCTTGATCGTACAGGCACTTGGGATCTTGTTCCATTACCGTCACATGCAGTGCCTATTACATCTAAATGGGTATTCAAAATTAAGACCAAGTCTGATAGTTCTATCGAGAGATATAAAGCTCGTCTTGTTGCTAGAGGCTTTCAGCAAACTCAGGGTCGAGATTATGATGAGACCTTTGCACCAGTTGCTCATATGACTATTGTTCGTACTCTCATTGCAGTGGTTGTTACTTCTTCTTGGACCATCTCTCAAATGGATGTTAAGAATGCTTTTCTTCATGGTGATTTGCATGAAGAAGTTTATATGCAACCACCCTCAGGTGTTGATGCTCCTCCTGGTCATGTTTGTCGCCTTCATCGTGCTCTATATGGTCTTAAACAGGCTCCTCGTGCTTGGTTTGAGTGCTTCGTATCTGTGATGCGGCTACTGGGTTTTGACCTAGTGATCATGATCCTGCTCTATTTATTCATCTCTCTCCACGTGGACGTATTTTGCTTCTTCTATATGTTCATGATATGTTGATTACGGGAGATGATGTGGAACACATTTCTCATGTAAAGAAGCAACTTGGTGAGCAATTTCAGATGTCTGATTTGGGTCCTCTTAGTTATTTCTTAGGAATTGAGGTGTTGCATTCTGCAAACGGCTACTATCTCTCAGTCCAAATACATACAAGACCTTATTGCTCGTTCTGGCTTTACAGATAGTCGAACGGCTGCGACACCTATAGATCTTCATTTACAGCTTCATCCTACCGATGGTACACCTCTTGAGGATCTCTCTTGATATCGGCATATTGTGGGCAGTCTTGTTTATCTCACTGTTACTAGACCTGATATTACTCATGCGGTTCATATTCTGAGTCAGTTTGTAACTGCTCCTACTTCCATTCATTTTGGACATTTGCTTCGTGTACTACGGTACTTAAGGGGGACATCTTCTCAGTGTTTGTTCTATGCTCGTAAAAATCCGCTTCAGCTTCATGCTTACTCATAAAAATCCCACAGATCGTCGTTCTATCACAGGTTATTGCATTCTTAGTTCTTCTTCTCTTGCATGGAAGTCTAAGAAGCAGACGACTGTATCTCATTCTAGTACAGAGGCAGAACTTTGAGCACCTGCCACTACCACTTCAGAGATTGTATGGCTTCGATGGTTGTTAGCAGATTTTTGTATTTCTTGTGATGCCCCTACACCTCTTCTATGTGACAATACTGGAGCCATACAGATTACCAATGATCCCGTGAAGCATGAACTTCAAAGCATATTGGCGTTGATGCCTTCTTTACTCGGTCTCATTGTCATCAGAAAACAATTGCTCTTCAGTATGTGCTCTCAGAACTGTAAGTGGCAGATTTTTTCACTAAAGCACAAACTCGAGAGCAACATCGGCTTCACTTGCTCAAACTCAATGCTTCAGAACCTCCGCTTCCACCTTGAGTTTGAAGGGGGGTGTTAAGTATATCAAGGCACATATACTATAGGCCCATGTGGCCCATGTGGTTATCTGTATGTTGGCATCTCCACTATTAGAGTAATTGTCTTCTCAAATCTTTATGTAAGTAACAATATCAATGTTTAATGCTGCAATTATTATAAATAGATTTACAAGGTTTGCAGGAGAACTATTCAGAATGTTCATCACAATTCTGTTCATGCAAGAAGCTATCAAGGTATACAATTTGCTGGTTATTTATGTTAAGGAAATAGAGTTGTATTAGGATATAGAGTTTATATTTTATTTCATATATTCCTTATCTCTATATGGCATATCCCCTTGTACTCTTCTATATATATAGCCCTTTGGACCTCATATCAATACACACAATATTCATAATATGGTATCAGAGCTTAGGTTAAAATCCTAACCTCGATCTACTTCCGCTGCTGCTGCTCGGCCCCCGGGAGGATCGATTTTCGCTCCTAGGGGCGGCCACCTCATCTCCGGCGCGCCTCCCTGGACAATCTCTTCGATGACGAGCTCTTCAAGCCCTCCCGCCTCATAGCGTCCCAGAAGGGCCGACTCATCTTCGAGCTTCGCCAGGTGTCGCACTCTGCCGTCGTCAGGTTGGCCGTGTGCAACCCCATAATTGGTGGGCCATCTCGATCTCTCTACATCCAAAGCAATTGTGTTAGAATTCCCAGAACATTCAGCAAAAATTCACCGAGAGGAATACTCGGAATATACTGATATTCGTGTTACCAAAACAAAATATAGTCTCTCAGTTTTGCCTGGAGAGATTACCTCCTTTTAATACTGCTAGACTCAACTAACAAAACACAACTGAACGAGCATTTCTCACGCCATGCCTCTGCTGTGTCCATCCCCACAACCATACATGGCACAAGACTCGGACGCCCAAAATACTGCATGCACAGCAGCCACCCAAGTCATGGGGCATGGTGTGCATGGCACTTGACAAAATCAAATAAACAGATCTGGCACAAGTTTATTGTCTAACAAATTGCACAAACATGGACGCAGTGTTAGATGTATATGGGCTACTCGTCGTCTTCCTCGGCGACTACTCCGACCCTTTCGCCGCTAGCGCAGGCGCAGGCCCCGGGGAGTTCGCCGCTAGGGACGACGTGTACGTGAAGCGCGGGAGGGGGCGGAGTCGGATGTGGAAGACTCAGGTGATGGTGGAGTGCGACGTATGCCGATTCTGACCGCTCCCTGGCACGCCAGATCTGACCCCATGCCCGCTCCCAGATCCGCCTGGCCTAGCGCGAGCGCCACAGGCTGGCGGTTTCCCTCTGGTGTGAACGCTTCCCGGGTGGTGCGGCGGGAGTCGGAGTCTCACCACCACGACCACCCCCCATCGGCGGACGACGGCGTCGCCAGTTGGAGATCGCCCTCACCCGCGGAAGACACCGCTCGAAGATCGCCCTCAGGCCCAGGCCCGCCTCGTGGCCGACTGCCATCCGACAAAGTGCTGCCCGCGCCTGGCCTGCATCTGCGCCGACCGCCAGCCCCACGAAGGGCGAACTCGACAGGGTCCCGCCAGCCATCGCGCTTGGAGGCTACGTTGCCTCTTTGCTGAGGCAACCACCGACGAAGTTTATTGTCTAACAAATCTCCCCCTAAACCTTGTGCCTATACTACAATAACCAAACTGACTTGCAGTCGTTGCTCGCACAAGTTTATTTGCAAACAACAAGACTCCCCCTAAGACTTGTGCCTTAGCCAATAGAAACCATACCAATTTGGGTGCGCAGCTCCTGAAATGTAGCTCGGGGAAGTGCTTTGGTTAGGACATCAGCGAGTTGCGCTTTGGTGCCGATAAACTCAGGCCTGATGTCCCCGTGCTCCACAGACTCTCGGATAAAATGAAATCTGGTCTGAATGTGCTTGCTACGGTCGTGAAACACCGGGTTTTTGATAAGAGCCAATGCAGATTTGTTGTCCACCTTGAGGCCGACGGCTTCAGGTGTAGTATTCTTAAGATCGCCAAGGAGCCGGGCTAGCCAAATGCCCTGACAAGCTGCTGTGGCGGCAGCAATATATTCAGCTTCACAAGATGAAAGTGCTACAATTCGCTGCTTCTGGGACTACCACCTGACCAAGTTCTTCCCAAGGAAAAACAACACACCAGTTGTGCTCTTTCGTGTGTCAACATCCCCCCAAGGTCACTGTCGTTGTATCCATGCAGTCCTTCGATCTCATTCCTTGAGTAGAGGCAGCCGAAGTGAATTGTTCCTGCCACATACCGAATAATCCTCTTCACAGCTGCAAGATGCTCTGTAGTGGGCCTTTCCATGAATCGGCTTACATAGCCAACCGAGAAGGCAAGATCTGGCCTAGTGTTCACTAGGTAGCGCAGACTCCCCACCAAACTCCTGTACTCGGTGACGTCTACTGGCGGTGCTGAACTTTCCTTGCTGAGCTTGAATCTAGGCTCCATGGGTGTTGCACATGAGTTGCAACCCACAAGCCCTGCCTTCTCCACTATCCGGGATGCATATGCCGCTTGATTGAGGGTGATCACCCCGCCACCTTGATGAACCTCTATCCCCAAGTAGAAGCTCAAAGGGCCGAGGTCAGTTATCTTGAATTCCGCCTTCATCTCTGCTTTGAATTCCTCGATCACACTGCTGTCGCCGCCGACAATGACCAAGTCGTCGACGTAGACGCCTACGAGAAGCCTCGCGTCTCCGCTGCCACGCGCGTACAGCCCGTGCTCCAGTGGACTTTGCTTGAACCCAAGACCCTTCAGAGTGCGGTCCAGCTTGATGTTCTAGGCTCTGGGCGCCTGGCGAAGTCCGTACAACGCTTTTTCCAGTCTGTACACCTTGTCTTCTTGCCCGTCGATGACGAATCCCGGGGGCTGGACCACATACACCTCCTCGATGAGCTCACCATTCAAGAAGGCAGACTTCACGTCCATGTGATGCACCATCCAACCTTCCTGTGCAGCAAGAGCAAGCAGCAAACGAACAGAGTCGAGGCGTGTGACTGGTGCGAATACCTCGTCAAAATCCACCCCTGCCTTTTGCACATAACCTTTAGCAACCAACCGTGCCTTGTGCTTCACGAATGTGCCGTGTGCATCCTTCTTCAACTTGTACACCCATTTGAGTCCTATTGGGCATTGTCCAGCTGGTAGATCAACAAGCCTCCAGGTCTTGTTCTCCTCAATTGATAAGATCTCATCAAGCATGGCTTTGCGCCATGCCTCCTCCTGCTTGGCCTGCACAAACGTAGCAGGCTCTTCCCCGCTCACCAACAGCAGCTCCTCCTGGACCTCCCGTTCGGCCAGTCCTGGCGGTATAGCCGGACCCAGCAGATTGTCGATGCTGCGGAAGCGAAGCGGAGCACCATCGTGATCAGCATCGAGGTTCTCCTCAGCTGCAGGAGGAGACAAACTCCACCAGCGGTGCACTGACAGGTGGTGCTGGTGTGCTCGGGCTTGGTGGAGACGCAGGCGACGAAGGTGGAGCAGGTTGTTCCTCCGAGTCCAACCGGATCGAGGTGATCACACCCGGTTGGGTCACAGAGTTGTACTCCAGGACAAAGTCGGTGTCGACGCCCGTGGCTAGATCACCATCCCATCTCCACTGTGCCTCCTCGTCGAAGACGATGTCCCGGGAGATGTGGACGCGCAGGGTAGTTGGATCATAGGCGCGATACGCCTTTGACCCCGGCTCATACCCCACAAAAATCATCGGCTTGCTCCTGTCATCGAGCTTCTTGGTGTTCGGCGTGGTGACTTTAACATGTGCCACACCCAAATGTGCGGAGGTGATGCACGGCTGGTGTGCTCCCATTCCAGAGCTCGTACGGTGTCTTCCCATCCAAGCTCTTGGACGTCGACCTGTTCAGGATGTATACTGCTGCATTGACTGCCTCCCCCCAAAATATACCTGGCAGTCCTTTTGCTTTGATCATGCTCCGTGCTATTCCAACAATAGTTTGGTTCCTGCGCTCAACAACCCCGTTTTGCTGTGGAGTGTACGGGGCTGTGAGCTCGCGACGCACACCCAACTCGGCGCAGTAGTCATTGAAGCTTGCAGCGGTGAACTCTCCCCCTCGGTCCGTGTGAAGCGCACAGAGCTTCTTGCCGCTCTTCCTCTCGGCTGCAGCTTGGATGCGCTTAATGGCAGTTGATGCGGCGTCCTTGGTGGGAAGCAAAGCCATCCACATAAAGCGACTGTAGTCATCAACAAGGAGGAGGAAGTACCGATTTCCGCTGGGCGTTGGTGGCGAAAATGGACCACAGAGATCCCCATGCAGGAGCTCGAGTGGCTCGGTGGCATGCCTCTGCGCGCGCTGTGGGAAGGGTGAGCGGCGATGCTTGCCGGCGAGGCACGCCTCGCACACTTGGTCGACTTGCTTCAGCACTGGTAGCCCGCAGACCAGCCCTTCTCTCCCCATCTTACGCAGCCCGGCAAAGTTAATGTGCCCGAAACGGGCGTGCCAGCGCCACACATCCTTACTTCCGCGCATCGCCAAGCAGACTGGGCGTGCAATGTTGACGTCGAGCACATAGAGACATCCTGGGCCGCGGTCTACCCTTGCGAGCAAGCGCCGCTGCTCGTCCCAAAGCCGCATCACTCCATCTTGGATGCAGATCTGGTAGCCGCTCTCATCCAACTGCCCGAGGCTGATGATATTCGCGGTGAGGCGCGGAATGTAGTAGGTATTGGCGAGCGAGCGGTGCTCCCCGTTCTTGCAGGCGAACAAAGACCGTGCGACTCCTCGATCCGCATACCACCCGTCGCCGAACGCCGTGCGCGCCGGTGCTCAAGTCGAGGTCGAAGAACGCCGCCCTGGACCCATCCATGTGATTGGTGGCTCCGATGTCCAGGATCCAGCGTCGGGTGTCGTGGTCCACAGCGTCATATTGCGCCGTGAACACCTTTTCCTCGACCAGCTCAACGGCGCCGTGGATTGGTCGTGACCACGCCGGTGCGGGTACAGCACGCATGTCCGCCGCCGGGACTTGAACCGCCGGACGCGCGCAAAGATCCACGCCGCGCGGAGATGCGCCACGAGGCCGAGTCGCGAGATGCTCTGCCGCCGCCGCACTGCACCACAGGGGGTGGACGCGCACTCGAATCATGCTCACCCGCCTGCGGATCTTGATTTGCTGCGGCACTTCTTGAATCTCCGCTGTTTTCTTCCGATGGGGAACGAAGGGGAGTAGGTGGACTTGTGTCGGTGGAGATGCAACCCCCCTGAAGAAGTAGCAACGTGTCCTCATTGGCCTGGGCCACATGGGCTTGACCCTCACGTTTGGGCTTACTCCTACAATCTCGAGCCCAATGCCCATATTTACCACAGAAACGGCACTGATCGCTGCGGGTTGCCCTAGCGTCTGAGTTCCATCTGCCGCCGCCACGGCTTCTGCCTTGGCCCCCGCGGTGTCTCCCACGACTCCCCCCAAGCTTCGCCTCCTACTCCTTCTTGTACCGCTCGAGCCACTCGGTTAGGAAGAGTCTCCCTCCGCCGACTGGGGAAGACGAAGTCGAGGACTGCAACATGTCTTCCGCCACCTTCAGCCTCCCTGTTACCTCCTCCAGTGACAGTGTGGAGATGTCAAGCAAGGTTTCAATGGAGAGGACAAGTTGGGAGAACCTGGGCCGGGCGACGCGCAGAAGCTTCTCGATGACCTTATTGTTGGGCTCAGGGTCGCCAAGAGTGGCGAGCTGATTCACTACTCCGGTGAGGCGCATGGAGAAATCTTCCACCGACTCACCGTCACGGAAGACGATGGTCTCATACTTGGTGCGCAGCTTCTGCGCACTGGCCTTGCGAATGCGGTCATCCCCGACTCGCATGGTCTTGATGATCTCCCAGGCCTCCCTGGCCGACTCTTTGGTCGCCAGTGTGGAGATCATCTCGGGAGGGACAACGCTGTAGATGGCGTCCAACACCATCCGATCTTCGTGGAGTTCGACACCACCCGGGTGGATGGCATTCCACAGGCAGCGCGCTTGGAGCTTGATCTTCATCAATGAAGACCAATCATTGTAGTTTGTCTTGGTCAGCAACGGGTAGTTGGCTGAGCCCCCCGCCTCCTTGACCACGCGGTGTATCACTGGCCATGGCCGCTCCCCGCCGCTACTAACAACGGTCGCGAGTTTCCTCAGTGCGCCAGCGGTGACATGGACCGCCGACGCGGGGAATGCGTGCGACCTCAAGGCATCAAGACGCTCACAGGTGCGCACTCTCTGGCTCAAGCACTGAACCCCGCTCTGATACCAAATGTTAGAATTCCCAGAACATTCAGCAAAAATTCACCGAGAGGAATACTCGGAATATACTGATATTCGTGTTACCAAAACAAAATATAGTCTCTCAGTTTTGCCTGGAGAGATTACCTCCTTTTAATACTGCTAGACTCAACTAACAAAACACAACTGAACGAGCATTTCTCACGCCATGCCTCTGCTGTGTCCATCCCCACAACCATACATGGCACAAGACTCGGGCGCCTAAAATATCGCATGCACAAAGCAGCCACCCAAGTCATGGGGCATGGTGTGCATGGCACTTGACAAAATCAAATAAACAGATCTGGCACAAGTTTATTGTCTAACAAATTGCACAAACATGGACGCAGTGTTAGATGTATATGGGCTACTCGTCGTCTTCCTCGGCGACTACTCCGACCCTTTCGCGCTTAGCGCAGCGCAGTTCTGGGAGTTCGCCGCTAGGGACGACGTGTGTCGTGAAGCGCGGAGGGGCGAGTCGGATGTGGAAGACTCGGTGATGGTGGAGTGCGACGATGCCGATTCTCGACCGCTCCACGCACGCCGATTCGACCCCATGCCCGCCCCCTCCCAGATCCGCCTGGCCTAGCGCGAGCGCCGCAGGCTGGCGGTTTCCCTCTGGTGTGAACGCTTCCCGGGTGGTGCGGCGGGAGTCGGAGTCTCACCACCACGACCACCCCCCATCGGCGGACGACGGCGCCGCCAGTTGGAGATCGCCCTCACCCGTGGAAGACACCGCTCGAAGATCGCCCTCAGGCCCGGGCCCGCCTCGTGGCCGACTGCCATCCGACAAAGTGCTGCCCGCGCCCGGCCTGCATCTGCGCCGACCGCCAGCCCCACGAAGGGCGAACTCGATAGGGTCCCGCCAGCCATCGCGCTTGGAGGCTACGTTGCCGCTTTGCTGAGGCAACCACCGACGACCGCCGCCGGCGTCGCCAGCCCTTGTCGCCGGCCACTCTCTCTCGGTCAGTGGAGGAGACTGGTGAGTCCGTCTCGGTCAGCATCTTTGAGCCTTTTTGTTCTCTTTTGGCTGAGCTGACTGCGACCAAAAAAAAGAAAGAAAGAAAGAAGGGAACAGAAAAAATGTCTTTGTCCAAGTACGCTCACAGCCCAGCCCACCTTGCCGTCGCTCGGCAGGACCACGCCGCACTCCAGCGGCTCATCGCCGGACTCCCACGCACCGCGTCCTCGACTTCCTCGTCGTGCTCCCGGCGCGCCACCCCGCCGAGCGCCACGTCTTCCTCTGCGGCAACCACGAGCTCGGCTTCGCCTCCTTCATCGGGGCTCTGCCGCTGGCCCCCGACGGCTCCCCCTTTTGCTGCCACATGGGACGAGTACATCGACAACGAGAAGCGGGAGGGGTGGTTCCGGGGGCCAGGGCACGAGGACATGCACGTGCAGGGGAGGAGATGGCGAAGCTCTCGGATACCGTAGACTTGACTTGAGCTCGCCGAATCCCTTGGATGTGCTCACCGTTGCTTCTGCCTTTCTAGGAGTCTTAAAAAAATGGTTTGTGTGCCGGGCAGGTTTCGTTTTGAGTCTTTCGGTTGCGTCTACCCTAAGTCCGTAACCTCTATCCTTCAGTTCGTCTAAGCCATGCGCGTCCACAAATTTATTGTTAGTCATAGAAATCTAGAAATTTTATTTTGCATGACAGCAGTCGCCGCTCTTTTCTCTGAGCTGCGTGCAGATCGTAGAAGTCGTTATGATGCCGCAGTTTCTTTAGCCTCCGCCCCGAGCTTCTAGGGCCGCTGCGCTTTTCCTGCACCTTGTGCATTGCGTCACCGCCGTCTTGGGCTTCGATCTACGCCGCCATACTTCTATCTATTCCATGGCAGCAGCCGCCGCTCCTCTCTGAGTTGCGTGCAGATCGTAGAAGTTGTTATGATGCCGCCGCTTCTTTAGCCACCGCTCCAAGCTTTTAAGGCCGCCACGCTTCTTCTGCACCTTATGCACCGCCGCCGCCGTCTTGGGCTTTGATCTGCACTGTCATACTTCTATCTATTCCTCTTCGGCTTTGACTTGGCAGTATTTTTCAAGAGTTGCATGTTACGACGACATAATCAAGACTCGGACTTCGGATTTTGTTTACTATTTTAGTAACAACTCTTTTCAAATACAATGCTATTGCATACGCCTTGCATTTGAGGGTGGTGTTAAGGAGATAGAGTTGTATTAGGATATATAGTTTATATTCTATTCCATATATACCTTATCTCTATATGACATATTCCCTTGTACTCTTCTATATATATGGCCCTTTGAGCCTTATATCAATACACATAATATTCATAACAATTTAATCTAAGTTGTGTACTAATTTAGTAGATAGTTACGCACTACATGGCCTGTGTTCTACAGGGAATGTTGAATGAATTCAGTGTGCATGAGGATAAAGACCACAGCCTACTAATATACCGGTTCCAATGGGTATATATCAATGCCCTGTCTGGAATTATCTTCTCAATGGGCTTGCTCTATACTGCAATAGGGAACAGGAGTGTGAAGTCATCGCTATACGGCGCTGGTTTGTCACATTTACCACAGTAGTCTCCATATACCAATTACTAATGCTCCAGCTAATTTAACCTGCAGGGTGGCAAAAGGAGCTTAATTGTTGACTATGGCATTCCACACATGATTGTACTGTGGACAGCATTGCTATATTCATTGCCAAGCAAGATCCCTTCAGGGGTTCCTAGGAGGCTCTTCACCATGCTTCCTTGGGAACCCATGTCACTACAGCATTGGACAATAGCGAAGGTAATAGGGCAGTTTACTTTGATTCCAGGATCTAACTGTAGATATGTGTGATCTCCGAATTTTAATTCGCTTTCCATTAATGCGCTTACAGGATTTGTTTTCTGTCCCTCCAGCGTACATATTTCTGGCTATTCTGCTGCTGTGATGGTTGCAGGGCTCTATTTCTTTGATCATAGTGTAGCTTCACAGATGGCTCAGCAGAAGAAATTTAATTTGAAGAACCCATCGACCTACCATTATGACATTTTGGTCCTGAGCTTTATGGTATGATGTATTAATGTGCCATTTGTAGTTGCCTCTTTAACATAAATTCTTTTCTGTTACTTCTGAAACCATCAGGCATGAAGTGGTCATAGCAATTGTCCTAAACATACTTTTGCCTTTCAGTCTGAGTAAACGTACTTATGCAAGATGTTTTGTGTCATTGCAGGATCATAGTATTATTCTGATGTCTAACCATCAGACAAGCATATCCAGCAATTATTGTTGCTGTTTGGAAGCAGCAATCCGTGGATTGGTGAAAACATACTCAACCAATTCCTTGAATATACTTTATCAGATTGCTTGTGAATCATTCTGCTTTTTCACAGATAAGAATCCCATTATATTTTAGATATCTCCTTTTGCTCAAGAAAAAATAGCTTAACAGAAACAAAATAGCATTTTAGCCCTTTTTAATTATAATGATTCAATTATAGCTTATTAAAAACCGTATGTGATAATTCACAGATTATCACAGATGGTTTTTTAATTAAAAACCGTATAAAAACCGTCTGTGATAATTCACAGATTATCACAGACAGTTTTTATTAAAAACCGTCTGTGATACTTTACAGACGGTTCTTGGCTGTGATATTAACCCTACACAGATGATTTCACAAAACCGTCTGTGATGTTGTGTCTAATAATAGTGTTTTCTGTAGTAGTGCAAATCTGTACAGATATGCATAAATTCACTATCAAAATTACAGAGCAATTGGGGAGAAAAACTATGTTGATTTGAGGAGCAGATTAGTACAAATTTAGGAGCAAATTCGTTTAAATATGTGTAATTTCAAGATCAAATCAAAAGCAATTCGGAAGCAGATTAGTACAAGTTTAGCATCAAAGTAGTACAAAAAGTGTGCAGATTCAAGATCAAACCTAAAGGGCAAATAGGGAGCAAAATTATGCTGATTTGAAGGAGCAGATTGGTATCAATACAAAAACGTGTGCATTCAAGGTCAATTCTAAGAGTAATTCAAAAGAAAATCAGTGCAAATGTAGCAGCAAATTGGTGTGAATATAAGAGCAAAATCAGTACAAATTCAAGAGCTAATAAATATAAACAAACAAATTCAACATAACTTAGCATGGTGGAACATCCATGCTTATAATCACCATACGGCTCACCATTCTTGAGTCGCCTCACTAGATTGGTTAATGAGAAAAAAGAAAGAAAGAAGACCTACTCAACCTATTTAGTATATGTCGCTCTCAATGACTAATATACTAATATATATCGGAAGATAGAGTTTGGTGTATGTCCCTCTCAATCACTTATTTTCTTCCTACTTAAGTAGAATACCTCCATCTAGCTTGACACTGTTAATGACAAAGACTACCACCACCACTGGCACTATCGACTCGAGTTGCACCATTGACTCGAGTGAATGAAAATGTGGGTGTTTTTAGGCTTCCACCTATTTGTTGCCCCGTGATACGCCCTTGCACTGCCGCATGGGTGAGGATATGACCCTGGTGAGTAAATTCACTATTGCATGCTCCTGTGATACACCCACGTACTGCCGTATGGGACCATGCTCGCTTGTTGAAGCGGTACATACAACTATGCATCAATGAGAAAAAACTGCTACGCGACAAAAATGAGAAAGCGTATTGCTCCCTGGCTCGCCGCACGTGAACGTCCCACGATAAGATTATTTCCATCCGATGGCTCCAAGAGGTGTGCGCACCCTCAAACCAAAGCGCGCACGCATGGAATTTAGAGTTTCCATATAAAAATTTTCGAATCCCTCTTAGATTCCAAATTTCAAAATTTTCAAAAAAAATCAAACACGTAGTTTGAATTTAAGAAATACGATTATATGAAAATAGCAAAATCTCAGTGAAAATTTCGCAAAATCTCAGAAATCTCAGTCAAATCTCAAAAAAATTTAAAATGTGCCGAATTTTTTGGTTGAAGTGGGATTTTCTCGGAGGGGCCGAGATAACTGAAATTTGCCGAATTTCATGAAATTTTGTCAGAAATTGTTTCCCTACTTGCAAGGACCAATTAACTAAGAACCTGCTAGCTTGTTTCATCAACGTGCAATGACTGAATGTGTGCCTCCTCAGGCAGTTAACTTGAAAAGGTGCTTCGGCATTGTTTAATTGCTTCGGTTAATGATTAACTGCATAACGAGGGATGCAATGGAAAGAGCGTGTCTTTCTGTGGAAAGACATGGCTGTTCGAAGCAACACACGGCAACAGGGCCGCTCAAAGAAAACCACTCTTTTCACGTAGATCTCGTCAGACTATTTGTTGGCAACCCGATGCACACCTTATGGTAGGGACAAATAGGTCTTGAGGACAGCGACGACATTACGTGCCTTGAAGCTGATCCTGCACATATTCAAGCCATCTGCAACCATTTTGCACCAACAAACGGTAGGAGTAGCTCCTCCCCTCCTACTGTGTGTAGAAAGCAATAAGATGAATACAGAGCCCAAAGGCCGAAATTATCTGAATGTGCCTAGCCATTGTTGCATTTCTGCTTTCCTAATAACCAGAGCAATGTCATCTTTTATACTTGTTTTCCAATTATGCATGGATGGAGCAAGGTGTTCAAACACTGCTTTATTCCTCACTTCCCATATAAACCAGCGGCATAAAACGATTATTTCCATGAAGAAGCTTCGAGATATGATTTGCTTTTGAAACAGGACGTTTAACGCAAGTCCTATCCTTACCAGCTGATATGTAGCTTGAACCACATGCTTTATGAAAGTGCATCAAAAAAAGAGGAGGTATAAGGTTTGCTGTGCTCCATTGCATAGAACACATGGGTATTTGTTATCACATTCATTTCTCCAAATCAATAAACCAAGTCATTTTAAAAATAAAATGTTGTTCTGTTTAGGTAGTTCTCCACTATAAAACATTGTATCACTAGACAGACATGTTTCATCAAATAATATTCAGTTACAAGATAGGAGGAATGACCAATTATCAACTATTAATGTCTTCCAGCCACATACGGGTAGCATTTAACATGTAGTACAACTATTACTGTAAAACTACGAGACATACTAATTAACTTCAGACAGGAAGCCCCCGATAAACTTGCAACATAGTTGGCCTCTCTTGGGGTGAAGGCCGTAGGCAGTCAAAGGCGACGGACAGAGACCGATTCACGCCATCTGCCTCATCAAGTGTGGGTGCTGGAAGACGTTTATCCACAACATCTTCGAGATGAAGATCTTGGTCTTTGAGTGAATTTAGTAGATCTCCTGGATGTTTGCCCATCAACACCTCTAGCACCACAACACCAAAGCTATAGACGTCGCATTTCTCCGTGACTAAAGATGTGTAGGACAATTCTACATCCAACATAGAAATTCGAAACATAAGAATTAGGAATGCGCTTCAGTGCAGAGCAATGTATCTGGCATATTTTGCTATAGATTATGATGTATGTATATTCATACCAGGTGCTATGTAGCCGTAGGTCCCTGCCAGTGCACTCCAATTTGATGAATCGGGTTTTAACATTCTTGCTATACCAAAATCCGAGACAAATGCTTTGTAATCAGCATCTAGTAAGATGTTTCTGCTTGTGATGTCGCGATGAATTATGGGTGGGTGACAATCATGGTGAAGGTAAGTAATAGCTTGAGCCACATCTCTTATGAGAGTTGTCCTTCTTTGCCAATGGAACTGGGTTGCTACTTCTTCGTTGCTTATGATAGAAGCAAGATTTCCTCTTTCTATAAATTGACAAACCAGAAACTTGTACCGTGGATGAGAACAAAATCCATACAGCTTGACGATGCTACGTTGACGGATTTTTGTCAATATTTCAATCTCATGGTGAAATATCTCTTCATGCATCTCTTCATCGACTAGATGCAGTTTCTTAACTGCAACCACTTGTTCGTCTTGGAGTTGTGCTTTGTAAACACGACCATATGCTCCCTCTCCGATGCAATGTTTCTCATCAAAATTTTCAGTTGCATTGACAATATCCTCGAATGCCATTTTACCATCAAGGCTCCAGACAGAGAATACATCCCTTTTGTTCACTGCATCAGTTTCTTGAGACAATTTCTTGCGCCAAATCAAAACAGCAGCAACACCTGCCGCTATGGAAATAATAGCGACAAACATAGGAACACTGACTTCTACTATCAACTTTTGATGCTTTTGTCTATTATCTGCAGGAGGCAAATAACAAGGTGACAGGCCAACAAGCTCTCCACAAAGACCTTTGTTGTGTAAAAACCATTCTGCTGATGCATTACGGATCCCTTTTGGGACAGAGCCTTCTAGGATATTGTACGATACATCAAATATTGATAGGCTTTGCATGCTTGCAATGGAAGCAGAGATAGCACCGCTGAATTGATTGTGTGAGCAGTTTACAAACATCAGCATCTGTAACTTGCCAAGTTCTGATGGTATCGGTCCACTGAGATTGTTTTGGCTAATATCAAGCATGCTTTGCAGATTAACTAAATGGCCCAGAGTACTTGGTAGACTTCCGCTCAGGCTGTTGTTGTTCATATTTAAGGATAGCAGCTTGAAACAATTTCCAATTTCCTCTGGTATTGTACCACTCAACTGATTGCTAGAGAAATCAAGAATCTCAAGACTTTTAAGTTGCCCAATTTGCTTTGGGATCTGCCCAGATAGTTGATTATGCCTTAAACTCATGAAGTTTAGGTTGATTAAGTTGCCAATTTCAGGTGGTATCTCCCCCGTCAACCTATTGGAGCTCAGGTCGATCATTTCAAGATTTTTTAGCTGCCCCAGCTCAGAAGGTATACCGCCTTCTATCATGTTGTCTGCAAAACTGAGAATTGTCAAGTTGTGACATGAGCCCCAATTTGATGAAAGCCGGCCTACCAGTTTGTTTGACAATAAACCTATGCGATTGAGATGTGGGTACTCCCCAAATGCTTCAGTAATGTCTCCATGGATCCGATTAAAGCCAATGCTCAGGAGAGTCAGCGAACTGCAATCCCTCAAGCTCTTTGGGATCGGACCATCCAGGTTGTTATTAGCAAGTTGTAAAATCTGTAGCTTTTTACCTAGGCACAAATCAGGCAAGGGTCCGGTCAACTGGTTGTGAGACAATTGAAAGTTAACCAAATTAGTAAGGTTGAAGAGTGCTGTAGGCAAAGAACCGGAGAGCTGATTGCCGAATAGTACCATTTCCTCCATGCTCACCAACTTCCCAAAACTTTGAGGGATCGAACCAGACAGCTGGTTTTCGTAGGATCCAAGAGAAACCAATTTTGCCAGATTTCCAAGCTCATGAGGAATGGATCCAGTCAGGTTGTTACTCCAAAGAGCTAAAAAGCCCAGCGAAGTAAGATTTCCTGCACTAGAAGGAACTGAGCCTGTCAAATGGTTCTGGGACAAATCCAACTCGATCATGCTCGAGAGCATCCCAAGCTCTACAGGAATCAGACCAGTATGCTGGTTCCGATATAGGTACAGGAGCCTGAGCTTTGTGAGGTTTCCCAGGGAGGATGGGATTGTGCCATTCAGATTGTTTTGGTACAAGGTTAGTTTTTCCAGGGTTTGGACTTTGCCTAGCTCTTCAGGTATAGGTCCCGACAGATGATTACCAGCAAGGTGTAGAGAGTTGAGGTTCGTCAGGTTTCCCAGGGAGGATGGAATTGGGCCATTCAGATTGTTTCGGTCCAAGAGTATTTTTTCCAGGGTTTGGACTTTGCCTAACTCTTCAGGTATAGGTCCCGACAGATGATTACCATCAAGGTATAGAATGTTGAGGTTCGTCTGGTTTCCAAGGGCAGAAGGCATTTGGCCAGCAAGGAGATTGGAGCCCAAATCCATATATTGGATGTGCCGAAGCTGTCCGAGCTGCCATGGGATGTTACCTGAGAGGTTATTGCGAAAGAGAGAGAGAAAAGTGAGCTTGGTGAGATTACCCAAGGCCGGAGGGATCTGGCCAGTGAGATTGTTGCTGGAGAGATCCATTCTGGTGAGCCTCCCGAGATCACCAATGGATACAGGTATCTTCCCGCTGAGCTGATCACCGGAGAAGTTGAGACTGGAAAGCGTTGAGAGAGAAGTGATGCCAGGAGGGATCGTACCAGACAGATGGCGATTGTTGCTGAGGTCGAGGTTGACGAGGTAAGGGAGGTTCTGGAAGCTCAGGGTGTCCAGTTGTCCCACAAGGTTAGCGCCTCCGAGGGAGATTCCGGTGATGGCTTTCACCGTTGCTTCACTGCGCCATCGAATGTCGCCGCAAGTGATGCCAGTCCAGTTGCATGGGTGGATGTCATAGCTCCATGTGTCCAGGTATTTGGAGTGCTTGAAGGTGGACTTCCAGTGGAGAAGCGCCGCCGCTTGAGATCTCAGCGAAGTGCCTCGGCGTGGGGTGGCGCCATGGGATAGCATGAGAGCAGGGAGAAGCAGGACCAGCGTGAGAATTAGGCGCTGCAGAACGAGGGGCGGTGATGGTTGCACTGTGGAATTCGTCATGAATACTGTTGGATATTGGTAAGGAATAGATCGAGCGAATAGATGGATTATCATAAAGATATATGTATACGTTGCATTCACTGATCCTTTTCTTGCCCTCCATGTCCGGCCTGACATAAAATACAAGCTATTGGCCGGCCATCGTATTCAGACCCCACTACTACCTACTACATATGCCAAACAAACTGGTCAATGTTGTATATGCAGGAGTGCCGTGCAGAAATTGAAGCCGCCTATATTCGTAATTTTTTTTTGTCAATTTGGTGGTTCTTTATTGTAATGCAATAAATAGCCCACTGGAAAACTATCTCTAAAAATAGCACTTTGCTCAGCACCAGCACAAGTAGCGTTGCGGATTAACAATTCCGCGCCACAGCTGCTGGCGATGAGCACTCTGTCCTCACCAACGTGGCGCATATCCGTGGCACTGAGATGTTAACCCTCGATGCCGTCTGTGCTGGCCTCATCAAGGGGTCAATTTTTATATAGTTTTTCAGGGACTAATTATGGAAATATCTACTACTTAAAAAAAAGAGTTGATGGTGATTTATCCTACTTCATATTCATCTGCCACTCTCTCTCCCTCATATAAAACAACGTACCGATATGTGGGCCACACCCCCTCCCTTCCCACCAGGCCTACAACCCCTAGGGCTGTGCATTTCCGTACCGAACCGAATAAACCGAACCGGAAAAACCGAACCGAACCGGGCAACTCGGTTTGACCGGTTTTCGGTTTTCGGTTCGGTTATCAGATTTTGTGGTTTTTATGTACTCGGTTTTTCGAAAACCGCTTAAAACCGAAAACCGATTAACGAACGCCACCCAGCGCAGTGCAAATTGCAATCACGGTCTCACGGGGCACGCGCCACCCAGCGCCAGCGGCCCACAGGCCCAGCGGCCAGCAGTGAAAACCACTAAACCAGGCAGCGACGCAGCGCAGTGAGCAAAGTAGCAAACCCTAGAAATCAGATCTAGTCTCCACTCCAGGCATCCAGTCCCGCTCGGCGCTCTCCGCCTCTCCAGCGTCTCCGCTGGCGCAGGGCGCAGCCGCAGCGACGACGCGCCGACGGCGCTCTCGCCTCTCGGCGTCTCGGCGCGCGCAGCTCGCAGCGCGCGCAGGCGCAGCCGCAGCAGCGACGCGACCGGACGGTGCTCTCCGCCTCTCCGGCGTCTCCGCTGGCGCAGGCGCGCAGGGCGCAGCTGCGCAGGAGACGCGGCTGGCCACGGCCGACGGCTCCTTCTGCTTGGCTCTTCGGCTCTTCGCGCCGCCTCCTCTACCGAGTACCGAGTACCGACCACCGGGTAGATCGCTGGGCGCCGCGCCTCCCCTAGCTCCAAGGCTCCGACTATCCGAGGTCCGAGCCCAACTATTGAAGGTAAAAATCTGCAAGAATCAAGGATTCCTTTAGCTATGTACTTGTTCACCTTGCGATGTATTATGTTAGGTTGTTTCCTGTTAGCATTTAGCAAGAACGTTGTTTGCACTTTGGATTTATGATTTGTGAATGTCTGATGGTCTGAGACTTGAGTCTTGGTCTTCTATTCTTTTCTGGTATTTTAGATGTCCGAGTCTGAGGGTGTAGGAAGTGTGCCTGTTGCTGGTGTCGGTGTGACTGTGGGCAGCGATGAAGCTATTGGACCCAATAAAAGTCTAGATGGGAAAAAACAAATGAATCCTAGATCGAAGATATGGAACCATTATAAACGACTGCCAGATGATCGTAATAAGGCTAGCTGCAATTATTGTGCTCGAATCCTTGCATGCGATTCACAAAAGAATGGTACCTCCTCCCTAGTCTCTCATGCAAAAACTTGTAAGAAGCATCCAGATAAGAGTAGCAATCAAACTCAGTTAAGCTTGCAACCTTGTGGAGATGGCCGGAGTAGTTGTGTAGTTCCTTGGCAATACAACACTGAAGAGGTTAGGGCAGCATTTACGCGCATGATAATCGTAGATGAGCTGCCTTTTATTTTTCGAACATGAAGGTTTTATTGACTTTATGTCCAAAGCTTGTCCTCGGTTCATCCGCCATCTAGAACAACAATGTATAGAGATGTTTGCCGCTTTATGAAGCTGAGAAAGCAAAGCTCAAAGGTATTTTAAAGACTCTCATCAAATCTGTTAGTCTTACAACTGACACATGGACTTCTTCCACACTTCAGAATTACATGGTTCTAACTGCCCATTACATTGATATCAATTGGCAACTTAAGAAAAAAATACTTAACTTCTGTTTGGTAGACAGCCACAAAGGGGAAGACATCGGGAAAGCACTAGATAAATGCTTGCTTGATTGGGGCATTGAGCATGTGTGCACTATTACAGTAGATAATGCAAGTTCAAATGATGGTGCTATAAACTATATGCGGAGTGCTTTGAAAAATCGAGAAGGTATTTTTGCGAAAGGCTGTCAACTTGTTGTATAGTTGTCAAAAAATATTATCCAAGCCTTTTGTTGTATAGTTTTGTACCCTACTGACTGCTACTGCTTGCGAGAATTTCTGGAAGCCTGGCTGCATGACTGGCTGACTGCATCTGGTTGTGGATGGACTGTAAAAGTGATGTTAGTTGCTTACTTGGCCTCACTGTCTGTACTTTTCTTAACTGGATAAAAGGCTAACTGGCTCACTGCTTGCTTAAATGCTTAGTGCTTACTTTTCTTAATTGGATAAAAGGCTAGCAAATAGTTGACAAGCTGGCTTGCTTAAATGCTTATTTTGCTTTGCTTGCTTTGAAGTATCCAGTTACTGCTTGGTGTGCTTGCTTAATGGTTAATGCTTTGTTCAGTTTGTTCACATGCTGTCTGAATATCTGATGCCTCGGTCACTCACTCAGTTGCTTGCTTGCCTTAGTGCTTTGCTTCATCGAGTTACTACTTCATCGACAAGTGGGCGATGCGACTCATCGTTCCGTGTGTGTGCACCGCAAGATCGGGTTCACACCTCGACGATGGGCGACCGACTACCGGTCAATAGCTTTGCTTACAGTTCCTGATGATTGCTTAATAGTTACTACTCACTACTTGTTGCGTGTGTGTGTGCGATCGCAGTCCGCACTCTGCGGTGCTTGGCGCCTTGGCTGCTTGTTTAATGCTTAGTTCACTTGCTTTTTTCCTTTGCTACTTTGTGTCTTTGTGTTCGCTTTGCCTCGGATCATTCATAATTCGCGTCAAATGTGGTAAATATGGTAATTACCGCTACCGTGCCGAAAATAATTGGGATTTCCCGATACCGAACCGTAGTTCTAAAATACCGTATATTACCGAATTACGAACACCGTATTTACCGTACAAACCGTATATACCGAACCGAAAAAACCGAAAAAACCGAACGCACAGCCCTAACAACCCCCTCCCTTCCCACCCCTTCACACCTCCTCCCCACCCCCACGCTGCCACCTCCTCCCTACCCTATGCACTGCCGCCCAGCCCAGCCCTACTCCGGTGACCCTCTGGGGCTTGCTAGCCTCCTCTCCGTCGCATCACAATGGATCCACCGTTGCCACTGAATCCTACGCCTTCTCTCTGTGCTGTCCTCCATCTAGCGCTTCTTCTCCTATCTCCCTTCTCTCTCGTTTGCTTGATCGCTCCCATCCCTCTCTCTCCCTGCATATGGCGCGAGATGGAGTGGATTCGGCCATTGCCGAGCGTGGCATCGCCGGATCCAACCGCCACTGTCATCGTCTTCTCCTCCCCTACCCTCCCTCCCCTCTCAATTTGTGCCACCGCAAATATGTTTTCTTGCATCAATTTTGTTGGGTTTTGGGGGGATTATTTGTGTGATGTGCTCTTACTATTTTTGGGCGGACGAGGTCCCCAGCACGGTCGCAGGAGGCAGTGAAGATGTTGAGGCAGTGCTTGAGGTTGGCAAGCACCCCTGTTGCTCGCGTCGCGGACGATGACGACATTGAGGAAAGCATCGTAGGCGGCGGCCATTGCATAGGTGATGCTTGCTACAATTGCCCCTACTCCTACCCGCCGGCCACCCTACCCTTCCACTGTGGCCCCTACCTCCCCTACCCCAATGACCCCTACGTCGGCCACCTCCCCATCATGGCCTTCACGAACCCTAACCCGGCCCTCCTCACATCCTCCCTCGACTGCGAGATCTTGCCTCCCGCCATCACCTATCGGAACCCTAACCTGTGCCGCCATGTCGCACTTCCAACCCCACGGTGACACCATCTTGCTACACGCCTCGTCAGCGTAGTCCCACATGGACGAGATCCTCTTCCTCGGCCTCGACAACGCCAGCAAGACCACTTGTAGGATCGTCGATGGCAATCAGAAGGGGGTGAATGATTGTAGTGTGTAGCGGAAGCTTTTTTCTGAAATTCACTATTTCTTGATTTTTGACCTGTGCACAAAAACCAGAGAACAAAACAAAGCAAAAAACAACAATAATAATAGTAGTAATTATTCTCTTTTGGTAATGTAGCTAGTACAGAATTAACTACTCATAAGCAACCATTAAGCAATTATTTAATCCAAGCAAAAAAGAGCACTTTTGCATGCATGCATTCAAATTCTCTCACCTAACCATGCATTGTTTCCAATCCAACCTCACGATCCAACTCATGCAAGTCTACTAGTTAGACCAAAAATTCATGCACACAAGCAAAAGACCATCCGATCACCAATCCAAAAGTTGCCCCAATTTTTTACTCAACAAATCTCAGCACCCATCAAAAGCCACGGCCAGCATGCATTCAATGTCCAGCCGCTACAGCAATTTTTTTTCAATTTCTATTTTTTAAAACAAATCACAACAACCACCGCTTCTTTGATCTAAAAAATCATGACACCTTTTTCACTTGGACCAATAGATTACGTGAGAAAAACAAGTAGTAAAAAGATTGAATCAAAGCAGTAGTATTCTTCTCCTAAACACGCACACACGCATGCACCTTTTACAAATCCATCACGGCTTCGGTACTCAACAGCGATGCCTCGTGTCTGCCTGTTTTTTCGTCAGGAATCACTGCGCCTCCAAAAGCAGCCGTGCCTCCTCTTTATCTGCTGCAAACGCCTGCTCTTCTCTATCTTTTTCTCAAAATCACAGCTTCTCTGTGCCCTATTCTTCCGAGTCAGCCTCCTTTTATTTTGCCGAAGACCCACCGCGCCAAGCAGCTCTCTACTTCTTCAGATCGCCTGCATGCGCCCCTTTTCCTCCGAGAATCCCACGCCGCTGCTTTTCTCTTTCTTTTCGTGTCTCGCTGCGGGTAAAACAGCCGCCCAGCCCTTTCTTTTCTAGTCGCCCATTGATCTCACAGTCGGATACGAATGCCGACTCCTACACGACTTGTACAGCATGCATGCGACATAATCTTTGCATATACGAACTCTTACGCTGACTCGTATAGATTCGTATACGTATGCCATATATGCAAACACAAACTTTGCATACATGATTAGATAACACAAACTCTAACTATATTTTGGACTCTCCAAAATTACTACGTATCGTAGCCTCCGGACCGCACCTCCGTAGCTTCAATACGCATCATCCACCTTTGGTTTTCACGTACCCAAACATGAACTCGATCATCTCGTGACTCTCTCAATCGCTTGACCTCGGATCTCCCTATCTTAGTCCCGATCCTCCTTGTTATCGACCACGATCGCTTCCATACTTCAACATGTAATGCAATAAATAGCCCACTGGAAAACTATCTCTAAAAATAGCACTTTGCTCAGCACCAGCACAAGTAGCGTTGCGGATTAACAATTCCGCGCCACAGCTGCTGGCGATGAGCACTCTGCCCTCACCAACGTGGCGCATATCCGTGGCACTGAGATGTTAACCCTCGATGCGGTCTGTGCTGGCGCTCATCAATGGGGTCAATTTTTATATAGTTTTTCAGGGACTACTTATGGAAATTTCTACTACTTAAAAAAAGAGTTGATGATGATTTATCCTACTTCATATTCATCTGCCACTCTCTCTCCCTCGTATAAAACAACGTACCGACACATGGGCCACGCCCCCTCCCTTCCCACCAGGTCCACAACCCTCTCCCTTCCCACCCCTTCCCACCTCTCCCCATCCCCACGCTGCCGCCTCCTCCCTACCTTGTGCACCGCTGCCCAGCCCAGCCCTACTCTGGTGACCCTCTGGCCTCTGGGGCTTGCTAGCCTCCTCTCCGTCGCATCACAATGGATCCACCGTCGCCACTGAATCCCACGCCTCCTCCCCTCTGTGCCTTCCTCCATCTAGCGCTTCTTCTCCTATCTCCCTTCTCTCTCGTTTGCTCAATCGCTCCCATCCCTCTCTCTCCCTGCATATGGCGCGAGATGGAGTGGATTCAGCCATTGTTGAGCGTGGCATCGCTGGATCCAACCGCCACTGTAATCGTCTTCTCCTCCCCTACCCTCCCTCCCCTCTCAATTTGTGCCACCCCAAATATGTTTTCTTGCATCAATTTTGTTGGGTTTTGGGGGGATTATTTGTGTGATGTGCTCTTACTGTTTTTGGGCGGACGAGGTGCTCAGCACGGTCGCAGGAGGCAGTGAAGATGTCGAGGCAGTGCTTGAGGTTGGCAAGCACCCCTGCTGCTCGCGTTGCGGACGATGACGATGTTGAGGAAAGCATCGTAGGCGGCGGCCATTGCATAGGTGATGCTTGCTACAATTGCCCCTACTCCTACCCGCCGGCCACCCTACCCTTCCACTGTGGCCCCTACCTCCCCTACCCCAATGACCCCTACGTCGGCCACCTCCCCATCATGACCTTCGCGAACCCTAACCCGGCCCTCCTCACACCCTCCCTCGACCGCGAGATCTTACCTCCCGCCATCACCTGTTGGAACCCTAACCTGTGCCACCATGTCACACTTCCAACCCCACAGTGACACCATCCTGCTACACCTCGTCAGCGTAGTCCCACATGGACGAGATCCTCTTCCTCGGCCTCGACAACGCCAGCAAGACCACTTGTAGGATCATCGATGGCAATCAGAGGGGGGTGAATGATTATAGTGTATAGCGGAAGCTTTTTTCTGAAATTCACTATTTCTTGATTTTTGACCAGTGCACAAAAATCAGAGAACAAAACAAAGCAAAAAGCAATAATAATAATAGTAGTAATTATTCTCTTTTGGTACTGTAGCTAGTATAGAATTAACTACTCATAAACAACCATTAAGCAATTATTTAATCCAAACAAAAAGAGCACTTTTGCATGTATGCATTCAAATTCTCTCACCTAACCCTGCATTGTTTCAAATCCAACCTCACGATCCAACTCATGCAAGTCTAGTAGCTAGACCAAAAATTCATGCACACAAGCAAAAGACCATCCGATCACCAATCCAAAAGTTGCCCCAATTTTTTACTCAACAAATCTCAGCACCCATCAAAAGCCACGGCCAGCATGCATTCAATGTCCAGCCGCTACAGCAATTTCTTTTCAATTTCTATTTTTTAAAACAAATCACAACAACCACCGCTTCTTTGATCTAAAAAATCATGACACCTTTTTCACTTGGACCAATAGATTACGTGAGAAAAACAAGTAGTAAAAAGATTGAATCAAAGCAGTAGTATTCTTCTCCTAAACACGCACACACGCATGCACCTTTTACAAATCCATCACGGCTTCGGTACTCACCAGCGATGCCTCGTGTCTGCCTGTTTTTTAGCCGGGAATCACTGCGCCTCCAAAAGCAGCCGTGCCTCCTCTTTTTCTGCTGCAAAACGCCTGCTCTTCTCTATCTTTTTCTCAAAATCACAGCTTCTCTGTGCCCTATTCTTCCGAGTCTGCCTCCTTTTATTTTGCCGAAGACCCACCGCGCCAAGCAGCTCTCTACTTCTTCATATCGCCTGCATGCGCCCCTTTTCCTCTGAGAATCCCACGCCGCTGCTTTTCTATTTCTTTTCGTGTCTCACTGCGGGTAAAACAGCCGCCCAGCCCTTTCTTTTCTAGTCGCTCATTGATCTCACATTTGGATACGAACGCCGACTCGTACACAACTTGTACATCATGCATACGACATAATCTTCATGCACGAACTCTTACGCCGACTCGTATAGATTCGTATACGTATGCCATATATGCAAACACAAACTTTGCATACATGATTAGATAACACAAACTCTAACTATATTTTGGACTCTCCAAAATTACTAGGTATCGTAGCCTCCGGACCGCATCTCCGTAGATTCAATACACATCATCCACCTTTGGTTTTTACGTACCCAAACATGAGCTCGATCATCTTGTGACTCCCTCGACCGCCTGACCTCGGATCTCCCTATCTTAGTCCCGGTCCTCCTTGTTATCGACCACGATCGCTTCCATGCTTCAACCTGTACATGCAAAGATCAAAAAATATTTTTCCGGCACAAATTCGACCGAACTTGACCAACGTCAATCCGCAACCACACAACACACAATAAATAGTATCGTAACTAATATTTCAATTATTCATCATCTAAAATAGCTTAGATCTGACCACATGGTCTAACAACCACCCACCTCCACATGCTCAAGTACGAGGTTAGGCCTCTCTCGTTTCGATTTCTAGCCTTTTCCCTTTCATCTTGCTAGGGATTCTTGATTTGGTCTGATTGATATGTTTGTGCCTAGATTGGGTGGCAGCGGCTCGTGCAGCACCAGCCGACGCAGTACCCGATGTCGGAGGAGCTGAGCATCGGCAAGATCAAGTTCAAGGCCTTCGACATTGCGGCCACCAGATCGCCTGCCTCATCTGGAAGGATTACTACACCAAGGTTGCATTAGTTATAACGTGGTATTCCTTCATCGCTACAGGAAGAAACTGGCAGTCAGCGTGTTTTGATCTTTGATCAATGGTACGTCGTTATACATGCTAATCATTAGTCTTCAACTTGTAATGCAGGGCATCAGCTGTGCTGATGTAGCTAATATTTGTGCTAAAGCATTGCATGATTCCACAGCAAGAAACAAAACTTCGATGTAAGATATACCCTTCTCTTGTGCACAAAGTGATGATTTGCCAGTTGATGATCATTTGCAGCCTTGCAATAGCTAACTTAGAACTGTCTGCTTGTGTTTTGTAGGTATGCTACGAGCATGTTTCAGTGCAAGGAAACGAGTTGTATGACTTGTAAGTCCCAATTGAAACTACCATAGACCTGACAAATCATTATGTTCTAACTGATGTTGGCTACCCCTGTTGTTTCTCTCTGTGTTTGGTAGATGCTAATGAGCTGCGAACTTGTTGTAAGTGGTTCATTTGCCTGACAAGGCAAACAACAACCTTACATCGGCTCTCTTGGTGCTAGAGAAGAACACCTGATCAATGATTGATGACTCGTCAGATATCTGATTTATGGTCACCTATTGTGAGTTGTGTACACCACACCACCCCTCTTGTAAAGCTTTTCCTTTTTTTCATGTAGAAACCGTGCGAAGTGGAGTCCACATGGTGACATGTTTATAGACTCCAGCACTAAAGTTTGAGGAAGTTGTTGATGACAAAAAAAAATTCCCCTGCTGCTTTTCCCTCACAATGTAAAACCTATAGAATTTTTCGAAAGAGAAATAGGTGCATCCTGTATAGTACCATTTTTGGAAGTAGTTTGTGTTATGAATAGCTATTGTATTCAACATGAGGTCAATGGGTCAATATATATACACGTACAGGTATATCACATATGTAGGAAACCTCTTATACAACATGGTAATTACACAGCTATATAGGATATATCTAACATCCCCCTCAAACTTATAGTGGATCAACAACATGAAGTTTGAAGAGGTGAAAACGATACTGAGCTCTAGTCTGTACTTTTGTGAAGAAGTCTGCTAATTGAAGCTCGGAAAGCACATACTGAAGAGCAATAATCTGATCCTGCACCTATGTTTGTATATATGAAGCATCAATACCAATATGCTTTGTAAGCTCATGCTTCATTAGATCTTTAGCAATGCTAATAGCACCTGTACTGTCAGACAGAAGAGGAGTCGGTGCAGAAACAGAAACACCAATATTCTCAAGTAACCATTATAACCAAGTAACCTCTACAGTCAACAACGCCATCGCTCGCAACTCAGTCTCAACACTCGAACGAGAAACTACGGTCTACTTCTTAGTCTTCCAAGTAATGAGAGAACTATCAAGAAAAACACAGTAAACAGAGAGAGACCGACGATTAGAGGGATCATTAGCCCATGTGGCATCAGAAATATGCGTGGAGCTGTAAAGAGTTAGAGCAAGGGAAAAAGAGACGATGAGAGATAGTTCCACGAAGGTATCATAGAACACGAAGGAGATGACTGTAGTGGAGCTGTGTGGAAGCAAAAATAAACTGACTCAAGATATGCACAGGGTACGAAATGTCAGGACGAGTAACACCAAGATAAAGAAGGCTCCCAACAAGATACGATAGCGAGTAGGATTAGGAAGAGGCTCACCATTAGTAAGACAAAAATGAACATTAAGCATCATAGAAGTCTCAGTTGTGCGCTGATTAGTAAGAGAGGTACGCTCAAGAAGATTCTGGATATTCTTTTCTTGGGATAAATAGAAACCCTCAGGGGTAGAGATAACCTCAATCCCAAGAAAGTAGCAAAGTGGACCCAAATCAAACATAAGAAACTGCTCATAGAGACGCTCCTTAATAAAAGTGATGTACTAAGAATCATCTCAAGTAATAATCATATCATTAACATATAAAAGGAGAAGCGTTCGACCACGAGGTGAAATATGAATACAAAGAGTAGGATCATGAGCACTGACAGAGAAACCAGCTGCAATGACAATAGAAGAGAAATGATCAAATCAAGCTCGAGGAGTTTACTTGAGACCATAGAGAGACCGACAAAGGCGACACACAATACCCTCAGGAACATAATACCCAGGGGCGGCTGCATGTAGACCTCCTTACGCAACTCGCCATTGAGAAAGACGTTCTTGACGTCCAACTGAGAGATAGACCACTGGCGAACAGAGGCCACAGCAAGAAGAGTGTGAACAATGGTCATGTGAGCAACAGGAGCAAAAGTCTCATCATAGTTATGACCATGCTCCTGCTGAAAACCGTGCACCACAAGACGAGCCTTGTAGCACTCAAGAGAACCATCAGAGCACGTCTTAACCTTATAGACCCACTTGCATGTGATAGGAGTGACATGCGCAGGAAGAGGAACAAGATCCCACGTGCCAGTACGCTCAAGGGCAGTAATCTCCTCTGCCATCGTATGCTGCCACTCCTAATAAATAACAGCATCACGATAAGAAGTCCGTTTAGCAAGAGCAGTGGTAGCAAAACCAAAACGTGCAGGAGGCCGAATAGACTAGCGATCACAAAGAGCATACCGAGGAGAGGCTGAAGAGGATGGCCCATCAGAAGAGTCCTCAACCCGCAGACGACGAGTATAGTAGAGAGGATAAGAAGGAACAAGGCCAGTAGTAACCTCAGGAGAGGGTGCAGACTGAGAAAGAGGCATCGGAGAGACCAAAGGTTGTGGTGGAGGAGTGGCGACTATGGGAGTGGAAGGAAAAGTTAGGAAAGAAAGTGGCTTAACAATAGTTGCTGAAGTGGAGAAGGAAGAAGGGCGTGGATAGAAAGGATGAGACTCATCAAAAGTAACGTCTCGAGAAATCTGCATCCGTCGGTCAACAGGGTCCTAACAACGATATCCCTTGTGCTCAGCACTGTAGCCTAGAAAAAACACACTCAACAGACTGAGCGGTCAGCTTGGTGCGCTCACGAGGTGCAAAATGAGCATAGCATACATACCCAAAGAGGCGAAGATTGGAATAATCAGGAGTCTTTCCACATAGATGCTCGACTGGAATCCCACCTTGAAGAGCAGAGGAGGGCTGAATGTTGATAAAAAAGTGGCAGTGGAAACACCCTCAGCCCAGAAGTGTGATGGAACATTAGAAGCAAGAATAAGAGCATGAGCTGTCTCAAGAAGATGGCGATGTTTACGTTCGGACACACCATTCTGAGCATGAACACTAGGACAAGAAAACTAAAAGAGAGTGCCCTGCTCAGTAAGAAAACTACGAAGAGCTCCCGATAAGTACTCCCCAACAGAATCAACATGAAAAACACGAATGAAGAGTCAAACTGAGTACTGAGAGACCATGTGGAGGTGTCCCTATGTTTGTGATAAGTAATTGACAGTTATTTTAGTGAGTTTGAGTTTGTTTTGGGTATTCGAGGGTTAAGTACATTCACTTGTGCTAATCTTGTTTATACTGTTTCGTGCGGTGCTATGTAACGGTTTGCTTGTCTGTGTGACTGTAGGACTTCAGAGCTAGATCATGGTGAGGCGAGGAGGACCGGGACTAGACACAGGAGGTGTTGAGGTCCAGACGGTCAAAAATACCGAAGATGATCAAGACTGCTGAGGTGGTTGCGAGCCAGGAGAAGACGAGGAACCGGAGCTACCCATGACGAACACGACGGGCGATGACGAGCAGACCAGGACTAGGCTCAGGGAGGAGTCGAGGTCCAGACGGCCGAGGTGCCAGTTGCGGGAAACTTCCGGGATGGTGCTTGAGGGCAATTTGGAGAATTGACTCAAGTTTTGGTGAAATGGCTGGTTCCCTCCATTTCTCTACAGGTGTTTGACCCTTGCCACGTGTGTGTATGGAGCAAGGGAGTGGGTGTTGGACTGCACTTCTTGATTTGCTGTTTTTATACAGGAAGCAAGATGTGTTCTCCTTTTGTCTCGTGTGTGTGCATGTGAGGCATAGATAGAGAGGTCAGGATAGTGCTATCTGCTTGGGTGTGCAGTAGTGTTGAGAGAGCTCTGAGTGTGTAAACTGAGAAAGGGGGAGTTCTAGTGCAAGCAGTGGTCTGCGTGTGTGTTCTCCCCAGTGAACCATGTAGTGTGAAAAGGGTGTAGAGATGAGATAGTTGAAGAATACTCATATGTAAACATTCCTCTGTAAGGTTTCATGGTGATGAATCAAGATATGAAGGAATTTGGTTGAGCCTCTCTTCTTAGTTCTTCTTTGTGCTCAAAAATCTGAATTTCTAAAATCCCCTGTTTTAATAAATTCTAGGGCTTGAAGTCAGGGCAATTTGGGATTTCTTTGTATGGTATGGGAGAAATGATTCTAGATTTATATTTGCTTGTTTGAGATTGTCTCTCAGGTGTACTTCAAGTCTCATAAGCAAAGAATCTCAGAATCTTGAGAAATCTGAAAATAAGCCTCCTTCTCTGTGCAAGTTTCAGATTTCTGCTCAAGTTTTATTTCCTTGCTCTTTTGCTATTTTCCCCTTGGTTCCTGAGGTCCATCTGCTGTTTGGAGTGAAGTCTTGGTACTTTGGTCTGAGAAAATCAGAGTTTAATCATCAAATCACAGCCTTTTGCTGCCTGCATTATTAACCGAACCAACTCTTTACAGTACAGTGTTGCTGTCGGCAAGCAGCCTGTTTACAGGTTTCGGGTGGCACCTTTGCTGTTTTTCAGTTTTGAGGTTGTTTCCCTGTACCGACTGCTCCCAGTGATTTCTTGCTGGCTGTATTCCTTGCCAACCGAACTGCACATGAAAGCTACATTTTGGTACTGCAGTTCCAAATTGGTTTCCCTGCTGTTTTTCTTTGCTCTCAGATTTCTGCAGGTCTGTGTAGTTTCGGCTGCAGCTGCTACTGTAAGGTTTCAACCACTGCCTGCAGTTTTCACTTGGCTAGCTGTCCAAACTCTAAAGTCACTGTTTTCACTCAATTAATTTCGGTCTGCACCTTTCTTCTTCTTGCGAACTGCTCTACAGTGCCTTTTGCTAACCGAACTGCAGCTGAAAAAGGAGAGATTAAGTGCTGCTGTCCATAGTGCCGAACTGCAGTCTGCAATTTCTCTTTTGTGTGCTTTGCATTTCAGGTTCAGGTGTATTCGGCCATGAGTAATCCCTGCAGCTCTCGGCTGTTAGTCTAAATTCCTTTTTAGTTCGGCTACAAGGTTGGTTGTTGGGTTCGGCTGTGAGCAAGTGTGCAGTCCCTGTCTCTTTGATTCCCTGCATTCGGCAGCTGCTATTTTCAGTGATATGTCCTAAATTTTCAGCAGCAAGAACCTACATTTTTTCAGCGCATCATTTCTTGGTTCGGTCAGTGAGAAAGCAAATATTTTCGGGTGAAATGCAGCAGTACTAATTCTTCCTTTTTGTTTTCAGTCTGAGTTAGTTTATGCGGTCTGGTGTCTTGCTAGTTGCTCGTATGTATGGTTGCTAGTAGATTTCGTTGATCAATTGTCTCTATGTGGTTTGAGGAGCAGCAGCCTTGTGAATTCCTTTGGTAATGCAATTGTGATTGCTAGTAGATGTGGGTGGTCAGTTAGTTTATGTATGCTTTGTCAGCAGTAGTTCTTGCATCTCACCAGTGCCATCTTTGGCATGATATGTCTTTGAGGATTTTATTGTAATTTTCAAGGATCAAGTGTGATTGTCATAGAAGTATTCGTTGGTCTTGTTTTCGTTACCTTGAGCGAACCGCTTCTGACTTCATAGCTCTTATAGCTATCGGAGAGTTGTGAACTTTGGTGAATACTTTGGGAACAATTTTAAAAGGCACCATTCACCCCCCCTCTGTTGCCATTTCCGATCCTACAAGTACAGACCATGGTGACAAAAATCTTGTAGATGGATAAAACATCATTACAAGATGATCTAAAGTATAGCCACGTATACCAAGAAAAATCATCAATAGAAATGATATAATATCGATAACATCCTTTCGAGACAAAAGAAGCTGGTCCCCATACATCAGAATGAACAAGATCAAAAGGATACCGAGATACTAACTCACTAGAAGGATAGGGGAGTTGAAGCTATTTGCTAAGCTTACAACCCTAGCAATAGAGAGAAGCATCACTAGACACAGATTCTGAAAGGCCACAATGAAGTAAAGAAGACATACATACAAAGATGTCCCAAATAATGATCCCACTGAGCAAAAGAGGTGATAAAGGCTGCAGCAGATGCGGAGGCAGCGGTGGAGGTGACCAGACTGGCAGGGGTAGTGGAAAGAAGATGAATCTAGTCAAGCTCTTAGAGCCATTGGGAATCACAGCGGAAAGGGCCAGTACCAACCAGAGTCCCCGTGCGGCAATCCTGAACACAACATGAATCAGAATCGAGAATGACACGACAACCATGATCAATGAGTTGGTCGGCAAATATGAACTGTATGGTTAGTTTTGGGACATAAGAAACAGTAGGAACAAGAAAAGATGAATTTGAAAGAGTGCCTTATCCTGCGATAGAAAGAGAGGTACCATCTGCTGTTTGAACTGTGATAGGAGCAACTAAAGGACTAATAGAAATGAGAATAGTGGAATCAGTTGTCATATGAAAAGAAGCTCCAAAATCAAGCATCCAAGGTGATGTACCTGAGGAAGGAGTAGAAGGTGGTCTCTGATCCGAAGACTGAGTAGTAGAACCGGCAATACCTAACGATGCAAAAGCAACCATGCGGCCTACCAATTGTAGAAACTGCTGAGTGTTAGAGGCACTAAGACTCTGCTGAGAAGAGGAACCTCCAATACCCCTCGGAGGACGAGCACCACGATGAAAATGCTTCTTCTTCTTATAGCAAAACTGCTCCACATGTCCATCTTTGGTGCAATAGGTGTAGTGGAGTCCCCTACCAACAGCAGCTGTCATTGGTGGAGGCGCAACAGATGAAGAAGTAACTGGTAACGTAGCAGGAGTAGAAGTTGAAGAAACCGCCAAAACCAAAGGAAACGACGATGATGGTAGGAGACCTGCATCACAAAGGCGAATTTTCTTAGTACGAACAACTGTAAGGGCCTCCAACAGAGTCACACGAGGGTGACGAGCCAGCAATTGAGAATGAGTATGCTCAAACTCTGATTAGAGACATGTCAAGAAGTCGTGGATGTGATGAAACTCCAGGTGAGACTGATGGCGCTAACAGCACTGACATATGTGAAAACATCTGGCCCTAAAGAGTCAATCTGATGCCATACCACGGACAACTGAGAGTAGAACTCATCCATAGTGGCATCTTCCTGCTACAGCAACTACTCCTGACGCACAACAACAAGATATAAGGAATCACCAGATGGCTCATAGTGGGTGCACAGATATGCCCACATCGCCTGGACGGAAGCCAAACCAACAACATCACCAGTGAGGTTAACCTCCATGCTGGCAACCAGAATAGCAGAAGCACAAGCATCCTCATCGATCTATGTCTTGTAAACAACATATTATGATTGAAAAGTTTCCATGGCATCCTCAAAAGTCTCAGATGCCTTTGCATGAGTATCTTCGAAAGCATCCTTCGACAGTATAGGTGCAGCAGATGGCGTAGGGCGAGACGGACAAGGCAACTCACTAATAAGAAACTCCCAAAGATGCTGATCACGCATGTGCTGAAACCAGTCTCGATAATTGAGACTATCAAAGATCACTGGGTAGCGAGGAACAAAAACAGTGCCTGTAAAAGGAGACATTTTTTCTTTTTTTTTCTTTTTCTTTCTTTCTTTTCTTTTCTTTTTTTTTTTTGGAAAAGAGGCCTCTGTTAAAAAGGCCAAACAGTCGAACGACTTCACACCTCACCTATTAAGATGGGCTTCGGCTCGGCCCAGGAGAAAAGAAGCGCATGACCACAGCGACAGCCGGTGGTCGGCAGATCCAACAGCGTACGGCAAGTGACGGTCTCTGGGCAGTGGTCCGGCGAGATGAAGGGGCAGCGGGCCGCAGCTCCCCAGGCGGCGGGCAGCGGTCCAGCGAAATGAAGAGGCAGATGGCCACGGCTCCCCAGGTGGCGGCTCCCCAAGCGGCGGCGGCAGCCCCTAGCGATGTGATCTACGGTCGGCGGCGGCCTGGATCGATGAGGATCTGGGTTGGCTTCTTTCTATATGCTTCTGGATTAATCTCTCGGCCTGCTCCCCACTGGGGTTCTCGAGCCGGCTGCTCCGCGCTGACGCGGGCCGATGGAGTGTGGATTCGGGCGGCGGCGGCCTGAATCGGCGGAGATCCAAGTGGCGGCAGCCCAGATCAGTAGAGATTCGAGCGGCAACGGCCCTGAAAGCGATCCGGATGAACACCGACTCAACTCTAGCGGCGACGACCGGACTGGCGGATCAGGCGCGGAGGAGGCCGGATCCGGGCGCGCACGGCCAGCATGGCAACAAGGAAAGAAGAGCTGGTGATCGGGCGCCAATCTGAAAAGCTGGAGAAGAACCAGCGTGGCAGCAAGCGCGGTGGAGGCGACGGCCAGTCAAAAATCCTAGGTATGACAAAGCCCTAGGTTTGACTCTGATACTATATTATGAATAGCGTTTGTATTCAACATGAGCCCAATGGGCCAATATATATACATGTACAGGCATGTCATATATGTAGGAAGTCCCTTATATAACAGGTTAATTACACAGCTATATGGGATATATCTAACAGTTTGTTTCAGAAGGTTGGATGGGTCCAATTAGAATTTAGGCATTGCAAACCAGCTGAAGATTGCAGTGTTGTATTTGTCCAAACAAGATGGTTTTTGACAGAAGGCAGTCATTGCCGCAACAAATTACAATAACCGTGTTGTAGAATGTTGCTTGGCAGCTGTAAGTTTTCCCCATCTTGTCATGTGATTGCTTGCTCCTAATAGTAAGAATGGAAGCACTTACTGTTGCCATAAGTTTACCTTTGTGATGTGTGATTTAGAAAAATCAGCCTTTGTACACCTTGCTTCTTGTGCTTAAGTTTCTTGTATGCATTTTGCAGATCATTTTAGCTATAAAGCTAGGGATGGACCCAACTCAGTCAATATTGAGGTGAAAAATCTCTCTGATGTGAAAGGACAATGCATATCATTTGCTAAGAAACATGGGTATGATGATCCTACAGTTGCTGTCAAGGTACTATTCTACATGAGTTACAGATTTTGTTCATGCATAGCATTGTATTCGTAGTTTGTGAACATAGATTTTTGTCATGGGAGTTCCCACTGTACAAGTTCTCACGAGTGGTCTGATGTTAACTGAAAGTTGTAGCATTCTTGACTCAGGCAATTGACCTCACCATAGGACTAGCTTCTCCTAACTACACATATTTGCAGACTGCTTGTGCCACTACACTTCAAGATGTCATGAATAAGGATTATATATATAGATATATGTTACAGTAATTCGATTATAATGCTGTGGTAGAACACAATTACAAATATTGTAGCAAAAAGTATTGAAAAACTTTACTAGAACATCGGATGGACAAAGATCTAGCATTTCAAGACATTTCACCTCAACAAATATGAAATTTTAATTAATAACGATTTCACATTTTTTCCGTAGCAACGCACTGGCATTAAACTTTATGTTAGGCTTCTGTGGCGTGGTCATATTGCTGTCATTCTATATATGTATGCTCCCAATCTATTTCTATAATTTTTTGTAGTGTTCATGATATTTTACCAGTAAAGTTTTTTCTTGACTTATGATGCAAAAAAGATCCTTTTCCTTTGAAGTCATGTGCCTTGTATCTGAAGCTTGTTGTACTCCTAAAGCTAATATTCTACGATTCTTTGAATCTTTGTTTAGGTTTTGAGAGGCAGTCGTATGCTTTCCTTGCTATAATGAAAGACAGTTAGCCTTGTTCTCGGTTTATTCATGTTATCAATTATTTGAGATCTATTGCAACGTACAGATATTTGACTAGTAAAAAACCGAAAAATGGCAAAAATTGCTGTGTATTCAGGCCATATGGACAGCAACCGATCGAGGTGACGCAACTCTTGGAGGCATTGCAGTTACTTGGTCAAGTTTGTAGTCGCCGTGTCACGTGTGTACAGTCATGCCACGGCAGGCTGATTTGGTCGTACTTGACACACTGCTTGCTTTGCATCGCATGCCAATCATATGTTCAGTTGTTGACTTTTGTCCTGCTGTGAACTAATTAATGATGTGGACATTTATATGAACATATCCATTAACACCTATAAGTTTATTAGATTCAGTGTGCGGACAACACTAGTATTACCTATTTTCTCCTTCATCACATTCAGCCACAACCACGCTTTGCAGTTTCAAGCTCAATGCGCTTTATATTTTCATGTTCAAGGCATGAATTTCCTGAAAGGAGGTACAAGGACTTATTGAGAAAGGAAACAGAGTCAAGGATGACTCCTTTTCAAGGATGACTCCTTTTCAAGAGGGGAGATGATGAGTACATCATTAGGAAACATACTACAAGTGTTAAAACTAATGGACCAATCACAAGAGTTAGAGCAAACAAATGCAACAAGAGATGAATTTTTTTCTTAGTAATTATTCTTGTATTCATGAGAATTTGTTGCTACCTAATGTTTCTATTTTATGTGTTCTTAGATTCGAGGAAAAGATAATAGAAGAAAAAGAAGTTTTAGCAACATGGAAAGTATAGTCACAAAAGATCGTGTGGCCACAGAAGATCAACATGAAGTAATGTAAGCACATATGTCATCATTGCCACAAAAGATCGTATGGCTACAGAAGATCAACATGAAGTGATGTAAGCGCATATATCAGCATAGCCACAAAAGATCATATAGCCACAGAAGATCGTACAAACATGATGTCAGCGCTTACCTCATCGCTTTCTTAGCCCCCAAGTCAGTATAGCCACAGAAGATCGTATAGCCACAGAAGATCGTACAAACATGATGTCAGCGCTTACCTCATCGCTTTCTTAACCCCCAAGTCACCTCACCCTATAAATAGGGGGTACCCTCCATGTATGAGCATAAGTTTTATGGTTTAGTAGAACACTTGTTCCTTTTCTGTGTGAGTCATTTCCACCATTAATTGGGATTGGGTGTTATTTCTGAGTTGCTACTCCATTGTTCTTGCGAATCCTTGGTGATTGCTTGAACGTGTCTGCTCCACGATAGCGAGTAGACGAAGGCCGTAGCGTGTGGTTAAGTAATTTGAGTGCTGCAGGTTGCCGTATAGAGACGGTGGTTGGCTGCATCAATTGTTAGGTTGCACGAGTTAGTTATCCACAATCCTACGTCGTGAAGATCGGGCCACCCCTCCCCGCATCATTCAGCAGTATTGTTTAGTTCTTATATTACTTAGCTACGTCTTATTAGACCTCCTCATTCTATAATTATAGGAATTGGGGCTGGCTATTCTGCATATTCATATTCTACTAACAAATAAAGAGACAAGACTGTTTGGACAATATCTTGTGTCTTCTACTTTATTTGTTTTATCGTCGGTAATATATCATAATTATAACACGTTATCAGTGTGATAACGCACGCTCATACTGTCTGATAAGTCGCTAATTGATCAAGTTCAATTTATTGGATAAGAAATATGGTTTTTCTTCTGCAAAATCTCTCTCACCGCCTAATCGCGACAATGGCACAGCCTTAACCCTCACCAACGCCGTGGTCGTAACCCTCGCCAACGTCGAGCCTTCATTGTCTACCGTATGCTGCCGGTCGTATCGCCGATGGTTCTTGCCGCTCCCTACCCATGTGCGTTATCCCCCCAGCTGCACGGACCTCGACCTCGCTGGCCATGCCCACCGCCCCGAGGGTCGTCGTCACCAATCGGACCTCGTCGGCCAGCCTACGTGCTGCTGGCCCAGAGGTTGAGAACTTCCCATGCTCTTACTAATAGGAAACCTAGTCCTTAGTAACATTTGCACAGAATTTCATAACAATCTATATTAATAAAAACAACCGGTAAAATTCGAGTCATCTCTTTCGTTTTGAGGGGAAGAAAATCTCATAATAATCTTAAAAAGAAAAAAATACTAGAAATTCTCATATTAATCGAGAAAAAAGAGAAACATCCTCACCACTTATTTTGGTAAAGTCAGACTATAACGATGCAGATTAATCATATATGTATATTAGATATGTACATCAAATACAATTGTATTTTAATTATAGATAGTAAAGTTGAATATCAAGGATAATTATATCATAATATCTAGTCGTGTAATTGCACGAATAAATCTGCTAGTTTAAAAGAACTATAGCATCGGAGGGCCGAACCCATCTTCATTAGACACTAGTTCAGAACCATGCATAGGCTCTTCCGTATGCAAGCAGCACGATGGAAATGAATTGACAAGGATGCCTTCTTTCTCCTCGTCTGATAAACACAGAGGGTGTGTTTTGCCCATGTTGAGCAGCCCTTTCCCTTCTTTCGAAGAATTTTTACAGCAAATTCTATTATTAGTAAATGATGATAGTATAAATAAGATCTGCTTATTGAATTTCATGAGGGCATTATAAACTTTTTGTGTTGAACTAAAATTTTTCTCCATGGTTCTCTTAGTTTAACCTAATCTAGTCCGATGCGTGCCCGTTGAATTTATGACGCCACAGCTGATCGAAGGAACAAGTGCTGGACCCCGAATTTGCCATTAGTGTTAGATTTAATCTTGACAAAGTTTTACTCATGCTTATTTGTGTTTGCATGGCATTGTTGATTGTATCGAGTCAAGGTACTGGTGTAGTTCTAGTTAGTTGCATGTGTGGCATCATGGCGTTGCAAGCTGATCGGCAGAAGCACAAGGAGTGGTTCTAGTGGGCAGATCGGCAGCCATTAGTCGAGTGCGTGTATGCATGTGTAATTGGAATTAGTCATGTGTTAGTTGCATGCATTGTTCAGAGGATTGGAGCATGAGAATAGGATTAGTTGAGCATGTACGTGAGCTATTAGTCTTGCATGTATTAGTGGCACTCATGCATCTGAATGGCTTTATGCAAGTTAGCGGTAGAACCGGTCACGTAGTTGGTCGGGCATACGTTGAATGAGTTAGTTCACCAAGTGACTAGCAAGTGCTTGGCCGAGTCATGGGTGTTAGTTGCTAGAGAATCGGACGGAGTTTGTTAGCTTTTGCGTGCGTGTGTGTGTTCTGAACTCTTTGTTTTGGTTCAGTATATAAACAACGCAAAAGCAAACAGAGAAATGAGCGAGCCAAGTGAATAAAAGAACAAGCAGTTCTGAGGTTCAGCTTCCAGCGCTTATTTGTGTTCTTGCGTTCTCAGTTTTGAGTCTTCAAGTGTCTCTAGCATTCAACTGAGTTAGTAGTTTGCAGCACAACAAAAGCTTCCAGTGTCCACTGAGTTCTCAAATTTTTCTTTGTGTGTGCGTGTTTTTTTTTCTTGGGCTAACAATTAGCAATCCTCTATAATTCCACCGTATTATTATCTAGATCAGTAGATAATGCTTACAGATACATTACCGAATCATTTCATACATTGTATGATCCGTACTAAACACTTATATTACACACCTGAACTTAAATAATCCATATTGGGTAAAGTTTACATAACGGGTCGATTAATCCAAATGTTTACATTACAAAACCGGAAATGGAAGTAAGAAGCAAAAGGTGAGGCCAGACCTTTCCATAGGCAAGCGACTAGGGGTAAAAGTGGTCTTACTACTTTTTAAAAATTTGGATAATAGATGTGTACACGATCACCACCAAAGTTCGTCTATCTGGGGTAAGGACTAAACTACTGAAGAACGGCCTAATCTCCACCATCTTCTTTTTCATCTATTCCTGAAGTAGCATAGTATGCATAGTGGCCATGATCCCCAGGTTCTGAGTTTATTGAGTGAGCGAGGATAAGTACAAACAACCATGCTCCATGAGCCAACACACAGAGTACAATAATATAGTGCATGGTTTAACAAAGGAAGGCTTGGGTTCTTTTATTTGCTAAAAGCTTCAGTTGAAAATTACGATAAGTAGAAATTTCTTAAATTTAGCATTTTAACTAAATCATATTTTTAAAGGATGTAAGAGTGTGCAGTAATAATAGTAGTGTAGGTTCTATCCACCTTTTACAGAGCATGGCTCCATCAACCATATGATATAGTTGTTTCTTGGGTTCTAACACCCATTTATAGTCATTGGGTTCCAACCACCCAGGGAAATAAAAGTTAGGATTCCCATCACCCTTTCCATTTTTCATTGAACCATAAAGAACACTTTGTAAATAGACACTAACTCGAGTAAATTTTCATGCCCGCCCATGAACATGGGCACAACTGTTCGAATATTTTTAACTCTATAGAGGTCACATACTTTACCCACAAGGGATAACTAATTTATTATATTTCACATATTTTCTTAGACATGCAGATCACGAAGGTCACCACAAGGCTTTACAATGCATCTTTCCAATGAGGTTATACTCACTAAGGTTTCCACCGCTGTGGAGTTCCAACCAGCCTCTCCAAAAGCCCTGTAACATCTTGGTTTTCAATGCCTTTTAAATTTTTAAAAATAAAAATAACCAGTTGGATCTTCTTGGATTAATTAAAGTTTAATATGAATTTTAGAAATTAAAAAGATTTAATGTGAATAAAATAAACTTCAATTAATTCAAAACCTATTTTATTTGGGTTCCTTGTATTGCAAGGAATTTTTTTGTATTTTCTTGGATTTTTTAGAGTTTATTTGCTATTTATTTGAGTTCAATTCAATTGAATTCAATTTTTGGAATTCAGAAATTCTCTGGAAAATTCGGATTTTGCCTTGGGCTGAATCTTCTTTTTCTTCCAGCCCAACTTCTGCATGTAACCATTCGGCCCAGCCCACCTCTTCCTCCCTTTTCTTACTATCGAATCGGGCCCAGCCATCAACTGTTCGCAATCCTCGCCACGCGTCGCCCACTCTATACCTTGTTTTTTTCCCTCACTACCATGCGGGCCCTGTTTGTCAGTTGTAAGCCGTAGCTGAGCCTTCTTCTTTCTTGTGCCATAGCTAAAAGAGTGCCTCATGACCCAATGACTGCCTTGCCAGAGATTGCATGCATGGTGCATGGAACAATCCAACAAGCTGCATGGACAACGACGCTTGGGTTTCACCATCAAGTTCAGGCCACATCATCTTCAGCACGATATTCATGACTGTGTCTTCACGGTGACCTTCAATGACTTATTCGATATCTTCATACTCAACATCTCACTCATTCGATGCTGGATACTGTAAGTGTGTACAATCACGGTCTACGTTCATGTAATACCGATAAATGCTATATATAACTCATTGCTTCTGTATATATAGATACATGGTGACTGAAGCCAGATTAACGAAATCATTGCTTGGTTTCATCGACCCACGCTTAGTCTCCATGGATATCATTGAGGAGGAAGCATCCTTCATCCAGAATTACATAATGACTGAATTGGTAGCTCACCGCAACAAGGAATTCATATTTATTCCCTACAACTAGGGGTAACTGCTGCACTAGTGCCTATACTTGTTGATTTGTACTTTATAAGCAACACGAACATAGGTTTAATGACCATGACGACATACATATATAGGTTTCATTGGATTCTAATTGTAATTATACCAAAGTGGATCAGGGCAATATACCTTGATTCTCTAAAGAAGACCAAAATTGACTTCAAAGTTGTATGATAATTAATCAACAGGTAAACACATTTCCTTCATAGATAACTCTATTGTAGTCTTTCCTTCCTTCCTAATGACTAAGGCTAACTTTCTGGAATCATATAGGTCATTCGCCATGTACGTTGTAGATATACGAAAATCCAAGGGAGGGATCAATGCCCTGCGACACAATTTAGATTTTCCAATATTCGCTAGTACACATTAATCATATATAACACTTTGTAGTAATGCCTCTCGAATTAACAAATTCTATTTTTCAGTGCTACCAGCATATGCCGGGCAATACTTATGTATTCTATGTTTGCCACTACATGCAACTATTCATCGATTCCTCAAAGAACAATAATCCTTAGGTTTATCAATCTTGCAATAATTATTTTATACTTATCAATTTATATATGTATGCATGATATTGATATTCCTACAACTGCGTTGGAACCGGTCGACCTCGTATAAATTTGAGGACAATGTGCGTTCTTCTTAATGTCTAAAGTCAAAAATCAGATGAGGAGTTTCACAATGTAGAGTGAATTTGATTGTGATATGATTAAGTTTAATTGTACATGTGTGTATTTGTTGATGGATGCATAATTTATTTTATTTCAGTTAATTCATTTGTAAAATGGATGTTCTTATTTCTGAAATGAATGAATATGGATTGGATTTATACTATATTGATCTGCTTGTTTTAGATGGCATGGCTAGTATTTCCTGAGGCTAGCCAACAAACAGAAATATATTTAGGAATAGAAAAGATTATCATAGATGGTTATTAACTAGTAACCGTATGTGATATGTAATGTATCACAGATGGTTTCAACTACAAACCGTCTATGATATTATCACAGATAGTTTGTAGTTGAAACCATCTGTGATACATTAGATATCACACACGGTTTCTATTGTAAGTCGTCTTGATAGTCAACTATCACAGACGATTTTTTGTTGAAATCGTCTATAATAGTTGCATCACAAACGGTTTAAATGTCGTTTGTGGTGATATTTTTGAACTGCCTGTGATGACCTTTTCTACAGTAATGCATCGTCTTGTTAAACTAGCTTTTCGATGTGTATGTCAACTTCATGAAGGCCAAAAAACATGTGGGATGAGCTGAATGAAAAATATTCAGAAGGGGATAATGGGAATGGGTCTTTCATTATTGCAAATTACTTGGATTACAAGATGGTAGAGTGACGATCAATGATGGAGCAGTTTCATGACCTACAGCTCCATGTACATGATTTAAATCAATACGATTGTCTCCTGCTAGAGAGTTTTCAAGCAAATATCATATTGGCCAAGTTATTGTCTTCGTAGCGAGACTTTTTGACCATTCGGAGACACGTTAAGGAATGCATGATGATTATTGAATTGTCAGGCATGATTAATGTGAAGGAGCATGCCAGGGCCAGTAGTGATGCAAAATCCCATGTCCAAGCCCACCAGGTGCAAGTCAAGAACTTTAAGATGGGAATAAAGTCAAGAATCATCTCCAGAACAAGCCCAAGACCTAGCCAATGAAGAAGGAAAAGGTGATCTTTACTTGTTACGTGTGCGTCATGGAAGACCATAAGGCCAACAAGTGCCGTGACTGTTAAGGCAAGGAACCATCTCCAGATCAGCACAAGAGTAAGGCAAAAGACAATGTGGCTATAGCCATTTTTGTTTTAGATGGGTATGTACCTTAGGCCTTTATGTAAAATTCAACAATTGACTGGTGGATTGATACAGGTGCAACTAGATATATCTGTACTGATTGTTCATGTTTCTCTTCATTTCAGGGTGACGCTAGTGGCTCCGTCATAATGGGAAATGGCGCCACTGCTACAGTATGATGGATTGGCAAGGTCTACTTGAAGCTCACTTTCGGCAAGACAATCATCCTTGGAGATGTACTGTTTGTGCCTACGATGTCCCATAATCTTATCAACGGGTCTATGCTTTGTAGGTAAGGAATAAAACTTGTTTTTGAGTTCAATAAGGTCATGTTGACCAAATTTAGTACCTTTGTGGGAAAAGACTATGAAAGCAGATGCATGTTCTGCTTATCTATTCTTGATTTTAATAATCCAAACATTTTTAATGTTGTTCATTGCAATAAATATTTGGCACTCTCGTTTATGTCATGTTAATTTTGAAGCCATAGAGTGGTTAAGCAAAATGAGTTTAATTCCAAATTATAAGTATGAGAGGGGCTCAAAGTGTGAAGTGCGTGTGCAAGCAAAACAGCCTCGGAGACCTTTCCATAGCGTTGAGAGGTGAGACATTTCTGTACTTGAGCTAATACATTATGATCTTTGTGAAATGAATGACATTTTAACTAAAGGTGGCAAGCGTTATTTGTTTACTCTCATTGATGATGTGACTAAGTACTGTTATGTTTACTTACTTAAGTCGAAAGATGAATCACTAGAATATTATAAAATATAGAAGGCTGAGGTGAAAAATCAACTAGAAAAGAAAATCAAACAATTGAGATGGACCGAGAAGGTGAATACATCTCTAAAACATTCTCCCAATTCTATGAAGAAGGTGGAATAATTCATGAAGTTACTCCACCATATTCTACCTAATCAAATGGAGTAGCCAAATGAAAGAACCAGACTCTTTGTAACTTGGTGGATGCCATGCTACAGAGTTTAGGTATGTCAGATTCATGATGAGGTGAGACAGTTCTCACAGCTATGTCCTAAATAGGGTGCCTCTCTGCAATAGCGAAGAAACACCTTATGAAGATTAGCAAGGGAGAAAGCCTAACATGTCTTTTCTTTGTACTTAGGGATGTCTTGCAAAAGTACACGTGCCTTTGCTGAAGAAAAGGAAACTTGGTCCCAAGACTATTGATTGTCTCTTTCTAAGATATGCCCATCACAGCACAGCATACAGATTTCTAGTGGTCAAATCTAAGGTTAGCGATATCGCTAATAATGTCCTTATGGAATCTCGTGATGTGACTTTCTTTGTGTTAGACTATGTCGATGGTCGTGAATAAAGTGATGATGAATAATTGACATTTGAATTGCTTTAGATTTTGTATTTGTGAAAGTTTTGGTCGATTGCAGTCGAAAGTTTTAAGATCAAGCGGTTTTTATCTTCTCTGAGTGATTTTTATTCTGCTGCAAGTAGCTTTAGGTCCAAGCGGTCTTTGGCTACATCGAGTAGTTTCGGACCAGTCCGATCGGGTATGTAGATGATAGTTGAGTAGTGACGGACATCAGACGATGCTTTGCTTTAAGAATTTTTGGACCAGTCCGATCAGATAAGTGACATCAAACGGCGCTTTGCTTCAAGGATGTTCGGACCAGTCCGATCAGGTAAGTGGCATCGAACGACAATCGAGTAATTATAGACATCGGATGACGCTTCGCTTCAATGATGTTCAGACCAGTATGATCAGGTAAGTGACAATGGACGGCGCTTCGCTTCAAGGATGTTCAGACTAGTCCGATCGAGTAAGTGGCATCGGACGACACTTGAATAGCAACGAACATCAGATGACACTCCGCTTCAAGGATGTTCAGACCAGTCCAATCGGCTCAATGACTTTGGACGGCTTTTGAGTAACATCAAAGCATCGGACGGCTTTCGAGTGGCATCGGAGGATCCAATGACTTCGACCATGTTCAGCTTTGACCACGTCTAATTTCGACCACGTTCAACTACGACCATGTTGACTTTGACCATAACTGGCTTCGACCACGACCGACCTCGACCACATAGGTACAATATTTTTCCTTGGTCGTAGCTGCAGTACTTTTTCATGGTCGTAGCTACAGGACTTTTTGATAGTCGTAGACTTTACTGGTTTGAACTCGATAGTCGCAGACTTTGCAGTCTTGTTTTCATAGTCATAGACCTTGCAGTCTGCTATTGTTGTCTTCGATAGCCAAAGGCTTTATGATCGGTACTCATAGATTTCATGGTCAGTTCGAGTGCCTCATTTCTTGTAATCTTCGAGTACTCGTGTTAGGCCAACAGTATGACTAGCTGGTGCATGATGGTCGATGATTGGTGGTTGGTGCTATAGTACCAGGTAGGTACTTAGTGATCAGTTAATAGTATTTAAAGGAACAGTGCTCGAAGGCTTCGGTAGTCGGAAAGACTTGGTTTTAGGTAGTCAAAAGGACTGGGTACTCGGAAGTTGGAAGGACTCAGTACCCGATAGTCATGGTTTCGTGATCATGATCATGATCAGAGGTTTACGGTATGTGATCGGTACTCGTTAGTTAGTACTCGATTGTTTTGTGGTCGGTAGCGATACATGTTATTTTCAAGTGTTTTGAGCAAAGCGATATAAATTTCTTAGTACTTGTTGTTTTCGAGTACTTGTTGAGATAATGGTCATAATGAGTGATCTAAAGCTGAGTTTTCGATAGTGATGGAATAAGTGGTCATAATAAGTTGTCTGAGGGTGATTTTTGGATAGCAATGGAATGTGTGGTTATGGATGACCCAATTGATGATCATGGACGACCTGGCTAGTGGTCATGGAAGGTTTTGTTCTTTTCTATAGAGGGACAAGGGTGATGTGTGGTTTATGTGTGTACTGATGACGGTCAAGTTATGAAGAACTTGTGCTAGTAAATTATTTCTTTAGTTTTTGTATGTGCAGGTGGGAGTGGAGACAATCATAATCGGTGACGAGGAGGACCAGGACCTAGGATGGTGAGATCTGAGGTCATGCAAGATGATCAGTCTAACGCTGGAGCATGTGGAGATCGAAGGTGGTGATGTGTGGAGAAGCTACGGACGGTACGGTCCTGGAGACTTTGACACAGAAGTTGATGAGACAAAATGTCAGCCCGTACGTTAAACATAACAGCAGCAACACTATTTTTCTGGAAAAAAAGGTAAAAAATGAAACAGGCCTATCCTCCTTTAACTGGATCGACCCAATTTACTTTAGTCTCCTACCTGCTACTGCCATCATGATCTGGTTCCACCTCAATCTATATAGTAGGAGCCAGCAACTGGATGAAAACTGCTCCTATAATATCTTACATAAATTCTTTTGGCTATTCTTTGTTTTGTGCACTGCACCTTCCTCAACATGAAAAAGATTCATGTAGAACTGAAAGCGCTTTCTGCTCCCCGAATATCAGAAGCTGAACATATATGAACTCATAAATTGATAGGGAAATGTGAACTTACAAGTTACATGCTAAGCGCCCGGTAGAAACATTCTTTCGCACATTTGCATTGCAGCTCTCATGTTATATCAGTATAATGGCATCATGTACCATCATCCAAGAAATCCTCTATGAGTAAGCTGCCACTCCTTCAACTTGCGGTACAGATTTCGTAGGCGTACAGACTTCCACACACACGGTCTTCCACGTGACCATCAAGCAGACTAGGCCAGTGGCAATGCCACTCATAATGAGCACGCTTGATTCCAATAGTTTCAAAGAGCAGGTACGCAGCTGAGCACCCTGGCCACCTTCTTCTCAAATGACTGCAACTTTGAAGTCATGATTTCCATTGCTTGCTTCAAAGAGCAGGTACGCAACTGAAGAAGAGTGTCTTCTCGGCCTGCAAACAACTCTTATGAACGATGATGACTCTTGAGCATTTCGTCGAACACCTCCCACGCGGCCATGGGTGGCCCTCTCGGCGCAGCTCCCAGAGGTGAAAGCGAAACAAGCGCAGCCAGCCACACCGGCACGCCGGAGTGGATGGGCCGTTGTGGGGGACCAACGCCGTATTAGCCTCGAGGTGGTGAGGTCGCCATGGTGGCTCGCCCACTCGGTGCGCGCTTTGGTGACCTGGTGGGTTGAGGCACGATTTTTTCTTCTTTTGGGTATGTTTAGTGCCTTGGGCTAGTTATAGACTTAATAGTTTGCTTTTTCCTGGTTTGAAATGTGAGAATTCAAAAACACAGGAATAGAAAACCTACAGAAATCTTGTCCTTTGGATTCCTACACGAATTGAAAACAAACGAAAACTTCAAAAGTGTAGTTTTAATTTCACACTAGAAAAGCGGACAAAGGAGGAGAAAATATGTAAGACCTCATGTTTGTTTTCCATCAAAATTCTTATGGAATATGCCAATCCATAGGAAATTCAAAATAATTCTTAAGGACCATTTGTTCGTTCCAAACGGCCTTGTAGTAATTTTTCCTATAGTGTCCGAATCCCCTAAAGATCCTTCACTTTTCCTTTTGTACCAAATGGGCCTAAGTTCTAAAGAAACCAAAAAAAAGTTATCCGAAAATCAATTGGCTCTTATTTCTTGGAATCAATGAAGCAAAGTTGGAGAGAAATTTGGTTTATAGCTTCAGGTTCTCCATTTTTAAAAGGTGCATGTAAACTTTTATCACAGTATGCAAACATGAAATGTAGTATTATGGGAGCTGCTACAGAACAGTATATCATCGGGAACATTCCCAACGTTATAGAGTTTCACTAAGTTTCTCCCCGTCTTCTTCCTAGGCGTCGGCTGCAGCTCTACACACCTCCTCCGCCTCCCCTACCCTTTCCTCCCCCACTGGTAGCCGGCGGTGACCTTGCCACCTTACATGCCACTGTCTCCCTTGCCACCCTCGCCCTGCCTAGCCTAATATTTAGTGAGCCGCCACCTCGCCGTGCCTCCCTCCATCGCTGCCCACCACCCAACGTCAGACCACTGCCTCCTAGCCTCCCTCTACATGCAGGGAGTGTGGTGAACCCATCGGTGGCCGCGGCGCCACTGCTCCTCTCACCGGAGCTCGAGAAGATAGGGGGGAGAGAGCTAAAGCGCTAGAGCGAGGGGTGTACCATTGGGGCTGGAGCTCGAGCAATTGATCAACATCTCCCCCGTTGGGGGACGACCGAATCTGGCGGCACCATGGTCAGGGATGGTGATAGATGGCTCCGCCATGGCCAAAGATGGCGAATCAGGCGGCAGCATAAGCGTGAGAAGAGAGAGCGAGCGAGAGAGATCGAATGGTAGGGAGTTATATTGTTATTTAGTTTTTCTCATTTTGTAAACCCATGTATGAGCTCAAAAACAAATGCAGTGAGTAATTAGCATCTTGCATTGGAAGAAATCCCAAACTGAATTAAGTTCAAATTGAAACTGCAATAACGGTTTTTTTGTTGATTTTTGGACACAGGACTCTCCAGAGTTGCAGACGGTCTGCACCTAGGCGCCCAAGCAATCACTACCAGAAATCAGTTTTATCCTGATGGATTTTTTTCATTCCTAACGGTCCTGCAAGTCCTGACAGGAGAAAATATGTTCCCCAATGGTTAATCCTCTAGATGCCATTGGTGAGGGGCGTGTCTACCTGACAGAAAAGAAGACAGAGTTCCTGATGCCAGGGCAAAACCGTCAGGAAAGCACAACCTTACTCCTGACGTGTGGTCATCAACGTCAGGAGTTCTCGGTTTCTAACCCATGACTTTTGTGCGCGCGGAAGGAAAATTTAGCGTGCGCCACTTGTTTGCGTGGCACCACTACTAGAAAAGAGATAATCCCTCACGGTTCAAAACCGTGAGGAAAATACAAAAAACCGTCAGGTTAATATTCCCTGACGGGTTCCCGTCAGGCAAATCCCGTCGTAATTTGTGATCGGGAAATTCAATTTGGCTGACGGTTACCCGTTAGGGATATTTAACCTGACGGTCTTACCTGTCAGGGAAATTTAACCTGACGGTCGGTTAACGACCGTGAGGAAAATTGATTTAACCTGACGGTACTAACCGACCGTGAGGAAAATTGATTTAACCTGATGGTACTAACCGATCGTGAGGAAAATTGATTTAACCTGACGGTACTAACCGTGAGGAAAATTGGCACAAACTAACAAAAAAAATATAACAGATTTGTTCATATCAACATTGCACATTGATAATAGCTCTAACATTGCATATCAACATTGTATATTGACTTAAACAAAGGACAATAATGTAAACCTGCATATCAAATAATAGCTCTAACATTGCACAAACCAGACCATCATTCATCCATCACACAAGATATATATATCAACATTCATCAAGCATTTATCATATTACATAAGCATCAGAAGCAAAATTAAAACAAGTTTAGAACATTAAACCACAGGAGTGCAAGCAGAGCTGCAGCATGTAGTAGTTGTAGAAGCATGTTGGTCATGTACCGGGCCTTGAACCCGGAATAAGGCAGCCCCATCTTTCTAGTACCATTCATTTCTATCGCTTCTGTATAATGGAGTTCTTATATATATGCAACACTTCTGCCCCCCTGAAAATGGAAGGATATAACACACTCCAGTATTTATATCCAAGTATACATCCTTTTCTTAATTAATATTCAAGTACATGAACTGCACAACACACAAAGTATCCACATATACCATGAATATGATCAATGACTTGAATACTAGGAAAAACAAATCTGGTTCTCCGCCCTCAAACACTTGCGCCTACAATAACATTTTGCAAATAAGTGATACTGCATAATATCATGGTAAAGAAAATTGTGTTGGAAGTGTGAATTTTGTGGATTTGTTCAAAGGTAAGGGACTCAAGTAGTGACCACAACCGCTTGCCTTTGACTAAATCAGCCATGCTTGACATTAATGATGCTGCGGCAACTCTATCTTCCTGCAACCAAATGCAGAGATTAAGTTAAGCAACATGCAAAATACTGACAAACATGCAATATGCATGTATGAACTGACCTAGCAATTTATTTGGAACATTACTGCAGTGGAACATGTTTTAACGGCCCTTCCTTTTATATGAAAATGTGATGTGGCTCTTAGCAAGGAAATTACCAAAGAACGCACCTTTACACTATTATGTCAAAACCAAGCAAAGAACAGAAGATAATATTTTCCATCTTCAACATAGATGTACTGTATGATATAGCAGTCCTCTTTGTACAGTTGCTCCTGCCTGTGATCAACATTAAAAGCAGATTTCTCATACAATCAGGTATCGAGGGGTCAACAGTTTTGGCAAATTATTTTTCTGGCCAACAAATGCATAACCAACATGTAAGATTATTACTGGTACTAAAATATTGGGTATGTGTAATAAATTGATATGAACCAGATAATCTACAACAAATATGGCAGGATGCATTTACACATGAGATATATACCAGGTTGTTCTCAGGGGACCGCCAATAGAACCCTTGAATAACATAGACTATAAGCGCATTCAAGCCCATCCACCGAAAGAATCAATGCCTTCTTAACATGAATAACATCAATCGCACGAGATATTGGCTCCTGACACAGCAACATCGGGCATTGTGTTCATAATGATAAAGTTTGTTAGATTAGAATGTATCAACTTTGTACAAACAACGATCGAATCCAAAGAATACAAAACTTACTATGTAGTATAGCGAGAATAAATAGAATCCGGATACTCCACCAGTGAGCAGCATGTGTGAGCAAGAAAAATCATTTCCAGTGCGATCCCACTGAGCTGATTGGATGCAACACAGAGCTCACCCCACCGCGCCGGAGCCGAAGGCAGAGCCGGACAGCCCGCTCCTCGCAAAGTTGGAGGCCGCGAGCCGCGAGGAGGAGGCGGTGCGGCGACTCGGCGAGGGCACCACCGCACCAGGAGGCTGGAGCCGGAGGCGCAGGTCTGCGAGGGCGGCGTCTGGTGGACCGTGGAGTCGCCGCGTCGGGACCAAGGGGCGAGGGGAGGGCGCGGGGGAGGGGAGGAGGGGCGGCGGGGAGAGGAGGAGGCGGCGGGGATCGGATCTGCGGAGGAGGAGGAGGGGCGGCGGGGATCGGATCTGCGGCGGGGAGGAGAGGGAGGAGGGCAGCGGGGAGAGCGAGGGGAGGAGGGGCGGCGGGGATCGGATCTGCGGAGGAGGAGGAGGGGGCGGCGGGGATCGGATCTGCGGCGGGGAGGGAGAGGGAGGAGGCGGCGGGGGGAGAGCGAGGGGAGGAGGGGCGGGGGGAGGGGAGGCGGCGTGGGAGGGAGAGGAGGAGGGCGGCGGGCTGAGCGAGGCTGCGGGGGAGGATGGGGAGGCTGCGAGCGAGGCGGCGCGGCTTGGAAATCGAGACTAGGGTTTACGCGGCGGACGAAAAATGGGGAAATCGGTGGGCGGGCTGGATAATTAACCTCACTGCTACGCGGGCCCGCCAGAATTACTTCAATTATCCTCACGGTTAAGCAATACCGTCACAAAAATCGTATATTTCCTTAGCGGCTTCAGGAGCCCGACAGGAAAATGTATTTTTGTGACGGTGATATATGGGCCCGTCACAAAAATTGATATCCCTCACGGTCTATGCGGGCCCATCAGGAAAACTAAAGCCTGTGAGGGATGATCCGTTTTCTAGTAGTGCACGGAGCCAAAATTTCAAAGGCGTGTGCACGACACTTTAGTGCGGCATAGAGGAAAAGAAGTGGCGTGGCAAGGGTCACATAGCACTAAAATTTCACTTGGTTGGATAGAAGCCAACATGAAATAATAAAAAGAAAAATGCATGGGGTCATTTAACTTGTGTAGATGTGTCATTTAGGTTACAAAACTTTCAAAATGTACATCTAAATCACTGATATGATATAAGTGAGTCATTTGTCTATCCTAACTGTCAACATTGGTAGAGTTCGTATGCATGGCATGACACGTAGGATTCAAAGTAGTTGATGGAACATTTACAGAAAACTCCTATAAAATGTTTTCATTTAACCCTATCCATGTGCTTTTACCTGAACTAAGTCGTATTTCATACCTTCTTGTTACTTTTTGTTCAGTTCCCAATTGACCCGTACGAGGAGGTCATGATCTATGCATTATAACTTCATTAGCTAGAGTGCGACAAGTCCCGTAAGAACAAATCCATACTCCGCCACTGCTACCTCAAGGGTTTTTTTCGCACGAGGATGTAGATGAAAGAAGAGGATAAGACCTTGAGTAAATGGTGCGGAAAGATTCGGTCTAGTTCGGCTCTATCAGTTTGATTCGGTCTGGTTCCATCGTATTAGAATAAAGGAAAAGGATAGAGTAAAATTAATAAAATAAAATATTCAAGTGGTTTTGTGTAAATTTGAAAGCATTGAATCTTAGCATGAACTAATGTCCACTTGTGAAGGTTCCAAAAAGTGCTATAAAGCGGACGCTTCAGCGCGCTCAAGCGGTACGCGGAGGGGTCACGCGTAGCTTTGGGGCAAACGCGCTCCCGAAGCGGCGTGACCACTTCAGCGGAAGTAAGCGGGCGCGGAGGTGGAGAAAAGCGCCGCGGAAGCGACGCGTCGCGAGCGGGCGGGAACTGCTACGCGGGAGCACAATTCGCGCGCGAGAAAGTCCGCGGGGGAAAGGCTGCAGGCGGTGGTAGTGGATAAAAGCGGAAGTCAAGGATAGGGTTGGGGAACGAGACATGCACCGCCGTTGGACCTGAGGTCGAGCTCGTCGACCTCCTCGTCTTCTTGCTGCGCACGGCGCACCCACGTGCCGCGGCCCCGAGGCCCGAGCTACTCCGTCTCCTGCATCTCGTGGTCGCCACCCCGATCTCCGGCGCCCCTCCTCTGGGGCCTCTTCCCAGTGCCCAGCAAGGTGAGCTCCTCGCTTCTCTTCTTCAATCTCTGCTCCTCCCTTCTCCGGTTCTCCCCCTCCCTTCTCCCTCCTCCGGTTCCCCCTCCCTTCTCCAGTTCTCCCCCTCCCTTCTCCCTTCTCCGGTATATAGTACCCAAGCAGATGTTTGAAATTTTATTTTGGCTTCATATTGTAAATAGTGTGTGCTTGAGATACCTCAAACTTCTAGCAATTTGGTAACATGTGTTGATGTTCGCTTGATACCTCAAATTCCTCTTCTTCAGACTCAACAGGAATTTGAGTCTGAAGAAGAGGAATTTGACAACGAGGATGACATGGATGAAGATGAATATTAAGTGGGCTGGAATAATGGCATCTTTCGTTATGTTTATCTATGCAATGGGATTATGCAATCTGCATTGCCATCATTGATGTTTTACCTTTTGTGTCTGCTAGAACCTTTTGTTATGTTTATGAGTTTATCTATGCAATGGGATTATGCTAGAACCTGCATATTGTTTATGAAATATTGTTGTGCTCAAGATTTTGCATGTCTGCTGTGCTGTCTTTTAGTCATCTATTTTGTAAATAAGATTCTGTACCACATTCCTGGTTTGCATGATCATATTATTTTGCAGGTGTCAAAAGAAGAAGATCCTGAAAATTGGCATGTTCAGGTCCTAGTATTGCTCTATTACATTTTGCTTATGTTAAAATACTTTTGAAATTTTGGGAAGTGGTTAATATATATGTTAGTTCTTCAGGTATTTCGGTCAATAGGCTCTGGCTCGCTAAAAGGATTTCCTAGTGATTGCAAAGAAGCTTTAAAGTAGGTTAGTCTGACACATCTTCATTTATTGACTTCTATGGTGGCAACATTGAGAATATCATTGGCAATGTTCAACAAATCTACAGCTCTGCTGATGTTGATGGTGCTATTTTTTTCTTTTCTCATCTTGTACCATTTGAAAATATACTCTGGTACAACATATCAACTATTTAATGCACTTCTGCAGAATCTTGTGTGCCGAAAGAACTCGTAATCGATAAGAGCATCCACACCGCATATGTCCGGCAATCGATTCACGAAAGATTTCATTTATATAGAAAATCAATATTTTCTTGGTTCTTCGTATGGTTGGCCATCCTATGTGAATTCAGGTTTGAGGTTTTCTTCTTTTGTATCCTGTCTGCAACTTGGCATTTTGATGTTAGTTACAACTTAACGCCCAAGTTACTTGCACATTCTTCTGCTCTAAAAAAGGCAAAAGAAAGAAAAATGACATGGAATGTAGGGACAAACAATGTAGATTTCTTTTTCTTTTTCTTTTGTACTTTTAGACAGGTCACGTTCTTTTTGTTTCTGTCATGCTGTTGTTGCTGATGGTACTGTTGTGTGACTTCAACATCAGTATTCAATGAATCATCCTTTCAGCAGATTGCCAAACTTCCATAGTTCACTTCTGCTGTTCTGCAAGTAGAATTATTTCAGATTTCCACAATTATAGCATTTAGACTTGCTACAGTACAAAACGCTTAAGCACGCTTAAGCTCTAAGCAGTGGGTCACCGCTCGCCTAGCGCTTAACGCTTTTTGTAACCTTGGTGCCATATCATATCTGAATGTGCATGTTCGAATTAAGGGTGATCCGAAGTGCTACTAGCTTATTGTAGCGGCTGTTTGTGTCTATTTGGGCTGCAAACACATTGTAGCGGCGGTTCGGCAGTAAAAAATAGAAAAAAATTAAAAATTAGAAAACACCATTATATATGTTGAGACAATAAAAAAAAGAGAAAGAAAAAAAAAGCCAATGCAAAAAGCCGAAAAATCTTAGTAGCCGAAATTTAGTACCCCAGAAGCCCAACAGCCGCAGCACCTTGGCACATGGGCTTTGTTTCCATTCTCTTCTTTCCCCATCTCTCCTTCTCCCATCCCTCTCCTCTCTGCTTAGAGCCCACCTCTCACTCTCCCGGCCGCCATCCACAATCAAGGTCGCCGCCACCAGCAATCCCTCCGCCATCCTTGCTGCCTCTCCTTCCCCACCAACTCATCCTGCTTTCCCCCGATTATACACCCTCAAAGCTTGCCAGATTTGCCCACCATGATTGGGTAGAGCAGTAGTGGTCAGGTCTGCTGCGGTGGCCGCCGGTCATCTTGGTTGCCGCCGTCATTGTTGGAAAGTGATCCGAATTCGGATTTGTGTTCGTGTAGGACTCTTGTCCTGTTTCCTTATTCTGTTTTCTTTCCATATGGGACTCTTTTCCCCGTGCTATATATACCCCAGTAGTCCATAGGCAAAAGCATCCCAAGAGAGTCTCTCCATTGTAATCTCTCCAAAATATAGTGATTTGCCTTCGAGCGCCCGTGGTTTTTTTCCCGCAAGGGTTTTCCACGTAAAAATTCGTGTCTCTTGTCTCTTTTATTCTGTGCATTATTTGCAACAAGTGGTATCAGAGCACAGGAGTTTAGAGCACAGCAGATTAAAAAAAAATTCATCTCGGCATTTTTCTGCTGATTTTGTTGCGCGGCGTTTCGCTCCGACCCGAGTCCCACGCGCGCAGCGTTCCTGTGGGCGACAATAGCAAGTCGCAAGTCATCGCTCGTCTTCAGCAACCAAAGGCTGCAACGCACAGAGGATCCACGTGACGTTGCATTAGTGCTCAAAGCAGCAGATGCATCCCTTTCATGCAAGCCAGGAGAGAGACTAAAGAAAACTTGCACAAGACCCAAGGCCAAATAAGAAAAAGGGTCAGGTGCTATCGAGTCATTTGAAGTTTGATTTCTTTTGTTATTTTTTCTCCATAGAAATTATTACACGCACTTGAGATTCGTACCAAGATTTTTTGACTGCTAGTTTTTCTGCAAGATTTTATACTAGCAAATTTTTATTTTTCTTCCACATGGCTACTATGAAATATGATCTTCCGCTGTTGGATCGCGACACGAGATTTTCTCTATGGCAAGTCAAGATGCGGGCTGTTTTATCACAACTTGATTTGGATGATACTCTTTTGGGGATCGACAAGATGCCAGCAACACTGTCCGCCGATGAGAAGCAACGTAAAGATCGTAAGGCCTTATCCCAAATTCATCTTCATCTATCAAATAATATTCTACAGGAGGTTATGAAGGAGACATCCGCCGCCGCATTATGGCTGAAGCTGGAGCAGATCTGCATGACCAAGGATCTGACCAGTAAGTTGCATTTGAAGCAAAAACTTTATTCACACAAGATGGCGGAGGGAGCCTCATTGTTGGACCACCTGACAACTTTCAAGGAAGTTGTTTCTGACCTCGAGTCTATAGAGGTAAAATATGATGAAGAAGATTTGGGTCTTATTTTGTTATGCTCTCTGCCTAGTTCATACTCTACTTTTAGAGATACTATTCTATATAGTCGAGATACTCTTACTCTCGTGAAGTTTATGAAGCTCGCATGCTAAAGAAAAGATGAAACTTATGGTTCCCGGTGGGAGTTCAAGTACGCATGCAGAAGGTTTGTCTGTCCGCGGCAGGCAATATGAGAAGAGTTCATACGACAATTCAAGAGGCAGAAGCAAAAGCAAATTCAGAGGCAGATCTAAATCCAGGAACAGGAAGTCATGCAGGTATTGCAAGAAGGATGGACATGACATATCCGAGTCTTTGGAAGTTGCGAGAATAAGGAGAAGAGAAATAATAATTTCAAGAAAGATCAACAAGAGGATGAAGCTAGAGCCACCGTTGTCACCAAAGAAGGTTCTGATGGAGATGTTCTCGTTGCCTTTGCCGGTAATTGCAAAACCGACGATGAATGGATTCTTGATTCAGCCTGCACTTTCCACATGAGTCCAAACCGTGATTGGTTCGTTACCTATGAAGCTACGCCAAGTGGATCCGTGTTGATGGGTGATAATACACCATGCAAGGTTGCAGGCATTGGTTCTATCCAGATCAAGATGTTTGATGGCACCATCAGGACTTTGTCAGATGTTCGTCATATTCCGGATTTAAAGAGAAATCTTATCTCATTGAGTACTCTTGATGCTAAAGGGTACAAGTATTCCGGTGAAGGTGGAGTTCTGAAGGTTACCAAAGGTTCTCTTGTTGTGATGAAAGGTGATATGAAGGCTGCCAACTTATATCATCTGCAAGGCACTACTATTTCGTAATGTTCTTTGTTGTTTCAAATAAATCATTTGATTCGATGCTACTAATCTTTGGCATATGCGTCAGGGCATATGAGCCAAGCTGGGATGACGGAATTGTGCAAAAGAGGATTTCTTGATGGTAAAAATATCGATAAGTTGAAGTTTTGTGAACATTGTGTCTTTGGCAAGCAAAAGAGGGTGAAATTTAGCACTGCGACTCACTCTACAAAAGGCATATTGGATTATATTCATTCTGATTTGTGGGGAGAATCCCGTGTTCCATCACTTGGAGGTGCAAGCTATATGTTGACCATTATTGATGATTATTCCAGAAAAGTTTGGGCATACTTCATCAAACAGAAATCGGATGTATTCAGCACATTCAAGGAGTGGAAGACTATGATCGAGAGACAAACTGGTAAGCATGTCAAGAAGCTTCGTACTGACAATGGTTTGGAGTTTTGTTCAGGAGAATTTGAAGCTTTATGCAAGTCAGAAGGGATTGTGAGATATTACATCGTTCCTGGCACTCCTCAACAAAACGGTGTGGCAGAACGCATGAACAGAACCATTATGGAGAAGGTACGTTGCATGTTATCAAACTCTGGATTATCAAAGAGTTTTTGGGCTGAAGCCGCTTCTACTGCTTGTTATTTGATTAATCGGTCACCAAATTTGGCTATTGATAAGAAGACTCCAATTGAGGTATGGTGCAGTTCTCCAAAGATTATTCAAATTTGAAAATATTTGGCTGTCCTGCTTATGCTCGTGTCAACAATGGTAAATTAGAACCTAGAGCAGTTAAGTGCATTTTCCTTGGCTATAAAATTGGTGTGAAAGGATATAAATTGTGGAATCCTGAAACTAAAAAGGTGGTTATTAGTAGAGATGTTACTTTTGATGAGTCTGCTATGTTGCATGATAAATCATCTATTGATGTTCCCGTTGAGAAGCAATCAAGCGTGCAGGTGGAGCATATTATTAATTCAGGATCTACACCAGAAATCAACAAGGAAAATACTCCAGAAGTTCCTATTGTTGTGCCACCAACACAACATTCCATTGCAGCTAATAGAGAAAGGAGGAACATTCAGCCTCCTAAGAGATTTATTGAAGAAGCCAACTTTGCAGCTTATTGTCTAAATATGGCAGAAGAAATTGAAGGTACTGCAGAACCTTCATCTTATTCAGAAGCTATCTCTTCTAGTGATTCAGAAAGGTGGATGGCTGCCATGCATGATGAGATGGAATCTCTTGACAAGAATGGTACTTGGGAGCTGGTCAAGTTGCCAATTGAGAAGAAACCTATTCGCTGCAAATGGATTTTCAAGAAAAAGGAAGGCGTTTCACCAACCGAAGAGATTAGGTATAAAGCAAGATTAGTTGCTAAAGGATACAGTCAAATTCCAGGTATTGATTTCACAGATGTCTTTTTCCCTGTTGTGAAGCATAGTTCTATTCGCACTTTGCTTAGTATTGTGGCTATGCATGATTTTGAGCTTGAACAAATGGATGTGAAAACTGCATTCTTACATGGGGAATTAGAAGAAGACATTTATATGGAGCAACCGGAAGGTTTTGTCGTTCCCGAAAAAGAGAATTTTGCTTGCAAATTGAAGAAATCTCTTTATGGTTTGAAACAGTCACCTAGACAATGGTATAAGAGATTTGACTCCTTTATGATATCTCAGGATTTTAAAAGATCAAATTATGATAGCTGTGTTTATTTCAAGATTGTTAATGGTTCAGCTATTTATTTGCTCATATATGTTGATGATATGTTGATTGCTGCAAAAGACAAGGTTGAAATTTCAAAGTTGAAGGCTCAATTAAGCGATGAGTTTGAGATGAAAGATCTCGTGCAGCTAAGAAGATTCTTGGTATGGAAATCATTAGAGACAGAAAACTTGGTAAATTATATCTAAGTCAAAAAGGGTACATTGATAAAGTTCTTCGTCGTTTCAACATGCATGAGGCTAAACCTGTGAGTACTCCCTTAGCAGCATATTTCAAACTTTCTTCAGCATCATGTCCAAAATCTAATGATGAAGTGGAGTACATGTCTAAAGTCCCATATGCGAGTGCAGTTGGTTCACTTATGTATGCCATGGTATGTTCTCGCCCCGATTTATCTCAATCATTAAGTGTGGTTAGTAGATACATGGCTAATCCTGGAAAAGAGCATTGGAAAGCAGTTCAATGGATTTTCAGATATCTGCGGGGCACATCTAATGTTTCTTTACAGTTTGGAAGGATTAAAGATGGACTTGTTGGTTATGTGGATTCGATTTTCTTTGGAGACTTGGATAAAAGAAGGTCTCTCACTGGTTATGTGTTCACTGTTGGAGGATGTGCCGTAAGTTGGAAAGCAAGTTTACAAGCTACCGTTGCCTTGTCTACTACAGAAGCTGAGTATATGGCTATCTCTGAAGCTTGCAAAGAAGCTATTTGGTTGAGAGGTTTATTTATCGAGCTTTGTGGAAGTACATCTTGCACTACAATATTTTGTGACACCAAAGTGCTATTTGCCTTACAAAAGATCAAATGTTCCATGAGAGAACAAAGCACATTGATATCGGTATCACTACATTCGAGGTGTCATTACTCAAGGTGATATTAAAGTCCTGCAAGATAAGTACTCATGATAATCCAATTGATATGTTGACAAAGCCGCCTCCTGCATCTAAGTTTGAGCTTTGCTCGACTTAGTTGGTATTACTCACTAGTCCCGTGGATTTTCGGCGCTCAAGGTGTATATGCTGATTTTATTGGAGGAGTTCATAATATTCTTCGACTACTGGAGGGAATTCGGCTCAAGGTGGAGAATAATTGTTGAAAAGTGATCCGAATTCGGCTCAAGGTGGAGATTGTTGGAAAGTGATCCGAATTCGGATTTGTGTTCGTGTAGGACTCTTGTCCTGTTTCCTTATTCTGTTTTCTTTCCATATGGGACTCTTTTCCCCGTGCTATATATACCCCAGTAGTCCATAGGCAAAAGCATCCCAAGAGAGTCTCTCCATTGTAATCTCTCCAAAATATAGTGATTTGCCTTCGAGCGCCCGTGGTTTTTTTCCCGCAAGGGTTTTCCACGTAAAAATTCGTGTCTCTTGTCTCTTTTATTCTGTGCATTATTTGCAACACCACTCCCTTCGTTTCTGGGTTCCTCGGCCGCCCCCCTCTGCCACTACGATCTGCTGTCGCAATAGCTACAATGGCCGCTGCAAGCTTCGATCCAATCCTGTTCAAGGTGAGCCCTAAGCTGTGCTATTGTTCCTTCTTGCAGGGAAAATCTGAATCTTGGTCTTATGCACATCACTGGGAATGTAGGGCTTTCGAAATGTTTGGTTGCTGAGCCTTTGTTGGGCTTATCCGATCTTAACAAATGTTATTATTTCTGCTGCTATATGCTTGTGTTAATAATTTCTGCAATTTCTTGATTGTAAAGCAACATCCTTTTCATGTAATTTCAGTACTATTCACAGATTTTGGCATGATAATCTTGTTGACCTGCGCAGCAATGTTTTAAAAGAAGTGATTTTTTTGTGGCGGTTTTAATCAGTGAGCAGTGAGCCTTCCTTGTAAAAAGCGTGCAACTTTGGCTAACTTTGTTGTACATGTGTATACCGCTAACTAGTGATGTTTGTTTCGTCCATAGAGTATTTATTCAGTGGGTGCACATCTTGAAGGCGAGGTTGAGCATGACAACCAATGCAAAAACATGATGTACTAAGCTCGCGTGGATGCCGTGAAATACTTTTTTTTTTCCCTACAATAGTGAAGCAGCCTATCGATGATACAGTGGCATGCGCCAAAGAACTTACTCTTGAGCAATACTTGAGGTGTAAACCCGATTGGTTCACAGATGATGCATGGTGGTCCCATTGTTGATATTGGTGCACTGTTGAGTACAATAGGAAACAAAAGCCTGGGTAATATTCACGCAAGAAATCAGAAGATATTGCTCAAAACAGGGATGGTTCAAGGCCACTTGCAGAGACCCTTCAATATCTGGTTAGTTTGGCACTACTGTTATAATGTGCTTGATTATTGTTGTAGCTAGTAGGATTTGTATGATATTTCAGTGAGTGTTGACATCATTAACCGCAATACAATTAATGTAATGAAATTTTATTTTTGCTGTGTAGAACGCCAAGTATGGAGCTGAGAAGGCCACTACCTTTAACGGTTACTATTTCATGAGGTCAGGTCTTAAAAACTGCGATAGCAATCGGAATAGTGGTCTTATCAGCAGCCAACGGGCACAAAAACATGTTGTATGTTTCAGTACTTTGCTACTTTTCTTTGTTCTCAAGCTTAAGAATTTGTCTGTCATGAAAGCTAATGTCTATTGTTTCAAAGAATGAGTACAATGAAGGCCTCCAAGCTGTGTATCCAGAATATTGGCAGCAACGACCTTTTGATGGAAAAGTTATGTTTAACACATTGCATGCCCCATGGCTGCATGGCAATAGCAGTTGGTGTTCTGAAGAAGGGAAAAATTGTGGATGCTGCAAAGGCAAGTAACATAAGGTGATGCAACTCCACGGCTTACCAAAATCTGCAGAGAAGATTTGAGGAGGCAGTTGACAGTAACCAGAACTTAAGAAATGATAATGCAGTTTTGACTTGATGTTTAGATTGTGTTGATCGTCTTATCGAGGTAATTCTTGTGCTTCTGTATATATTTTACTTTGGAGATGGAAAGTCCAAAGAATGATCCTCAATTTGGTACTTTATCTGCAGGTGCTTTATGGCAAGCTTGAAATGGAGATACCAGATGAGGTTCCTTAGCATCAAGTAGATGAGATGGTAAGCATATTATGCCATGTTTTGGACATGATAGCTAGTAAATTTTTACATGAATTTGTTCTCTTGCCGGTCTGAGGTGTGCCTTGTGTTTGCATATGTGTGTTCACATGTTCTTGTGTTTGTGTTCCTGAGGTGTGCCTATATGTTGTCAAAAGAAATCTTAAATCATTCCTTCCTGAGTTGAGAGGATATGCATGACTGGACTAGTGCTGAGTAATTCATGGAAACAATAGTAATTCAATGTCATCTTTAGGTTGGCTTTAAGAATTTCTCTCCAAATTTTATTAATGCATTGTATGTACTTAAGTTATGCTACTGTATGCTCCTTTACAAGCAAGCATCCAGCATATCATGAAACCCAAATGGGAAGTATGTTGCTGTTAGTTTCTAGTATTCTTCTGAGTTGCAAATTGCACAAGTTGCTGTGGAGGAAAATTTATATGATGTAAATAAGTAGCAGAATTACATTTAGTAGTTGTTTCGCCAAGCTCCTTTGATGCAACTTAAACAGCATGTTGAACTGTTGGTACAATGCAGAAAGTGCTTTAATATGTTCAAAATTGAGGCAAAGGAACAGATTAAAAAGATTCAGGAGTAATGTGTTAGGACCTGAAACAGTCTATATATGCAATGAACTAGTAAAGTTTCAGTTCACATTCAGTTCTATATCGAGTGAAATATGCTGATCTCTCATGCAAGATTCTTGTATTCTTTTGTTACATGTAGGGGGGTTGCGGTGATTTGGAATTTGGGGGGAGTGGCGGGTGTGTACTGACAGGGGGTGGACTGGGTGAGGACTAAGGATAACCGAGTAAGGAGTAGGACTGGAGGACAGGTCAGAATGCCACACTTGGCTATTTTACGGATAGTTACTGGATATGTTTTTGGTAACTAGCCGGCTAGTTTTTTGGATAGCTCCATATCCGGCGGATACTTCCTTTCTGAATCCGTTTTCATATTTGGCAAAAAATATCTGGATCCGTTTCCGTATCCGGCAAAAATCTCTGAATATTTGACAATACGCTCCGAATAGGATCCGAATTTATTTAGACGGCCAGACGATCGGGAAATACTCGCTCCGTTTGCACCCCTATTCAGCCAACATGGACAACATTGACAAATCTGGAGATGTGGCCTAGCCTATGTGCAGATCTAGACATTTACATGCTGGGTGGAAATGTTTTGGTGATTGCAAATATTTGTTCATGTCATGCACTACTACATAAAGAGCTGTGGCTGCTAGGGTCAAATTAACTTGCTGAATGAACCCACTGATCTTTTGTGCCATGAACTAGCTTCTTTTGTTGCATGAACTAGCCTTTTAATCTCCCACATGTGTTGGACGCCTGGATGTATGTAGCCAAGTCATGGCAGACTTTGGCAGGGCTTGTTGAATGCAGACTTGATCATTTGTTATGGCAAGTTTGGGAGTATGCATGGAATTAGACAAGAACTTGTGTGCACGAATTTGTGGTGATAGTGATGTCTGTTCAATCTGGTTCTCCGTGTCATCTCATATGTTCTATGTGAATTTGTGTAGGTGCATGTCTTTAAATGGCCAAAAAGTGCTATGATATGTTGCAAATATAATGGTAGATGGCATTTTTAAGCTTTCCTGACGGTTAATCATCACATGCCTGACGGAATAACCAGGTCATGTGGTCCAAGACATTCCAAACAGTCTTGGCAATATGGGTGATAGACAATAACTGTCAGGAATTTGCACGTTACTCCTGACAGGTTGACTGCGTCAGGCAGGCTTTGCTTTTTGTGACGATTTCCCAGTCGAGTGGAACATTTACCTGGTGGGGTACTCCTGACGATTTCCTGTCAAGGAACATCCACCTAGGCCCGATGTTGGTTCGGACGCGTGGGAAGCTTCCCCAACGGCCGCTGTCAGAGAAAGTCGTCAACAATATATTCCAATATATTCTCGACGGTTTGCCGCTAAGTTCGGTCGCTTTTCCTGACGTCTCGTACAAGTGTAGCTTGTACTGTTTTTAACATGAGCACCAAAGTACCAAACTATCGAGAGGGCATCTCTAGTGTATCCTAACTTTTGGTGCACCTTACGCCATCCTCTTTAAAACACGATGCAAGCGGTTATAAAAATTTGAAAAAAATAGTTAGAATAGTCATAATGCAATCGAGCATAACTGAAAACGCATTGTATATTAGGAGAAACAAAAAGATAAATTTCATTGAATACTAGTTTTATCTTTTTATTTTTATTTTTGTATTTTATTTTCAGCTGGATTTGTCTTTTTTATTTCTTTATGTATAGATCGAATTTAGATTTAAAATTTTATGGTATGATAGATTAATTTTGTTTCAATGTTTTTAGAATTTCTAGAATCTTTCATCACCATTTGCAACGTGTTTCGAAGATGCTGTACGGGAGGTGCACCAAAAGTTAGGATGCACTAGATACACCTTTATGACAATTGAATAGAAACATTATTTTGGTGAGTGATTTTTTATGTTCCGTGTTCATGACCGGATGGCCAGTGATGTTAGGATGGTTCGTTATTTGACCACAGTATATTCCAACATAAGGTTGCACTTTTTTGGTCAGTGGTGAGGAGATTGTTAGTGATATATCTTAGAGGTAATTATGGAGATGATTGTATTATTTCTATATTTATGATTAGTGGCGAGGAAATTGTTAGTGATATACCCTAGAGGTAATCATGGAGATGATTGTATTACTTCTATGTTTGTGATCTTTTGAATAATATATTATTTTGTCTCTTGAATAAATGTCTTTCATATTGACCAACAAGTATGTGACTTGTTCGTGAAACTTTTTATTTATGTTTTGATGTTATTCTAAATTATCCTTGATTTTATATCATTATGTGGGACATTTATGATTTACAAATCAGCACATGTATTGATTGATAATCATATTTCATAGATCATAGATATGGGATATTAAATCAGTAATATAGACACATGTTAGAGAATATGATGTTGGTTTGATCAACCATGAGACACTGCGAGAATTGTTATATTTTTAAGTGTCATTAGTTGGTCTCATACTTAGTGTATGTAGAATTCTTAGACCTAAGATTGTCATTATTTTCTACATGTGTAATAGTTTACTTAGGGGTTACCAAACACACTCCGTGACTAGGTAGTCATAAAGGTAACTTTCGGGTTTACTATAAAACATGCGGAGGAATATGAGCAATCAAGATGAAATTTGTCTCTCCTATATGACAGGAGAGATATCTCTGGGTCTCTCGATATGGTTGGATTAAGAAAGTGCATAGCTATGCCAAATGTGGTTGAATAGTCAATCACAGCTGACTAATCAACTACAGGTTCGAGTGAAAGATCGAGCTATCATAGGATAGTACGCTTCTCGCCTTGAGTTCGATCTGGTATTATGAGGCAAAGATATCGATATAAAAGTATTATATAGGTTCGTTCGATATGATCTTTATGTATGTTTGGAAGTCGTTATGTCCTGCTAGGGACTGCTACCGATTTATGGACCGAAAAGGAGTTTTCGGCCTATAACCAAATATACACGAGCCTATAGGGTCATATATTTAATGGGTTGGAATGATAAGGGTTCGGATGATAGCATCTGAATGGGATACGATCTCTACTCGTATTGGATAAGGCTCCGATTGGAGGTTATATAAGGAGAGGTGCGAGGAACAAGAGAGGTATCCCAAAACACACCTATCAAAACCCTAACCATCACCTCTCACAACCCCTGCCGTGCGCGCTAGTGCTAGCACACTGACGCACGATGTTTCTTCTCTGGACATGTGGATCTCAGTAGAGACGTTGCTACTATTGCAATGCTGATCGAGACGATCGCAAGGAGGAGATGGTTGGCCGGAGGATGATCGACTGCTTCCACTATATTGACGCACTCTTCGTTGAATTGATTGCTTCAACTCTACTTTGGCTGCACTACGTGTCTAGTGGTAATAATATATGATCTCTTATTCGCATGGCTTCCTAGTTTACGCGGTAGAAAATTTTTGATTTACACTAGTGTAGTCCACTCATATCCCAACAGAGACATATGCATTTTTAAGATTTTTAGGGTTCCCAAGATGTTAATACAAATTATTTATGCGAGTAATTCTAAAAGTGTAATACAAAGTCAATGCTTGCTATTTTTCATTTGTGTACAGAAGTTAATGCCATGGTTAGACCTAATGCGAGTCTGATTCTTCAGATAGTTTTTTTTAAATAAGAACACCGGAACTCAAAATTCATGGCATATGCAATTGCGTAGCTGGAGGCATTTGCCAAGTGCGATTTCTTCAACCTCTTAATTTACCACAGTTAATGACAAAGACCACACTTTACTGATCTGATTTTAAACCATGATATATCTGAAGGGCGCAAACCTCATTAAACCACATGTATTAGTTGGAGAATTCAGCACCATTAGGATAGATAATAACACCTAGCCAAGAGTAGCCCAGAAATGAGAAAACTTTAGACTGAAATGCATATATATGTAGGTAGAACACATTTAGAATTGCCGTAAAGTCAGGATAGATTGAGAGCTTTTGATTTTCCTTAAATTATTGCTTTTAGCTTTCTCTGCTCTTTCAAGATCCAACTGAATTCCCTTTCCAGTGGCCAACTGCAGCCTGCACTGTGGGCTATGCTTTTCGACCGAGGATGGGTCAGCAAACCAGGAGAAATTATTGGAGTAGATTGGAACAACACATATTGCAATGAAATGTTGTAGGCCAACATAGTGAGATGCCTGGTTACCTGACATAATGGGCCATAACCATAGGTGATACAAATTCCTAAGTTATTTCATAGGAGGCATACAAAGTTCATAGCAAGAAAACTTGAATACCTTGATCAGCGCTAGCTTACAATTCAAGCAAACGTTATTCTTGACTGCCGTTCTAACCGCTATGCGCAGCGCTGTGAATTGAGAAGAATTTAGCATTTTCAATTCTTTCCCACAAATTCTACGTTTCTTGTGAACATCCGACTTCCAAGAGTCATACATGATATATCAAGGTGCAACACTGACACCGTGAATTTACTAACACGATGTGCCAGTAACCCGTATGTTGTGCACCCCTAACAATTTACCTGACATTACCGTCAAAAGAACCAAGCAACTCCGTGCAATAATTTACCTCGTGGACAGATTAATAAGAATGTTGGATTTCTATGCATACAACGGAAAGTATTGGGTTTGAGATGCATATCAACTTCGCCTGCATAGACAAAAGCATGGGGTAACCTTAGAAGCCAGTAGCCCCTCAAACAAAGTAATGTAAGCAAAACCGTCGCCCCCAGCCCCTACCGCCGCCTCGCCAGTAGGGCTGTGCGTTCGATTTTTTCGGTTTAATCGGTTCGGTATATACGGTAAATACGGTGTTAGTAGTTCGGTTATATACGGTATTTTTAGAAGTACGGTTCGGTTTCGGTAAATACCAATTTATTTCGGTGCGGTATCGGTAAATATTATATTTACCAAAGTTAACGCGAATTGCTAACGATATAGCGACTAGCGAGACGAGTAGACGATAATACATATACTTGAAGTATAGAAAACCAGAGCTTTTATGTACATATGTAATATATACATTGAGTTGAACAACATAGCTAGCCTAGCTCAGTTGGTATAGATGGCATGGGGGCTTTCAAACATGTAGTCATGGGTTCAAAACTCACTAACGGCATAATACAAAACTCACTAACGGCATAATACAAAACTCACTAACGGTATAATATTTGATTATTTTCGGTTTATTCGGTTTTTAGCTGGTTTTTTCCAAAAACCGAACCCAGAAAAAACCCAAAAATTGAAAAACGAACCGAATACCGAAAACCGGTCAAACCGAGTTGACCGGTTCGGTTCAGTTTTTTTGATCCGATTTTTTCAGTTCGGTTGAAAAATGCATATCCCTACTCGCCAGCCTCTACGCTACCCCCGCCCCTACGTAGCAATAATTGCAATGAGTTGGGATCATTTATGTATGTGTGTGTGTGTATATATGCAACTACAGCGCTTTAGTGGTGCACTATAGTGTTATCGCGCACCCTACCTCGACATGTGTGGCCCACCCGTTTCACAATGTTTCTCTTGTTTGTGGAATTTTTTTAAATAATCTATTTTTTATTTGAAATCACAGAAATATACCTGCGCGAAAATTTTTTACAGAAATAACCTCCGATCGTCTAATGGTTGGGCAACTAGGACCTCTTGCCCAACAGCTGCACGACACGCAACCAATTCGTGGGCCGTTGGGCGACAGGTTGCAGTCGCCCAACCATTGGGCGAGATGTTGCAATTGCCGAACGATTGGGTGACTGCAACTCCAATCGTCTGATTGTTCGGTGACTACAATTTCAGCCCATTTTTGCGTAACTGGCCCCCCAACTGTACATGGGGGTAAATGACAATTGTTGTAGGTAGGTAACATGTATCAAATTTTATGTATAATTTATATTTTTTTGGGGGAAAAAGGGAGGTAATGTCGATTGATGCATTTGTGATTTTCATAGATTATGAATGGTACAAAATATGTTAGATGTGCAATAACATTTTGCGATTGTCGTATGTTATTGTAGTACAAGAAATTTTGTGAATTATTTTTAGGATGATTAAGATAGCAACGATTAGTAAGTACGATGGCAAGTGATATTGTGATGTAACCGAGAATTCATAAATGAGGAGAATTATTTTCATATTATTAGATGTGTTTGTACGCCAAGAATTGAATGCGAAAAGACTATGAAATGTGCTTTTGCGAAATAAAATAGATTTTATAATGAAGCTGGGAATAACACGGTGCACAAGGTTTGCCTACATGCATAAGGAGCATCATGTATGATGCAACAAACTGAACTACTCTTACAATACATATATGTCTTTTTGAAATAGAAATAAATTCGAGCTTGGGGGAGCAGTGCGGAACATCCTGGCCTACTGCGTTGACCGGGGCTATTTTTTCTTCCTTGCGAGCTCTGCATTGAACATCTCGGTGGCCTCTTTGGCCTTGGCCGCCATCTCCCTCTTTTTCTTGCGCTCCTTTTCGCAAGCATCGCACTCCCTGCACGTGCATGCCTCGAGATGAGCTTTTGTCTCACGACATATACGTTTGGCTTGCTCATCGCTGCGGTGCTCCCTCATTGATCTCGTAGGCCCTTTTGATATCCCAGCCCTCAAAGTTGAGAGTCCACTGGTCATATGGGTGGATCTCTAGGTTGATCCATTTGCAGTAGCCACATAGCGATTCTGGGGACTACGGGTAGACAGGAAAGGTTGTTAGTGTGTACTTTAAAAGAGAAATAGACAGGAGAAGTAGTGGTCCTTACCGGCTGGTGATAGGTGCTTGTGTCTCAACAACAGTTGGGATAGTCGTTGGAGTAGTTTGTACAACTCTAGTAACACATGCCCATGTTAAGCCGCTATTTAAACTTGAAGAACTTGCATGAGTCCCTGCATCAACAGAGGGGCGGCGTCTCCCCCTCGGGCGGGTGTTGCAATGAACGCTCGGTTGGAACGTTCAGGATGGGGTGCTGCTACGGGGCTGTCATTGCGGGGAACTGACCTCCTGGCACTCACTGCTTGTTTGGTCCAAGCCGCAGCAGCCCTTTCTTGTTCGTCGCGGGCTACAACAGACTTTGCTAGTTCACAGGTCTACTCCCATTGCTTCATCATCTTGTCACATTGCTTCTTCTGCCTCTTGTCCATCCTGACGTGGTGAAGCAAGCTCTGATGTAGTGTTAGGTTTGGTTGTGTAATGTTCTCTTCTAGATATCTTCCACCTCCTTTTATAAGCTAAAGGGTTGATATGATGTGGTTAATTTCTAATGAGTAGTCTGTAAGGTAGAGTGCTACCCCGCTTGGTATTGTCACTGCACAAAGCTACCACGCTGGGCTTGTCACTGTGCAAAGCTACCCCTATCTGGTCTTATTGTTGCACAAAGCTATCTAGTGTGGTCGCTTCAGAAAGCTATCCATTCTAGTCTTGTCACTGTGCAAAACTACCCCATCTGGTCTTGTCACTACGCAAAGCTAACCCGTCTGATCTTGTCACTACGGAGAGCTGCACCCTTTGGTCTTGGCACTGCATAAAGTTGGCTCGTCTGGTCTTGTCACTGCGCAAAGCTGCCATGTCTGGTTTTGTCACTGTGGAAAGATGCACCCTTCGATCCTATAACTACATAAAGGTGGCCGTCTGGTCTTGTTACTGTGCAAAGTTGCCCCGTTTGGTATGTCACTGCACAAATCTGCCCGTCTGGTGCAGTGACTGTGAAAAGATGCAGGGAGCTCTCACGTCGTGGTATGCTTAGTTCGACCTTTTCAGTCCACTCCCCACAGGATACAAAATGCAACACCCCACCCCGTTGCTAGTAAGAAGAAATACCTTCTGCATGGTAGAGTAACATACCATAAAAGATGCCAAGGGGCCAGTCGAGCATAGGTCATCGAAGGAAGACCTTCCGCTGAAAAGGAGGAACGACTTTGGCCCTAACTATCGCTTGATGCCAAATAAGCATGCTGAACCGATGTGGCTGAAATACCGACATAGGGAGGACATGGTTGTGCAGGTCTCAGATCACCCGTTCGATGGCGGACAACATTTTTTCCGATGCCCACAATATGGGGCACAATTTACCAATAGTTTATTTTCTCTTACTGCTAATAGAGCTTTCATGCTAACCCTCCTTTCCAGCAGATAGCGAAATACGACTTCATCCACCGGAATCTAGGTCCTTTCTACAATATGGGTGGCGAAGTTACCTACAACCCTGAATCTCCTAAGCTCACCACACCACGCCTGCATCACCCTTCTCCTTGAAGAAGTACTTAGACATGAAGTTCGAATGATCCATACCCACAGTCCCACATGCGGTGAGGACATGAGAGCATGACTTGTGTAAGAGCTTCGGCTTGTTGCACGAACACCTAAGTTCATTTACATGATCTCCAAATCATACCTCGTGGGTGATAAGAGAATGAGTCGTCCCAAATCTGGCTCTATTTTAGATGAGTACGTCAAAACGAAGCTCCCTACTGCCCATCATGTGCACTGAATGCAATTGGCCCTTCTCTGTCTTTGCCTCTATGTATGCCTTAATCTTCGAGCAATACAATGTTTGTGAGTTGGCTGCATGAAGTGTGGCATTGGCATACCTCTCTCTGAAATAGCTGATTGTGTTGTGCAAAACACCTTCCACGATGGTAACGAGGGGCTGAGAACGAAGGCCCCTGAGAACCCAGTTGTACACCTCGGCAATGTTAGTTATCATTATGTCGTACCTCACACCATCCGTGTCATGCAGTAGGGACCACCTCTCCAATGGCTCGACCTCGATCCACTGAGAGAAGCACTTGATGTTCCGCAAGACATTCGGGTTGTGCCACCCCAGGCATGGTAGGTGCCTTATTCTTCTTATCGACATGCTTCCTGCTGTGCTGGTCCAACAGCAGCTATAAAGCATCAAAATTTCGCTTCTGATTCTGCATAGTCAACCTCTTGAACAGCTTCATCAATGGTTGCTTCGGGAACTGCTTGAAGAAGTTGGCTCCAAGGTAGTGAATGCACCATCTGTTATGCATATTCGGCCAAGGAAAGTGCTCCTCGTGGTCTTCTTGAAGTTTTCTTATGGCCTTCACCATCCCGGTGTGCCGATCATGGATTACGCACACACTAGAGCGAGCATTGACAACTCCAACCCTTATATGTCGAAGGAACCACAACAAGTTGTAATTCTCATGTTCCATGAATGTGATGGCCAGAGGGAGAATTTGATTATTGCCGTCAACGCCAATGGTCGTAAAGATCCAGCTTTTGTATTTGTGAGTCAAAAAGGTTTTATCAACTAAGATCACAGGAAGTATATGCCTGAACGCCTCGATGCACGCACCGAAGGCTAAGAAGGCCATCTGCAACACCGCAAAACCTGGCAGCGTTGTAGATGGCTTATCCTTCACTACAGTGTACGTGCTTCGGTTCCTGTCCTACAGCACCTGGAGCATACGAGAAAGGTTGTTGTACACCGCCTCGAAAGACCCGAACCATTTCTCCAAAGCCTTCTGTTTTGCTTATCATGCCTTCATGTAGCTAATTTTGTACTTGAATTTCTTCTCGATAGCCACCATAATGTGCATGGCCTCGATGTCCTTCTTCTCCACTATCTCTGCATACATCAAATTAGCTATAAGCACGGATGTTATGTTACAATGCCTCGGCAAAATACTGCTGAGAATACAGGAGTGTGGCTCTACCTTTAAGACAATTCAGTGAGTCTCATACTTTGGTCTACGTGCGTGCACCCTTCAAAGACAACTAGCCTGCTCGCACTTCATGGTGTACTACTGCTAGCTAGATTTAATGATCCAAAACGCCCATTGTATGGACAACGCCCATAGCTTGATGGCATCCTACAACGATGCCTTATCAGCAAACATTGAGGCAACTAAATCTCTGTGCCATTATACTCCCACGGTGATTCGTGCTCATCATACGTAGTAACACCCTTAGCATCAAACCTGTTTCTTTCCTGCAGGATGGGAGCTTTATCCTCATCGGAACTGTCCTCGTTGTCCTCTTGTACAACTTCCTCTTTAGCCCAGGCTATCTGGTTATCACTCTCCATTTGATGCAGTACGTACTCCATATGCTCCCCTTCATCAGCCTGTCCTATAGCCTCACCATGCTGTGACCTTTCTTCCTCTCCTCCATGTACTGCATCAGCCTCGTCATGACCAACTTCCTCTATAACCTCTGTGACACGGGCCTCCGGATCCTCTTGACCAACATGCTGGCTACCCAAGCTACTCGTACCACCTAGATGATAGTCATCACTATGACCTTGTACAAATTCTATTGGGCATAGTTGCACAAAAAGCACGCACTCGTATCCACGATGCCAGTAGCCTTGCACAAACCCTTTCCACGCAGCAATGTGTACCAATGTTCTCAACTCCCATCTAATGTTTGTGGGAGACCAGCTCCAAAATCCTTATATGATGACGCTGCACACCTTAGGGTCCAAGGAGAAGCTGTGGGTGAGCCAATGCATGACATCTATGATTCTAGCATTCTCGTCGTTCAGGTGTACTAGAGTGACTTTCGCAAAACTGCTCAAGTCAACATCATTCGGACCTTTATGAATAGTGCTGACACCGTGATGCACTTTCAATGTAGTGGGTATTGGTATTACTGATGTCTACCTGCAAATATTTTTAATTTTGCAACTAGTCAAATCGCATTGCACATTATGAAAGTATTACTGTACTATAATTTACATTTTCTACAATCGTTCGTCTATCATGGCCAACTACACTACCCTTACAACATAACCCATCTTCATTCGCACTAACATCGCTCCCTTTCCTTCGACCCAATATGCATCAGCTCTCTATCGGCTCCCACACGCACCGATGCCACTGTTCTCTCACTGCTCGAGCTCTCTCCTACTATAAATAATTCCTAATGGGTTTTGATAATTTACATAGCATACTGATTTAAATGTCCATATACCAGTTTTGACAGTACATGTGAATTTTTAATGTACTATCGACATTATATTCATTCATAATTAATCATAAATGTTACACAATAATATTTTACACAAAACAAACTATTTACTTCGTACAATAGTGTTGACTAAATTTTGAACAACTATAATTTTCTATGGACTACATTTTCTAGAACTACAATTTTCTATAGATGTTAATTTGCTACGCATGCTAATTTCTTACAACTATAATTTTTTTACGGATGCTAATTTTCTATAACTATATTTACTAAATTTTCTACAACTGTAATTCTCTTCAGATGCTAATTTTCTATAACTACGTTGACTAAATTTTCTACAGCTATTTACTTCACACCAAAGTTGTATCATTCTTTTCTATAGCTATGATTTTCTACTGATTCTAATTGTACACCAAACAAACTATTTACTTCAAATGAAAAATTAACTACAACATAGAAAAAAATTTACCTTACACAAGTAGTGGAACCTCCCCTCCTCTTCTCTTCTCTTCTCTCCTCCCTTCTCCTCTTCTTTTCTTCCCTCTCCTTCTCTTTTCTTTTTTTTCCCTTCTCTTTCTCTCTCGCGCGGATGAAGGGAATGGCTGGGGGCTCGGCCACGGGCCAATTTATATTGTGTCTAGTCGCCCAACCGCAGGGCGACTGGAGTTGCAGTCGCCCAACGGTACGGCGATAGGTCCTAGTCGCCCAACTCTTGGCAACTGTAATTATGTCACCCAACTGTTGGGCGACTGCAATTATGCCACCCAACGGTCCGTGGACTGCTGCATGTCATGTGGCCATTGGGCGAGAGGTTCCAGTCATCTAATGGTTAGGCAACTGGAACCTATTCCTGCAAAAAAAAAAATTTGTGCAAGTACATTTCTATAATCTCTAATAAAAATGAATTATTTTAAAAAATTCCTCATTTGTGCACACGGCTTCACCCCTATCTAAACCGTAGCCCAAAGCACGCGTGGCCCGTGTACCCACCTCACTTTTTCTTTTTACCAAACGTGCACAACCCACCATTCTATTTAGCTTCCATGAGTCTTCTGCCCTTTTACAGCCCCACTATGTAGCCATACGGACCCACCACTTCATTATCCTTGCTAGGACACTTTTTATGGCTTAAAAAGCATGGCCTAGGGGTGGAACGAGCCAAGCCGAGCCAGCTTGAGCCAGGCTTGGCTGAGCACCGAGCTACGGCTTGGCTTGGCTTGGCTCGTTTAGAAATCAAGCTAGAATGCAGGCTCGGCTCGGTAGGTGGCTCAAGCAGGCTCGCGAGCCGAGCTGGCCAAACCAGTTTACGTATACAAACAATCTGTTTGAGAACAAATCACATGCCATGATTCAATTTTAGATCTAGAATTCAAAAGTTACAAGCACATAACAAAACACTAGCATATAGTAATTAGCAAAGGCAGTAGAAATATTGACAACATCACATGGTTCCCAGTAGTAAACACAAACGCAAGCCAAATATCATATAGACACTTTACACATGATATTTTACAACACTTTACACATGACATTTTACATCCCTACGCGCACGCAGAACATAATGCTTCAATGTTATTTGATAACAATCCGAAGAGATCCGGCGAAGTGAGTTCAAAAGTTTACTTACAAATAACTTCGAACAAGTATCATTCTTGTCCTAGCACTTTGGGTATGACTGTATGAACAAGTTACACATCAAACATATCAAAGTAGTAGACCAACTAACTCTGGCAGTGACTGTTTAGTACTACATGTAGTGACCAAATTTTCTTGATAAAGCGTGATGTTTAGTACTACATGCAGTGACTGTTTGAATAATATTCAGAGTGATGATTATATAACTGATGTATAATAAACAATTAGACTTTGACACTCACCTCTTCCTCACAATCTGATTGATGCTAACAACAATGTACCATGCATTCCCTCTTTATAGCGAACATGATCGACAAAACAAACTTGGCCAAAAGACTCCATTCGAACTTAGCCCCAAAATACTGCATTAAAACTTAGCCCCCAAAAGATTGCATTCAAACTTAGCCCCAAAAGATAGCTCAGAGTCACAACCTTCCTTTGCAGGCCCCAAAAGATCTGCAAGTAAGTTAGGCAGTAAGTGAAATTAGCTAAATAAGACTAAAACACAACAACCCATGATAATTTGTGTAAACATTTGTGTAATATGATAACAGGTGGCCAACATTTCACTTAAATTCACAACTTCTTCCCAGTCCTAGCGGTTGTGAAAAAGAGTACATTAACATATAACAAGTCAAAAAATCAAACTTCCTAATTGCTTTGTATGACGCTTCGAGGAAATAGGATGGTTTCAACATCGTCCTCATCGTCTTCTTCCTAGAATGAGACATCGTAATCGTGTTAGCCATGATGTAATAAACAAAAAAGAGTGCAAATGACATGTGTGAGTATGCAAATGACATACCATAGACATTGGAGCTCGTGTGCCATTTCGACCTCCTCTTAATGCAATCTTCACATTAACTATGTAAGGATAGAAAATATTCGTTGTCAACTATGTTGATGCAAAAAAAATGCACTAGTGACCTCAGCCAAGGACTGTAATATTGGCGCAATTTTTTCATATATTACCCAATCTTCATTTGTAGGCTGCCATTTGTAATTTGCATCTATGTCGGCATAATATACTAATGCGTCCTTATATTGAATGCAAGTGGACAACATTCTGTAAGTGGAACTCCACCTTGCGGACACATCAAGACTCAACCCAGGACCAATTTTCAATGAAAGAGATCTACAAATTTCTACTAATTTGTGCATACGAGATGGAGACTTCTTTATGTACTTGAGTATTTCCCTGAGCTTGCTTACCAAAGGTATTAACATTGCGAGGCCAACATTCACTACCAAGTTCACAATATGACAATAGCAACAGACATGAAAATATTTAGCAATGAAACGAGTTGATCCTCTCACAGCAAACTTGGGCATTAGACTACGCACGGCAGCGTCATTGGAGGAAGCATTATCAAGAGTGGTTGTGATAATCTTATCCTCTATCTTCCATTCAGCAACACAATCAGAAACAACTTGAGCTATAATAATTCCCGTATGTGGAGGATCTAACTCAATAAAGTTAAGAACACGGCATTGCATAATATTTTGGTTAGATGTCCATAGATCACAAGTTAAACTTATATGGTTGACATTTCTAAGACTCTTCCAAAGGATTTCTCTTTCAGATTCGAAGATTTTGATGCATTCACCTCTTATTATCTTTCTACCAATGAACTGATATGATAGATTTAAATACCTCATCAACATATTAAACCAAGTGTGCTCTACCATTCTAAATGGATACTTATGGACAATTATCATCTTAGCAATTATTCAACGAGTTTCATCTTGATCATATTCGCTAGGAGTGACAACAATAGGTAAACAAGAATCACCTGCATTGGTGGGACCAAAGCTGAGCTTAGCTTTGGCCTTCATCTTAGCCACCTTGTATAAATATGGTGCGCACTTTGGAATGTGTCTCATAAGATGCAAAGTAGCACCCCCTTGTTTGTACGACATGACTTGGAAGTAAAATAGGCACTTCACCGCTGGCTCGGTCTCCCCTTTCTTCTTCTTAGACAGCCTACTCACCACTTTGAAATTCTTTCAACAATTTGAACGTCTTGCTCTGCCAGTTGCACATAGGGCCTTTGGAGAGCCCTTCTTCCTTTTTGTCCTTCTCTTCGATCTTTGACACACAATTGCGTCATCTGCCCAACTGCTTCTTCATTCTCACTTGATTCCACCGAAATATGTGAAGGTGCGCCTTCCTCATCACCATTAGGACCAACATCATCATTAGTCATGCCCCAATCCCACTGGCCACCTTCTGGGTTCGATATTTCACCTGACAACTATGGATCGTTGCAACAATGTTAAGACAATACATATGCATCAATATGCATAATGTATCCTCACATTAAACCTCAAATTTCTATTGGAGAGAGTAAGACTCACCGAGCCTTCTGGGGTCATTGCCAGTTCAGCGGGGTAATCTATGAGGCCAACGGCGGCAGACTTCTTTTCTCCCTGCGTACGAGACTCAACGCTCAGCTGGCGGTCCATGTAGCTCCGCCTGGGGGAGTGGGGGAGGGAGACGGCGCATGGGGAGTGGGGCGCGGGGAAGGGAGGCGGCAGTAGCACTAGGGGCGGGAGGATAGATCAGCGGTGGGGGGTGGGCGGGAGGACAGATTGGCAGTGGGGGCAGGTGGGGGAGATAGGCAGCGACAGCGGTGAGGTCGGGGAGCGGGGAGGGAGGCGGCGACACATGGGGTGGGGGAGCGGGGAGGGAGGAGGTGGCGGCACGGAGTGGAAGGACAGATCGGTGGTGGGAGGGAGGATAGATCGACGGCGGGGGCAGGGGAGTGGGGAGGGAGGCGGCGGCAGCACAGGGGACAGGGGAGCAGGAAGGGAGGAGGCGGCGGCACGGGGGGCGGGAGGATAGATCGGCGGTGAGGGGTGGACGGGAGGACAGATCGGCTGTGGGGGGTGGGCAGGAGGACAGATCGGTGACGGGGAGCTAGCGGGAGGACAGATCGGCGGTGGGGGTTGGGCGGGAGGACAGATCGCTGGCGAGGGGTGGGCGAGGGAGAGAGCTGGCGGTAGCGGCAGGGGTGGGGGGTTGGCGGCAACGGGCAGGAGGGCCGGGAAGGGAGAAAGCGTTTGAGACTAAACCTGAGGTCTGCGACTGTGGAGATTGGGGTCTTCGGATGCTAGAGTGGAGACTCACCTCATTGGCTCGTGTGCGCGTGTCAATGCTGATCACCGGCTCGATCAGTCTCCCGAGCCACTCACGAGCAGCTCGAGCTCGACTTGTTAGTGAGCTGAGCTGCAATACGGGCTTGGCTCGCAGGCGAAAGCTCCAAGCCAAGCCGAGCTGACTACGAGCTCGAGTGGCTCACGAGCTTCAAGCTTTTTGCCCAACCCTAGGCCCATGCGGCACATCTACTATGCATGTCTCCATATGCCCCCCAGGTTAATGGTAGTTGCAATTTACCATCAGTAATCAAGTCAACATTAAGTAGCACACTAAATCATCATTGCTAGCACACTAAAATTCACCATAAGCCAGTAAGTCATCATTACTAGCACACTAAAATTCACCATAAGCCGGTAAATTTACTATTAGTAGCATACTATGTTCAACATATTTTATCATCATTAGCACATTGAGTCACCATCTTCGGTTCAAGAAATTAACACCCTAAAGTTTGAAAAATACACTATTCAGATGTATTTGTTTAACACACATGCATGGCATCTTTCATGAGAATGTAAAAATATCATCAATTGCACGCTAAGTTATCGTGTATAATCTGGACAAATCACCAGCTTAAAGTTCAAAAATACATAACATTTATGGAATAATCTTATAAATATTTGGTCTTATATTCATAGCATTTATCACTAAATTATGTCATGTAACTTAAGAAATTCAAAAATACAACTAGAAAAACCAAAGTTATCATCTGAATTTTTAATAAATTACTAGACGAAAGTCATATAAATTATCATTCGTTAGACCTAAGTTACTATGATAACTTAACAAATCACCAACATAAGTTTAGAATTACCATTAATTTATGAATTTGAGAAAAATTTAGGAATTACCATAATTCGAATCCTAAGTTATCATTATAGTTTTAAAAAACTATCACCCTAAGTTTAAAATTACCATAATTTCTATAAGTTTAAAATATTTTAAAATTTATCATCAGTTGCACTAAAGTTACCGCCATCTACACCCTAAATTATCATATGTATTTTTATAAATTACCGTCCTATTTTTTGAATTTACCATTATTTTATGATATCATCACTTTTAACCTAAAAATAAACCTGAGCCTTCAAAACTTACAATTAGTTTAGTCCTAAATTATCAGTTGCTGTTTTAATAAGCTACCATTTTAAGTTTATAAATTATCATTATTTTTAATTTAATGGTGGCTAGCACTTGCATTACTATTTACTACACATCAGAAGCCGACCTATCACTGGAGTGTGGTCCTAGACAGGCTACATGATGCACTGCACATGTGTTTAGCGACGCCTCTCGTGACAAAGTGTACGTACCACACGGGACAGGTACTATACGACGATAGGTCCCACCGAGTTCTTAGGCTCGCATGTCACTTCTCATGCCAGTGTTGAAGTAAGAAAACGTCAGGCGGCCGTGCATCGGGAAGCAACGCCAACATCATTTAGATTTTATTTGTGTTAGATTAATTTAAAATTAGCTTATGTATTATATACTTAATTTAAATAAATAGAAATCGATATTAGTTTGGCACGTAGGACATCCTTCTCGTATCTAGTGTATGCGTGGATGTGAATTAAATTGCAGATAGTACTTCCTCCGTTAGTGTTGTAGGGGTCCGTTAGTGTTGTAGCATAAAAGAACATACTGATGTAGTTATATTTTTTGTAATTATTAAAGGGTAGGATGAGAATTTTCTATTCTACTATCTTTATATATATAAACTCCTAAGAAAGATATGAGATCAAATCTACTTATTTGCATACTAGCTCTCTCTCTCCTATCGTCAGCTCTCTCCAGCTATCCCTTCTTCTATGAAGATGGGTATCCTGTACTCACTGTTGTAACTATACCACAACAAAGTATATAGTCTACCGTACGCAGAAACTAAAGAGACACTAAATGGTATTAGACCATACATATTTCTATTAAATGGTATACTAGAATTACTCATCCACTTTTGAAGTTTTAAAGTAAACGTATATGATTAAAATATTGTAATAACTATATTTTTCGTCTCTGTAATACATTTATACTGTAGAATACGTTTTATGAGAACGAGGACTTATATTCGGGAGTATATCAGTCTCACATCCAAAATCACATGGTAATTAATTATAGATCTGATCAGATCCGCATTACGTATCACGTAGGGTCACCGCGGACGTCGGACGAGAGGAACCACCAAGAACGACGACAACGACACAACTGAACGACGCCTCGGAATCATGTTTGGAATCATGTTTTAAATGGCATCGGATATATAATTGCCTGCCAATTTATATGCTTGGGTTTTTCAGTGACACTGTAACTCTGCCTTTACAGGTGAAAATCCGGTAGTGAAAATAGTACATATATTGTTGTTCTTCTGTGGAAGTAGTAGAAAGTGTGCATTAATCTGTTGAAATTTGATCAGAATGAAAGGCTAATTGTATGAAACACAACTGAACTATAGATAGAAAGGGTTCGTTCTTATTCTTCTGTAAGTTGTAATTTTTTTTAGCTATGCAGTTATGATATATTTACTTGTATAATTGTTCTTTTGTGAAAGTAATAAAAGCTGACCTTGTATCATGTGAAACTCGATTGGAATGAAAGCTTAATCCTATTGAACCCAAGTGAAATAGTGCATAAAAGTTATTCTTGATATTCTTCTATTAGTTGCAGTGTTTTTATATGCAGTTATGGTGTAACTAGCTGTTTAAATGTTTTACTGACACACAGGCTTCAATACTCTCCTGCGAAGTGAAAATACACCATGATACATTAAGATTTGTGCAATTTAGTTTATGGGAGAGCATAGAAGCACTACTAAGAAACTAAACAGCATGCATTATTCTTTCACGTTACTCAGTAACAGGACACATCATTTGGTGACCCCAAATTTCTATTTATGATCTGTGTGCTGCAGATGGAGAAAAACTTTAAAAATCAAAAACTGTAAACTGGATTAACTTGTGATTTTCTAAAGTTTCCTGTATTCATTATTAAGGGTAACTAAATGCCAGTAGAAGTCACACCTTGAACTGTAAACGGCAGATTTCTAGTGGGTCCAATAAAATCAAAATGTCTGCCCGTATGTTAAACATAACAACAGCAGTGTTTGAAAAAAGAACAGCAGCAACACTATCTGGATCAGCCCAATTTACTTTAAAGTCTCCTACCGGCTACTGCCATCATGATCTGGTTCCACCTCAATGTAGGACCCAGCAACTGGATGAAAACTGCACCTATAATCTGTATCTTACATAAATTCTTTTGGCTATTCTTTATTTTGTCCACTGCACCTTCCTCAAAATGCAAAAGATTCATGTAAAACTGAAAGCGCTTTCTGGTCCCCGAATCTCAGAAGATGCACATATAAATTGATAAGGAAATGTGAACTTACAAGTTACATGCTAAGCGCCCAGTAGAAACATTCTTTCGCACATCTGCATTGCAGCTCTCATGTTATATGTGTAGAATGGTATTTTCACCGGCATCATGTACCATTATCCAAGAAATCCTCCATGAGTAAGCTGCCACTCCTCCAACTCACACGGTTGGAGGAGTCAGCTACGGTACAGATTTCGTAAACGTACAGACTTCCACACACACGGTCTTCCACATGACCATCAAGTAGACTTCAGCTTTAACAGGCTCGAAACCATTAAAAAGGATACATGCATGTTTTCGAGTTTACTGTGAACAGTAAATGCTATAGGGTGCTACATTAGTGAATAGTGTTGGGGTGGTCTAAAGGACTAGGCCAACGGCCTCACTTGCTTCGGCCGAGCGGCCGGGCTGACTCTTGCGCGCGGGCGGCCCACCAGCGGTGTGGTCCGGGCGCCAGTGTGCAAGCACAGCCCACGCGGCCTATCTCGGTCCCCCCTTGTTCCTCGGGCTCCGGCGCGGGAACAGAGGAACACGACATCCACCGCAAAATCGGCACCGGCACCGCAAAATCGGCACCGGCGCCAGTGTGGCGGTTTTGGCTCGGTTAGGGATGTTCACGTGCGACCCCATTCACACGGCGGCGGAGGACGGTGCTGTGTGTGTGTGTGTGTGGCGTGTAAGGCTAAGACAGTCTGGCGGGGCTAATTGTACTTATCAGTCGGACTAATTGTGGAATGGAAACTTGATTTCTTCTAACGACACCATTTGCTAGGTTATAAAAAATTAAACTGCATTTTGTACAGTTGGTGTGAACATCATAGCAGTTGGAAAAGCACCTATTGGGAATTGGCATTAGTGATCATGGAACGAGGACTTAATAGTGTTGCACCTGTATGTAGTCCTTTGGATTCTTCTTGTTGGAAAAATTGTTATATTTTACACTCCTAGTACAAGTCCAGCATGACAAACCTTGGGTGGCAGTACTCTTGATTTCCTCGTGGATATTCTGCTACTTTGTGATGTCGACTATTCGAAGACTATGACTATCTGATCAAAGGTATTCTTCCTTTGCTAGTCATGCCAAAGATAGCTAGCTAGTCTGGCCAAAGGTAACACATGCTTTATTCTGACAGGTTCTGGAAGCATATTTGAGACGCTGCGACTTGGTAAACCTCTCATAGTTGTTGTGAATGAAGATCTGATGGACAGTCACCAGATCGAGTTAGCAGAGGAACTGGCCGAGAGGAAGCACCTCTTATGTGCCCGTCCACAAACACTGCAAGAGACTGTCAAGGCAATGGATCTAAATACTCTCATACCTTACATGCCTGGAGATGCCAAGCCAGTCGTCACTCTGATCAACAAATTTCTCAGCCTTCCGATCGATTGATCGTCTTTGTTCTTGTTTCCTCTTTATGGAGCAGAATTGTGTAGCATAGCGACATCAAAGATGCTAGTGATGCACGCATACGAGGAACAGTTACTTATGGGAAGATGGCAAGATGGCGTTGCTGCATATCTGTGTGGAGCTAATTGAGCGCGTGTTAAACTCTCAAATATCATTGAATATGCGGCTGATACGGAGATCTATGTGGAGCTAATTGATACGGGTCGCTCGATCTTCTCGACGTAGAATAGATACTCACGAGAGTCTTGATGAATCCTAGTGATCCTTCAATGACAGTGCAAGAGACGAACACTTTTTACTCCGCCAAAACACACTCGTGTTGATTTCGCCGACCACTAAGTGAAGATCTATCATGCACCCACCCAATTTCCAGCGAAAATACTGAACGATCTTGATTGAAGAATATTCCTAATCCCCTATGGAATTTTGGTAGCAATGAACTCGAACACGAAATAAACTTTAGTAAATTGATTTTTGTCAGAGGTAGTCTGCCCTACAATGACGTGCGGCCATGTATATATAGCCCCTATCTATAACTTCACACGTATGGGTCTATGGCCAACTGAATTTGATTAACCAGAGCTAACTCGGACTCCAACTCAAAACAAAAGATACAGCCGGACTCAACTAAACCAACCAAACGTGATTAGTATGCTAATGGACTTCACACGGATATGTCGCACACACATGGTTTGGCTCGTGCATTCAACATGTAGATTTGGCTATGGGATTCTTCGTGTATAGTTGCTGGGCCGTTTGGCCAATGTCCATCACATGGCCCGCATGGCCCTTGGTCCAGTAGCAAATGCGAATGTTTTCTTATTTGCGATTCTTCGTTGCTGCTTTGATCTCGATTCCCTCCCCAGGCCTTCAAAATGCATCTTTACTTTAGGCTTATACAGATCACATATGGGTTTGTATACAATTACATAAAATAGTAGTAACTTTATATCTCTAAGTATAATAATTAAAGACATATTGAAGTAGAGTTCACCTGGCCATATTTAATGCGGCTCAATAATTCTTTCTAGTCAAATAATATATTTAATTGAAAAGTATAAGGCAAGAGCATATCCGCATCATCTATTGTCAATCGGTATAACAGGTCGCTCACTTGGGCTCTACCGATTTCTAATAGTGTTTGGTTCGTATTGGCTCCCGACCCAACACTCCACCCACGCATATAGTGTCTTGGGACTTACTCACTTCCAAACTGGCATTACTGGTCTTGAGATTCATCCATCTTTACTCACATATAAGTACTTACCCAATGTGGAGAGAAGAATAATGTAATGGGGTACTATTTTTTGCCCGTCTAAGTCGGAAAAATGGTTGGCACTTGATTTATGGTCTCTGTTCCAACTGAGAGTTTGGTAGATCCTTATATAATAGTAGGTTAGAAAACTTTCCCTTCTCTGCCTTGGTGGATACCTAACCTATCTGCTGGGTTAGAGTCAAGTCATGCACCTGCTATTCGAACTGCGAAAACAATCTCAAAGGCTCAGGCCTTTCGGCCTAGAACTACTCTCGGTCCACGACTGACGCTCGGTCCATGGCCAAGCAGCCAGCAAAATGTTCCTCCGCTCTCCTCCTTCTGCTGACACCTCACACTCCACTCCTTGCCTCTAATCACTCAGTTCCTCTCGGTCGACGGGAATGCTCCTCTTTTCGGCCAACGTCTCGGTCTTCGATCGTTGCTCTCTTCCTCCTTCGCTCTCCCTTCTCGACGCCGGTGCTTGCTTCCTTCCCCCTCCGTCCTCGAGGTCTGCTGCTCCCTTAGCTACCATGCGCACTCATCCCTTCTGACTCAGATCTGGGCGTATTTAACCTCCTTCGGGTCGCGCCTCGTCAAGTCTACTAGTATTGACGCTCCCTATCATCGGATCTGGCAGCTACTCATCGGATCTAGTGGTTTCTTGGCTCCCTCGACTACCTGTCTACTTTGACTATTTGGCAACTCAACTTTGACTACTTGACCTCTCCGACTATTCGGCTACTCTGACTACTCAGCTACTCTAACTACTCGGCAACTCAACTCCAACTGCTCAGCATCTCCGACTACTCTATGATGATGACTACTCGTCCTCTGACTACGACTACTCGGCCTCTAACTACTACTACACGCCTCCAGCCATGACTACTTGCCTTTGGCTATGACTACTCGCCTCCGGCTACGACTACTCACCTCCGACTATGACTACTCGCCTCCTCCCTCAACATCCTCTTCACCCTCAAGAGGATGCTACGGGTCGGGGGTTGCTACAGTAGGCTACGCTTTGCAAGATGGCTGGGGCTGAGGCTCGGTTATGACTACTTTCCGGTTCTACCGTCTCTTCTTTCCTTACCTGAGCTTCCTTGCTTTGATTTTATTTAATATTTTCATTATTTTACACGTTGATTTACCACACCCGGTTCTGGGGAATCCTAGTGGCTGTGTTTATGGAACCGGGTTTGGGGTCCTCGCGCTCGGGAGCAGTTCTTGAAGCTCAAGGACGCTTCATGATACTAGGGTGGCTACCGGTTGCTTTGGTAACCACCAGTTGGGCTAGGTGGTTTCTCCCTCCTTCTCAGCTGCCTGGCTCAACCGGACAAGCCGAGGAGTAGTGCTGAGCACTTGTGTGCTTACTCAAGATGAAACCAAAAGAAGAAGAAAAGATGGGAGGGAATGTGGGCCTACTTGTGTGTCAGACTGAGAATGGAAAGTGTTCGGTTGGTGGGGGTTGCGGTGTGGTCCTCACGCAGTCGTAGTTGTGGACGAAGGTGTGGTCGAGGTACTTGTCATGGTTGGGGATGTCATCTTGTGGTGGTCGTCGCTTGTGGTGGTCTACCCTGTCAGCCTCCTTGTCCCGGGGTCCTCGCTTGCCTTCGTCTTCCTGTACATTCAGCCTCTCCTTCTCCAACACTCCTCTTTTCTCACTTAGTGGACTATGGCTTTCGTTGGTTGAGCTCTCTAGCCTTTGGCCAAGAGCAGAAATGGATGGAATGGCTTGGCTTAGGGGCTCGGATGCTCTTGGCTGTTCTTGGTTGTTCTTTGTTAGACCATGTGGATGGTCGTGAATAAAGTGATGATGAATAATTGACTTTTGGATTGCTTTGAATTTTGTGTTTATGAAAGTTTTGGTCGAGTGCAGTCGAATGTTTCAAGGTCGAGTGGTTTTTGTTTGCTACGAGTGTTTTTGTGTTCGAGCAATTTTTGGCTGCATTGAGTAGTTTCGGACCAGTCTGATCGGTTATGTGGCATTGAATGGCTGTCGAGTAGTGACGAACATTAGACGATGCTCTGCTTCAAGGATGTTCAGACCAATCCGATTGCTAAGTGACATTGGACAACTTTCGAGTAACATCAAAGCATTGGACAACTTTCGAGTGGCATCAGAGGATCCAATGACTTTGACCACGGTAGCCTTCAACCACGTTTGGCTTTGACCACGTCTGACTTCGACCACGTTTAGCTTCGACCACATCCGAGTTCGACCACGACCAACTTTGACCATGGCAGGTAATCATATATTTCAATCTTGCAAGATCATATAGCGTAATCAGAAAGGGGGTGAATGATTGCCTCCGCCTTTCGACACCTAAAAAACAAATCTCAAACTAGAAGAAAATAATCTTGATTACCATATGTCGATTACGACCACTTGTTCGATTGCTCGCTAGGATCACCTTTGCACGTGATCGAAGACGCCCTCTGTTCGCAAGATTCAGCTGCTCAATCTCTTCGACCAATCAAAAGTGAGAACCCGATGCTCAACGTTGCACATAGTCATACGTTTTCACTACTCCAGCAATTACCATAAATCTTCAACACACCACGAACCAGATTATTTTAAGATGTTCTTTATTGTTGGATTTCCGTAGATTTACAAAGTGCTCTCACAAGCACCCCTAAAAACCCTAGCACAAAAAGCTTTCTGAAAGCCACAACTCAAACCCATGGCCTCTACCAGCTTTTATATGCTAGTGCCCTAAATTGTATTCGACTCAAACATGAACATGAAATCCTATCTCTTCCTCAAATCAAGGGACCCGAAACCCTTCCAAACACGGGTTTTTCCAAATCTCCAAATCCTCCTAGTTATGGACTCCTTCCATAACGTTTTTGATCTTATCACGTGACGAAACCTCCAGGATCGTACCTCCCGTATCTTCATCATGTCTCATCAACTTCCATGTTGAAGCCTCCAGGACCGCACCACCCGTAGCTTCTCCACGCATCACCACCTTCGATCTCTACGTGCTCCAGCATTAGCCCGATCATTGCGCGTGACATTCTCAACCGTTTGGACCTCATATCTCTCTATCCTAGTCTCGATCCTCCTCGTCACCAACTATAATCGTCTCCACACCCACCTGCACATGCAAAGACCAAAGAAATAATTCTCTAGCATAAGTTCTTCACAACTTGGCCATCATTAGTACACACACAAACCACACATCACCCTTGTCCATTCATAGACAAGAACAAAACCATCCATGACCACCAATTAGGTCATCCACGATCATCAATCGGGTCATCCATGACTACACATTTCATCGCTCTCAAGAAATCACCCTCAGACAACCTATTACGACCACTTATTCCATCGCTATTGAAAACTCAGCCTTAGATCACTCATTACGACTGTTATCTTAACAAGTACTCGCAAACAATAAGTACTCAGGAATTTCTATCACTTTGCTCAAAACACTCAGAAATAACATATATCGCTACAGACCACAATACCATCGAGTACTAACTACCAAGTTCTTCTGCTCAACTCAAAGCTTTCTCTAAGTGTGATCTACTTTAGGTTAGGCTTAATTCATCTTAGGTGTCTATTCAACAAATACTTTATCATGACTACTTATTGCTCTAATTGTTCTAAGCTTAATACTGAGATTGAAGTATTGACTAGACAACTTAAAGATTTTACTGAAAAGGAGAAACTGGTTTAGTCTAATGCTTCTAAGAAGATTGAAGGTTAAATGCTTATCATGTCTCACACTGCTTGAAGAAAACGAGTACCTCAAAAACACTTTAGAGAGGTTTTCTTTTGGAAAGAAGAATTTGAATACGATTCTAGATAAGTCAAAAACTAGTGTGAAAAATTATGGTCTAGATTTTAATTTCATTGAGCATTCTAAGAATAATCCTCCTAAAGTGGTCAAGGTACTCGAACCAGGAAAATTAGAAGTAGAATTGGAACCAAAACAAGTCATTTTTAGATTTGCTGGTTTCGTAAAAGAATACTCTATTTTATGAGTGCATTGATCCTTGACTTGATGAGTGGTTGTATCAGCTGAATTAACAACACTTGTGAGGGTGCTTTGTAAATATATGAAAATCCAGCAATAAAAAACATCTTGAATCAATCTGGATTCGTGATGTGTGGAAGATTTCTAGTGATTGCTGGAGTAGCGAAAACGTACGATTACGTGTAATACTGAACATCGGGTTCTCATTTGAGTGGTTAAAGAGATCTAGCGGCTGAAGCTTGCGAACGGAGGACATCTTCAATCATGCGCAAAGATGATCATAGTAGGCGATCGAACGAGCGGTCGTAATCGATATATGGTAAGCAAGATTATTCACTTATAGATTGAGATTTGTTTTCTAGGTGTCAAAAAGCGAAGGCAATCATTCACCCTCCTCTGATTGCACCATACTATCCTACATTCTTGGGGGCTCTCTGTGTGCTCGTGAACTCCTAGCTGGTTTGCCTTCCGTGGTTTCTGGAAATGCAGTGGGCAATGCAGTAGTTGGCTGGATTGGGGCTTATATATGAGGTAAGTTTGGAAAATGTGGGCTTTGGATTTTAATTTCCGGATGATGAGGCCCACTAATGGTGAGGTGCCAATTGGCCTGGGACGGTCTGGGAACCTCTAAGAATGCCATTCTATTTGGCTCTAGGAGCCCGAGGGTACTGACGTCAACTCCTTCCGCCTTCTCTCTTATTTTCCCTTGGATTGTTATTTAATTGGCTCTCCGCTTACAAAAGAATAAGAAATGGGTTGGGGTGGCTGGCTTGGGGGTACTAATATTGTGATTGGGTACTAATATTGACTAATCGCAGGAACAAGGCACTGAAATGCAATGCACCACTTAGCTTAGTTTTTAGTTTATTGCAATTGCAATTTTAGAAATTATTTTTTCTTATGCACCATTTTTATAAAAAGATTGTAATAATTAGCTTTAGTTTAATTATTTGAGATTTGAGCCAAAGGTTGTAATTCATTCTTGTAGTTACTATGTTGTAATAATTCTTAATTTAATTTTTGGTTATTGTTAATTATACTGTTTAAAGGTAATTAGGGTTAGGGTTCTTTCAACCTTCCCCCTTAGAGCGATTTCATCCCCGGAATCAGGTGCTCACTTGAACAGGTTGGGGTAGGCTTTACGTACATCTTCGTCTTTCTCCCACGTTGCCTCGTGGACCGAGTGATTCTTCCATAAGACCTTGCAAAAGTGAATGGTTTGATTTTGCAGCTGTCGATCTTCTATTTCTAGAATACTCACTAGGTGTACCTCATAGGTTAGGTCTTCTTGGAGGGGGAATGTCTACATTGGTTAGATGCTGCGAGGGTTCATGTAGGCATTTTCGAAGTTGGGAAAAAGACATTATGGATTCTGGACAGTTGGCTTGGTAGTTCCAGTCGGTACGCTAGGGCGCCTTTATGTTCTAAAATCTGAAAAGGCCCCATATATCATGGACTTAGTTTTCCTTTCAATCTGAATCGGTGAACTCAACATAGTAGTGAAACTTTCAGATACACATAATCTCCAACTTCAAATTTCAACTCACGCCTACGCCGATCTGCATAGCTTTTTTTTTGTCTACTTTGGGCTATTTTGAGACGCTCCCTAATTATTTGTATCTTCTTGTCATTCTCCCTCACAAGCTCTGGGCCTTCTCTGGCTTCATACCAACATATAGGGGATCGACACTTCCTTCCATAGAGGCCTTCGTATGGGGCCATCTAAATACTGAACTGGTAGCTACTATTGTAGGCAAATTCAACAAGTGGTAGGTATTTGTCCTAGGTGTTTCCAAAATTTAGTACACAGGCTCTCAGCATGTCATAGAGGATCTAATTGACTCTCTCGGTCTAGCCATCTATGTGAGGGTGGTAGACTGTAATGAAATTCAGTCTAGTGCCCAAGGCATTGTGTAAACTCTACCAAAAACTAGAGGTGAGTACTGATCCTTGACTTGAGGTGATGGTTTTAGGCACTCCATGTAGAGAAATAATTCGTTCTACATACAGCTCTGTTAGTGTGTCAGCTGAATGTTTTTGATTGGTGACCAGGAAGTGGGCTGACTTTGTAAGGCAATCAACTATGACCCAAATGGCATCCTTCTTCTTAAGGGTGAAGGATAGACTAGTAATAAAATCCATGCAAATATCCTCCCATTTCCATTCTGGAATTTCTAGGGGTGCTAGTAATCCAGCTGGTCACTGATGTTCTATCTTAACCTTCTGGCAAGTATCACATTGGCCTACATACTGTGCTATCTCTCTCTTCATATTGGTCCACCAAAAATTCTCCTTTAAATCTCGATACATTTTTGTACCTCCAAGATGGATAGTATAAGGAGTGTCATGAGCCTCGTGCAAGATGGTTTTTTTGTCGTCCTTTGCCACGCAAATTTGATTTTGTTGCCACAAGATTTCTTGGTGATCTATCCGAAATTCTGATGGTTGACTTTCCTTGATTCTTCAAATTTCCTCTCTGATGAAAGGGTCTAACAATTGTTTCTCTCTGATGAAACATGTCTTTTCAATATCAGTAGGATTAACCTTGATCTGGTGGTAGCCTGATGTTAGGTCGATTTTTGAAAATACTTTTGCTCCCTTAAGTTGGTTAAATAAGCCATCTATTCTAGGTAGAGGGTATTTGTTCTTGATGGTGACATTATTGAGCTCCTTATAATCCGTGCATAGCCTTAATCCTCCATCTTTCTTTTCTGCAAACAGTACGAGGGCTCCCCATGGTAACATGCTCTCTTTGATAAAACCCTTAGCTTCAAGGTCATCTAACTGCTTCTTTAGTTCCACTAATTCACGTGCATTCATCATGTATGGTCTTTTTGAGATGGGTGCAGTGCCAGGAATGAGATTGATGGCAAGCTCTACCTCTCTATCAGGGGGCATTCCTGGTAATTCCTCAGAAAAGACATCTAGGAATTCATTTACTACTGGTATATCGATCACTCCTTTTCCTTAGATACTAGCTAGGCTAGGGGAAGATAGCCCTGATTGAGTTCTAGCTCCTAGACAAGCCAATTTAGTTCCATCTGGTCTTCTGATAGAGGCACTCTTGGATTCACAATCTATGTTTACCCCGTGGGCAAATAACCAATCCATATCCAAAATCACTTATAGACCACTCAGGTCTATCACACAGAGGTTGGCCAAAAATTTGGTGTGGTGAATGATAATAGCTTGTCCCCTTCTTATAGATGACACTTCTATTATCCCCACTGGCGTACTAACCATCATAGACTTGTCTAAAGGCTCAAATATTAAATTATTTTTTGCTAGAAATCTATAGGAAATGAACGAATGTGTTGCCCCTGGATCAAATAGTACAGTACCCATAGATGGTGGTAATAGAAATTTACCAGTGATGACATCAGTGGCTTCTCCAACTTGTTGAGCAGTCACATGAGTGAGTCTTGTTGGCCCTCCCTTTGCAATTCCTGCTAAAACAATTTGATTGCTCTTAGGAGGGTTGGGATGGATATTCTGGTATGGTGCTGGAGCTGGCAAACAAAGGGCATTGAGGGACTAGATAGCTTGCCCTAGGGTCCTCTGAGGGTAAGGGCAATGAATTTTATGGTGGCCTGACTTTCCATAGTTGAAACAAGCATTGATTCCCCTCAAGCAATCTTTGGTTAGGTGGCCTAGTCTGCACTTTGTGCAGCTGATGGCTAGTGCTACTGGCCTCTATGGGGCTATTGATCTCTGGAAAGTGGGGTTGTGAGGCCTAGGTTTTGGAGGCTCATACCATGGTGGATTGGATGACTGCACTGGTGGACAGGGCTTAAAGACAGGAGTGGGACGGTGGTCCACTTTTCCTACTATTTCTGTGAGGTTAGAGTGCTCACTCTCCAGTATTATGGCCCGGTTGACTAAATCCTGGAATTCAGTGATCTTGTGGATGGATAGAAGCATTTTAAGGTATGGATGCCTGCCTGCCATGAATCTATCTATCTTCTTCTCCTCAGTGTCTACATCTGTGGTTGCATAAAGAGAGGTCATTAAACTAACTAAGGTAATCTATCACTTTCTTACTCCCCTAGGTTAAGTCTCTGAACTCTCTCTTCTTCAATTCCATTCTCCTAGTGGGCACGTGGGTTTCTCTAAACTTCTATTGGAATTCCTCCCAAGTAATGGGCTGCTCACTCACACGGTTATGGGTATAATTGAGCCATCATGTGGCTGTAGGTCTAGTCAACTGGTGGGCAGCATAACAGAGTTTCTCTTCATTGGATGTCGAACCCTGGAGCAACGACTCCTGGATCCTCTGTGTAAATCACATTAGTCTAGGATCAAACTAGTGCACACGGTAGATAACAAAGATTTATATTATGCACAATGACTTTTATTCATTAACTAAATATGGGTCTGATGGCCAAAGTTTACATCAATGGTTCATAAACCAAAAATAAATATAAGCAGCGGAAGAAGAACAATAAAGCAGCAGCCAATCCTGCCTGCCCACAGGTGAATGACTGTAAGACATGGCATACTCGTTGTTATTCTCACCGAAGTTGATGGAGTTCTTCTCTGAAAATAGTGAATAAAGCAATATGAGTACATAAAGTACTGCACAAGTTATACCAGGAGGTTTAACAGAGTTAATGCATGCATAAGGATTGACAACGGAAGGTATAGTTGGGTTAGTTAAATATTGTAAATAGATTCAAAAGATGAATTTGATACAATAGATTTCAAAATTTTTAGCTTAGGTCCAAACCAAATTTTATATTTTATTTTAAAAATATTCTATATACTTTCTTGACTCACCGAAGTCAAGAATAGATTTCAAAAGTTTATCAGTTTAAGTGAAAGACATATCCCAAAATCTGATTATTCTAAGAATGGCTAAGCTTTGCTACCAAAAACTATACAGTTAATACTAGTGTATCAACTAGGTTTTTCTCTATGGTGACAAGGTATAAGGAAGTTCAATATCAAATTTGGCCATACAAAGGATTTGGGTATAACTAGAATTTAAATCGAATTTAAACTAGATTTGAATAAAAGTACACATGCATAATAATTTTAAAAATAACATAAATAATTTAAATTACTGGGAACAACATGATCAAAAGTGTAACTTACCTTGCTTCGAAATTTGCTAAGGTTCGCCTAAATTATACTCTCCGGAATGGTCATAGTCTACACGTGAAAAACCAGGGCATACTAAACTCAAATAAAATCCAAATAAAATCCAAAAAAATATAAAATATATACTAGAAGATAGAATATAAATTTAGATGAATTTAGAAATTTGAATGGGTCCAATCGGTGTTAGGGCAAAGGAGAACGATTTCTGGTAGTTTGAATTTCGAAAGAAATGGATAAAAGGAATTATTGGAATTATTTTTGTGAAGAAGAAGCAATCGGAAGCTACAATATTTGTGTGTGCTCGAAGCCATGATCGAAGGCGTGGTCAAAACCATGGTTAAATCAACGATTGAAGTTGTGGAGGTCGAAGTCGAAGATAGAGACTCCAAGTACGGGTGAAGTCGAAGATTCAGACGAAGACCCAGTTAAAACTGTACAGTGGTCGAAAAACACTGTAGCAAATGTGATTACTATAGTGGTCGAGAACCAAGGGTAGTCAGAGTCGAGTGGTTGGGACGGCAATGAACGACAATGGTCAGAAATGACTATCGGGAAATCGAAGGTGGTCAGAACAGCGGTGGTCGAAGGCTTAGAGTGACAGCGGTCGAAAGCGACTGTGGTTGGAGGCTTATGGTGGCTAGATGTTTAGTGTGGTCAACGGTTTGCAGCGGTCGTAGTTGATGATCGAAGGTAGATGGAGACAGCAGTGGTCGAGAACGACTGTGGTCGTTAGTGACTGTAGTCAGAAAAATAATAGTGGTTGAATGGATTGGAGGTTACACCGTGGTTGGAGTAGTTATATTGGGTGAATCTTTAGATAGTCGAAAGCTGTGGTGGAAGGCTATAGTCAAAAAGTACCCTGTGGTCAGATAGCTATGGTCGTGAGCGACGATGGTCGAATGGCTAACATGGTCGAAAACAAAAGTGGTTGTAGTCGTGGCGGAGTGGTCGAAAGAATTGGACTGCTTCGAAAGGTCGGACGGCTTTGAGTGGTCGGAGAGATCGGATGGCTCGGAGAGGTCGAACGGCTTCAAGTGGTCGGAGAGATCGGACGGCTGGGAGAGGTCGAACGGTTTCAAGTGGTTAGAGAGATCGGACAGCTGGGAGAGGTCGGAGGCATCGGACTGTGCAGAGTGGTTGAAAGAATTGGACTATGCGGGGTGGTCAAATAAATTGAACAACTTAAAGTAGTCACAGTCAAAGGCAATCGTAGTTGAGGGAGAGGGTTGGGTACCTCGACACAACATTCGAGTGGTCGATGGCAAATAAGAAGCGGCAGAGGTGGTTCGGTCATCGGCGGTGGTACTCCGGTGGTCGCAAAAGTTGGAGCCAGCATGGAGAAGGTGTTAGTAGCGGCTTTGAGACTCGGAAGTGAATATTTCATTGTCAATAGCTCGCCGGAGGAGCTCACCGATGCGTGAACGAGGAGAAGGCGGTGTGGATGGTACTCGGGCGCTATGAAGTGCGATTGAGAGAGGAGTGAGGTGTGGTGTGCCGAGTAGACGCATGGGGGTAGTTTTTATATGGGCAGGTAAGGGTGAACGGCCGTCGGTTACTCACCGAAATTACGGCCAATGGTCGTGGTGCTTAAAGAGGGGATTACCAGGGTTTAAAGAGAGGAAAAGCAGTGGGATATTTGTGGGTGATTTAGGGCCACTAACGGCATTAAATGCCCAGGCTAACGGAAGGAAACAACCACTTTAATGAGCTCGGTGGGGCAGCAATGGCGACAGCCGGAGGAAGAAGAAGGGGGTAAGGAAGACGACCTGACAGGTGGGCCCCACCTATCGGTGAAGTTGAGAAGTTGGCGGCGAAGAAAACAGAGCAGCGCTAAGAAGTGTTTTAGACTACCATTCCCCGAGTGTTGATTTTGACCATGACTTCCTAGTCGTAATCGAGTCCTCGTTGTAGTTGTCGAGGTCGTAAACAACTTTGAGAAGTCGTAACTGACTCTAAGTTCCTTTGCTTTCTTAGCAAGGAGTAGTCGTAAGAGTACTCGGTAGTTGAAGTCGTAATTGACTCTGAGTATCTTCGCTTTCTCAGCAAGGAGTTGTCGTAAGAGTACTCGGTATTTGAAGTTGTAACCGACTCCGAGTACCTTCGCTTTCTCAGCAAGGAGTAGTCGTAAGAGTACTCACCTGTCGGAGAGAGAGAAGAGGAGAGAGAGGGAATGGATGGCCAGATGATTGCCACGTAGTTAAGGGTAAAGGTCCTGGCTATCGGATGAAGAGAGAAGGGGTAAGTGAGGGTGAGTGGCCGGGATTTGATTGGGCGAGGGCGGGTTTAACCAGGGTGTGACACTTGTCGGCCCGAGGTGGGTTGGAGAGAGTAATAATTTTCAGGTATAGAACATAGAGAAGTAGGGTGAGCACAGTCTAGAATGTGGTGAAGTAAAGCTAGAAAAATTATCATCTAAGCTGAAAACTCATCGGAGCGACGCAATCATCGTTTGAACGACGACGGTATAGAAAAAGGAAAAACTTGATATCTCGACGCTCGGTGGAGCGAATCCAAAACCATCTGAAGGGTAAATATCTAGGATGGTTTGGCATGTTTTGACATGAAAGGATTGTTGAAAGCATCACCAGATAGATGGGGATGCCAAGTGCCATTGGCAAACATGGCTAGGTGTCGGAGGTAAAAATTTGTGAAAGGTTTTTAGAGAAATAGAGGAGAGCATGGTGTAGAACGCGTCGAGACGAACTCAACGGTACACACGGTTTGGCCAACGGACTAGCAAGACGCGGTGGAGAAGCCTTTAGGCAGCCAACGGGCTGACATCGGTGTTCCGGGCAAATGGAGAGGAGATAGCATGTGGGAGTTACAGCGAAACGAAGAGGAGAATGTGAGAAACATGATGCTTACCTTGGTTGTGTCGAACATGCACGGTCGGCCAGTGGTGAGGAGAGAAACAGCGATGCGATTTGGCCCACGGTGGTGACGATGCTCCGACAAAGTTCCAGCGAAGGCGGGGGGAGCACCACGTAGAACGCGTGAAGACGAAGCTGGTGATGTGGTCAAAAGTGGTAGGGTTCCACTGTAGGTGGTGCAAAAGACCGAAGAACGATGCTTGGACGGCAACACAAAAATGCCGATTGCGGCCAAAAGAAAGGGTGTGGAGACTTGAGATTTTTGGAGATGAGTGAGGATGAGGAAAGGCTCACGGTGCTCCCTTTTATAGGGGCTGAGGAGGTCCGAGAAGGGAGATCAAGAAACCATGTCAATTCAAGACACGGGTTAATTCTCACGTAAGTACACATGGATGGGGAAATGCCCGAGAATGAAGGAGTCTTGACGAGAGGGAGTGAATGCACTTGATTGTACGAAAAATAGTGGAGGAAATCAATGGTTTGAGAAGCTCTATGGTGGCGCCCATGGCTGCGCATGCACGGAAAGAAATGGGTCTAGAGGTTGAAGAAACATAGGGAGGAGAGAGAAAAGAGAGAGAAAAAAGAAAAAAATTTAGAAAACAAATTTTAAGAAAATTCCACAAAAATCTTTGAAACCAAAAAAGATCAAATAAAATAATTTTGGATTTATTTGAAGTTTATTTTAATTACTAAAAATGTTTTTCTTTTCTAGTTTTAAATTAATCTAATAAATTACAAATAAAGCCTAAAAATCTTAGAAAAAATCATAGAGATTTCTAAATCTATTTACAAAAATATTTCTAACCAAAAGTTGGACATTTTTCTTTATAAGTTTTTTTAAAAAATAAAGATGCCTTTTTTAAAAGTAGAAAATCAGGTTAGCTAAAATTTGAAAATTTCGATCAACCAAATAACTTTGATTTTTATTTTAAACTAAATTAATTATTATTTTATTATTTTCTTTTTAAAAAAACCTAGGCTGTTACATTGGAGCAACCTACGGTGTCCAACTTCTTCCCTATCTCTATTAGCCAATCACTTGCATCGAAAGGATTGCTGCTTTTGCAAAGGTAGGGGGATGAGTCTGGAGAAAATCTCCAAGGCTGACTCCATGGGTGGGTGGTTGGTGAGGTGTTGTTACTTTGGACAGCAGTGCTTCCATAAAGTGATTTTGGTTGTCCTGGGATTCCTTTCTAGAATTTTCCAAATACCGGAGGACTTCACTCATTACTCATAATGGATCTGTGTTTCCAGCTGGTAGAGTGCGACTGGTGCCGAGCATAGCAACTAGTGGGGGTCTGCTCATGGGTTGTCCTAGGAGGATTTTCCACTGAGGTTCCTTCTGGTTGGGGCTGCAGAAAAGGACTGTCTCAACCCTAGCTCTTGCTCATCTTGTTGACGACCTTCCATCCTACAGGGGAAAGGTAGGGGTTCTTAATTAATGATTGTTAATTCTTAACTGCTTTTACTCTGGAGGAGCAATTGGGCTGGTCTTTCTAGTTTTATTTCTAATTAGCCATCCTTGTTGGGACAAGAGAAGTTTTATTGTTCGTTGTAGAGGCCACTTCTATTTAGTAGGTAGGAGCATTCAATTAAAGGTAAGAATATCTACTTCAAGTTTGCATATTGGTGCATTAGCCTCACTCTCAAGCCTTACTCTTGCCTTTAAAGCACACACAACAAGTCAAATAACACCAAAAAGAAACAAAAATAAGGCAAAAATATCCAAGTCCTACACTACTTGGGATTATCGTACACAACTACGCTCGATAACCCACTCTCGAGACTACCCAAAACTTCATGTTTGGGACCACGCTTAGGGCTTGCCCCTGAGTGCGAACCTACACTACCTTGGATCTACGCATCCAAGTGTGCCTGAGAACTCACTCTTGAGATAGCCCAAAACTACGCGTTTGGAATCACGCTCAGGGCTCATTCCTAAGTACGCCCAGGATTTCATTCCTGGGTATGCTCGAGCTACACGTCCGAGAGTGCCATGAACCACTCGTTCAAGAAATCTCATGTTTAGCAAGAAGGTAAGTTGTTCTATATCATTAGCCTTCACTAATTTACTTTTTATTTTTAACTATTGAATAACTTTCTCCCTTTCTTTCTCGAAGGCTGATGATCATTTTCAGTGGAGTAGATGAAGAGGAAAGATAACCTATGGGCATTGTCTATACTTGTCCGAAGATGAAAGAAGGTCCAGGTGGTGGCCGCCGTCACTGGGCCGTGATACCGAAGGAAGCACTGCCCCAATCGCCCCCATCCTCCAGGTCGCTCCACTGTTTGTTGTCAACCCCGTTCGCCGGTGCCATTCCTGTCCACTAGACCACACCTCCCATCTGCTAGGGGCAGGGGCGTAGCCAAGGGGGAGGCTTGGTTAGGCTTCAGCCTACTCTCCCCCTAGCAAGAACATCAGATATGTTATTATACTATATGAAATAGCACAGTAAATCTTGCATATTTTTAGTAAATAATAAACAAGCTTCTTACTAGAAAAGGGTTAATAGGGAAACACACAACTGAACCAGAAATCAATACAAGTAATTCATTTGTAGCACTAATATTTTATAGTACGATGGCAGCTTGCAAATGGTTAATAGGGAAAAAGGGGTAAAGGAATAAGAAATACTAGAAAGGTACCAAGCACTCGGTCTGGTGTCCAAACAATCATGCTAGATAGAAGTTCTGGTGGAATCAGCACTTCATTTGATGGATCTAAAAGGGTAGAATACCCATTGAAGCAGACTTTGGGCAAATTCTACAACTGAAAAAAAGCTAATCATAAGGTAGGATTAAATTCCGCCTGTGTAATTCATTACATAGCTTGTCCCAAATCTATTGAGAGAATATTTTTGGCAATATATTTTATCAAAACAGATTTACGTAATAAGGTAGCGGATGAGTGGCTCAATGACTTGATGGTGCGTTACATTGAGAGATCTTTAGAAGCATTAATGATAACTAGTCATGTGCCCGTGCGTTGCAACGGAAAACCAAATAAAAGTGATGTATACTATCAAATATGATCTCAAACTGAATAATAAATATCAAATTTGAAGCTAGCATAATCAATTAAAATGGTACAGCACAAGAACTTACTCTTTTGGTCCTCTCCAGGTCACCCAATTAGAGATGTTGCATATCACAATTGCAGTCTCTTAACATCATAAATCTCTATGAGACGGAGCCTCTGCAAGGAAAAAGAAATGACCTGTAGCATTTTCTGAAGGATGATGAATAAATTTCACCGACTTTAGCACATGTAAAGCATGCATTTTTATAGAATACAACACATATCCTTGAAGTAATTTTTATTGTCGAATTCAAATTACTATGGCATTTCCCTATTACAAGGTTCTGTGCTACACTTTCTAGTTTATACAATACATAAGCCACCCAAATTTGATTATATAAGCCTGCAACGAGTGCCCATATGTTCTCATTATTTCATCACAGGAAATAGAGACCAATGTTGAAGAAAAAGAGAGATTGTGCACCAAACTAAATATCACCAAGGGCAAACAACAGAAGAGTTAAAGATCATCTCAGTTTATTGAATTACACTTGACAAGCTTTTTCTTTGGTTACTCCCACAGTCCCACTCTTGGCTTGGTCTAGAATGCAAAAGCAGTATTTACCATAAAGATTTGAAACTATGGATATAGGCAGAAAGAGAGATACCCATCAAGAAATAACTAAACAACTTTGGCAGTTTATGTAATGAATATCAAGTGCACATCTGGTGAGGAACTGTTTGAACACAGTTTTCCCCATTTCGTAACCAAGCATGCAATGAAGAAAAAGGAACCACAATATTAGTTATAGAATGCAGTTAGATCTGCTCACCCAATCCCCAGGAATCAATTGCCCATGGAGGTGATTTTCTAATTGAAGCCCAATCTGACTTCGTCACTCCATCGGCTTGTACTGTGTTCCAACTAACCATTCAAATTGCTGCAAAGGGACATAAATATGAGAAGATTTTTCCATACAAATTTAAACATGTATATTGTAATCAAGGAATATAGTACATATCTCCCTGCATTTCGTTACATTTCATGATATTAAAGAGCATCGAATCCTTCTTTCTAGAAACAACTTTAACACAACATGTGTCAAAAAAAGAACTTCCAAGCTTGACATAAAAGCATCATTTGAACATTCACCAAAACATATCAGATAGAGAATTGTGCATAGTTTTATATCTAACAAATATAAATAAAGGTGTGGATTAAGAATCAGTACCAACATGGGGCTACCAGAGGCTTCGTTGTTAGCATCGACTCGACAGAACATCAAAAGCATGAAGCTTCCAATCTAGAGTTTGAGTAACAACTACATCGCCAAGCATACATTCCCATGAACTCGAATTGATGAAGTGATGGCAATCACTCATTTATGACCAAAGTACTTCTAGTATTTGTTATCATCAACAATGCAAGAATGCATTATCATAATATCAGTTCAAATATGACTAAAGCACCTTCAACATGCTTTTGTCGCCAACAAGACATAAAATCTAAATGTGTCATTGCAAGAAACAAAAACGTGTATTGATCTTTAATTATCTCTCAACAAGTAATGTCAACTAAGGGAACTTTGGTGTTGTTGTGATGAAAAGGTTTGTATGATAAAGTGGCAACCACATCAAAAAAGAAAACATTCTAGGTCAAGAACCATGGGACAAAAAAACTAAAACTTTTAAATGACTTGTGCTGCAAGCATGATGCAACAAATTCATTGGCACATTATACGTAAGAAATTTGCTTCACCAAGAACAAAGCAAGCAACAAGCCAGCAACCATTAGAAGTAATCAAATCTACAAGTAAATATCACATAGCAACAAACAATAGAAAGTTTTGATAAACAGCTTGCATGCAACAAATAACATATAGCATCTCATTCTTAACTCTTAAGGCAGGAACTTACAAGCTTGCAGTCATTGTTGAGAAAACTCACAGCTTTTGATATCTGATGAAGACCCCAAGCAAAATACTCATCTCTGGAACATAATAAAAATAAAGTTCACTGAAAAAAAGCAGAAATGAATAAAAATAAGAAAAAAAATGCTAGTCAAATTGCTTAAGGGTTATATGAATGTGCTCAGAGGGACTGACTACCAAAAAAACTCGTATGATCTGCACACACACAAAGGCATCAGAATCAAATAACTGTATGTGCCGAGGTCAAAAACTGTGGCTACTTTGTAGGTCTCTGCAAGGCATCAGAATCATACAAGTTGCAGTTGGATCAAGGCGAACAATGCTTGTGAGCGACACAGTCTCCGTTGCAATGCACACACACAAAGGCACAAATATGAACTGTGCCTGAACATATTTGGTTTTATGATATCTAGCGATTTATAATCACTTCACAGGTCATCACTTCATATTACTTTGTGTGTATCACTTCATATTACTTTGTGTATATCTAGAGATTTATAATCACTTCACAGGTCATCACAAATATGCACGGGCACTGGATTTATAATCACTTCACAGGTCGAGAGCCATCTTAATTGAACTCCAAGCCTTGAACATCCATACAAGCTAAAAAAACACAGAATACCCACACAACCGTCGTACCTGGACAGGAGGTGTTTGCGGGAGGGGCAAGGTCGCTAGACGCCGTTGAGTCCCTGGGCCCAGGGGTTCGCCATGGTCGTGGAAGGCGTGGCCGGGGGAGGGCACCAACTGCGAGGGGGATAGAGGGAGGAGGAGGGAGTCGATGGTGGTGGCGGCGACTCACGCCGCGACGAGTGGCGGCGCGGGGGGGAGAGGGGTGAGGCGGGATCGGCGCGAAGAGGGTGGAGGCGCGAAGGAGTGGCGGCGGCGCGGGGGGGCGAAGGGAGGGGAGGATGCGATGGCGGAGGAGGGAGAGGGGTGGGGGGAGTAGGAGGCGGCGGTGCGGGGGACGGAGGGGAGGCGGCGCGCGGGGTTGGGGAGTAGGGGAGGAGGCGGCGCGGGGTTGGGGAGTAGGGGAGGAGGCGGCGGCGCGGGGGGTTGGGGGAGTAGGGGAGGAGGCGGCGGCGCGGGGGGTTGGGGGAGTAGGGGAGGAGGCGGCGGCGGCGCGGGCTAGGGAGGAGGCGGTTCGGGGAGGAGGATGCGGCGGCGCGAAGGGGCGGAGGCGGTGAGAGCGGAGGGAGGGGAGGAGGCGAGGGCGGTGCGGCGGCGGGAGGAGCGATGGAGAAGGCGTGCGGGAGGAGCGATTGAGAATAAAGCCAATCAGGCTGGAGTTTCGGTTAGGAGTCTGTTAGGAGTCAGCCTGGGGTTTAGGGTTGAGAGATTTACGATCAAGATTTAATTGTCCATATCAAATGATTAAAAAGAAATAAGGGAGGACTCATCAACCACCAACTCTTTCTTTTAAAGTAGTAAAGATAAAATCATAAACCATTTCTAAGGCATGAAGTCCTGTAGAATACATTTACCCTGTGATTCAAATTTGTCTCGTGATTCAAATTAGCTTATTTGTGGTATGTTTTATATGATCTAAATTTTAATTGCCATTCATAATTTTCTATTATATCAGTAATTTTGATATGTTTCATACACATGATTTATCGTTACTCCGTACTCATGACAGAATAATTATATATTTTTGGGTATGCGCTTTCTATTATCGAGATACCTTGTTTATCGGTTTTTATTGTTTGCCTCCAATTATGTACTTTTTGTATGAATTTAAAATTCCATAAAAGTAAAAGACTATATTTGTGTCAAATTAGTTTAATCCTATAAATAATCCAACTTACCCTCAATTTTATTCCTAACTTCGCCACTGGCTAGAGGGCCAAGGATTAAGGACTTCAAACACTAAATAATGCAACACAGTTAGGGATCAAGGATTAAGGAGCCTTACCCAGTCGGAACCCACTCCATCTCACGCTACTTCAACAGGATGGCGTCACGCTGAGAAAGGGGCGTAGTGCTGCCATGGCTCGAGCGCGCGGGGCGGGGCGCGGGGGGCCGGGGGGGGGGGGGGGGGGGCGCAGGGGCATTGTAGTAGGGAGGGTCTCCGGTGAAGGGAGGTGCGGCGCGATCGTCACCATGCGATGACCGACGCCCGCTGTGTATCCTGCATGGCTGCAATGGGCCAACGATTTGGGTAGGGATCAAATGGTTAGTTCTCATACTTGGTTGGGCTCGATCGTGTATGTTAGGACTGGCTTGGAGGGGCAATTTGTCAGTTGAGAAGGTATTGGCTACAATGTTCTAAAAATAGGTCTACTAGGCCGTATACTGTTAGCCGGTTTTTTGCATAATCGGGCTGGTTATGCCGTGTAATAGACCGATTATGCCGTATAATCACTACTAGATTGGATGACCGATCGAGTACTGATTACCGATTTTTAGAACCTTCACTGGCTATAATGACAATTCTAGGAGTACTGAATGATTGTAGTGATATTTTTCAAAGAGACATGATAACAGTGGTATTTTTTTGAAATGTATGATGATCGGAGTGTATTTATCCAATTATCCCTATCAAAAGGGGAGTTGGGGGTCACCTCTCTCCTAATGACAAGAAGTAGCCAAGTAGCCCTCAGTCACATATGTTTCATTCCATGAAAAGATGCTTGATTTTACGTTGACTTGTCAGACCTAACACAACCCTCTTTTTTTTCTAGGTTGGGACAGGCTATATAAAAAACTACATAGGCGGAGTTTCCTGATATATCTAACTTATATTGCATATTAGCCTTACTTGGTTAGTTTTGGCCGATTAACAAGCTCTCCCTTTCATAAAGGCAGAACAAAAATAGCAAGAGGAATGTCATGGCATGCTTATTTTTTTTACCAGTATTTAATTTGATAAATGCTTTTGTTGACAGCAATGCCCCCTTTTCTTTGTAACAAGGAAGAGCTATCAGTATACCGACAACCATGAGACGAGCGCACGGAGACGTGTGGACGTAGACTCCAATGTCCAGCAACTACCATGGCAATGCTACGGCCGGCACAGCCAGTGACCTCTTTTGGAACTTGTCAGACGTGATGTGCATGGATGCCAGCTTCGCCAATATCTTCTTCTTCCTCCTCCTACTTGCAACTGCAGCACCGTTGCTCTCTGCGCAGCGCTGCTTCGGCGATCCCACAGCCACAGCCAACCTCTCCACACTGTGGATCAACAACAACAACCTCCCACACAGTCTCGGGTACGACGATGGTTCGGCCGTCCGTGTGATTGTCCTCTGTTCACGAGAAACCTTCAATCGCCCCTCCTTTGCTGCAGGGTTCTTCTGCGCCTCCCCCTGCCACGTGTTCCTCTTCGCCGTCTTCATTGTCTACACCATGAATGGTTCCAATATCACCATACCGCCGAACAGTGGGACTCCACAGGTGGTCTGGTCTGCCAACCGGTCCAGACCTGTCAGGGAGAATGCTACCCTTGAGCTTACCTCGGATGGAAACTTGGTCCTCCGTGATACTGATGGCAGCCTCGTCTGGTCGAGCAACACCTTGGGGCGGTCTGTAGCTGGCATGGTGATCGCCGAGAACGGCAACCTGGTGCTGTTTGATCAGAGGAAGGCGACAGTGTGGCAGTCATTCGATCACCCGACTGACGCACTGGTCCCTGGGCAGTCACTTCTGGAAGGTATGAGGCTCATAGCAAGTACATCTGCAACAAATTGGACTGAGAATCAGTTCTACATGACTGTTCTCCCCGATGGATTGTATGCTTATGTTGAATCCACACCACCACAACTCTACCTTTCAATATGGGTGAATAAAAACAACACAAGCAATGATCCAACAAATGTTACCTTCACGAATGGAAGCCTCAGCATCTTTTTGCAGTCTAGGCAGACAAGCAATTCAGAGATTAGTATCCCATTGCCAGCGGCTAAATCCACCCAGTGCATGAGATTAGAGTCTGATGGGCACCTGAAGCTGTATGAATGGTCTAATGTAGGAGTGTTCGGAGAATGGACCGTAGTGTCTGATGTAACCAAGAAATTCGTTGCTGATTGTTCTTTCCCAACAGTCTGTGGGGAGTACGGCATATGCACAGGTGGGCAATGCGCTTGTCCCCTTCAAAATAATGATAGTTCAAGCTACTTCAAGCCGGTGAACGAACGGAAGATAAATCTTGGTTGCACACCACTGACTCCAATTTCTTGTCAAGAAATGCAACACCATCAGCTCTTGACCCTTTCCGATGTTACTTACTTTGACGACAGCAACACCGTTCTGAATGCAACAAACAGAGATGACTGTAAGCAAGCCTGCTTGAAGAATTGCTCCTGCAGGGCCGTCATGTTCACGTATGGCACGAATGATTCAGATGGCCATTGTCTGTGGGTGACGAAGGTATTCTCCTTGCAATCGATACAACCTGAAACTGCTGACTACAACTCCACTGCTTACCTCAAGGTGCAGCTTAGCCCCTCTGCTTCTGCCTCTAGCGCAAACAAAAAGAAGGTGATGTTAGTCTCTACACTTGCAGCAATTACTACTCTTGTATTGGTTGTCATTGTTGTCACTCTTTTTGTACGGAGGAGAAAGAAGTATCAAGAAATTGATGAGGAATTAGATTTTGATCAATTTCCTGGAATGCCATTGAGGTTTTCATTTGAAAAGTTGAGAGAATGCACCGAAGACTTCAGTAAAAAGCTTGGAGAAGGTGGATTTGGATCGGTTTTTGAAGGGAAATTAGATGAAGAGAGAATTGCAGTGAAACGTTTGGAAAGTGCTAGACAAGGAAAAAAAGAATTCTTGGCAGAGGTGGAGACTATTGGTAGCATTGAACACATCAATCTTGTCAGGTTGATCGGCTTTTGCGCAGAGAAATCACATAGGCTTCTAGTATATGAATGTATGTCGAGAGGGTCACTTGATAGGTGGATCTATTACCGCCATAACAATGGCCCTCTTGATTGGTGCACCCGGTGTAGGATCATTCTGGATATTGCCAAGGGCCTATGCTATCTTCATGAGGACTGCAGGCGAAAAATTGCTCATTTGGACATCAAACCACAAAATATTCTCTTAGATGAGAACTTCAATGCTAAAGTGGCTGATTTTGGACTATCTAAGCTAATAGATAGGGACCAAAGCAAGGTAATGACTGTGATGAGAGGTACACCTGGGTATCTGGCACCTGAATGGTTAACCTCGCAGATCACTGAAAAAGTTGATGTCTACAGCTTTGGAGTTGTTCTCATGGACGTAATAAGTGGACGAAAAAATATTGATAATTCTAAGCCTGAGGAGAGTGTTCAGCTTATCAAATTGTTACAAGAAAAGGCTAAAAACAACCAGTTGATTGATATGATTGACAGGCACAGTGATGACATGGTCTCACACCAGGAGGAAGTGATTGAAATGATGAAGCTTGCAATGTGGTGCTTGCAAAATGAGAGCAGTCGAAGGCCTTCCATGTCAACAGTGGTCAGGGTATTGGAAGGTGCAATGAGCGTAGAAACTTGCATAGATTACAGCTTTTTCGGTGCAAATCCAGTAATGTCTGCTCATGATAATCCATCCACACTTTCAGCTCCACCTCCAGCATCAATCTTATCCGGCCCAAGGTGAATTGGTTGGCCAATGAGCAGAAGTAAAATCCATATTAAGCACTTTGGCTTTTGTAACTACCTATGTATCTTATCCTATTTCTACTTTGGAATCATGTTTTAAATGGCATCGGAAATATAATTCCTGCCAATTTATATGCTTGGTTTTTTCAGTGACACTGTAACTCTACCTTTACAGGTGAATATCCGGTAGTGCAAATAGTACATATATTGTTGTTGTTCTGCAGAAGTAGTAAAAAGTGAGCATTAATCTGTTGAAATTTGATCAGAATGAAAGGTTAATTGTATGAAACACAACTGAACTATAGATAGAAAGGACTCATTCTTATTCTTCTGCAAGTTTTTTTTTTGCTATGCTGTTATGATATGTTCAGTTGTATAATTGTTCCTTTGTGAAAGTAATAAAAGCTGACCTTGTATCATGTGAAACTCGATTGGAATGAAAGCTTAATCCTATTTGTTAGACGATATGGGTCCAGCCGGCCCTTTGGCCTGCTCAGCCGGCCCCTTTGGGCTGCTCGGCCGGTACCCTTTGGGTCTTGTGCCTTCCCGGATTAGGATTGAGTCATTATAGGCAAGGATCACCGATTGGTTCTGTTTCCATAAGCCATACCTTAGGTCATCCTTGCCTATATATATCTGTATCCATGCACCCTCCATAATCAATCAATTCTGTGCCATATTCAGTTTACATGGTATCAGATTGGTTCGATCCTTAGCTTCCGCTTTTCTCCAACCACCCGCGGCTCTCTCAACGAGTCCGCCAGCCCGCCGCCTCTCTCGGCGAGTCCACCCCCCCACCTCTCGGCGAGTTCGTTCGCCGAGCGACGCTGCTCCCTACACCATGCCCGGCGAACCACCGCCGGCCTCTTCTTCTACCGCCGCCGCTGATGCCGACCGCTCCAAGGCAGAGGTCGCCGCCCAGGCTGCAAAAGAAGCGTGCGCCGCCCAGGCGGCCCACGAAGCACGCCTTGCCGCTGCTGCCAAGGCCCACGTCGACGCTCTCGCGTGGGTCAACACCGCTGAGCACGAGGCTGCCATCGCCGCCCAGGAACGCGCGGCTGCTGCTGATTGTGAGCGCGCCGCCGCCTTCGCCGACGCCGACGCTGAGTCGGTCTGCAAGGTCCCCCTTCCCCTCCACGACGCTCTTCTCCTTCATGAAGCTGCCGCCATCGCCAATCTTCACGCTCAGGACGTTGGCGTGCAGAACATCCGTTCGCTGGTCTCCCTCGTCCTCGACCTGACCTCCGGGCACTACACACGGTGGCGCGAGCTTTTCCTCCTCGCCCTCGGGAAGTACTCCCTCGAGGACCATGTGCTCGTTGACGATCCCCATCCAGCCCTTCCCGATTGGGTACGCATGGACTACGTCGTCAAGTCCTGGATCCTCGGCACCCTCTCCACTGAGCTTGTCGAAACTGTGCTGGAAAGCCGGGCCACCGCGCACGTCACCTGGCTCGCCATCGAGACTCAGTTCCTCAGCAACCGGGAGTCGCGCGCCCTCTACCTCGACGCCGAATTCCGCAACTTTGCCCAGGGCGATCTCTCGATCGCTAACTACTGCCGACGCTTCAAGAGCATGGCCGATGATCTTGCCGACCTTGGGGAATTTGTCTCCGACCAAACCCTCGTTCTCAACGTCATCCGCGGCCTCAACGAGAAGTTCACTGCCATCGGCCTCCATCTCCAACGGAGCCGATCCTTCCCCTCCTTCCTTGAGGCATGCACCGATCTGCTCCTGGAGGAGCTCAACATGGCCAACCGCAAGTCCTCACCGGCTACTGCCCTGCTCACCACCTCGACAACCGCCGGCCGTCCCCCATCTTCATCAACTAGCAGCGGCTCTGGGGGTGGCTTCGGCGGCGGCTCCTCCCAGTCCCACAGCCGGCACTCCGGATGCACTGGCCAGAGCAGCGTGACTGGCGGCTCGACCTTCTCCAAGCGCCTGGCGGCTGGCCCGTCTACGCCCGGCGGCTGGCCCAACTTCTACAATCCATGGACCGGCACCATCCAGATGTGGCCCGGCCCACGCCCTCCTCTTGCGCCTATTCCGCAGGGACGCTCCTCCGGGCTGGTCCAACCTACCCAGCAGGCCCCGCCCGGGTTCTCACCACAGCCACAGGCTCTGTTGGTCGGGGCCCAGAACCAGTGGGCAGTCCCTGCACCTCCCGGTTAGGCTGCTAGGCCGTACGGCGCCCTCGCCGGCCTGCCTTCCTGGGACCATAACTCCCTTGTGAGTTCCTTCTCCACCATGGCGTTGATACCACCACCACAACAACACGAGTGGTACTTCGACTCGGGGGCCACTTCTCATATGACCTCTGACCCTGGTATTCTCTCTCACTCCTCCATTCCACGGTATCCCGCTCCTTCATCCATTATTGTCGGTAACGGTTCCTTGCTTCCCGTACTTTTACTGGCGCAGCCGACCTTAATGGTTTCTTCCGTCTTAATAATGTTCTTGTTTCTCCCAACCTTATTACGAACCTTATTTCTGTGCGCCAGTTTACTTCTGACAACAACTGTTCTGTTGAGTTTGATCCCACTGGTTGTTCTGTGAAGGATCTTCGGTCTCGGAACGTGATCGTCAGGTGCAATAGCTCCGGGCCGCTGTACCCTCTGCATCTCCCCGTCGCCAAATCATTCCTCGCCGAGTCCTCCACCCCTCTTTGGCATCGCCGCCTTGGTCATCCAAGTCATGAAGTTTTGTCTAAGTTAGCGAGTTCTTCCATTATTCCTGCATGTCATAAAAACACAGGCAACGCTGTCTGCCATGCATGTCAGCTGGGTCGTCATGTACGTCTTCCTTTTCATGTGTCAACATCTCATGCCTCACATAAGTTTGATCTTATACATTGTGACCTCTGGACGTCACCTGTCGCTAGTATCACAGGTTACAAGTACTATCTGGTCATTCTTCATGATTGTTCGCACCACCTTTGGACGTTCCCCCTTGGGCTCAAATTCGACACCTTTTCGACACTCGCTCATTTTTTCTCTTTTGTTTCCACTCAGTTCGGCACCACCATTAAAGCAATCCAATGTGACAACAGCCGCGAGTTTGACAATTCTAGCGCCCGCACGTTCTTCCTCACTTGTGGTGTCCATCTCCGCATGCCATGTCCCTACACCTCCTAACAGAACGGTAAAGCTGAGCGTATCATTCGATCCGTCAACAATGTTATTCGCTCACTTTTATTTCAGGCGTCTATGTCACCGTCCTATTGGGTCGAGGCGTTGGCCACTGCCACGTATCTCCTTAACATCTTACCCACCAAGACGCTAAATTTCTCCACGCCGCACCACGCCCTCTTCGGGTCTCCGCCGTCGTATGATCATCTTCGCGTCTTTGGGTGCAAATGCTACCCAAATCTTGCCTCCACAGCCTCCCACAAACTCGCTCCTCGCTCCGCCTTGTGTACCTTCCTTGGCTACTCCGCTCATCATAAGGGATATCGGTGTCTCGACATGGCCTCTAATCGGGTCTATCTCCCGTCATGTCATCTTTGATGAAACATCCTTTCCCTTTGCTGACCAGTCTTCCACCTTGTACACGGTGGATTTTGAGTTTCTGGATGCCTGTACTAATCTGGTGCCAACACCTATAGGTTCGTTGTGCACTTCTTTGCTTGCAGGTTTTCCCACGGCGACCACCTCTGCTGGCTCGGGTTTCAGCCCTGGCGCTGGTCCTCCCACACCCCTGCCACGCGTGGCCCCAGACGAAGCTACGCCGACGCCCCTGCCACGCACGGCCCTAGAAGACATTGTGCCGGCGCTCCTGCCACGCGCGTCAACAGAGGACACTGCGGCCTTGGATGACACTGCATCGGCGCTCCTGCCACGCGTGGCCACGGAGGACGCTGCGCCAACACTCCTGCCACACGCAGCCCCGGAGGTCCCCCCAGCACCCGCCCTGCCACGTGCGGCCCCCACTTCGCCCGCCCCAACGCCCGCACTGCCACGTGCAGCCCCTGCTGACCGCAAGTTTCGTCACGTCTACACGCGGCGTGCGAAGCCAGCCCTCGGCCTCCGCTCCGGACCCCGCCCCGGCGCCCCTTCCTCAGGGCGCCATCCTAGTGCCTCCAGTGCTCAATCAGCACTCGATGACAACGCATGGCAAGTCCGGGTTTCGGCTCCCCGCTCTCTACCACACCACGCCACTGTCACCTGTACCTCGAACATACCATAGCGCCCTCGCCGACCCCAATTGGCGGACTGCCATGGAGGAGGAGTACGCCGTCCTCTTGCAGAACCACACTTGGCATTTGGTTCTGCGTCCATCAACTGCGAATATCGTCTCCGGCAAGTGGATCTTTAAGCATAAGTTCCAGGCCGACGGTTCCTTAGAGTGCTACAAGGCTCACTGGGTACTACGGGGGTTCACCCAGCGGCCAGGCGTGGACTTCGACGAGACGTTCAGTCCGATGGTCAAACTAGCGACAGTTCGCACAATTCTGTCGCTGGCCTTGTCTCGGCACTGGCCGCTTCATCAGCTTGACGTGAAGAATGCTTTTCTGCATGGGACATTGTCTGAGACTGTATACTGCTCACAGCCTTCTGGGTTCGAGGACTCTGCTCATCCGGACTTTGTGTGTCATCTCAACAGGTCTCTCTATGGCCTCAAGCAGGCGCTACGCGCTTGGTATAGCCGCTTTGCAGCCTACCTGCTCACCCTCGGGTTTGTTGAAGCCCGGTCCAACACGTCGCTATTCGTCTACCATCGTGGCTCCGAGACAGTCTACCTATTGCTCTATGTCGACGACATCATCCTCACTGTTTCATCAGATGAGCTTCTTCGGCATACTGTTTCCGCCCTGCAGTGGAAATTCTCCATGAAGGACCTTGGCCCACTTCACCACTTTCTCGGGATGCAGGTTCAGCGGCACGGCGACGGGCTCTTTCTCTCTCAACGACAGTACATGCTGGATGTTCTCGACTGTGCTGGCATGGCTGAATGCAAGCCGTGCACAACTCCAGTTGACACCAAGCCCAAGATACCAGCTACTGCTGGTGCCCCTGTTCAAGACCCATCTGATTTTCGCAGCCTCGCTGGAGCGCTACAGTACCTCACGTTCACCAGGCCAGACATCTCCTATGCTGTTCAGCAAGTCTGTCTCCATATGCACGACCCGAGGGAGCCTCATCTTGCAGCTTTGAAGCGCATCCTTCGGTACATCAGAGGCACTCTCGACTTGGGACTCATCCTTCGACCGTCTCCTCAGTCCGAGCTGGTGGTTTACTCGGACGCTGATTGGGCCGGTTGTCCAGATACACGCAAGTCCACATCGGGCTACGCTGTGTTTCTTAGCGACAACCTCATCTCCTGGTCTTCCAAGCGTCAGTCCACAGTGTCTCGCTCCAGTGCTGAAGTAGAGTATCGCGTTGTGGCTAACGCGGTCGCAGAAGCTACATGGTTGCACCAGCTTCTCCTCGAGCTCCACTCCCCGCTCCATCGTGCCTCTTTGGTCTACTGCGACAACATCAGCACTGTCTACATGTCGACTAACCCCGTCCAGCATCAACGCACCAAGCACATAGAGATTGATCTTCACTTCGTCTGTGAGCGTGTCGCACTTGGAGATGTTCGGGTACTACACGTCCCCACCACGTCACAGTATGTCGATATTTTTACTAAAGGGCTGTCGTCTCCAGTCTTCGCCGAATTCAGGTCCAGTCTCAATATCCGCAGTGCCGACGCTTCGACTGCGGGGGCGTGTTAGACGATATGGGTCCAGCCGGCCCTTTGGCCTGCTCAGTCGGCCCCTTTGGGCTGCTTGGCCGGTACCCTTTGGGTCTTGTGCCTTCATGGATTAGGATTGAGTCATTATAGGCAAGGATCACCGATTGGTTCTGTTTCCATAAGCCATACCCTAGGTCATCCTTTCCTATATATATCTGTATCCATGCACCCTCCATAATCAATCAATTCCGTGCCATATTCAGTTTACACTATTGAACCCAAGGGAAATAGTGAATAAAAGATATTCTTGATATTCTTCTATTAGTTGCAGTGTATTGATTAGGGATGGCAATCAGGTGTAACGAGCATAGGTAATGCTCGCCCATACCCATACCTGTGATTCTAATTTACGCCCACGGGCATACCCGCGAAAGATAACGGGCGAAGAACCTCACCCATACCCGTCGCCCGCGGGTACTCGTCGCTCGCGAGCATGCCCGTTTACCCGCGAACGCCGTGGGTACCCGTCACCCACGGGCATGCCTGTTTACCCACAAACTGAGAGTCAGTGTATGAGAGTTGAATTAATGACATATACATAAAAGCAGCAATTGCTAGGAAATATAAAAGCATCACATTCAAATTCACACATACATATAAACATCACATTCACATTAAATATATATGTTCTTAAGAAAGTAATTTTCAAACATACATAGCATTCGATCTGTCAAATCGTGGACTCGCGGGTAAACGGGTGAGATGGGTACGGGTGGAGCTCACCCATACCCGTACCCGTTTACCCGATGGGTAAAAAGTTTCTCCCGTTTTTATACCCGTGGGTAAAAAATACATCTCATACCTGACTCTATTAGGGTATTTACCCGTGGGTACGCGGGTAAATAGGTACAATTACAATCCCTAGTATTGATATGCAGTTATGGTATATCTAGTTGTTTAAATGTTTGACTGACACACAGGCTTCAATACACTCCCGCAAAGTGAAAATACACCATAATACATTAAGATTTGTGTAATTTAGTTTATGGGAGAGCATAGAAGCACTTACTAAGAAACTAAACAACATGTATTATTCTTTCGTGTTACTCAGTAACAGGACACATCATTTGGTGACCCCAAATTCTATTTATGATCTGTGTGGTGCACATGGAGAAAATTACTTGCGATCTAACTAAAACTATATCATTCTATGGGCATACAAATTGAATTCTACAATTTTGCAGATTAAACTTTAAAAATCAAAAACTAAATTAGATTAACTTGTGATTTTCTAAAGTTTCCCATATTATTAAGGATAACTCAATGCCACTAGAGGTCGCACCTTGAACTGTAAACGGTAAATTTCTAGTGGGTCCAATGAAATCAAAATGTCAGCCCGTCTGTTAAACATAACAGCAGCAGTGTTTGAAAAAGAACAGCAACAACAATATTTTTCCGGAAAAAAGGTAACAAAATGAAACAGGCCTATCCTCCTTTAACTGGATCAACCCAATTTACTTCGAAGTTTCCTACTGGCTACTGCCATCATGATCTGGTTCCACGTCAATCTAGATAGTAGGAGCCAACAACTGGATGAAAACTGCTCCTATAATCTGTATCTTACATAAATTCTTTTGGCTATTCTTTGTTTTGTGCACTCCACCTTCCTCAACATGCAAAAGATTCATGTAAAACCGAAAGCGATTTCTGGTCCCAGAATATCAGAAGATGCACATATATGAACTCATAAACTGATAGGAAAATGTGAACTTACAAGTTACATGCTAAGCGCCCGGTAGAAACATTCTTTCGCACATCTGCATTGCAGCTCTCATGTTATATGTGTAGAATGGAATTTCCACCCGCATCATGTACCATTATCCATGAAATCCTCTATAAGTAAGTTGCCACTCCTCCCAACTTGCGGTACAGATTTCGTAGGCGTACAGACTTCCACACACACGGTCTTCCACATGACCATCAAGCAGGCTCAGCCAGTGACAATTCCACTCTAGCATGTCAATCAGGGGCGGAATTAGGCCCATGGCAAGGTGGGCTCTAGCCCGGGGCGTGAGAAAACATGCAGTGTATAGCCCAGGTATTTTAAAATCAGCCCGGGTACTATTTCTAGTATTCAGCCCGGGCAGCCCACGTCCCGCCAGGCCTCAGCCCATAACGCGCTCGTCGCTCGCACTTTCGCTCGGCCGCGGGCTCCCCCCTCGCTCGTCAATTCGCCAGATCCGCGCCCCCCGCCCCCCAGATCCGCGCCCCCCTCGTTTTCCCCCCGCCGCCCTCATCCCCTTCGCTTCCCCCCTCCCGCATATCCGCGCCTCGCCTTCGCTCTCCCCCCGCCGCCCTCCTCCCCCCCCGCCCCCCTGCCCCCCGGCCCCCTTCCTCCCCGTCCCTCCTCAGTCCTCCCCCTCCCCCCGCCATGCCTCCCCCTCCCCGCCGCCGCCCCCATCCCCCCTCCCCCGCCGCCCCCGTCCCCGGCCCCCTTCCTCCCGTCCCTCCTCGGTCCTCCCCTCCCGCCGCCTCCTCCCCTCCCCGCCGTCGCCTCCTCCCCCGCCGCCCGCCCCCATCCCCTCCCCGCCGCCCCCGCGGCCCCGCCGCCCCCTCCTCCCCACCCGGCCTCCCCTCCTCCCCTCTCCCCGCCGGCCCCGCCGCCCCTCCTCCCCTCCCCCCCCCGCCGCCCCCCCCCACCGCGCCGCCGCCTCCTCCCCCTCCCCTCGCCGCCCCCTCCGGCCTCCCCGCCGGCCCCCGCCCTCCTCCTTCCTCCCCAGATCTAGATGTGGCATGGTCGATGAAATTTTTGCATTCCCAGATGATTGTTGCTGAAGTTTCTCTATTTTCCTCTTAGGTAGTTCCTCGCTAAAACTTGGGGCTTGTGTGCAGTGGATCAAAACATCAATGATGCTCCCGCTTCTAGTTTACTTCGTGTCTTGAACTATGTAATGCATATCCGCAATTTCAGTCCTAATGTGGTTATTGACTAATTATTTGAATGTTATTATGTTAGCAAATACAGAGACCTAGTGCAACATATTTTTCAATTGGCCCGATTCATTTAGTTTTCTGCTGTTATCGAAATTTGTCTAGCCAAGCTTTTGAGTGCGATTACTCGGTTCCAAGTCGAGCCAGTGGTGTCATAGCGAGTGTTCAAGGGTTTGTTCGATTTCGAATAAGTTTACCAAAACAAAGAGTTTGCTATGAGTAATGGCTTAAATGAACTGTAAGGGAACAAATTTTGCTTGATGATGCGCCATCTTGCTTGTGATTGATGTTGTTGTTGATCATGCGCCCTTTTGTTGGTGTTGATGTTGATGTTGCATTATCATGATGATGGTGGCCAACCGCCATGAATCTTGTGATTCTTTGAAGAAAGGGAGGAGGGAGGCGGGCCCCGCTGAATATATGTGCACTGGCTGAAGATGAAAGTCTGTGTTTATTTGATGTCTTGATGGTTCAAAAGATTCGCAATTTCTTTGATTGACCAAGAAGGTTACTTGAAGGTAGCACTTGTAGCTACTCGGATATTGATTTCTTTCTTATTCTTGTTGACTGTCTATTTTCTTTGTTTCGTCATTTTGTTGATCTCAAGACCATGCATGCGAGGTTACTCATCGAGAGAAAATCTTCTACACAATAGCATTACGGTTCATGAATTCTGAAAAGTTCATATTCAAGATGATGTTGGGCATGATTTTGGTGAGGGCAGTAGGTAAGCTCTAAAACCACGTAGCCATTGGAGGTGCACCATGGTTCTTGCTTGTCTTAGTGGCCATTTTATATGGTAAAGGTTGGAATGATGTAGAGAACCAGCGCCGGTGTCGCCCCCTCCCGCTCGGCTCCTGCCTGCAGCCTGCTGGTCTGCGGTCTATGGTGCGTCGGCGGTCGGTCGCCTCCCAGACTCCCTGTCTCCCGAGCCCCACTGCCGCAGGCTACCAGGTACTCAAATTGTATCTCTATTATGTTACATTTTTTATATTTTGTTATCATGCTATGTTTTTCTTATTATGTTTTATATTTATTTGTTTAGTATTGAACTCAAGTTTCATATTAGTAATGCAATTAGCCAATTATGAGATACTTTTGTTATATCGTGGTATGTGTACAAATTAGCATTAGTTTGATGTTGTTAGAGTTCAGCCCGGGGCGTAGCCAAATCCTGGTTCCGCCACTGATGTCAATCATAATGATCACACTTGATTCGAATAGTTTCAAAGAGTAGGTACACAGCAGAGCACCCTGGCCACCTTCTTCTCAAATGACTGCAACTTTGAAGTCATGATTTCCATGGCTTGCTTAGGTATCCGCAACTGAAGAAGAGCGTCTTCTCGGCCTGCAAACAACTCTTATGAACGATGATGACTCTTGAGCATTTCGTCGAACACCTCCCACGCACCCAGAGGTGAAAGGGAAACAAACGCAGCCAGCCACGCCGGCACGCCGCACGCCGGAGTGGACGGGCCGTTGTGGGAGACCAACGCCGTAGTAGCCACGAGGCGGTGAGGTCGCCACGGTGGCTCGCCCACTCGGTGCGCGCTTTGGTGGCCTGGTGGGTTTGAGGCACGATTTTGTCTAGTTTGCTTTTTACAAATGTCCCGTGACGCCTGCTCAAATAAGTTTTTTTTCCAGCTTTAGTTTCTAGTTTCTATTTTTTTTACTATTTAATAATTTCGTTTTTTTCTAATTTTTTAAAATATTTTAAATTTTTGTATTTTCTTTTTTTCCGTATTCATTTGCATTATCCGTGATGAGCTAACATAATTTTTCTATTTTTATATTTTTTTTAAATTTAATTATGCCCAATAAGCTAACTCAGCTACAGTAAAAAATAAGTCAGCTACAATAAAATTTCAACCAGAAGCCATCGCTATTCTGAACACCCCTAGACCGCATTTAAAACTCAAGAATTGACAAAACACAGGAATAGAAAAACTACTGGAATCATGACCTTTAGATTTCTATAGGAATTGAGAACAGAAAAAAAACTTCAAAAGTGTAGTTTGGATTTCACACTAGAAAAGAGAATAAGGGAGGAGACAACATCTAAGACCTCATGTTTGTTTTTCTCCAAAATTCCTATGGAATATGCCGATCCATAGGAAATTCAAAGAAATTCTTAAAGGTCATTCCTTTATTTCAAACTAATTAGAAAATCAATTAGCTCTTATTTCTTGGAATCAATGAAGCTAAGTTGAAGAGAAATTTAGTTTATGGCTTCAGGTTCTCCATTTTAAATGTTGCAAGTAAACTTTTACCATGTTATGGAACCATGAAATACAGTATTTTGTAAATTCATGTGTGAGGTCCAAAACAAACGCAGTGAAGTAGTTGTAGTCTTGCATCGGAAGAAATCCCAAATTGAATTAAGTTCGAATTGAAACTACAATAACATGTTTTCTGTTGATTTTTGGGCACAGGACTGTCCAAAGTTGCAGATGGTCTGCACCTAGGCGCCTAGGCAATCACTACTAGAAATCAATTTTATCCTGATAGATTTTTTTTTCATTCCTAACAGTCCAGCAAATCTTGACAGGAGAAAATATGTTCCTCGACAGTTAAACCTCCTAACACGATGGTGAGGGGTGCGTCTACCCGACTAGAAAAGCCCAGAGCCCTTGACACCAGGGCAAAACCGTCAGGAAGCACAACCTTAGTCCTGACGTGTGGTTGTCACCGTCAGGAGTTCTTGATTTCTAACTCATGACTTTTGTGGTGTGGAAAGAAAATTTAGCATGCGTGTGCTCTTGACACCATGGCAAAACCGTCAGGGAAGCACAACCTTAGTATTGATGTGTGGTTGTTGTTGCGAAATAATGGAGTAGGAGCACGATAATACAATCGACGAATCCAATCACCAGTGGGAACAATCAATCACACAATGACCACCGAGCACAAGAATAGTATAATACCAGGAGGTAACTTTCATTAATGATTGGGGTCACTTTACAATGGGGATTACACCTCTATTTATAACACAAAACCTCCAGGGGTATTTTAGGTATTTGCCCACAAACCCTAATTGTTTCGTAACACTCCCTCTTGGGCGAATACCACGGTATGCACATGCCTCATTAAAAACTCTTCCCAAAAACCCTGCGGGAAAAAGGGATAGAGAAAAAAGTACATTGCATCCGTTGATTGTGTCACTTGTTGTCTCATTAAAAACCTTATGTGAGAAAACTTCAGAAAAAACTTACTAAGGGAAAAAGAGTACAACATATTGATCTTCAAGATCATGTAAGTCTTCTGATCTTACATATGGGCTGTTGATTCAGGGATTTACTCCCCCTGAACCTTGTATCTCTCTAAGTCGTCTCATACCAATGCCCCGAACATACTTATGGAAACTAGTAGCAGGTAGTGATTTTGTGAATAAATCTGCAAGATTATCACAAGACTTAGCCTTCAATATTTTTATCTCCCCATTCTTTTAGAGCTCATGGGGATAGAAGAATTTAGGAGCAATATGCTTCGTGATATTACTCTTAACATAGCCCATTTGCATTTGTGCAATACAAGCGGTATTATCTTCATAGATAATAGTGGGGTCTGTAATGGTACTCATGCCATATGACTTCTGGATGTGGCTAACCATTCGTCTAAGCCAAACACACTCTCGTGAGGCTTCGTATAATGCAATTATTTCTGAGTGGTTTGTAGATGTGGCTACCAAGGTCTGTTTGAAAGACCGCCAAGATATAGCTGTACCACCACAAAGAAATACAAATCCTGTCTGGGATTTCGCATTATGTGGGTCAGACAGATATCCAGCATCTGTATACCCAACTATGCTCAATTCTTTGTTCCTCGGGTAATATAATCCAAGATCCTGTGTACCCTGAAGATACCTGAGTAATGTTTTAATGCCAGCCCAATGTCTTCTGGTTGGAGCTGCACTGTGTCTAGCTAGTAAGTTCACTGCAAAAGCAATATCTGGCCTCGTGCAGTTAGCTAGGTACATTAGTGCTTCAATGGCACTTAAGTATGGGACTTCTGGCCCAAGAATTTCCTCATTTTCCATTCTTGGTCTAAAAGGATCTTTATCCGCTTCTAGGGATCGAACCACCATTGGTGTTTTAACTGGATATGATTTATCCATATTAAACTTCTCTAATACCTTCTTGGTATAAGATGATTGGTGTACTAAGATTCCTTCAGTGAGATGCTCAAGCTGCAGGCCTAAACAAAACTTGGTTTGGCCCAAGTCTTTCATTTCAAATTCTTTAATAAGATAGGAACTTGCTTCCGTTATGTCCTCTGTCGTCCCGATGATATTCAGACCATCGACATATACTGAAATAATACAAAATCATTTCTGGGATTTTTTTATGAATACGCAGGGACAGTCTTCACTATTTGTGTATCCCTTCTTCAGGAGGAATTCACTAAGTCTATTGTACCACATTCTATCAGATTGTTTTAAACCGTACAATGACCTCTCCAGCTTGACGTTGTACATGTTCCGATTTAATTTTTTTTGGTCCGGAACCTTTATTCCTTCTGGGAGTCTCATATAAATATCCGAATCAAGTGACCCATATAGGTATACGGTCACCACGTCCATTAACTGCATACATAAATCCATACCTGCTGCCATTGATATCAAATATCGGAACGTTATTCCACTCATAACAGGAGAATATGTTTCATCATAATCAATACCGGGTCTCTGCGTGAATCCTTGTGCCACAAGTCTCGCTTTGTATCTCACCACCTCATTGTTTTCGTTTCTCTTCTGGACGAAAACCCATTTGCATCCTACAGGGAATACCTTAGGCGGTGTTCGGGCTATCGGGCCAAACACCTTTCTTTTGTTTAGCGAGAGTAATTCTGCCTCGATTGCTTCCTTCCACTTGCCCCAGTCTGAACGCTTCTGGCATTCAGCTAAGGTCTTTGGTTCTGGATCCAGTTCAAGATTTTTAGTAATCTTTGAGGCGAAATATATGTCGACAACTGTAGTTTTCCTCTTGTATAGTTCTCCTAACTCAACAAAATTTGTAGATATTTCATCATTGATTTCATCCGGCTCCTCGTGATTTCCCACAACGACGGAGTCTGGCTGTTCCGAAGCCCCAGTATTAATTTGTGTGCGCGCGATCATACTGGGGTTACTATCTTCAGGATCAATCCCTTCAGGGGTTTTCTCAACTTCAGGTTGAGCTTCTTCAACTGATATGGGAGATGTCTCATTTGGTTTTTATTTCTACGGACGTCTCTGCTGAACTGAGGCCTCAAACTCCGGCGCTCTCCCCTTCTTCCTCACATGAGGGGTTAGAGTGGCTCGAATATCCTTCTGGGGTATTTCCACTCTCTCTGGAGCATTCGCTGCCGGTATGTAAGACTTTGTCACTCCCTTCTGATCAGTGAAGGCATCTGGTAAATTATTTGCAATTTGTTGCAGGTTTATTATTCGCTGAACTTCTAGTTCAGATTCTGTGGTGCGTGGATCCAAAGCCTGGATGCCTGAGATATTCCAGTCTATTTTTCGGCATTTATCATCATTTTGATACTTTTCTCCCCCTAATGCCGAAAAATTATCCTCATCAAAGATGTAATCGGCGTGTCTGGCCGTAAACATGTCACCCGTGGTAGGCTCAAAATATTTGAATATCGACGGGGACTCAAATCCAACATATACTCCCAACTTCCAATGGGGATCCATGGCTGTCCGTTGTGATGGTGAAATTGGCACATATACGGCACAACTAAATTTTCGCAGATGGGAAATACTTGGTTTTTGTCCACGCACTAATTGTAAGGGGGAAAACTCATGGTATGCAATTGGTCTTAAGTTTATTAGTGCTTCTGCATGCAACACTGCATGCCCCCAACAGCTGGTGGGGAGCCTACTATTCTGTAGTAGGGGTCTAGCAATCAGCTTAATTCTTTTAATAAATGACTCTGCAAGGCCATTTTGAGTATGAACATGTGGTACAGAGTGCTCTACTTTAATACCTAATGCTAAACAATAGTCATTGAATGCCTTAGATGTAAACTCACTGGCATTGTCCATCTGAATGGACTTAATTCTTTCTTCTGGAAAGTGTGCCCTCAATTTGATAATTTGAGCTATTAGTTTAGCAAAGGCGTGGTTCCTAGTATACAGTAGGCATACATAGGACCACCTAGTAGAAGCATCTATCACCACCATAAAATATCGAAAAGTACCCGACAGGGGTTGGATAGGTCCACATATGTCGCCTTGAATTCTTTTAAGAAAAGCAGGTGATTCTGTTGCTACCTTCAGGTAAGAGGGTCTAGTAATAAATTTCCCTGTGGCACAGGCTGGACATAAGAAATCTTCAGGTTTAGAGAAGGATTGAGTTTTCAAGTTATGACCTACAGAATTGGTCACTATTTTTCTCATCATACCCATCCCGGGGTGCCCTAATCTGTCATGCCAGATTTTAAAAGGTTCTGAGGCTTTATACTCTATCTTCATGGCTACATATTCTTCAGGTTTTATGTAGGTGTAATACAACCCGGAGGAAAAGGAGGGAAGTCTCTCAACCACTCTCTTCTGGTTGCCGTCATGTCTGGTTAAAAGGAGGTATTTTGCACCGCCTTCCTGTTCAGTCTCGATATGGATATCATTCAATCGGATATCCTTAAAACTCAGTAGGGTACGCTTTGACTCGAGATACAAAAGGGCATCCTCAATCACTATTTTCGTACCCATAGGGAGAACAATTGTTGCTCTTCCGGTGCCAACAATTAGAGCATCGCTTCCGGCGATGGTCATGACATTTCCTGTTTTCTTTGTTAACGTGTGGAAATACTTTGTTTCCCTGAGTATCGAGTTTGTAGTTCCGCTGTCTACCAAACAAATTTCTTCCTCCGCCATCGGGTTAGGTGAGTGATTCTATATAGAGTATAATATAATCAAATAATGATATAGTAGAAAAAAACTTAAAAGAATAGGCAACTTGCTTTATTTATTGAAATAATGTTTAATGCCGTAAACAAATAATGCTTCAGGAGAGCATAAACAATCCATTATTCTTCTAGAATAACATAAACTGATAAAGAAAATTTTATGACATCTTAGAGTTGCCCGAGGAGACAGTGTATGGCGTACTGCAGGTCGCCATATAAGTCATCCTCCATGTAATCACCCCTGACTGCAGTGTCCTCAATCTATCATGTCAAACTCCATTATTGTACTCGGGGCATCACTAGTGCCAGCATCAGGCTGATCAACAAAGTGTGTCTCTGCAGCTTTCTTTGCTAGTGCCTTCCTGCCTTTGGTCAGTGCAACTGACTCTTAATAGAGTTCCACTAGATGTGCTGGGGTGAGACAAGTGCGGGACCAATGGTCCAAGCAACCACACTTGTAGCAAGGCGCAGGAGGGTAGGTCTTGTTGCCCAAATCTGATTTCTGTGCCTTGCCTCTGCCTCGCCCCATCCGGCGGGACTTGCCATTATCCTGCTATACACCTGGCTTCTTCCACTGTCCACCTTTCTGCATATGGCCTTTTCTGCGGCCACGGTTACCACTAGTCCTCCGGGAATAAGCATGTGCTTCTGGCAACGGCTGTGACCCAGTGGGACGAGTCTGATAATTCTTCATCAGTAGCTCATCATTCTTCTCTGCCTCGAGAAGGGTGGTAATCAGTTCCGAGTACTTCTTGTACTTGGCCTAACGGTACTGCTGCTAGAGCGTCCGGTGAGTAGGGTGGAAAGTGCTCAAAGTCTTGTCGATCATCTCAGCATCTGTAATCTCCTGGTTACAAAACCTGAGTTTAGCGACAAGCTTGTGAATGGCCGAGTTGTACACAGACACCTTTTTGAAATCTTGGAACCTGATATTAGTCCATTCACGCTGTGCTTCAGGCAGCATGATGGATCTTTGCTGGTCATACCTCTCTTTCAGGGAGTTCCATAGTGCCAGCGGGTCTTCTTCCAGAAGATACTCAGACTTCATGTCTGTGTGGATGTGGTGTCTCAAGAAATGCAGTGCCGCGCATTTGGCGGCCTCAGGAATGGCAGAAGCCCCAGCTACAGGCTGTGCTATGGTAGCGCTGAGTGATCTAGCAGTCAGGTTGATCTTAGCATCCATGGCCCATGTGAGGTAGTTGCTACCGTCAAGGGCAAGCTCAACAAACTCCTTTTTAGCGATGTTAGACATTTCCTATATTATCCATGTGCAATTATAAATTTACTTCAGGTAAATATCATGGATATTGCAATATCAGTATGGTATTTGAACTTATCTACGCATCATATAAATTCTTGGATTGTTCTGAATTTTCTAGCAATTTTCTGGAATTTTCTAGCAATTTAATAAATTTCTGCTAATTAAAAAATATTTAGAAAATATTAAATGAGCAGAAAAAAAGACATGCTAGAAAAATAATTCCAGAGGTATAAACAATAATGCTGGAAAAAAAATTAATTGGATAGTAACGACGCTGAAAAATAAATCATGAACTAAAATGTATGAAATGGACCGATTAACTGGGTCAAGTTGCTACCAAAGTGAACAGCAGGGTCATGTTCGTGAATTTAGTCTCGGTTGTATTATGCCCATTCAAATTTGACCACAGTCCAAGGGGGAAACCAAAACAATTCATTGGAAAGATGTATTTTCAAATAACCCCAAGGGCTTTACTGCAAATGTGTCATCTACTTATCTCTTCCACCATAGGAGGCAAAAATATCTCTTCCCATGTACCGGCCGATCCACCTCCTCCCAATTTTTTCGGGCGCAACAGGCTGCCTCCTCCTTTTTCGGGCGCCACGACCCCTCCTGCCCCTTTTTCGGATCTCCCGAGCGGCCACGACCGACTGGGCGCGAGGGCCGGCGCTGGGCACGATGGCGTGCTGGTTGCGGGCCAGCCGCGGGGGTGGCGGCACGGCCAGGTGCAGGCGAGGCCTGCGTGCAGCGGCGCGGCGCGGCCAGGCGTGGGTGTGGCGGCCTACCGGGGGCGCGGCGGGCCTGCACGAGCCAGCGGCGGGCGCAGCATGGGCCTACGGCAAGCGGCGGCACTGCGGCGCGGCAGCCCCTAAGTGCGCCCGGTGTGGCTGCCGGCGACTGAGTGTCGGTGCGAGGCCTGTGGGAGCAGCCTAGGCGCATCAGGCGTAGCGTCGGCAGCCGGCTTCGAGCGGCGCCGGCGACCGGATGCGGGACCTTAAGCGGCGGCTGGCATGCGGCCCAATGCGGCGGCAGGCACTTCGGGTGTGGCTGGCCGGCGCGCGTCCTGCACAGCAGCAGCTGGGCGTGTGGCTCCTTCGGCTGCCCAGCTCGGGTTCCGCACGGTGAGTGGTGGCTGATCCCCGAGTTATTGTTGTGGCTTCCGGCCAAGCACAGAGGCAGATCATTGTTCTTAGCAGGTTTTGATCTAATGTAATGTTTATAGTGGCCTGATTTCCAAAGATCTAATTAACTTGCAGGATGAATAATCATGCATATGGGCTATAGATCTATCTCTTGCTAGTTTCAACTAGATATCATACGATCGTTTTCTACAGTTGAAACCTATCTTATGCTTCAAGATCATGATTTGTGGAGAAACTATGCCCAGTATGAAAAGATTGATCTGCTACTAGTTCCTGGATCAAACTCATATACCATATGATTCTGATTCTAATGTATGATTTTGAACCGATCTAGAGCATTGGATTTGAAGATCTATAACCAAAGGAAGAAACAATCTGCTAGCAGGAACAGCATCTACTAGTTCGATCATGGTATTGCTATTCAATTCAATCTAGATTGAAAATGTGTACTGCAAGGCATGATAGGTTAATTCGAAAGCATACCGTACACCGTTGTAGAGACTCGTGCTGATAACGTGTTGCGAAATAATGGAGTAGAAGCACGATAATACAATCGACGAATCCAATCACCAGTGGGGACAATCAATCACACAATGAACACCGAGCACAAGAATAGTAGAATACCAGGAGGTAACTTTCATTAATGATTGGGGTCACTTTACAATAGGGATTACACCTCTATTTATAACATAAAACCTCCCGAAGTATTTTAGGTATTTACCTCACAAACTCTAATTGTTTCGTAACAGTTGTCACTGCCAGGAGTTCTTGGTTTCTAACCCATGACTTTTGTGGTGCGGAAAGAAAATTTAGCATGCGTGTCACTTGTTTGCGTGGGCGAAGCCAAAATTTCAGAGGCACGTGCGAGGTACTTTGGTGCAGCATAGAGGGAAAGGAGTGGCATGGCAAGGGTCATATGGCGCTGAAATTTCTCTCGGTTAGATAGAAGCCGACAAACAAGAACAAAAGGTAAAATGCATGGGTGTGTCATTTAGACCATAAAACTTTCGAACACATACATCTAGATAACTGATATGATATAAGTGAGTTATTAGTCTATCTTAGCTGCCTACACTGGTAGAATTCATACGTATGGTACTGGAAAATTCAGAAACTAATCTAGACAAAGTGTAATTTTTGTAAAATCACTTGACCACTCCATAAAACTTACAATAATTCATCATTCAATAACCTGGGCCTTCTTACATTGTCCTTCACATAGCGCGCAATCCACTCTAGTGATGTATGGCATTGGAAGAGATCGAACAATGGAGGGCATCACTGGAAATTGTTGCTAGACAAAAGGATAGGAAAGAAAAGAAAAATTAGAGTCAGATTCTCAAGCTCTTTTTATGGAGTATTAAAAGTGAGACGATTATGTTGACTAGCTCAGTAGCAACTTTCCAAGAATACATTTGAGGATTTCTGCACTAATTTTATTTAAGAACAGGAATGATTTCTCATTTCAACTCAGCACAGTAGCAACCGTATTGCTCCTCTCTTTCCTGTATAGTACCAATTCATTCAATATGAATTCCACATATTCCCAAAGTAATACACATTCTTTTGCTTTAGTAAAGTACAAATCGAAATTCCTCTCTAAAAAAAGTGTTCTACAAATCGAAGTTCCTCTCTAAAAAAAAGTCCAAATCGAAATTGGTGGTAAATGTTAAGGAACCATCACTAGTAATTTTAGTCTGATCGATTCCTCCTAAGCAAAAGAGATAGATCAAACACAGAATAATGCAAATATTAGATTAAAGACAGAGATATGAGAGGGGAACTCCTTTCTTTATTGCTTTCTCTATTCAAGTACATGTTACAATGATTGTGACCCCACTATTTATAGACTAAGTAGTGAGGTGTCCACCATGGGGCCAAGGCCTTAGGCCCAAACCCATATTTCCTAACACTCCTCTTTGGGCACTCATTATGCACGTTCATACCTCATCAAAACTTCATAAAAATCTAGTACAAAAGATTTAGATAATGAGTATATGATATATGTTATGCTGTATTGCATAAATTGCCTTATTAAAAATCTTGGTCGAGAAATTTCAGGGAAACTTGTCCAAGGAAAAAGAGTATAATCTACCTAATTTTATTTAATTTACAAGATTTATTCTTTGAATACTCGATCTTCATGATCAAGTTTTAATAGTGATTTAGAGAAGAATCTCTCCCTAAATGCTACACTTCTCTAAGTTTTATCATTCTAATTCCACATACGCATCTTTCAAAATTAGATGCTGAAAGTGACTTAGTGAATAAATCTATAAGATTTTCACACTACTTAATATGTAGTATCTTAATTTTATCCATCTTTTACAATTCATGAGCATAAAAGAAATTGGCGTTGGTATGCTTTGTGAGATGACTCTTCACATAGCCTATCTGTACTTGTGCAACACAAGTTGCATTGTCTTTATAGATAATTATGAGAGTTTGCATGATATTCAATCCACATAATTGTTGGATGTGGTCAATCATCCATCGAAGCCAAACACATTCTCGTGTGGCTTCGTATAGTGCTATAATTTCTAAGTGATTCATCGAAGTCGATACAAGACTTTGCTTAGACGATTTCTATGAAATTGCAATTTCACTACATAGGAATATATAGCCTATTTGTGATCTAGCGGTATGCGGGTATAATAAGTATTCAGTATCTGTATAGCTAGTCATATTTAAGTCTTAGTTCTTTCTATAAAATAGTCTAAGATCTCTGCTTCCTTGGAGGATCGAAAGAAATTCTTTATTCCCTGCTAATGCCTTTTAGTAGGTTCTGCACCATACCTTGTTAATATGTTTACGGCAAATACAATGTCCAGTCTAGTGCACTTTGCTAAATACATAACTGATTCTACTACACTTAAGTATGGGAATTCCGGTCCCAGAAGTTCCTCTTCCTCTTTTCTAGGTCGGTATGTATCCTTATCTTGCTGTAAAGATTGTCTGACCATTAGTACTTTTGATGAGTATGTCTTTCCAAAGCCAAACCTTTTAATACCTTCTGCGTGTAGGCTAACTGATATACTAATATCCTTTCTGAGACATGTTCGAGCTACAAGCCTAAACAATATTTGGTTTTACCTAAATCTTTCATTTCGAAATCTGATTCTAAGTAAGAGCTCACTTTCTTTATACCTTCTAAGGTTTCGATGATATTTAGATCATCTACATACACTGAGATTGTACAAAATCCATTCAGGAATTGTCGTATAAATACACAGGGACAATCTTGATTGTTCGTGTAGTCTTTCTTACATAGAAAGTCGCTTAATCGATTATACCACATCCTGTCTGATTGCTTAAGTTCATACAATGATTTTCTAAGTTTCACACAGGGACAGCATGTTTCTATTTGATCTATCTTGGTTCGGGACAGGGATACCTTTATGTACCCTCTCTGGTGCATTACGTGTAGGCACATGCAACTTAGTTATACTTTTTAAATCACTAAAGTGGTCAAGTAGTTGATTTGCTAATGCCTACAAATCAATAATCTTTTGGACTTCTCTATTTTCTTCACTAGTGCGTGGGTTATGTGCATGGATTCTCATGGCTTTTCACATAATTTTTTGATATTTTTCATCAAGGGGTTGATTTCCTCCTCTTAATGTTGGGAAACTATCCTCATCAAACATACTATCAGTGAAACATGTTGTGTACAAATCTCTTATTATTACGTCCAAATATCTGATTATAGATGTTGTCTCATAACCTACATATATTCCAGACTTTTGGAGAGAGCCTACTGCAGTACGCTATAGTGGATGTATAGGCACATAAACTTTGCAACTGAACCTACGGAGATGAGAAATTTTCGATGGTGGCCATTGCGCTAGTTGTATAAGTGAATGGATATTGTATGCCGATGGTCGAAAGTTGATCAGAGTTGTTGTATGCAGGACTACGTGTCCCCAATATGTAGTTGGTACATTATAATTCTGCAAAAGCAGTCGAGCAATAAATTTAATCCTCTTAATTAATACCTCTGCTAGTACATTCTAGGTGTGGACATGCGAGACGGAATGCTCAACTTTAATTCCCATTGCCATGCAATAATTATCAAATGTCTTTGACGTAAATTCTTTGGCGTTGTCCATTTTGATGAACTTTATATGATGATCAAGGAAATTATTTTTAATTTGAATTATCTGCGATATTAGCTTTGCAAAAGCATGGTTTCTCGTAGATAATAAATATACGTGTGATCATTTCGAGGAAGCATATATGAGCACCATAAAATATTTAAATAGCTCTGACAGTGGTTGCATAGGACCGCAAATGTTTCATGCTTTGTAATGAGGAGATATTTATTACCATACTTTTCTTCAGTCTCAACGTGGAAACCGTTAACACGAATAGTTTTTAAACTTATGAAAGTTCTAGTCGATTCTAGGTACAACAAACCTTCTTTAATAACCAAGGTTGTGCCCTTTAGAAGTATAATTATGACTCTTCATAAGCCTATTATACAAGCATCGCTACCGACGATTATCGTAAGACTGCTAGTATTTTTGCTAATCAATTGAAAGAATTTTGTCTATCTAAAAATGGAATTCGTTGTACCACTGTCAGCTAAGCACACTTCCTCTACAGGGCGCCACACGCATTCTAATATAAAGTACTTTATTAATATGTAGTAGGAGACAATCAACACATAAAATAAAATACTTCAAATACCAGAACACATCATGCTATTATTAACTAAATAAATAAATTAATATCATGCAACTATCACAAAAAAATAAATTGTTTGAGTATCATTATTGCAAGTCTAACTTATTCCTTCCACACATTATTGCAAGTCTAACTTATTCCTTCCACACATTATTGCAAGTCTAACTCATTCGCACATTATACTGAATCTGCTAAGAATTATGAGATTTTGGCTAGTCTCTTCTCAGGGGCGAGATGTTCTTCTCGAGAAATCATGGCGGCGGCGGCTGCAATGTCAAGTGGGGTGCAGCTGCAGGGGTGGAGTCCACTTCTATTGGTACAGGCTGCTACTTAGATCCACGATCCGTGCCCCCACTTGCCACACTTGTAGCAAGTTTGGTCTTGTTGACCATAGGGCTTGCCATCCCGCTTTGATTTGCTGGCCTTATTCTCCTGTGGAGCATATGACTTGTCTTATTGGGATGCGGGTTTGCCCTTCCTTCTTCTTTTCTTCATTATAGGCTTCTACATGGCCTCATGACTAGCGGAGCTTCCAGGTGGCTGTGCGATAAAATTCTTGCGAAGAACTTCATCTTGAGCCTCTGCAACCTGCATGATATCAATCAATTCAGCATATTCCTTATAGCTATCTTGACGATAGTTGCGCACAGACTGCACTGTACTAGGGTGAAAGGTGGAGAGGGACTTCTCAATCTTCTGCTCATTTGTGATTTGCCTGCACAGACTGCACTGCACTAGGGTGAAAGGTGGAGAGGAACTTCTCAATCTTCTGCTCATCTGTGATTTGCCTGGCACAAAGATGAAGATTGGTATAAATTTTGTGCAAAGCTGAATTGTACTTCCCAACCATCTTGAAATCAACAAATCTCAGTTGGATTCATTCCTGCTCTGTCTGAGAAAGAATAGTGTACTTTAGCTTCTCGAAGCACTTCTTCAATGTAGTCCACAAAGCTAGCGCTTTTTGTTTGCCATGTACTCATTCTTGAGCGTGGGGCAGAGATGGTGCCTAAGGAAGTGAAGTGCTTGATTATTTTCTTAAGGGGTGGGTTTGGCATCTTATAGTGCACCATTCCTAATAGTAGCGTAGAGCTTCTTGGCTCCAAGTACAATCTTGACATCAGAAGCTTAAGTCAAATAGTTTTGATCATACTGGGTGAAAGCATCTAAATTCTTAAAAATAGTTTTGGTAATTAATGACATTATAAGAACATAGGACTAATATGTTTACCAGTTCAAAAGGTTTAGTCCTAACAATAAATGTGAGATGCATGCTAAGGATCAATTTGAAGATCAGTGTGGCTCAAGATAAAGGTACAAATAGTCTAGGATCATCTCTTCCTTATTTTTACTGTTACCAGTCTAAGGAGAAAAAGCTGGTAGATCAGATTATAGGCTAATTGTCGTACTATTAAGACAAATCATAGAAAGTAACTTGAAAGCATATTCTTGTGCCATTTGGATCAATTTAGAATCATGCATGCACTTAAAATTAAATTTAAAAGCCAACTGTAGTCTGTCAGAAAAATCAGAAGTACCAGAGTGAATATTGCGGAACTACTGGTATCCAGAAGTACTGATATGTTAACTGTGGTACTACCGAAACTCGGTAGCATCGGCACTTCGAGCGGTACGTTTTTCCCAGAGAGTACCCCCTTGAATACTTAGGCTCATTGGGATCAGAAGTATCGGAGTGAATATTGTGGAACTACCGGTGTCCGAAAGCACCAACACGTTAACTGCGGTAGTACCAAAACTCCGTAGCACTGGCACTTCGAGCGGTATGTTTTCTCTATAGAGCACCAACTTTCGATCTCGAAGCAAACGAAAGTATGCACCAGAAATCGAAACTACCAAAGATCAGAACTACCGTGATTTCAACAGCGGTAGTACCACGTCGACTTTTAAACAACTAGTTCTGACACTCTGATATAGCCGTTACTGTTTCTACAGTACACATGTGCTAGTTCCGCAATTTGTACAACACTACTAATGCTCACCCTGATTTTTCAGAATTATTTTATGCAATGACTATATTTGGTTGGTAGGGGTATAAATACTCCCCCACCTACTCAAAGACAGATAGAAGAGACACTATTGAACATTCTTGAGCATTGAATACTCACTCCACACCTCAATTTCATATTGTGCATCCATTTGAGGTAATTGAGCCATATTAAGTGCATTTCAACTCTAGATTGATCATTTGTCACTTAATCGCTATTAAGCAAAGCTGTGATTTATTACTCTTGATGCTTGTTGGCGCCTAGATGTCTTAGTGGAAGATTGCGAGGTGATCTCGTCAAGAAAATCGTGAAGAGGCCCAACACCAAATTGTGAGTGGTTTAGTGTCCACCATCTCCAAAGCGGAGGAAAGACAACCAATAGTGGATTGAGGAGTTGAGGCTTAATTAGTAGAATCGGTCCAAGTCACTTGGACTTTCCTCAACGTAGATTAGGGGAAACCGGTAAGTTTTCAAACACCATGGTAAGACATCATGTGTCAATTGGTTATTTCCTTGTCTCTCTTTCCGCACTTATGTATCTAGCATTTTTTGTGGTAATTGTGATAGTTTAAACTTGCTTGTGCCAGATATATTTGTAGAGACTAGTTTTTGTGGTGCCTTGGATTTACTAGAATTGTTTAGGTTTTATTTACATTGAAATATACCTAGCTAGAAATTGTGATAAACAAACTTAGAAGGTAAGGATTTTTATAACCTCCTATTCACCTCTCTCTAGTCAGTTATCCTTGATCCTACACTGGGCCAGCACCTCGAACTCCTAGTTCATGATGCATGTTATCTACATGTGCATAAAAAGGATATATAAATTTACTGTAGGTAAATACACATGAAATAAATTAAATAATGATACAAAATATTCTCGTGATATTCCAGAATTTTCTGCGTATTTTCTATAATTTACTATTAATTTCAGTGATTAAAGGCAATTTAAATAATTATGACTAATGAAAGCAGTAAATAAATATAGAAAACATAGAAAATAATAATAACAGCACTAAACATGCTTCAAATGCAAAAACAACTCAAAATTTGATTTCTTGAGGCTCTTTTATGATAGAATATAAATTTTCAGTGGATTCTACATTTTTTGCGTAATTTTTAGAAAATCAAGGGCCTATACAAAAATTCAGAGGACCCAACCGCAATTTCTGGATTTTGGAGGGCCCTTTTTGCAAATCTTGGGCGCCGCCCCCTCCCCCTTTTTTCCTTTCCTTTCTTCCAGACCGGGCCCTCTTTTCTTTTCTTCCGGCCCAATTCGACCCATGGCTCCTTGGCCCATAACTGGCTGACTCAAAGGAGAGAAGGGGTAGGGTTTCCCTACCCCTGTTCATACGTGCGGCGACGCGTGCAGGCATGGGCTGCTGGCCGGGCCATGGCGGCGTGGCTTGTGGCCTTGGTCGGCGACAGAGGTGCGGGGCAACCGGGAGCCAGTGGCCATGTAGGGTCAGGCGCTATGGGTGGCGGCGACGGCTAGTGTGGAGGTAGGCAACATGCCATGTGACGGTGGGCGACGGCTCACAGGACTGAACTGCGATGGCTCATGCGGGAAGCATGGGTGACCGGCGGCGTAGGAGCGCAGGTGACCGGCGACTCGTGTGGGTGTTCAGGCGATGGTCGAGCGGCGCGTGCGGCTGGTGGTGGCCCATGTGGGGGTGTGACACGGTGGTGGCCTGAGGCTAGCAACGGCGGCAGCCATGCAGAGCCAGCGGTCCCGAGCGTTGGCGACGGCCATGCGGGCCGACAGCAGCACCAACGATGCTGTGCAGCTACAGCGAGCAGCGCGGTCACGTTCGGGCGACACGCGTGTTGATGATTTTTTTCAATCTACAGTGCAATTAATATCTACTCTTTTGAGCAAATCTATCGATCGGCTTAGCCGGCGATTTCAATTTGCTCGTAGTAGATTTAGAGCGGATTTGCATTGTAGATGATAATCTAGAAAGTAAAATTTGCGGAATTGAAGCGATCTAGATAGGTAATTTAATCTATAAATATTGTGCTTCGAATATTACATTACGATCCACTATAACGACTCATACTAATAACGTGCTGAAGAACCATCCCGACCTTAGGCCCAGACCCAGATTTAAACATCACGAAAGCTTTTTTTCACTTCGCAACCACCGCATGCAATAAATATCAAGGATTGCTTCTGCAACCGTCCAATGTTCTGCAAGGTTATATACGCAAGGAACATCTCTAAACAGGGGTGTTTTTTTGCAAAATTCCACAGACAAAGTGCAGTAGAAGGGAGAAGCCCACCGTGTACTCGTTCGCAGCTCCACTTCATCCACCTGAGGTCGGTCGGTGGCTGCAGGCTGCAGGCCGCTTTGCTCCCTCTCTTCTCGCATCCTTCCTTCCTTTCTCCCAGCCTCAAATCAAGCGACCCAACCGTGCGGTTCTGGGCACCTTCCTGCCTGCGCCCCTCTCCTCCGTGCGCGCGGTTCTTGGTGAGAGAGTGGTTGACTCGAGGTGCGAGCGCCCGTTTGGTCAGCTCGGATGGAGGAGGAGCTGAGGCTGGTTCAGCGTGGAGATTTGAGATGACTTTTTGCTTGTTTGTTTCTTGGCTCTCCGGTGGCCGGCCTCGCGGTTTTTTCCCGTGAATTGGTGGTCGAGCTCGATCGAAACTCTGCAAAGATTGGACTTTGGGGGTTGGTTGCTCAGTTCTTAGCTTTGTTGGCGAATCTTTGGACTAGTAGCATGTATATATATTGATGTAAAGTCGACGTTTCCCTTTGTTAGAAGTATTTGTAACCGAATCCTGCTCATATCCTGGTACTTGCCGTTGCTGCTAATAGATAGAAAGTTACTTCTCTTGTATTGTATAGATAGAAGTTGTTTGGTAAAGATAGAAGAGTTAGCGTCCTGGTTTAAATCAGCACGGCAATTACAGATATGATTGAGATTGTAATGCAACGTCAAGTGCTATTCTTGACCCATATTAATAGATCTGTGCGGCCTCCCCTGGAGGTGAAAACGCTTCCTCAATCATCCAAGTATTTTCACACCCTTCGGTCAGAATTTCTGCATCTAGAAGCTCAGTCTTCTCGATCTACTAACTGTTTTCAACTCAGGGTTGCTTTCTGCTAATATGAACATCGGATTTTTTTTTAAGTGATTTTTTCACTCTTCTTACCGTCCAGAGCGGAGGTTAAAACTCTGCAACTCTCGGTGACCAGACACTGAAGCTTCGAGAGGACTGAAGGAGTCAACCGATCCGGCTAATGCTTCTAAAACTGTGCAACTCATGGTAAATAGTAATAGTTTGTAAGAAGTTATATGAAGAGAAAGATACTCACTTACAATTTTAACCGATTTAGATAAAATCGTTAATCAATTTATAAATACTGTCTTAAAAGGATATTTTTATTTAAAAACTATGTATTATAAAAAAAACCACTACCGTATAAAAGTTAGAAACCGGAGTCCGGTTCCAGTTAAAGTAGTACGTGTCGAGTGGATGGTCCAGTGAAAATGGATTATGCTCATAGGCTCCGGGCCTCCTAGTTTACCCCCACAGCTAGGGGTGCAATTGGATCGGATTCGGATGGATATTACTCATACCGTATTATAACTCATATTTTTTTTCCCGGATTCAAAGTCGGATACGGTAAAGCCTGATACAAATACGAATTTGGATTATTCGGAGTTTCGAATACGGTGTCATCGGAATGGATACATAACAGTTTCGAATCGGAAACAGATAATATAGACGGATAGTATATGTATACATAAAGGAATATACACTGAACCATACTATTATCACTTCAAACCTTCAACTAGTAATAAATTCATCTAGATTATTTAAGTACAATAGCCAATACAACACAAATTCAACATAAACGATAAATTCATACATAAGTTCGAAGACTGATAAATTCATACATTAGTTCAAAAACCAATAAATTCATTCGTAAATTCAACATAAGCGGGGAGCATGACTCTAGAGTTATGTTATGACTATGATAAAATCTAGACCGGTTGGTGTCAATAATAGTTGATGGGTTAGGTCAGTTGGAGTACTAACTTGCTTATTCGGATATTCGGTCGGATAGTATCCGATTTACCATTTACCGATGCTATTCGGTCGGATTTTAGCTCTACCATTTTCGTTACCATATCCAACAACAATTATCCGATATGGATCGGATTCGGTACCGGATGCTAAATTACCTTCCCATATTTGATACCAATCGGATTCAGTACCGGATCGGTCAGGATTAACCAATACTGTTTGCACTCCTACCGACAGCATGCCATCGCCCCCCGGGTCTGGATCCATCGAAGTGGAGTATGTGATCCCGTTCAAACTCAGTCATACCATGAAAAGGTTCCTCGTATTATTCAACAATTTTATATGTGCAACCACATTTTGATGGTCTTAGGAATCTATATTGATTACTTGGTATGATGGGCACAGATTGAGATAGGGCCTTTGAATAATGGTGTACACTCAGTGCTAAACTAGTCCAGATCTGAAATTGGACCTAGCAAAGATTGGAGAGATCATTTTGTTTTACAACCTTGCTTTCTGTCAAGTGTCAATGAAATGTTCATTTCTTTTAGAGTGTGCGCGTCAGTCAGATGTTTCTTATTTCACTAGATAGATGACTTGGGTCTAAAAAAAGTTGCTGCTAGTAATAGATTGGTGGCTTGTGCGCCGGACACCATTGATATACATCTCAGGGTTACTTGTGAGAGACACTTGTCTATAGTTTTGATTTTTAATTTTTAAATTCTACTTATTTGTGAGAGACAGTACGTAGAGAAAATCAGTTGAATACGATTTTAGATGGTATAATTGAACTTAGTATAGTGTCTATTACAATCTACCTATAAACTTTATCTTAAAAATACATCATTTAAAAATTAATTACGGTAACAAAAAATAATAAGCTAAAAACCTGAGTCCGGCTGAACCCACCAATACTCTGTGGCTGCCATTCACACGATTCAAAAATTACGGACGGATGACTACGAGCCGCAGTCGAACATCACCGTCTATTCATCTTGCATGTAAGCTAGGGCAGTGGGATGGATGCTACGAGCCGGAGTCAAAACATCGTTGTCTATTCATCTTGCATGGGAATAAAACCACCCCTCATGCACCCGTCAACATATTTTCTCCGGTTAATTAGCACCAAACTCTTCTAGTGATCACACACGCACACACCGAGTCACTGAGACACACAAGCTAGGAAAAAAACATGAACTTCACCAAGGATGTTGTTCTTCCCGCGGCGCTGTCCGAGATTCTCGGACGCATATTCTCCTTCCTGCTTGATAACTTTCGTCGGCCGCCAGCAGGCGCCAGGGACGTGCACCGGCAGCGGCTGGAGCGGCTGCTGGGCAACATCGGCAGCATGGTCGAGGAGGCGGAGGGGCGGCACATCACCAACCTGCAGCTGCTCTCGCACCTCAAGGAACTGACCGAGGGCATGTACCGCGGCCGCTTCGCCCTCGAGGTGGCCGACCTCGACGACGTCAAGAACACCATTGTCGGAGATGAGGATGACGAGGAAGACGATGCAGGCAGACGCTCGTTTGCGTTGTGCTCGTTGCTAAACAGCGCGAAGCGTATCAGAGCTATGCCGAAGACAAGATTGATGTTGCTATCGGGTCACGCCATTGTCACCGGCGGTGGTCCGTCGATGGTACCGAGAAGAGAAAGCAGCGTCTCTCTTCAATACCCTATGCTGAACAAGACCAACTACACTGCGTGGGCAATCAAGATGAAGGTATTCATGAAGGCCCAAGGCGTTTGGGAAGCTGTGGTGACTGATGACGTTGATGAGCGCAAAGATCAGATGGCTCTTGCGGCCATCTTCCAAGGAGTCCCTGAGGAGACCCTCCTCCTACTCGCCGAAAAGGAGACGGCAAAAGGTGTGTGGGATATGCTCAAGACGATGTACGTCGGCGCCGATCGCGTCAAGGAGGTGCGCGAGCGTCTACGCGTTTTAGGCGACAACAATGACGACGAACATCTTCTTCTCACACCGGCCGAGTGGCAGGCCCGTTCGTTGAAGCGCGAAGGCGGCGGTTCCGATGGCAATGGTGGTCGAAGCCGTAGGAGTCGAAAATGTGACAAGGCTAAAGTAAGATGCTACAACTGCAATGACTATGGGCATTTTGCTTTCGAATGCCGCAAGAAGGAGGAGGAGTTGCATCTCGTCGAGGCAGATGTCGACGAAGAACTAGCGCTGCTCTAAACAACAAGATTAATGGAGTGATTGTTAGATTAATCTTGTTCATTAGCATGTTTATTTTTCTTTACTATGCACGTAGCACTTGTTGTACGTCACGCCGTTGAGTTTCTAGTCGTTGCATGTACTCCCGCTGTGCACGATCCCGCCGAGACCGTGTCATGGAGCAAGAAGCGGGGTTAGTTTGTTGGTTAGTTTGTTAGCTGCATGTAGTTAGGCGGGTGATCCACTCCTACGGAGTACGTCTAGCACATGCAATTCTACCGCGTCTTGCGCCGAGTATGCATCATGACGTGCACGCAGGAAATGCATGAGTTAGTTTGTTAGTGGTCATATATAGTTTGTTTGTGCATGGCAGGAGGTAGTGTGCATGCTTTCTAGTGTATAATTAAGTACCAGCTGCGTTGAGTGAATAAAATGAGACCAACAGGTGTCGTGCAGTTGCAGCACCATCAAATCTCCGCGCGCGTGTCGTTTGTGTGTGCTGCAGGGGTTTGGGCCAACAAAGCGTTCCCGCGTCACGAGCTTGATCTTCGGTGGCGCCGGCGCCGGCGTGGCGGACGATGGGACTGAGAGGCTGGCCGCTGTCATCGAAGAGCTGGAGAGCCTGACGCGCGACTTCATGAGGGAGTTCATCTTGCTGGTGCAAGGGGTACCCCCGGAAGGTGCACCGGCCGGTGAATACGACGCTGTACATGGATCGGTGCGTGTTCGGGCGGCATGTCGAGAAGGAGCGCATCGTCGACTTCCTGCTGCAGCGGCCACCCGGCGGCGCGCCGTACCTGAGCGTCCTCATGGTCGTCGCCGCCAAGAAGGTGGGGAAGACTACGTACCCTCGTGAAGCACACCTGCAACGATGAGCGCGTGCACGACCACTTCGCGCGCATCGAGGTGTTCGAGACACCGGACGTCGTGAGGGAGGGCGGCCGCCCGGACCAGACCATGTGGGAGAGCGATGGGCCGGAGTACCTCGCCGGTGTGCGCAGCATCATCAGCCAGGCGCGGTTCGCCGCCGGGAGGTCCCTCCTGCCACCCCGAGTCGGCCTGGCCCGTCGACGAGTCGGCCTGGAGTGAACTCGCGGCCACCCCGAGGGCGCTCGCCGGCGGGAGCAAGCTGCTCTTCACGTGCCGCGACGCCGACCTCGCCCGCCTCGGCACGGTGGAGCCGGTGGTGCTCAACAAGCCGCTGCAGGAGGAGTACTGGTACTACTTCAAGGCATTCGCGTTCGGCGGCACGGACCCCCGGGAGCACCCGCGGATCGCAGCGGTGGGGCGGGAGATCTCCGAGCACCTGGAGCGCACATTCCTCGATGCCCGGGTGCTCGGCACGCTGCTCAAGGCCAACTTCGACGCCCGGTTCTGGCGCCGCGTTCTCGGGGCCATCGTGAGATGCGAGCGGCGGCCGCTGCACGTCGGCGTGCTGCTCGAGCTCCTGCCCGTGCATGGCAGGCTGCAGTCGTACGGCTACTGCAGGAGCCCGCCCAAGTTCACCGTGCAGGACGTGCTCAGCGCAAGGGCGACCGGTGGCAGTGGCGACACGGAGGAAGGACGATTCACCATCCATCTTTGCAGGGAGACGTTGTACATGGATCACTGGTACAGCATCACTTTCAAGAACGAAGGGGCTCGCCATGTTATGACCTAGCAGCTGGAAGCCAGATTCGGTAGGTGAGTCTCTGCTAGTTTCGGTTTTTTTTTCAATTTCAGCTTTTTTTTACTATTTAGTATTTCGGTTTTTTTATTTTTTAGATATTTTGGACTTTTTTATATTTTTTTGTATTCCTTTACATTGTCCATAATATGTTAACATATTTTTTTCTATTTTTCTATTTTTTTAAATTTAATTATACCCAATAAGCTAACTCAGCTACAGTAAAAAAACTAACTACAGTAAAAAAAGCCAAAAGCCATCGCTAAAACGAACACTACCTTAAACAGGTTTGTAAGGATCATCGCGGATAATGATAAGTATACCATGAGCTGGAACATTCCAAATCTACAAGATTCATACATTGGAAGTTTGAGGTGTGTTTTTTCTATTTGACATGTTAAGAATGCCATTGCTTATGGCTGCGGCGTACAACTTTTAGCCCTAGCGCAAGCATCTAGAATGCCGATAAACTGCTTTGAAAAAAAAAAAAGCTCGCATACTGTTGGCCTTGGAATAGCAAAGCAACAGAAAAGGAATTGGGCTTGCATACTGTTGGGAAAATTTCACCCACTGCCTGGAAATAAGAAAAGAAGAGGCTCGTTTGCTTTGGAGTTTGGAGGCGTGGTGAGTATGTAGCTCACAACCACGAAGTCACTGCCATGAAACATTATTGAATGATAACAATTTTGTTGGGCTGTCACTTACGAATATAGGAAGTGATCCAAATATTTCCCTTTTTTTAGATCAAGATCTAAAGATTTACTGCTTGTTTAATTAACATATTTTGTTTCCAAGGAAACACAGAAATACTGGGAATGATAGTAATAGAAGTGGTCAGTTATCTGATGACATGACCAAAACAATGGCTGACTGGTAACCAGTTGACCACTGACAAGTGATGTCTGTCGCTTAGAATAAACAGAAAAAAAAAATGCACCTAAGATCATAGCTGGACATCCCCATTAACACGATTACTTCTGTTATGCCTGATATTCTCAATTTCTCATGGACATAACATGGCCATAAGTTACTTTAAAAAAAAAACACACATGACCATCAGTTAACAAAAATCGAAGAGTTGAAACTCCATCACTCATCAGTCACCACCGTTGCGGTGCATTACTCCATTTGCCATTGCATAGCATGGGATTCGATTTCTAACTGGACATACGTAGCAGCAAGATTAGCGACGTACTCTGCATCACCATCCTCGAACAATCTATCAGCTGCTTACCCAACACTGCTCGTTCAGGTGTACTGTCATGGTATTATTGCGTCGTGAATCATTAGTCAGGGGGAAATCAGCCGGAAGGAGGAGGAAGAAGATATTGGGGAAGAAGGGATTGGCAGGACCCAAGGTGCTTGAATGGCAACGGAGACTGTAAAAAGAATCGGTTCTTCTTCCCCAGTATCTTCTTCTTCCTACTTGCAACTGCAGCACCGTTGCTCTCTGCGCAGCGCTACGACTGTCCCACATCCAACCTCTCGACACCGTGGATCAACAACAACGCCTCCTCCCTCCGACACAGTAGCTACGACGACGGTTCGGTCGTCCGTGTGATTGTCCTCCGTTCACCGGTGGTCTGGTCTGCCAACCGGTCCAGACCTGTCAGGGAGAGTGCTACCCTTGAGCTTACCTCGGATGGAAACTTGGTCCTCCGTGATACTGATGGTAACCTCGTCTGGTCGAGCAGCAGCTTAGGGCGGTCTGTAGCTGGCATGGTGATCACCATGAACGGCAACCTGGTGCTGTTTGATCGGACGAATGGTGGCAGTCATTCGATCACCCGACTGACGCACTGGTCCCTGGGCAGTCACTTCTGCAAGGTATGAGGCTCAGAGCGAATCCACACTACCACAACTCTACTTTTCAGTACGGGCGAATAAAAACAACACAGGCAATGTTGAATCCAACATATGTTGCCTTCACGAATATAAGCCTCTGCATCTTGTTGCAGTCTAGGCAGACCGAACGAGATCTGGGTATTATCATATTGCCAGAAGCGAAATCTTGCTATGAACCTTGGTTGCGCACCACTGACTCCAATCTCTTGCCAAGAAATGCAACACCATCAGCTCTTGACCCTTACCGATGTTACTACTTTGACGCCAGCCCAACCGTTGTGAATGCAACAAACAGAGATGACTGTAAGCAAGCCTGCTTGAAGAGTTGCTCCTGCAGGGCCGTCATTTTCAGGTATGGCAAGAACGATTCCCATGGGCCATGGCCGTTGTCCGTGGGTGACGAAGGTATTCTCCTTGCAATCGATACAACCTGACACTGTTCTTTAATGTTGGAAATATAACCAATATTTTAATTCTAATTTTTACTAAGAGGCAAATACAATAAACTAGTGATGCAAAACACATAACTAACAATAGGCTACTTATTGTACTTCAGAAAATACAGTATCAAAATCGATCGAACGCACGAAGGATTTACTGTTGGCTTGATGAATAATAGAAAGCATTGCAGGTTCGATGCAGTGCAAGACGTAGATAACGCAGTGCAGTGAGCAGTCGTGCAGAAACCTTATTGCAGCCCTGTGCAGGTTTTCACGATAGCAACGGCTCAGAAATGCCGCTCCCTTTTTTCACAGTGCACACCGGGAAGAAGAGTCGACGAGACTCAGATGACGCAGCACAACAGTATAAGTTCACAGGAGGAAGAGAATGGAGGCGGTGAGATTTTTGGCTGTATACTCTAGATGTCTCTAAGCATATATATAGACAGACTGATAACTGATATGATTAAAACAGTCATTTACTCACTGGTAACTGACATATTTAACCAGTCATTTACCTACTGATAACTATCTATCATCAAATCCAATAAAGTCTTAAATTCAAACGTTTGAATCACATTCTAATAGAGAGAGAGTGTGATATATGGTTTAACAAAAATAAAGATGAACTTAGGCACAAACATCTTTTGTCTTAGTCATGACGCATGGAAGCACTGCAGAATAATCAGTGGATCAGTGAGCTATTCCTGTAATGTTTTTTCATTTTATCATATCTTTAATTTCTTCCGTAATACATGAACAAACAACCGAAACTCAGTTACATGCAGTATCCTGAAGAGTGAAACACGTTGTACAAGTCCATATACAAATCTTGTTGTATCTGAAATTCTGAATAACCGCTAAATTACAAACCCAAATCAGAAACAAAATCTGAAGAAATCCCAGATCCCTCAGCTAGATAGTAGGAGGCTATTGAGGGCAGCCCAACAATCCTTGGTTAAGCCCTATAATTTTATTAATATATTTTAGTATAAAATTATAAAAAAATAGCAATCATAATCGTATCAGATCCTAAAAAATAAAAAATATAGAGTAAAAAAACATAGGGAGTAGTCTATGAAGAAGGATTTAAAATTTTCAACTTTAAATTCAAAATATGTTAAAAGAATAAAAGATAAGTGTGCGGTCTGACTCGGGTACGGCGGTCGTCGCGCGTGCGCGTGCTCTCATTGGCGCGCGTCGCCCTCGGCAGTGCTGTTCCGGGGAGGCTTCATCTGTTGCATTATCGCCTTCTTCCTACTCGTTTTCCCCTCGTCAGGTCCGATTACCACTCGAGGCCTCAACTCCTTATTACTAGACACAGAATTGAGCTGAAAAATGTGGAAGTTTCCTTTTGGAAAGCACTGAAGCACTTGCGTAGCTTTAAAAGGTGGGGGTTTTTTTTTCTTGTCGAAGTCTTCCTAGTTTTTGGTATATTGGTCGTTAGACAGGTAGGTTTCCACAGTCCATGTCTCTCCCCCAAGTCTATATCAAAGGAGGTTATAGGTTAATGCTGCATCTAGCATGTGAATGGTGGGGACATATGACGACTTGAGCTGGTCAGAGACCGTGCTTTCCCTTTCGAATACTTCATGCGATGACTGATGACTAGTGACTAATCACTTATTGGTAGGCTCTTTCCAAACAAGAAAGGAACTGCACTAAGACTAGTTTACAGGTGATAATTGGTAGGTTCTTTTCAAGCAAATCTGTAGGATCAATTCACATTAAGATAGGCAATCAGAGGGGATGAATAATTGCGAAAACTAAAAATAAATTTTAAGACTCCCTTCTAATTATCTCTACTAACCGAAACCTTGATGCAACACATGCATGCAGTCTCACACTAAAAGGTAAAGAGCACTTACTTTAATTACCTTGCACTAATCCTCTTTTTCTCTCTCCTCTTGCAAAAACTTAAAACCAGCACATCCCCGCTCGTTTTGACTTTTTTTGGCTTCAGCTTCATCTTCTACTTTGTTTCACTATTCAGTATTTCATCTTTTTCTGAATTTTTTTATATATTTTAGGCTTTTTTGTATTTTCCTTTTTTTCCGTGTTCCTTTGTATTGTCCCTAATGGGTTAACATGTTTTTTCTATTTTTATATTTTTTTAAAATTAATTATACCTAAAAAGCTACATCAACTACAGTAAAAAAATCAGCTACGGTGAAATTTCAACCAAAAATCAGAAGCATCGCTAAAACCAGCGTCTAGATATCACGTGATGGACTTTGTTGAGAAAAAACCCTTACCTTGCTTTTACACATGCAGTGAGGACAGCTCACTGTCCTTGACAAGATGTGAGAAGAAATAAGAAATCAGCACTCATGTAGAACTAAATAGTAGAAGTGATGCTAAATAAAATTCTCAGTGCATGCAAACAGAAAACAACTTCCTTTTCTAATGCAAAAGAGAGAACAACTTCAATTAAATCATGCATTCACCGATACCAAATCTCACGTCTCAGCAAAAGCACTTTTTTTAGTCTTTCTCTCCCCTCAAAGAGTTACAACGTACCTGCTTTTCCTTGCTATAGAAGACACCAGAGCGCTGCCGCCTGTTGTTGATTCACTGGTATAGTATAACCAATTCTCTGAATATGCCACTTATGCTCTCTGAAGTGCAGCCTTTGTGGGGACACGTAAACAAGCTTTTCAACTATCTTTGATGTGCTTCCAGAGAGAACGACTTCAGCCTTTTTGGCTTGCGTTGAAACGACTCCGCACGGCCGAATCCACACGCACACACAAAAAGATCACGGTCGAAGCACCAAAAAGCAGCCGCCTGGTATGTATATTATCTTTTTCAAAAGCCACGGCACAAGACCAGAAAGCCGCCGCAGAGCACACCTTCTCTCGGCCAGCATACATGAATAAATAGCGTCCAACTGACTCTGTCTCTAACACGGAAGCACACGCTACAACTCCGTATTTAACTTGTATTTCTGATCGTATACACCTACATGTACACTTATTCAATTATCTGGTTGTCATGTTTATCTTCTACTCTAATACGGAAACAGCCCATATGCAACCATTCCGTATACGACTCTCCTACAGGTACGCGGCCATCACACCGAATACAACTTCAATCCGTATACAACTCGTATACGCGCCGTCCGGGCACATGCAGCCTTGCCGCTTGCCTCCGCTTCACATGCAGCCTTGGCCATGACGCATCTCCGCGCCTCCAACGCCACATCATCTTTATGTGCATTGTTCTCTAGCCTGAACATCCCGCATGACATCCTTGACCGATAGAACCTCAGTTCCTCCCTGAACTTAGTCTCGAAACCTCAGTTCCACCCTGAACCTAGTTTCAGTCCCGTCATCGACCATGTTCCGCCTCAAGCAACACCTGCACATGAATAACCACGCAACCACGTACGAGCACAAGTCCACGACTGGACTCAAGTCAATCTGCACAATACCTCACACGAGCGTATCATGCAACATACGACAATCCGTACACACGAACATCAATCCGTACACGCAACACACCATAAGTAAAATCATAATCAACGTTATCAATTATTCATCACCTAAAATAACCGAGATCTGACCATATAGTCTAACAAAATCACACCGGATGTCTGGAACACCAGACTTAACAAGACTAATAGATCATGGATACATCCTTGCGTTTGTATCATAGTTCCTGTAAGATGACCGCAATGTGTGGGCAATTTCCAAGCAAGAAACGGTGGTGATATCCTGTAATTGGTATGCTCTTCCCAGGCAGACTCATGAGCATTGGCCTTGTTCAAAAGAATTATGACTTTTATCTTTTGATTGATTATAGAAAAGATTAGAGGAGTAAGAAATACTCATGTTAAGAAGTTATAAGTCACATGGTTTTCACGAGAAAATACATGAATACACGCGCGCATGTGTGATTAGCCAAAACCCTCCTCAATCATCCCATCCATAATTCAAGAAGTGGCATGGACTCCATCTTATAAATTGGTTTCCTCCATCTTATCTTACCAATATGGTACTAAATCTTGTATACTTTAAAATTAAAAAAATAGATCTCACTCCATAGATCTATTTCTAACAATTACAACTCCTCTGCTTACCTCAAGGTGCAGCTTAGCCCCACTGCTTCTGCCTCTAGTGGAAACAAAAAGTAGGTGATGTTAGGTGCTACACTTGCAGCAATTACTACTCTTGTATTGGTCGTCATTGTTGTCACTCTTTTTGTACGGAGGAGAAAGAAGTACCAGGAAATAGATGAGGAATTAGATTTTGATCAATTTCCTGGAATGCCATTGAAGTTTTCGTTTGAAAAGTTGAGAGGATGCACTGAAGAATTCAGTAAAAAGCTTGGAGAAGGTGGATTTGGATCGGTTTTTGAAGGGAAATTAGGTGAAGAGAGAATTGCAGTGAAACGCTTGGAAAGTGCTAGAAAAGGAAAGAAAGAATTCATGGCAGAGGTCGAGACTATTGGCAGCATTGAACACATCAATCTTGTCAGGCTGATCGGCTTTTGCGCAGAGAAATCACATAGGCTTCTAGTATATGAATATACGTCGAGAGGGTCACTTGATAGGTGGATCTATTACCGCCATAACAATGACCCTCTTGATTGGTGCACCCGGTGTAGGATCATTCTGGATATTGCCAAGGGCCTATGCTATCTTCATGAGGAGTGCAGGCGAAAAATTGTTCATTTGGACATCAAACCACAAAATATTCTCTTAGACATGCTGCATTACTTTTCCAGTTGTAATCATTTCATTGAAGTAATATTCACACAGGAGTAAGGTTATTACTCTCTCAGAGGAAGACTCGAATCTGTATAAAAATCCCTGTGTCTTTTCTCTGTGTGATCATAACTAGGTCTTCAAGAGTTCCCTTGAATCCAAATAATCATATGTAAGATCGGTATTAAAATACCGACGCTAACTTTCTAATGATGTGTTTTTTCAAGACAGGATCTAAAAGTATATTGTAGTATAAATTATACCGAGTTTTATCTATACTGACCAAAATCACATACGACTATTTTTTTTATATACAGCCTCTCGCGAATAGTTCAGAATTCAAAAAAATTTTACCATAAGTCACAGCCCAAAAGAAACCACCCGTGGTGGTAGGAGGAACGAATCTGGATGCCTAAGGTCTATTCAATGGCAACAAAGAAAGCAATTGATTCATGTTGATTTAGGGCAGATCTGTGCCGCCAATGTTTGATCCAACTTCCAGGGGAATTTGAGATGATGTGGTTGCACTAGAGGAGAGGAAATTAGCAATAATTGCGGGGAGTGGGGATCATTTGTGTGTGTATATGTATAATTACTATTCTACGCATAGGTGTAGAATGCTCGTTGGAAAGCTGCTATTGTGTATGAGTGAAGTTATGGCTAAACACACGTAAAGTTCACTACTATAGAAATACTATTACTAGACGCCAAATCATAAACGGTTTTGTGAAACCGTCTGTGATGTACACTATCATAAATAGTTTTAATTTGGAGACCGTCTATATTGTTGGTGGAAGGAAAACACAGACGGTTCTTACCGATGAACCGTATGTGATACTGGAATATCACAGACTGTTTTTGTTAAAAAAAAATCATCTGTGATAATCCGGCTATGTATTTATTGCGCCGCTCAGAACCGCATCTGGTTTCATTTCGATCCAAATATAGCCGGTGCTGCAGCTAGAGGCGGCTAGGCTTTCAGGCCATTTAATTTGGTGAAAGGAGGCTTATTTGACAGGTGAGCTTTGAAGATTCATCAAGTTCTTGGTTGCCTTAGATATGGTTAGTAATGAAATTTGTTTTTCGTTGCATCAAAATTTAGATCTAGCTAATTTTTGATGACTGTTATATATATACTTTGAAGATCTAGCTAATTTAGATTTAACTAGCCTCAATGCATGTGGTATATATGTAGTAATGATTAATTAATTTAATTTTTAATACTATGTTGTTATATATGTGCATAATACAGGACCAAAGCTAGATGTATACCGCGAACCGTGTGAGTGAAGAGTACATTAATGGCGTGTCTACTTTTACAAGAGCTGCCGAGGAGGATATGTTGAATATGGGGGTGAAATATATATATTGTCCATGCACTGACTGCGAAAATTTAAAGATGTTTAATAATCGAGAGCAGATTGAAGCGCACTTGATTCGGAGGGGTTTCAAAAAGGGTATATGTGTTGGACCAGTCATGGCAAAGTCAATGATATGCCGCCGGATGACATCGCCGATGAAGTCAATGATATGCCATCAGATGAAATCACCGGTGAAGTCAATGATATGCAGCCGGATAATATCGATTGTTGTTTGGATTCGAATAGGCTGCACGATGACAATCTAGATCAGATACTTTATGATGTAGAAGAGAACTATGATGAGAGAATGTTAAATTCTGGGGTTTGATGGAGGACTCGGAGAAACTTTTGTTCACGTGCTGCAGGTCAAAGCACACGAAATTGTCAGCTATGCTTGAACTGTTGAAATTGAAGGCAAGCAACGATTGGTCTGACAAGAGTTTCACTGCGCTGTTAGGTCTTTTAGCGGATATGCTTCTGCAAGAAAATGAGTTGCCTAAAACCACGTATAAAGCCAAGAAGATTCTTTGTCTATTGGGAATGGAAGTAGAAAGAATTCATGCATATCCGAACGACTGTATCCTCTCCAGAGTACTCTCCCGCGCACGTGTCGGTGGCATCACTACGTGTACTCTCCAGAGTATAAATAAGACGTGGTTGATATTCCCACGCACTCTACGGAGTATAAATAAGATGTAGCATCGAGGTCCGCCTCTGCACTGTCGGACCCCGGAGCAACGACTCCTGGATCCTCTGTGTAAATCGCACTATCCCAGGAAAAGCTAGTGCACACAGGTTTAACAGCAATGTATATCATGCAAAAATAACCACGAAATATTATTAAACGAAAATACGGCCTTAAGGCCAAGTCTTACAATAAAGGCATAAGGCCAACAAAATAAACAAAAACAGCGGAAAGATAGTAAAGGTGGCAGCACAGCCCATCCAGCCTCCCACAGGCGAATGACTGTAAGACGCGTCTTACTCGCTGAAGTAGTCCTCACCGTCGTAGTCGCCCTCGAAGTCTGGCAACAGATTTAGCAAGGTGAGTACAAAGAGTACTCCCAAGGTAAGCAAGTAATTGCTTACGCAAGTTACACCAGGAATTATAACAGAGTTGATGCATGCATAATGGATATCAAAGGAAAGCTTAATAGGGCAATGTGCGGAAAGCAATACTTGAATTTAAATACAATAACGTAAATACGAAAAGCTGAAATTTAATATAGTATAAGAAACTTTGTTTTAACAAGTATTACCGTTAGTGTAGGCTCCAGCCCACACTAACCTATCCACGGGAATCCACCCGGACCGGAACCAAACCATCTTTTGTTTGCTCAAAAACCAGGTTTATAAAATCCAAGTCTAATCTGTGACAACTTTACTCAGCATGTCCATGACCGTGGACATAGCTATCTAGATAGGTTTCTAACTCTGCAGAGGTGTATAACTTTACCCACAAGATATTCCCTCTCACTTGAGCCACGCGATAAACACACTACCTTAGGTGTGCGGCGGAGAGTTCATGACAAGGCCGTTCCGATGATCCATCGCCAAAATAATCACACTGCCACTAAGGTTTCACCACAACTCGAATCCACGAGTTGGAGCCCCCTTTGGTGCCATGTGAGACTTCCTACAGCCTACACCGCGCTCACATTCAGCCTATAGCGAGACTATGTTTGGAACTTCACAAATTACTTAGCCAGGTCCGTCCCATACCGGACTTGTGGTAGTACGAAGTGACTTCGTAAAATGAATCACAGAAACGGTCCTTAAGTGGATTTAGGGTCAACCACATACCCCCGTGCACGATAATCAACCAGGTGTCACCAAACACGAGGCATACCGGCACCCACCACCTAACCATTAGCTTAAGTCCAAAATCATGTTTCTATCTTTCATTTTTAAGTAATTTTCATAAACCACCCTTGACTCTCCGAAGTCAAGGTTTCATTTCCAAACTGACATTTCATGTGAAATAGTTGATCCCACCTAAAGTTGTATTAAGCCGGGCTAAGAATTTCTACAAAATTTCTAGTTAATACTATGGTACTAACTAGTTTTCAGCTAGGGTGACAAGGTATATGAATTCGGGATTTCAAATGGCTATAATCAAAGGATTATGGGTGTAACTATCTTTAAAACAATTTGAATTATATTTGAGTAAAGATACGCATGCATATACAGTAAAACAATATAAATAATTTAAAATACTAGGTTCAACATGGTCAAAGGTGTAACTTGCCTTGATCGAAGTCTTGCTGCGATTCGTCGAATTCAAACTCTCCGGAATCGTTAATATCTAACGAAAGAGCCAATTCAAAGAAAATTCAAAACAAAATTCAAATGAAATCCAAATAACTTCCAAAAATTATAAAATAAACTGGGAGACAGAATTTTGAATTTTGGATGTGGACTAACAATTCTTGGAAAGGAATTGAGGCTTTTAAAAGAAATTAGAAATTTTAATTTAAATTTAAATCTTGGGATTACAAAATATATTCAAGCAAAATTTAAATAAATTTCAAAAATTCAAAATTATTCCATAAATGGATAGATCATGATTTTAGAAAAATTTAGAAATTTGAATGGGTCAATTTGGAGTTAAAATGCAAAAGTTATAGCCTTCCAAAGTTTAAATTCAAAATAAAAGAAAAAGGGTATTTTCTAGATTTATTTTTAAACCGAAAAGGATTTATGACGTCAGCACGAATTATTTTTCTAAAGGAAATTACAGATTATGACGTCAGCCCTAGGGTTAATATATTCGGGCAGAGGCTAACAGGTGGGGCCCGGGTGTTGTGGACCGGGTCCACGGACCCGAGGGAAGGGTGAGGTGGCATGCGGGTGCGCGGGGAGCGGGGTGGCGCTGATGTGGCGCCACGTGGCTGCCGCGTGGTCGCTGCGTGGCTGCCACGTCACGGCTTTATGCCGACGTGGTCGCGCACGCGCGAGGTGGCGGGGGAGGCGCACAGGTGGCGCTGGCGTGGCGCCCAGCTGGCGGCCACGCCTGCTGCCACCTCAGCCCGGCGGTTGACGGGGCGGGCGGCCGGCGGTGGTGCACGGGGACCGATGGTCGCCGGCGCTCTGGTGAGCGGCGGCGCCGGCCGGCGGTACCAAAATGAAGAGGGGGACGCGGGGAGCACTCGGGTACCTTCTGCGACGCTCGAGGATGACCGGAACGGAAGATCGGCGGAGAGGGGCGGCGGTTGGAGGAGGGTTCACGGTGGCGGAGCAGCTCCGGTGGTGTAGATGCTCGGGGGAGTGGTCGCTGAGGATCGTCTGGGCACCAGCAAGGTCGGGGAGACACCGGCGAGGAGCGGGGAAGCCCGAGGCGGCTGCGATTGCTCGCCGGAGTTGCTGGTGGTCGGCGGACCAAAACGAGTGAAGGGGGGCTCCGGGCTTAGTTCTTGCGAATTGGGGGCACGGGGAGTGGCGGTGTGGGTAGAGGAACCTCGGGGTGCGGGTTTTATAGGCCGGGGAGGGGGTAACGGCCGCGCACGACCCGCCGGTTTTGAAATGGACGGGGAGGATGAATGTGCCGTGAAGGGGGGCGTAATTGGGGGACTTTATGCCTGCAACGGATCGGGGGAGGGGTTAATTTGAATCTGCGGTGGTGCGGGGGAATGAATTGGCAAGAAACCGAAGCTTTCAAAGCTTCGGTTTTCAATCAATGGCGGTGGCAGCGGCGGCGATCGCGCGAGGAAGAAAGGAAAGGGGTGGGGACGAAGGGCCTGACAGGCGGGGCCCAACAGTCAGCGAGAGAGGGAAAAGGAAGGAGCGAGGAGGCGACGGTTGGATCCGCGACGCGTGGCGAGTGGAATAGATCGGGACCGCTGGCGCGTTGCGAAGGGGTAAGTGAGCGGGGACGGCCGAGATTCGATCCGACAACGAAGATTAAATCGGGGCCGATCGGTGCTTAAGTGGGAGGCGGCTGCGATGAGGTACGGCAATAGGGGCGGCCGGATGAGGCCACGTGCGATCGGAGGGGAGAATGAAGCGCGGCGGCGGTAAGTTGGTACGCTGGCGGCGAGGATTAAGTCGGGCGTGGAGCGGGCGGTCCGATGTGCGACACGCGTCGCATGCGGAGAGAGGAAGGCGGAGAGGTTTAAGTCGGTCGGGACGGTGAGGGGAATCCGGCGGGCGGAGGGGGCTCCGATGGCTGTAACGCGGCGGGCCGAGGGAGGGTTTGGGATTTTAATTTCCTTTTTGATTTCCAGAAATGCTATTTAGCTTTAGAAAACTCAGAAAAATACCAAATAAATTTTAAAAAATCCAGAAAAATTCAGAGAACTATCTGGAACTAATTGGGACTTAATAAAAATATTTTCCACCCAATTTGATAAGTATTTTTTGGAAAAAACATAGTTTGACTTAAAAGGGAAGTTTTTAATCCTTTATAAAATCTGGAAAATTAATGTAATCTCATATTTGACTTTAGGAAGCTGAATTACATTTGTTTTAACTTTCAGTAAGGTAATAAATTCATTTTTGGCTTTTATAAATTAAAGTTTTTAATTTTTCTCAAATCAGGACTTTGACATAACTCTAGAAAAATCCAATAAATTCCAGAATTGATTTTTAATAAAGGAACAAAATTTTGGGATGTTACATGCACGCACTCTATGTAGTATAAATAAGACATAACGTCGAGATCCGCCTCCGCACGCACTCTACGGAGTATAAATAAGACGTAGCGTCGAGGTCCGCCTCCGCATGCACTCTACGGAGTATAAATAAGACGTAGCGTCGAGGTCCGCCTCCGTACGCACTCTACGGAGTATAAATAAGACGTAGTATCGAGGTCCGTCTCTGCACGCACTCTACGGAGTATAAATAAGACGCAGTGGGGGACGCCTTCGCACGCACTCTACTGAGTATAAATAAGACGTAGCGTCGAGGTCCGCCTTCGCACGCACTCTACGAAGTATAAATAAGACGTAGCGTCGAGGTCCACCTCCGCACGTACTCTACGGAGTATAATTAAGACACAGATGTTGTCCCTACGCACTCTACTGAGTATAAACAAAACACGGATGTCCCGCGCACGCGTCTGTGTTATCACTACACGTTCTCTCCGGAGTATAACTAAGACGTGGTTGATATTCCCACGCACTCTGCGGAGTATAAATAAAGCGTTGCAGAGGCTTGCCTCTACGCGCATTTTGCAGGGTGCAGATAAGGCGCAGCAGAGGCTTGCCTCCGTGCGCATCCTGCGGGGCATAGATAAAGCGCAGCAGAGGCCCGCCCGCCCCCGCGCGCACCCCAGGGAGCGCGTACAAGACGTGGGGGCGTTGTCCTCGCGCGCGCGCATGGCCCGACGATAGAAATGATGGACGCCGCCCAAGTTAGGAAGGCACGAGCTCCGCTTCCACCGCTTCGCAGGGTAGGGGACGGAGCGTGTCAAGACCCGAATATGCAAATTCAGACTCTCAGTGTAAACTGCACTAGTTCAGGATCACGCTAGTGCACACAGTCAAACATAGATATAATCACAACCATACACACGGTAATAATAAAGAAAAATTCAAATATCGATAAATCTCAAAGGTACGACCTTATGGCCAAGCTTACAATATCTCTAGCCGGAAGGGCTCAACAAAATAGCAGCGAAAATCCAAAATAAAGCGTAGCGGCCAATCGACAGGCCCACAGGCTATCGAGTGGAGAACGAAGCCTAATCCGTAAAGTCGTCGAAATACTCTCCTTCTGGAACCTCCTGCTGATAATACTCCTCGTCCTCAACTGAGCAACATAGGCGTAAAGCCGTGAGTACATTGGTACTCAGCAAGTTGTTTGTAACAAATGAATGCAATATAGTATGCAAGGCTTACCATGGAAGGCTGAAAGGTTAATTTGCATAAAAGATATTTCACGGCAAAATATGATAAATAGATTGAAAGCTGAATTTAACTGAAAAAGATAATAATAAATAATTAAAGGATTGAACATAAACCACTTGTGAACACCTACTCACAAGCTAAGCCAACAGTGAACCACCTGTCCACTCAACATAAACCACCAAGTTCAAAAAGGTAACACTAACCCTCGTATGAAATCACCGAGCACTGTCCATGACCGAGGACGCGGCTATTCGAATAGTTTTACACTCTGTAGAGGTTGCACAACTGTACCCACACGATGAGTTTAGCCTCGATCTCAGGAAATCAAAACAAGGCCTTTACAATGCTCTACCTCAACCCAACTTTGTCTGCTAGGGTTTCGCATCACACCCCCCTTGCGCCACATGGAAATCAGCAACCATATCCATCACAATGGCAGAATTGAAATTGAAATATTACAAATTAATCAGTCAGGTCCATCCCATACTAGATATGTGGTTTGCACAATTAAGCTCAGATCAACGGCGCATAAAGTTAAGTCCTTAACATTACCTGGGCGAGGCTACCACATCCCCCGAAGTGAACCTACGCTTCCCCCTTTACTGCACGATCACTCGCCCGAGTGCAAAAGCCAATTTTGTATATCCACGCCAATGACACACCAATGTCATGGCCCAAATTTTAATAAACGTGGCACCAATCACAGTTACATATCTCATTAAGTCAAATTAACAATTCACATTTGATGATGGAACCAATCGTAAATCAAGCAAGACTTAACATCTAGTCGTACCAACCCATGTGACCAATATTCTAGCATCACTAGTAAATTTCCCAACCTATGGTGACAATGGTATCATGGTGTTTCAAATTATCAAGGAGGGATAAACAACATGGGACAAAACTACCAGTTGCAAGGTTTGAATAAAAGTAGCGATGCAATGTAGCTTGAACCAAATTAATTAAATAATAGATTGAAAAATTGGGTTCAACATGATCAAAGGACATGACTTGCCTTGGTTATGCTCAGCGAGGTACTCCTGGTCTTCGGGCGTAGAACCTGCTCATCCGGAATCCGAATTAACGAGAGAGAAAACGACTAAAACAACGAAAACACATAAAATGATAAGCAAATGAACTCTAAAATTCATGAAACCAGAACCAAAAGCTAGAGCTCGATTTTAGATGAATTTAGAAAAAAGAATGGGGTCAATCGGAGCTAGGACGGAGGAGAACGGGCTCTCAAAAAATAAATCTAAAATTAAATCGGGAAAATTGAAAAAGGTTACTATGCTGTGGACCGGGCGCACGGGGAACGCGGTCCACGGTGGACGCGGCGCATGGAACAGTGCGCGCGCGGCCGGCGGGTAGGGCTGACGTGGCGGGCGCTGGTGCCGCCACGTGTCATGCTGACGTGGCGCTGACGTGGCGACACGTGGCACCCCGGGTGTGGGCTCGGCTGACGTGGCGCTGACGTGGGATGTCCGCGTGGCATGCCACGTCGGATAGGGCTGACGTGGCCTAGGGCTGACGTGGCATGGCTCGGGCGTGGGCGGCGGCGGCGGGGATCCGACGGCGGAGAACGGAACGCGCGGCACGATCTGGGCCTTTGGCTCAGATCTGAATCTGCGGTGGGGATGCGGCGGCGCGGAGGTGGGGCGGCGGCGATGGACGACGCATGGCTGGCGCGCCGCGCAAAGCGTTGCGCGCGGGCGCGGGAGCGCGGGGGTGCGCGGGATCCGGGCGCGGGGACCGAGGTGAGGCGCGAGGTGACGCGGGCGACGGGGGCTCACTGGCGACGGGGACAGCGGCGAGGACAGGGCTCCGGCGGCGAGACGACTCCAGCGACGACGCAGAGGCGGAGGCGTGGCACGGACGGCGGCGGAGCGGCTCTGGCAGCGGCGTAGGCGCGAGGACGGGCGAGGAGCAGCGGCGGCGAGTTCGGGCGATGGGCACGCGAACCGAGGCGGGCGACGGGTTAAATGCACACGAACCGAGGGAGTTCAATCCTGAGACGATCGCGGGCGATCCGACGGTTCGGTTTGGACGGCTCGGATGCAGCCACGAAGTGCGATCCGATCGACGCGGGCGGCGCGAGCGCTTGGTCTTTGCCGCGTGGCGCATCCAACGGCGCGGGGCGATGCGCGGTTAGGGTTAGGGTTTGCGGGTGCGGGCGCGGGCGCGAGGTCGCGGATGCGCGACACGCGGCGCGGGAGGGAATCGGGCGGCGGAGGAGCGGGCAAGGCGCGGGCGCAGCGCGGCTGGTGCCGCCGCGTGGCATGCGCGGATGCGCGGCGCGAGGGCGCGGGGCGGATCGGACGGCCGAGGTGGCGGGTGGGAAGGGAGTGTACGGCGGCGTCGGCGACGCGGGCCGGATGGCCGACGTGTGGCCGGCGGCGGGATCGAGCGGCGGGGAGAGTTTTAATTCTTTTTCCTTTTCCAGAAATCCAAGTAATGATCGAAAAGCTCTAGAAAATAGCAAATAAATTCCAAAAATACCAGAACATTCCTTGAGACCTGAATAATCCAAATAAAATATTTACAACTTGTGTTAATGTTTATTTTAATCATATTAAATCATTTAAAATTCTAAAAATTCATTTGAAGCTTGAATTAATTTCAGAGAATTCCAGAAAATTCATTTTTAAATTCTTGGCTTTAAAAATATCAGAAAAACAGGATGTTACAAACCTTACCCCCTTAAACGAGATCTTGACCCCGAGATCTGGGCCAACTAAGAGAATAGGTTCGGAAACTTTGCTCTGAGGTCCTCCTCGCGCTCCCAGGTGACTTCCTCCTCGGAATGGTTGCTCCATTGGACTTTGCAAAAACGGACCACTTTACTCCGGGTGACTCGCTCTGACACTTCCAAAATTTTGATTGGGTGCTCCTTGTACGACAGATCCTCTTGCAGGTCCACTGCCTCAACTGGCACAACCTCCTCTGGCACACGCAAACACTTCTTCAGCTGGGACACATGGAAGACGACATGTACTCCACTGAAGGACGCAGGTAGCTCCAACTGATAAACAACCTCTCCCCTGTGTTTCAGAATCCTGAACGGACCAACATATCTCGGTGCAAGCTTCCCTTTTAGCTGAAACCTCTTCACACCCTTGAAAGGTGTGATTCTGAGATACACAAAATCATCTAGCTCAAAATTCAGCTCTCGACGTCTGGTATCTGCATAACTCTTCTGTCTGGCCTGGGCGGTTTTCAACCTCTCCTGTATTAAACGGACCTTGTCCTCAGCTTCTTTCAAACAATCTGGACCAAAAACCTGGTCTTTCCCCGTCTCTTTCCAATTGAGAAGGGTTCTGCATTTCCTGCCATGAAGTGCCTCAAACGGTGACATCTGCAAACTGGCCTGATAACTGTTGTTGTCTGAAAACTCTGCAAAAGGTAAACAACTGTCCCACTTAGACCCATGATCGAGCACACAGGCTCTCAATATGTCCTCAAGGATTTGATTGACTCGCTCTGTCTGAGGGTGATAAGCTGTACTGAAATTCAGGTGAGTTCCCATAGCCTTATGGAAACTACCCCAAAAACGAGAGGTGAACTGCGATCCACGATCTCACGCTTCATGCTTGGCCACCAATACTTATCCTTAATATCCTGATACATCTTGGTACTGCTTGGATAAATCGAATACAACGACTCATGAGCCTCTTTTAACAACACATCCTTTAGCTCTTGCTTATTGGGTACACACAAACGCTGCTTGGACCACAGGGTTCCTTGATCATCTACTGTAAATCCTAACTCTTTTCCTTCACTCAAATTCTTCCTGATCCGCTGAAATGCTTCATCATTTGGTTGAGCCTGACGAATCTGACCATCCAAGGTCGGCTGCAACTCCATAGCTGCCAAAAATCCATGTTCAACCAACTCAAGGCTAAGCTTCTGAAATTCCTCATGCAACGCTGGCTGACTCTCTCGAACCATCACTGAATTGCAATATACCTTTTTGCTCAAGGCATCTGCAACAACATTGGCCTTCCCGGGATGATAATGTATACCAACATTATAATCCTTTATCAGCTCTAACCACCTCCTCTGTCTGAGGTTAAGCTCGGACTGGGTAAAGATGTATTTCAGACTCTTATGATCCGTGTAAACCTCACATCTATTACCCATCAGATAATGACGTCAAATCTTTAAGGCATGCACTACGGCTGCTAGCTCCAAATCATGAGTAGGGTAGTTCTCCTCATGCGGTCTCAACTGACGTGAGGCATAGGCTACCACTCTCTTGTCTTACATCAAGACAAAACCCAAACCTTTGCGAAAGGCATCGCAAAATATCTCAAAATTCTTATTGATATCAGGCAACACAAGCACTCAGCCTGTGGTTAAACTCACTTTAAGTTTCTGAAAACTTTTCTCACATTCTGGTGTCCAAGTGAACTTCTTTTCCTTTTTGAGCAACTGAGTGAGAGGTCTGGCTATACTGGAAAATCCCTCAATGAAGCGACGGTAATATCCTGCCATACCCAGAAAACTCCTGACTTAGGTCACTGAAGTAGGCGATTGCCAATCCAAAATATCTCTCACTTTACCAGGGTCAACTACGACTCCCTCTACTGTCATTACATGACCTAAGAAGGCAATTTCCTTCATCCAAAACTCACATTTGCTGAACTTAGCATACAACTGATTATCCCTCAGCTTCTGTAATACCAATCTCAGGTGCTCCTCATACTCTCTCTCATCCTTGGAGTATATCAAAATGTTGTCAATGAACACAACGACAAACTTGTCTAAATATTCCATGAACACCTTATTCATGAAGTATATGAAGTAAGCTGGGGCATTGGTCAAACCAAACGACATCACTATGAACTCGTATAAACCATAACGAGTCGAGAAGGCTGTCTTGGGTATATCCTCCTTATGGATCCTCATCTGATGATACACTGACCTCAAATCAATCTTAGAGAACACTCCAGCTCCCTTAAGCTGATCGAACAAGTCATCAATCCGGGGCAAAGGGTACTTGTTCTTGATGGTGACCTCATTAAGTGCTCTGTAGTCCACACACATGCGCTGACTACCATCCTTCTTCTTGACGAATAGCACTGGCGCTCCCCACGGGGATGAACTCGGTCTGATATAACCCTTATCCAAAAGCTCCTGAATTTGCTTCTTCAACTCTGCTAAATCATTGGCTGGCATCCGATAGGGTCTTTTGGAAATCAGAGCGGTACCTGGTATAATCTCAATCAAAAACTCGACCTCCCTCTCTGGTGACATACCTGGAAGATCATCTAGAAACACGTCGGGGTACTCGCTGACGACTGGTACACCCTCCAACTGGATCACCTTTCTCTGGCAAACCATGGCGGACTCCGGCTGGCACTCACTGGCTGCAAACTGAACCTTGATCCCATCTGAACTGGTCAAGGTTACTGCCCTGCTCCCACAGTCTAACACTGCCTGCTACTTCTGAAGCCAATCCATTCCCAAGATTACATCTAGGGACTGGATATCCAACAAGATCAGGTCGGCCCTGAACTCAACTCCCTGAATGGTTATCCTAACTCCTGGACAAGCTAGGTTGGATCTCAACTCAGAACCGGGGGATTGGATTAAAAGAACAGATCCAAGAGCAACAGTTTTTAATTGTTGCTTTAAAGCAAAACTCCAAGAAACAAACAAATGCGAAGCTCCAGAATCAAACAAAACTATAGCAGGAACTGAATGGACTAGAAACGTATCGATCACAACATCTGGTGCTGCCTGGGCATTCTCTGCGGTGACGTGGTTAACCTGACCTCTCACCACCGGCGTCCTGCTGGCCTGTCCTGATGCCGGGGGTGCTCCTCGTTCTACTCCTGGGGTAGGAGTCCGACCGGGAGTGGCTCCCAAGTCGAAGCGAACTGGCGTCGGGGCCTGTCTCTGGGGCACTTGCTCGCATAGTGTCCCACCTCATGACACTTGAAGCAAGTGACAGACGCTGCTGAATTATTGCTCTTCTGCTGCCGACCATTTGGAGCCACCAGACGCCATCTGGATCCAACCGACGTGGTGTCCGAGTGGGGTCTGAAACTTGGCTCTCTTTGGGCACTCGTGCCGGCTGGTAAGAACCAAAGCGAGGCCTCAGAGACTGGTGAGACTGAGATCCCTGTTGGATCAACCTCCTCTTGCGAGACTCCTCGAGTTCGCGGCGACTCTCCCCAATGAGAATGGCCTTGTCCACCAACTGCTGGAAACTGGCATAGTCGTTGCCTATGACTTGCACCTTCAAAGCTGAGTTCAAGCCCTTCTTGAACCTCTTCTAGCGCTTTGCATCTGAAGCTACATCCTCTGGGGCGTAGCGAGCTAGCTGAGTGAATTTATTGAGGTATTCACTCACTGACATGTTCCTCTGCTGCAACTCCCGAAACTCATCCTTCTTCATCTCGACGACTCCATCCATGACGTGGGCAGTATGGAAGGCTTTAGCAAATTCCTTCCAAGTGATGCGGTTCTGATCCTTATGGGCGGCACAGTAGTTCTCCCACCACTCTGCTGCGGGTCACTCAAGCTGGTGTGCTGCATACAAAACCTTCTCCCTGTCGGTGCACTGGGCCAAGTTCAGTTTCTTCTCAACTCAACGGACCCAGTCATCGGCCTCCAAAGGCTCTGAAGAACTGGAGAAGACAGACGGTCTCGTCCTCATGAACTCTGCGTAGCTGGACTGCTGACGAGGTGCTGCTGGTGGTACTGGCTCCTGGTGCTATCACTGCATCATAGTCTGCATATTTTGCATCATCTGAGTCTGGGCCACCAAAAACTGACTGAGAGCAGGGTCCAAGATTGGTGGAACTGGCTGCGCAGCACTGCTCTCCGGATCCTGGTTCGCCTGGTTGCGGCTACAAGAGTTCCTGGTATCAACCATCTTGCTGCTGAAAGAGGAAACAACTGTTGACTGACCAAAGGTAAAAGACGAGGGGTAAAAGCATAGATAAGAGGTAAATGCGTCTAAGAGGGTTTTGCTAATGGAAACCTACACTACACAAACACTTAGCCAAAAGGCTAACAACAAAACTGAGCAAAAAGATTGATATGATCGCAATATAATGCTTTTAAGGCAAGATTTGCAGCTCACATCACACACAACTGCAAATAAAATCCAACGTGTCTACTCGCACTATCTACTCTGAAGGCTCCCACTCGGGTCCTGATAAATACGGTATACTACTCTCATCCTCTGAATCGCTGTAGACAACCCACGAGTTGCGGACCGGCGGCGACTGCTCTCTGACGGGGGCTGGAGTGAACTGACTGAGGTACGCTCGACGATCACCGGTGACACGACGTCTAGGACCGGGGCTCGGCGGTGTAGGCGACGGTAGAGGTACTGGCGACTGCGGTCGGGGCTCCTCCCTGACTGGCTCCGTCAAGCTAGGGATGACTCCATACTGCTCCTTGAACTTGCGGATCAGTCTGGCCATGTTGATCTTGTATAGCTGGCAAAGGCGTCGGATGGCTTTGTACGCCACTCCTTGTGCTGACATCTCTCCACTAGCACCGGTATTCTTGAAGCCGTGGTATAGAACTTGCTTGCCGACTCGGGTGGTGAAGTACAGCCTGGTGATGCTCCCGAAGCGTTGGCCTTTGTGCTTAAGGAAACTCAAATATCGATAAATCTCAAGGTACGACCTTATGGCCAAGCTTACAATATCTCTACCTAGAAGGGCTTAACAAAATAGCAGCGGAAATCCAAAATAAAGCATAGCAGCCAATCGACAAGCCCACAGACTATCGAGTGGAGAACGAAGCCTAATCCGTGAAGTCGTCGTAGTACTCTCCTTCTGGAACCTCCTGCTGATAGTACTCCTCTCCCTCAACTGAGCAACATAGGCGTAAAGTCGTGAGTACATTGGTACTCAGCAAGTCGTTTGTAACAAATGAATGCAATATAATATGCAAGGCTTACTAATGGAAGGCTGAAATGTTAATTTGCATAAAAGGCATTTCACAGTAAATATGATAAACAGATTGAAAGTGAAGCTTAACTGAGAACAATAATATTAAATAATCAAAGGAGTAAATATGAACCACTTGTGAACATCTATTCACAAGTTAAACCAATGGTGAACTGCTTGTCCACCTCCAAGTTTAAAAGATAACAATAACCGTCGTGTGAAATCCCCGAGCAATGTCCATGACCGAGGACGCGGCTATTCGAATAGTTTTACACTCTGCAGAGGTTGCACAACTGTACCCACACGATGTGATTAGCCTCGATCTCAGGAAATCACAACAAGGCCTTTACAATGCTCTACCTCAACCCAATCCTGCCCGCTAGGGTTTCACATCACACCCCCCTTGCGCCACATGGAAATCAGCAACCATGTCCATCACAATGGCAGAATTGAATTGAAGTATTACAAATTAATCAGCCAGGTCTATCCCATACTAGACATGTGGTTTGCACGATTAAGCTCAGATCAATGACGCACAAAGTTAAGTCCTTAACATTACCCGGGTGAGGCTACCACATCCCCCGAAGCGAACCTGCGCTTCCCCCTTTACTGCACGATCACTTGCCCGAGTGTAAAAGATAATTTTGTATAACCACACCAATGACACACCAATATCATGGCCTAAATTTTAATAAACGTGGCACCAACCACAGTTACATATCTCATTAAGTCAAATTCATAATTCACATGTAATGATGGAACCAATCGTAAATTAAGCGAGGCTAAGCATCTAATCGTACCAACCCACGTGACAAATAATCTAGCATCACTAGTATGTTTCCCAACCTATGGTGACAAAGGTATCATGGTATTCCAAGTTATCAAGGGGGAACAAAGTCAATTGAGACGATAATTACCGATACAAGGGTTTGTATAAAATAGCAATGCAATGTAATTTAAAACAAAAATAATTAAATAATATATTTCAAACTGGGTTCAACATGATCAAAGGACACGACTTGCCTTGGTTATGCTCAGCGAGGTACTCCTGGTCTTCGGGCGTAGAGCCTGCTCCTCCGGAATCCGAATCTATCGAGAGAGAAAACGATCGAAACCAAAGAAACACATAAAATGATAAGAAAATGAACTCCAAATATCACAAAACCAGAACCAAAATCTAGAGCTCGATTTTAGATGAATTTAGAAAAAAAAACGGGGTCAATCGGAGCTAGGACGGAGGAGAACGGGCTCTCGAAAAATAAATCAGAAATTAATTCGGGATAAATGAAAAAGGTTACTGTGCTTTGAACCCGGTCCATGGAATACGTGTCACTGCTGACGTGGCAGCTGACGTGGCTTGCCACGTGGCATCTGGGGGGCGGATATGGCTGACGTGGCACTGACGTGGCGGACACGTGGCTACCACGTGGCGGGTAGGGCTGACGTGGCCGGCCACGTGGGTATGCTGACGCAGCACGGGCTCAGACGCGACGGCGGCGACGCGGATCGGACGGCTGAGGGGCGTGCACGCGGCAAGATCTGGGGCGTCGGCCCAGATTCGGATGGGTGGCGGCGATGGAGCGGCGCGGGCGCGGGGACGGTGGCAATAGGCGCGCGTGTCCGCGCGCGCGCAGGCGTCGCATGGACGCGGCGCGCGGCGGCGAGCGCATCGGCGGGATCCGACGGCGGAGGAGGGGACACGTGGCGCGAGCTGGTGCCTCGTGGCTCCGATCTTGGACGGACGGCGGGGATGCGAGAAGCGTCGCCTTGCGCAGCGCCTTGCCTGTAGCGGTCTGCGATGTCCGGCGCGAGGACGGCGGGGGCATGGGGCGTCTTTGGAGGCGACGCCGAGGCGACTTCGAGCGATGGGGCTCACCGGCGGCGCTAGGCGACGGTGACGGCGGAGGGGGGGGTCGCGCAGGAGCGCACTGGCGACGGCGAGGCGGCCTAGGAATGGCGGCGCGAGCGCGAGGAAGCGGAGCTAGGGTTCGCGGTGGCGAAGAACAGGCACGCGAACCGAGGCGGCCGGCGTCTTCAGCGCAAAGCGGGGACGCACTAGCAACTGCATTCCCATCTAAATAGCTCACAGGCCGCAGGGACGGAGGGGGCCAAAGGGCTCGGCAGTATGGCTCCGGCACGTGAAGCGCTTCACCATGAGAGGCTCCTATTGTAGGGGTGGCCCCCACCTAAGCCCAGCAGGCCTGTTAGAAGGTTATAAGACCCAAAATAGGACATGTATAATGACGTGAATGCCCTTGAAAGGGGTATTTGGATGAAAGGGTATAATTGTAAAAACACTCCCCATGAGGACATATATATATGTGATACAAGCCATGGGGGTGGCACCGGGTATTTGCTCACCTAACTTTCCACTACGACTCTCTCTCTCTGTTTAATCTGTAACCACAACATTATACTTGAATATATGTAATTGTTGTTGTTTCATAAATCTTATTGTTATTAAATCTTACTGTATATGTATGTGTATGTGTATGTGTATGTGTATGTGTATGTGTATGTGTATGTGTATGTGTATGTGTATGTGTATGTGTATGTGTATGTGTATGTGTATGTGTATGTGTATGTGTATGTGTATGTGTATGTGTATGTGTATATGTATATGTATATGTATATGTATATGTATATGTATATGTATATGTATATGTATATGTATATGTATGTTGCTAATGAACATATATATGTATATGTATCCTTAAATATATGTAATTGTTGTTGTTTCATAAATCTTATTGTTGTTAAATCTTACTGTTATGTATATATATGTTGCTAATGAACATATATATGTATATGTATACTTAAATATATGCAATTGTTGTTGTTTCATAAATCTTTCATGTAATTTCATATTGATATATATATATACTTATGAATATATATATTTTTCATATCGATATATATATATATATATATATATATATATATATATATATATATATGCGCTACATTGTGCTTACTTTTCATATATGAGAAGGCCAATACGTCATCCGCACATTCTTCACCATCATTGCCGATGCGTCCTTTCCAAAATCAAAACGCCAAGGAAGAGGACTATCGAAAAAGCCTGAGGGCTGATTTACCATCACAAAGGTCAATGGATCTAGGACCTCTCTCCTTCCTCGCCGAGCAGCGTGCGCATTTCGAAGAATGATCATAATAGTTGCACGAGAACGAATTAAGATCACATTCGATTCGTGGAAGACTGTGAGTAAGACTTGGAAACGTGAGCTACTGACAGAGATTTTTGCATCGTTCGATATCCCAGAAGAACACCACAACTCCGTGCAACGACATGCCTTGCAAGCGGTGTGCAATGTATGGAAGAACTTCAAGAGCGTGCTTGTCAAGCAGTATGTGGAGAAGGATCAAACGCCCTTTCATAAGTACCCATTCCTGAAACCACAATGGGAAGAGTTTCAGGCGATGAAGACAACCGAATATTCTAGAAGTGTAAGTGCGGTGCACAAGGCCCTCCAGCCAAAAAGCACACACCCCCACAGACTCGGCACAGTTGGGTATACGGGTAAAATCCCGCAGTGGAGGTAGGAAGATGAATAGGCAATCCTGCGGGACACCACCCCACCATTTGCTACGATCCCGGATGAGCGCGCTCAAAATTGGATTAGAGTGAGGTCATCTACTACGTCGTCGGGGGACATCTCCTTCCAGAACCCTGCAGACCAGGAAGTATCCCACTGCCTGGTAAGATATCGAACTATGTAGCTTGTAATTACTTCACAACTTCGTAGGAAGTGAAATGACATGTCGGGCTCTTGCAGGATGCATTGAGTGTAGAATCTTCCCAAGGACCCTTCCATGCAAGTAGGGAGAGAGATATACTCTCCGTGGCTCTGAGAAACAAGGAGCACCCGGGTCGTATGAGAGGCCTTGGTCTTTATGTTCCTTGGAAATATGGTTTCTCAAATAACTCCGAATTGTATCGGAGTAGGAAGAGAACCAAAACCGAGCGTGAGGCACGGCTATGAGAGGAGATCAAGGCATCTCTTAGAGAGGAGCTTGGTGATTACGTCAGAGATGAGATGCAAAGATTTACAGAAAATCAGCTGGCTGTCGCCGCCGCTCCTGTGCTGGCCAGCCCCCCAACCGTCAGAGTAGCTACGCGTCCAATCCTACTATAGAAAACGAGGCTAGATTTTCTATGGATGACATCCTGATAATAATTATTATCTTTGGAATGCTCGATCCATTGATAGGCCTATTGAAGTAGCTAATTTTGTATCGTTATGTAAGAGCCTACGAAGTGCAAGCTCCAGGTGAGATATGCCTTTGTTGCCTTGTGCGCTGCTTGAGGTCAGGCATATTCGTCCAGTCATGGGGCCAGGGTGCACAATACACCTTTAGCGCCAGGCATCGGAAAAGTGAATGTGGATGGTGTGCATGTCAATTTCGAGGTTGTTCTGCTAGCGAAGCCCCCCAACGGCGAACTCGTAACTCTAGGGCAAGCCATTGGAATCTTCATCCAGTGGCAAAAAAGCGACATCTGCTTTGAGGCTTCTTCACTGGTGGTAGGTCCACAAGGGTAATCCGGACCAGAGCTACATGCATTGGTGCTATCTCCACAAGACCTATCTCCACCACCGCTACTTGCACCGATGTCATGTCCACAGGAGCTATTCCTGATGCAGCAACTTCCACCGGTGCTACCTTTACAGTTGACCTACAGCCGAGGCAGTAGGGGCAAATCAAAGAAGACCGATCAAGATATCCCGTACTTGCCATTGACCTGCAAATTCGTGCTTGGCGAGCCCCTAATCGTCCCGACAGAGCGCCTCCAAACCCTAACACTTAGTTGCCAGTAATTACATACTTGGTATATAGAACAGGCCAATAAACCACAGGGAGAATTGTGCTCAGGTATAATTGTCAAATTCAGGCCAGATCATTTACAGCACGCAGTGCATGATGGTGTCTTCGCGGTAACCTTTGAGGATTTATTTGACTTTTTCACGCTCAACGTCTCACTCATTCGATGCTGCACGCTGTAATTGTGTACAATCACAGTCTTCGTTCATGTCATACTGATAAATGTCATATATAATTTGTTGCTTTCGTGTGTGTATATATATAAACACATGGTGACTGAAACTAGATCATCCAAATCATCAGTTGATTTTCTGGACCCACACTTGGTCGCCATGCATACCATCAACGAGGATACATCCTTCGTCGAGAGGTACATTGCAGCAGTACTGCTGGTTCACCACGATAAGGAATATGTACTTATGCCCTACAATCAGGGGTTCCACTGGATTTTAATAGTAATTGTACCAAAATAGAACAAGGCAATATACCTTGATTTCTTAAGTAAGGATAAAACCGACTACACAGTTATCGGCCAATTAATCAATAGGTAAGTACATTTTCTTTATATATAACTATATTGTACTCTTTCTTTCCTTCCGAATGACTAAAGTTAACCTTTTCGAATCACGTAGGTCATTCGTCTTGTACGTTGCAAAGGCAGGTCTCTCGACGCAAGGGGCCAACGACCTGAAACATGTTCGAAAATTTACGGTATTCGCTAGTACACATTAATTAATCTTATGCAATAGTTGATAGTAATGCCTCTTGAATTAACACATTCTATTTTTTGCAGTGCCACCAGCAGCCGCCGGGCAACACGTGTGGATTCTACGTTTGCCACCATATAAAACTATTCCTCGATTCCTCGAAGATCACCAATTCTAAAGTTTGTCAATCTTCCCATAATTACTTCATACTTATCAGGTTATATATATACGCACATTGATATTCCTATCGATAGGCTGCGTCCATCCCGACAACTGCATTGCAACAGCCTGACCTTACACGATAGGCTGCGTTAATTCTAAAGTTTGTCAATCTTCCCATAATTACTTCATACTTATCAGGTTATATATATACACACATTGATATTCCTATCGATAGGCTGCGTCCATCCCGACAACTGCATTGCAACAGCCTGACCTTACATGAATTCGAGGAGAGTGCGCGTTCTTTTTACTAGCTAGAGTCATAAAATCAGATGGAGAGTTCCACAACGTAGAATGATTTTTTATTGCTCTATCACTCCAGAATCGAGGTCTCGCGAAAGGAACAATCTATAATCAACGAATTTGTCAGGTTGCACAAGCAATACTTGGATGGCAATCACCATCTAAGGGCCTGTTTGGGGGAGCTGGAGATTCTGAGTAGCTAGCTGACTAGGCTGAGTAGCTGGCTGGTCTGAGTAGCAGCTGGTCTGAGTAGCTAGCCTGTTTGGCATCCTGAATTCTATCTGTACAGCTGATATCTTGATAGATGTATTGTCTGAAATGCCCTTAGCTGAATTGATGTCCTGATTATGTATTGATAGAAGAGACATCTATGTTGTAAATTTGTAGTACTTAGTTCAAACATTGAAAAACTAATATTAAACTTTCATGACATTAAATTTGACTCTAAATCATAATTTTAAATATTAATATGGATAACTACCATGTCTCCATACAAAAGGAACGTACAAAATGTGTTCATAGATATATAAAGCGCACATATTACCATCAAAAGGAATTTCTATGGTACTATCTATATTCTTGAAGCCATCAAACTGTTAGCTATGAAATCACAAAAGGCACACATATCACCATCATCTTGTGCTGTACCAATGTAACCACCTCCTGTGCTTAATCAACATATGGCATGTACTCTTCATCATTAACCGCCTCATGTACTCTTCATCATTAACCGCCTCATGTGCCAATGTAACCACCTCATGTGCTTGAATCAACATGTGGCATGTGTATCAAAGAAAAAAAAAACAGCACCATGTAAAACATGAATATCAGAAGACACCTGTTCCATGAAAAAAAATGAAGATGCAAGATAACATACAGATAGTTGAGAAATTATGTCAAGACTTGTGTCGATGTGGAAATCTGCCTCCAATTGCCGAACAAACGAAGTTCGGCCAACTTCAATGCTACAAAAGAGTACCTGCAAATGTACAGCTTTTCAATCAATGACAGATGGGGATGACAGAAATAGATTATGGGGCACCTCAGACCTTCCAGTTTCTAAAAGTACACAGGGGCAAATATTCTTTTGTTAACCAAAACTTGAACTGAATATTCAGCATGATGTGCAGAACAGATACGTGAGAGCAACTAGCTCATCAGCTTTCTATGCACATGTATCGACTATCAGCCACCTTGACAATTCTATGTTCAATCATATGACATGCTATTTATTCTATGGGCAACAAATATCCGAAGTTAACCATGACTTCAGTGAAAACAGGCAATTCAAGCTCTATAGTCCATAAATAAAACACGAATCATCACTCACCAAAATATTTAAATGAGAGGCAACAAGAGGAAATCATGGGAAAATGATTTAGTATAACAAACCACTAAATCTAGCACAAACTCATCACCTTCTCCTTCATCAAGCCAGCACTCCTGAAAAGTCCGGCACTCTCCAGGGCCATGAGAGCGTTCTCCTATAGTTATGGATTACTCAAAGTCATATTTCAGAACTAGCTGTGGCAATTCAAAATTTTAAGTTTAAATTCAAACTTTGCTTTCCAAATTTGTGTTGAATTTCTCTTGGATGAGAACTTCAATGCCAAAGTGGCTGATTTTGGACTTTCTAAGCTAATAGATAGCGACCAAAGCAAGGTAATGACTGTGATGAGAGGTACACCTGGGTATCTGGCACCTGAATGGTTAACGTCGCAGATCACTGAAAAAGTTGATGTCTACAGCTTTGGAGTTGTTCTCATGGAAGTAATAAGTGGACGAAAAAATATTGATAATTCTCAGCCTGAGGAGAGTGTTCACCTCATCAAATTGTTACAAGAAAAGGCTAAAAACAACTAGTTGATTGATATGATTGACAGGCACAGTGATGACATGGCCTCACGCCAGGAGGAAGTGATTCAAATGATGAAGCTTGCAATGTGGTGCTTGCAAAATGAGAGCAGTCGAAGGCCTTCCATGTCAACAGTGGTCAAGGTATTGGAAGGTGCAATGAGCGTAGAAACTTGCATAGATTACAGCTTTTTCGATGCAAATCCAGTAATGTCTGCTCAAGATAATCCATCCACACATTCAACTCAACCTCCAGCATCAATCTTATCCGGCCCAAGGTGAATTGGGTGGCCAATGAGCAGAAGTAAAATCTATATTATGCACTTTGGCTTTTGTAACTACTTATGTATCTTATCCTATTTCAACTTTCGAATCATGTTTTAAATGGCATCGGAAATATAATTGCCTGCCAATTTATATGCTTGGATTTTTCAGTGACACTGTGACTCTGCCTTTACAGGTGAAAATCCGGTAGTGCAAATAGTACTTATATTGTTGTTCTTCTGCGGAAGTAGTGAAAGTGTGCATTAATCTGTTGAAATTTGATCAGAATGAAAGGCTAATTGTATGAAACACAACTGAATTATAGATTGAAAAAAGAACAGCAGCAACGCTATTTTCTGGAAAAAAAAAGGTAAAAATGAAACAGGCCTATCCTCCTTTAACTGGATCAGCCCAATTTACTTTAAAGTGTCCTACCGGCTACTGCCATCATGATCTGGTTCCACCTCAATGTAGATAGTAGGACCCAGCAACTGGATGAAAACTGCACCTATAATCTGTATCTTACATAAATTCTTTTGGCTATTCTTTGTTTTGTGCACTGCACCTTCCTCAACATGCAAAAGATTCATGTAGAAATGAAAGCGCTTTCTGGTCCCAGAATCTCAGAAGCTGCACATAAATGAACTCATAAATTGATAGGGAAATGTGAACCGGCAAGTTCCATGCGCGCCCGGTAGAAACATTCTTTTGCACGTCAGAGGCCTCCCCGCCATTTGCCAGGATCGTAAACGAGCGTGCTCGAAACTAGTTAAGAGCGAGGTCATCAACTACATCTTCGGGTGTCTCTTTCAAAAACCTCGCAGATGAGGAAGTGTCCCAACGCCTGGTAAGATAAGTTAAACTATATAGTTGTTAACACCTCTTGAATTTCATGGGTTCAAAAATAACATGATTAATTGCCTCTTGCAGCAATCATTGACTATCGAATATTCTCGTGGATCCTTTCAAGAATACAGCGAGAGAGATTTACTATCACAGGCCTTGGGAAACAAGGAGCACCTAGATCGCACACGAGGCTTGGGGGTTTACGTATCTTGGAAGCACGGATTTCCAGATTACTCCGAGACATATAGGAGTAGGAAGATATCCAAGGCGTACCGCAACGACCAAATGAAATAGGAGCTTCGTGCTCAACTTCAGGAACAACTATCTGCCTCACTTCAAGAGCAGACTGCCTCACTTCGAGGAGAGATAGATTCATTGAGGGAAGAACTGAGACAAGTCCGCAACCAATCGCAACCCACCCCTACTACCCCTACTACTGCGGTACCCAGTCCCCCTCAACGTCGCAGTAGCTGCGCGTCCACACCAAATACTGAACATAACGACGCACACTTACCTATCGATGACATTCAGGTAATGCACCTCTTTAGAATGTTGCATAGATCTCTCTGGTGGACGCCTTAACTCATCTTGTGTCGTTATGTAGGGGCCCATGCCTTGCATCCTCAGAGTCAAGCTTATTGGCTCTATTCCCGTTGACGCTGGGCGGGGGATGGTGTATCCATTGCTGTCAAGTACGCTGGTGCACGGTGTACAAGTAGAGACCGATTTCATAAAGGTCTAGGTGGATATGATTAATGATATTTTTAAGACCGTCCCTCTTGAAAAGCCCCCAAACGAAGAGATTAAGACATTAGGGGATGCTGTCCACACATTCGTTCAGTGGCCCAAGAGGGACATTGCTCTCGACTTGTCCGTGCCACGATCTCCACCTCCAGTGTCCCAAGAGGGACATCGCCCTGGACCTGTCACATCGGCTCCGGTGGCTCCACCTCCAGCTCCGGTTCAGAAGCCTGTTGCATCGGCTCTTGCCGAGACGCCACCGAGAACGTATCGTAAGCGAGGCTATAAGACTCAAGGGAAGAAAAATAAGCCTCCCGTGCCATGGAAGTTCACTCTAGGAGTGTCGTTGGTCCCTGAGTCACAATTACCCAGGCTTGGCATGATTTGCAATACATTGCATGCCTGGTACATGGAGAAGTCCAACATGAAGCCAATCCGGCAGAGTGCATTCACTGTGAAATATACGGAGCAGCATTTCCTCCACGACACAGGCTACATCGTCGTGACATTCGAAGACTTATTTTTACTATTCAATCTCGACGAACTCGACGTCTCGCTTCTACGCTGCTGGACATTGTAAGTGTACTGTACAATGAAGTTCTACATTCATGTTATACCGATAAATGTCGTTACTCTTTCCTTATGTATAGATGCATGATCCAACAAGTCCGGCGATCGCGACAACCGGTGGGTTTTCTCGACCCTCACTTGGTCTCCGAGCAAGTTATCAAAGGTAATGAATCCTTCGTGCAAAATTACATAACGAGGGGATTGTGTGCTCACATCGACAAGGAGTACGTCATATTTCCTTTCAACCAAGGGTAAGTACTTCACTAGTTGCCACACATGTTTTATTTGTACTTTACATGCAGTATGAACTTAGGATTAATCACTATGGTGTGTACATGACTAGGCAACACTGGATTTTGATTGTGATTATACCAAAGTGGAGTAAGGTAATATACCTTGATTCCCTACTTAGGAGCAACCACGACTTCAGTTGTGTGCAAGAAGTACTTAATAAATAAACTCATTTCCTCCATACATAACTCTATTGTAATATTTCCTTCGTTTGCAATGGCCGAGGCTAACTTTTTTGAATCACGTAGGTCGTTTGCCGCTTATGTTGCCCACGGAGGAAGACACGACAAATCTAGTGACACGCTGCGACACAACACGCGATTTCCAGTACCCGCTACAACACAACAATCCTATATCACACTTTGTTATAATGCCTCTAGAATTGACAATACCTATGTACGTAATGCAATTTTTGCAGTGTCACTAGCAACTACAGGGCAACGTATATGGATTCTACGTTTGCCGCCATATGAAGGAAATCATGGATAGTAAGATCGATGATCCAGAGGTTTGTCATGTTCTTGCAATAATTATTATTATTTGATTATATATGTATATATATACATACATGCTAATTAGTGACTTATTGCTCCTAGCGACAGCGGGTGGACTTCGACAAGTACATATGATCTTAACCAACTCGTCGAAATTCGTGCAACACTCTCCGGGTTCTTAATAGGACAGTGTATAAACAAGGCTGGAGAGTTCTACCCCGGCAATGGTGATAATTAGATGTTGAAACATTGGATGCAATTGTACAAATCACTCAGTTGTGTGCTTAATCAAACATTAGCCAAAACAGTGTGACGATTTTCATTCTATATTTGCATGTGATCTGTTGGCCGTTTGTTACATTTGTAATTCACTGAGTTGCAATTAACTTATATATGTAACTTTGAGTTGTAATATTGTATATGATTCATTTGTCAGATCTGTGTAATCTGCAATGTATGTGATATCTTGTTGCTTACTTTCAGAGGGCATGGCTAGCATATCCTGAGGCTAGCCAAAAAACAGCAAATAAAACTGCTGTTGCAATTGCTATCACAGACGGTTTTTGACACAAATCGTCTGTGATAGTCGACTTTCACAGACGGTTAAACACAAAAACCGTCTGTGATAGACACGATATCACGAGCGATTCTGTTCCGAACCGCGCGATATTGCGTGTATCCTGAGCGGTTGAGCAGAACCGCTCGTGATATCGTGTCTATTACGACGGTTTTGTGTTTAGCTATGCGAAAGTCGACTATCACGAGCGGTTTGTGTCAAAACCGTCAGAATGTAAGTTATCACGAGCGGCTCTCGCCGTGCGTGATAACCAACTATTATCATCGACACATAAAGCAGAGCGGTTCAAAACCGTGCGTGATGACGATTCGAACCGTGCGTGATAGGCTTGTGCAGAATAATGTGAGCAATAGTAGGCATAAAGTTGTGAGTACATTGGTACTCAGCAAATCATTTGTAACAAATGAATGTAATATAACATGCAAGGCTTACCAATAGATGGCTAAAGTGTTAGTTCGTAGAAAGCAAGAATTTAAAGTAAATATAATAAATAGATTGAAAGTGAACTTTAAAGAAAATAATACTACATAATAATCAAAGAAATTGAACAAACCATAAGTGAGCTACCCATTCACACTACAAGAAATCTTATGATAGGTGACGTTTCATTTACGTCATTAAAACTGGAAATTATGTCATTATTCGACATCTGTGACGTTCAGATGACAAAAATTTATTCGTCACCTATCATGCGTCTCTAATCATGTTTTGTGACAAAAACGTATTTTTTCATCATTGATCTAGTGACGATCCTTCTTTCGTCATTGAGTTTATGACGCTCATTTTCGTCATTAACGAGTCCAGGAAACATCATAAATCACTTAAGCTTTGATGACTATACAATTTACACGTAGGACACAAAACGTCATAAACTTTTAGCACAGTGTGACGTGGAGCTGACATGGCAGGTTCATTGTGACAATTTGATTCGTCATAAAAGTTTATAGCCCAGTAACAGCCCATATAGCACAAAAGTTACAGCCCAGTTGACATCCAATATAGCACAAAGTTTATAGCCCAATTAACAGCCAAATCCAGCCACATGTACAAAATACATCACAGCCAAATCCAGCCACACGTCCAAAATTCATCACAGGTAAATACAGCCACATCCAAATCTAGCAAACATCACTTACATCATAGGTTCAATTACATCAGTACATTGATGATAGCCAAGTTAGCAAAATAAAAGCTCAGTACATCTCTAACCAAATGCAGCCACAATGTTCATTTACTGTCCAAATCCAGCCACAAGTCACATCCCAAAATTAAGTTAATTGTCCAAATAGTTCACATTCATGGACCAAAACAAAGTCACCACACCAACCAAAAGACTACCGACATCTCATCATGAATCAAAAAGGCAACATGAAGAGGACTAACAAACCTTACTAGGGTTGACTAAAAGATGGAGTATTGAAGCTAATCAAACGACGAATAAGGGCATTGGTCTCCTCTGAAGACTTCTTCAAATTTTCAATCTCTTCCAACTGTTGTTTCCTTGCTGCTTTTGATTCATCTACCTTCTTCTTCAAGGAATCCAACTCATCCTGCTGACCATCAAGTGTGTCTCTAAGATCTGCTGCACATTGCTTCTCTGCCTCAAGTTCAGCTTCAAGTTCTTCAACAGGTGCAGCAACAACAGCTTTCTTTGCTTCTCTTTAAATTGACTGACTCAAGACCGACATTTTGAAGAAACTTTGATTTTGGCAAGACCTGGGAAACAACTTCAGTATGAGTTTTTGGTGCTTGCCCTTCTTGTGCAGGATCAGCAATGATGGCTTCCATATCAGCCTAGCAATAACAAGATAAGAATCTAGAAATCACTTTGCATTGGCATTAAAATATGAGTACAAAAGAAGAAAGAAGATGTAACTCACAATAAGGTTCTTTACAGGTTCACTAAAACATGTCTTGCTACTGCAATGGCACTCCTTGAAAAGATCAATCGCAGTGGGTGGCACATCTTTATATTTAGTTTGCTTCTGAAATTACATGCAAACAATTTGTAAATACAACATACCATCACTTTGAAAGATTTTTCATATGCAGATTTAAGTGTTAAATGCAATATGCCATCAGTAAAAATTTCTCATATCCAATCACTAACTTATGAGTGCCTTATGCATACAAATGATTCTCATGCATAAAGTAGACCATGGACAGTATTCTCATTTATCAAATAAACTATATTGGAACTAGTACAATTTTTCTATATCTTACCACGACATGGCAATGCGCAATGTAGCTCAGAGAGCACTCGTCCTTTGTCGGTACCGAACATTCTCACAGATTAAGTTTGTTTTTCACACACTTGTCTGTAGAAAGGCAAACATTAGTAAGAAAAGTAGCTTAGTTCTATCACACATACAAAAGACACAGACCATACACAATATTTACACCATAGCCATACACAATATTTACTGACTATAGCCATACGCAATATTAGTAAGACAAGTAGCTTAGTTATACCACACTTTGCTCTCTATCTTGAACACACTAGTATATGAGAGGTAACACAGGAAGCTTAGTTCTATACCTTGTGCTTTGGGTTTGACCACATCTCCACTAGTGCTTTCCATTGCTCGTCAGTCATACTCTTTAGTGGTGTTGTTCTCACTTGGTTTGCTGGTACATTATCAAAGTAAGTCTTCTTCAACTGGTACCTCATTTGCCGTTGTCCACACTTGAGCAAATCGGTACATGCTTCTTTGGTAGCTTCTTATGCGTGTCTATGGTAAATTGACCCTAATCAAGAGCACGAACAGTAGAAAAGAGGCATTAAAAGCATATAATGAACTGCATCATAACTTTTACTATAATAACTCAACCAAAAAAGAGAGTCCAGTTCAGTTGATGCAGCTTTTCAACAAATTGGCTTCTCGTTCCGCTAAATACAAGTTAGGGGTATGCAAAGTTAATTACTTCTTGTGCAGATCATGTTCTTCTCTAAATTTTCTTCTATTGCACATGTTGTTTTGCTTTTAACCCTTGGACAACATAACAGTACTATTAGCTAAACTAGAAGTGGGAGTAACTAGATGGCAAGGCAAACAGATTTAAACACAAATTACATTATCATAGTATGTTAAAACTGGGAAATAGCACATTCACATCAGCACAAAGCAACCCATGAACATACAGTACTACAAGGAATGATTAAAAATTTAAGACAGTTACACTATTAGGAAAGACTTGATCTACTTACAGCCACTTTATCCATATAGTCTTTAAGTTGAGACTTGTCCTTTTTGTACTCCTTCCAGTGCGGAAATATTGGTATGTGCTGCCTAAGTATAATGCTCCCCTCTGATGCTAGCTTTGCAGCTTGCAGTGGTGCCTCCGGCCTTCTCTTCCCTTCAGCAATGTGCACTGGAATCTTAGTGCACAAACCTCGACTTATCCTATCCAAATCTCTTCCCATAGTCCATCCCATATTCCATTGATCAATCATGGCATTTGGTTCTCCTAAGAATTTCAGAGTTAATGGAAATCATAAACCATTTGATGCAAATGTGTAAACCATATTGCTTTGAGAAAGGAGTACAAAACTTGCCTTCATTTCTCATTAGGATCTGGTCATCAGGGGTAGAAGAGTTAGTAGCAACCAATGCATCTTTTGTGGAACCATCTTTTGGATTTGTAGTTGTACCATCCTCAGTTGAACATAGTTCCCTTGTCCTCTGCCTAGTCATTTTAGCAGCTTGGTCATGTTCATCATTTGCCATCACTCTCTTTGACACTCTTCTTCCTCCTGAAGGCATGTTGATATTTGTTGTCATGCTCTTCCTATTTACATTTTCAGAAACCTGTGTGGTATTAAATACAGAAGAAATCAGCAAATAAAACATGTTGCATATTGAGCACAAATGGGTAATAAACTGAAACAATGCAAATACCTTATCAACTACGCCATGTTCAATGTCCTCGTTAACTTCAGGTTCATACAATGAACCAGAGTCTTCACAAGCACTACCCTTGCTATTTACATTTGATTTGGTAAGAATCGAAGTTAATGCACTAATTCCAAGACTCTGCAACACTTGGTTGTTCCACATCATAGTCTGTGCCCTCACTTTTTCATATCCAGCACGTGCCGCCTCTTTACATGCATAAAAGAAATTAACTATAAGCAAAACACATAGCACAAGATTGGGCATAGGAATAGAAAAACGATAATCTGAATAGTTGCATAGGCATAGGAAACTAATAGCAAAAAAATTGGGCATAGGAATAGAAAAAAACGCAATCTGAATCGGAGTAGAGGTAGAAATTGCAGAGGTGAGGCATCTCCCATTCTCTAAAGCATGAACGATTCTTTGCTTCTTCTCTAAACCATTGCCCGAGCGGAAAGAGTGGGGCAGCGATTCTCTTTTCTCCTCTCTCTCTTCTTTCTCTCTCTCTCTCTCCTCTCCTTCCGTGCGGCTCAGGGAGCCCGGCCACCCCACCATCGGCGCCGCGGCGCGCAGGCCGCGGCGCTTCGGCGGCAAGCAAAGCGCCGCGCCGACGGCCACGGTGCAGTGGCGGCAACAACGTCTTGGCAAGCGCGCTTGGCAGCGTCGCGGCGAGCGCGCAGCCGAAGGCACACACCGCTTTGGCGGCGTGCGCGCGTAGGCGGCAGCGGGCGGTGCTTGGCGCAGTGCACAGGCGGCGGACGGCGCGCGTGCTAGGGGGGCGGGGGGAGCGGCCGGCGTAGGGGGCATCTCGGCGTTGAGAGCTAGGGAAGTACCTACTGGTTTACGCTTGCCAGGAGGCATCTCGGCGTTGGGCTTCTTCGGCGACGGCTGGTGTTGTTGTGGTTTGTGGCGGCTAGGGTTGGGGAAGGTGGTGTGGACTAGTTTGTGGCGGCTAGGGTTGGGGGATGTGGTGTGGACTGGTTTGTGGCGGGTAGGGTTGGGGGAACCAGGAGTAGAAGCTATCCCTGACGTGATTTTACCAGAATCACCATGGTGCGTGTGGCATTGTTTCAGCAGCTGTTTGGACAAAAAGGTCATTTCACCTTGAAATTTTTGTTGGCCTGAGCGCAAGGCCTCCCGCCAAACTGAGAGTTTGGCACCCGCAGCCTCTAATTTTCTTTTCTTTTTGGTATAGGAAAAATAAATAATGTACGGAAATAATTACTAGAGCAAATAAGCAGTATATTGTCGGTGCAAGTGTCGCAGCCGACACCCACCGCGACGCGCAGGCGGCGGCCAGAGCCAGATCTCGAGGAAATAGCTACCAGCGAGGCGAGAGATTACGGGGGAAGAGAGAGAGAGAAGGTCTTGTGTTTAATTGTCAGCTCATTCGGAGCACATATGCTCACTCAAATAGGATAATACGGCCAGATGACGTACGCAAAGCACAGGTCTAGTTTCCAGGATCTTTTGTGTGTGCTACATATCACAATCGAGTGGCGAATTTTTATGGCATGTTTGTGGTGCAAGTGAAAGTCTCATGTTTAATTTTCAGCTCATTTGGAGCACATATGCTCACTCAAATAGGATAATACGGCCAGATGACGTACGCAAAGCACATGTCTAGCTTCCAGGATCTTTTGTGTGTGCTACATCTCACAATCGAGTGGCGAGTTTTTATGGCATGTTTGTGGTGCAAGTGAAAGTCTCATGTTTAATTTTCAGCTCATTCGGAGCACATATGCTCACTGAAATAGGATAATACGGCGGATGACGTGACGCAAGCACAGTCTAGCTTCCAGGATCTTTTGTGTGTGCTACATCTCACAATCGAGTGGCGAGTTTTTATGGCATGTTTGTGGTGCAAGTGAAAGTCTCGTGTTTAATTTTCAGCTCATTCGGAGCACATATGCTCACTGAAATAGGATAATACGGCCAGATGACGTACGCAAAGCATAGGTCAAGCTTCCAAGATCTTTTGTGTGTGCTACATCTCACAATCGAGTGGCGAATTTTTATGGCATTTTTGTGGTGCAAGTGAAAGTCTCGTGTTTAATTTTCAGCTCATTCGGAGCACATATGCTCACTCAAATAGGATAATACGCCGGATGACGTCACAAAGCACTGAGTCTAGCTTCCGGGATCTTTTGTGTGTGCTACATCTCACAATCGAGTGGCGAATTTTTATGGCATGTTTGTGGTGCAAGTGAAAGTCTCGTGTTTAATTGTCAGCTTATTCGGAGCACATATGCTCACTAAAATAGGATAATACGGCCAGATGACGTACGCAAAGCACAGGTCTAGCTTCCAGGATCTTTTGTGTGTGCTACATCTCACAATCGAGTGACAAGTTTTTATGGCATGTTTGTGGTGCAAGTGAAAGTCTCGTGTTTAATTTTCAGCTCATTCGGAGCAGATATGTTCACTGAAATAGGATAATACGGCCAGATGACGTACGCAAAGCACAGGTCTAGCTTCCAGGATCTTTTGTGTGTGCTACATCTCACAATCGAGTGGCGAATTTTTATGGTATGTTTGTGGTGCAAGTGAAAGTCTCGTGTTTAATTTTCAGCTCATTCGGAGCACATATGCTCACTCAAATAGGATAATACGCGGATGACGACATAAAGCACAGGTCTAGCTTCCAGGATATTTTTGAAAGCATGCTGTTGGAAAATTTGAAAGCATACACCCATAAATTTGACAGCATAGAACAGAAAAAAATTTGACAGCATGCACCCATAGAACAGAAATTTGACAACATACACCCATAAATTTGACAGCATACACCCATAAATTTGACAGAAATTTGACGGCATACACCCATAAGTTTTTGAAAGCATCTACATAGAACAGAAAAAAATTTGACAGCATACACCCATAAATTTGACAACATACATGGAACTAGTGAAATGCACTGAGCATCTACATCGAAATCCTTTCTAGGGCATTCTGGACCAGGGATGAGTAGGCCCATCATGAAGTTGGATTGCTCCATACATTCCCACGGAGGGAAGTTGTAGGGGATAAGAAATACTGGCCACATGCTGTAAGAGAAGCTCATTTTGCCAAATGGATTGAAACCATCCGTAGCAAGGCCAAGTCTGATGTTCCTCGCATCTTTTGCAAACCACCCATATTTTCTATCAAACTTTTTCTGTGCCTCACCATCAGCCGGATGGCTGAGCTCATTCTCCACTGGTTTCCTTTTCAACTTGTGCCACTGTGCCGCCTGTGCTATTTTTTTTGAAGAAAACATCCTCTTCAGCCTTGGAATCAATGGAAAATGCCGCAATACCTTCTAAGGAATCTGCTTTCTTCCATCCGCGTCTTTCCATCTTGATGCATCACATACTGGGCATTTATCATTTTTTGCATACTCCTTCCGAAACAAAACACAATTATTCGAACACACATGGATTGAATCATATCCGAGACCCAATGCACGAATAAGTTTCTTTGCTTCATGGTAAGATGCGGGAAGAGAGCAAGCCAGGAATGCCGATGATAACAACTTCAGTAGTGCGGTAAATGCAACATTGCTGATTCGATAAAATGATTTGATATGAAGTAACTTCACCACAAAAGAAAATCTTGTATAATTTGCACCAGGGTAAAGTTCCTGCTTCATCTCTTCTAATATAGCTGCAAACATCGATTTCCCTCCACCTTGATCTTCAGCTGTGTACAACTCCTCTAACATATCAGGAATTCTATCATCAGGTTTGTCTTCTTCATCCACATTCATGTCAACATACTCATTGAAGACATTATGTCCATCCAGATTGTCTTCATTTTCATTAATTCTGGCATCCGATGGTTCTCCATGATGTATCCATTTAGTGTAAGTGCTAGCCATCCCATGAATATATAAGTGATCCTCCACATGTCCTTTATGTCAATGAACCCGATTCAAACACTTACGACATGGACAAAGTATCTCTGCATTCTCATCAAATCTCTCGGAAACAAAATTCATGAACTCATTGATCCCGTCCAGATGCGCCTTGCTAAATAGCCTACTATTGATCCAACTTCTGTCCATCTGCTGCACATTGAAATAAGACAAGAAGTAGCAAAATATTGAAATAAGTGGTGATATATACGTGCAGTCACAAGCAACCGCGCCTCAATTGCTATAGATTGCATAACATATTATACGTATAGGTACAAGTATAGGAAAAAGCTTATGTAACTGAGTTGTTAGCCTAGTGGTATGAGCCTAGTGGTGATAAATTCATGAACTCATTGATCCCGTCCAGATGTTAGAAAATAATGAAGAGACTATAAACAAAGATTAACAGAGTCCAGAGTGGTCCAGAGTGTTGGACAAATTGCAGTTTCAGCACAAATTCAGTTTTAATCCTAACAATAACTGCTATAAATAAAGCATATATCCATCAGCAAACAAATGACCAAATTAACACACAGTCATGTGAATCTTTCATGTCATTTATGCTAAAGCATATACTTCAAGTATGAAACGTGATAAGTGATAACTGCTGAGATGAGCATATAAAACAGTTTCATGACCAGGGGAACAATTATAACAGCATAAAACTCAGTTTTAATTGAAATTATTGCTCTCAGATGCAGAGTTGCTCAAGAATTAATCTTGGTCTTCTCAATACAATTGTCTATTCTTTAGAATTGATATGACAGTCTAAATTAGAATGTGAGCTCTAAATTATGCTTTACTAAACTATCACAAGATTTTGCATCCACAAAATCAATAGACCACTATCGGTTGACAGAACACACCAAAACGAATTATCTCTTAAAACAACACTCAGCAGACTAAGGAACTTTGATTAATTCATAAAGAAAATGATCACAGAATCTCAAGGACAGCAAGTAAACTTAAGTGAACTGACAACAGCAAAGAATACTAAAGATACTAGAGATAATATAACTGATGTGAAACAATCCTACTGACAGTAAAGTGACCAATATGCTAAAGATCAAATGATAGCGTTAAGCATGACAAATAGAGCTCAATTCTAACTAGTTTAATCAGATCAATATCAGAATTAGACATGTATCTTCATTGAGCATTAAGCCAAGTCCTCAAGCAATACATGCAATGTCTCCCAGGTCTAGAACAATTACCAAAGGATAATTGACTAGAATAGCACACACTGCAAGTAAAGCGAAAAGTAAAACCGAGATCCTCACAGTGCGGATGGCAGTCGAAGCCACCAAGAAGAACAGGCAATGGTGATGTCCCAAAAACTGATTGCCTTGCTGTGCCGCGAATCACCAGATGAGGGTTGGCAGAGATACAATGCCCACTTTCGCAATTTGGGACACACCGAAACACGAAATCAAGGTACAGGTAGTGCCGCACAAAACCACCAAAGCGCACTGGCCGAGTGCACTCAAGAGCAACAAAAGGTGGCCAAGGTCTTCTACCTTCGTCGGATCAATTCCTCACCTTCGGGCTTCCCTTCAAAACCCTAACAGATGGGGGGCGGGCCGGGCCAGGAGGCAGGGCGGCGCCGGGAGGGGGCGGGCCGGGAGGCTGGGCAGCTCCGGGTGGAGGTAGGCCGGGAGGCAGGGTGACACTAGGAAGGGGTGGCGCCGGCCGCTGGGAGCCAAGCGGCACTAGATCGGCTGAGATCCGAGACAAGACGACTGGCGACGAGAACTACGGTGCGGCGTCGCCAGTGCACTAGGGTTTTCAGAAGAACGAGCAGGCGAGCAGCGGCTCTGCGGGACAGTATCGAGCGTGTGAAGTGGGCCGCGGCGCCAAGCGCGTGAAATGGGCTGCCGACCGCGTGCGGGACAAAGTTTTGGCCTGGGAAGCTGCAGAAAAACGTTATGGGCTATTGGGCTACATGGGTTGAATTCTAACAATACTATCTCGGGCTGGGCTAAAAATACCTAGGCTATACGCTATAATTTTTTCACGCCCAGGCTAAAGCCCACCTTGCCAGGGGCCCAATTCCGCCCCTAGCTGTGGCAGACATCTGACATGTGGGATCCACAAGCACTTTTAAACATGTAAAAAAACTTATGACGAACCAACATTGTCGTGAATTTGTGACGCTTGTAGGTTGGCCTCTTGTGACAAAATAGCGTTCATCATCATATGCCATTGTATTAGTTTATGACAATTTCAAGTTGGTCTTAATGACGAACACCTCATTTTCATCACTAAGCCACATCGCCACATACCAAACGTCATAAAACGAAATAACGTAATGACGCATAACTCTATTGTCACAAGGAATTTGTCATAGAAGATCATATATGTTGTAGTGTCACTTAGTAAACCAACAGTGAACTAACCATTTACTTTTCACAGCTCTTCTAGGCAAATTTTTAAGAAAATATCTACCCCTTGTGTAAAATCACTAAACATTGTCTATAACCAGGAGGAAGGAAGAGAGTAGGGAGCATTGGCCGTTGAGCGCGAGTTAAGGTGCGTGGCGGTAGTGGTGGCACTATGGGTGAACAGTGGCGACGCAGCTGCAGGTGTTTTGACGCAACTATAAGGAAGAGAGGGAAAGAGATAGGAGAGGGAGTTGGCGCCAGGCTAGGGGAGTCAATACGTGTGCGGGGCAGGCACGACGCCTAACAGAACATTTGTCACCCAGGTACGATCATGTGGCACGGAACATTTGTCGCCTAGGTACGACTATGCGGCAGTGACACCACAGGGAGGAGCTAGGTGGGAGGAGGAGCGAAGCTAGGCATAGAGGGAGCAATTGCGGGGTGGCATCAATGCCACGGTCAATGCGTGTTGGCTCAGACGCGACGGCAAAACCGGGGATGGTATCGGCGGTGATCGCAGCGAGGAGCGAATGGTGGCGACGCGTGGCAGGGCTAAGGGGGGAGGTGGGGATCTATGCTTGAGGAGGGAGGGTACAGCCTGACGGTGGGGTTTCCACAAGGAGAACTGGCGCTGAGGAGAAGGAGAGAAACTGGGGGTGTTAAAGCGGCGCTGTGTGCTCGGGACAAGAACAGGGGAGGGGGGAAGGAAAGGAAGGAAGAGAGGAGGGGGCTTAGTGGGCCAAAAGGACAGGGGAGAGGGCTGGCTAGGCCGAAGCAGGTCGGGAGGGAAAAAGGCCAGGGCCCAAGAGGAAGATTTTGATTTTTTTTTTGTGGGAGAGAGAAATTCAAGCAAACAAAAAAGGCAAGACTTAAAATTTGCACTCAAGCTTTTGAACTTTAAACACCAAATTCTGCAAATAAGCTCAAATTACAAGCACAAGGTAACATGCCCAAAATGGGGTGTTACAGATGAATAGCTCAAGAAGCATCAGAGGTAGCCATGAGCATGCCATTTGACTTGATGCTGCACATGTTCCTTGGTTTGAGGTTAGCAAGAAAGCGATGGGCCTCTTTTTTCAGCTTCTAAAAGCTACTTTTCAGTTTTTCTACAGTAAGTAGCTTTCAAACAGACTATTTTTTAAGGCAGAGCCTACAAGTCGACTGTAGTACATACCGTAGTAATTTCATTTATATCTCCTTTTCTTTGTACTCCATTCGTCTATAAATGTAGGTTGTTTTTAATTTTTTATATTTTCCAATGCAAAACTTTCACTATAATTTATTATCAAATATAGTAGCAATAACAATAATAATATATTTTAAAAGTATTTTGCAAGGCAAATCTAATAATATTATTTTTATATAGTTAATCCATATAATTTAACATATATTAATAATTAAATTTTAAAAAACTTGGCTATATAGATTTCACGATAACCTACATTTCTGAACTGAGGTATTAACGAGAAAAAGCTGGCAGTACGCCGTAACAAAGAAAAGCAGGCAGTATGCAGAAAACCATGAGACGAGCACACGGAGACGTGTTGACAAGAGTCCACGGTCCAGCAACCACCATGCCATGCCTACGGCCGCCAGCACATGGAGACGTGTTGATCTCGAGTCCACGGTCCAGCAACTACCATGGCAATGCCTACGGCCGGCACAGCCAATCAATGACCTCTTTTGGAACTAGTCAGACCGACCATCTGCCAAAAGCCCAGAACACCGCGTGGTAGGCACAGAAAGTGATAAGCAAACCCTGAGCCCAAAAGAGTTCAGCTATATTATAAGCAACAGAAACAACTCCCATTAATTGCGTGGATTTTTCACTATGCTTTTCCGACACTTGTGACCTCTTTTGGAACTAGTCAGACCGATCCATCTAATTAATGTTGTAGGCACTGAGGGACAGGAAGACGAAGACCAGCTAGTTGACTAGTCCAGGCACCCCACGCCGGTGAGGCCATCTGCTCCATCGACTCAGTATCATCAGGTGTGATGATCTTCTCTGCATGCCCATCGATCTCTGCAATACCCTCTGTTTCTTGCTGGCTTCTCATAAGCAAAGAACCGATTCTTCTTACAGTCTCCGTTGCCATTCAAGCACCATGGGTCCTGCCAATCCCTTCTTCCCCAATATCTTCTTCCTCCTCCTCCTACTTGCAACTGCAGCACCGTTGCTCTCCGCGCTAAGCTTTGACTATGCCAATGCCACAGCCACAGCCAACCTCTCGACACTGTGGATCAACAACAACGCCTCCCTCCCACACAGTGTCAGCTTCTTCGACGGTTCGGCCGTCCGTGTGATTGTCCTCCGTTCACCACAAGACCTCTATGGCCCCTCCTTTGCTGCAGGGTTCTTCTGCGCCTCCCCCTGCGACGCGTTCCTTTTCGCCGTCTTCATTGCCAAGATCACCATGCCGATCAGTGCGACTCCACGGGTGGTCTGGTCTGCCAACCGGTCTAGCCCTGTCAGGGAGAATGCTACCCTTGAGCTTACCTCGGATGGAAACTTGGTCCTCCGTGACACTGATGGTAGCTTCGTCTGGTCGAGCAGCAGCTTGGGGCGGTCTGTAGCTGGCATGGTGATCACCGAGATCGGCAATCTGGTGCTGTTTGATCAGAGGAATGCGACAGTGTGGCAGTCATTCGATCACCCGACTGACGTATTGGTCCCTGGGCAATCACTTCTGGAAGGTATGAGGCTTATAGCAAGTACATCCGCAACAAATTGGACTGAGAATCAGTTGTACTTGACTGTTCTCCCCCGATGGATTGTATGCTTACGTTGAATCCACACCACCACAACTCTACTTTTCAAGACGAGCGAATAAAAAAAACACAGGCAATGATCCAACAAATGTTACCTTCACGAATGGAAGCCTCAGCATCTTTTTGCAGTCAAGCAATCCAGATGTGAATAGTATCTCATTGCCAGCAGCTAAATCCACCCAGTACATGAGATTAGAGTCTGATGGGCACCTGAGGCTGTATGAGTGGTCTAATGCGGAAGCAAAATGGACCGTAGTGTCTGATGTAATCAAGATATTCCCTGATGATTGTGCTTTCCCAACAGTCTGTGGGGACAACGGCATATGCACAGGTGGGCAATGCACTTGTCCCCTTCAAAATAATGATAGTTCGAGCTACTTCAAGCCGGTGGACGAACGGAAGACAAATCTTGGTTGCGCACCACTGACTCCAATCTCTTGTCAAAAAATGCAACACCATCAGCTCTTGACCCTTACTGATGTTACTTACTTTGACACCAGCCGCACCGTTGTGAATGCAACGAACAGAGATGACTGTAAGCAAGCCTGCTTGAAGAATTGCTCCTGCAGGGCCGTCATGTTCAGGTATGGCCAGAATGATTCCGATGGCGATTGCCTTTGGGTGACGAAGGTTTTCTCCTTGCAATCGATACAGCCTGAAACTGTTCATTACAACCTGTTCATTACAACTCCTCTGCTTACCTCAAGGTGCAGCTTAGCCCCTCTGCTTCTGCCTCGAGTGCAAACAAAAAGAAGGTCATGTTAGGTGCTACACTTGCAGCAATTACTACTCTTGTATTGGTTGTCATTGTTGTCACTCTTTTCGTACGGAGGAGAAAGAAGTATCAAGAAATAGATGAGGAATTAGATTTTGATCAATTTCCTGGAATGCCATTGAGGTTTTCGTTTGAAAAGTTGAGAGGATGCACTGAAGACTTCAGTAAAAAGATTGGAGAAGGTGGATTTGGATCAGTTTTTGAAGGGAAATTAGGTGAAGAGAGAATTGCAGTGAAACGTTTGGAAAGTGCTAGACAAGGAAAGAAAGAATTCTTGGCAGAGGTCGAGACTATTGGCAGTATTGAACACATCAATCTTGTCAGGCTGATTTTGCATACAGGAATAGAAAACTAAATTGAATTTACTTGCGATCTAACTATTGGAAATTACTTGCGATCTAACTAAAACTATATCATTCTATGGTCGTACAAATTGAATTTTACAATTTTGCAGATTAAAATTTAAATATCAAAAACTAAATTGGATTAACTTGTGATTTTCTAACGTTTTCCATATTCATTATTAATGATAACTACATGCCAGTAGATGTCACACCTTGAACTGTAAACGGTAGGTTTCTAGTGGGTCCTATAAAATCAAAATGTCAGCCCGTACGTTAAACATAACAGCAGGAGTGTTTGAAAAAAGAACTGCAGCAACACTATTTTTCTGGAAAAAAAGGTAAAAAATAAAACAGGCCTATCCTCCTTTAACTAGATCAACCCAATTTACTTTTAAAGGGGGTGATCGTTTCGGCTTTTTTTGGCTTCAGCTTCTAGCTTCAGCTTTTTTTTCACTATTCACTACACTATCCACTAACTCAGCTACAGTGTTTTTTCAGCCAGCTACAGTGTTTTTTCAGCCAAAAGCCAAAAGCCAAAAGCCAAAAGTCTCCTACCGGCTACTGCCATCATGATCTGGTTCCACCTCAATCTAGGGAGTAGGAGCCAGCAACTGGATGAAAACTGCTCCTATAATCTGTATCTTACATAAATTCTTTTGGCTATTCTTTGTTTTGTGCACTGCACCTTCCTCAACATGCAAAAGATTCATGTAGAACTGAAAGCGCTTGCTGGTCCCAGAATATCAGAAGTTGAACATATGTTGATAGGGAAATGTGAACTTACAAGTTACATGCTAAGCGCCCGGTAGAAACATTCTTTCGCACATTTGCATTGCAGCTCTCATGTTATATTTGTATAATGGCATCATGTACCACTATCCAAGAAATCCTCTATGAGTAAGCTGCCACTCCTCCAACTTGATGTACAGATTTCGTAGGCGTACAGGCTTCCATACACACGGTCTTCCACATGACCAGGGGCGGATCTGGACCTCGGGCTGCGTAGGCTATAGCCCGAGGCCCAGCAAAACTTCTACTACTACCCCCATTAATATATCCTTAAAAAAATTCTCAACTCAGCCAGCCCAGCCCGAGGCCTACAGCCTAAATTTCAGCCCACAGTAGTACGATGCACAAACCACAAAACATCCACACGTAAAACCCTAATCCACAGGCAAAACATCCACAAGCAAAACATCCACCGCGGCGCCGCCTTGCCTGCGCCGCGCCGCCACGCGCACCTCCACCGCAGGCAGGCCGCTCCGCCGCGGCACGCCGACGCCTCTCCTGCGCGGCTGAGGAGCGGGGAGGAGGGGGAGGACCGGAGCCGGGGAGGAGTGGGGAGGAGCGGGGAGGAACGGGGAGCCGGGGAGGAGGAGCGGGGAGGAGGAGCCGGCCGGCCGGGGAGGAAGAGCGGGGGCCGGGGAGGAGGAGCGGGGAGCCGGGGAGGAGGAGCGGGGCCGGTCGGCCGGGGAGGAGGAGCGGGGGCCGGGGAGGAGGAGCAGGGCCGGCCGGCCGGGGAGGAGGAGCCGGGGAGGAGCGGGGGCCGGGGGGAGGAGCGGCCGAGCGGGGGCCGGGGAGGAGGAGGAGTGGGGTGGGCCGGTGGGGGGCGGTGGGGGCCGGCCGAGTGAAGTTTGAGGAGGAGGAGGAGAGAACTCAGAAGAAATCAGCCGACCGTGTGGTGAGATTTTTTTTATGTTTGTAAATTACAATTGGATACATAAGATTATTTTATATTATGTAATTAATGTTATATTTTTGTTATTTAGGAATTAACTAAAAGATAAGGATACAAATTACAAAATGAAGAGGAGTAAGTTAGTTCATTTAATATTCATGCTCTTTAATTTTATCTTTATTTTATTTTATTTTATTTTATATATTATCTTTGTAGGTTCTGGTTCTTGTCCTAGTATTGATGAGGAAATGGTGGGCTAGCCGCTACATTCTTCATTTAGAATTTGAGGTACTTGATGTATCTTTCTTACGCTACATTCTGTATGATTTTATATGTTTTTTTATTGTGATTTGTGTTGAAAACTTGAACTCTTCAAGTATTGAGCGTTAAGCAAAATTTTTATATCAATTATACATTTATGGTATACTAGACTATTACTTAGTTCAAATTTAGCCCGAGACGTGATCCAATCCTGGATCCGCCACTGCACATGACCATCAAGCAGACTCGGCCAGTGGCAATAGTTTCAAAGAACAGGTACGCATCTTCTCAAATGACTGCAACTTTGAAGTCATGATTTCCATTGCTTGCTTGAAAGAGCAGGTACGCAACTGAAGAAGAGTGTCTTCTCGGCCTGCAAACAACTCTTATGAACGATGATGACTCTTGAGCATTTCGTCGAACACCTACCACGCGGCCATGGCTGGCCCTCTCGGCGCAGCTCCCAGAGGTGAAAGGGAAACAAACGCAACCAGCCACGCCGGCACGCCGCTCGCCGGAGTGGATGGGCCGTTGTGGGGGACGAACGCCGTAGTAGCCTCGAGGCGGTGAGGTCGCCATGGTGGCTCGCCCACTCGCTTTGGTGGCCTGGTGGCTGGTGGGTTGAGGCACGATTTTTTCTTCTTTTGGGTATGTTTAGTGCCTTCGGCTAGTTATAGATTTATAGTTTACTTTTTTTTCCTGGTTTGAAATGTGAGAATTGAAAAACACAGGAATAGAAACCCTACAGAAATCATGTCCTTTGGATTCCTACACGAATTGAAAGCACACGAAAACTTCGAAAGTGTAGTTTGAATTTCACACTAGAAAAGCGGACAAAGGAGGAGACAATATGTAAGACCTCATGTTTGTTTTCCTTCAAAATTCTTATGGAATATGCCAATCCATAGGAAATTCAAAATAATTCTCGAGGACCATTCGGTTGTTCCAAACGGTCTTGTAGTAAATTTTCCTATAGTGTCCGAATCCCCTACAGATCCTTCACTTTTCCTTTGTACCCAAATGGGCCTAAGTTCTAAAGAAACCAAAAAAAGTTATCCGAAAATCAATTAGCTCTTATTTCTTGGAATCAATGAAGCAAAGTTGGAGAGAAATTTGGTTTCTGGCTTCAGGTTTTCCATTTTAAAAGGTGCATGTAAACTTTTACAACGGTATGCAAACATGAAATATAGTATTTTGGGAGCTGCTACAGTACAATATATCATCGGAAACTTCCCAACATTATAGAGTTTTACTAAGTTTCTCCCCATCTTCTTTCTAGGTGTCGGCTGCAACTCTACACGCCTCCTCCGCCTCCCCTACCCTCTCCTCCTCCACTGGTAGCTGACGGCGACCTTGCCGCCTTGCACGCTGCCATCTCCCCCGCCATCCTCGCCCCGTCTAGCCTAATATTCAATGTGTCGCCACCTCGCCGTGCCTCCCTCCACCGCCGCCCACCGCCCAACGTCGGACCACCGCCTCCTTGCCCTCCCTCTACATCCAGGGGGTGTCGTAAACCCATCGGTGGCTGCGGCGCCACTGCTCCTCTCGTTAAAGCTCAAGAAGATAGGGAAGAGAGAGCTAAAGCGCTAGAGCGAGGGGTGTACCGTTGGGGCTGGAGCTCAGGCTACCGATCAACATCGCCCCTGTTGGGGGACGATTGGATCCAGCAGCACCACGGTTAGGGACGGTGATACGCGACTCCGCCATGGCCGAAGAATTTTTATCGGCTAGAAAAGGAAGGATTTTTAACTGTTAGGCCTGATAAATAGTATAAGATAATAGACGCCGAAGCTACAAAGTAACTAAAAACCATAAAAGAACAGGCCATGAGCTTGTAAAGTTAAATTTGACTTAGAGCGTGTCTTACTAAGAGCTGTTTTGAGAAATATCCTAGAAATTCTTTAAAAAAAACATATAGCACACAGTACAGTGAATCCAAATCAAGATTAGTCCGCAATCAAAAGATGTATTATAAGCAATAGAAACAACTTTCATTAAATTCAGTGCCCACCAACCATCTAGCTGTTTCTGTGGATCTCTCACTATGCTTTTCCGATATTTGTGACCTCTTTTGTAACTAGTCAGCCCGATCCATCTAATCAATGTTGTCTCGACTAATTAATCTCCCTTAATCAACTTGCATGCGGCTGAAGAGAATAAAATAATTGCCATCAATCGATGCTCATTCAGCGTACGGTCAAACACCCGTGCTTTGATTTTGGAAGAGAATTCCACCTTTCTTCCGCGCGACTGGACATGACTAGATAATTTGGCCGCGCGATGATTAGATAAATTGGCTGCCGCGGCTGCTTCACGGAGAGAGATGCATGAGACGGTGATACCAGGAGAGAACGAGACCCTGTGACGCCGTCCGAGGACGGAGGACCGACGCGCAAGACGACGATCGAATAAAAAATTCGGCAGGGGCAAGACGGACGCTGTGACGCCTCGCGAACCGACGCGTCGAAGACGTCGCCACCAAATACTTTCCGCGAGGGTGACGATCGAACCAAAGAAACCCAGCGCCGATTGCTTTCCTCGATCGCGAAGTTATCCGTGCGCCGGCCGTGCGAGGGGCTAGAAGTCCACATCGCCGTGTCTTCTTCCCGCGCGCCTCTGATACCTTAGCATAGCGCCGCGTCATCGCGTGATCAAGGAGACAGGAGACCAACTCGACTAGAAGACCGCCTGCGCCTTGAGACCGAGGCTGATGCCGCACGCTGATCGAGATCTGCAACGGGTCGCGAAGACTCCGGTTCACTTGTAACTTCTTAGTTTCGCTTCTTTTTAGTTTTTTTAGTTTTTTTTTATTTCTTTGTATTATCTGTAATAATATAATTTTTTTTAAAAAAGTTACTAACAGTTATAATGAAAAAAGTCTCTACACTGCCCAATAAACTAGAAGCTTAGGCTTTTAAGCCTAAATAAGCACAACCTGAGGAACTGATGAAAATCTTCACATGGCGCATCCCCTAGAAATTTGACTGTGATAACAATGTTTGCTAGCTCTGATACCTATACTGGTTTTTTTCAAACCCTATATTGATTATATGGAGGCTTTTTAGTCTACCCTCTATTTTTCTACCATTTTTGTGGTGCCACTCATAATTACATCATGAGCTTAGAGGGTAAAGACCTATTTATAAACTTCACTTCTAGGTATTACAAAGCGATTCATCTATTTTCTGCTATACCGTGAAACTTTTGAATTATGTTATTAGCCACTATCAGACATGCCAGTTTAATTAGTATAAAATATATTAGGCCCTAATATACATGTATGAGTCATAGATACTATGATTATAATACATAGTATCAAACAAATAGGATCATCGATGACAATTAAAGATAGATACTATGATTATAATACATAGTAGAAGTTTTTTTATTAATTTACTATTTCCTGATTTTTAGACTGTGCACAAAAACCATAGAACAAAACAAAACAAAAAAAGGCAAAATAATAATTTGCTATAGAGGTAGATAAAAAAAATCATAAGACAATAGTACTATTCATGAAGCAATCTAATTAGTACTCTTCTAAGTTTAATTAGTTTTCACCTAATCTTCTCTTAAATCACCAGGTCATGCCAAACAAGTAATACATGCGGACAAACACAAACCATGCAACTTAATGATCTATTGACTCATTAGCTATCATTTGGCCACAAGCATCGTTACGCACAAAAGAAAACAACTCCAAGTGCACAGCTCAGCCAAAGCGTCAATTCTCTTCCTTACGTGTGGTGTTCGGCGACCGGAACAAAGCTAGCGGATCAAGGAGAAGAAAATAACATTCAACTGCACAGCTCAGTCAAGGCTCACCTCAATCACCTGACCGATCGAATGTAGCAGATGACCTGCTTTCTTGGTTGGCAACGCGGCAGGTGCTCAGCCACGCGAGCGACGTCGACGATAGTAAATCAGGAAAAGGCAATCTTCTCCATGCTCAATCTCAATCTGCACATACAAAAAATTGAAATATATTTTTCTAGTATAAGTTCATCTGAACTTGATCAACATCAATTTATATACACGCAATATATCTCGCATGACAACGCTAAATAATATTATCAATTATTTACCATCATAACTTAACTATTGTCAATACTAACTATTATCAATTATTCATCACATGGTCTAACAAATAAACTGAGGGAGAGGAAAGGTGTGATCTTCTCTTCTCTGCATGCCCATCGATCTCTGCGATACCCTTAGTTTCTTGCTGGCTTTTCATAAGCAAAGAACCGATTCTTCTTACAGCCTCCGTTGCCATTCAAGCACCATGGGTCCTGCCAATCCCTTCTTCCCCAATATCTTCTTCCTCCTCCTCCTACTTGCAACTGCAGCACCGTTGCTCGATTACTTCTGTTATGCCTGATATTCTCAAGTTCTCATGGACATAACATGGTCATAAGTTACTTCCAAAAAAAACACATGACCATCAGTTAACTAAAATCGAAGAGTTGAAACTCCACCATCACTCATCAGTCACCACCGTTGCGGTGCATTACTCCATTTGCCATGCATAGCATCGGATTCGATTTCTGACTGGACATGCGTAGCAGCAAGATTAGCAACGTACTCTGCATCACCATCCACGAACAATCTGTCAGCTGCTTACCCAACACTGCTCGTTCAGGTGTACTATGATGGTATTATTGCGTCATGAATCATTATTCGTCAAAGAAGCAAAAGGAGCCATGATTAGTCAGGGGGAAATCAGCACGGTTTACAAAATAGTAGACTACATTACATCCATATTGTGGTTTCACTTGCCTATTGTGGTTTCACACACAACTGCCCAAACATTGCTTATACACATGCATGCCAATACACGTATACACGCAGTTACTACACCGATCCTAAGCATACTTACCTTACTGATCCTCACGAGGACCGCGCAGGCTAGTGTAAGATTAAAGATGGCAATAAAAGAGGGTGAATAGTGTTAGTGATATGTCCTAAAGGTAATCATGAAGATAATTATATCACTTCTGTATTTATGATCTTTTGAATAATATGTTATTTTGTTCCTTAAATAAATGTCTTTCATATTGATCAACAAGTATGTGATTTGTTTGTGGAACTCTTTATTTATGTTTTGATGTTATTTTAAATTATCCCTGATCTTATATTATTATGTGGGACAATTATGATTTACAGATCAACATATGTATTGATTAATGATCATGTTTAACGAATCATAGCTATGGGATATCAAATCAATAATGTGGACACATATTAGAGAACATGATGTTGGTTTGACCCACCATGAGACACTGCGAGAATTGTTATATTGTTAAGTGTCATAAGTTGATTTCATACTTAGTGTATGTAGGATCCTTAGACTTGAGGTCATTATTGTTTTCTACATGTGTAATAGTTTATTTAGAGGTTATTAAATACTACTCTGTAACTGGGTAGTCATAAAAAATCTCACCTTGAGGCTATCCTCCATAGAAAATCCTTCCCAACGGCGGATCTAGAATGCAAAAAATGAGGGTGCACCGTGTATATCACTGTATATGTGTCCAGGGTCACCACCATGCATGCATACATAGGCTATACAATAGAAAATTTAAAATAGACCCGGTGTCCACCCCTAGCTCTACTGGGAATCTCGGATCCATATATGCTTGCATGAGGACATAGGGTCTATTCTTTTTTGCTGCGACTGATAAATAGTAATAGCTTGTAGAAGTTGTACGGAGAGAGAGACGTTCACGTGTGATTTTAACCGATCTAGATAAGGTCATTAATCGACTTATAAATACTGTTTTAAAAGGATATTCCATTTAAAAACTATATATTATAAAAAAACAGTTACCGTATAAAAGTCTCCCCCCGACCGTCCGGTTCCAGTTGAAGTAGTACGTGTCGAGTGGATGGCCCAGTGAAAATGGATTCCGCTCATAGACATATTAGGCTCCGGGCCTCCTAGTTTACCCCGACAGCATACTATCGCCCCCGGGTCTGGATCCATCGTCCCATTCAAACTCAGTCATACCATGAAAGAGTTCCTCGTATTATTCAACAATTTTATATGTGCAACCACATTTTGATTGTCTTAGGAATCTATATTGATTACTTGGTATAATGGGCACAGATTGAGATAGGGCCTTTGAATAATGGTTTACGCTGAGTGCTAAACTGGTCCAGATTTGAAATTGGACCTAGCAAAGATTGGAGAGATCATTTTTGTTTTACAACCTTGCTTTCTGTCAAGTGTCAATGAAATGTTCATTTCTTTTAGGGTGTGCGCGTCAGTCAGATGTTTCTTATTTCACTAGATAGATGACTTGGGTCTAAAAAAAGTTGCTGCTAGTAATAGATTGGTGGCTTGTGCGCCGGACACCATTGATGTACATCTCAGAGTTTGATCTCCAGAAGTCCAACCTGTCAACTCTAGACTGCCCTTGCTTCGTAGACCCGATTAACTTTGAATGACAGATCTCACAATATTGAGTTCCGTAGTTTATATATGTGTGGGTCTTTTGGGCTATGATTTTGATTTTTAAATTATGTTTGTTTGTATTGCAAATAATGTACAGAAAAATAAAGATAAGATACACGAATTTTTACGTGAAAAACTCTTGTAGGAAAAAACCACGGACGTTTGAAGTCAAATCACTATAATGAGGAGAGATTACAATGGAGTGCTTCTCTTAAGACTTGATGCCTATAGACTATTGTGGTACATATATAGTGTGGGAGAATAGAGTCCCACACGGAGAGAAAACCGAATCAGAGTTCTACACGGATACGGTTACAAATTCGTATTACTTTTTAACAATCTCCACCTTGAACCGAATTCGGATCACTTTTCAATAGTTTGTGAGAGACAGTACATAGAGAAAAACAGTCGGATACGATTTTGGCTAGTATAATTGAACTTAGTACAGTATCTATTACAATCTATCTGTAGATCTCACCTTAAAAAAATATACCATTTAAAATCTAATTACTGTAACAAAAAAGTAATAAGCTAAAAATCTAAGCCCGGTCAAACCCACCCTATACCCTGTCTCTGGCTGTCATGCAGTAAGTGATATGTCAAGGCACCCTATACCCTGTCTTTATGGCTGTCATACAGTAAGTGATATGTCAAGATCTGAGCCCAGCCGAACCCATCCTATACCCTGTCTGTGTTGGCTGTCATGCACGATTCAACTTCTACGGGCGGATGACTACGAGACAGAGTCAAACATCACCGTCCATTCATCTTGCATGTAAGCTAGGGCAGTGGGAATAAAACCACCCCTCACCAAATTCTTCTATTGATCACACACACCGAGTCACTGAGACACACAAGCTAGGGAAAAAAGCATGGACTTCACCAGGGATGTTGTTCTTCCCGCGGCGCTGTCCGAGATTCTCGGACGCATATTCTCCTTCCTGCTTGATAACTTTCGTCGGCCGCCAGCAGGCGCCAGGGACGTGCACCGCCGGCGGCTGGAGCGGCTGCTGGGCAACATCGGCAGCATGGTCGAGGAGGCGGAGGGGCGGCACATCACCAACCTGCAGCTGCTCTCACACCTAAAGGCGCTGACCGAGGGCATGTACCGCGGCCGCTTCGCCCTCGAGGTGGCCGACCTCGACGACGTCAAGAACACCATTGTCGGAGATGAGGACGTAGACGAAGACGATGCAGGCAGACGCTCGTTTGCGTTGTGCTCGTCGCTCAACAGCGCGAAGCGTTCCCGCGTCACGAGCTTGATCTTCTGTGGCGCCGGCGCCGGCGCGGCGGACGATGGGACGGAGAGGCTGGCCGCTGTCATCGAAGAGCTGGAGAGCCTGACGCGCGACTTCATGAGGGAGTTCATCTTGCTGGTGCAAGGGTACCCCCGGAAGGTGCACCGGCCGGTGAACACGACGCTGTACATGGACCGGTGCGTGTTCGGGCGGCATGTCGAGAAGGAGCGCATCGTCGACTTCCTGCTGCAGCGGCCACCCGACGGCGCGCCGTACCTGAGCGTCCTCACGGTCGTCGGCGCCAAGAAGGTGGGGAAGACTACCCTCGTGAAGCACGCCTGCAACGACGAGCGTGTGCGCGACCACTTCGCGCGCATCGAGGTGTTCGAGACGCCGGACGTCGTGAGGGAGGGCGGCCGCCCGGACCAGACCATGTGGGAGAGCGATGGGCCGGAGTACCTCGACGGCGTGCGCAGCATCATCAGCCAGCCGCGGTTCGCCGCCGGGAGGTCCCTCCTCGTGTTCGAGGACGCCTGGCCCATCGACGAGTCGGCCTGGAGTGAACTCGCGGCCACCCCGAGGGCGCTCGCCGGCGGGAGCAAGCTGCTCTTCACGTGCCGCGACGCCGACCTCGCTCGGCTCGGCACGGTGGAGCCGGTGGTGCTCAACAAGCTGCTGCAGGAGGAGTACTGGTACTACTTCAAGGCGTTCGCGTTCGGCGGCACGGACCCCCGGGAGCACCCGCGGATCGCAGCGGTGGGGCGGGAGATCTCCGAGCACCTGGAGCGCACGTTCCTCGATGCCCGGGTGCTCGGCACGCTGCTCAAGGCCAACTTCGACGCCCGGTTCTGGCGCCGCGTGCTCGGGGCCATCGTGAGATGCGAGCGGCGGCCGCTGCACGTCGGCGTGCTGCTCGAGCTCCTGCCCGTTAATGGAAGGCTGCAGTCGTACGGCTACTGCAGGAGCCCGCCCAAATTCACCGTGCAGGACGTGCTCAGCGCAAGGGCGAGTCGGGCGACCGGTGGCAGTGGCGATACGGAGGAAGGATTCACCATCCATCTTTGCCGGGAGACGTTGTACATGGATCACTGGTACAGCATCACTTTCAAGAACGAGGGGGCTCGCCATGTTGTGACCTAGCAGCTGGAAGCCTAGATTCGTGGATGATGAAAATTTCATGCTCGAATTATATTGTAAAATTCCTATGTTTCAAACAGGTTTGCAATGATCTTCGTGGAAATATGAAAAACTGTACCCAAATAATATTAAGTGAAATAGCATGTTACGCCTGCCTTCTATTTGACATGTTAAGTATATCATGAGCTGGAACATTCCAAATCTACAACATTCATACATTGGAAGTTTCAGGTGTGTTTTTTCTATTTGACATTTTAAGTATACCATTGCTTATGGCTGCGGCTTATAACTTTTAGCCCTAACACAAACACCTGTGCGAAGGAATCGAATACCGATAAACTGCTTCGAAAAAGCAACAAAAAACCTCACCCAAGCAAGACATAAGCTATAAGCAGAAAAAAAAAGAAGCCTTGATAGCAAAGCAAAACAAAAGGAATTGAGCTTGCACACTGTTGGGATAATTTCACCCAATGCCTGGAAATAAGAAAAAAAGAGGCTCGTTTGCTTTGTAGTTTGGAGGCCTGGTGAGTATGTAGCCCACAACCACGAAGTCACTGCCATGAAACATTATTGAATGATAACAATTTTGTTGGGCTGTCACTTACGAATATAGGAAATGATCCAAATATTTCCCTTTTTTAAGATCAAGATCTAAAGATTTCCTGCTTGTTTAATTAACTTATTTTGTTTCCGAGGAAACACAGAAATACTGGGAATGATAGTAATAGAAATGGTCAGTTATCTGATGACATGACCAAAACAATGGCTGACTCTGGTAACCAGTTGACCACTGACAAGTGATGTCTGTTGCTTAGAATAAACAGAAAAAAAATACACCTAAGCTCATAGCTGGACATCCCCATTAACACGATTACTTCTGTTATGCCTGATATTCTCAATTTCTCATGGACATAAGATGGCCATAAGTTACTTCCAAAAACACACACATGACCATCAGTTAACTAAAATCGAAGAGTTGAAACTCCATCACTCATCAGTCACCACCGTTGCGGTGCATTACTCCATTTGCCATTCATAGCATGGGATTCGATTTCTGACTGGACATGCGTAGCAGCAAGATCAGCGACGTACTCTGCATCACCATCCTCGAACAATCTGTCAGCTGCTTACCCAACATTGCTCATTCAGGTGTACTCTATCATGGTATTATTGCGTCATGAATCATTATTCATCAAAGAAGCAAAAGGAGCCATGATTAGTCAGGGGGAAATCAGCCGGAAGGAGGAGGAGGAAGAAGATATTGGGGAAGAAAGGGATTAGCAGGACCCATGGTGCTTGAATGGCAACGGAGACTGTAAGAAGAATCGGTTCTTCTTCTTCTTCTTCCTACTTGCAACTGCCGCACCGTTGCTCTCTGCGCAGCGCTACGACTATCCCACAGCCAACCTCTCGACACTGTGGATCAACGACAACGCCTCCTCCCTCCCACACAGTAGCTACGACGACGGTTCGGCCGTCCGTGTGACAGTGTGGCAGTCATTCGATCACCCGACCGACGCATTGTAGCCTCTTCTAGGCGAGCAGCAGCTTGGGGCGGTCTGTAGCTGGCATGGTGATCACCGAGAACGGCAACCTGGTGCTGTTTGATCAGAGGAATGCGACAGTGTGGCAGTCATTCGATCACCCGACTGACGCATTGGTCCCTAGGCAGTCACTTCTGGGAGGTATGAGGCTCATAGCAAGTACATGACTGTTCTCCCCAATGGATTGTATTTGTATGCTCATGTTGAATCCACACTACCACAACTCTACTTTTCAGTACGGGCGAATAAAAAACAACACAGGCAATGTTGAATCCAACATATGTTGCCATCACGAATATAAGCCTCTGCATCTTGTTGCAGTCTAGGCAGACCGAACGAGATCTGGGTATTATCATATTGCCGGAAGCTAAATCCACCCGGTACGTGAGATTAGAGTCTGATGGGCACCTGAGGTTGTATGAATGGTCTATTATAGGCTGGACCGTCGTGTATGATGTAACCGAGTATTCCCTGGATGATTGTGCTTTCCCAACAGTCTGTGGGGAGTACGGCATTTGCACAGGTGGGCAATGCCGGTGGACGAACGGAAGACAAATCGTGGTTGCGCACCATCTCGTGTCAAGAAATGCAACACCATCAGCTCTTGACCCTTACTGATGTTACCTACTTTGACGCCAGCCACACCGTTGTGAATGCAACAAACAGAGATGACTATAAGCAAGATTGCTTGAAGAATTGCTCCTGCACGGCGGTCATGTTCAGGTATGGCCAGAATGATTCCGATGACCGTTGTCTGTTGGTGACGAAGGTATTCTCCTTGCTACCTGAAACTGTTCATTGCTGTTAGAAATATAGGTAATATTTTAATTCTAAATTTTATTAGAAGGTAAATACAATAAATTTGTGATATAAAACACATAACTAACAACAGATTACTCATTATACTTCAGAAAATACACAAAAAAATACAATATCAAAGTCGATCAAATACACGAACGATTTACTGTTGAACTTGATGAAGAATAGAATGCAGCGCAGGCTCGATGTAGTGCAGACTTGATGTAGTGCAGGACGTAGATGACGCAGTGTAGTGAGCTGTTATGTAGATGTGCGCTGCGCAGAAACCTTATTACCACCCCTGTGCAGGTCTTCACGGCAACAACAGCTCGGAGATGCCGCTCTCCTTCTTCACAGTGCATGCCGGGAAGAAGAATCAACGAGGCTCCGACGGTGTAGCACAACAACACAAGTTCGCATGAGGAAAAGAATGGAGGCAGTGGGTTTCTTGGTTGTATACTCTGGATGTCTCCAGGCATATATATAGACATACTGATAACCGATATGATTAAAACAATCATTTACCTACTGGTAACTGACACATTTAACTAGTCATTTACCTACTGGTAACTGTCTATTATCAAACCCAATAAAGTCTCAAACTCAAACTTTTGAATCTCATTTAAATAGAGAGTGATGCACAATTCAGTAAAAATAAAGATGGACTTAGGCACAAACATCTTTTGTCTTAGTCATGACGCATGGAAACACTGCAGAATAATCAGTGGATCAGTGAGCTATTCCAGTAATGTATTTGTCATTTTATCATTTCTTTAATTTCTTGCATAATACATGAACAAACAACTGAAACTCAGTTACATGAAGTATCCTGAAGAGTGAAACACGTTGTACAAGTCCGTATTACAAATCTTGTTGTATCTGAAATTCTGAATAACCTCCAAATTACAAACCCAAATCAGAAACAAAATCCGAAGAAATCCCAGATCCCTCAGCTAGATAGTAGGAGGCTATTGAGGGCAGTCCAACACTCCTTGTTTAAGCCCCATAATTTTATTAGTATATTTTAATGTAAAATTATAAAAAGTAGTAATCAAAGTCACATCTCGAATATCATAAAAAATAGTCTATGAACGGTCGTCGCCGTCGGTAGTGCTGTTCGGCTGGGGGATGCTTCATCTGTTTCATCTGTTCCTAGTTTTTGGTATATTGGTCGTTAGACAAGTAGGTTTTCACAGTCCAAGTCTCTCCCCCAAGTGAGATGGTCAGAGACCGTGCTTTACCATTCGAATACTTCATGCGATGACTGATGACTAGTGACTAGTGACTAATCACTTATTGGCAGGCTCTTTTCAGACAGGAAAGCAGCTGCACTAATACTAGTCTACAAGTGGTAATTGGTAGGTTCTTTCCAAGCAAATCACACTGGAAGTCTGGAACACCAGACTTAACAAGACTAATAGATCATGGATACATCCTTGCCTTTGTATCATAGTTCCTGTAAGATGACCGCAATGTGTGGGCAATTTCCAAGCAAGAAACGGCGGTGATAGCCTGTAATTGGTATGCTCTTCCCAGGCAGACACTCATGCATTGGTCATGTTCAAATGTGACTTTTATCTTTTGGTTAATTGCGGAAGAGATTAAGGGAGTAAGGAACACTTATGTTAAGAAGTCATAAGTCACACGATTTTCACGAGAAAATACGCGAATACGCGCGTGTGTGATTAACCAAAGTCTTTCTCATGTCATCTCCATCCATAATTCAAACAATGGCATGAATTTCACTTTATAAATTAGTCTCCCCTATCTTATCTTAGCAATATAGTACTAAATCTTACCAGCTTTAAAATTATGAAAATGAGCATCACTCTATAGGCCTATTTCTAGGGCATGTTCTTTTCAACTTCTCAAAAACGGTTTTTGGTTTTTGCTATAATATCTAACTTTCAAACAGAGTATTTTTTAAGATGGAGTCTACAAGTTAATTATATTATACATTAAAAACCCAATATCTGTACCATCCAAAATCGCAAGCGAGTATCTCTCTCCGTAATCTCTATCACAAATAACTAAAATTCAAAAATTTTAACCAAAACTTATAAACTACAGTAAAAAAGAATACGCTCCTAACAATTACAACTCCACTGTTTACCTCAAGGTACAGCTTAGCCCCTCGCCTCTAGTGCAAACAAAAAGGTGATGTTAGGTGCTACACTTCAGCAATTACTACTCTTGTATTAGTCGTCATTGTTGTATGCAGCAATTACTACTCTTGTATTAGTTGTCATTGTTGTCACTCTTTTTGTACGGAGGAGACAGACGTATCCAGAAAAAAGATGACGAATTAGATTTTGATCAATTTCCTGGAATGCCATTGAGGTTTCCGTTTCAAAAGCTGAGAGGATGCACTGAAGTCTTCGGTAAAAAGCTTGGAGAAGGTGGTTTTGGATCGGTTTTTGAGGGTAAACTAGCAATGTAAGTGCGACGTCATACCGCGTTAACTACTATGTAGATCGAAATAAAAGAGACGAAAATTTATAGCAAAAGGAAAGCAGAGGGGCTTTTTCGCAAAAAAAAAAACCGAGGACTTTTTTGAAAGAACCAAGAGCCTACACGTAATTACTTAAAACCGCGGAGCGTTATCCAGTAAAAGGAGAGTGGAGGGGCTTTTTGTAAAAAAAATTTAGGGCCTTTTTGTAAGAACCGAGGGTCTATACGTAATTACAAAAACTTAAAGTGTTTTTTAGTGGAAAATGACACGTGGGCACACTTGGGGGACGGGAAGTCCTCCGGCTTTTTCGAAAGAACCAAAGGTCCGTACGTAATTACTTGAAACTATATGATGTTATCCAGTAAAAGGAGAGCGGAGGGGTTTTTTGTAAAAAAAATTGAGGGTTTTTTCGTACAAACTGAAAATCTATATATAATTACGAAAATTTGAAGGATTTTTTGATGGAAAATGACACGTGTGCACGCTTGGGGGACGGGAAGTCTCCCGGCTCTGATATACGGATGATGATGATCAGGTGAAGAGAGTTGCAGTGAAACGTTTGGAAAGTGCTAGACAAGGAAAGAAAGCATTCTTGGCAGAGGTCGAGACTATTGGTAGCATTGAACACATCAATCTTGTCAGGCTGATCGGCTTTTGCGCAGAGAAATCCCGAAGACAACGAAAGAAAGCATTCTTGGCAGAGGTCGAGACTATTGGCAGCATTGAACACATCAATCTTGTCAGGCTGATCGGCTTCTGCGCAGAGAAATCACAGAGGCTTCTATTATATGAATATATGTCGAGAGGGTCATTTGATAGGCCATAACATTGACCCTCTTGATTGGTGCACCCGGTGTAGGATCATTCTAGATATTGCCAAGGGCCTATGCTATCTTCATGAGGAGTGCAGGCGAATAATTGCTCATTAGAACTTCGATGCCAAAGTTGCTGATTTTGGACTATCCAAGCTGAATGGTACACCTGGGTAATGACTGATGAGAGGTACACCTGGGTATCTGGCACCACAAACGTTAACGTCGCAGATCACCGAAAAAGTTGATGTCTACAGCTTTGGAGCTGTTCTCATGGAAGTAATAAGTGGACGAAAAAATATTTGATAATTCTCAGCCTGAGGAGAGTGTTCACCTCATCAAATTGTTACAAGAAAAGGCTAAAAACAACCAGTTGATTGATATGATTGACAGGCACAGTGATGACATGGTCTCACGCCAGGAGGAAGTGATTCAAATGATGAAGCTTGCAATGTGGTGCTTGCAAAATGATAGCAGTCGAAGGCCTTCCATGTCAACGGTGGTCAAGGTATTGGAAGGTGCAATGAGCGTAGGAACTTGCATAGATTACAGCTTTTTCGATGCAAATCTAGTAATGTCTGCGCAAAATAATCCATCCACATATTCAGCTCAACCTCCAGCATCAATCAAGCCCAAGGTGAATTGGGTTGCCAAAGAGCAGAAGTAAAATCCATATTATGCACTTTGGCTTTTGTAAATACTTATGTATCTTAGCCTATTTCTACTTTGGAATCATGTTTTCAATGGCATCGGAAATATAATTGCCAATTTATATGCTTGGATTTTTCCATGACACTGTAACTCTACCTTTACAGGTGAAAATCCAGTAGTGCAAATAGTACATATATTGTTCTTCTCCGGAAGTAGTAAAAAGTGAGCATTAATCTGTTGAAATTTGATCAGAATGAAAGTCGAATTGTATGAAACACAACTGAACAATAGATAGAAAGGGTACTGTAATTTTTTTTGTTGCTACGCAGTTATGATATATTTAGTTGTATAATTGTTCTTTTGTGAAAGTAATAAAAGCTGACTTTGTATCATGTGAAACTCGATTGGAATGAAGGCTTAATCCTGTTGAACCCAAGTGAAATAGTGAATAAAAGATACAAGGCTTTCTTGATATTCTTCTATTAGTTGCAGGCAGTTATGGTATATCTAGTTGCTTAAATGTTTTGACTGACACACAGGCTTTAATACTCTCCCGAGAAATAAAAATACACCATAATACATTGAGATTTGTGCAATCCAGTTTATGGGAGAACAATAACATAGAAGCACCACTAAAAAACGAAACAGCATGTATCTTTCACGCTACAGTAACAGGACACATCATTTCGTGACTCCAAATTGTATTTATGATCTGTGTGGGTGTGACAATCCGCAATTTCTAATCCTTTCCAATTACCAAATTAAGACTAATAAAAATTAATTAAGCACTAGATTAAGCAATTGTGCTTGGAATTTTTCTCATGCAAGAACAAAATGAATAAATAAATCATTTCCACAAGACTAGCCCAGTTAAAACTTTGCGAGCCATCTCAAAATTCAGATTTTCGAATACGAAATTGTCACAACATGATTCAAATCAACGCAGGACAAGTAAAATAGTTGCAATCCATTTACAACAAATAACTCTATCCATCAAGCAATAATTAAAACCATTCTTTGAATTAAATAAAAATATTAATAGTCCATATTACATCAATATAACAGTCCGAATTACATAATTGCACATCTCAAATTACATTCAATTACAATACTCGATCTCCAAAAGTTACAATTCAAATTACATAAATTACATTCCTAATTGCATCATATTACAAATATCAATCTTAACCAAGGTCATCGTCTCTAAAATACAAATAACTGCAATGCAATTTCAATCACAACAATCTTACTAAACTAGCAAAACCAACGTTATGATTATTTTGGAAGAAAACAAATAACCAAAGATCAACAAAGATCGAACAAAATAAATAAATGAAAGATAATTGCGGTCAGAACCCGTCTGGATTTTAGAATACCGAACATTAGCGCTCACTAAGATACCAGGACCGTTCGAGGCCGATCGGCACCTCTTACGTAGATAGGCCTTATCATTTGGCGAAAAACCAAGCCCACAGCCCACTTTACCCTTTTACTGACTTACCTCGCGCAATAGAAAATTGAAGCATTGTGCAAAAACCACCCCATGGACCAAAGGTCCAAGGGTTTTTACCTAGTGCACAGTCGGCCGAGAGAGGCAAGAAGATAAGGCCATGCACAACCAAGCCATCCCTAGCAACGCAAGAGAAAGATGAGGATAAGAGTAGCCAAGGGAGGGCCTGCCTCCTTTCCTGCATATGTAAGCAAGCCACCACAAGCATTCCCATTTTCTCATCCCTACTCCTTTCTTTCCCCCAAACTGAGAGCCAAGCCAGAGAAGGCAAAGCACCATTCCATTGTTACCTTACTTGGCAACCAACAAAGCCAAACCGAACCCACCACAAGCCAAAGGCAGTGAAGGAGTCGAAGCCATACACATGAGAGAGAGAACAGAGGAAGGAAGCTAGGAGGAGAGTAGTAGTACAGGGAGTTGGGAAAGACCAACGGCGTGAAGACGGAGGCCGTGACAACCAATGGTCGATAAGGACCACCAGGACCACACCAAACCAGACCGGGCTAAGGAGGGGACAAGGAACAGGAACACATGGAGAACGTCACCACTACCAAGTCCATCGTCATCACCTTCCCATCCCCAACTGAACAGAACTATGTAAGGCCACCACAACCGACCCCTCAGCCCCTTTCACGGCACAACACAGCACTATGGTAGGAGTACCCACTGGCCATCGCAAGCCCTCACAGCCACCGTCGGCTCACAACAACATGTACACCACCATCACACAGTCACCATCACATAGCAACAAGGGAAGGGAAGAAAAGGAGCATAGGGGAAGAGATGAATAGTATACCCTAGGTGAGACCGGAGTGGCGTCGGCTTGCCTAGCACAGCCATTGTGCACATCCCTGGCGCATGAGGAGGCCCCGAGCTCCGTCGCAGTAGACCACGACCAAGCTAACTCACCACCAACACCATCCAACTCACCAAGCCAACAAGAAATCAATTCACAAAATTGAAATCAATCAAAAGGGTAAACAAAGCATAGAAAGTAAAGCGTAGAAAGGGATAGAGAAAGGAGGAAGCCGAGCCAATCGTGGCGCATGGAGGGGAGGAGGCATCGGAGCCATGGGGCGGCCGGGGTTGGAGCAAGCAGGTCGAGCAAGATTACCTTGATGAATTAAATGTTATATATTCTATTAATCAATCAGGCACGGTAGCACTTTCCAGTTGGTACTATCGGCAGCATGTATCGGATATCCTTGTACAACTGCAATGCATCAGATTTCCTTGTATCTCAATCCTTAGATTTCCAATGGTATAAATATCAATGCTTGGCTAGTAATTAAAAAAAATGAAAATTAAAAAGTTTAAATGAACTTGGCAATTGGCACATACCCACTTGGTTGCAAGAAGATATTTGGTAACAACTCCTGATCTCGGTTGCAAGACTTCTTTTAATCTATGGTTTGTTTCTGTACTCTCCTCTGAATATTGAAAACCAGCTGGCTTAAAAAAGAGTGAAAATGATAAGGTAGATAATACAAAATAGACTTACTGTTTGCAAGTTCAAATTATTTTCATGCTTGCTTGTATTGGGGATAAGTAGGTTGGTTTGAGTAGTGTGGGTATATGCACACATGAGCAATTAATTCTATATGTAGTTTTCCCTTTCATTTTCTTTCCTTTGCAAGCAATATAATCAAACATATACTAAGGTAATATTGTCATATATTTCCAAAGGAGCAAATGACTTCTAAGCGCAAAGGAGCGGACCTCCAGGTAGCGGGAGAGGCGGCGGCGGCCAAGCAGCGAGGTGACCTCCAGGTGGCAGAAGAGGCAGCGGCGGCGGCAAGGTGACCTCCAGGCGGCGGGAGCGGCAGGGATTAGTGGACCTCCAGGTGGCGGGAGAGGGTGCGGTGGCGAGGTGACCTCCAAGCGGTGGGAGTAGCCGGGATCAATGGACCTCCATGCAGTGCAAGCGACAAGGTGACCTCCAAGCGGACCTCCACGCCGTATCAAAAACATATTGGGGTATTTTCTATTTTTTTCAGCTAAAAATCACCGATAGTTCGCTAATACTATATCACCGCATATCGGAACGTATTGTCGTATCAGATACGAGTACGACAATTTTGTGGAGTTTCGGTGCTTCTTAGGAAGCCATACATGGATACACAACTATAACATCTTAATTTTCAGAGTTATTTGAAGCTTTAAAAATTAAAATTCACCATTTAAATTTTTTAGATTTAATTCAAGCTTAAATTGATTGTTTATAAATTAAAAGGATTTAATATGACTAAATTAAACATTAACATTGGCTGAAAGTATTTTATTTGGGTTCTTGTGTCTCAAGGAATTTTCTAAGATTTTTCTAGATTTACTTGCTATTTTTTAGATCTCTTTTGATTTTATTTGAATTTTTGAAATTGGAAATCCTGGAAAATCAAAATCCTTTCGGCCCATTAAATACCAACCGTCCGATTCCCTCTATGACATGTGTCAGCCATCCGGGCGAGCTCTACACCGACCATTGGATTTTCCCTTTGCCACGTGTCGTTTATCTGAGCGCCCGAGCACTGTTCATCAGTACTTTCTGCCATCGTCATCTGATCTCACCGCCTTGCCACGTGTCAGCAATCCCACAATGCATGCACTATTCATCTTCGTCATGATTTCGCCGCTGTCTTCACAACGATCTCGGGCTCCATGTTGTCCGTGACTTGGAGACCTCGGCGTCCGCGCCATAAATAGCAGTTGATGCCCTCATTTTTCGCACCCACCACCGCTCGCCTTGCCCGTGCACCACCGCCCTCGTAGCGCCACTGTCGTTCTCCATCTTGGCTGACGCCGTCGATCTCTCATCGGACACCATCATCGTCACCTCCACCGCCATCTCCGCACGCCCGTCGGTGAGCTTCGTGCCACCCTGCCCAGCCACCTGCCTTGTCGGTTGAGAAGGATTCCCAATAAAACCGTCCCCTCGGTGTCGCCAGTCCCTCCGGTCGCCCACTCCCTCCTTTATCTGATTGCCAGCTTCCCTTCAAGCCCTGGCCCCAACCCGCCACCTCTACACTGCCTCAGCCCGCCGCCTCCATGCCTCAAGGTGTCGGAGACCCTGCCGCCTCCACACCAAGGCGTCGACGCCTAGATCCTCAACGTCGGCCAGCCCCCCTCGGTGAGCCTGACTGCTCGATCCCCTTCCCTCCGGCCATAGATCCAGCCAGATCCGAGTGTGGGAAATCAGAGGGGAGGCCGAGCCATGGTGGCGAGGGCCGGGAGAGGGGGAGCTGAGCCAGGCCGAGTTGGGGGAGGCAAGGAAACCAACGGTGGTGAGGGGCAACGTAGGATGCCAAAGCCGAAGGAGGCTGCCGGAGGTGCAGGGAGGCTAGAGCCCAGGAGTGGATGGCGCTGGAGGGGAAGGAAGCCAAAGGAGGCGCTGGGAGGCAGTGCCTACTAAAGCCATGGAGGCGTTCGACCGGAGCAAGAAATAGGGAATGACGTGTGGAGAGAGATAAAGAGAGGCGATAGCCAGAGAGTAGTAGCGAGGAGTAGTTCGGCCCATGCTAGCGAGCCATTTGGCTAGGTTATTGACCGACGTGGAACTGAATGGTAGCACACGCTTCCTGCTATTAGCACATATTAGCCATGAAATCATTGAAATGTTAGCATATGAATGTTAGCATAATAGCATATGCTTCTTGCTGTTAGCACACATTAGCCATGCTTCCTGGCTCCTGTTGTTCTGTTAGCACACATTAGCCAATAGCCATGAAATGTTACTATGTTAGCATATGCTTCCTGCTGTTAGCAACTTAGCACACATTAGCTATCACAGTGTCTTCATTAGCTTGTTTATTTGCCTATCGATCTTATTATATAATAGTTATGGTTATAGACTTATGAACTTATGGTTTGTTGAACTTGAACACTATTTTAGACTTGTGTGATACTATGTTCTATGATTATCACTTTGATAATGTACTAAGTTTATAGTCTGTCGAATGCTTACTATATAACTAATTGACTATCTGTGACTCTAGTTCTATTATTTATTTGCATACATGATACATGTACTAATTTATTCTCTCATTCTTCGTAGATGATTCATTATATTGGTTTAAAGTTAGAAGGGAGAACTTAAAGAATCAAGCAATTTGCTACATCAATATGAAGGTATTCTCGGTTCTTTATAAGAATTCATTAATTTCTTTTTTTAATCTTTATTATATATAGATGAAAGTAAAAAAAATTAAAAACTAGAAGTAAAAAAATCAAAAGTTAAAAAATAAAGGTAGAATAATCTGGACCGTCCATCCAAAGATAAATGACTAGATCAAACCAAAAATCACACCTGACGTAGCCGAAGCTACGTCAGAGAATAAGCGCCACCCTAAATAATGGTTGGCCAACTCGCCAATCCTTATCTGATTTAGTCAGTATTTGTTTATTTCAAAAAAATCAAAACGGGTCCTATTCCCGCAACCCGATAGCACGCCATCAGGAGGTTATGTCCAACAGGGAGGAGATCGGACGATGGCCAGACGAGAGATAGCACAGTGTGTGTATATATATTCACGTGTTGCAACAGGAATATGTCGAAATCAATTTATTGGTTATGGATCGAATGGCCACAGTAATCTCCGGTAGCAATCCGACGACCAGACAGAGAGATTAATTGGCGTTAGCGAGGACCAACTGCTTTCTAGTAAACATCTACACATTCAATTTCAATCAAAAGTTGTAAATAATAGGAGTGGTGCCGCTACACAAGGAAAAAGAAAAACAAGATTGATTGATTGTAGCAAGTGGGATTACTTAAAGGTTTTTAGAATGACGTTAACTTATAGTTTTTTTTACTTAGTTAGTTTATTTTTTACTATAGTTGAGTTAATTTATTTAATATAGTTAAATTTAAAAAAATCAAAAATAAAAAATATGTTAACCTATCACAGATAATATAAAAGAATATAAAAAAAGAAAAGATAAAAAATCTTAAAAATTAAAAAACGAAAAAATAAAATTAAAAATTAAATTGAACGTTGCCTTAATATACCCTGCTAGAATCTCACCCGGTCAAGACCACAGAACGTGCAGTTCACGGAGGTGAATGGAATTAAATTGCAGATAGTACATCACGGAGGTGAATGTTAGATCGGATCAGACGAGAGGAACCACTGCAGACGACGACAGCAGACGCGCGAGACATCTCAACGACGCCTGTCGTTTGCCCGAGATAGGGATGGCCGGGATATTCCACAGGGGAGGGGCCGAACTGGGGAGACCGGGACGTGGTTTGCGAATGTTAAATTTTTTTAAAATTTAATTATTAATAGATTTAAAATTATTTAGATTAGCTATACGAAAATTATACAGTTAAATTTATTGTTAAAAATATTTTTGTGATAATATATTTTTATTATCATACCATAGTATAAAGTTATAAAAAATAATGGTTAAAGTCATATGGTAATTTTTTGAATACCTAAAAATAAAAAATCAATTAAAAAAGAACCAAGGAGCACCTAAATACTTTTAAATTAATTAATAAAATTACATGATAATTTTTTAATCTATATTTAGACTGTTTTTTCCATCCACAGAGGAGTAGAGACGAGGAAGACTTGTGCCCCGTTTGGTCGGGCAAGCCCACTTGACACCGCCCCGTTGGCCGTTGCCATCCCAGCCCGCGGTGCAGCGTGCGCGGCTCGTTTCTTGGCCTGGACTAGCGGTGCGCACGTCCCCCTCTTGGTCGATCGGTCGGCCGCGGCCAACCTTTCCCACCAGTGCAGCGTGCGCGGGCCGGCGAGCCGCCCCACCCCGACCCATCGCCGCCGCCGCGCTCGTTAATGCGAACTTGCCAACCGGCAACTCCCCACCACCTTCCTGACAATTCCTCCCTTAATGCCACCTCACCCACGTCCCGCCAAACTCCCTCCCGAAACCGTCCACTCCGCGGACGCGACGACCCACCATTTCCACCCCCTCGCCCGCCGCCGACGTCGTCACGCGCACGCGACGACCCCCACCCACACGGCCTCCGCGCTCACAGTCTTACAGCTCCATCCACCACATGCCGCCGCGCGGCTAAAACCTCCCAAGAAGTGAACTTGGCGCGATGCGGTCGTGCCGCCTGCACCAGCGCCTGGCCGCCGCCGCGCTGGCCGCGGCGGCGCTGCTGCTCCTGCTCTGCGGCACCTCCCCGCACGGCCTCGCCTGGCCGGGCTCCTCCCGCGAGCGCCGCCCGCCGCCGGGGCCGCCGCGGGCGGCGAGGGGCCCCGGGAGCCCGCCGTCCTTCGCGTACTGGATATCCGGCACGGGCGGGGAGGGCCGCAGGGTGCTCAGGCTGCTCAAGGCGGTGTACCACCCGACGAACCGCTACCTGCTGCACCTGGACGCGGGGGCGTCAGGGGAGGAGCGGGCCGCGCTGGCCGCCGCCGTGCGGTCCGAGGTGGCATGGAGGGAGTTCGCCAACGTGGACGTAGTGGGGGAGAGCTACGCGGTGGACCGGACGGGCTCGTCGGCACTCGCCGCCGCGCTGCACGGCGCCGCGGTGCTGCTCAGAATTGGCGCCCATTGGGACTGGCTCGTCACGCTCAGCTCCTGGGACTACCCACTCGTCACGCAGGACGGTAAGTACCATGAATATGCTTCTGATGTGTTGTTTACTCTGCCTAGTTAGATTCCAAGTTCTTGGTGTGCGGTGCTCGTTAATTGGTGAAAGGATAGCATCTGATCAGTTGCTGATAGGCAAATATGGAATCGCATAAAGGTTTAGTTGGTTGTCCCGGACGGTATAAGCTTTGTGCTAATCGTTCTGATTGCGATGTGATTCATTGCTTAGCGCTCAAGATCTCATGCGATGGATATCTTGCTTGTGGTTTACGAATTGATAGAATAATCATATCATAGAGATCGTCGTTAGGCAAGTAACCATTGCCTGATTGATTCGATGTTGTGAATTGGGACATCGAATCTGATCTAGCTTCCGTTGGTAGTTGAGCTCTTGGCTGGCATTACAAGCCATGAATTTTGATGCAACAGGTATTGATCGTCCTGTTAATCCTTGAAACTGTCAGGTACTAATTGTACCCTTGTCAATGTTCTCTTTCCGGTTGTGCCAACTCTAGGACTGCCCCCGGTGGTGTCGCTGATCTGTGCTTTTATGGTGAATTGGCCGAGACACTCGTACGGGAGGTTGTCCATAGGACTTGCGTAATCAATTGTACAACAACCCTCCTTCAATACGCCTGGGCAACTCATGTGTGACTGCCAGTAAGAGAGATAACTGGGATCTTGCAAACATAACACAGGCCCTCTCGATGGATATGACAGAGGCAGTGATGCACATGTTTAGAAGTGTTGCAGTTGGTCACAAGAGACTTTTTCTTTCAAGACTAAATGAAATATCTTGAATTGGACTAGGGCACTATGTTCATTATTGCTTACATGGCGATTTAGTTGGAAGCTAATTTCAAATATATAACGTGGTCCCAGTAACTTCGTTTTATCTTTAGATCACCAAGTTATTTCAGTTGCAACTGTTGGAACAATGTGAAAAATTGGTTGCTTTCTATCCTCCAGTGGAAGGGGAATTGCAATTTACCTTTCAATAGAAATCGAAAAAGAAAACCAGTAGCATTTTCGTGTCTTGGATTTTCACTCAATCTATTTGGTAAGAGTCAGCTCAAGATGAACCTTCTGTGCTTGTAACTAATGAATAATGATAGACAGAAAGAGAGCTTTTTGGCATATACTGTTTTATTTGTTTGTTGTTTATTGAACATACTATTCTATTAATTTCTTGATCATCCATTTCACTCTTTCTTTCTTCATTTCAAGCGTCTTGTTTTTCATGCAGACCTCATTTATGCCTTCTCTTCTGTGCCGAGGGAAGTCAACTTTATTGATCACACAAGTGATCTTGGATGGAAAGAGTTGAGTTCTGTCAGTACTCAGTAGGATAATATCTACAATGTTCCTTACTCTATTATGTCTCCTTCCCCAAATATTTGACTTCTATTCTCCTTTGCAGGCATGAAAGATTTGAAAAACTTATTGTGGACCCAAGTTTATACCTGGATAGAAACACCGAACCTTTTCCTGCGACAAAAACAAGACAAATGCCTGATGCATTCAAGATATTCACAGGTGTGTGCTGGAATTATCTCTAGTTCAGGCTTGTTTGAACAGTCAAGAAATTTCTAATGAAATATACAGGACTTTAGTGATCCCCTAGCTTAGTTCGAATCCCATTGCTAATGAACCCAACATTTAGATAGCCCTATGCTGTGTTTGGATTGCACCAAGGAAAAATATCATTAGTTTCATTTTTTTCTAATTTATGCACTATTAACCAATGCAAGATCATTTGCTCTCTTACTGAAAGAAGAATTACGGAATTTATATAGAAGTAATTTTGCATATTAGAAATTGCAAACTATCCAAAATTTGAATACTTCTAAAAAGGGACAGTGATCTACTCATCATGATGTAGATCACAATCCAAGGGCTGTGAGGAGGGGCCCCAAGCTGAGGATCTCCCCCGTAAAGTTTGTATCTCACCATATACACATGCGCACACACCCAAAGTTTCCAAATAAGTGGAGGTGGGGAAGAACAATCGGTAATGGAGAGATGATGAAGGGTCAATCAGAGGCCATGATAACATGAATATGATGATGGCAACCACTGGGAGAATGTATTCTGTTTACAAGCTGAAGGCTGATGGTATCGGGAAAGAATAATTTTCTCTGGGGGGGTTTCTTTGTTGTCATTTTCCCTTTGGACTAAGTTAGATATCCAATTAATTACTTTCTAGACCATGATTTATCAAAACTACTAAGGGAGTTGAGTCTTGGTCTAGGTGACTGACTTGATCCATGGCAATGCTGAGGACTTAGGATGCTTGTGTTTGAGTCTTGGTCTAGGTGACTGACTTGATCCATGGTAATGCTGAGGACTTAGGATGCTTGTGTTTAATTATGAGAAAATCAGTATGCTCCATGCAGTTATTTAAGTTCCTAATTAGTAGCTTATTTTAAACTTGGTACGCTCCTTGAATTCCTACTTGGTTGTAAGTGTTACATATCACTTTTCTGGATTGTTTTTCTGCGTTGCAGGTTCTCCTTGGGTAATCCTGAGTAGGAACTTCACTGAACACTGTGTGCATGGTTGGGACAACCTTCCCCGCAGGCTACTGATGTACTTTGCCAACACAGCCTACTCCATGGAATCCTACTTCCAGACTGTCATCTGCAATTCTTCTGACTTCAGAAACACAACTGTTAATGGTGACCTTCGTTACTTTGTCTGGGATGATCCACCAGGCCTTGACCCACTTATTCTCGATGAATCAGACTTTGATAACATGGTAAAGAGCAGCGCCGCCTTTGCAAGGCGGTTTGTGGAGGATGCACCAGTGCTGAAGAAGGTCGATGATGAGCTACTGAACCGGTCTTCGGTCCGGTTGGTTCCAGGGGTGTGGTGCCCGAACTTGGGTGAAAAACAAGGAGGTATGGATGTGGACTTGTGCTCGAAATGGGGTGACAATAATGCTGTCAGGCCTGGGCGTGCCGGAGAGCGGCTAAGGCGATACATATCTGTGATCAGTAAGACAAGAGGATGCAGCTAGCTGAGAGCTTAATCAATGGAGGAATTCTTTGTCAAGAGACTAATTGACCAAGAATTCGAAGAACATATTTTGGCTCGAGGCTGGAGCTAAGTCACGTGTTTGAAGGGCCGAAAGCATCATCAGATTCAAGACATCGACAATTTTACAAGACTGCATAATACCAGTTAAGCCTCCTATACATACTAGGTATATCGGTGAAGCAGTAGCTGCTTTGCCCTTTTTTTGACCATGTAGATAGAACGTAGAATAGTTTACACATCAGTTGTCAGCACCACGAATCTCGTTCTTGCATCACATTTTGTATAGCTTGTTTGCTGTGAGAGAAGTATAAACACATACTGTTGAAATGTTGATACTGGCTGCTTTAGTTGGATAATACCACGTTATCAGGTAAGATCATCTCGGTATACAGATGTCTTATGCAAAAGTTTATCAAATAGTATATTCCTGAGAAGCTGTGCCTACAGCTGCTGATGGCATAGTAAGTAGTAACCACGCGTTACAGTTACAGCACTGCGCATTAGTCGCACTCCAGTTGATCTGATATAAATTTTAGCTGATGTTTGCATTGATCATGTCACTGGTGCTTGCACACCAGGAATGCTCTTTATTAGTACGTTACTGAGTACTGACATGGTGATGTGATTATTGTGCATTTGACACAATGTGATATGGCTCATTGTTTGAGAAGGTGAATAAGGTCAATGATACGGCACAAATTAGCGGTTCTCTAATTTGTACTTGGGTCGGTTCGGCTGCACTTAACAAATGCACTAAGGGTGGGTTCCATAGGGCTTTTAACTTGATTTGTTATAGTAGCTAGTTTTTAAATGAAATATCTTTTCAAGTCTATTGTAGTAGATATTATCTTGATTTTATCTATATCGGTTAAAATTATACATGAGTATTTCTCTTTGTATTCTCTTTCACGAACAATCAGAATTTAAAATTTTAAACTAAAAATCATAAACTACAGCCTAAAAACACCATTCAAAAACCCCTGTCTCCACCTGTGAACACCGCAGCTCATGAACAGAAGAAGAGATGGATGACGATCAGCACGTGAGATTGGTCCACAAGATCAGCCCACGGCGCAATCAATGAACCCTAGCTAGTCCACAGAGTCAACAGTCATGGCGATTTTTTTCTTGCTTATTCTCACGCAAAAGATGGCCTTTGGCCGGTGGCCTGGTTTCATATGCCAACACTCACGTATCATAAAACTAGAACCCAACTCGTACTCGATTCTCAACCGACTCAACTCGGACCCAACGTGAAAGAAAGAAACGCAGCCAGGTCGGTTTTCTCAAAAACCGGTTTGGGTTTCCTTAAGAAATACAATCCACTCTTATACATGCAAGCCTAATATGGACGTGACGGTGTGCGCTGTCTGTATCAGCGTCTTTATCGTCTTTTATTATTTCAAAAAATATAGATAAAAACTACCAACCACAGCTAAAAACTATCGGCCGACATAAAAAAAAGACCTAAAACCATGGACTCGGATGATCGTAGCTAAACCAGCCGCGACCTGATTGGATTCGGTCAGATGGACCTCCGTCCATTTACTGCATGCCTCCCTGACCGGTTCCCATGCGACGCGCTTCCTTAGCTTTCGGCAAGCCGTCGGCCACGGCACAAAAGCTCTCTTAGCAGTATGACCTCCTATGCCATCCTCCCTCGGCTCCCTGCCGACATGTGCTACCATTGGACCGATTAACACTGAATTCACAAGTGATTGGGCACTAAAACATCGCACATTGGAATTGCTATACGGTGGTCTAGGCCGTCCTTGACTTTGGGTTAACCTTCGGCGTCTTCTTCTTTTCTAAAATTTCCTCCACTTTGATTACACTCTACCATCGGTTTCAGCACATACCTGACGACATTTTTACACCCTCCACCATTGGTTTCAGCACGTACCTTGAAACGTCATTTTCTTTGTGTAAAGAGAATTGGAAGGGGATTTACATCTTGATCAGCTTCGAAGCAATTCTTTCTCCGACAAAATGGAAGTCTATTTCTATGTGTTTTCTTCTTGCATAAAACACGGGATTGGCAGATAAATAGGTTGCACCAAGGTTGTCACACCACAGATTTGGTGGCCTAGACAAAAAAAAATTCCTAGTTCCTTAAGCAATGATTGAATCCACGTTATCTCTGTGTTGTATTGGCAAGGGTTTTATATTCAGATTCTGTGCTTGATCTGGATATAGCGGCTTGCTTCCTGGAGCTCCAAGAGATTAAGTTATCACCAAAGAAAACTGCAAACCCTCCTGTGGATTTGCGATCATCACTGCAACTAGCCCAATCAGCGTCACTGAAAGCGCTGACCATTGTTGAATTACACCTTCTAATTTTTGGGCCAACTGATGAACTAAACTTCAGGAAGCGAAGAATCCTTTTTACTGCAATCATGTGTGTACTGGTTGAGCTATGCAAGAACCGACAAATCTTATTAACTAAGAAAGCAATATCGGGTCTAGTCAGAGTCAAGTATTGAAGTCCTCCTACAAGACTTTTGTATCTTGTACTCTCAGTTGCAGTCAAGGGTTCTCCACTCATTTTCGTTAACTTCTCAGAAGTGCTCATGGGAGTTGTTACTGCCTAGCAAATTCTTCATATTGGCTCAGCATAAGAGATCTTCAACATACCTTCTTTGGGTTAATATAATACCATCTTTAGTTGGTGTAACCTCAATTCCTAAGAAGAAGTGAAGATTGCCAACATCCTTGATCGCAAAGTCATGCGGAAAGTCTGAAAGCAATCTCTCTGTTACTTGGTTTGATGAGCTGGCCACTATTATGTCATCCACATAAATAAGAAGATATATTACTATACCTTGCTGGTTATAGATGAATAGTAAAGTATCTAATTTTGAAGGTGTGAATCCCATTGCTTGCAGCTTTGAGCTTAACTGATGAAACCAAGCATGTGGTGCTTGTTTTAACCCATATAGAGCCTTGTTGAGTTTACAAATATGCAGAGGATACCGATGATCTTCATATCCCAGCAGGTGAGTCATGTAGACAATATCTTCAAGTACTCCATGCAAAAAAGCATTTTGTACATCTAACTGTCGCAATTGCCAACCACAAGAAACAACGATGGAAAGAATCAACTGAACCATGATAGGCTTAACCACTGGGCTAAAAGTCTCTTCATAATCCAATCCATATATTTTGCTTGAATCCTTTAGCCACCAGACGCGTTTGTAACGCTCAATTGTGTCGTCAGCCTCCCATTTGATCTTGAACACCCACTTGCTATCAATAACCTTGACTCCAATTAATGGAGGGACAAGATGCCAAGTGTTATTGCGAATAAGAGCAATGTATTCTTCTTCCATGGCTCGTCTCCATTCTGGACATTTCATTGCATCATGATGGTTTGTTGGTTCAGTGTAGCTGAGAAAGGCATGTTGTCCACTGATGTGATAGAAAACAGAACCATCTATCAGTAACTGAGGTGTTCTGATGTTCTGTGCTTCGATGCACATATGGCCATCAGTGGTAGTAGTAGGCTGGTTAGTAGTAGCAGACTGGTTAGACAAGGTATCATCAGGAATAGACTGATCAGAATCAGCAGTAGACTGATCAAGCCCATTGGCTGACTAATTAGCAGGCTATGACAACAACAAAACATCATCAGCTGAATCACCATTAGTAGTTGCCTCCCTATGCTGTGAAGAATCTGTAGGAAATAGATTAGAACAATAAGAGCATATATGTAGATATCTACACCATGGTCACAAAGAATAGGTACAGGAGGAAGAGGTAATGAGGCTGAGATGTTTGTCGGACGAGGAGCAGTAGTATCAGCAACAAATGGGAAACAATGTTCATCAAACTGCACATCCCTAGATACCATAAAAGAGTGAAATATTTGGGATAATAACGCAATTGATACATGATTCAAGTCACAAAAGGTTACATATATATAGCCTAGTATGGCTAATGGGAACGTATGACTAATGTGAACGAAAATGACTAATGGGAACGCATGACTAATATGAACAAAACACATGATTAATGTGAATCAAGGTTGGCTAGAGTCGAGACGACACACGGGAGCCGAGACGCAGAAGCCGAGGCTGTGTGAACACGCAAGACTTGTTAACAATGTAAACACATCCAGTAGATGTATCAAGACATTAATAACCCTTGTGAAGGCTACTATAGTCGATGAATACACAGCGCTGGGAGTGAAATTGAAGTTTATTGCGGTCGTAGGGGCGTAGATTGGGCCAGCATGCACACCCAAATGTAAGGAGGGAGTTATAATCAGGAGCTTTGCCAAATAATTGTCGAAGGGGTGTTTCAAGGTTAATAACATGACCAGGAATGCAATTAATCAGGAAACACGCAGAGAGGAAAGCCTCACCTAGAATTTTAATGGCATGGAAGCGTAGGCAAGAAGAGTGAGTCCAACATCGACTATGTGCTGTGTTTCCTTTCAACAGCTCTGTTTTGTTGGTGAGAATGTGGGTAAGATACTTGATGTGCAATGCCAATTTGTTTAGAAAAGGAATTGAATTTCATGTACTCTCCTCCCTAGTCAGATTGCACACAAAATATCTTCCTATTCAGGGTGCGTTCAACATGTTTTTGAAAGTGCAAGAAAACAGTGTAGACATCAGTTCGCGATTTCAGTAAATACAGCCAAGTGTGTTTGCTGAAATCATCAATGAAGCTAATATAGTATTTGAATCTGTTAACAGATGAGTGGGCAGGACCCTAAACATCTGAGAACACAAGTTGCAAAGGAGCTAAAGACATGTTGGTTTAAACTGGAAAAGGAAGTTGACTGCTCTTAGCCTGATGACAGGCATTACAAATTAAGTTATTCTCAAAGATGAAAAAGAAAGTTTATTCTGATGCAAAACATGTTGAACTATAGCTGGTGTAGGATGGCCGAGTAGGCAGTGCCAGTCCTCCGTGGAGATCTTGATATTGGACAAAGCTTCCAGTGTCATCGAAGAAGATATGGGAATATGGTTTATTGGGTAGAGGCCTTGTCTACATTCACTATGAAGAGGGGGCATCCTCATGACCTGATCCTTGACAACAAAATGGTGTGGGTGGAATTAAATAAAGATATCATTATCAGATGTCAGTTTATGAACTGACAACAAGTTTTTGGTTGCTTTGGGAACATGAAGATCATGATTCAAGTGTAAGGAACTAGTAGGAGTTGGAATTTTAGAATGACCATGATGTAAAATAGACAAACCTGAGCCTCCTATAGTCTAGATGGTCGCCTTGCCAAAGTACTTGTCCTTGACGGTTAGCTTGTCAGGATCAGCTGTAATGTGATCAGTTGCGCCGCTGTCGGTGTACCAGTTGTTGTCAATGTTGTATGAAGGTGTTGCAGAGGCTGCCATGGCTGTAACTTCTCCATCTTCAACTTGATAAGAATAGTCGAACCTATGATAGCAATTAATGGCTATATGTCCAACCTTCCCACACACCTAGCATATTGGCCTGTTGTTGTTGCCACGTGTGTTGGTGCACATAGGATTTGTCTTCTGTGATACTCCTCCTCTACCACAACCACGGCCCCTTCCACAGCCACGGTTATTGCTATTAATGTTTCATGAAGAGAAGTTCACTAAAGACCCTGCATTCTGTGTGATGGCATTGTTGTGCTCTTGTCGCATCTCATAGCTCAAAAGATGGGCATAAAAATCACTTAAGGGCATGGGTACTGGTCGAGTAGTAACAGAAGTAACAAGAGCATCATAATCTTGATCTAAACCAGTGAGCATGTAGGCAATAATCTCTTATTCTCTAAGAGAAGTTCACTGAAGACCCTGCATTCTGTGTGATGGCATTGTTGTGCTCTTGTCGCATCTCATAGCTCAAAAGATAGGCATAAAAATCACTCAAGGGTATGGGTACTGATCGAGTAGTAATAGAAGTAACAAGAGCATCATAATCTTGATCTAAACCAGTGAGCATGTAGGTAATAATCTCTTGTTCTCTAAGAGGTTCACCTACGGCTGCTAGATTATAAGTGAGGAGTTTCATCTGGTTGAAGTAATTAGTTGCAGAAAGATCTTTCTTTCAAAAGTTTGAGAGTTGAAATCTGAGTTACATAATTCTAGCTTGAGAATTAGAGGAGAACATGCACTCTAAGGTCAACCAAACTTCTCTAGAGGTAGGAAGAAACATGACCTGAGCGAGGACTTCTTCAGAAAGAGATGAAAGCACCGCACTTAGTACCATTTGATCATGAAGAATCCAGGTTTGATATGCTGGGTTGGGGATCTTAGTTGCACCATCTACCGTGGTGGTGGTGATCTGCATCGGAGGAGCCACCACTGATCCATCAATACCCAAGCAATTGTTGACTATAAAGGCAGTGCAAGAACTGAGCCTTCCATAGCAAATAGTTACCACTAGCGAGCTTGATTTTGATTAGGTGTGAGAAGGAAAGGGGTTGGAAGAAGCCTTGCCACCGTCGAATTGGTTGTTGTAGAGGTGGAAGAATTTTGTTATCCGCTGATTGACATTTCGTGGGAGATTTTTCAGTGCTCTGATACCATAGAGTTGCATAAACCAGCTAGTTCATCCAAAAAGTTAAGCTAATGAGGAAAGATATGCAATTCACTTATACTTCAACACTCCTCCTCACGTGTAGATTTCCATAGGCCTAAGATGTGAAATAGAAGTTGACTACAATTATTTTTTTAATTGCACCAATCGGGTCTTGAACTCAAGACCTCTTAGCTCTGATACCATGTGAAGATAATTGGAAGAGGATTTAGATCCGGCATCAAAGAGGCCAGTTGGCTTAGTCATTCATTTATATTGTGCTGTATTCTGTATAGTAACTGATCAAGAGGAAAAGAAGGAAAACTCGGTTGAGATAACTCAATGATCCTATAAACTAGGACTAATACATTGACTAGTTTATTTAACACTTTGTAACTGGAGTGAGTAATAGAAATGTAACATGTTAAGCATGTATTAATTAACACTAAACAATCCAAAGAAATCTTTGGTCATAAATCATAAGAGCACCACATAGTTTATGTTGCTTAGCACAAGTCGTGGCGCCTGGATTCACATTTGTCCACTCATATAAAACAGAAGATTTTTAAAATAATTTATTTTTTATTCTAAATTATAGTAATATACCTGCTTTTTTATTTTACACTAATAACTCTTCCACCATTGAGCGACTTGAGCTAGTCATCCAACAGTTGCATGCCAAATGCCCAAGTCACCCAACGGTTGAGCGACTAGTTCCTTTGGCTACTAGTCGCTCAACCGTTGGGTGACTTAGCCCCTAGTCACTCAACCGTTTGGTGACTAAGGGGCTATAACCCGCCCACGCGCCCTGGCCCAATCACACTTCACCATTTCAGAGGCGGAGCAAAGTGAAGACCGTGAGGAGGAGCAGAGCGGGTGAGGAAGGGGAAGGGAAGGGGGAGAAGAGAGAAAAGGAGAAGAGGGGGAGAGGGACGGGAAGAGAGGATGAGAGGTATGCACATCAATGATGGTGAGTCTTCTGCATTTCTTTTTAGATTTACTTTTGAAACCATGGTCGATTAGCAACTAAAATTATTAGATGTGTAGTTGTGTTGGGCTTTCTTTGTAGATTTACTTTTGAAACTAAGGTAGGCTAGCAACTAAAATTATTAAATGTGTAGTTGTGTCTGGTACATCGTATATTATTAATAATTATAAATAGTGTAGTCGTAGAACTAACGTCAATTTAGTTATTAATAGTTGTACTTTCAAAACCATGGTAGGTTAGTAACTAAAATCATTATATGTATAGTTGTATCAGGAACTTCGCATATTGTTAATAGTTATAAATAGTGTGTTCATAGAACTAACACCAGTTTAGTTATTAATAGTTGTAATTCTGATATGGCTATACCCTAACCTCTTAACCCCATACCCTAACCCTAAACCCTAAAACCCTAATACTGAAATGCGGCTATGGTTACATATGTTGAGAAATATGTGGTTTATCCAAGAATGCCACCAAATTTTTAGAATTTTTGGAGCTATGCTATAAATAATTAAACCACTAATTATGTCATATTTGCTAACTTCAAATTGATTTGCAGGTATGGCTCACGACCTTGGTGGTTCGGACTGGTCTTTCAGCCTGCTAGACCGGTGCGTCGACGCGCAGCACCACACTAGACGTCATGTCCCGCATCTTGACGGCGGGGACGAGGCGACTCAGTTGGGGGTGATCTGTACATGGACACCTCGACAGGCTTGGAGACTAGATCCACACTGGACAGATAGGTTCGTTTGCAAACTATGGCACTTTTTATCATATTTCTGCTATGTACTTACTTCTTCATGCTTTGCAGGCTGAGTGATGCCGGTCTTCTACCTCTCGCACGGATGGTGGAGGCCATCGACGAGGACGATGCTCTAGTTGAGGACAACAGGGAGATCCAGGCTACACACTTTTCACCTCCCATTTGGGGAGAGGGCTGCCACTTTGCAGGTGTTGCGGTGCTGCTCGGCCTGCCTATTACGGGGGCCGCTGCCTCTCCGCCAGACGCGTCTGCTGACTTGCGCGATAACCTGCTGAGCAGGTTTGGGGGGGTTCTTTTGGCTAAAATTGCGTCAGCGTACTACGTCTTCCCGACGCGACAAAGGAACATGGTCCACCCCTACGGTAGCCCATGTTGAAGGTAGGTTTCGTCTCTTGAGGTTTGTTCACGTTGATATATTACATGAATAAATAATATTTGTCCTCCAAGTTTCGCGCCCCAGCGGTGAGTTTAGCTATCCCCACATGAAGACCCCTGGAGGACGTGGACGACTTATTCGTGGACAACCTAGGGGAGGTCAGGGGAACACCTCAGCCTACACCCATAGATGTTCTTTCCAGGTCACAGCACATCGGTGCCCCAATAGCCATGTAAGCACCGGAGGAGTCAACCCCCAAGGCCTCAGGAGCATGGGTCAGTAGGGCTCTAGAGCGCCTCACCCTGTCAAGGCACCAACACCCCGTGATGTGGAAGGCCAAGCGGGGCCAGATGAGAGGGTACCGACCGGGAGTGGGACGTGGCGACGACAGAGGAGGTGCTACAAGTGGTGTAGCGGGCGGCGAGTAGGGGGTCTTCGCTATGCTTTGTGTACTTATATCCGTTGTATACATATTTTATTTCGTAGGTACTATAACTTGGTTGTGTTTGAATTCCCTCGTGCATTGTAATGACTTACCTTTGTACTTATAAATCACTACTACCTCAATTATTCTCACAAAATTCTTTAGAAATTTATCGTAGTACAACAACATACGATGATCACAAAATGTTATTGAGAGTCTAACAGATTTCGTACCCTTGAGAATCTACGAAAATCATAAACGGATCAACCTACCTTGCCTATCCTTTTATTTCTAAAAAAAATAACAACCTGCAAGCAAGATTTGCTAAATGTATTATCTACAAAAATCACCATTTATTCCCTCACGATTATTTCCATCTGATTACTAAAATAATAATATCATTATTATTTTAAATAGCTCAACTGGTACGCAACTTACCTTAACCCAAGTCGCTCAACAATAGAGTGGCAATGGATTATTAGTGTAAAATAAAAAAATATAGGTATATTACTATAATTTAAAATAAAAAATAGATTATTTTAAAAAAATTTCTCAACCAGAAAAAAAAAACAACAACAAGATCCATCGTTCACGTTGCGCCAGTATGTTCTCCCACCCTTCTAGAATTCGACCTCGAGGGGCTGGACCGAGACAGGTCAGCTCAGGATAGTGTCGCACGCGGAAATCACGCGACGATCCACGCATGCATGGCGGATCGGAGACTAGGAGCAGTGGTGATAAACGAATTAATACCGGGATACCCGTCGTAGCGTGCGGGCGGAGACAAGTGGACGTGCAGACAAGAGAAGATGCCGTCGCGTTATTTATGTCTCGTTGAAGCCCAGTTCACTTCATTACACACGGCGAAACCAATCTCTGCGTCACGTGCTGTAATTTTCCCCGTCGTACTTTCGGTGATGTGATAGCCAAGTTTTTCTTTTTACACTAAGAGAGCGTTTGAAATAGCGATAATTTTTAGTTTTTGCTGAAATTTTACTGTAACTGGTTTATTTTTTTTACTGTAACTAAGTTAGCTTATTGGACATGATTAAATTAAAAAATATAAAAATAAAAACGGTACGCTAATCTAAAGCGGATAATGCAAAGGAATACGAAAAAACAAAACACAAAAATTCAAAAAAAAAAATAGAAACAAACAAATTGCTACAATGTGCTACATGAAAACTGAAACCAACGCTCGTCGCTACCGCTGAAGAAAAAGCCACGCTGAGCACGGCGAGGCAGGAGCTCAGGTATTTATTGTAAAAAGAAATAAGTGTAACACCAAAATCGAAGGCTATACACCACTAATAAGAAAGAGTCTTCGTTAAAAACACCAGAAGCACCGTAAACACTACGTTAGAGATGAAAAACAACTAGCACCACATGAGACACTGAGGAAGACGCCACACCACTCGTCACCGCCAACGTCGGGTCTTTCACTCTTGCACGGCCACGACCAGACCTGGCCAGCCACACCGAGGAAGAAGACGACCTTACCGTCGTAGCCACCGACGTCCTACCCACCGAGCCTCTCAACCCCCGCATGGCTGAGGCTAGGCCTAACTAGCCACAAGCACACCCACACCCACCACGTTCCGTCCGCCAAACCACTCACCCCCATACGGCCGAGGCTAAGCCCAACCATCCACGCGCACACCTTCACATTGCCGAGGTTCCTCAGCGTAAATGTGATAGTGAAGTTTCTGAATGCCATTCTAACGTAAAATAGTATTACCCCATGACTTGGGAAATATTTTTTGCAAAAGCGTGACAGTGTGTCGATTTATCTTTTCCATACCATTGGAATAAGAAGATGAAGTTGATTATGAATATCGTGTCAATCAAGATGGAGGCTGAACCCATTGTAATTCCCCCTCGCTCTACTTGCCTTCTGAACAGTAACTCAATAACACTAATTCTAGTCTCTAGCAAAGGTAAATGTGGCTGAACTGTTACACGACTCTAATTTCAACTTTGAAGAGAGACTGTATGTCCTACTAACAAATGTTAGCTGCACAATAGCTATCGCAAAATAAATCCAACAGAAATAAGGAAGCTCGACAGCGACCGCAAGGGTGACGAAACCAACCATGACGCGAACATGATTTAATTTCAGGGTCAGGGGGTCCCTTGCTTCATCATCAATTAATTCCGGTGTTTGCTCCACGTCAAATAAAAAAACAAAAGTAAAAAAACTCTATGTTCTTGTGAAAAAAAACATTATCTGAGTATCAAGATTCGAAAACTCGGTAACATATACTCACTAGGAGTATACTATAATCAGATTGGTACTCACCCTTGTAAACAATTTTCTATTTAAATCGTGGATATATATATATATATATATATATATATATATATATATATATATATATATATATATATATATATATATATATATATATATAGGAAGCTTCTTTTCTACACCGGTGTAATTACACCCTATATCGTTTCTCACAACGTAGGGAGTATCTCGCGTAACGGAGAGTATGTACGTATAGTATACAAGTATTTAAGATCATATAGGTGGTATGAACAATTTTTCAGAGGTAGTATGTACATTTTTTTAGACATACTCCTTTTTATGTGCGTATATGAAGGTATTTACAAAATACGCTAAAAACTATGGACTCTCTCGCAATTTTTTAATGTGGTTCACATTGAAGTATCTTATAATTACTATATGAGTATATCCAAAGTGATAAAGGAGTATTTCAAGTTTGTTTAAGTGGTATATTAGAGGTGGGTGTAATTACACCCGGGTGTAGAAAGTATTTTTCTATATATATATATATATATATATATATATATATATATATATAGGAAAAATATTTTCTATACCCGGGTGTAATTACACTCACCTCTAATATACCACCTAAATGAACTTGAAATACTCATTTATCACTTTGGATATACTCGTATACTAATTATAAGATACTTTAATGTGAACCACATGAAAAAATTGCAAAGGAGTCTATAGTTTTTAGCGTATTTTGTAAATACTTTTATATATATATATATATTCATGTAGCATTAAAACAAAATTCGAAAGCACATCTTTTGATGTACTAGCAACAGGATGCCATCAAATAGACATAACATGTTTCAATACAACATGATCTAAAAGCTACAGCTAGACTAATTTCCAATGTTAAGATGATGACCATGAAACACCGCTCAATTGGATTTGGTAGACTAATTAAAGTGTTAAACTGTAGCATATAAGATCAGAAATAAGAAAAAGACTAAATGAATTAGATTAGCATATTTGCACAGTTATCTGGGGGGGTGTTCGTATTGGTTTATACTTTTGGCTCCTGCTTGAAGGAGCCAAAAACAAATATGAACACCCGATTTCTCGAAACAACTTCTCCACTCCTCTCACACTCGTCTCGCTCAGAAGATAAGACAAAGGGTCACAAGAGCATCAGACACCCACTCCTTCTGCATATGTCTTGCGCAAGCATCTCTCCCCCCACTTTCCCCATCACTCACACTCTTCTTCTAAAAGCCATTACTATTCATTTTCAGTACAAAACCATTAGTCTCAGCCAATACGAACAGCTTCTGACATGAATAGAAGTGCAGTGGCGATGCGGATACGCATGTTGATGTTGATGTGAGCACGCCATAAATGCATACGATTATAACTCCCAAGAATAAACAAAAGGTGAATTCGTTTCTTCGATTTCAATTTGTCTTAAATGAGAATATGATGCTATCTAATGATGAGGACATCCCGGCTACTTCCACATCTAGTGTGCATGAGAATGTTCACGAAACCGAACCTACGATACAAGGACTAATGACTCGAGCGCGAGTGCGTCAACTTAACTATCAAGTGAACGCGTTCCTAACTTTGCATACAAATGTTCCAAAAAATGGAATATTATTTAATCCATATGATAATTTAATTGTCCTTAGAAACCATGGAGAAGGACCACGGGAGTCTAAGCATACAAGTGAAACCGTCAAGCGCAAACTAAGTCCTGTTCACGAGTTCGACTCAGATTCGGCCCTCCTAACAGCATCTAGTTCAAACATCATAACTAAAACCAAGAGAAAGCTCGAGATCCATGAATACTTATTGGAAAGTTTTTGAAGTCTACTTTCAGATGAATCTGACCCCACCTCCAAATTCCTTCTGTGCACACCGCAATTACCAAAACAATCCGACGCTGACTCAACCTGATAGGACCAACTTTAAATACTCATAGATTTTACATCAAGAGTCCATTTGGAATGTGTGAGTACAGCATGTAAAGCTTATCTCGTCTTTTTTCCAACGGATCTGGCCCCATCATAAAATCCCTTCTATGCGCGACGAAATCATCAAAACAATCTTTGGTTCTAGAAATAGAGACAGAATCAGATATGATTTGATTACTGTCCATGTGTTAAAATCTTTCCATACGCAAGGGCATGCGTGTCTCTATAAATAGAGGCTTTATTAGCCATATAACACAGACCACCTTTGAGAATTAATTTCGTACTTGAGTTATTCATTTGCTACCGAAGTCCTGTGAGAAGTTAAGGAGTTTCTTCAATCAAAATCGTTCGACCTTTCCACTGGGAATTGGGTGCACGATAGATCTTCGCTTGGTGGTTGGTGAAATCGACGCGAGTGTGTTTTGGTAGATTAAAGAGTGTTCGTCCCTTGCACTGGCATTAGAGGATCATTGCGATTCACCAAGACTCCCGTGAGTATCCATCCTACGTCGAGAAGATCGGGTCAAGTGGGATTTCTAGGAGCAAAATAGCACAAATAATCAGAACATAGAGGGTCACAAAAAGAGCAGAGAGGTGCCACTTCTGACCTCCTTCCCTATGTGCGGGGCCACCATATCTTCCCCCTCATCTATCACCTTGTAAGTGGGCTTATAAGCAACCTGTTACCCGAGTATCCCGAGTAATCGGGTGGTTATACCTATGATGCGGATACGCACGTGTCTCGTACTTTTCAGTTAAATATATTATTTAACTGGAAAGAATTGTTGAGCCGCATGAAACATTGCCAGGTGAACACATTCCAAACTAAATATAATGTTGTTATTCATAAGAATAGAATACTAGCTCATGTAATTAAATGGTGCATTCTTAGGTTTGTCTATGGCAAAGCAATGAAGACGCAAAAAGAAGAGGATAACCACATTAGGTGTCAAAGACATGAAGGAAGAAAGCCCATTCAGTGGGAGAGCAAAAGGGAGAAGCCCAAGGACTTAAACTACAAGTTTTGGATAAGATTTTCAAGCCCAATTCGTACCTCCCACAAGGCCAATTGGATTCAAACTCGGATTCAACTCAGAATTCAATTCGGATTCGGTTCGGGACAGCCTAACAGGAACTTACTAAAAAGGTCATAACTTTCACAAACGGAGTCCGATTTGGGTGTTCTTGTACTCCTTGGAAAGATATTTTCAAGGGCTATGCAATGGATCTAGTCCCAACATCAAATTCAATACGGATCAAAAGTTATGGCCAAAACAATCTGACGGCTGTAAAATCTAGTTTCCTTTTTGTGAAAGTTCGTATCTAAAACCATATAGAGTTGAGTTGTACTAGGTTTTGTGGACTATATGGATGTCCCAAGGTCCTATATAAGCCATGTATTGGCAGTCTAAGGGCTCAGACCACCTTTGAGAATAATCAATCTACTAAAATTTGTTCGAGTTTATCATTACTGTCGAAATTCCGTGAAGGAATTAGGAGTGTTCTTCAATCAAGATCGTTCAGCCTTTCCGCTGGGAATTGGGTGCACGATAGATCTTCGCTTGGTGGTCGGCGAAATCGACGCGAGTGTGTTTTGGCGGATTAAAGAGTGTTCATCCCTTGCATTGGCATTGGAGGATCATTGTGATTCATCAAGACTCCCGCGAGTATCCATCCTACGTTGAGAAGATCGGGCGACCCCGTATCATCTAGTATCAGAGCGCGGTTTACTCGGTAGGATCTTATCCCTTTACTTTTAGATTGATTTATTTTGTCCTATAGTCCATTAAACCGAAAATTGCCTTACAAAAATAAAATCCAAACCCTAGTTTCGCATCTGTTATTTTCGTGAGTTTTATTAAGTTTTGATCTGTTAGAAATTTTGTTTACGTGCTGATTTTAGTGTCCTTTTACGTTGCTTGATGGTTGCGTCTTTAATCGTTGAAAATCTGCTAGTTGATCTTTCAATTAGCATCCAAAAAAAAGTAGATTCAATTTACTTTTTGAAATCTTGTTCTTGCTGTCCACGTAAGATCTTTGCGCATCTTGAAAGAATATTACACCCGAATATATTTGGGTTTCCTTTTTCTTGATTGATTTGGCCACAAGAAACCCTAACTGTCACAGTATACGCCGCAAAGAATCTTAGTTGGACATATTCAGACCGTCTGAAATTTGTTGCGGTTTGAATTCTGAGCGTCTGTTAAGATTTTCACTTAAATCCTTTGAACTTTGAGACTAGTTTTTGATAATTGCTTTAGGGCTGTTCTAGAATTATCTACACATTGCTGAACAACTTTGGACTTGCGTAGAGTCTACGAACAATTAAACCTAGTTCGACCTTGAGTATAAAAAAAAGAGCCAAAAAAAAGGCAGCTGATTGAAAAAAAAAGAGGAGCCAGGGCTTGAGCAAAAAAAAACAAAGAAAGAAAGAAAGAAAAAAAAGCATTGGCCGAATTTGGGTGAGTTAATCTTAGTCCATAAATTCAGATTGTGTATTTAATTTCTTTGCACAATCTTGTGCCCTCAAATCTCTCCTAGTACTTGGTGCAAAACGAGCTAATATTTCCCGATTATTTCTTTTAGCTCATTCCTTTGTTTGCATTTGAGTCACATTGATCATTGCGTGTGTGTTCATATACTTCACTTATATCATTTGGATCGGCACATAGGCAATACTTTCTAACTTGGATTATTACTTAATTCAACAACATCGTGAAATTCAGATTATGTAGGATAAACACTTCCATACCAAGCTCCACTAAATATCCTTTGCCTGTAATTGTGAGTCACTTTTAAATCCGCTTGATCATCACTTGCTATTGTAGCCACCACCAAGTGTAAGTTTCTTTTCGACCTCAATTCACTTCGGAAAGGTAAGAACTTTACTTGGGGGAGGAAAAAGTGAGATAGAGTGAACTCCACATATCATATATATGTTGTGATATTTGCGTGTTCTTTGTACAACTAACCATGACAGGTGGAGACGATAATATGGGAGAGGAGCATACCCCGACGAGTCATTTTCAATTCCAATCTTTAAGAGGGACTTTGCGCAATGAATTCGCCGCCACTTATTCCACCTTGAAAAAAGCATCTCAAGGCGAAGATCAACAATTCTGCATAAGATATGCGCATTGAATTCAATCATCAAATGAAAGTGTTACGCTCAAACATCGTGAATGATGTTGTGCGGACACTTCATCCACAACAAAAAGAAGATAACTTTATTCCTTTTTATGGAAGTGAGGATCCAGAAGAATATCTTGAGTGGGAATGACGAATGGAGAAAGTGTTTAGATTTCAAAATCTTCCTAAAGCCAAAGAGGTGATGCGTGCCACTAGAGAATTTCAAGATTATGCTTATAGTTAGTGGCAACAACAATTTGAAAGAGAGTTCATTAAATCTTGGTCAGATTTGAAGGCACTTATGAGGAGAGAGTTTGTGCCATCTGATTATGCATGGGGATTGCTTCGCCATCTGGAGAGTATCACACAAGGGAGTAACACTGTGCAAGAATATTATTTTGAACTACAAGATGTATTACGTCGGGCCGATGTCACTAGTGAACTACAAAAGAAGACATACTTCAAAAGAGAATTGAATTCTAAGATCGTCGCTACACTTCAACATAAATATTTTGGTAGTATGCAAGATTTTATGAATTGTGCTATTCAAGAGGAGAAGAGAATTATGGAGAGACGTACACCACAGTTTTCTGTCAGTCCATATTTCAATCCTGCTGCCTCTACTAGTGTGACATATGAGAAGATGATCGAGCATGGGACTTTCCCTTCGGTCAAGCAGATATATAGTATTCCAAAACTACATATAACTCCTAAGATACACCACAACCCATGTGAGGATGAGAGCCACATAGACAAATTAAGTGAGAGTGATAAAAAGAATGAGCTGTGTGATACCACCATATGTGAGGTTGAGAGCATCCAAATTGAGAGTGTGATAGAGACATCAAAAGAAAAGAGAGAAGTAGAAGATAGACAAAGTGAGGATGCATCTGAAACTAACACATTAATATCTACTTCTAGTGTTATTTCTCACATTGTGCAGGTTGACATTAAAGATGAAGAATTGAACATTCAACAACCGGCACCTTTGAAGCCAAATGAGGAGGAGATAACCACGGGAAGGGATAAAGTGCTTGCTGCCCCGTGGGTGCATCCTAATTTTAAACACCCAGCACCTACATCATTTGAGGAGGACGACAAAGGTAACACTATTGGTGCTGAATTTAATTGTGCAAAGGTGAGTAATTGTGAGTACTCATATGATCAACCAACAATTCCATGTTCTGAAATTTCTTTGCTCAATTTACATAATGTGGAATTGATTACTCATAAGGAAGTTCTTACTAGAATATCTCCAAACGATTCTTTGTGCTATATTATGTTTGATGATCCTAGAGAGCTATCTAGTGTGATTTATAATGTTGCTGAAATTTTAAGTTCAAAATCACTAGTTAGTACCTATGCCTACACATATAAGTTCAATTTGATTGGAGATTATGGTGTAGATGACAAATTTTATGTTCATAGAATTTGCATTACATGTGATAAGCTTACAGAATTGAAATCGTATATTATAGATAAACAATCTTTTATGCCATGTTATGATCACAATGAGATTAATTTCAACAATTGCACATACTGTTTACAAAGATTTCATAAGTCTACTAGTTCGATCTTTAATGTACCATCATGTAAAAATAATCAGAGTAGCGCAGTTGAAGCATGGAAGCCGCTCAAAATCTTCTTTCCCATATCTAAACAACTAAATCTGATTTTGCACCTTCATAATCTGTCTATGTTCTTAGAAAAGTCGAGGACGACTTTCTCTTCTGGACGGGAGAATGATGTGAAAAACAATATTGCAATGCATACATATTTTGGTCGCTACTATATTCGTTGGTTTATGCAAAATAATAAAAATGGCACAACAATTGACTATAACATATATCATGCGTATGTGTTGTTCTTTTCGTTTATTACACTGTCAGATGTTCATGATGTGCTAAGCAGAATAACTGTTGATGACAAATATATATACCATGCATAAACGTTGTATTCTTTATTTAGAACAATTTCAGGCTATCAAAAGCCGAGGACGGCTTTTCTTGAAGAAGGGGAGGATGATGCGGATACGCACGTGTCTTGTACTTTTCAGTTAAATATATTATTCAACTGGAAAGAATTGTTGAGCCGTATGAAACATTGCCAGGTGAACTCATTCCGAACTAAATATAATGTTGTTATTCATAAGAATAGAATACTAGCTCATGTCATTAAATGGTGCATTCTTAGGTTTGTCGATGGCAAAGCAATGGAGACGCAAAAAGAAGAGGATAACCACATTAGGTGTCAAAGACATGAAGGAAGAAAGCCCATTCAGTGAGAGAGCAAAAGGGAGAAGCCCAAGGACTTAAACTACAAGTTTTGATAAGATTTTCAAGCCCAATTCGTACCTCCCACAAGGCCAATTGGATTCAAACTCGGATTCAACTCAGAATTCAGTTCGGATTCGGTTCGGGACAGCCTGACAGGCACTTACTAAAAAGGTCATAACTTTCACAAACGGAGTCTGATTTGGGTGTTATTGCACTCCTTGGAAAGATATTTTCAAGCGCTACGCAATGGATCTAGTCCCAGCATCAAATTCATCATGGATCAAAAGTTATGGCCGAAACAATGTGACGGTTGTAAAATGTAGTTTACTTTTTGTGAGAGTTCGTATCTAAAACCATATAGGGTTGAGTTGTACTAGGTTTGTGGACTATATGGACGTCCCAAGGTCCTATATAAGCCATGTATTGGCAGCCAAATGGCTCAGACCACCTTTGACAATAATCAATCTACTAAAGTTTGTTCGAGTTTATCATTACTGCCGAAATTCCGTGAGGGAATTAGGAGTGTTCTTCAATCAAGATCGTTCAGCTTTTTCGCTGAGAATTGGGTGCATGATAGATCTTCGCTTGGTGGTCGGCGAAATCGACGCGAGTGTGTTTTGGCGGATTAAAGAGTGTTCGTCCCTTGCATTGGCATTGGAGGATCATTGTGATTCATCAAGACTTCCGCGAGTATCCATCCTACGTCGAGAAGATCGGGCGACTCCGTATCAACCTATTAATTACTCGGCTTTGCATACTCGTAATAGAGATGCCATGTTACGAGTATTCGGTCTAGTATACCTATTTTTAGAACATATTGAGTATCTTACGTTACATAGGAAGGGAGTTCATCACAACGTACAGGATACGTATCGATGAGAATTGAATAAATTCTTAAATATGACTTTAATATTTAAATAAAGCCAAATGACCTCCGTGGTTGTAGACCTCCAAATGTTGCTCCCCGAGTACCTTGGTCAAAAAACACTGTGCATGTTGCCTGACTGGATGACTGCTCAGAGATTTTGTGAACTAGTACCTGAACCTGATTCCAGGATATTTCTTCTATGTGGTGGATAAAATACGTGCCTTATCCACTCCAAACAACACGAAGTTTCAGCCTTGAGTCTTTGACAACAACTACCATACAGTTGTTCCCCACGTTCGTCTCCCACTAACAATAACTAATGACCAGGCGCCATCTCTCTGATAATAACTACCTCTCCGACCGGACGCATTGGTTCCATAAGATGTCTTTTCTAGCAGATAATTGGTGTTTCTTCATTGGCATTTAAGGCTGGAGGAGAAAAAACATATATACAATTCATATCCTTTTTAATTCAGTGTAATTAGGGCTAGTCTTATACCTTTTTAAAAGCATTCTATAATAGTTCATAGTAATAAAGAATATTCCTATTCGCTCATAATGATTTTAACTAATTTTTATATTATTTTGTAAAATAAACGATTCATCATCGACACACATGTATAGAAATAAGTTTGATCGACAATTATCCCAACAGTGTATAGAAATAAGTCTTCAAGTAATTTAATATGATCATAATATACTATAAAAGGGCCAGACTACCATATCGGAGTCTGCTGCACGTCATGTCAAACCACATCTTATAAACCAACCACACTTATTTTCGAAGACAGGGAATCTATAGCTAGGGAAGTTCCTGACGAGTGACTGTGGGGAAATTGGTTTTAGCTGCATCGTAAAATATTTCGTATGAATTAACAGAGCAGTATAAATCCACCATGAACATGTCAAATTGTTGTGGAATGTTTATATCACAAGGTATCTAGGGGAAAAATAACAGTGCATCTCCGCCGCCGGGGGTAGAGGGTAGAAAAGGGCTTTTTTTTTCCATATGCATGCGACTAGCAAAACTTTCATTTGTAAATGGCGCTGAAAACATCTGTTCATTTGTTCCAAACTCCAGGACATCAAAATGGAGGCAAATCCCGAATATAAAATGTTACTCTTTCTGTCCTGCAATATAAATCTATAGCCTATCATATGCACAAACCAAGAAGATATTAAATTTAAGAAATAATTAATATTATTGAACCATACATACTTTTATTAAATAAGATACTACTGCTCACTTATTTTTTTTCAGCATTAAAGTAGGGCATATGATGGAAATATTGTAATAACTATATTTTTTAATTTTTGCATTGAATTTATATTGTATAACGGTGTTTTTTTTAAGAATAAGAATTTATATTACGAAACGGGGGTAATATCGAATATGATATTCTTTTCGGACAAACCAATAGCGGCACTACCCGTTTGTAGCTCCTCTGGCTCCACTGTCTCCTTATGGGTCGTTAGGAATAACGATGGTTTTTAGTTTTTGCTGAAATTTTACTGTAACTGGCTTATTTTTTACTGTAACTGAGTTAGCTTATTAGATATAATTAAATTTAAAAAAATATAAAAATAAAAGTAGCATGCTAATCTAGAGTGGACAATAAAAAGGAATACAGGAAAAAACAAAACACAAAAAAAAGAAGAAAAAAAAACAAAATAGCAAACATTAGTTTTAACGCTCAGCTCATTGTTTCGATCACAATCATAGAGGCCATTCTAAGCGAGGCCTAAAAGTCATCTAATAGCACCAACTCCACGATAAAAATTCAACTGGACAGTTACATAACTCTGCTTTTGATTTTTTCCAAGCTACTCGATAGCAATAGCAAAATCCAGAACCCAGTAGCGCCAAAAGGACTCGACGGCGACCGCAGCGGGTGAGAAAACATGACGCGCACATAACTAGCTGTTCAAAATTTGCTTATAACTTTTATATGTAACCATTATTTTATGGTTAAAATAAATACTGTAGTTACTGTTAGTTACTGATTAAGACATTCAATTAAAAAATAAAAAAAGAAAAATTTTCACATAGAACGTAAAGAGAAAAAACTACGTTAAAACAATCAACACGTTTAAAACAGCTTCTCACTTAAAACTAAAAGGAATAAGCCATTTTGAACTGCCTTAACTTCATAGTGGTCACGGTGTAACCCTCCGTGTCGAGCCAAGACAGGGCGGAAATCTCTATCTGAATTAACTCATCAGCACGTGAAGCCATGCACCACGTCTAGGGTTGGCAACGGGCATAAACTCGTTGAGTTTTGTCGTCTCAAATCCGTGCCCGCGAAAGTTGGACGTGCCCGCTAAAAAACCCATACCCGTGACGGGTACAGATTTTTACCCAAACCCATACCCACTGGGTTAACGGGTACCCACGGGTCGCCCATGCTCAGACCCATGCCCACTGAGTTCATAGTTCATTGTTCACTGAGTTCATACCATACTAACAGAACAGACAACTTAAAATGAAAAAGTACTAAAATTACTTATAAAGGCAAACTACAATAGTAGCTAAGTTCTCAAAAGCCAACATACCCGAACCCGTATGGGGCTATGGGCTGGCTTGCTGGGTTTATAACTCCTATGGGCCGGATTTATATTACCCATGGATTTACGGGTTCGGGTACTATAGGAACGTACCCGAACCCGTAGACCTGATGGGTTAGACTTTTTGCCCATTAAAAGACCCATGGGTTAGGAAATTGACCCAGATCCGTGCCCTAATAGAGTAAAAACCCATCGGATTTCGGATTTCGGGTACCCATTACCACCTCTAACCACGTCGCATCCACAGCGTCGTTTACTCGGAGCCGGAGAGGAACGGCCACGTTCCTCTCCGGCCGGCCGAGCCGGACTCGTTCTCTCCAGGTCCACACACGTCGGCGACCGATCGAAGGGCATCGGAGGCTAACAGCGATTAGCGCATGCGATCGAGTGATTAGCGAATTAATTAATCGGCAGAAGAACCAGTACTCGCAACTAGTAGCAGTAGTAGCACCAAATGATCGAATCATGTACCGGGTTGATTGATGAATGAATGAATTAATTCCCCCACGTTTTGCGCCTGGTCGTTACGCGGACACGGAGACCGGGGGGCCGATCGCCTACGTGTCCAGTGCGCGGGGGGCCCACCGGACAGCCTCACCCGCCCGCTCCTATATAATGGCCCAAGTGAGCTCCTGGATCGAGGCAAGAATAAAAATTCGAACGAGCGGAGCGGAGGGAGCAGGGGCAGAGGAAGGCGAGGAATGGACGCGGCGGAGATGGGCGACAGCTTCGCCTACTACTGGGAGACGCAGCGCTACCTCGAGTCCGAGGAGCTCGTCCACAGGTACGTGCGTCCGCCGGCCATGTTGGCGCCGGCGATCGGGCGCCATTGTTGTGGGATTGACGGAGAGGATGATTAATTGGGGGGGTTTTTGTGCCATTGTTGCAGCATCTACGGGCCGGCCGAGGACGCCGCGTCTTACTACGACTCCAGCTCGCCGGACGGCTCCCACTCGTCGTCGATGCAGGCGGGGGCGGCTATGGCTGAGGCTGGGATGGGGATGGCTGGTGCGGCGGGGGCGAATAAGAACATCCTCATGGAGCGCGACCGCCGCCGCAAGCTCAACGAGAAGCTCTACGCCATCCGCAGCGTCGTGCCCAACATCACCAAGGTGAGCAGAGCAACCGGCATTGCCGGAATCGAGGAGCATTTCGATCACCGGAGATAAGCGGACTTAACGGCGAATGCGCGCGTCCCGTTGGTTGCAGATGGACAAGGCGTCAATCATCAAGGACGCGATCGAATACATCCAGCAGCTACAGGCGCAGGAGCGGCAGATGCTGGCGGAGGTGTCCGCGCTCGAGTCCGCTGCGGCCGGCGGCGCCGCGGATGAGTACGATGACGGGTACGGGCTCTTGCAGGTCTCGTCAGTGGCGCAGCAGCGGAAGAAGGTGAAGCAGGCGCTGTCCGTGTCGTCCATTAACAACGCGCTGCTCGTAGAGACCTCGCCGCCCGTGGAGGTGCTGGAGCTGCGCGTGTCGGAGGTGGGCGACAAGGTGCTGGTGGTGAGCGTGACATGCAGCAAGCGCCATGACACCATGGCCAAGGTGTGCCGCGTCCTCGAGGAGCTCCGCCTCATGGTCGTCACCGCCAACATCACCTCCGTCTCCGGCTACCTCATGCACACCCTCTTCGTCGAGGTACGTCATAGCCGTCACCGCGGTCATCATCACCACCAACTCTTCGCTTAAGTCCATTCCATTCCACTGCCCTGTCTCTGCTTTCTCATGGTTTGACCCTAGGATTTGACTGTTACCATGGTAGTTCTGTAGTTAGAGATCCTGTTGTTCTTTGCTGTGATGATAGTTTTTTTGCTACGCTTTTTAGACAATGACGAATGATAGCTGCGTTTTTTAAGACGATAACGGATGATAGAGATATTGACATAAATAGCATATGAAATCATTTAGAGAGAAACTTTTTAAACAAATCGTCACATTTATTTTAGTTTTTGGAATAAAATCAAGCTAAAAACTAAAAAAGATAGGACCAGGACGGACCGATACACTTTTAGGTAGAAAGTTGGGGTCAAAACCCGCAGAGGAAGCGGGCTCAAATCTTAGAACGGAAGCAGAGCAAGTCCTGCAAACTCGCATAACGTCACGTCCTGGGCCAACGGGGTAGTTGGAGTTGAAAACGATTGGCACGTGCTCAGGGCACTGGAAAGATGCTCCTGTCTGCTTCTGCGGTTTTTTTTCAATGGGGAAATCTAGGGGAAAAAACTTTCCCCCACGCGCTATGATTGATTTCGGCTATATAGACCTGTTTGTTTTAGTTTTTAATAGCTGCAGCTACTTCTTGAATCTGCAGCTCTCCCAAACAGTTCAGATTTTCATCCAGATTCTAAGTAGCGGAAGCTTCACGAATCCGAAAAATGAACTAAGTAACTGTAAATGGGGTTATCAAGCTTCTCCAGATTCTGACTAGCTAGATACTCATCAGCTGCTTCTCAGAATCTACAGCTGAAACAAACAGGCCTTATATCTAGCTAGCACGAATTGCATGTGCTTGAAGTTAGACCCGTTTAGCTTGAAGTTAGATCCGTTTATTTTGGTTTTAATTTCTGGTTTTTAGTTCAATATTTTTTTAATTTTAATTTTTGGCTTCTTGATTTTTTTATCTTATTTGTATTCGTTTGTATTATCTGTGATGGACTAATCTATTTTTATTTTTAAATTTATTAAATTTAGTTATATAAAAAAATTATCAGTAATTATAATACAAAATAAACTAACTATAGTAAAAAACTATAAGCTAACTTATATAAGCTTAACTGAGCACAGCCTTAAGCCCATATCATATCATGACTGCATCAAATTCTTTTTTTTTTTCTTGAAGAAAAGGGAACTTACTAGTAGCATGTGCCAATCTCTGCGCCATTTTCTTTTCTTTTTTTAATTAAAAAGGAAGCTACTAGTACGCGTTGAGACGGACTTTTGTACAAATACGATGTACGCGGCTGACTTGATCGTCAGAATACGCTAGTTTGAGCCACTTGACTGAGTCAAAGTTATTTGTTTTTTCAGGTAGATCATATGGCCCGCATCCAGACAAAGGAGATGATCGAGGCTGCTCTGTCCCAGCTTGATGCCACCGGAAGCCCCCCGAGTTCGATGAGCTACTAGGACGACAATTACACGGTGCTATGCTCGTCAGCCACCTATTTTTTGCCTCACCTAGTCTGTCATTTGCAAGGTGTATCTTTTGAGTTCTGTTCTTTTGTGCGGTAGTTTATAGCTTTTGGCTGTAGTTAATAATGGTGGAGATGTCGACGCGAATGATATATATAGAAATCGTTTAGAGATTTCACTTTAAAAAAATCGATCCATTTGTTTTGATTTTAGGAAAACTCAAAAGCCTAAAAGAACAGGACATTATGCATACCATGTTGTTGATCTTTTTTTGCAACACCCCCTCTGTGGATGGTGGTGATTGTTTTAGTAAGAGATAGTAATCAAGGGCTAGAAATTAGACTAGTATGTTTGGACCTCATGTAATAGGTCTTCACGAGCATGAGATGATAATGTCTCTGGGCTGTAACATGTCTGTGGTAATGAATAACAAGGTGGCTCGACTTAACGAAAACGATTATGCAATATAGTCTCAAAAAAACTTTGCCATCTGGTGGATAGCATTCTTGTCTGAAGGTGAAAATTATCTATTTGTGCTTTTGAGTTTCCATCAAAAATTTTTATCAGTGGTACATTTCCCAGAAGGTATATAGTGCTTCTACCCTCAAAAAATTTCAAAACTAATCGTAGAGCACTACGATTATAAGTGGATGTTTAGAAATGAGGACCTCTACTCTCTTAAGAAAAGAAATCAGGACCACATATTACCTTTTTTAAATAAAAAAAATCACTTTTCGCCTTTCGAACATCCAAAAGGGCCACATGTAACTTTGGCGATCTAGATTTACACTTTTATTGGTGGCAGCGTATAAGTTTTAAAGTTCAATCCTTGATTGCATACTGTATTTTTTTTTATTACAACAAAGACGCACATGCATATACTGTTGAAAAAGTAGACAATATTTTAATTCCAAGTTTTAGTAGGAGACAAAAGTAATATACTATTGATGCACAACTAATTAGTAACAGTAGACTACTCATCATACTTCAGAATATACACAAGAATAATATTGTATCAAAGTCGTACGAACACACGAACGACTTACTGTTGGGCTTGATGAAGATTAGGAAGCAGCGCAGACTTGATGCAGCGTAGGCTTGACGCAGTGCAGGACGTAGATGAAGCAGAGCAGGAGCGGTCGCGCAGATGTGCGCTGCCCAGAAACCTTATTGCTGCCCCCGTGCAGGTCTTCACGACAACAATGGCTCGGAGATACCGCTCACCCTCCTTCCAGGTGCACGCAGGGAAGAAAGGCCGGCGTAGTTCGAGTAGCACAGTATAACAGCACAATAGGAGATGAAAATGAAAAGTTCGCGTCATGTTGAGCCTGGACGTCTCCAAGTCTTTTATAGACGTGCAAATTACTCTCTAGTAACTGCTCTCATTGAACGAAAATAATTCACTGGTAACTGCTTAATTATTCACTAGTAACTGATCAATTATTCACTGGTAACTGATAAAATTCAAAACCAAATAATAGTAATTAAGCAGTCTCATGACCAGTTTAAAAGGAGAGAGATGATGCGAGATTCAGCAAAAATAAGGTGGACATGGTCTGCCAAGTGGCGCGCCACGTCACGACGCGGTCACAAGTCACAAGTCACGCGATTTTCACGCGAAAATACGCGAATACGCGCGCGTGCGCGCGTGTGTGTTTAGCCAAAGCCACCATCCACTTGGCATAGACTCCACCTTATAAATTGGTCTCCCCCACTTTGCCTAAACAATATGGTACTAAACCTCACATGCTTTGGAATTTAATAAAATGGGCCACAAATTATGGGCCAATTTTTAACATATACACCACCATACACACGTACACATGAGTGTGCCCTAGACAGACGAATGTCGAAGATAAATTTATTATCTTATAAAATTTTTACTAAAACATATTTACATATATGTAATAGATATGTACCAAGATTTAAACAGTATCCCAAAACTTTACCGCCCAGCAAGAGATTCATTGACGTTGTACCTAACAATCTCTTTCACCTTTCTAAAAAATTAATCTCTTCCAGAATTTTTTAGACGTTTCTGGGAACTTCTTTCGCCCATCATTACATCAATCTCTTTCTGTCCACTCAATCAACTATGGCTCGATTCGATTTCCTTTGCTTAAACTTTGGTTTATATATATATTATAATAACTAACTTTTAAATAGTGTATTTTTTAAAATAAAATTAATAAAAAATTATAGTAAAAAATATACTGAATTTAACTGTACCAATTAAAATCTTATACAACTATTTTTCTCTGTATACTGTCTCTGATAAACAGCAAGAATTCAAAAATTTAAGCTATAAGTTAAAGTCTAAAAGAATCCACTGTTATTCTTGGTTTTGCGTGACATCAGCTGGGTTGACGTCACCGAGTTTACTTACAGTGACATCAGCAGTTTGATTGATGGACTGATTTAATTACCTAGTAGATGATCCACGCGCGTTCTGTCTTGTTCTTAGTCAGCCGTTCAAACTTCAAACTCGTAGCTCAGGTCTCTCTCGGTTTGGTTTTCGTTTCCTTTTTGTTCAGTTTGGAGAATGGTGACCGCTGTGCAAATATTCCAAAATCTAGACCCAACGTACTCGGCCCAGCGAGAATTCAAACTGGACCAGCTTTGAGTCCCATCAATAAGACCGATCCTATAGACTAAGGGGGTGATCGGAATAGCGATGGCTTTTGGCTTTTAATGAAAAAACACTGTAATTTGGCTGAAAAACATCAGAATGAGTTAGTGGATAGTGTAGTGAATAGTGAAAAAAAAGCTGAAACTAGAAGCTGAAGCTGAGAAAAAGCCAAACCGATCACCCCCTAAGGTAGTGCCCAGCGTAATTTCTTCTTCTGGCTAAAAAAATGTTGTAGTTGCTTGTTAATTTTTTTGAGCAATTAAATTTTAAAAGTAAAAAAATTATATTATCATGGATAATACAAATGAATAAGGAGAAAAAATACAACAAAGCAAAAAAAGTCAAAAAGTAAACAAAAGACAAAATTAAGAAGCTAACGTGTTCAAAAGCAGAAGTCGTTTGAAGCGGGACCTAAAATATTGTTATATGTTATTTCCAGCGAAAAGTATTTTTATTTAAGAAACGCCATATCAGACCAGGGAAAGCAATCTAAGCGAAATTTCGCCGAAATCCCCCGGCCATTTTGAATTTCTTCAGATCCCTGCACTGAGTGGGCCCATCTATTCCCCAACTCTCTTTCCTCCAATCGCTGTGCTATGGCGGCGACAACGTGGGGATGCTGACGGAGATAACCTACTTGGTTATTTTAATTTTGAATTTGACTTGCGTATTTGAATTTAAAGCTTCCGAATTTTAACAATTTTGCGAAATTCGGTTCTCAAGGAGGGTCCAAACTTTTGTTTTCACCGAGAATTTTTATTTATCACGGAGCGCAAGCTTGCTGCTTCTCATGATGCGAATAAATCAAATACGATTTATACTCGTGCCAGCTATTTTAAGTATGCACTTCACATGGGTAATTCTACACTGGATGGGCAGCATTTATTTGGTCGATTACCTGGTACCGTAGCGATAGAATTCCACGAACGCCGAAAACGATTGGCACGTGCTGACGAATAAACAAAAGACGCTTTAATAGCTGACGTATCCGTTGCTGCGTCGCGATTTCTCGGTCTCGTGCACGGGTTGCACGTGCTTGGAGTCAGGACGCTTCTTCCCCCTCTCCGTTTTTTTGGTCTCTCTTTGCTTCTAGAGCTTGAAGAGAAAGGGTTTAAGGGCAGTTCGTATTAATTTTTATTGATAACTTTTAGATATAGTTAATAAATTGTAGTGGGTAAGGAATGGTAATGGTTGATAGAAGTTAGTGTTGAAAATGTAGGCAATATTTTAATTCCAAGTTTTAGTAGGAGACAAAAACAATATACTAGTGATGCACAACTAACTACTAACAGTAGGCTACTCATCATACTTCGGAATAAACACAAGAAAAATATAGTATCAAAGTCGCACGATCACACGAACGACTTCATCATTGGGCTTGATGAAGAATGCAGAAGCGCGCAGCGTGATGCAAAGAAGACTTGACGCAGCGCAGATGTAGTAGGAGCGGTCGCGCAGATCGCGCTGCCGAAACCTTATTGCCGCCCGTGCGAGTCTCTCTGCGACAATGGTTCGGAGATCCCGCTCTCCTCTCTTCCCGCACGCCGAGAAGAAAGGTCGACGAGGTTCGATAGCTCAACACTTCGTACAAGAGTGGAAGAAGACAATGGGAGAAAGGAGTGAAGGAGATCGGTTCAAACTCGACGTCTCGTGCCTTTTATAGACGTCTCAATTACTTTCTAGTAATCGACGCTATTATTCACCGATGGCGGCGCTATTATTCACCGTGGCGACTCCATTATTCCACGTAATCGACTCCATTATTCACCGTAATCGCCGTATTCAAACCGAAAAATAAATAGTCTCATGACCAGTAAAAGAGAGAGACGGTACAAGGTTTAGCAAAACAAGGTGGACATGGTGCGCCAAGTGGCGCACCACGCCACGGCGCGGTCGCGCGTCGCAAGTCACAAGTCACGCGATTTTCGCGAAAATACGCGAATCACGCATGCGCGCGGCGTGCGTGCGCAGCGTGTGTGTTTAGCCAAAGCCACCATCCACTTCCATAATTCAAGGAGTAGGATGGACTCCACCTTATAAATTGGTCTCCCCACTTTGCCTAAGCAATATGGTACTAAACCTTGCGTGCTTTGGAATTATAGAAAATAGGCCTTGGGCCTAATTTCATGATCCCCACCAATTCCAAAGCAGAAGCATAGATATGTCGAAAAATTGTATTGAAGTGTTGTTTAATATACGGTCTTATAATGTAAGTCCCGTATGGGTTGAACTTACACCTAGATTAGCAAGATTCATCTTCTCACAGCTAATGAATGGACTATGCCTTGAATTCACAGACTTTTAGTAATCGACTTCACTTGAAACCTCAATCGATACTAGGCTATCAATGAACCACGCCTAAACGGAGCGTTATATGGTCATGCTCCTTATCCGCTCATGAGCTTTCTAGAGAATGCCCTGCTCGTGAATGCGACCAAACAGCTTAAGCTCAAGTAGGTGTATTCTTTCTAGGTATCCTGCAGCTAATACCTTTCCCTCATGAATACATTAAGGTTTTATACCAACCTTCCATACAGCTTGAGAGTACTTTATTTATTTTGGATATGGGTACAATTAATATGTACTCTCTTGTTACAATATCAACTTGTTTTTCCCATTACCTAAGTCACGGATCTCCGCTCATGAAGGCATGGGTTACAATTGTGATGTAACTAAATGGGCCTCATTCCCATATCCATAGAAGCAACAGAAATCGCTCTCCGTGCTAATCCCTTGGTAAAAGGGTCTGCCAGATTTTTCTCAGTGTTAATATAATTCACAGCTATTACTCGGAGTTTCTCAATTTTCTCGATGATTTAAGCCTCACGCTTCACATGTCTAGAGGACTTCATATTATCCTTTGTACTTGTGACTTTGGCCAACACGCTTTGATTATCACAAGACATCGATTGCCGGTATTGGTTTCTCAACCAACGGTAAGTCCATCAGAAGCTCTCTTAGCCATTCAGCCTCAACAGTGGCTGTGTCAAGTGCTACAAGTTCCGCTTCCATGGTTGACCTCGTCAATATAGTCTGTTTACAAGATCTCCATGAAACTGCAGCACCAAACTAAAGTAAACACATAACCACTTGTAGCTTTGATCTCATCAAGATCGAGATCCAATTGAGTCACTGCACTTTCTAATACGTATGATATCCAAGATAATGAATTCCAAAAGATGTTGTGCCTCTCAAGTAGCGCAACACTCTTTCAAGTGCCTCCAGTGATCATCTCCTGGGTTAGAAGTAAACCGACTTAATTTGCTCACAAAGAAATGAAATGTCGAGTCTTGTGGCACCACTAAATACATAAGTGACCCAATAATTTGTGAATATTTTAATTGATCTTTTCCTAACCCTTGATTCTTTGAAGCTTAATACTCGCATCATAGGGTGTTGGAGAAACTTTACAATTTTCAAAGCCAAGCGGCTCAATATTTTCTCAAAGATAATGAGATTGGCTCAAAGTAATCCCATTCTCATTCTTGATCAATTTAATATTCAAAATAACATCTACCTCTCCTAAATCTTTCATATCAAAACATCGGGATAGGAAAGATTTGACCTCAATCAATTACGGTAGTGTTTGTTCCAAATATAAGTATGTCATCTACATACAAACACAAAATTACTCCTTGACCCCACCATAGCGGTAATATACACATTTATCACCTTCATTCACAATAAAGCCACGGTTGTCAAAGTCTTATCAAATTTTTCGTGCCATTGTTTAGGTGCTTGCTTTAAACCATACAAGGATTTTAATAGTCCGCATACCTTATTTTCTGTCCGTAAATCACAAAACCATCGGGTTGATCTATATAAATTTCTTCCTCCAACTCTCTATTAAGGAAAGCTGTCTTTACGTCCATTTGATGAACATACGCACCATAGGAAGATGCTAATGCAAGGAGTACTGATGGTGGTTAATCTAGCGACAGGAGAATAGGTATCGAAGAAATCTTCTCCTCTTTTTCAGGTGTAACCCTTAGCTACAAGTCTTGCTTTGTACTTCTCAATAGTACCATCGGGCCTCAGCTTTCTTTTAAAAATCCACTTACATCCAACAGGTTTGCACCCAATAGGAAGATTGGTGATCTCCCAAGTCTCATTAGCCATGATTGAATCCATCTCGCTCTGGATCGCCTCTTTCCAATACTCAAGATCGAAGATGCATAAGCTTCCAAAGAGTTTTGGCACATCATCCACGAGGTATACAATAAAGTCATCACCAAAGGTTTTCTCAACCCTTTGTCTCTTGCTTCTTCGAGGAGCTTCGTGACTAAATTGTTGTCCTCCTCGTGGATATCATAAAATGGTTCGAAATGGTGGAAAGTTCGAAGTTTGATTGTTCTCATTTTCGATATTATCGATGTGAACATTCTCATCCGTGTTGAAGTACGCCTCTGTTCTCATAGGAAAGATATTCTCAAAAAATGAAGCATCTCTAGACTCCATTATTGTATTAACAATAATCTCGGGAGTTTCGATTTAACTACTAACAATCTATAGGCCGTGCTATTTTGTGCATATCCTAGAAAAATACAATCGATTGCTTTTGGTCCAAGTTTTCTCTTTTCGCAATGGTATATTGACTTTTGCCAAACACCCCAAGTTCGCAGAAAATTAACATTAGGTTTTGTCCCCTTCTATCCTCATATGGAGTAATTTCACTCCTTTTAGTGATTACTCTATTTAGGACGAAAGTTGTTGTCAATATAGCTTCCCCACCATGCCTTAGGCATACCTAACTCTCTAACATGGCATTGACCAAGTCCGTTAGTGTCCGGTTTTCCTCTCAGCTATCCCATTTGATTGGGGTGAGTATGGTGGTGTGAACTCATGGATTATTCCATGCTCGTAATGCATTGGGAGAACTCATGAGAGACATATTCTCCTCCACGATCGATCTCAATCTTTTATTTTCTTTTCTAGTTGGTTCTCAACCTCACCTTATAAGTTTTAAAGTAGTTTAAAGCTTCATCCTTAGTTTTTAGCAAATACACATAGCGAGAGCGTGTTGCATCATCAATAAAAGTTAAAAATATCTTTTGCCTCCTTTTGTCAATAGTCCATTCATTTCACACAAATCTGAATGAATAAGATCTAATGGTGCAGATTCTTTTCATCCTCTAATCCCTTAAAAGGTTTTCGAGGTGTTTGCTTGCACACATGACTAGCATTTTGATCCTTTGATAATTTCACATTTTGAATTAAATCTAATTTGGACATTCTCACAATACTATCAAAACTAATATGACAGAACGGAATGCCAAATATTTGCCTCATATTTATTTAAATTTGTTGCAACATTCAGATTATAACAATACTCTAAAGTATTTAGGCGGAACAAGCCTCCGCTCTCATAGCCTTTACCAACAAAATTTCCAAACTTAGACAATACAATTTTATTCGACTCAAAAACTAGCTTATAACCATTCCTACATAGAAGAGAACCACTAATGAGGTTCTTATTTATTGTAGGAGCATCTTTGCACGTTCTTTAAGTGGACAATCTTCCTCAAGTCGACTTCAGATCCACCGTACAACACCAAGAATGTAAGCATGCGAGCCGTTTCCCATTAGGACAGAGGAAGCCCTGCTGCTGGTAAGAAGAAAACAAGGAAATATCGAACATACGTGAACATTAGCACCAAGATCCTCCCACCAATCGGTGGATTGACATGCTGAAAAAACAACGGTGGATTACCATACCCTCCTCGGTTGAGGCCTCGCCTATTATCACGTTGATGACCTTCTTCTTTGGTCGTTCACCATCTCGATTTTGCGGAATCGACATCCTTCGCCATATGACCATCTTTTCCGCACACAAAGCGGTGATGTCCTTGAAATCCTTTTCTCGATTTTCTTCTTCTTAAAGCTAGTTGTCTTGTTCGGTTTGTTGGATTTGTACTTCTTTGCTATAGTCTTTTCTCAATGAAGTTTGCATTGTTCGCGCGATGTGCTTGGTGCATCCTTTGCTCTAGCTTTTCTTCCACATCGAGGCGCAGAATGAGATCTTCAACAAAAATCTCTTCCTCTTGTGTTTCAGGCTAGTGGCAAAATCCCGCCAAGAAGGTGGGAGTTTAGCAACAATGCCCGCACCACAAACTTAGGAGGTAACACACACCCAGTGCGTAATCTCACCGACTAGTAGCCGGAGGTCATGAGCTTGTCCAACTATAGACTTAGTCTCATCCATGCTAAAGTCAAAAATTGCTCACACATGTAGAGCCAGACCCGCCCTCGCTCTCTGCATATTTGTGCTCTAGTGCATTCCACAACTCGTGGCGGACTTATAGTCCATGTACACATCGTGAGCCGATCTGCTGCAGTCAAGATGCAACCAAGAGCAGTATTGTTTGCACTATCAAATTGCATGTACTGCTCAATCGTAAATGGATACTGCGGATGGACAACCCACCATAGTCCCAAAGACATGAGCCAAAACTTGACTCTAGTCTGCCATCTACGAAAGTTCTGACCACAAAACCTCTCAGGTTTCATCGCATCAGAAGCGCTAACCATTTCTGTATTGCAACAAATTCCACAATAAGGTTTCTGGAATGTTGAAAATGTAGGCAATATTTTAATTCCAAGTTTTAGTAGGAGACAAAAACAATATACTAGTGATGCACAACTAACTACTAACAGTAGGCTACTCATCATACTTCGGAATAAACACAAGAAAAATATAGTATCAAAGTCGTACGATCACACGAACGACTTACTGTTGGGCTTGATGAAGAACAGGAAGCAGCGCAGGCGTGATGCAGTGAAGACTTGACGCAGTGCAGGATGTAGTAGGAGCGGTCGCGCAGATGCGCTGCCCAGAAACCTTATTGCCGCCCGTGCGTTCTCTCTCGCGACAATGGTTCGAGATCCCGCTCTCTCTCTTCCCTGCACGCCGAGAAGAAAGGTCGACGAGGTTCGATAGCTCAACACTTCGTACAAGAGTGGAAGAAGACAATGGGAGAAAGGAGTGAAGGAGATCGGTTCAAACTCGACGCGTCTGTGCCTTTTATAGACGTCTCAATTACTCTCTAGTAATCGACGCTATTATTCACCGAATCGGCGCTATTATTCACCGATGGCGACTCCATTATTCCTCGTAATCGACTCCATTATTCACCGTAATCGCTCGTATTCAAACCGAAAAATAAATAGTCTCATGACCAAGAAAAGAGAGAGACGGTACAAGGTTTAGCAAAACAAGGTGGACATGGTCGCCAAGTGGCGCACCACGTCACGGCGCGGTCGCGTCGCAAGTCACAAGTCACGCGATTTTCACGCGAAAATACGCGAATCTGCAGCATACGTGCGTGCGTGCAGCGCGTGTGTTTAGCCAAAGCCACCATCCACTTCCATAATTCAAGGAGTAGGATGGACTCCACCTTATAAATTGGTCTCCCCCACTTTGCCTAAGCAATATGGTACTAAACCTTGCGTGCTTTGGAATTATAGAAAATAGGCCTTGGGCCTAATTTCAACAGTTAGGACGTTCGTATTGACATATGACTTTTTGCTAAGTGTATTATGTAAGACAATGGTCCAACGAAAGACACTACAACATTCGGATCGTCATATAACTTATAGAATTATGATATAATAAAATATAAAATATGTTACAATATGTGAAAGCGCAAAATAATGGCTGATGAATAGCAGCAGCTGATGAATAGTAATAGCCGATAAAAGCGGCTTATAGAAATTGGACCGTTCGTATTAGCTTTGGCTTCTCTAAACAGAAGCCAGAAACTAAAGCCAAAAATCCATAAGCCAAAGCCCTAAATAATGTCCATTCTTTTCAGCTTATGGCTTATAGTTTTCTCCGAATAATCAAATAGAACGACTTCTTCGTCACAATTTTGATTCGCTCACACAAGCGGTCATGTATTTGGTTTGCCTGTATAAGCGCTCGCGCTAGAGTTAAAGCCATCAGCCTCAGTCATAAGCCATCAGCCACAATCATAAATCATCAACCACAACCTAGTATCCAAGTGATCAGGTCATTCACTCCAAGAATATGTTTGTTTATATAAAATTCTCTCTGCAAGAATGTTCTTCTATCGGAACTTATCTTTATATTAAATTATTTCCAATACAAGGTTCTTTTATTATAATTTCAGTTACTACTTGATTAATTTGCAGGAAACATAGCATCCACGCTTTCCTATTAGTTTAAGCTTTATTGTAACACCCACTATTTTCGAGAAGCCGTTGCACATCCCGCAACAACCTAGAAGTTCAGTTGTGGACAAAAGGAGTATCATGCATTCTCAAGAGCATTTAAAAATATTAATTTAATCAAAATAAGATTTAACGATCAACTTTAGCAACTTTAATGGGCGTCTAAGTCCAAAACTTAACTTATATTCAGAAAATCCAAAGAAAACTTCTACATAAATGCCTGAGTGCGGTCATAACCCTAACACAAAAATTTGTAATATTATTTCTTCTTCTAAATTCTGTGTTGGTGAAAAATAAAGTAAGACTGAGTACAATCAACTGTACTCAATAAGTTATAAGGAAAAACACTATATAACTACTTGTCAGGATTTTCAAGAGATGGGGATATAATAGTTTTATTATAGTATTTGTGGATACAATTTTATTTAAAAATATTTTTTAATGCAAAAGAGTAATAACTCCTTAAGGAATTTGGGGTTTCAACATTTGATTACCAAACTTCAATATTTCTAAATCATTTCCAAATGTACTTATGCCTCGCTGTTGGAATCACCCATTAAACAAAGTTTCATTTATTAGAAGCACAGTGGATTTGAATATTATTTATAAATGACTTTGCAGAGTTGCCTAGATTTACCCACAAGATTCCTTAACCCTCATGACCGAGTTAAGAAAATAAGTCTTTTCTGAGTGGCGATACTCTGAGGCAAACATAGTCTCAAACCTCGATAGTTAGGTATAGACGATGATTGTCGGCATAACTTTTCTATCGTAATTGGGCTATTTTCAATCTATCCTTGATCTTTCTTATATTTTCTTTAGCATCTTGAAGTAGGTTTGGTCCCGCATCTTGAAATTCTCCTGGCTATCCCCGGAGTAAAGATGTTCTGTATTTCCTGCCATACAATGTCTCAAACGGTGCAATTTACAGACTGACCTAGTAACTATTGTTGTATGAGAATTCAGCATAGGGCAAAGAACGATCCCAACTGTTCCCAAAATCCAAAGCACATGCTCTTAACATATCATCTATTACTTGATTAACTTGTTCTGTCTGACCATTTGTTTGGGGATGATAAGCTGTACTGAAATTAAGCTTATTCCTTAACTCTTCATGAAGCTTTTGCTAAAATTGGGTTTTAGGAACTCCATGCAAACACACAATTTTGGCCATATATAGCTCCGCTAACTTACTTCCAGAGTAAGTAGTCTTGACAAGTATGAAATGAGTTTCTAACCAAAGGAATTGGAACGAAATGCATTGCACAAGAAATGAAATGGCGGCTTACTTTGGGAGTTTTGGTGATCGCCGATGGTATGGTTGTCGTCGGGGCAATTAGGAGTGTGGCTAGGCTCACTAGGCGTCGGTGCTTTGCTCTGAAGGGACTTGGGGCTTTTAAATAGGGCGAGGAAGGTGGTTTGGCACAGTGCTCGGTTCATGGCGGCAATGGCGTGTGGCGGAGTCGGGAAGGCATAGGGAGGCACAGCGCAACTGGCTAAGGGGATTTTTGTGTTTCCTCGGGTTGTCAAAAGGTGTCAGGTCAACCAAGAGCAAGCTGAGAGGGCGGAGCGGTAGTGAGACGGCAGGGGAGGCGAATTGGCCATGGTGGCTAGCCAAGTGGGAATTGCATTCGTTAATGTGGGTGTAAGGTATTAGGGAGGCTGTACTCTGGTTTGGCAGTAGCTGGTAGGGCGGGGGAGGTGGTTTGCGGCATCCTTTGTCGGCTGTGAGATGAACCAGGGGAGACAGAAGTGAATCGGGTCATGGTTGGTCCAATGCGTGGCCAGGGGTCATTAAGGGATGTTAGGAGCGGTAAGGTTAAGACGTACGGGCGTGGACTCGGGTGCAAAGGCGTGGCAGCAACGGCAAGGTCGTGGCAGTGGCGAACGGGCTACGGCCAGGTGGAAGGTGATTTTTTGGACAGTGAACAGTGCCATCCCGCCATGCCGTGGACAGATGGATGGGGAGGATGCTTCGGCCGGAAATAGGGAGCTTGGATGGTGGAGGAAGATGATGAATTGGGTGAAGAACCAAACGAAATCAAAACTCAAAACAATTCAATTTATTTTTGAATTTTCGGGTTGTTTCATTTATCATTTGTCAACATGGTGATTTTAAAATCAGACCAGAGGTACGTGTGACGTAGTGGGCTAGATTTCGACGACGGCGTAGATCAAGGCATGTTCTCCATCTAGCATGGGTACCATTGCGAACTCATTCAACCGGTTCAGATTTTGATACATAATCGAGATGAGTAGTGAAACGAGGATCGAGTAAAAATGCATCAAGCAAAGCATTAGCAGCGGAATAAAAACATTCACGTCACGTCCGTTATCTCTTGAGTTGACTGGGCCGTCGAGCCCTATCTATAGTGTGGCCATAAACTCGGGCCGAATCACAAGGAGTCAAACCTGTTGATCGATCTTGGGTCGGATCAGGCTGGGCCGGATTGCTCTCGAACTCCTGAGCAAGCAAATCAGCGAGGAGGTAAAGGCGCGGAGACGGAGCAGGATGGGGATTGGGGTTGCAGGAGAGGGGCGTTTTCGCCAGAAAGGCTGGAAGCTCGAGAGGTTAATTGCAGAATGGATTAAGAGAAAGAGGAGGGGTTCCCACCCGACGTAGTTCTGTGCCGCATGCGGGAGATCCAATTGCTATCTACACTTTAGCACTCAAATGGACATTTGCACAGGATATGCTGCCAACTTTGACCATTGTCTTTTGTTGTTATACTATTATCCTGTTTTTTTAGGCTACAGTTGTGGCTAGTAGCTTTTGACTATAGCTAATAAATTTGATCTGTATTTTTTAAGATAACAGCAGACGGCGAAGATATCAATACAGACAGAGCACATGATTTTAGACTCGAAAAACCGTTTGAAAAATATATTTCAAAAAACCGTGTTGATTGTTTCGACCCCTAGAGAAACAAAAGCCAAAAGCCAAAAAAATAAAATAACATGGACTACAGAAATAACACATATTATATAAAAAAAATACTGTTGTGATGGCAGACGTTTGTTTGCCAATTTCTTTCTTGTGGCCGGTCTTGATACTTACAAAGAGATCGATTGATGCATCGCCGCTAAGCCGCAATCGTTGCCTTAGCATACGGCCCCGAAAGGTTCATACATATGATTAAAGTATAAAAATAATGACTTTTGCGGAAACTTTATATGAACCAATTCAATTCCAGCATAAATCGAGAAAAAAAATTTACATTCCAAACAAGATCTAATATTTTTCTTCACCAGGGATAGTACAGATTTGTGTGTTGCGTACCTTACAGTCCTATAAGGAGGGAAATACTTTGGTGACGGAATGCCAAGTTGGCTTCTCGCTAATATCCTCCGCTACAATCACTAAGGGCATCTTTAATAGTATTATTTTAACTATTTTTTAGCTATATCAAATAAATAAAATACTATGTGGTAAAAAAAATATATAAGAAAAAATAAAATAATATCTCTTATGCAATATAGCAAAACTTGAAGCCAGAGCTCCTTTTTCTTTAGGTTGTCCGCTCATGTCTTGTCGAGGCTTCGCCGCCTTTTGTTTGTGCACTCTTGTCATTTCTTCGCGCGGAATATATGATGATTTCTCCATGAGTAGACGTGGATTCACCTTAGTTGGGCGCTTGTGCAGAAATTCATGGGTGCTCAAGGTTAGCCCTCTAATTAAGGTTACATTTTGAATGCATAAATTTTTCTTGATTTCTATAAGAATTAAGATATTTTCTCGTAAATTCTTTTGTTCCAAATTAGGAGTCAAAACTTTTGTTCCAAATTAGAAGTCACAATTGACGGCTGTGCTTTTTTATCCCTGTTAACTGCACCATGAGATGACGTGCAATCACTTGTTACGACCGTGGTTGACAGGGACAAGTATGGACTATTTGCAGACTGTCATGGCCAATTTCTTTGACTGTAGATTATGAATGCCTAAGGTCTGATGGTGCCACCTTGAGGGCGACATTGCTACGTGGTGGCCACCGGTTAGAAGATCCACTGGCCAGTGCCTTAGTCCATAGCTAGTGGGGAATGGGAAAACGATGTGCACGTTGGCAGGCACCCTAGAAATGAGGTTAATCTTCTTAAAATAAAGAGAAAATTCGTCGCATGCTGCGAAGAGTTGCCTTGATTCTTTGTATGTCATCGAAAAAAATTATGCTTTTTTGTACTCTATGGAGTTTCATCTCTCATCCCTTGTATATCACCACAATCAATTTCATCAAGCCCAGCCACCGTTAACCCCCTTAAAAGTTATCAAATTTTAGTCAAATTACCCATCTTACCCTCACAAACATATAGCAAACATGCCATCTTCCTTGTCCCACCAATAATTACAGGAACATAGCTCTCAACCCCGTCCCTCTCCTCACTCTCTATCTCTCTTCCTATTCTTTCTCCACCAACGACTGATCGATGCATGGCAGCCGAAGGTGGGTGGATTCGTGGGGGCCAACGACACAATAATGGGGACCGCAGGACAGCACATGGTGCGAGCGACGGTGGTTGGCGTGGAGGAAGATGGTTGGATTCACATCAGTGAGCCCATTGCCGCACGGATATAGTGTCCTTGTCACCGATGACTTGGATGCTGGGAAGGCGCTGCTGCGTCGAGCAAGAGGACACTGGATCCGTTCGTCTTTATAGTCATCGGCGATGGGATCCACTTAATCCAATCGTCTTCCTCGCCGTCGACGATGGGATCCATTGGATCCGGTCGTCTTCATCACATGCAATTGCCAGCGAGCTCGTATCCATCTCATCCTCACTGCCATAGTACTCCACTGCCCCTCTAGTGGCCGGATCCGACATCCCTGGACATGATACCGCTCATTTGTGCCGCCATCCACCACGCGACAGGTGAGCTTCGTGTTCTCTTCATCCTTGCGACTGGCAAGGTGTGCTCACCCGTGCCACTAGAGGAGCACTTTGTTCATCATGGTAGTAATACACCTCCTCATCACTGTTGCAGTACTTCATCCCCGCCGAAGCACTCAGTGGCGGAGTGCATCTTCCCTTGCACTGGCAGCCACGCGTTGCCACGAGCATGCCACCAAGCATCCTTAGCTGCAACACCACCTCCCCTAGCTCCCACTCCATCCCATCATCCCATTTCTCTAGTTGCCGATGCCTCAATGGCCGTTGCTCACCACTGACGACCATCACAGAGGAGCCCATGTACATCCTCCCCCTTCCTCCTCCTCTGTCTCTGTCTCTCTCTCTCTCTCGTGCACATGGGACCCATCCATCGGAGGACAAGGAAGAGGATAATGAAGGGTATTTTGGTATTTTTACAACTTACTTAACAACACATTGATGGAAGATGGACGGTAGTGGCACGGAGGGGATCAAATAAGAAACTCAGTGGTATGTTAGGAATCAAACTTTTTAAGTTGCATATAAGAGATCGGAGCAACTCTCAGTGGCATGTGAGTAACTTTTTCTAAAATAAAACCAGAAGCATCCCTGATGTATGATGTATTTGTTGCTCTGAACCTGAAAGAATTGCACATGTTTAAAGCAATTATAGTTGAAGATGAAATGATAATGAACTCAACTGCTAGAACGGGTAAAATAAGAAGCTCTCAACCCTTGTCGAAATTTTTTTACTTTCAATTGGAAAATTTCAAAATTTTCCGTCCCTCAAATTCCAAAACTTTTACCTATAATTTACAAAGGCTTGTAGTTCGCAACGGTAGGATCAGAAGCACAATATGATTAAATTACACTATAGCCTTAGGCCCCACTCCAATGGGTTTATGGCTTTGGCTTATGGTTGCAGACTTATAACTTTCGGTTTAAATTACACTGTAGTGGCTGAAAAAAGCTAAGGCTTATTTTGGGGTGCTCATTTCGGCTTATGGCTTATTAGATTGTGTTGAGCTTATTGGCTTATGGCTTGCATTGTAGCATTGTTTCTGACACAATCGTGATATGGTACTTGCATTCAATCACGTGTATTCATAGTTGAGTATGATTTCATTACAACATCACGTACGTCACAAGTACACATACATCATACATACACTGGTATTTTCCTTTTCGCAATGCCAAACCTACGTGCTTCCCACCAACGATGCTGCTATCTAATCTCGTGTGAGGTCCATTAGTACCGAAAATGCTCCCTGTGGTAGGGGCAGTAATGTGACCCCACCCAAGCCTGAAGGGCCCCCGTGCACCCCCTTTGGGTCTGCAATATCTCTAGCAGGCAATATACAATCAACAATGAAGTTGTACAGTGCCATCATCTCACAATTATGACCTTCTGCTTGGATGCCTCGTAGCTAGGAATGTTGCTGAGAATGTGCCATTTCATCTTACACATGCCAAATGAATGTTCGACAGCGTTCCTCAAGGACGAGTGACAAAAATTGAAAAGCTCCTGCATCCCCAAAGGCTACGAGCTATTCTGGAACTCTGAAAGGTGATACCGATGCTGGCAATATGGAGCAAAGTATTCTAGTTTGTTTGGATGCCTGGAGTCCACGAAGTAATACTTGCTTACATTGTTAACATGATTTGCAGATAAGTTTTGATTTGTCATTGTATAAATGAGAAATGTGCGAAAGTATTACCTTCCCATGGATGTGGGAACCGGTCGCCGTATTTTGCCATTGTCTCATGCAAGATAACCATCATGCATTGATCCTGGTCATCCCGCACACACAATAGTGAATTTGCAGTCAAAGTCACATACTACAAACATATTTTGACTTATGTACCCATGTTTATTGAAATACCATGTAGGCGCCGCATTCGGAACTGTAACTTTTACATGCGTGCCATCAATTGCCCCTATACAATTCACAAAGTGAAGATATAACCTTTCATTTAGTAGCATTGGATGCACAGTCTGGTACACAAGATCTGATGGTCGAATGACGTCGCTTGCAAACTTGTAGACAGTTGAGCATATGATTGAACTTTCTTATTATTGTACTAGCTAAATGCTCGAATCTGTTCATCGCTTATCCCTGAGATTGAGGTGCTCCACAAGTTCACAAAAAGATTGCGAGTGCTTCTCTCAAGGTCACTTCTATGGAGGACTTCAGGCCGTAGTTCTACATGAGAGTGTCATGCAACCTATGAAACATCGACGGATATATCCTGAACATGTTGTAGCATTGTTGGTTATGTGTAAGTTGCATCTTGACCCACTACAGGCCAGCCATTACTAGAATTTTCAGGGGTGGAATTGTCCCCAAACTAACTTCGTCATTATTGGACTCACACGCAGCGAAGGCCATGAAGGCAACGGAGCCAAAGAATGCTTCAGCCCCATCGCCGGTCTACTGTCCCCTTGCACTCATCGCTGCACAAGACAACACCAAATTCAGTGCTAACTTCTGCATGTTGCACACACACAAAAGCAAAACACATACCATAACAGCATAGGATGAAAACACAGAGCAGAACACCACAACAGAATTGATAACAGATAGAGTAGAACACCATAAGATGAACCAACTGATAACAAACAGCATAACATGATAGCAAACTGATAGCATAATAGATAGCACATAAGGTAACATTCTTAGATAGTGAAAATGGGTAACAGATGACATGAAACAGAACATACATGCATGTGCACTAACAAGAACACATACCGAAATAATGCAAATTGTCTGACTAAAGCTAACTGGAACACATACCGAACACAACTAACAACCTCAGTTTATAAAATAGACAACACTCCGTGAAGCAACGGGAAGTGGAAACAAACGACCAACAACGTAACATGAATGTATGCAAGTTTTATGACTGAAGCCAAAGAAAACACTAATCATGGATGGTTCTTCATCCTATCCTAGGCCAATTGAAGCCTGTGAAGCTGACCCTTGTCTAATTTCATGGCAAAAAAGCTTATGCGGTACTCTGGCTTGATGAACAGCTGAGTCTATTATCGAAGCACAGCTCCATGAGGTCCTGGTGATGCAGGGGTTCCTTTTTGAACTTGCCTATCACTCTGGTCTACACATGCAAACAAAGAAGCATTCAATAGTTAACCTCTGCCATTGAAGTGAAAATGGAATGAATTGAACCAATATGATAGTGATTATAGGAACTAAATTGGCACCAACTTTCTCTACTATGCATCGTTTGCCGTGATCAAGCCTACCTCTGGATTGATGCCCAGGCCAGAGGCGTGTTGGAGCAAGCTCTTCCACGCCACCAAATCCTATTTGAGGCTCTCCGATTTGTTTTTGAGCTACTATGTGTGTAAGTCCGGATGGTGCACCGTTTGAATTTGAGGCCGAGGTTGGCATACCCCACCCAGTTCAGAAAAGTATACGGGTGGTTCTGGGCTGCGACCTCATTGGCGCAAATCTCCAAGAACATTCACGTCACCTCATCGCTCATGATGTGCATCTGGAGTCGATCTACTGTAATGGCCAACATCAGAGAGGCAAACATGACAAACACAGCCGCACACAACGGGTGTGGTTGTGTGCGACCGTGAATCAAGTGAAAAAAGGGAAATAATGGAGTGTGCATGAGTGCATGCAACTGGGAATCTCACCAAATCCGATGAAGGAATCGTCAAAGGGGTGCAAAAACTAACCAAAAGCAATAGCATTTACAGGATGTACTACTCATTACTCAATGGAGTGCACCAAAAAAGTAGAAGATTAAGCATGAATCAACCATACCTCACTGTTGCCAGTGGCCTTCTGCATGGCTTCATTCCTGACCACGGATGGTTATGCAACGAACTACTAAATGTGGTGGCTACTGGATCTGAACGAGCCGTAGGAACCTAGCACGGGGATGCAATTGGATCTGGGAGAACACCACAATGAAGGCAACATGGATGGGGATAGTGACTTGCTGCCAGTGTGGATGTGGCCACCGTGGTGTTGGCCGCCAAGGGCACAACTGGTTACGTATGATAGAAGTAAGGGAGACTGAGTGGACAAGCTCGATGGGGGAAAGAAGTGGGAGGGGAGACGTATGGATGGAGGGGCTGTCAGTTAGCCTTATTCTTTCAGTTTACGGCTTTTGTGTAACCCCTGAGAAACTGAAGTGCTCCAACCGACTGCCAGTTTAGTTAAGTCCAAAGCTATAAGCTACAGCCGGTTGGAGCGACACCTAAAAAATTGGGATGCCATGAGGCTATGACGGTGACGAGGAAAAGCCACTATAGGGGTGTTAGGAGTAGGGCTGTAAAAAAAGCTCGAGTCTCACGAACTGCTTAAGTTTGGCTCACTCTGGGCTCAATTCGAACTCGGCTTGAGCTCCAAACGAGCCGAGCTTGAGCCTGATTTCAAGCTCGTGATCCTTAGCGAGCCGAGCTCGATTGGACTCAGTTTTCCCACAACCCATCTAAATATCCAATCTTTCCCTCAGCCCAAATTCAAATCACCCCAGGTCCTCTCACTCCTCACCTTAGGCTCCAAGTTCCAACCTTATCCTCCAGACTTCCACTCCATTGACACCGCGACATGGTCGGCACTACCCTCCTTCTTTGTGGCTCTGCCGCTGAGCGCCGGTGCGCTGCTCCTCCACCACCGACGCCCTCCTCCGCAGTTCTGCCGCCAGCACGCTGCTCCTCCACCGTCGACACCCTCCTCCTCTGCGGCTCCACTGGCGCGTTGCTCCTCCACCGCCGACGCCTTTCTCCGGTCTCCCGATCTGAGTATGAACTATTCCTCTAACCCCTTCTCTCTTTTTTTCATGTGAACCACTTGAAAATTTATGAATGTTCTTGATGGTCATGTGTTACTAAGTCTACACGAACCGTGCTCGAGCCCACCTACAAGCTCGATTGCCAACTCAAGCTTGCTCGAGTTCGGCTCAAGCTTCTATCGAGATCAAGTCTAGTAGGATGGGCTTACTCGAGTTCGGCTCATTTACAACTCTAGTCAAGAGTGTCTTCAATGCGAGTGAAAGGGTGTGAGCAACCAACCAATGTATAGAGCAATCCTTACATCTGCATCGATGGGGGCTGACTAGCTAACTAGCAGAAGGGGCAATCCTTGTCCACTCGTGAATCTGATGGCCCGAGACGATCCACTAGTGCATCCAACGATTGGCGTGTGTGTCCCTGGATCTGGATCCAATAGGCGCTCTGTAGACTAGCAAATTTGTTTTACTTAGTAACTAGTTCTTAAAATTTTAAGATTTATTAAGAATGGTAGTAATGTAATCAACTACACTGCTCGACTCGCAGGTAGTAGCAAACCACAGAAAAAAAACACATAGGGCATCCACAGTGTAACACCCAGGTGCTAAGTTTTGTTTGCTCTCCATTATTGGTTTAGTTCTTACGGGTTTATGTTTAGATTTTGGTTTTTATTTTTACAGTAACTCGTTGTTAAACGATACGTTTTTTAAAGTATAATCTATAAGTAAATTATATTATAAATTGTACCAAGTTCAGCTGTACTGATAAAATTACATACGATTATTTTTCTCTACGTACTATTTTTTATGAACAGACTAAAATTTAAAAACATATAAATCATTAATTTCAACCAAAGGAACCCACCCGTCAATCACCCACTTGTCTTCAAAGTGTGCCTCATGGTAATATAAAATATCACGCAAGTGCCCAACCCTTCCCTAAATAAGTAAGATAATTTTTTCGTAATTTTTCTAAAATAACTTATCTGGATAGCTTTTTCAAAGTAATTTATCGGTATTTAGTTCGTTTACATAAACACTTATACTAGAGTCAAAAACTATCAACCGTAACAAAAGAAACCTTACCCTATAAACACAAACGTGCTCTTGGTACAAGTTCGGTATGCACGTTGTGGATGCTCTTAGTGAGGCTCAAGTATTCCTAAAAAAACTCGACGTATCAAACAAACCCCTTACCCTCTCGGGAACAAATCATCCGACTCGAACAAGATTGAGAATCACGGTAAAATTTAGGCCTGGAAGGAGTGACATTTTCGTAGATCCAAACGATGATACGAGTGAGGTAGAAATCAGAAACTGAATTCAGTTAAGTTATCGCTCACAACGGTTTAAAATCAAGTTCTACTTTTGACTTCTGTTTTTTCACTATTTAGTAATTTTATCTTTTTCTAATTTTTTAAATTTAATTATATTAAATAAACTAATTTAATTATAGTAAAAAATAAATCAACTATAATAGAAAAATAATAAACCATACTAAACTGAACCTACCTAAAACTAAAACCTGAGAATCACGTAAAGATGTTGGCAGCGATGATGAGTGGGACAAGAGCCCACAGACATTGCAGAGAAAAAAAAAACCAGGGAACTACGACGGCGCCAAGTGCCAGCCAGCAGGGTGAGATTCGCACGTGGGCCCCACTCCATTTGTCTGCATTTCCCCGCGCGGCTCTGGCCTGGCTTAGCTTTGCCTTAACGACTTAACGCTATCCACACGCTCGGTCGATCCCATTATTCCATGCTTCCATTTAAAGCCTTCCGTGTGGTAGGGTCTGTTCTTTTTACTGTAACTTATGATTTTTTATTAAAATTTTTAAATTTTAGCTATTTACGATAGAGATTACGGAGAGAGAAATAGTCGTTTGCGATTTTGGATGGTACAAATGTTGGGCTTTTAATATGTACTATAATTAACTTGTAGACTCTATCTTAAAAAAATACTTCGTTTGAAAGTTAGGTACTGTAGCAAAAGTCAAAATCCGTTTTAAGAAGCTGAAAAGAACAGACCCTAGCGGATTGATTTTGATGTAGCGGATATCAGACAATGGACGATATATTTTAGTAGCGTATTTTAAATAATAGTGATTAGTTTTAAGTGTATATTTAAATTATGTCATGTATCAAATTAACATAGAATAGATACTATGTACCAAATTATGATCATATAAGAGTATATATATTGCAATATATATATATATATATATATATATATATATATATTACTTAAAACAATACTAAAATCGCTATTTCGATCGCTACAGCTGTTACATCCGCTACGGGCGCCTCTGCTATCCGGCCATTATGGGAGTGTTCAGAATGGTGTTGGTTTATGATTTTTTACTGTAACTGAGTTGATTTATTTGATATAATTAAATTTAAAAGTTTAAAAATAAAAAATAATAATCTATCATAAATAATACAAAGAAATATGAGAAAAAAAATAAAAAATAATTAGAAAACAACAAAATAATAAACAGAACCAAAGAAAAGCTAGCGTTTGACGTTGGCAGCTGCGGCCGAGCGGGGCCATAGCGGCCGTAGCGTCTAGACTCACTGCCGAATAGCGCCGCTATTGTGCCTACCACGACCGCTATTTATTACACTGGTGGTGACAAGCCAGTAGCCAGCAGTCACCACCAGGTAAGTACTTCAGTAGCGAGTGAAGTATTCTTCCGTAAGGCCAAAACTCTCACTAGAAACAGACACTAGGACAGAAAGGGAAGAGAGAGAGAGAGAGAGAGGACAAGTGAGCAAGCCAAGACAATCTGATTCCAATGGAGGCAGGCATGGGTGTGAGCTTCGATTTCTGCTGGCCGACGCCTCACTTCTTGGAGCCCCCCGAGCTCCCCGTCGACGACAGGTAAGCCAGCATGCGGTTCCATTGGAATGCATCGCTCTGCTTCTTCCTAATTGGGAAGCAATGGCGTGTGCGTCTCTAGAATTAATTGCTCCTCCTTTTTGCGGACGATGATGAGCTCTTCAGACATCAGTGGCGCCTAATCAATCAATCGTTTGATTACAGCCTGATTGATTGCTGTAGCACCCTGATTGATTGCTGTAGCACCATGTACGTGCCGAACGAGGACTCGCTGTCCGGCCTGTACTCGTGCTACGGCGTCTCGTCGTCGCCGGACGGCGCCAACTCGTGCTCGGCGACGACGGCGGCCGCGAAGGCGGAGAGCAAGAACATAGTCATGGAGAGGGACCGGCGCAAGAGGCTCAACGAGAAGCTCTACGCCCTCCGCAGCGTCGTGCCCAACATCACCAAGGTGAGCGCGCGATTAATCAACAGTTCGGCATACGTCAACATGCAATCCAGTACAAGCAAGAACATGTATGTTTATATGATTTGGTGCTTGTGCTGTGTTAAGATGGACAAGGCGTCCATCATTCGGGACGCCATCGCGTACATCGAGCAGCTGCAGGAGCAGGAGCGGCTGATGCTCGCCGAGATAGCCGCACTCGAATCCACTGCCGCCACCGTCAAGACAGAGAACGTTGTTCCAATAGGCGGCGCGGAGGAGGACGGCATCGCCGTCCCGCAGAGGAAGAAGATGAGGTGGGCACCCTCCTCCGTCTTGTCCATCGACGACGACGCCCTCTGCTCCGCCGCCTCACCTCCGGTCGAAATCCTCGAGGTAATTAATTATTAAGGATTTACAGGTCGGTTGCCGACTCAAAGCCACCGTAGTGGTTGGCAGCTCCAGGTGTCGTTCGCTAGGTAACAAGGGTAACCAATCATTTGGACGGTGAGAACGCACAGTTGAGCAACCGCGTGATAACGACACATGCAGGTACAGGTATCGGAGGTAGGGGAGAAGGTGGCGGTGGTGAGCGTGAGGTACAGCAAGGCGAAGGACGCCATGGCCAAGGTGTGCCGTGCGCTCGAGTCGCTTCCCCTCAAGGTCATCACGGCCAGCGTCGCCTCTGTCGCCGGGAGCATCGTCCACACCATGTTCGTCGAGGTAAACAATCATCTGGGGTACCATATCTGCCTTTGCCACGTCTAATTGCTCCCATCCCTTTCCCTCGTTGCTCCGTTGTCCTTGTAACGTTTGAGCGCTGAATGCCACCACGGCTCTATATAACTTTATATTATATCTATCGCTACTATATTTTAGCAGTATTTTTCCTAGTTATACTACTGTGAAACGATGGGCAAACTACATTTAACGACCTACAATAAAAACAACTAGTGTCATGAAAGAAGATAGACATATCATAACTGAAACTTGGGACCTTACGCCTAAGAACACTCGGGATCTTGCGCCTGAAAACGTCCGGGATAATATGCCCAAGAGCAATTATAATGTAAGAGCAACCAACAACATAAAGTATGCACGAGTAAATAACCCCTCCTCTAAACACTCACTAATCCATGTGCCATCAGAGGAATAGAGTTTGGTTGTTTACACTAGGTGCAAAGTTGACAATGGTGGCCGTAGGCTTGTCTTTTTATTTTTTCCTCCTTCCTTCATTCTCTCCTTCTCCCCGGGTCTCCCTTCTTTCTTTCTTCTCCCTTCGGTCCTCGCCCTCCTGCTTCTTCTTTCTTCTTTGTTGTAGCTACTCTGGACAGCAGTGACAACAATAGGGAGCTCGATCGACAATGTCGTGGCTACACTGAAGCTAGGGTTGGTGGTGGCGACGCACGGCCAGATGAGGGCGACGGAGGGGAAAAGGGGAAGCGGTGACGGTGTGCGGCTAGCAATGGTGCACGAGCAGCGTGGTGACATATGGTCAAGGCGACGACACACTGGCTAGGGATAGCTTGGGGGTGGAGGGAGCAACTGGGGTGACTATAAGCACACATGCAGAGGTTGGTGGTGGCACGAGGCAAAGGTGCTTAAGACACACCTACCCCTTGCCTTGCCTTCCCTATTTAAAGCAGGGTGGTCGAATGAGCTAAAACCAGGCCAAGCTAGACATGGGGTGGTAGGATGGGCTAAAGCCAGGCGAGGTTAGTCATGGCTCGGCTCATCCAGCTACCCCACTTTAAATAGGGAAGTTAGGGCAAAAGAAGGGTGCGCCCTAACCACCTTTGTCTTACGCCGCTTCAGCCTTTGCCCATGTGTTCATCGTCGCTCTGACCGTTCCCTCATTTTTTATTTTAGTTTATTACCAGAGTGACATCAACACGATGATATCACTGTGTCATCATCGGGATGACGTCACCATGGTGACAGTTGGATCGAAACGCACTCTGGCTTTGCTCACCTGGGTAGATTCGAGAGTTGACTTTAACGAGGAAAGTTGTTAGTATTTGTGCTTTGAGTACCGCGCGCACGAAATGTTATATTATCTTGTCTTCTTTCGGAGTGGTCGGCAGTTGAACAGTTCCAAGACCGGAAAGCCAGACGGTCTCGAGTCTTCTTTTATATTCGTCCTCCTGTTCATTTTACGGCTGCTTTGCTGTTGCTTTAGCTTTTGGACGGCTTTGAATTGCAGCCCTCCGAGCTTTCCATAGCGTAGATAAAAAATGGTTCCTTCTCTCATGGACGTGAAAAACACTGCTCCAAATGCATCGGCAATAGACGATAGAGATGTGGACATAGACACACATATAATTTTAAGCTGAAAAAATTATTTAAAGAATTTATTTCAAAAAAACCGTTCAGTTTATTTTTTATTTATTTTAATTTTTAGAGAAGTCAAAAGTTGAAAATGCAAAACAACTAGGCATAAAATGGAATTGGCCTTTTACCCTTTATTAGGCGTAGGTGTAAAATTTCCCTGTTTCCGCGGGCGACATTAATTGGAGGCCGAAAATTAAACGTCGTAGGGATCGGGATAAAAAAAAAAATGCCACGTGGCCACCCGTGGAGAAATTGGAAAACGTTTGGCCCGAAATAAAGATGGTTTCATTTAATTTGTTGTGTGGCTAGTACCACTTCCATGCACCGCGACACATATCCCCAACCGTTCTGTACGGATCACGAGCTTAACGGAGACGACGAATCCGAGCCCTTTCACAACATTTCAGACTGATGGAATGAGATGGAGATTTTTTTCCCCCAACATTTCAGCTTCAAATTGTTCCTGTGTGCTTTTTCCAAAAAGAAAATGGTGATATAGAGGCAAAGAAAGAAAAATAAGCTGGATAAATGCACAAAGTCTATATCCGTAGGGAATTAAGTGGCACTTGAAAATTGAAACAAGTTCGACTTCTGAGTGGGTGACATTCAAATTTTAGGGTTGACTATTGCCTTTTTTTGGTTTTTAGTGATTTTTGATTTTTTAATTTAATTATTATTTATTAAACTAATAAATCATAGCTAAAAACCGAATATCGCAACTTAAAAAAAAATCATGCCTACCTCTCGTTGTCTGTCTAGCCCGATGCCAATCTTTTTGGCATTAGAAAGAAGTCAAGATCTGTGGGTATATTATTTCTTTTTTTCTGATTGATTCTGTTTTTTCCAGACTGATGGAATGGGTAGCGCTCAGATGAAGGAGACGGCACATGCTGCTCTTGCTCAGCTCGATGTGACGAGGAGCTCGCGCAAGTCCACGAGTTAGTGGGAAGATCGTTGCAAGCTTGGCATCTCAACCACCTGTGCTGTGCTTCATCATTTCCTTTGCTTTATGGGAGGAGAGGACCCCGTCGGCACTAATGATGTTGTAGATTTCCAATAATACGACAACGCTTGTAATTATGGGGCCCAAGAAATAGACTGTGTGTTTGGACTTGATTTAAGCGTGTATCCAAATTTTGGCAGTAATTAACGGCACTGGGGAAGGCTAGCAAACATCTTGTGTATTATCAGTGTAAAAGTTTGCATCGGCAAATTGACATGAGATGCCATCGTAGCATGAATATAAGTTGGTGTCCTCCTCACGTAGAAATTTTGTGATAAAGCTAGCTAAGTGTAAACCATGAATGACACTTAAAAGACAGGGAGAGGGATCGAAATCCTGGTGTTCACCAGGAAAACCATGTTGCTTACCGGTTGGACTGGTAACAACAATAATCCATCGGCTCGAATAGATAAATAGAGTTTGTTGATTCAAATAGTTGTTAGGTGCTTTTTTTTTAAGAAAAAGAAGGTGATATCAGGAAAAAAAGTCCGAAAGTAGTGAAAGTCAACAATGAAAATTTAAACCGCTCGTTGTTATACAAGATACAAATTCGACTTATGAATGGGTAAGATTGAAATGTTAGGGTTCCTGAGTTCCAGTGAATTGGGTTTCCATGTCCCCAACGCTGGTGTGTGTGCTCTGTTGTGGTTGCCATCTACTCTGGTGAGCCCTTGCCTTCTTGCCTACATTATCTCATGCCTCTTCACTCCCTCTGTTAGTTTCCTCACTCAATTTCACCTCTGGTTCGTAGTAATGCTAGAATAGCATAGTTTTCCCCACCATCGATCACATTCGTCACCATCGTCTTCCTCCCTCTCTAGTGAGCCCTTGCCAATTCCTCACTTCTGGACCATCTTGGCTCTTTGCCCTAGCTCATGCGCTCTTCCTTTCCAGTTGAGCTTCACCGAGAAGAGCTGTTGTCGTTGAAGCCTATGCTGTTACTGTGGTTCACCATCCACTGACTGCCACAGACCTCCTCCATTGTCGTCAACCACACCGTCGAGACCATGGTAAGCTCCTGATGCTTAAGCGCTGCTCGCCTTAGCCTCTGGTAGCCTCTAGCATCATCACCACCATAGCCGTAGCTAGCGCCGCCACTTGCTATCGCTGTTTTTTCCTGTACCGACAACCATAGGTCCCTATGCCATCACCGTTAGCTTCGCAATAAACCTAGGAAGCAAAACTAGAAGTCGTTCGTTGTGAGCTCCTCTACCCATAATCCGGAGTTTGTCGCTTCCTCTCAACGTCGTTAGTTCTCCAGCCGCCGTTGCACTGACGTGTTCACCGTGAGCTCCTCTACCCATTTTCGACGTTGATTAGACCTCTTCGCCGTCGTTTAGACCTCTTCGCCGTCCTTCTCGTCGTCGGTGAGCTTGTCGATGAGCTCGGTCGAGAAACACCATCGCTGCCACTGTTCAAGCCATCTTAGGTCACATGGCACCACATATGCACCATGTTAGCGCCATGTTAGTAGAGCTTAGCCCAATCAACATCCATGTCAGTGCATACATGGCAGTGCCATGTCAACCGTGAGCCTGGCCCACTGTGGACTAAGGCAACATTCCGTGGACCTAGTCCATAGACTGAGACCCACATGTTAGTGACTTAGAGCATTTTCTTTAAGAAAAATAATCTTGATTTTAATTCAAATTCCTTTCTAACGTTAGCTGACACAATAATCTTGGTTTTTCTTTTAAAAGAAAAATAAAAAATCCTAAACCCTAGCACAAATATTTTCTCTTTTCTTTTTCTAAAAATTTTCCTCATGATAAAGCTTCGAAGAGACAGTTATCCCTCATACAAACTTCGATTGGATTGATTTTCATCTATAAATTTCTATACAATCATTATTTTTTTCTACATAAAAACATTGAATTTTGGAGTCTATTTAACTTTATTTGGCATTTATTTGTATTTTATGGGTTTTCCTGTTTAGATATTGAAGTGTCGGAAGATTATGAGATCAACCTCAAGCCAGATCTAGGATTCAACAAGCAAGGCAAGCACCCTCCTTTGATCATGTTGATCCTATATTTTTCAAATGAATGATTGTTTATGTCTCAAATGCATGCTTAATTTGGATAAATGGCTATGTCATGTTAGCAGTTAGTTATCACCTAATTGTTGCATTGATCCTACCTTAAAAACTTGATACCCCTATTGTTGTCACCCTATGAGTAATATCTACTGTAGTATTGAATATTTGTGGAAATTTTAGGATGGTATACAGGTCATATGCTTAGCCATGCTTAGATCAACTTTGATAAAAATGTCGGGTTATGGTAAAAACTCAATTTTGGTCCCTTTTGGAAAATGTTGGACAGAGGAGTTGCCTCTGATATTTTTGGTTAAAAATGTAAAAATAAAAATTATTTAGACTTAGGCGAGTCGTTCGTAAAGACTAGCGCAGTTTGCACGAGAACTTGATTTGTGGTAGTCTCACCTAGGTCAGTAAGGACTGAACCTCCATGCAGTTGATTCAAACATTTCCATACAAACCACATGCTCTGGTGTGGGAAAAACTCAACATAATAATTTATCGAGTCCTGGCTTTAAACTGCAGCCTGTAGTTGGTAGGTTTCCTTTATGGTGAGTGATGGCAGATCATGGTGAGTTGACTATATTGTGTGGGAAAAGATGTACAATCTCTGTAGAGTGTAAATATATTAGAATAGCTATGTTCTTGGTCATGGACATTACTTGGTAATATCACACTTGATTTTATTTTCTAGTTTTAAAAACAATTTTGATGATAGACCGTCATGAAGATAAAAATTGTGGTGAAGGATTGCCATAATCTTTGAGGAGCTTATTGTTATTTATTTACCGTTACTTTGAGAGGCATTCTTGATGAGGACATGGTCCTCGTGGATACAACCATTTTAGCAATACTTGTTGTTCTAATAACAAGAGTTCCTATGCATCATTTAAATTATCAGTGAGCTTATTTTTAGAGGTGCCTTTATATCATATGAACTATATGATGCTACCTAATAATGAAAATAAATATTTACGCAGCTATACAAGGAGGATTGCATCAACACTACGAGCTCGTAGTTGTGGTCTACCAAAAGGGAAGCCAACCAACATATCAAGATCATGTCAACGTCTCCTCCAACTTTTCCTTATGGTCACCACGTCACTTTTGGACTAATTCAAGCAAGAGTTCAAGTCACACACGTTTTGGAATCCAATTCGGCCTCCAGATCAATTCGGATTCAGCCCGACAGGTCCAATTTCAAACGAGCATAATTTTCACATACGAAGTCCGTCTGAGGCCCATAAGTACTTGATGGAAAGATTTTCTCGTCCTCTTTCCAACGGATCTAGCTTTGCCTAAAAATTCCTTTTGTATGCTCCACAATCATCAAAAGAAGTTGCTATACCACCTATTTGGGCCAAATCGGACCTTGTAATACATGGGCTTAAGAGGAAGGTGCTACCCCACTATTCATGGCCGTACTATTGTTTATGTGAACAGTAATAATAGTACCACCCCCTTATTTCTTAGTTTTGTGTGGCTTCTACTCCTCTATTTAAGGAGGCCGCACCCTTCTAGTTTTTCCTCGGATTTCGTTTATATTTAGTTTGCCTTTATTGCAACTTGTATCTTCAGTTGTGTCAGACGACCACCTATCAAGATCCTTATTCGGAATCCCACCATATTGAGTATTTCAATCCTTTTTGTAGTTTGAGATTAGTTGTTATCTTATTCTTGCGTGTTCTTCGGTTGCATGCAGGAATAGACATTCATGGTCAGGTCAACCGCGTCCTCGGCACAGTTGATAATGACTCGGAGTGTGGTTTAGCGATTGTTTGATGTTCTGGTTATGACCGGTTAGAAGCCGCATCATCAAAGTCATTCTCCTTCGAATCGAAGTTATCATCTTATCGGAAGATCGGGACCCCATCACCTCATCAATTCTATTGCTTTTACAATTTGCTCTTGCAAAAATTAATTATGTCTATTGCAAATGCAAACTTACGTTTTGCAAAACAAATATGGTAGGTCAGCCATTTTCTTGACAAGCTTGCATGAACAACACCTTTACTCAGAGTCTTATGGAGTACATTTGTACTCACTGTTGATTCCTGAACACCTAGAACAAAAGCACGAAGACCCCTCCGTCGGCTACTTGCATGCCACAGGGTTTGGAGAAGAAAAGGCCGATTTCTAAGGCGTTAATCTAGTCAGTTGCCTGTGGAAATATGGCATACCACGTGGGATCTTTTGTTATCCGTTCTTTCTTTCTTGCTGCAACATTCTTTTGAATAATTTATTTGGTCGGTCAACCGTTGTAAAGCCTACGTTAACTTGTTAAGTACTATGTAGTACCCTATTTTATTTAATTCATGTACGGATATGACTCCAACGATGTGAATATATGTGCTAGCAACTGATCATGAGACTAGCACGGTAAATACATAGGGTTCAAAAACTGTATTTTTTGAGTCTGGTAAGAAGTGTTTTGTTTTGATACTTTTGTTAGTCTTGATCTTACATGCTATTCGTAATGCTAGTGCTAGTGGCCCTAGCACTTGATCTTGGGAATTGGCCATTCGTGTATGCAGGCATAGACAGGTGATGAGTAGAAGATGAGGGATATGGTGAGTTACAGCAACACTACATCTCCCTTAGAAGCAATTCATCTAAGGTGTGACGGTGAGCCATGAAGCCTACAGTACCGGTTGGTTACGTAGTACATAATTTCTTAATTGCTAGCATGACGTACATTGTGCGTACTTAAGTGGGATAATAGATCCTTCTATACAATGTTGGTCTGAGGGATATGTAATTAGGGTGTGCCGCCTTCAGCTTGGTAGATCAAAATATCATTTCATCATTAATCCTTTCTGTTGTAGGGGTGGCCCAACCTCCCGTGACTGGGCCTCGCAACTGGCCTAATATGTAATAGGCTCGATAGTGTAGAGGTGTAAATATACCAATGTACCCTCATCCTCTGTAAGCACTAAGGGGTAGAATGGGGATTTCCCATTCTACCCCACTCATGTATATAAACCCCCAGGAGAGGCAGAGGGAGATCATCCCCTCATTCTTACAGCTCTCCCCCAGATCTGGCTCTCCTCTTCCTCTCCTACGAGTCCGCTTCTTAACTGTTTGACCCGCAGCCACAACAGTTGGTGCCGTCCGTGGGGATTGAACGGGAAGCTGCGACGCTAGGGTGGCTACCACCGAAGGAGCTTCCTGGCGCGGAGTGGAAGTATCTCAGGCCGCTCGTATCGTGAGGCATCACAGATAAGTTCATCCCGCCTAGCTTCTTTGTTAAGCTTATATATATATATATATATATATATATATATATATATATATATATATATATATATATATATATATATATATATATATATATATATATATATATATATATATGAACCTCGTTAAATATGGTAGAAGTGTTGTGAGCACAGATCTATTGTGAGCTCTCATTTCTTTTCCAGATCCAGATCTGGCAGATCCGATCGGGTAAGGGAGAACGACTGGAAGATGCCGATGCCACCGAGGCATCGTTCAGCTTGGCACAGAGGTGCTACTTGGGGACCTCATTCGGTGAGGCTTCGCCACTTCGGCCTTCGCGTAGCCAGCCCGTGCGCCTTCGACTCCCAACGCTTGATTTCGCGCGGAGTGTACCTCGCCAAGCACGCCTTCGCGACACAGCCTCCGTGCCGAGCCTCCGCACGATACCGAGCCACTGCGCGAGGTCGAGTCTCCGCGTCGAGCCCCCACTATGATACGGGGTCGCCCAATCTTCTCGACGTAGGATCTGGAAACTCACGTGGATTGAATGAACCGTAGTGATCCCCCGTTGCCAATGCAAGAGTTAGCACTCTATAATTCGCCCAACCTCATGTGCTGAACTTCACGACCACCGATGAAGTTCTATCACGCTCCCAATTCCCAGCGGAAATGGTTGAACAATCTTAATTTTAGCGAACTCCCAATTCCCACGGAAAAGGTTGAACAATTTTAATTTTCAGCGAACTCCCAATTCCCTCAAGTTGGTTTTGGCCAACAGAAAGAACAAGAGTATTCTATTATCAAAAGTGGTTCTCCCTTTACAATGGGGGTCTACCCTTAATATATAGTCTCAGTGTAAGGCTATTCAACACTAAATTTTTCATGTGGTACTATTCACATGCACTGTAGCACGGTACTGTTCATGGGCCTGGTACTGTTCACGGCCTAGTATTGTTCGCGGCCTGGTGCTATAGCGCGTACTGTTCATGCGTGGCACTATTCATGGGTTGATCGTTGTTCATGTCGTGGACTTGTGTTTTTTTGGATAACGGCCACATATCTTTGATCTCCATCCATCGCTGACTCTTCAAAACTGAGCGCAAGTAAAACATTATTTTTAGGTAGTATAAAATTCTCATTAAAATTAATGACATATTTATTAAGGAGCAGGTTCACCTGAAATTGTAGTTTCTTGGCTCGTGCTCTTGTTATTGGTCCTGTTATTGACGTCTCACTACTAACTTTGGTATTACTAGCGATATCCTCATCATCTTCCCCTTCTTGAAAAGGAGTCGACCTCGACTCTGTACAATCTTGTCCAAAGAAGGGTGATAGATCAACAACATTAAATATAGAACTTACCACATAGTCATCACCGAGAAGCTCAATCTTGTATACATTGTCATTTATCTTGGCAAGAACTTTAAAAGGTCTATCACCACGGGGCATCAATTTGGATCTATACTTCTGCAGAAAGCGATCTTTGCGAAGATGTACCCACACTAAATCACCTGGTTCAAAAGCATTTTCTTTCTAGATTTGTTAGCTTTGGAAGCATAAGCACGTACCTTCTTTTTAATTATCTCTTTGGTTGTGGCATGGAGTTTTTTCACAAAATCAGCACGTTTAAAAACCTCCATATTTGCATGTTCTTGTAGTGGGAGAGGAAGTAAATCAAGGGGCGTGATTGGTTTGAAGTCGTACACCACCTTGAATAGACTCAATTGAGTTGTAGAATGTACCATCCTGTTATATGCAAACTCCACATGTGGCAGACAATCTTCCCACTCTTTCAAATTGTTCTTTATCATGGTACGTAGCAACGTTGAAAGTGTGTGGTTCACCACCTCCGTTTGCCCATCTGTTTGTGGGTGACAAGTCGTTAAAAACAACAATTTTGTCCCAAGCTTGGCCCACAAAGTCTTTCAAAAGTAGCTCATAAACTTGACGTCACGATCTGAAACAATAGTTCTTGGCATTTCATGCAATCTCACAATCTCCCTGAAAAACAAATCAGCTACGCATGACGCATCATCGCTCTTATGACAGGGAATAAAATGTACCATTTTAGAGAACCTATCCACAACAACAAAGACCGAATCCCTTCCCCTCTTAGTCCTAGGCAGATCTAACACAAAATCCATGCTAATATCTTCCCAAGGAGCACTAGGAACAGGAAGTGGAGTATACAAACCATGTGGATTGAGTTTTGACTTCGCCTTATGGCATGTGATGCATTTTTGAACAAACCTCTCGACATCTCGCCTCATCTTTGGCCAATAGAACTGATCATCTAACATCATGTAAGTCTTCTCCCTCCCCAAATGCCCCATCAATCCTCCTGCATGAGATTCCTGCAACAATAACAAACGCATAGAGGAATCCGGAACACATAGCTTATTCATGCGAAAGAGAAAGCCATCATGAATATGAAACTTATCCCACCCTTTCCCATCTTTGCAATTAGAATATGGAGCTGCAAATTCATGATCGGAAGCATATAAATCTTTCAAACTTTCCAACTCTGGTACCTTTACTTCCAACTGAGTCAACAACACATGTTTTCTAGACAAAGCATCAGCTACCACATTCTTTTTGCCTTTCTTATATTTGATAATGTATGGAAAGGTCTCAATGAATTCTACCCACTTAGCATGTCTACGATTCAATTTCGCTTGGCCCTTTAAATATTTCAAAGATTAATGATCTGAATGTATTATGAATTCCTTAGGTCAAAGATAATGTTGCCAAGTTTCCAACACACGCATAAGAGCATATAGTTCTTTATCATAAATAGGATAATTCAATTGTGCTCCATGAAGTTTCTCACTGAAATATGCAAAAGATTTTCTTTCTTGCATCAAAACACCACCAGTACTTATTCCACTAGCATCACATTCAATCTCAAAAGTTTTTATGAAATCAGGTAAAGCAAGCAATGGTGTTTCAATCAAACATTTCTTCAATTCAGTACAAGCTTTGTCTTGTTTTTCTCTCCACTTAAAAATCACTCTCTTTTTAGTTAACTCATTTAATGGGGCAACAATGGTGCTGAAATATTTCACAAATCGCCGATAGAAACTAGCAAGCCCATGGAAACTACGAATTTGATTAACATTCACATGAATTGGCCAATTTCTAATAGCTTCAATTTTAGATTCATCCACTTCAGTGCCATGAGTTGAAACAACATAGCCTAGAAATACAACTTTACTAGTGCAAAAAGTACACTTCTCAAGATTGGCATACAAGCATTCTTTCCTAAGCACTTCTAGCGCTTGTTTGATGTGTTCAACATGATCTTCTAAACAGCGACTATATATCAGAATATCATCAAAGTAAACTATCTCAAATTTTTCAATGAAGTGTCTCAAAACATGGTTCATTAAGCGCATGAATGAACTAGGAGCATTGGACAATCCAAAAGGCATCACTAACCATTCATACAAGCTAAATTTTGTTTTAAAAGTAGTTTTTCATTCATCACCATGTTTCATTCTTATTTGATGGTAGCCACTACGCAAGTTAATCTTAGAAAAGATAGTAGAACCACTTAACTTATCAAGCATATCATCTAACCTAGGAATAGGATGACGATAGCGAACAGTTATGTTGTTAATAGCTCTACAGTCTATGCACATTCTCCAAGTGCCATCTTTCTTAGGAACAAGAATAACTGAAACGGCACAAGGACTAAGGCTCTCGCGTACGTACCCTTTGTCCAAAAGTGCTTGCACTTGGCGTTGAATCTCCTTTGTTTCTTCTGGATTTGTGCGGTACGGCGGTCGGTTGGGAAGAGGGGCTCCCGAGACTAAGTCAATTTGATGCTCAATACCTCGAATAGGTGGTAGACCAGCGGGTATCTCCTCCGAAAATATGTCGTCATAAACCTGTAAAACTTGAGAAACAGCACTAGGTAGAGATGTTAAATCATTAGTAGAAAGCAATGCATCCTTATACAGCAATACAAGGTGCATCAAAGCGGGATCATCTTTTATCTCTCTTAGATCAGATTTGCTGGCTATCATGACTAAATTTTTCTCTCCCTCACTCTTGCTTTTACCTCTCGGGTTTGGCTTGTAGCTCTCACTCACATTTTGCGGAATCACACTCTTTGGTTCTCTCCCTTTCTCACTCTTGCGGGCACTAATTTTGAAGGGAGGGGAACGGCAGCTTCGCCTCCCTGCCTCCGTGTGCGTAGCGCCCTCGACCTACGCCGCGAGCGCCCACCCTCTGCAGGCACTATTTTTGAAGGGAGGGGAACGGCAGCTTCGCCTCCCTGCCTCCATGTGCGTAGTGTCCTCGGCCTACGCCGCGAGCGCCTGCCCTCCGCGGGCACTATTTTTGAATGGAGGGGAACGGCAGCTTCGCCTGCCTGCCTCCATGTGCGTAGCGCCCTTGGCCTACGTCGCGAGCGCCCGCCCTCCGCGGCCACTATTTTTGAAGGGAGGGGAACGGTAGTTTCGGCTCCCTGCCTCCGTGTGCGTAGCGCCCTCGGCCTACGCCGCAAGCCGCGGGCACTTTTTTTGAAGGTAGAGGAACGGCAGCTTCGCCTCCTTGCCTCCGTGTGCGTAGCGCCCTCAGCCTACGTCGCGAGCGCCAGCCCTCCGCGGGCAGTATTTTTGAAGGGAGCGAGCGGCGGCCGCCTCCTCGCCTCCGTGTGCGTAGCGCCGCGGCCTCTGCCAGTAGCGCCGCCCTCGCGGGCACTATTTTTGAATGGAGGGGAATGGCAGCTTCGCCTGCCTGCCTCCGTGTGCGTAGCGCCCTTGGCCTACGCCGCGAGCGCCCGCCCTCCGCGGGCACTATTTTTGAAGGGAGGGGAACGACAGCTTCGCCTCCCTGCCTCCGTGTGCATAGCGCCCTCGGCCTATGCCGCGAGCGCGCGCTCGCCGCAGGCACTATTTTTGAAGGGAGGGGAACGGCAGCTTCGCCTCCCTGCCTCCGTGTGCGTAGCGCCCTCGGCCTACGCCGCAAGCACCCGCTCTCCGCGGGCACTATTTTTGAAGGGAGGGGAACGACAGCTTCGCCACCCTTCCTCCGTGTGCGTAGCGCCCTCGGCCTACGCTGCCAGCGCACGCTCCCCGCGGGCACTGTTTTTGCAGGTAGGGGGACGCTCCGACGCGAGACTTTGTCGTCCGCCCGGTACGCACGGCCTCGGCCGGACGACCCGACTTCGGAGCAGCGCCTCGCCGCCCACCTCGTTGGCATTGTCTCGGCGGGGCGGCGACAACTTCACCGTCTGCCTCGTAGGCAAGGCCTCGGCGAGACGGCTCAACTTCGACGCAGAACTTCGTCGTCCGCCTGGTACGCACGGTCTCGGCGGGACGACCCGGCTTCGGAGGAGCGCCTCGTCGCCCACCTCGTAGGCATTGCCTCGGCGACGCGGCGACGACTTCGCCATCCGCCTCGTAGGCAAGGCCTCGGCGAGACGGCTTGGCTCTGACCCAGGACTTCGTCGTCTGCCTGGTAGGCACGACCTCGGCGGGACGACCCGGCTTCGGAGCAGCGCCTCACTGCCCGCCTCGTAGGCATTGCCTCGGTGGCGCGGCGATGACTTCGCCGTCCGCCCCGTAGGCAAGGCCTCGGCGAGACGGCTCAGCTCTGACGCAGGATTTCGTCGTCCGCCTGGTACGCACGGCCTCGGCGGGACGACCCGACTTCGGAGCAGCGCCTCGCCGCCCGCCTTGTAGGCATTGCCTCAGCGGGGCGGCGAAGACTTCGCAGTCTGCCTCGAAGGCAAGGCCTCGACTCCGACGTAGGACTTCGTCGTCCGCCTGGTAGGCACGGCCTCGGCGGGACGACCCAGCTTCAGAGCAGCGCCTCGCCGCCCGCCTCGTAGGCAATGCCTCGGCGGGGCGGCGAAGACTGATGCTTACTGACGAGGGAGTACTGTTGTTGGGGTGGCCCAACCCCCTGTGACTGGGCCTCGCAACTGACCTAATATGTAATAGGCTCGATAGTGTAGAGGTGTAAATATACCAATGTACCCTCATCCTCTGTAAGCACTAAGGGATAGAATGGGGATTTCCCATTCTACCCCACTCATGTATATAAACTCCCAGGAGGGGTAGGAGGGAGATCATCCCCTCATTCTTACAGCTCTCCCCAGATCTAGCTCTCCTCTTCCTCTCATATGAGTCCTCTTCTTTACTGTTTGGCCTGCAGCCACAACACTTTCGATGCAAAATGTGTGGATTGCATATTATTATTATTATTGTTATTGCTGTTGTTGGTAAGAGCTATATATGTTTTGGTGCAAGAACGTTGTCCCTATGGATACAATACCTTGGAATACTCTAGGGTGAAAATGCTACGCTGATCTTGTGCACTTGTAGGTCATTAAGTACTCAGTGATCAAAGAAAATTCATCAAAAAAATTATGGGGTGACTTAGAATAATTGTATATAGCAAAATTACTAACAAACTGATATGTGCTAAAGCAACAACTGTACATGTTGCGCATGGAGAAAGTCACATGGTTCATGACTATATTAATGTCTTCAACAAGTTTATCACACAACTGACCAGTGTGAATGAAAAAAATTAAGGGAAACAAAAAGGTTGTTATTTTGGTTTCATCTTTACCATCATCATAGGAGCAATTGATGGTGAATATTCTCATCAGGAAAACTACTTTTAACTTTAATAAGATAGTTGTATATATACTAGAAGTAGAGTCCCTCGAAAAGGCATCAGATTCTTCATCCCCAGGCGATTTAGCATTGCATGCTATAGGTATTGCAGGCAAAAGCAAAAGTCGCATGTAGAAGAAGGGCAAGTGCAAAGACATATGTATATGCTATCTATGTGACAAGAAAGCTCATATGATAAAGGGTTGTCTGATTTTGAAGCAAATGTGGGGTGCATGCTTAGAGGTGGTAGCAAAAGATGATTAAGACATACTAGTTGTCAATTAAAGTACATCTCATGAATGGATATTAGATTCATCTTGTTAGTTCCACGTATATTCAGCGAGGGAGATGTTTGACGAAGGATCTCTTAGATAGAGGGTTCGGATGGTCTAGCCCAGACATCATACACATATTGGAGTGGTGTGTATGAGGCCCTGTTGTGACTTGTGAGGGCACTTCCAAGGATGGGAAGAAAAAAAATGAAAAAAGCGGAATCGACTTAGAGCGAGTTATTGGAGAAGCACGGTGACATTAACAGATAAATGTCAATGTGAAGATTTATCTACTTCGTTTTTGATACTGTGCACCCTCGTACTGTATCTTGCTACTCTCATATGATCTAAGACTATCGCGCATAAAAGGGTAGAGTATAACAATTGATATTGTTTATTCTTCTTATATTCTCATCGCATCTTGCTGCGTTGGCACTGAGATTACCACTTTAATTTTTAGTTCCTTTTAGGATTGGCACCGTGGCGGCTACTTGGGCGTGGTGGATATCTCCACGCGCATGCAGCCACCCGAACAAAAAAGAACTCACGGGCCCAAAATAATTGGGCACCACTACCGGGCTGCCGACAGAACTCTAATGGCCAGCTTCCTTTCTAGCCCGGATAACGGCAAGGAAGGGAACTTGGCCAGAAAACTGCACTTCGGCCAACCCAATAAGGCTTTCCCGGCCGACCTACGCAAACTCCAGCCCAAAGAACACGCTCCAAAGTGTGTGTGTACCGACGGAGAGAGACTTCGGATTCAGATAGCTAGACGGCGATAAAGTTTTAGGTTCGAAGCGAGCTAGCGGATCATCGTCTACCAAATTTTGAGACCAAAACAAGCCATCATAATCATCATATATAGAGATTGCTGGCCCGCTCGGACATTCAGAACACTAAACGGATTAATGGATTATTACTCTTTATATTAATTTGGAAGGCGAGTTATCTTGGTGGGAGCTACAAGCTCCCTCATCCATCACTACTATAAAAATCATCATCACAGATGGTTCAAAACGTCATCACAGATAATTTTTTGAACCGTCTGAATTTATGGGTTAATGCTAATCGAAGGTTATCATAGACGGTTTGTGAGCCATCTGTGATAAATACAATATAGACGGTTTGTAACTAGAACATCTTTAAAAAACACTATCACAGATGGTTCTAGTTTAGAACCGTCTGTGATAAATACAATACAGATAGTTTGTAACTAAAATCGTATGCAAAACACTATCACAGACGGTTTGTAAGCTGTCTATGATAAATACAATACAGACGGTTTGTAACTAGAACCGTCTATAAAAAACACTATCACAGACGGTTCGGTTCTAGTTTATAACCGTTTGTAATGTGTGAGTATCACAGATGGTTTTTGTTTAGAACTGTCTGTGATAGTGAATCACAAACAGTTTATACTACAAAATCATCTATGATAGTTCATTTTATATGTAAAAGTTTTTCTATTTTTCAGTTAGTCTCAGGAAATGTTAGCTATGTCTTTTGAAAACAAACGAAAACAAGCAAATACGATATCAAACATAGCAGAAAACATTTTATTTTTATTACAATCCACCATTACAACATCACAAGATTACAATCCCCATTACAATATCACAAGAAAATATAGCAGTGAACATTCCATTTACTTTCTATTTACATTACAAACCGAGCGGCCCTAACCTCACAAAATAGATCAAGTAAGCCTTTTTGGCGACTGCTTCACTGTAAGCTTCTAGGCAACTCTAAATGCCACAAAGTAGCAACAGAATCACCGTAGTTACAGAATCAAATACTAGAAGAAACAATAGAGGGAGGTGCTGGCTGGCTGACCTGGTATGCGACCTTCAAATTGTCTGCACTCACTTCTATCAGGTCGATCAAGGAGGAGGAGTCTAGAGAGATTTTAAGCGCATAAAGGGTAGGGGATGGGTACATATGAGTATTTATAGGAGAGGAAGAGATAGGACGATTTGTGGGGTGTGGGTTGGTCGATTTCTATTGACTGGGATTGGGTTAGGGGGGACTGACGGGTCCAACAGTCAAAGACAATTTATCACAGACGGTTCTTGATAAGAATCATCTGTGATATATGCTATATATATACCGATACAATATAAATAACTAGTCTTAAAATATGAAATAAGAAAGTTCTGTATAGCTTATATATACTCATTTGAAAGGTTTCGACGAGATTTACAACTTTGCAGTTGAGATAAACCCCAAATTTCGAAGGGAAGATTGAAAATTTTGGCAAAAACAGAAATAAAAAACTTACGATGCAAATTTAAGACTAAAAATAGCCGATTTTGGGGTTCTTCGAGGGCGACTAGCGCAAGTGGGTTATTTTTTTTGGATCGGGCTCGTCGTTAACTTTCCAACGAGTAAAACAACGTCAAAAACGGACATCGTATGCAAAAGTTATGCCTGTTTTACTAAAGGTGTGCTAAAATAGAATCCTATTCGAATTCAAGCAGGAAATTATGTAATTTTAGGGATATGTGAGGTGGAAACATATTACAGACGATTTGTAATATAAACCGTCTGTGATAACGATTTGTATTACAAACCGTCTGTGAAGTTATCATAGACGGTTCTTATTAAGAACCATCACAGACGGTTTTTTAATAAGAACCATCTGTAATATTCAAAATATCACAGATGGTTCTTAATAAGAACCGTCTGTGATAACTTCACAGACGGTTCTTATGAAGAACCGTCTGTGATTTCATTTAATACTAGCGGTTTTTATTAACCGTCTGTGATGAGGCGTCTAATATAAACTTTTTTGTAGCAGTGCACGTGAATTTGATTTTTTTAATAAAACATTTTTGAATTCAATTTGCATAAATAAACCATCTTATTTTTTCCAATCGTGCATCCACTGCGTGACTGGGCCTAATCGTGCCGCAGGCACACAACTAATGCCTCAATTGCGTGATCGCTGTGCAACTACAGCCAGTCAGGCAACGAGCGGACGACATAAAGTCACATCGGGCAGTCATGCGACTGTTGCACAACTGGGGCTGCCAATCACACGACCATTGCGCAACTGAGGCACACACACTCCAGTCATGGAATGGTCACGCTAGTAGGGCGCTCACGCTCTAGTCGCGCAACAGTCAGGCCCTTGGGGCACGCATGCTCCAGTCGTGCCACTGTTGGCTATATGAGGCCAAAATTCGATCGAAATACTCACTTTAATTCAGAAAAAGAGAAAGATGGGACGAGAGGGGAACATAAGAAAGGGGAGGAGGAGGTGGTTCTATCAGTCTACTTTCACATGCATGATTCTTTTATGGTTAGTTCTCGTTGTGCTTGTAATTTGCTGGCCATTCTGATGAAAACATGGTAGGTTAGCAATGATAAATATAGATTAGTGGTAGAACTAGGGTTGCTAGTTGTAGGCCCCATGTTTTAGTGGTAATAAAGTATATTGGAATCCATGTTTCTTGGGTGTTGTAGCGTACGAATGGTTGTTTAGCCCTATTTGCAGATTGATTAGTTCAAGACTTAGTGTGGTTAGGTCTAGATGTACATGAGTTAGGGATCCGAATTTAGGATGCTTGTATGTTATACTCAAAGATATATTTGGATGTTCTTAGTTGTGTTGTAGGAGATTTAGATGAAATAGAGAGCATTTTGATATGCATGGTACAGTTTATTCGTGCAGGGTGTTGTTTAACTTGGTTCTCATTAGGCTTGATGTGCGTAATTTCCATGATTTCACTATGTTATGAATATTTATGGTCGTGTGGCAGGTATGTTAGCTCAACATGGTTTTAGAGTATATTATGGGCATGGAGAAGTCTGGGAGGGGCCATATGGGGTTGATTTGGGCAATTTCCCGCAGGCCACACTATTTTAGACAAACTCAGACAATCTTAAAATCAGGGAGGTGCTATTGTGGCTGACTTATAGCTTCTTGTTGGACCCAGCGCTGTTTGGTGTTACTGCAAAATGACTGTGGATTCGCTCTACGGAAGTCACCCATTGGAAGTTGAGGCCCCTAGAGTGCACAAAGCCATGGATGACATGGGGCAGGACAACAAAAACAAGTGGAGTGGAAAAGGATGAGGACAATGGTTCAAATGATGAAGATGTCCCCGATGCACTAGTGCATGATGGTTGGAACAAGTATGACGTAGATGACCTAGTTGTGAATGATGGCCATGATTCGCTATGGGAGTACCATGGGAATGAGGTGTGTGTCCACGCCATGTATGTAGACAAGCTAGCACTGCAGGATGCCATCAAACTGTGGCATTATCAATGCAGAGGATCGTTAGGTTGTCAAATCCAATCAATGACAATACATTGTTGAAGAATCTAGTCCCTCCATTATGTATCAATGGTGAGTTTTTGTGATTAATGACAACAGGATTTGTGGGACTAATATTTTCTATGAGTTTGTAAAATAGGTTTGGCTCCATGATGATGAAGACTTTAGATGGCATCACGTGTTGATGGTCATCAAGTCAAAGTTCGAAATGAAGGATGACATCATGTATTTATGATTATTAAGTCAAAACCCCAACGTGGTGGATGTCATTATGTGTTGATACACAACAAGATAAAGACTCAGACATGGAGAGGAGATGATCATCATCAAGAGAAATATCTAAGAGGATGCACAAGGTAAAGGTATAACTAGCATAGATCTCTAAGCAGATGCACAAGGTAAAGGTATAACAACATAGTGTTAGGGCCAAGATACGCAAATCCAGACCCTCTGTATATACTGCACTAGTCCAAGATTACAGTAATGCATGCAGTGGTAACATCGATGTAATGTCATCTATACAAAATGATAAATAACTAAATAACGAGTTTTCATAAGAAATAATGGTTTTGACTTTATGATCGAGTTTACATTTATTTAGCCATGTAGGGCTTAGGCAATAAAGAAAATAAACTACAGTGGAACAAAAGAACTCTAGTGGTAGCCCAACGTATGCCACAGATAATCAACTAGGGTACAAGATGTAGCGATCAACCTTTCTCATATAACTCCTCGAAGAGCGGCTATAATTCTTCTTCTCTAGCAACTAAGTTGTGATTGTCTCAAGGGTGAGTACATGGAGTATTCAACAAGTTATGCACACAGAATGCAACATATAGATGCAAGGCATATCACAAAGAAAGTTGCTATCCTATCTTATTTTGTATAAAGCTAAATTGACTTGTAAATACAATAAATTGATTGAAAGCACAATTTGAAACAATAGTAATAAATAACAAAAGTACAATATTATTTCACACAGCTCATTCGGGTGAGTACATGGAGTATTCAACAAGTTATGCATACAGAATGCAACAAATAGATGCAAGGCATATCACAAAGAAAGTTGCTATCCTATCTTATTTTGTATAAAGCTAAATTGACTTGTAAATACAATAAATTGATTGAAAGCACAATTTGAAACAATAGTAATAAATAACAAAAGTACAATATTATTTCACACAGCTCATTCATTAAATTTTCTTATATTTCCTTCCTAGTTTTGTTGGTACCCCTCGTGTGAAATCCCCGAGCACGTCCATGACCACAGATATTGCTATTTGAATATATTTATTAATACTCCACAAAGATTATACAACTTTTTCCTATATAATATGATCAACTCACATTTTTGGCCAATGACATACTTTCTTAGGCATGTGTCAGACCTGGAATTTCAAAAAGAAAATTCCAAATCCATATGTGTTTACCGTGCTAGACCTATAATTAGTGGCTAGCACACACATTCAAGAACATTCGCATCACATCCATACATGTATAAATAAAAAAGAGTAGCATCAACAACCAAAATTAAGTTGTACATGACTAAGTGTTACAACTCATGGGCCGACCGACCAATTGTTTCACGTAGCATTAAGTTTTGTATTGGATAAATGATAACAAAAACACCAAAAATCAGTGAGCATGCCTTGGCCCAACCACAGGCAATCAATTGGGTCATACCTTAAGAGTCAGCGTCACCACCACCGAATCGTGAGGCCTAAATGTATCCATATGATGGGCCCTCAACATCCTCTGAATTTGTCAGACAAGCAATCATGATTATAACATTGTACTTCAAAAATCTTTTAAAACAAATGTTATATAGTATGCAAGCTGAGACAAATGTGGCTATCCTATCTAATTTTAATTTGCACAAAGCGAGCTTTTATTTGCAATAGATAGTGATCGATTGCAATCGATAAGTGAAAGAGCATTTGACATTGATTAATCAAATAATAACAGAGTGTAAGTATCATAAATAAACAAGCAGCTTGCTGCCATAAAATAAAAAACAATGGCAAAAACCTTTCATCGAATCATTTTGGAAAACATAGAACTACTTGTTGCAGGATATAACTAAGTGACGTCTATAACCAGGGACATGGCTATTCGAATAGATTTACGCTCTACAGAGGTTGTAAAACTTTACCAACAGAACATAAACATCCCACCATATCATCCATGTCACACGATATCGAAGGTACCCGATTTGAGAGTTCATGACAAAGCTATTACATAATTGGTCCTACCAGCAAATCACTCTATGATACCTTCTTAGGACATGGAGTGCCCTCCAAAATCCGAAGAACTCATACATTGTGTTGGAAAGTTTAGTGGTCCTCACCAAGCCCCTATGAACATGTAGATACTCTAGCGCATTAGCCCAAAATTTCACATATCAACTACCAACCGCAGTTTATTACTACGACAACTTATATTGCTAGGGTCTCCCCATAAGAAACAAGTGTGGTTATACAAATTTACTTGAATCTATGGCACAAAAGATCGGTCCTTAACAATCTAGGCAAGACAATCGCAACTGTGATCTTATGCAAAATGCACCGATATCCACACACCATATGCGCAAGTCTAAATTATTTTTATTTCCACATTTTAAACCAAATTAGTAGAGGTAACTCCTCTGAACATATATATACAAGTGTTTCCCACATTTGAACAAATTACAGGGTTGATCCAACCTAGTAAAACTAGTATCGATAAATGCATGGCGAAGCATCAACTAAAACATACCGTCTAAAATTCCACAATTATTTGTACCAATAGTGGATAATGATACTATGGTGACAATAGTGAGGATTGTAATTTTTATCAAGGAGGATCCATGCAACAATTAGGTATAACTACCAACCTTAACAACATAGCACATTTACCAAAAATTCATGAATATAATAATTTTGTAACACAACATACGTAATAGTGAAAATATGGGATCAAACATTATCAAAGGAGATGTTTGCCATTTATGTTGGATGATAGGTCTTGCTCCGGCTCAATTTTTAGAGACTTTCAGGATGTCAGTATCTAGTCGGTAAAAGCCAATTAATACAAATAAGGGCCAAATAAATTCAAACATAGAGCAAATTTAAATATTTCTGTAGTGTATGGCCTTGTTCTTTTGGGCTATGGCTGATGAATTTTGTTTGCACTTTTTGAGATAGCAGCAGACGGTGAAGATGCCGACATAGACAGCGTATATAGGTTTGGGCTCAGGAAGCCGTTTGAAAAATCCGCTTCAAGAAGCCATGCCATTTGTTTTGACTTTTAGAGAAGCCAAAAGCCCAAAAGAATAGTACTTATGATAATTCATGATTTTAGAAAAATTTAGATACAAAAATCACTCAAACCAGAGTTCGTATGAGGAAGAACGAGCTAATTGAAGTTTTGATGGGAGATAAATTCTAGAAAAAAGAAAAGAGAAAGTACAGTGCTAAGTGGTGACATGAAATGTGTATTTCTCTGAAATCTATTAATCTATAGAGAAAGAGTATTTTGGCTAAACCAAAGGTGTGCTCACAATTTTTGAATTTATAGAACAATTAAAAGTTCAGGGTCCACATGTCATCAACATGTTTTAATAAATCGATTTTAATTATAAAAACCGACATGCGTGACTCACATGTCATATATTGATTTGATGAGCCAATAGGCCTCCTGACGAGTCGATCCCACTTGGCAGAGAGAGCAAAGTAGAGCTGGCATGGCCGAGAGCACTAGTGAGCTCAGCGGTGGCATGGTGGGTGCGGGGAGGCTAGGTTGACCACAGAAATGGGAAGAGGGGAGCACAGTGGAGGACGCTGAGGTGACAACTTCGGAGGAGAGGCCTTGTAGGTCATCAGAAATAAGGTTTAGCAGCCGCGCAGTGTAAGGACATAGTGGAATGGGCGAGAGAGGGAGGTGGCAGTTAAGATATGGGAATAGATTTCTGTGGGTGGTTGCTATACAAGGCGGTGCAGTTCGGGGACCAGTGGTCACCATAGTGGTGGCGATGATGAGTTCTATGGTGGTGCCATGGATGGCGAAAGCAACTATCCCGTGCTAAGGTGAAGAGCGGTCAGCATCAACAACTCACCACAAGTACCGTGGTGACGTCAATAGCATCAGAGAAGGACCGGGGTGGTTAGATGGTGGGGAACAGGTATGGTGGCAACACACTTCATGATGGCGGCGAGCTACAATGAAGGGAAGGCTACAAGAGGATGCGGATTAGACTCCTTCCTAACCGGAGATGGTGCAAGTGTGACAAATCAAACAAGGGCTCATCATACTACAAGGGAGAGCAGAAATGTCCACGATGGACAGAGTTAAAGCTGATGATCCAATCTCAGCAATAGATTAGAGCAACACTAAAATTGAATGAAGGTTGGAGCATGCAGAGCCAAGAGATGAGCTTGGACATGGATATCAAGCAAGGAAAGCTCATTAGCATCAATGGTAGCTTAGGAGTGTGATCATCAGCATCGAGCTCGCCAATGTCTGACGGTGCTACTATGGTGCACACGGCAATGTCTCTAGCAATGCAAAACTATGGATCTGGACAAGAAGACAACAACAAACATGATGGATAGCGCACGAAGTCCTAGGGTTGATGAAGATGACCGACAGTGAGGGTTAAGCAGTAGCAGCACTATGGTGCATGGAAAGAACCAAACTTCGATGACTTTTGAGCGATGGCAACATGACGGTGAGGTAGATCTTGGCGAGATGGTCCCGATGGTACCGACGGTATGATCCAAAGCTCACTGGAGACGGTGGGAATTCTCGACGGTGTTGATGGCAGCAGTGGTGAAGCTCAAACTCAATCTGGTGAATCAACGCAGAATCCGATGATGGGTTAACATTTTGAGGCGCAGGGCGGCTCGAGGTGTGGAACATGAGGGCGAGGGACAGGTTTTATAGCGTGGAGAGGTGTCACGAGAGGTAGAGTCCATCATGAGCATGGCAGGGCTACAAAGGTAGAGGATTATGATGCTATCAGGTGGGACCCACATGTTAGTGAGACGACATGGTCAAGGACACATGGCACAAGAACACAGTATGAACATGCGTGCGGGCATGTTGGGCAAGGCTGAGTTGGGCTCAGTGAGAGAAATTGAATTGGGATGGGAAAGATTTGGCCTAACCATCTTCTAGAATTTTAATTTAGTTTTTCTTTTTAGAAAATATAAAAAATAAAATAAACGAAAAAAAATAGCAAATGAACTCATAAAATTTTGGGAAAATTTAGAAAAAAACATTTTTGAAGTCTAAGAACGCAAATAAAAACTTTGGTATTTAATAGATGTTTGGTTTATTCACATTTAAAACATTTTTCTAAAATTTCTAATTAAGCTTTATTAATTCAAATAAAATCATGGAAAATTTTATAATACTTTTCTTTTGATAAAACTTTGAAAAGCTCCAAAATTTGGGATGTTACACATAATATATGGATATGTTTATAATATTTTATTGATCTTAGTGTTTGGTTGGGAGACCGAATTACTAGTGTAGGTTGTTATACTATTAAGAGAAATCTTGTCTATTTAGCTTGAGTCTCACCATATGTTAATAGCTCAATTCTATTTGCTCTAGTTCTCTGTGGCACGATGCTATTATTTGCAAATGTGTTTTACAAATAATTACATCTCATGCATATAATCATTGTAGCATGCAAAACTTGCTTTTAGCCAAAGAGAATTTTAAAAGCGTCTATGCACTCCCATCTAGTAGGACTCTTTGTCCTTAAAACTATGAAGTGTGAGCAGCCTGGGTGTCCTTGGCATGTTCACATGTACCAGCTGAACCATGAAATGCACTGGATTATGTTAAAGGTGGAGGCTCTCTCGTGTGTTCTGAGCAATATAGTGGCAAATCACCGGAACCTTACCTCCTTTTTCATTGCAAATCTCATGTATGGTGAGATTGTAGAGAAGAAGGACATAAAAGCAAAACATATCATACTAGCCATAGAGAAGATGTACAAGTACAAGATCAGCTACACGAAGACGTGGAGGCAAAGTAGAAGGCAATGGAGAAATGGTTTGGCATGTTGGAGTCCACCTATGACAATAAGCCTCGTGTATTGGATGTGATATAGGAGAGAAACCCTATAATGTACATCACTATGAAAGAACAGCCGTGAGTCAGACTACGGGTTTACATAGTAATGTGATGGCACTTTTTTGCATTTGGTGCCTACATTGGTGCCTTCTGGTAGTGCCGGCCACTAATGTGCGTGGATGCAACTTTCTTGACTGGGAAGTATAAGGGGCAAATCCTGATGGCAATTGGGGTAGATGGCAACAATCAAATCTTACCTAGTGAGAGCTTCAACAGTTCATTGTGGCTCTTCAAGCACATAAGTTTTGAGTAGTCGACAAACGTCTCAATGTTTATATCATTCATGATCAACATGTTGGGTTGATGAAGGTTGTCATGATGCTCCAGGAAGACGAAGATGATCCTTAAGGTTTGCTACTTAATGTTGGAGTGGTCGGCAAACATCTTGATGTTTGTATCATTCATGATTAGTACGTTGGGTTGATGAAGGCTGTCAAGTGTCGGGACTGGATTTCTGAATCTAAACCCTCTGTGTATTATCGCAATAGTCCTAGATCAAAGTTAGTGCATATAGTGAATAGTGATAGTTACATAACCAACAATGATTTATTACAATAATAGATAGTGGAAGCAAGACCATTGACAGATGAGGTTACAAGACCTCACAGACTTACAAACTCAAAGTGGAAGCAAATAAAATAAACTCCAATGGACAACCCATCGATTTTCCATAGGCAATTGATTGGAGAAGCGCGACCATTTCTTTTGCATCTTCATAATCCTCTAAGATTTGTTTGAGTGTAGCATGTGAGTACATAGAGTACTCCGCAAGTCTTGGGGAAATGCAATTATATGCAAGGCTTAACAATGGAAGGATAATATGGTTCTTTTACACAAAACAACATTTTGTTTCTATTACCGTTATAGATTTTTCAAAGCATCAATTTAACAAAGTAATTGCAATAACTAAATTTCTAGCCACCAACACTAGTATTAAGGCTCTATCCGCTAAAGTTTAATGAATCAGGTTCTTTCTACCTGATTGGTTCTATCTTCTATAATGAACACCTGAGAGCTCCAATATGACATTTCAAAATTTGGAAATTATAGATGTTGTGTAAATTATGGCATTTTTGAATTTTGGCATTTCCTGTTATTTTTAATTTTTTGGATTTTCTATGGTTTTGATTGAGGTTCCAGAGGAATATAAATGTTAAAAGAATAAAAATAACATGGGAAAAGCCAAAGAGAGAAGATATAGTAAATAAAAAGAAAAAACATATATATACATAAATAATGTTAAAGCATAAAACCAGGGAACACCAAAAAGACAGGATATATTTTATAAAAGAAAATTTCAAGTTAACATGTGAATCTAAAAAGATGATCCCAAAAATCATCCAAAATTTCTAAAGTTAAATTCGCAATAGAATTCAAAATGGAGGCATGCAATATGTGAAAATTTTAAAAAGAGAAGCAATAATACTTGAGAAAACATAATATGAGATTTTATGTAAATTATATATATACACACATATGCCCAAACATGATCAAAGAAATCAAAATAGAAAATAAAAAAAAGAGAAACGAGAGAGGATCCAACCAGCCAGCCCACAGCCGAGCGGCCAGCTCCTCCCGTTGTCCCTTCTCCTCCCGTTGTCCTTTCTCCTTCCTCTGCTCTCGCTCGCCCACTCGCTTTCTCACTCGCGCACACGCTCGCTCAGCCGTCTCCCCTAAAATCCCGCTCTCGCGGCCCCCACCATCGAGCTGTCAGTCACATACACTTTCTCTCTCCTTGGATTAATTAATGATTTTCTGATTTTATTCGAGTTGAGACCTTTAAATATTCATAACTAATTCATTTTAACTCCAAATAAAGTGAGAAAAATTGCTAAATTCATCTAAATTCACCCTCTTTCCAATGGAACCAAAAATCATGAATTTGTGATCTTGTTTGAGTTTTTATGGGAGTTTATTTGGTTGTACTTATTGTTTTTAAATTCTCGTTTATCGCAAAATTTGCATACGAAGCTCAAGAGGAAGAGTTTGAGGTAGACGCAAGCCAAGACCAGAAAGACCAAGGCAACTATGACCCAGGTGAGTCAATACTTTGATCATTTTGAACCTTCCATTTCAGTAAATTATTTACATTTAAATAAATAAATTGCATGTTGTTATTTTATGTGAAATGCTAAGTTATTTTAATACTCTAGCTACATACCATTAGCTAAGTGCTACTACTATATGTCTCCTTATCACGTTGCACAGTGATCCATGCTGTCCCTAGGAAAATTATAATTGTAATCATTCCAAAAATAAGTCTCACTTTTGTTTATGGCTTAGCCCTGCTTAGATATTCAGGGATGCTAAAATACCCCAACCCTCATATGCAATTACAAAGAGCAAATTTGGGAGTGTGTAAATGAAAATGGTTGTGTATTTTCATAAGAATCATTATTTTATGCCTCAAATACCCCAACTTGCTTACACATTTGGGCAGATGGTTTGGGAGCATGGTGCTGTGAATGCATGAGAGTGTGGGATGTGGTAGAACCACCCAGATAACCCTAAGGGCTGAATCTGGTTAGGACCTCCCATTATAAAATAGTACAACCACAAGTCTACAAAGTGCCACTTGGCTGAGTAAACCTATCGAACCTCGGACTCATCTCACAGGTTGAGGAAAGGAGTGAGGTAATGCCAGGGCCTGTTGTGGCTAAAGGGACACCGAGTTGAGGGTGACTCATTTTCCTGTCATACCAGCGCTATGGGGGAGTGGAGCCTGGAGGTGCTAATATTAGTGGTTAACATCCCGCGTAACGTATGGGACTCACCGCAAGTGGGAGTAACCCATAGAGTGAGATGACATGTAAAGGTGGATGTAATCTGTGCCAATACTATCATCATAATTCTTTTTCAAACACTATGATTTTAGTCCAAATGGCTAGGTCTTAGGGAATTTTATATATGTATCTTATGGCTCATTAAAAGCAATTTCCGATAAAGAAAATAACCTGAGCCTATCATTTGACAAGCCATACATGTTAAATTAATTGCATTCTGTATATTGACTCGTGGAGCACGATGGATTGTGTGCTCACCCTCGCATCATCAGAGGCAGGAATCAAGACCACTATGCCTACGATGAAGCACCGAGCAATGGAACGGGCAACTACAATTAGGGCGAGTTTGACAATGTTTGGTCCTAGACAGGTGGCCTTGCTGGAAGGGTGTGCACCTATATTGCCTAGGGTTAGGCAATATAGTCTGCACACATTTACTTCTCAGTCGCTTGCCGGTGGCTATTGGTCCCGCTGTTGTTCTTGTTTTCCACTGCTATACTTTTGAACTGTAGTATTTGGCCTTAGTGGCCCGTTATGTAAAACTGTCGCCCAACGTGGCGTATTTTAAACTCTGATGTATAATATTATGGCGTTATGAATGTCATGCGATGTATGAGTTGATACAGCAATATACTATAAGCATTATCTACTGATCTAGGGAATAGTGTAGTGGAATCACAAAGGATTCTGGATTTGAAATCCGGGTCTGACATCCAATCACTCATAGATTCCTAAAAGATTTTATTTTAAAACCAAAACCAAAGATCTACCATGTGACAGCGCACCTTGCCCACCCTTGACCATCGGCACAGCTATTCTAATAATTTTATGCTCTGCAAAAGTTGTGCAGTTTTACTCACAAGAAATAATCAACCTATCATGTCAACCAATATACGTTTTCTTAGGCGTGCGACTAAGTGATTATCACAAGACCTTTACAATGTGCCAACCCAACCTGACTCCATCCACTATAGTTTCACCGCTGAAGGGTTCTATCCACCCACTCAAAAGCCCCCTCTTGTGTCGTGTGACAATGTGGCTATCTGAAACCGACATTCAGCCCTCTAGCAGAATGTAAGCTAGGTTGTTGCAAATTAATTAGTCAGGTGATACCCATTTAGACATGTGGTTGTATGACAGTGCTCAGTTTGAACAATCACAAGCATCGGTCCTTAATTAACTAGGTGGTACTATCGTTGTTTTAATATTGATCTTACGTATGATTTCTTGGATTCAGGAAGTCACTCAAGGCTGTAGTTCACACAGAGTAAAGACACATGGATTTTATCCAGGTTCAGGCATTCTCCTGAGAAAATAACAACCATATGTCCTGCGCTATTACTGCTATGGAAATGGCTTACAAGCGTGTACAGTGCAGGGAATTACAGAATGGATTACTCCCTACTGGGACCTATCTCTCACACCGGCCTCTCCTCTCTTCACAAAACCTATCCTTTATATAGCTAGCGAATTGGTGGCAGTTGCTCCTTGCCCAGGAAGCATCTTGTTGCTTAGGGAGTTAACCGTTAGACGACGGTAAATGCTAGAGAGACGTGGGAGCAGTTCACCGCAAGACGGTTATTGTCAGAGAGACGTGGGTAAGATCGTGTGCGGTTATGGTGTATAAGTACACGCTTAACTGCCTTGTCAGACCACCCGACTGCAGGAGTAGGCTAGTCACTAACTCAGACAATCGTAATAGAACTCAGTCAAGTAGTCGTAGCAAACCTTATAACTAAATACTCGTAGCAAGGGCTATGAGTAGGGTGTGATAGTGAAACTCACGATCGGGTAGTCGTAGGAGCTACGACTAAAAAGTCGTAGCAAGACTTACGACTAGGTAATCGTAGTAGGACTTACGACTAGGTAGTCGAAGGGTCTACAGAGTGGTCGTAGTGAAACTTACGACTACTTTATGGAATTTCTCCCCTATCACTAAGGTATATACAAGGAATATGATGGCGCAATAAACTAGAGGATTATTATATCTTCGTCATCTAGCCCCCGAACTTCAAGTGTAAATAATTTCCTCGTGCAAGCGATAGTCGTAGATGACCGAAATCATAGCCTTTCCGATCCATGACTAGAAATGCACTTGCACAGAAAGGTAATTTCGCTTGAGTTGAGAAAATAGACTCTAGACAGATTCTTAAATAGCCCTCACAAATCTGTCTGCCTGTTTGTTTCCCGGTAAAACCGCTCAACTTTCGAGGTGGATAGCCGAAGCTTTTGATAAAAAGGCAGTGTTTGGACGACCCTTCGGCTTTTACCTTCGTCCCCATTCCCATTTGAGCTTTCTGCCATACAAGTTGCCCTCCACCTTCAACTCTCCTCTCGAATTCAAACCTCTTAGTTAGGAAGAAATGGCGAAGCAAACTTTGAACTGGGTAGTGTCGGAGATGAACAATCCAAGCTAAGGGAGCTAGAGAATACCGAGATCATCCCATTGAGAAAGTTCATAAGATGGATCAAGGCCACCGTGCAGCATTGGCCATCGGGAGAGATCGGCCAAATCCCGGTGTTTCAAGCATTTTGTGAGTGCGGTCTTCAACTCCCTGCTCATCCCTTTCTCACCGCCACGCTCGAATACTTCAGGATCGAATTGGTGAACTTGGTTCCCAACTCGATTACGATGTTGAGTATCTTTGTCCATCTCTGCGAGGCATATTTGGGAATTCCTGCCAACTTGGAGCCTTCTACTACTACCACGAGCTGAGCCGTCAAACCGATATTGCCGGGAGCTGCAGATTCAGGTTTCATATCAGCAAGTCTGAAGTCTACATCCCAATGTTCACGAAATCGTCGTGGGCATTATGGAAGAAAAAGTGGTCCTACTGGGAGATCACAAGCGAAGATAGCCTCTCCTTCGTAGGGAAGGGAAGAACACCTCCTGGAACCCCGTCCCGAAGGATATCACCAGGATAGCTCCCTACATCTCTGCGATCAAGGAGCTGAGGGACAAAGGGCTCACGGGTTGGCATGTAGTTAAAGACTACATTACCCGCCGCATTAGCCCTTTGAAGAGGCGAGAACATCCAATGTGGATGTACTCTGGATCTTCCAACGTGATCAGGGATTATGAAAACGGTAAGTGTTGTTGCACTTGCAAAATTAAGTTCTTCCATTTCTAAGATTGACTCTAGATTTTGTATACTAACTATGACTTGAATGAAACAGACCTTGACCTGGGCGAGATTAACATCTGGGTCAAGAACATTTGCGAGAAGGCCCCGTCTATGGACGTGGAGGCTCCCTGTATTTTGGTGGACGTATCCACCGAATAGAGACAAGAATGCATAAAGGTAATCTAAACACATGACGCTACCCCTTGGTAATATATAGTCATAGAAGTACTTATGACTAGGTAGTCGTAGAAGAACTTATGATTAGATAGTTGTAGAAGAGCTTACGACTAGGTAGTCATAGAAGAACTTATGATTAGGTAGACGCAGAAAGACTTACGACTAAATGTCATTCTCCCTCCTTTTCTTTTTCCAGAGCATGGGTGTGAATGACCGTCAGGATGACCGAGGGCTTAAACTGATGGTTCTCGGAAAAGCAGTAGAGGAGAAACAAGCTCCTACTACAAAAGGCGTCTGCTGACTAGGGCTGCTAACAAAAAAAGGACTGGTTCGAGTGCCACTGCCTCCACTGCTCCCACTGATAAGGTAGACCCAATGAAGCAGTTCATCGCGGATCTAAGTACCGTGTCTAAAATTGGAGCAACAGTACTCGAGAAATGGACCCTCAAGCTCAAGGTACCCTTCTACTATAGTACTGAAACCTATTCAGTGTGTGCTACTCAAGGTTTTATTAAGAAACTCAACAAAGAATACAAGAGAGATTTTATGTCTTCTGTGAAGGAAATTGCTGCAACAGCAGCACCTATAATCGAAGAGGGGTCTGTTCCCGTGGTAGTCAAGACTACTCTCAACTACCAGAGGAGTCAAGAGGAGCAAGGCGTCGAAAGCCTTGCTCAGGGCTCTCGGCTAGATGTGGTTGAGAGTGTCTCCACGCGACCAGAAGAGGTCAAGAGTGGCTCTACATGACCAGAAGTGATCGAGGAGGACAAGCCGAAGAAACTAATATCCAAAAAAATTTCTTCAACGTTCAATATCAAAAGAACAAAAATAACGTACGTATAAGCATGCATGTAGCTCTTTCCTTTCATTTTGTATTGAAAGACTCTCTTACCTTCTTGATCGCACAGCTCGGCGTCTCCATGAAAGAAGGATGACAGTGCAGGAGAGTCTTTCGTGACTTTACCCACAGTTAGCAAAGAAATAACGATGGTCGAAGAACCGACTAGCCAACCGATGGAGATGGAGGCCCATGCCGAGGCGCCCATGACTACAGATGTAGTCGAGGAAACTGCAACGCCCATGATAGCAGAGGAGGTCATGGCAACGGCTGCACCCACGACCGCAGAAGAGGTCATAGAAACTACTACGCCCACAACTGTAGAGGAGGTCGTGGGAACCGAGGAAAGAGGAGAGCTTCCTGAACCGCATGCTGAGGAGGTTACCGAAGACATTCCTCCTTAGACTCAGGAATGTAACATATGGGAGGAGGGTGAACTTCTCAACTTCTTCTCTACCATTTTTAATCATTCTTTTGTAGCGAGGAACTCATTCGATGGTCCTCATGCTCCACACCCAAAGGACCTACCCCACAAAGGGCAGATTTTCAACGACAACTGACTCGAGGAGGTGTGGTGGAGGAGGGTTGACAAGCTCAACCAGTTACGTGACTCCTCACACGTTCTTAGGACTTTTGCTCGCAGAGAGATGAATGTAAGTATTGAGTGCTTAGACGTTTATCCAAGACTTTCACTGGTGTGTTATAGGCTTCTCGAATGCAGAGATCCTTGGAGAACATGGCTACTATAGTCGAGTACCACAGGCAGCTTACTCTCTTGCGAGAAGAGAACGCTAAGCTCTCCAAAGAAGCGAAAGCATGGTAAGTTTTTCTTGAAATCAAAGTTTGCTTAGATTATTCGACTAACCTTCTTACATTGGCCACCAATATTTCTTGGTCTAGGAGCGACGCGAAGTTCTTGACGGTTGTGCTCGAGAATGAGAAACTCGAGATGCTAAGGCTTAAGAAGGAAGTCGCCGACCTTGGAATTGGCTTAGCGCAAGCCAATTCTAAAGGCAAATCTTTAGAAGAAAAGCTAAATAGTAAGTTCTGAACTTATGACTGTTTACCCTTCTAACTTTCTCCTTACCTTCCCTGATTTTTTTCCTTTGACAAAAAGAGAAACCGACATCCAATCTTGCTCCCCAATGTGATATTATAGTCCTGGTGTAGATAGAAATTCCCTTATGGTCTAATTCCGAGCGGTAGTAAATAGACTTAGCAATATTTGATTGATCACAATTCAGTATATTCCATTTATTATAAAGGTTCCTAAGGAATTCATTATAGGAATGTTTCCAATAGAAATGGTTTGCTTTTGCACATCGAAACCAAAAATTAATCTCACAGATACATATAATTCGGAAGAATAGGTGAGTGATTCATACACAGTATCCCTTTCTTTTATCGAGGGTTCTAGTAATTGATAAATAAGAGCATAGCCATCAAACTCCAAGGCAGCCATCGCGAGCTTCTTCTCCTCCGAATAGTTGTGTATCCAAAAAATCTTCCCAACCTTCAATTCCCAAGTTAAATATTCATCGGGATTAGAATTACCTTCAAATTTGGGAATGGTGAACTTGAGTTTGCTAAATTTCTCCTCTTGATGATGGTCATCATCATGGTGCCCTCGTTGATAGGCATCGTCGCGGTGTAGGTGGGCGGGAGCAGCAAAGTCGCCTCCTTGTGGTGTGCCTTCTGCATGCCCGCGACTTCTTCCAAGGCTGTCTCCTCCTTAGCCAGGTGGTGGTGGTCGCACTGCGGCTGAGGCAGCACAATTTCTTTGAGATTGAGTCTCTTGTGCGGCGGCCTCCTTATGAGTGTTGTCTACCTCTTCACCACCATGCACACTAGGATCACTTTGTGTGTCATGACGAAGATCTGTCAATTGCTTTCGCTATTCCGAACCTGCCTCCAAAATGATTTCTTTTCGGAGTATATTCATGTTCTCATTGTTCATTGAAATCATTTGTGAGCTTTTCTAAGTTCGTATGCGTGACATAGGCTAGCTGTCCTCCAATCCCTAACATGGTTAGTGCAAGCAAAAACAAAATAATAGGTATTATTTTTGGGGAGTCACTCCCTCACTCCTTGATGGATTGGTGAAGTGCTTGTACTCTGGTAGCGGTAGACGGGTGTAGGTGATGACTTGAGTAATTCAAGGCCCAAGTGCTGTATTTTGACAATGGCTATATATGGAGCTTGGAGGGTTAATATACTCCTACTCAATTGAAATTCTAGATATTGTCAAGATAAGTAATAATCCAAACTAGAAATCCAATACCTAGTTGCTGATCTCAAGATATAAGTGAAGATTATAACAACTCACGCACAATGATAATGGAACTTAATGCAACCAAGGAATGAGCTATAACACTTGGAATAAGTGAAGAATAAAATAGCTCGTGTTGCACAAGTTATAGAAAGACGCTATCTTGATTACAATTTATGTAAACAGGATACAGATTTGCACACAAGAATAACAAACTTTACCGAACTTTGGAATGCAATTTATGCTTGATAAAACAATGACTACGACACTTCCTTCTTTTCTTTCTTTCTTTCTTGCTTCTTTTTTTCTTTTTTTGTATTTTTTTGCTTTTCTTTTGCACCAAGGTCAGCAGATATATGAAGATCTCACAAGATATCCAATAATTCAGTTTCAAAATTCAAGAATGATATCAAGTGTGCAAAACCCTAGCAATACTCAAAAGCTAGTCTTTAAATAGGATCAAAGTTTTCACAAAGGATAGATTGTGTTCTCAAAAGAATATAAGTGAAGCTCAAATAACCAAGTTGCGCAAATTCAGATTTGAGTGATGTTCTATGTGCAAGACAACAACAACTTTCTTTTTGACTAACAATGATTTTCAGATTAGCTCGAACAAACGTAACACGAATAAAGATTTTAGATCAGCAAGTAAGCAAGGTTCTAATGGATTAAAATCTAGCAGAACTCACCAAAATTTTCAATTGAAACTACAACAAAGAACAATATTTTTGTGTGACTTTTTCTAGATAGGAAATAAAACAACAAATATAGAGGGTAAAATTCTACCGTGTAAACCTGCCGCTCTGATACCAAACTGATGCAGGGAAGGGTGGCCCGATCTTCATGACGTAGGATTATGGATAACTAGCCCATACAACCTGGCAACTGATGCGGCCAACCACCGTCTCTATACGGCAACCTGTAGCACTCAAATTACTCAACCACACACTACAGCCTTCGTCTATTTGCTATCGTGGAGTAGACACGTTCAAGAAATCACCAAATATTTGCAAGAACAACGGAGTAGCAACTCATAAATAACACTCAATCCTTATTTATGATGAAAATAGCTCACACACAAAGAGGAACAAGTGTTCTACTAAAACTGAACCATGAAACTTATGCCTCCATACATGGGGGGTGCTCCCCTATTTATAGTGTGAGATGACTTGAGAGCTAAGAAAGAAATGAGGTAAGCACTGACATCATGTTGTACGATCTTCTATAGCTATACGATCTTCTGTGACTATGATGACATATGCGCTTACATTACATTCAGTACGATCTTCTGTGGCTACACAATCTTTTATGGCAATGATGACATATGTGTTTACATCACTTCATATTGATCTTCTGTGGCCATACGATCTTTTGTGGCTATGTTTCCCATGTCACTAAAGCTTCTTTTTCTTTCTGTTATCTTTTCCTCGAATATAAGAACACATAAAATAGAAGCATTAGGTGGCAGCAAATTCTTATGAGTACAAGAATAATCACTAAGGAAAAGATTCACCTCTTGTCGTATTTATTTTGCTCTAGCTCTTGTGATTAGTCCAATAATTTCAACACTTAAAGTAGATGGTGTAGTGTGTTTGCTAATGATGTCCTCATCATGGACTCACTCCAATCTTATCATTGTAGCCATATAAGGCCCTCACAGCCCCTGCCAGCCTCACTTCTCATTCCATCCGAAAGCAACTTATAAGTACACGATGGAACAGGTGAGTAACAAACTCAGCCCTAAACTCATGCCACCTCTCTGAAGACACGCTCTAATCAAATAACTAAACTCAACTAGCTAACAAACCCATTAACGAACATGCATACAAACTAATCTCCACATGCACCATGCCTAGAGTTAGGAGTTGGGTCATGTTGTGCTGGCACGACCCAGGCCCACCGTGCTTCGGGTCATTTTGTGCTGTGCTGGCTCGGCCCAGTCACCCTGCAGTGTCGTGCCGTGTCGGTCCACCTGGCCTCTGGCCAGGCCCAAGCATGGCCCGAAACCCGTCATGTTGGCGTTCATACCATGCTAGCCTAAGTCCAGCCCAAAGTAACTATACGCGACGAAGGCGGCGATGATGATGGTGGCGGTGGTCACCATCTTCCTTTCTGTTGTACCCACCTCATTAAAAATTAATTAAAATTAAATTAGTTACATAAAATATAGGCACATAAATATTTCAGGAGAAAAATAACAACATGCGTACAATATACTAGTCTTGTAGCGTACATGTGTGCTTGCCAAATGTAGGTATATACGGAATAAAACCGTATTGTATGTTGTATATTTATATAGATACTAAGAGTCTACTAGAGAGAGTGTGAAAATAGCAAGTGTACAATATGCTAGCCTTGATGTTAGGAAGGTCTTGAAGTTTGGAACTGCTATTATATCTGTTAAACCTCAAACCAACAGAGTAGTAGAACCTCCTATCTGTATATGTGTAATGAACTATAGACGGCGGAGGCAGTGTCTGCCATCATCATTTCTCCTGTGCCTGACTCGTTAAAAACCTAGTAAAAATTGAATTAGTTACGTAAAAATATAGACGTGTAAATATTTTGGGGGAAAAGTGGAATTCCTATGTATACACATACATGTATAATTTAACTAGTGAAAGTATAGCCCAATAAGTTATGTATGTATGATGTATTAAGGTGTTAACCAATATTTTGTATTTATATACATGCGTGTATAATTTCTTTAGTTACTAGGTGCTAGGGAAAGTATATGTGTAAGTGGCATATAAAGTTACAAATTATGTCCGCCTTTAGACGGAATAATGGCGTTCGAATAATCTAATAGTAGTATATTTATTTAATTGGTGGTCACTAATTCCCCTTTTTCGGTCAACTAATGACATGCTATTCAGCTTTTAATAACATGCCAGGTTGCTACTAAAATTTCGTAAGGTAATTAGTGTTAGCCACATTTTATGGAATATTCTCTTAATCTGCATTTTCTAAATCTAGTTTATAATTATAATTTTCTTTTTTCATTTTATTTTCTCCCTTTTCCCTTTTTCTTTTCTCCTCATTCGTTTTTCCTCTGCTCGACCGACCCATTCATTCCCCTTTTCCTCGTCCCCTCTTCCTGATCTGGATCTTGCGCCTCCTTCACCTCCCCACCTCGGCGCCCCCTCCTTCGGTGGTCCGGCCCCCTCTCCTCCCCTGGCGCCCGCCCCTCCCCCCGTATCCCCTCCTCTGACGGTCCATCCTGCTCGCCTCCCCGATGCCCCTCCTCCGGCGATCCGCCCCCTCCTCTCCCGGCCTCCCTCCTCTCCCCTCCCCCCACCTCGGCGCAATGGCTCCCCCTCCCCTCCCGGCCTCCCTCCCCCTCCTCCTACCCCGGCGAGGCGGCACCTCCTCCCCTCCCGACCGCCTCCCCTAACCCCCCAACCACCTCCCTCTCCTCCCCCGACTGCCTCCCTTGAGCCCCCCTCGGCCGCCCCCTCCTCCCTTGACCTCCCCTGGCGACCCCTACTCCCCCAACCCCCTGCCATCTTCTCCACGACTGGCACCGGCGAGGCCGAGGCGGGTGTGCAAGAGGCCAAGGCTGACGGGGGCGCCGTCGCCTGTGCCAGCGAGTGGTGGCTCTTGGGAGTTGAGAGGCAGTTGCTGGGAGCCTGGGATGGAGGTGGCGGCGTGGAGTCTCTGGCTACGGAGTAGGAGAAGATGCCAGTGCCGGCACAAGCAAAGGCAGCGTTGCGAGTCATGAGCTCGTCCCCTCCATCGACTCCTGATGCCGTCCTCCGCTCCGGCTACCCCGCTCCGGCTACCCCGCTCCTTGTCTTGCGGCCGTCGTCTACTCGTTTGGGCTCCGGTGACTAGTACACGTGCATGCATTCTTCCCCTCTACTCTCTCTCTCTCTACTCTATGATGGCCTGATGGGTTGTGGTTGTGGTCTTGTGGAGAATCTAGGGATGATCGTGCCGTGAGAGTAGTGGTCCTGTGGATATAGGATGGCGACGAGATGAGGGAGGCGAGGTGGAGGCCGAGGCGGCCCGGGCGCCCAACCGCCAACGCTGGCATGCCCGTCGTGCTCCCTGTGTCATGCTGGCCCGAACACGGCATGGCCAATCATGCCGTGCCGCCCAATGAGCCAGCTTTTCAGGCCTAGCCTGGCGCATCATTCATGCCATGCCGGCACGGCTCGCCACGTGACGTGCTCGTGTCGTGCTTGGGCTGTGTTGGACCGACCGGACCTCGAACTAGTCCAAAAAAACACGACCCGTCTCCTACCTCTAACCATATCTCCACGTGGAAACTAGTCCCTATATACAGCCACATGCAGCACGCTAGATGCACTAAACGTTACATCAAAACTTTCACGTATATACATAACAAGATTAATCTAATATAGCTTGTCCTGTCCTCTACCTCGCGCGGTGAACCCGAGGATCGATCGAGTTAAGAGAGACGAGGCATTGGAATGTCTCTTTTGGCGCCCTCTCTCTCTCCGCCTGCATGCATCCTGTAACTTCAATTCTCCTCGGAGCTAGAGCACAAATGGACGCAGGGCCACAGTACAGTAAAATCTAAGGCATAGTACAGCGCCAAGGCCGGCCGTAACGTAGGACAAAGGGAGCGGCGGAGGATGTGGGGCCCGCGTGACAGCAACGCATGCTACCTTACATTTCATGCATGGAACGTAGCGAGCCGCGAGCGCACACACATGAGAGAGAGAGAGAGAGAGAGAGGGGGTGAGAGAAGAGAGGGATGGCTGTGTGGGGATAACACGTACGGGAACAGAACATCTCCTTTTCAGGCTCGCTCGGGGTGCCTACCAACAGCGAAGGAATGTCGGAAGATGACAAGGGGATGGAGCCCAAGCCCGGCCGCTGTGCACCATGCTCTGATCACTGTGTACGTGCATGTTTGCCACTCTCTCTCTCTCTCTAGAGTCTCTCTCTCACGCACAAACAATTCCCTGCAAATATTAATTAGGTTTTTCTTTTAGGACATACGGAGAGTCCTAAAGGGAGGCAATGGCAAATTAAAACCTAATGATTCACTGAAACCTTTGCTTAAGTAAAACTGGAATAGCTAGCTACGAGTTATTAATTCCTATAGCTAGCTCATAAGCGTTGTTTGAAGAAAACATGTAACCAAAGTTTTAAAATTTGAAGCGGATGCCCTCAATCGGCTGAGCTTGCTGTATCTACTATTCTCTCTGCTAAGATTCCAAGCAAGCCTGATTATGATCGATCACTCACGCTCTCACTGCTACAGTTGATGCATGCACGGATCGATGCTGTTCGGTTACATTAATCCATGTAATTGAGCCTGCTTTGTGGACCAGTGCTTCACTTGTACCAGCAAGATGAGGTAACTACTGGCCCGTCTGCACTTGCTGCGTGCGCGGTCATCTTATTAGCCCAAGATCTGATTTCGTCGTGCCTTTACCATCTTGTTTGGTGGTACCATCTTCGTCTATGCTTCGATTTCTGCATACATTGGATTGAGGAGAGCCTTTCCGCCCAACGCTATAGCTTTTGGAACCTGGAAGGAGTTGAGCCTCACCTTTTTTGCTTCGATTCAGTCTCTAGGATAGGGGCAGATGTATGTTGTTTGGCTTTAATTAACATTCCTTATAAATTCTTTAGAAATATGTAGTTGGTTCTAGAATAGAATTGTACTATCTATTAAATTGTTTCTTTGGTGCATCCGTGTCATTGGATCTGAAATCAGATGGTAAAGAGAATGTGGTGAATCAGCCTCTCTTGCGCTATTTTTTACACTCGGCTTTATAATTAGTACAGAGATTACTTATTTTGGTAAAGAACTATGGAAATATATAGTATTATGAAAGTATTTTGGTAATGATTTTTTAATTGCTAGTAACTTCCATCAGGTGAATCCAGATGTTTTTACATATATCACTACTACAGAAAGCCTAATACTAGACGTCAAATCACAGACGGTTTGACAAAACCGTCTGTGACCGATAGTAACACAGACGGTTTTCATTTGGACACCGTTTGTGTTGTTGGCGTCGGAGAAAACGAGTATCACAGACCGTTCTTACCAATGAACCGTCTGTGATATTTCCGTATTACAGACGGTTCATTGGTAAGAACCGTCTGTGATAATCGGGAATATCACAGACAGTTTTGTTAAAAATCGTCTGTGATATGCCTATATCACAGACGGTTGTTTCTTACAAACCGTCTGTGATGCTAGCTATCACAGACGGTCTGTAGTTACAAACCGTCTGTGATATATACTCCACAGACGGTTTTCAAACCGTCTATGATAACCTTCGATTATCACTGACCCATAAAGTCAGACGGTTCAGAAAACCGTCTGTAATGACGGTTTTGAACCGTCTGTGATAATGGTTTCTGTAGTAGTGTATTAGTGATCAAAGTTTGAAATCTTAGATGCACCAACGTCATACACACAAATGGAGGGCCATCAATGACTACAAATATTTTGATCAGTTAAATGACATCTTAATTAGCCTATTTAGCCTAGCTAGCTCAACATGATCTTAATCATAAGACTTGCGACCTCATTAAAATTAGGGTTTGTTTCACCTGCTTTTAGCTCATGAGCTTATAAATTTAACAATGTCAAAAAGCAACGTAGCCTGGGGCTTATATATGGACGAACAATCTCATCCTGGATGTAACAATTTGTTTAACATGTACATATATATGTCCGTGATCAATGCCAAGATGCATGCTTAAGTAAAAACATGATCAGTTGGAGTCTACATATTAAAACATGATCATACACACACACACACATACGTATATGCATATATAATGCATGAGTGAAGATCAAAGAGGACTGACAAGAAGCGAATGGCCTCGATCAGGATCCTATGCACTGCACAAGTAGTCCAAAACTGTTTGCCTGCAACCGCATAGGACCCTGATCGAGGCCATTCGCTTCTCGTCAGTCCTCTCTTTCTTCACGCCTGCATCATGTACGCACATAGGTGCGCATATGTACACACCCATTTCCCTTCCTTTGAACTTTCTGCGTGCACATAGGTTTGCTGTTGCTGCATCAGAGAAAGCAGCCGTTAGGCCATCTTGCAAAACGCCTCTGAGAAGTGGTGCAGCTTTGATCTTTCTTGTGCCTGCAGACCGAGTTTTTTCGACTTTTACCACCGCATGTGCAGAGACACAAAACGCACTCTATACTTTTTACCGCTGCTGCCCAGCCTAGTCAGCAGGCCAGAGCTAAAGCCTAAATCCAAGCTCATCCGACGACGACTGATCCGCTGGCTGCTGCGTGTAGAGTACGTATCTGCGTCGTCGTCGTCCCTGGTCCAAACGTCCCTGATCGATCAGGGAGTAACGTAGCTGCTGCCGGCTAGGCTCAGGGGTCGGGAATCGGAATGTTGCGTGCAACACGATGCAGCACAGGCTGCAGAAGCACTTGCGGGCACAGGGAGAGCACTTGCCTCGGTCTTCGAGACGAGGAAGCAGAAGCTACCGAGAGCTGGAGCGCGCCTCTAGCGCAGAAATTCTCTGCGGCTGCATGCCCAGGTGCGCATGGCTCCAACGGCTCCACAAGCCGTGAAATGCAGGCATGCCGAAGTTGCACGCCCCTTGTCCGTCCGGTAGTCACTGCTTCCAGAGCCTACCCGCTGCCATTCACCACCGCCCGAGGCGGTCCCAGTGCCTAGGCTAGGTGGGCTCTACCTCAGATCCTGACCCAGCTAAATCAAGATAATTTTACTATTTATGTAGTTCAAATAGTATCCGATCTAGTCCAATAGCCTCCCTCTTGTGTCATTTTTAGATCTGTCACTGTCCATCGCCCACGAGGAGAGTGACACCGTAAATCGAGCTCACGAGGAGAGTGACACCGCAAATCGATCCACATGCATGCATCGCTAGACCATGGCCTTTGAGACCTGTTTGGTCAAGTTCTACTACAGAAAACCGTATTACAGACGGTTCAGAAACGTCATCACAGACATTTTTGTGAGCCGTCTGAATTTATGAGTCAGTAATGATACGAGGTCATCATAGACGGCTTTTAAACCATCTGTGATGTAAATATCATAGACGGTTTTTAATTACAAACTTCTGTGATAGTTGATAATTAGTTGATAATCACAAACGATTTTTAACTAAAAATCGTCTATGATTATCAACTAGTACAGACGGTTTGTGCTATTCTTTTCTACCCCTAAATCTATTTCTGTTTATTGGCTAGCCTCAGGAAATGCTAGCCATGCCCTCTGAAACAAGCAGATCAACATGTACATGTATACATCCAATTCACATCTCAATTCATTTCACAAACATAAAACATCCATTTCACAAATCAATTAATTGAAATGAAATAAAATATCCATTAACAAATACACAATTACAATTAATGTCAATCTTATCCCAACAAAAAATTATTGTACTTTGTGGAACTCTCCATCTGATTTTATGACTCTAGCTACCAAAAAGAACGCGCACTCTCCTCGAATTCGTGCAAGGTCGGACTGTTGCAGTGCAGTTGTAGGGATGGACGCAGCCTATCGATAAGAATATCAATGTGCGCCTAACTGTTACAAGGCAAAAGACTCAAACATGCACCAAACTATTACAAGGCAAGCAATAAAAGGTACTCAAGTTTGTACTATGTCAGTCAAATATGCATACAAATCCCCCCACCCACCCACACCAAAAAAAAAATCCTAGAATGTTTCCCAGCAATAGCTCAGACCGGCAAGATTTTTTTTTCTAAAATGGTTTTAGCCAAAAGTTGAATCCAATTTTTTTAAAACATGCAGAACAAATTGCAAATGTTACAGAGACTATTCATTTATTTAAGATCCATTTATCGAATCATATGAACTATCCTTCCTTTTGTGCCATACTGTCATGATATATCGACTTCACAAGAGATATATGTAATGTTTCATTATGAAACCTAAAATTGTGACTACTCCAAGATAGGTATATGTAATGTGCCTTCCACAACCAGGTGTCTGCATGACTAGATGAAATGCACCATATACATATATATCGCACATTCTCATTCCACTTGCTTATTTTCTTTAAAAATTAGCGCTTTATGATGATAAATGCGTATGCAACTAGTTTCGTCACGTTGTTCGTCGTCGACCCTTATGCCATTTCCAAAAAGAGTTAACTCGTCAAATTAATTGTATTCATCTTTGTCCACTACATTCTCTATTCCGACAATTCTCCTTTTTTTCATGAAGAATTACATGGCGCTTCTTATTTGTCGGGTCGGTTACATAGAAAACTTGAACAACTTGGTTAGTAAGTACGAATGGTTCGCCTTTGTATCCGACATGTTGGAGGTCCACGGTAGTGACAACGTATTTGTCAACCTTCACCTGTGGGAGATGCACCCAACCTTCACTAGCGATGTCATCTGATAGCATATCATTGATTTCACCGGCGATGTCATCCGGTGGCATATCATTGACATCACTATGACTGGTCCAACACGTATACCTCTTTTTGAAACCCCTCCGAATCAAGTGCGCCTCAATCTGCTCTCGATTCTTAAACGTCTTTAAATTCTCGCAGTTAGTACATGAACAATACATATATTCCACCTTCTCATTCAACATATCCTCTTCGGCAACTCTTGTAAAAGCAGACACGCCATTAATGTACTCTTCACTCACATGATTCGCGGTATACATCCAACTTCGGTCATATGTTATGTATATATATAACAACTTAATATTAAAAATTAAATTAATTAATTATTACTACATATATACCATATGCATTGAGGCTTTGCTAGCTTAATTCATATTAACATGTACAAACAGCTATTTCCACAGCATATATATAACAGTCACCGAAAATTAGCTAGATCTAAATTTTAATGCAACGAAAAATAAATTTTATTACTAACCATATATAGGGCAGTCAAGAAATTGATGAATCTTCAAAGCTGATCTCCTGTCAAATAGCTAGTCTCCTTCCACCAAATTAATTGGCCTGAAAGTCTTGCCTCCTCCAGGTGCAGCACCGATTAGATCTAAATCGAAATGAAGATAGATATGGTTCTGAGCGGTGCAATAAATATATAGTCGGATTATCACAGAACCGTCTGTGATGAGCTGATTATCACATATGGTTTTTATTAAAAATCATCTGTGATAATGCTAGTATCACAGATGGTTCGTGGTAAGAATCGTCTATGATACTTCATAGATGGTTCTTGCCAAGAACCGGCTGTGATATTAATCTTTCACAGACGGTTTTTGCCGATAGTAACAACAAAGACGGTCTTGAAATGAAAACCATCTATGATAGTATTCCTCACAGACGATTTTATCAAACCATCTATGATTTAGCATCTACTAATAGTGTTTCTATAGTAGTGAGCTACCGTCAGAGGTAGCTGCAGCTCGGGGAGAAGTGGTGTTTGCTTGGTGGGGGAAGGAGTGCATTTGTTGTTGGGAATGGTTCAAGGGAAGGATAAGAAGAGATGAGGACATTGTTGTCCAAGAAAATATTTTGGAGAAACTCGATCCACATCTGGCTGAACACCTCTCTCTATATTTTCTGGGCTCCAGCTTCTCATGAAGCTAGCTTCTAGAGATTAGAAGCTAGAGCAGAGCTTGGCCACCTTAATATGTCTAAGTTTGGAATGCTGGATCGAATTTTGTAAGATTATTTATTGCGTGATTCATATAAGAATTTTATTGTTTCTTGCAAGATTTGTGAGAAGTTTTTATATTCAATTCTACCTATATGTAATCTTAAATTTGGTTTACTTTTTATAGGATGGTGCATATTTGTCATCATCTAATACCTAGGTTTAGCTCAAGCTCGGTTCGTACTAGTGAGTCTCGAGTTAGCAATTGGAGGGTGAACTAGGGAGTTGGCTTGAAATAATGAAGACAAGCTCGTTCAGTTTGGCTTTGATAAGCCCCACAGTAGGTCATCATTGAGGTAAAACCACAACCAAACTAATGATCACCTAAAATTGGCTCAACTATCGTGTAAGGGAACTTTAACGGTCATCGATCATTGAGCCGGACGCCATCTGAGTCCCTGTCCGGCGATGGATTGGCCATCTGGACGGCGACACGGTCGGCGATGCTGTTGAATCTGATGGACTCGATGAAGTTGACGACACGGTCGGCGATGCTGTTTAATTCCCTCACATTGTTGCTTCCCGTTCGGTGGTAATTGGCTAGGCCTCCGATGGCGTCCCGCACGCTCGGTGGGCCAAGTCGAGCGTTGGGCCGGGGAGCCTCACCTTCATGACTCTGGAATTATAACATAGAGAACACATCCTTCCTCCGGTCACAAATATACATACATGCTATCAAACTTTTAAGAATTAACTATCGACACCTTTTAAAATATTTATTGAATATATAAAACTTATATATATAGATTTATATTAAGAACTACTTTTATAATATTATAATTTTATCAGGTTTTATAAATATATATTGCAGCTTTTATCTTTCTTGTGATTGCAGACCGATCTAGTTTTTTCAACTTTTTCCACTGCATGCAGCGACACCAAACGTACTATATACTTTTTACCGCTGCTGCCCAACCTAGTCAGCAGGCCAGAACTTAAGCCTAAATCCAAGCTCATCCGACGACGACTGATCCGCTGGCTGCTGCATGTAGTGTCGTCGTCCCTAATCGATCAGGGAGTGCTGCTGCCGGCTAGGCTTAGGGGTGTTCGGAATAGTGATGGCTTATGAATTTTTTATTGTAGTTGGTTTATTTTTTACTGTAGCTGAATTGACTTATTTAGCATAATTAAATTTAAAAAAATTAAAAATAGAAAAAATATGTTAGCCCATCACGGACAATGCAAAGGAATACGAGAAAAAAAAGAAAAGACAAAAAAGCCTAAAAAATCTGAAAAACTGAAAAAGACGAAATTACTGAATAGTGAAAAAAACAAAAACCAGAAGCAGAAACTAGTTTTAAGCCAAAATGAGCGAGGCCTCAGGGGTCGGGAATCGGAATGTTGCATGCAACACGATGCAACACAGGCTGCAAGAACATGCAGTTTGTCAAGAAATTGCGGGCATAGGGAGAGCACTTGCCTCGATCTTCGAGATGAGGATGCAGAAGCTACCGAGAGCTGGAGCGGGCCTCTAGCACAGAAATTCTCTGCGGCTGCATGCCCAGGTGCGCATGGCTTCAACGGCTCCACAAGCCGTAAAATGCAGGCATGCCGAAGCTGCATGCCCCTTGTCCGTCCGGTCGTCACTGCTTCCAGAGCCTACTCGCTGCCATTCACCACCGCCAGAGGCAGACCCAGGGCCTAGGCTAGGGGGGCTCTACCCCGGATCCTGGTCTAGCTAAATCAAGATAATTTTACTGTTTATATAGCTCAAATAGTATCCGATCTAGTCCAATAGCCCCCCTCTTATGTCATTTCTGGGTCTTTCACTATCCATCACCCACAAGGAGAGTGACACCGCAAATCGGGCCCATGAGGAGAGTGACACCGCAAATCGACCATGGCCTTTGAGACCTGTTTGGTCAAGCCACCGTCAGTGGAAGCTGCAGCTCGGGGAGAAGTGGTGTTTGCTTTGGAGGGGGAAGGAAGGCATTTGTTGTTGGGAATGGTTCAAGGGAAGGATAGGAAGAGATGAGGACATTATTGTCCAAGAAAATATTTTGGAGGAGAAACTCCACATCTGGCTGAACACCTCTCTCTATATTTTCTGGGCTCCAGCTTCTCATGAATCTAGCTTCTAGAGCTTAGAAGCTAGAGCCGAGCTTGGCCACCTTAATATGTCTAATTTTGGAATGCTGGATCGAATTTTGTGAAATTCTTTATTGCATGATTCATATAAGAATTTTATTGTTTCTTGCAAGATTTGTGAGAAGTTTTTATATTCAATTATACCTATATCTAATCTTAAATTTGGTTTACTTTTTATAGGATGGTACATATTTGTCATCATCTAATATTAACTACTTTGCTTTAAGATTCGTAAATTTTTAAAAAAAAGGTGTACTAAAGCAAACCCCTTTAAATGTTTTTCCAAAGGTCTCAACAAGCCTTTATCTATGTTGGTAGGGCGCTATCAACAAGGCGATATCAAATGTTAGCATACCTAGGTTTAGCTCAAGCTCGGTTCGTACTAGTGAGTTTCGAGTTAGCAATTAGAGGGTGAACTAGGGAGTTGGCTTGAAATAATGAAGATAAGCTCGTTCAGTTTGGCTTTGATAAGCTCCACAGTAGGTCATCATTGAGGTATAAAACCACAACCAAACTAATGATCACCTAAAATTGGCTCAACTATCGTGTAAGGGAACTTTAACGGCCCCAAATAGGCTTGGATTAAACTTAGAGATTACTCTTACATAGAACATGAGTAAGTCAATTACAATATTCTAACCAAGCTCTGTCGAGCTCGAGCCTGACTCTAATTAGATGGGCAGCAAGCTGGAGCCTCCAGGTGAGCTAAAGTAATAAGCTCCCAGAAGCCTACCCAAAATCCCCACCAATGTCAAGTAGCCTACGAGGGACTTTCACCAGTGACAGCCCTATACAACGCATAGCAACTTTCACCAGTGAGAGCACTTCGAAAATGCTCTCTTCTTTAACCACCGCTGCCACAACCCAGAACTGAAGCCTAACCCCAAGCCCATCCAAACAGGGCTAGCTCTCCGCTGCATACACGCATGTCCCTGCTGCTGGTCCTCTCCCTCCCAGCTCGACCTGGCAGACGTCCCTAACCGATCAGATGGCAACCTGCAGTTTGTAGAGAATTTGCAACCAGCAGCAGGCACACACACATATATATATACGTACACATGTACACACGCATGCCTCGGGTTTCGCTGGAATGCTAGCAGCGCAGCAGCAGCTGAAAGCCTGAGAGCGTCGTCCAGATGAGAAGCCTGGCGTTTCGATTACATCTGCCTGGCGTTTCCCCCTCATCCCGAGATGCCCGGTTGCCCCCCTCTCTCCCTCCCTCTCGCCATCCATGGATCACTCGTCGCTCTCACGTACGACGACAGCGGCGCAGTGCCATCTCCATGGCGTTTTCTTCATAAGCATGTACTGAAGCCAGCAGCCTATGCATGTCTCTATGTGTGTCCTGTGGCCGGTGCCTAGCTAGCGGTGGTGGGCAAGCATGCATGGCGTGGTCAGGTTGTCCCTGTGGCCTTCAGCCTTTTTCGGTGCGGAGGCAGGAGATGTAGGGCAACGGACGGACAGGGGAACGTAGATTGATTGGCGCTGCGGTTTTAGGGTTTTATGGCCGGGAAGGAATTCATGGTTTCAACAGTCCCGATAAGTTGGTGCTACTGGCAAGGTACTCCTACATGTGGTAAATTTGGAAATTACTAGCTGCATGTAAATAGATGTCAATATAGTTAGTAGTTGATATTGATGTATAAGCTATAGGTTTGTCTCATCGCGCGGCGCACCTAGGTTTTCCGAATTTTTTTAAAAAAATAATCTATTTTATTCGAAAATACATAAATATATCTACAAAAAAATTTTACAAGAATGACCTCCAGTCACCTAACCGTTGGATGACTGAAAAATATCGCCTAACGCGGGCAGTTTGCGAACCGTTGGGCGACATAGTTGCAGTCACCCAACGGTAGGGCAATTGCGACCTATCGCTCAACTGTTGAGCGACTACAAGTCCAGTCGCCCAACCATTGGGCAACTGCACTTGTATGGGCCATTTTGGCACAACTGGGTCCTCGGACTGTGTATAGGGTAAATGACAATTGTTGTAGGCAGTTAACATATATGTAATGTTATGTATGAATTGATTTTTTGGGGTACAAATAACAGGAGGCAATATCAGTTGATCTATTTATGATTTTCGTGGATTATGAATGGTACAAATTATGTTCAGTGTGCAATAATATTTTGCATTCGCCGTATGTTATTGTAATGTAAAAAAATTTGTAAATATATTTTTAGGACGATTGAGATAGCAATGCTTGGTAAGTACGATGGTATGTGATATTGTGATTCAACTGGTAATTTATGCTTGGAAGAGAATTTTTTTCATATTGTTGGTTGCATTGCTACGCCAAAAATTGAATGCGAAAATACAATGAGATGTACTTTTGTAAAATAAAATAGACTTCGTAATAAAGCTGAGAATAACATAGTACATAGGGTTTGCCTACCTGCATAAGAAAGAGCATCATACACGATGCAATAAACCGAACTACTCCTACAATACATATGCACTTTTTTAAATGAAAAAAATTCGAGCTTCGGGGGAGCAGTGCGGAACGGCCCGCCCTACTGTGTGAACTGGGGCCATTTTTCCTTATGAGCTCTACGTTGAACTCCTCGGCAGTCTCTTTAGCCTTGGCCGCCATCTCCCTTGCTCATCCTTTCGGCGCTTTACCACGCAGATCTCGCAGGCTCTTTTGACATTCTACCAGACGGGAGAGGTAGTTAGTGTGTACTTTAAAAAAGAAGTAGTAGAGAGGAACACACTGTAGCTGATTCTTACCAGCTGCTGATAGGTGCTCGTGTCCCAACGACGGTCGGGATAGTCATAGGAGTATTTTACGCAACCACAGTAACGCATGCCCAGGCTGAGCCGCTGCTTAGACTTAAAGAATTTGCATGGGTCTCTGCACTAACTGAGGGACGACGTCTCCCCTTGGGCGAATGTTGCAACTAGTCAAATCGCAATTGCATCGCACATTATGAAAGTACTGATGTACCGTAATGTACATTTTTACGAACATTTGTCTATCATAACGAACTATACTACCCTCATAGCGTAACCCCTCCTCATTCGCACCGACACTGCTCCCTTTCCTCCGCCCCAAGACGCACCAACTCCCTACTTGCTCCCACGCACACCGACGACACCCCTCTCTCGCCGCTCGACCTCTCTCCTAATGTAAATTAATTCTAATTGGTTTCGATATTTTATATGATATACTGATTAAAATGACAATATACCCCGTCTAACGGCATGCGTACATTTCCAAGGTACTAATGACTGTAAATTCATTCCTAATTAATCATAAATATTATGTAATAATGTGTTGCACAAAACAAACTATTTTCTACATACAAATATTTACTAAATTTTTTGCAACTATAATTTTATACAGATGCTAATTTTGTACATAACATTGAATACATTTTCTATGACATTTACTTTATATCAAAATTTTTATGTATTCTAATTTTACACTAAACAAACTATTTACTTTCTACAAATTTATTAACTAAAAACAAGCAAAAAAATTTACCTCGCAAAGTAGCGGAACCTCTCCGTCCTCTCCCTCTCCTTTCCTCTCCACTCTTCTTCTTTTCTCTTCTCCTCTTCTTTGTTCTCTGTCACCACTGCTCTCTCTTCTCAGTCGCCGGGTGGGGTCGCATGCGGCTTCTTATACTACGCACAGTCGCCCAACGGTTGGGCAACTCGACTTGCAGTCGCCCAATGATTGGGTGATAGGTCGCAATTGCCTAATCGTTGGGTGACTGCAACTATGTCGCCCAACGGTCCACAGACTGCCTGCATGTCGCGTGGTCATTGGGCAAGAGGTTCTAGTCGCCCAACGGTTTGACGACTGGAGGCCATTCTTGTAAAAAAAAATTTGAGTATATTTCTGTATTTTGAATAAAAATAGATTATTTAAAAAAATTATAGGTTTTCCATCCTAATTCAAAGGAAAGGGCACAATGTGCAAAATCAACAAAACTCACCCTACTTGTCTCTCTAAATCTGAAATACACTTGGCCTCACCACTACAGAAAAAGTTATCATAGACGGTTCAAAACCACCGTCATCACAGACGGTTTTCGAACCATCTGAATTTATGTATCAGTGATAATAGGTGGTTATTACAAACGGCTCCTGAACCATCTGTGATAGACAAAAACACAGACGGTTTTCCATACAACCATCTGTGATATGTTAGTATCACAGACAATTTTTTTTATATTAACCGTTTGTGATAGCGCATATCACAGATGATTTTTATAAACCATCTATGATAGCAGAAATATCACAGATGGTTTATTTTAAAAACCGTCTGTGGTATATATACATCACAGATAGTTTGGTGTTCCAAATCGTTTGTGATAGCTATTTGAAAATTTTCATTATTTTCTGTTTCTCAGCTAGTCTTAGGAAATACTAGCCATACCCTCTAAAGTAAACAAAAGATCTCACAAATTATAACATAGGACAATCATCTCACAAATGCTAGCCATACCCTCTGAAGTAAACAACGCAAACAGATCACATATATAGTACATGACAATTATTTGAATGAATTATTTGATTAAACACAATTGAGTGATTTAAATTGTATCCAATGTTTCAACATTTAATTATCATCGCAGAGGTGGAACTCTCCAGTGTTATTTATGACCTCCGCTATCAAGAATAGGGAGAGTTTTCCTTGAATTTTGGCGAGTTTGTCAAGATTGATTTCATCGAATTCCACACGCTATCGCTAGTAGTGTTAAGTCATTAGCATATATATTGATAATTATGAAATAATTATTGATAGGCTGACAAACATCTGTATCATTCATCTTAGTGTTAATGATTTCCTCTATATGGCGGCATACGTAGTATCCACATACGTTGCACTGTAGCTACTAGTGGCACTGCAAAAATAGAATTACATACATAGGTATTGTCAGTTGTAGAGGCATTATAACGAAGTGTGATATAGGATTGTTGTGTTGTAGCGGGTACTGAAATCGTGTCCTATGTCGTAGTGTGGTGCTGGATTCCTTATATCTCCCTCCCTAAGCAACGTAAGCATTGAACGACCTATGTGATTCTAAAAATTTAGTCTCGGCCATTGCAAATGAAGATAAGACTATAATAGAATTATGTATGAAGAAAATGAGTTTACCTGTCAATTACTTATTGCACACAGGTGAAGTCGTGATTGCTCCTAAGTAAAGAATCAAGGTATATTATCTTACTCCACTTTGGTACAATCATAATCAGAATCCAATGAGACCTAATTATGTATGTCACCGTAGTGATTAATTCTAAGTTCATGTTGCGTATAAAGTATAAATAAAACTTGTATGGCAACTAGTGACGCACTTACGCTTAGTTGAAGGGTACCATGATGTACTCCTTTCACTGTGAGTAAGCAATCCCCTCGTTATGTAATCTTAGATGAAGAATACATTAGTGTTGATAGATTGCTCAAAGACCAAGTGTGGGTCGAGCAAACCCACCGATTCTCATCTCATCGAACTGGTTGGATCATGGATCTCAATGTGCAAAACCACCCTGGCATTGTTTTCTTTGCTAGTTCAAATAAAAATGTGGAAAACTTAAAGTCTTCAACATGCTTATCCATATGTTAGTTATTACAACCTTAAATAAAATTTCTTTTATTTCACTTATATTTGATGTCCACTCTATGGAGGTATTCATATTAGCTTCTGCTGATGGCTTTTGACTAAAAATAAATAGTATTAGCTGAAAGAAGTATCTTTTAAAAGGAGGGGGCGAGTGGTGCAAAAAGTGAAGGAGAGATGTATGTGCAAGACAAGAGCTAAAAGGATGGGATATGTGATGCTTTGTGACCCTCTGACTTATTCTCAGAGTGAGACGGAAGCGAGAGGAGTGGATAAACTACTTTGAGAAATCATGTGTTTATATTGTCTTGTAGCTTCTCCAAGCAGAAGCCATAAACAGATGCCAATACACCTTTTTTAATGTTTTGCATTACAATTGATAGAAAATGTAGTAGAAGTGGGAGTTTGTAAACAGAGGGAATTTGTGGGATATGTACATACCACAAAAAAAGCTGTAATGTGTTTTTTTTAAAAAAACTTGGTTTATAGGAATATAATTCACCCCGCTCCTTATCGAGCATTTCTTTTCCTAATTCATTCCATAAATAATCATTTTTTACACACAATCCATTCCATAAACAATCATCCATGAACTATTTCATTTGTTTCGTTTTGACAAATGCATCCGATCTTTCTAGTAACCTAGCAGGCAAGTTACCAGTTTGAATTCATTAGTTCTCTCCTTGCATGTACATTAGAACCACGAGGCACGAACATATTCACAATCAACATGCAACATGCACATCAATCACGAAAGATTCACCCATGCATGGAAACCAAGTGGAGAGGCCGAGAGGGTGCTGTGTTGTATACTGTAATGCACATGAATCGCGATCACCAAGTACAACACAAGTCAAATACATATCAAGTGAAATCTATATATGTTGTATCAATGCAAGATACACATGCACCCTACACTAAAAACAAATCATGGTTATCAAGTAAGGGGGTAAAGGTACATGCATTGAAAGAAACGTCTGGAAAAATTTTGAACTCAAATTCTTTTTCACGATGATAAGATAATAAAACTGATCCTGAGATTTTGCATTGCAAACATAATATTATTTTACACAAATGTGAGAGTCCGGACCAGATATTTTTCCCAAGGTTTGGAACCTTGCATCAATCATGGAACTTTCGCATGCGTTTTGTGGCAGAAGGGGTTGTGTGTTATAGCCCGTGAACTTGGTCCATGGGCCGTGTGCATGGCAGCACGTAGCTAGCCTTGATCATGTGATTTTGGTTTTACCGTTTGTTATGGACCTATGAGCACGTGGCGAATTGAGCGAGTTGCCAAATTTTCTTTACTTGTGATAGGTCTTGCCGAACTGGCTCATCTGGACGACAGCAATGCCTACGCTAGAAATCAACACCGGCTCAGTCTTACATATCCATGGATATCCTTGCAAATCTACATCCCACTACCATGGTCGTCAGCAATCATGTCGTCATCGCAAGATCGGAGTTTTTAGCGACGAAAACGAAGAAGTCTTACATGTTCGTCAATTAAAGGATTTGATGATAGCGAGTTGTTCTCTCATGTTATGTAAAAGATGGGTACTTACATACTTTATCATTGTGTTATTTATATAAATCAGAGGATTTGTTGAGAAAAAAACAAATTAACACATGAATAGTGGAGTATGAAGAAGTCTTCAAGAGTATGGAATGATGAATCATTAAATCTCATGTTCTATGAAGAATAATGTTCCTTCTATTAGAAGGACATCCACCACTAACAAAGGAGGTGTATATATACACTGCTCTCCTCCGCCTTGTCGTCACCTTGTTCTGGCATCTCACAAGGAAGGACAACAGCAAGGAGAGGCACACTGTTCAAAGGAGGTGACTGAGCTTGGAAGCTTATCTGCATATCTTAATAGAGAACAACTACAGAATGGTATCCTATTGGACTGGGGTCCAACAGGATAGCCTCTTCGCCGCTCTTCCTCCCCTCTGTGCCTTCCGCACCTGACGCCTCCCTCCTCGTCGTTCCCTGTCACCGCTCTCCCTCCCCTCCCCTCTTCTCTCAAGTGTGGGCAGCTCCGCACCACTCCTCCGCCTCCCCCCGCCCCCTCCTTCACCATTGATGGCGATCTCGCCGCCTCGCCGCGCCATCGTCTCCCCTTCCCCCGCCTCCACCACCCTATCCAACCTAATATTCACACCGTTACCTTGCCCGTTCCTCCCTCTGACACCGCCCACGGTCCTCTGCCGTTGCCCAACGCCGTCTGCCACCACCCACCGCCGGACGCCTCCATGGCCTCCTTTGACATCCAGGGGCCTGGTTTACCTGTTGTCACGGTGGTGCCCCCTGTCGCTAGATCAGGAGTAGGAGCCGACGGCAGCAACGAAGGAGGAAGGGGTGGCAGCGCCAGCGGAGGAGGAGGAAGGGGGAACTATCCCGTCAGTGAGGAGAAGACGGTATACCGTTGTTCAGTTTTTCTCATCTTAATATTAGGAAGTTCCATTAGTTATCATATCTCAGGATTTGGTAGTTATGGTATGCATATCTCGTTAATTGATAAGAGGTATATCGGATGGTTAGTTACCATCTTCTTAAGAGTCCTATGCCTATTTATATGGCTGTCATCTTTGTGTTCCTCAAGCAAGAGATAACCAAGAAGTTCTCCCCAGTCTTAGTCTCTCTTCCCTAGCACGCCAATGCCGCCAGCCCATTCTCCTGGTAGTGTTTACCCTATTATGATCTAAGAACCATAACACGCCTTCTTCTCCATTCCCAACCACATTCGTCACACTGCTCAATAGCCCCACCATCCAACAAATCACGTCAACATATCGTCATGCTTAGGATCCTGATTTTTCCCTACGGCCAAAAACCGCTAGGGAAGGCCCAAAAGCTGACGGGGAATCGTCAGGCGTTACCAGTCTAGGAGGCTACTTGGTCATAATCGCTGTATTCCTAATGGTTAAATCAAACCGGTCAGGGATTACTTCGTACCTAACGGCAGCCGCGGCCCGTCGGGAATACAGTCAGGCCATCAAGGAAAAAACGATTCTGGTACCACGCTTCTGCCGTGTCATCTTCCTCCTCTCTAACCATGCATCTTCCTCTGCCTAAAGCAACAGACAACCGCAAGAACACACAAGCACGCCATAGATGGGTTTAGACGGCGTTTCGTTGGCTCTCTCCGGAGATAATTCCTCGTATGCAGCTAAAACTGAGTATTTTTATTTCTTTTTTGTTGAACCTTGATTAATATTTAGCATGATCCATATCTCTAAACTTGCTTAATTAATTGTACCGTTAGCTTCCATGTAAGTGGTAGCAAGTAGCTAGCAACTATGTAGGCCAAATGCTTGCTGTCTCGTTAGGCCAGATCATGGTTATGGAGCTGCGTTATCGCAAAAAGAAAGGGGAAAAGGGAGATGGAGCTGTAGTGCAAGTGTTCAACCCCATGTGAGAATTTTTTCGGTGGTGTCTAGAAAATATTTAAGTGTTTTTTATGTTTGTAAGCATTCAAATTTGTGACCGTTAGATCAAAGATCTAACGATCACTTTTTTTTGGAGGGGTTTTTTTTTTGGAGAAGGGAGAGAAATTCGCACGGATCTTCATGCACATTCAAAGATCATAAATCTAAATACTCACAATCACAAAAAAAAATACTCAAATATTATTTAGCACTTCTCTTTTTTCTCTCTCTTTCTGCCTCTGGCTTTTCGGGAGCTGTACGTGCCAACAACAGCAACCACCACCTTCAACTATCCTCCATCAAGACCATTCAGAAGCTTCTAATTGTCATTTCTAAGTTCAGTTGACGGCAGCTGACAAATCCTACGGAAGCCATGATGTAACCCAATTAAGACAGATGCTCTTTTTAGCTTGCACTTACTAGGAGCATGTCATGTACACCATCAAAAATGGTCTCGTCCTACAAAGCCACCCGAACAGAGTTATTCGGACCGTTCTTTTGGGTTTTTAGGACAGAATTTGGTTACTACTTCTCCAGAAACCGAAATAAATGAATGGCTTCTTCAAATCGCTTCTCCAGACAGTTTTTCGAGTCCGTCGACGTATGTATCGTCTGCATCAGCGTCTTCATTGTCCACCACTATCTCGAAAGGTACAAGCTAAAAATCATCAATTACAATCAAAAGTCATCAACCATAATTCAAAAGGATAGGTGCTTCTGCCTTGTGGGAGTGCTACTATTTGGGCTCAGGGAAAAAGCTGTTGAATGGAATCTGAACCCCCAGCACATGCATGCTGCTGCTTGCAATCTTGCAACTGGTTTCAATATGGGTCATTTTCGTAAAAAAAAAAAGGTGAAGGAAAGCAATAGATGGGTACTTTCACTGCTTTTTAAGAAAAGAAACTGGTCAAAAAAGCTAGCTAGCTAGGATACACAAAGAGAGGAAGAAAGGGGGACAACGAATGGAAAGCATGACCGGTGCCATAATAGTATTTGGAAGATTCATGGTTTATAGTTGCATTTAACTGTTGCTTGCTAGCCCATTCAAACTGTCCTTGGTAGCATGGACGTGCAGATCTTGCTCATCTACCTGCCATTATGCTTAAATGATGCTGTATCATTCGGCCAGAGAACAATACCTAGCTATCACATTAATTTACGAGATTTAGTGTAAAATCCTATTTAGAACTAGGAAATTCAGTCGGAATTTTTGAGGATAAGAAACATCTATTTTCACTAGATGTGGGTGGGTTGCCTAAGAAGTCCATGCGAGAATCTTATATTCCAAATGGGGGCGTTACTACTTTTTTATGGAAGTTGTTAGCGCCCGGATATCCCATCCAGACGCTGGCATCGTACGTGTCAGCGCAACATACATCAATCACATATGCAACATTTAGAATTAACGTGTGCAACAAAATTGAAGAATTACGGTAGCATTGTCACTAAGATAATTGAAGTATTATTTTCTCACCAAAATTAGATGAAACTATGGGTATACAATTTAGTTGCGTTTTAAAACTAGTTTAGAAATCTCAAACAACCAAATTTTACACCGTTACAACACTGCAACATCTGAAATCACAATGACAACATTTTATAATTACTCATGCAACAATGTGAGGCACTGTTTGCAATTAATAGAAAACATTACACAAGATCTCCATAATTTTACACAAAAATTTCTCAACAAACAAATTTAAAAGCTGCAACATTGGCAAAGTATGGTTGCAACATTGTGCAACCAAGTACGCAATAACGGAAGATAATTCTGCAACAACCACAACACCCAACAAGATCTTGAATAAATAGAGAAAGGGGTTGCAACAAAGCCAAGTAATACATGCAACAACCTTACTGAAGCTAAGCTTAGGAGAGGAGGAAGGTCACCTCATCGTCGGCCAACCCGGATTCGGTAGGGGTGAGGTCGGCCTGGCACCACTGCCTTGTTGTCCTCAAACCATATCGTCGGCAACACTGGCTCCTTCAAGCTCTACGTGGGCTCTCTAAGGACGTCATGTTTTCATAGATAGAACGCAACCAAGTATGATTATGAATGCATCCATGAGCTCTGGAAATGGGAGAGGATTTAGTGCCAGTTTTCCGTGGAATCCCAATCCAACTTTGTGCCTACCTAGTATTCATTATTGCTCTGTCCGTCTTGCAATATAAATCTGACACGTATACCTATAAGATACATTATTTAATAATATTTAATAAAATTATATTATATTTATCTTTAATAGAAAGAGTAATACCATATCTATCTAATAAGAGTAACTATGATCTAATTCTATTAAATATTACTTAAATAATATACTTTTCTAGATATTTATTCCATATTATATTGCGGAACGGATGAAGTATTAATTACTATGCGTAGTCTAGTTTGACTGCTAGAACATTCAAAATACTATTACTTTGGGGGGGAAACTTGTTATTTATCAATCATCATTAGAATCACTAATGGGCTGCTCTCCATAGGAAAAAAAAGAGTAAAGAGGTTAAAGGACAATGCTACAAGAATGAACCGCCGCCACAGGCTGATAGACATGTGGATCTCACCTATAAAGCTTCAATTCCATTTGGACCCACTTGTCAATCTCTTTGAGTTCTACGTAATTTGCATACGATCGTTTGTATGCATAGGCTTTGCCAAAAGCATAGTACAATGTTACATAGCAGGAGTTACACTTTTGCCCTGAGAAAGAGCATAGTACAATGTTACTTCTCCCGGTTAATTTGGCAGCTGAAGCACCTTTTCTCAAATGCTATCTGGTCTTGATCCACAAAAAGTTTGTACCGACAAAGCTTATACGTGCTTATGGAATCTGAGAGGGCCATATAAAAATAAATATGAAAAATAGGCTAACACGATGACATTGCAAACATGTGTAAATTGAAAATAACATTTATTGTAAGGCTCATAAGTGAGAGCTAGAGCCAATTCTTTGCGGAGGCATGAGACCTCACAAAGCGCTAGCACACGCTTTTTTACTGAACGTACACATGTGCATTTTATTCCCAGTGTGTGTAGAGGATGCGCATGCGTGTGTAAGCATATGGGTGGTGTGAGTGGTGTGTGACTTGAGTGTATGTTTGTCTTGCACCCTCTCAAAAAAAAAAGAGTCAATTCTGGTGAAATGTACACCGGTTTTAATTTTCCAAAACTTGTAAAAACCCTTAATATTACCCAGCACACCAACCCTAATAACAAATACAGCTAGTACTGACTAGTAAAATTAATTAGCGGGTTACCAATACACTACCTGCGTTCCAAAATAAATGTTGTAAGGTTTTGGTTTTGCAAAATTTTTCGTTCTAATTTTCTAAGACTATTTTTCACCAAATACTCGTATTAGCCTAGAGCCTTAGAGATATGGATACACACATGGAGTTAAAACCATATCAACATGACATGAGACCAGGGACACAGAGAGTACTCCTATTAGCAGTACATTATGTCTGGAAAACCTTTTTCCCTTGTTAAGACGCAGGAGAGATGAGTACAACACGCTTTATTAAACTAAGTGCCTGCTCATCATGATTAGTTGAGTCTTTACATAACCATTCACACACACCAAAGTGAAAAAAAAAAAGAAGGTATGGCCAGGCAGCTGCACTGCTGCAGTGACAAACGAGAGATTCTTTTCTGCTGTTCTTTGGGAAGGGAGCTTGGAAAAAGGCAAGGAGTGGCTTAAGCACCGGAATAAGTTCACGACCCTTTTTCTTTCCCCCCTTTCGATCTGCTAGAAAGGCATCGATGCACTTAACCCTAGGCACTTTTTTTTTTGCCTTGAGCAGAGGCCATTATTAGAAGCTGCCAATCCAACGGAATTCTCCTTCAAAAAAAATGTTTTGGCCGTCGGATTGGCAGCATACGCCTGGGATGGGTAGGAGGGAGCGGGCATGTGGACATCGAAATTTTGCTTGTTGAGTGTAAAATCGGCAGTACTGTTTGGTGAAAATATTAGGTGCAAATCAGTTTAAAAATCTGGAGCTGGAGTGTGAGATGCATACCGTACACGCTAGTTTCATAATTTTAACATAAACTAGTAGAGAGCTACTACTACCGCACGCTATACCATTAGGCGCCATTCCGATAGCATAGCTCCCCCTGACCTCCCTCTCTCTTGTCTTGAACCAACGCCGTCGCTCCCCTCCCCTTCCTCTCTCTTCTCCGGTGCCAGAGCAGCTCCTCCCCTGCCTCTACCACCGGCGACTGGCAACGATCTCGCTTGTGCCACCATCTCCTCCTTCCCTACCTCTACCCCCCCCCCCCCCGTCCAATTTAATATTTAGTGTACTACCCACTGCCCTCTATCGCCACCGAACCACTGCCTCCTTGGCCTCCCTCTATATCCAAGGGGCGCAGTGAACCCGTCATTGGTAGATCTAGGGTCAAATGTGAAAGAGGAAGAGTGGGTGGCACCGAAGTTGAAGGAGGAGAGAGAGGGGTGGCACCAAAATTGAAGGAGGAAGAGTGGTTGGCACCAAAGTTGAAGGAGGTAGAGAGGTGGCACCGAAGGTGGCCATCCGGTAGCCGGAGGCGACTGAATCCGAATCCAATGGTGGATTGATATACCATCAGAACGGTATACTGTTTTCTGGTATTTCTCAAATTATTAGGGAAAAACAAACTAACTAACTAACATTGTACCGTTGGCTAGCCTTCCAACGGGACATGATTTTATCATTAGATGAAGCCAACGAAGAGCCCCAAATCGTTCAATCAGTACATGTGCAGAGCTTCTCGACTTTACTCCTCACTTCTCTCAACTCCGTTGATGCCACTTCGTCCTCAAGCTTCCATTGCTCCAACGAATGCGGCCATGAGGTGCTTAGTGGTAGTGCAGTAGCAACGCATACCCACGGTGACAAGCGGCCACAAGGTGTAGGGAGAGTGGCAAGCCAAAACTACAGTTGCGGTGGCCCGGCAAGCACATGCCACGGGGGCGCATGGGGCGCTAGAGTTGGGTGGCACATGGGATGGTGAACGGTAGTGCAGCTGTGGCGGGCAATCACGGCAGTATGCGGCCCACTGGTATCCTCACTGTCAGAAAACTCTCTAATGGCTTCCCAAGGAAGGTGCCATGAACATAGTACTCTAATTTCTTATTCTCTTAATGATTTCTTTTGAAATTTTATTGAAACTTGTCTTACTTTTATGTGAAAATTGCCTGAACCTGTCTTGAAACTCGCTCAAAATTTACAAACTTGTTGAAACTTGAAGCTTGTTTTTTTAATACCCTTTTGAAACTTATTTTAGTTTTGAAACTTATTTTAGTTTTGAAACATGAAACTCATTTTTGAAGCTTGATGTTTCAGTTCTGAAACTATCTGGAACTTGATTGAAGCTCTCTAGAACTAGGTTACAACTTGGTTGAAACCCTTGCTCAAAATTTACGAACTTTGTTGAAACTATCTAAAACTCGAAGTTTGTTTTTTGAAACTTATTTTAGTTTTGAAACATGAAACTCATTTTTGAAGCTTGATGTTTCAGTTTTGAAACTATCTGGAATGTGATTGAAGATCTCTAAAACTAGGGTAAAACTTGGTTGAAACCCTTGCTTAAAATTTATGAACTTTGTTGAAACTATCTAAATCTTGAAGTTTGTTTTTTGAAACCCTTTTGAAACTTATTTTAGTTTTGAAACATGAAACTCATTTTTGAAGCTTGACATTTCAATTTTGAAAGTATCTGGAACGTGATTGAAGCATTCTGAAACTTATGGTGAAACTTGGTAGAAACCTTATCAAACTTTCTATTTTTAGTTTTGAAACATGAAACTCTTTTTTGAAGCTTGATGTTTCAGTTTTCAAACTTTGAATTTCAGCTTTGAAACTATCTGAAACATGATTGAAGCTCTCTGAAACTAGGGCAAAACTTGGTTGAAACCTTATGAAACTTGTTGTTTTTAGTTTCAAAACATGAAACTCTTTTTCAAAGATTGATGTTTTAGTTTTCAAACATTGAATTTAAGTTTTGAAACTATTTGGAACATGATTGAAGCTCTCTGAAATTGGGGTGAAACTTTAGCCAAAATATGAAACATGGCTGAAACTTGCTAAGTTGATATATTGTTGGAAACTTCTTTGTAAAATGAAACTTTGATATGTTTCAATTTTGACATATTGTAACTACTTTGTTAACCCTCAAAGACTTAAACTTTGATATGTTTCAAGTCCTAAAACCTGTTGATAGGCCAATGCAGAGGAGGACGTCAATGGATCTCACACTTATGGTCTCTTGGATGTTGACAGGTTCCCATGCGTGCAGAGGAAGATGACGACCATCATCCATAGAGGAGGACATTGATGGGTCTCATGCTCGTAGATGATGATTGGCTATCTTGCACGCTCGCATGTACGAGGACGATGACAAGGCCTCACACTTGCGGAGGGAGGCAACTAGCTCAACGAACTTAGCAAGGAAGGTGTGTGCGAGATCGTCTTATTAAAATAGATCCACAGCTGAGACCTATCCCGTTGAGATGTCTCTTGATAGTATACCGTGCGCTAGTTGCACTTAAAAAATTGTTGAGTTTCAATGTAAGGGTAGAGTTTCCATTAGCTAGGAGAAAAGGTTGGTACATGGTGCAAATGGTGTTTCGGATGAAATGTAGTTCAATGTTAACTTAGCTAGTTCGTAGAGCAACGACTAAGATCTAGAGTGATAAGTTGATTATTCTTTTGAATCCTCCTTCATATGATCCTCTCACTTTTTGGTTTTTCACCTTCATCTCTCTTGGTTTTGTTGAGTTCTTCAAATCCCGCATTCTACCCATGGACATCCCCTTGTGAGAGACCATGTACAAGGTCTAGTATATGTTTGTGATGAATAATTAGTATTTTAGTTGAGTTGAATTTGGATTTGTAAAATTTTCAGAAAATTAAATTTCCAATTTTAGTTGTTAGGGTTCGGTCGGTCGCCATGGGGTCAACGGGCGGACCAGTAGATGACTAGCGGTCTGACCACTATGGGGCGAGCAGTTAGACCGGCCATGGACCTTTGAAAAATTAAATACCAAACACTTGTGTAGACTTGTTTGGGGATGAGTTTGCACTTAGTGCCACTGGAATTGAAAACTAGAACTGAAACTAGATAGAGTTTAATCAAAATTCTAGAGATAGTGTTTTCTGATGCAGTTAAGCTATCAGACTAGCCAGTGGCCAGTATTTTGATCGGGGCGGTCTGACGGACATGGTGTTGACAGTCAGACTAGCCCCATCGGTTTGATCGGCCTGGTAATGGTAGTCAAACTAGCTGTTGGCAAATTGTCTTGGCCAAGTTATGATCAATGGTAATTGAGTGTGTGCGTGGCATAGGTGCCATGGATTAGTTGTGTGTATTGCACGATGTATGATTTTGACTAACATGAGTCAAATGCATGGAATTTTTGCTCGAGATGGTTGCTTGATCTTTGAATGTGTAGGTTGCTTAGAGAACATTAGTAGTCGATAACATTGGATTGGGACTAGACGGGGGAGCTAAGGTAAATGTAGTCGTGTAAATTCGAGTAAGGTTACATGGCTCAAGCGAGAAGCACAATGAAGATAAAAATTATGAAGAGGCGAGTTGGTGCATGATGTGCGTCAAGTGACGAGGCCAATGCTCATAGAGACGGTTCGGGGGAGACTAAATGTGTGAAGACATGACGACTGGTCATTAGACACTACGAGCTATGTGTCAAAGTATGTGAAAATGCTTGAGGTGAAGGTGAAGACGGAGTTAAGGAAAGGTGCTCAAAAGCTTTGTTAGGGGTATTTTGGTATTTGGCCATATACCGAGTTGGTGTCTTGATCAAAACCACGGCGCAAGGAGGTAAAAAGAAGAAATGGATTAGGTCAAGGTGAGCAGTAAATAACAAGTGGATCAATCGCTAAATAGTTAGCGGGCTGAGTCTTGTAAATGCTTTGAGAAGCATATGTGATTCTATAAAACTCATGTTAGTAGGGTTGACGGATTTCTCTAGTAGGCTTAATGGTTGGATCCATTAGAGTTGTTGCTATTTATTAAGAGGGGAGGAGAGGAGGTGGAGAGTGGGGGATTCTTGGTTTTAGGTTTTGTTCTACCACCTTGTCTCGTTCTATGGTTGTGAGAGAGAAAAATTGAGAGGGGAGAGTGATAGTTTGGCTGCACCTTGGAATCATCTATGAGTATGTAAACTTCATCATTCACTAGTAATAAATCAAAGCTTTGACTCAATCATGTTTCTGTTTGCGTTCTTACTTGATTTTGTTTGTTTTTGAGCTAGATTTATGATTTCGTATTCGTGGATGTTCTAACCCAAACTCTTGTTAGGACATGTAAGAATAGATCTAGAATATCTCGTACCTTAGATCCTCACAAGTAAGAAGTAATTTGAGTTTTAGAGTTTTGGTATATTTGATTCTCTTAAATTCAGTGAACCCAAGCCTAAGAACTTTGTGATTTTTTTACTGGTTCATGTTCCTAATGCCTTGAACAAGTCTCGTGCAAAACTTGAAAATGTTTTGATGAGAATTTAGTAAGTTTTTGATATTTGAGTTTTATTCTGAGAGGTTTCAGATCTAGGAATAGAGAACCGGTCAGACTGGCCCTAAACCTACAGTCATACCAACCTCAACGGTCGACCGCCATTGCACTTGTGGTTAGATCGAGCTCATTAGTCAAACCGACAAATCCATGGCGGTCTAACCGGCCTTGTGTTGTTGTGGCTGATTTTATTGCCTTAGGTTCCAATCGTATTTTGCTTAGTCTAGTTGTGTGATCAGAACTTGGTGAGTATCATTATCACTTAGTGAAGATTTTAAATACCTTTGGAATAAAAAGTTTTAGGAATCATTCACCTCTCTGATTGCCGACATCAGTCCTCCACATTATGTGCCTCCAATTTGCAACTTTGACATCTCCTATGAGGTAGCTCGACAACAATCATTAGAAGTCTTGTGGCCAAGCCACTGGAGGCAAAATTGACTTCAACAAATTCTTCAGCTCCGAGATCGTTTGGTTTCATGAGTTCAGCTGCGCAAAATATTAATTAGGACTTATATGGAAGGAGGTTATTGGATTTCTGTGAAAACTAAGGGGTTGATATGGCTTTCCTATTTTCTATAACTAATGTTGCTGTAACCACATTTGGACATTGTTAAACCAGTGTGTGTATGGTTTACACTCGTAGTTTAATTACTTCATGACCTATTCACCTTTTCTATGTTCATATTGACTGTGACTGGTAGTTTTTAATTGAAAATAAATAGTAGTTACTGAAAGAAGTAGCTTTTAGAAGGAAAAGGTGAGCGATGGGAAAAGTATGAGAGAGATACATGCGCAACATAGAAGCAAAAGGAGTAAGGTATGTGATGCACCCATGACCTCATATCTTATCTCTAGAGCTAAATGGAAGCGGGAGGAATGAAAAAACAGCTTTAAGAATTGAATATTTATATTAGTTTTAGACTTCTCTGAGCAAAGCAGAAATCGATATGGCTATAATATTTTAGATAGAGAAGCCTAACAATTTTGTTTGCAAGGTTGTGAGCCATCTGTTCATAGATGTATTAATTATTATTTTTTGAAGGGCTGGCCAGGAGGCGTGGATGAGCATGGGACGTGCTGTTCTAAGTTCTTAGCACAATCTCACCAATGTACCATGTCTGCCACTAGCAGAGAGCTTCTGCTTTCGAGGGGGGAAAAGAGACATTCCATTACCACGTCAAATTCAGCAACCTTGGGGAATTGAGTGATAGTACAGCTTTAGCTCACGCCCTCTCGATCAAAGGAATGTCTCTTAGCAAAGTTCAGAAAAGAAGAAATGTTTGAAGCAAATTAAAAGGCTACCTTGATGCTAATGAGGCCTTGGAGTAGTACATTAGTTTATTCCGCACTATGGTTGTGTCGAAACGTGTCACATAGCATCAACATCAACGACTTCTTTTCTTGCATTTTGGCGGGGTTTTTTCACGTATGCTTAGATTTTAACTTAGATTACTACAATAACTAGTTTTTAAATAAAATATTATTTTAAGATGAGATCTATAGAAATATTATAGTAGATACTGTATCAAGTTCAGCTATATCGGCCAGAAATATTATAGTAGACACTGTATCAAGTTCAGCTATATCGGCCAAAATCATATACGATTATTTTCCTCTACGTACTGTCTCTCACGAACAGACATAATTTAAAAACTATAAGTCAAAAACTAAAGCCATAGCCTCCTGCTCCAAGTGACTTATAAACCGAAGCTTATGGCTTATTTTATAGTTGTTGTTGGTTTATTCTATGTAATTAAATATAAAAAATATTATATCAATATAAATAATGCAAAACAATAAAGGAACAAAAGAAAAAGCTTAAAAAAATTAAAAAGTCAGAAAAAGACAATAAGCTGGAAGCTAAAGATGTTTGTCCATGGTTCATGAATTGGTGAAAACTTATCAGTTCCCTCCAGTTCTAGCCAAACGTTAGAGACGTGATAAGACATTCGTTACCAGGATCCATATGTTTCGTGAGGCTAAAAACCGTAAGGAAATATTGGGAGTTGATAAATATTATTTGGATTTTTTTTTTCAAATTATCATCTAGATTTATGATCATTAGATCAGATATTCAACAGCTATGAATTCTTCATCCTCTAGAAAAATCTCCATCCAAAAAAAAGACCATTAAATCTTTAATCTAACAATTAAAAATCTAAATAATTATTTAAAAGAAAATATCTAGATAATAGCTAGACAGTTCTAAAAATATTTTCTTGACAGTTACCCGATAGATGGGCAAATATCCTCAATAGTAAGCTAACAAGGAAATAAAAATTTATTGACTCGTCATTGCCAAAAAAAAAATATCTCTTGACAGTAATCCTGTGGACCTGCAAGTAAAAATGGTGGCCGCCACAAAACATCTGGTTTTTTTACATTACATCTTGTTTTAACACAAAGTATCACTCTATAGATGATTAGGGAGCATTCGAAATAGCGATGGTTTCTGGTTGAAATTTTACTGTATCTAGCTTATTTTACTGTAGCTGAGTTAGTTTATTAGGCATAATTAAATTTAAAAAATTAAAAATAGAAAAAATATATTAGTCCATCACAGACAATGCAAAAGAATACAGGAAAAAAATGCAAAAAAAAAAGCTTTAAAAATCTAAAAAAATTCAGAAAAAACGATATTACTGAATAGTGAAAAAAACAGAAGCTAGAAGTAGAAATTAAAAAAAACTAAAATGAGCGGGACCTTAAGTCCCAGTTGTATCACTATAGATGATCCCAACCAATTCCGTCTAATCCTAGCCATAGCGGTAAGAGACACCACCTCGGTTGTGTATTTATATTTTGTCCAGTTCTTTTAGGCATGTTTCAAACTTTATGGTCAGAATCCAAAAACTGTTTGAAATACGTTGAGTTTTTAACATAGCTTTTTTTCTTTTTCTTTGTATTATCTATTAAGATATAATGATACTTTTTATTTTTTTTAATTAAATATCTTTAAAAAAATTAACAACCGCTACAATGTTATTTTAGGGGAAAAAAAACCACAACACTGTCTAACAGGACCTTAGGAATACGAAAGCTAGCTTTTCTTAACAATAAAAGTTTATGATACGATCATCGCAAGGTTGGGAGCAAAAAAAACCGAGTGAGGCTTATAAAACACTACTCTTGCGCAGGTTGAAATGCATACTTCGCACATCGATCAATGGGCCGTATTGTTAGCACTACTTCGCACAAACTTAAAACAAAACCGAGCGACTTCAGCCAAAGCGGAAGAACATCACAAACTTGGCATTCCTATTTCCCCTCTCTTTATTTTCTGCTACCTAAGGTCCTGTGCAAAATGCTGCAAGCGTAAAAGCTATCTTAAAGATCATTAGAAAAAGGCTGGGAGAACAGTTATAAAGCGAATCATCGTTCCAGGGTCGAAGTATATTCATCTCTGCCCCCACAAAAAAGAGAAAAAGGAAAAAAAGAAGCCAAATACAAAAGCCATTGCAAAGTTCATGTTCACATCGACCAATTCTCTCTCTCTCTCTCTCTCTCTCTCTCTTTTTCCAAAATAAAGACACGCCAATAGATTACAGCAGAGAGGAGTACCCTGAAACGCAAAGCTCATCTAATTTCTGGCGATTAAAGGTCTGATCTCCCATCACGCGCTGCTCTTCTTTTTACCTGGAAAGAAAAGAAAAAGGGAGAGTGCATCAAGTACTTGTGAAGACAGGGCATCTACTGTGCTTAAGCCTATACACTTTTGGTCAAAACCGGCCGTAGACGTAGAATGAGAGTGAAAGGCTCAAAAACGATCCATTGCTGTGAAGAGAAGGAAAGGAAAAGTCACCAGGTGCCTAGAGAATTTCACGACAATCCTAGAGAAAAATGTACTGTTTCCTAAACTGAATTAAGAGTTTCCGTGTTCTAAATAGACCGTTAATTGTTGTGCAGCAGTAATCCACTTATTTTCATCACAGCATTCTTTAATTGGGGGAGGGCACGGCTCTAACATTGTCAATGTGTTGCCGTCTCAGTGAAATGAGAGATGAAATGATAGATCTATGTACAAAGAGCGTGCACGGACTCGTGCTAAGGTGACAAATTGGGACGCTTGGAATAACGAAAGCTTATTTTTTACTGTAACTGAGTTGGCTCATTTGGCATAATTAAATTTAAAAAAATAAAAATAAAAAATATATTAGCTCATCACGGACAATGCAAAAGAATATGAGAAAAAAAGAAAGGGCAAAAAAACCCAAAAAATCTAAAAAAAACTAGAAAAGGACGAAATTACTGAATAGTGAAAAAAAGAAGCAGAAGCTGACTTTAACCCAAAATGATCGGGGCCAAAAAATATACGACGATCATATCAGAGTGTCATGTGTATGCATACATGCATATTTGCGTGCGGATCAACAATGTGTGCAAATGAACGCATTGCGACGGAGGATGACAGATGGGCCCAGAAAATTTGATCTCATTGGAAGGTTTATGCATTTAGAATTCCACTTATGTCTTATGGCTTATGATACAGTAACAGTTTTCAAATGGTGCATTTTTTAAGACGGGATCAACAAAAAAATTATAGTAAAAAGTGTACTGAGTTTAATTATACCGGCCAAAATCGCATGCGACTATTTTTCTCTACGTACTGCCTCACGCGAATAGTCAGAATTTAAAAATTTAAGCCATAAACCACAGCCCAAAAGAACCCACCTGAAATCATTGTACGTATGATTGAGTATAGCGGGTCAGAGGGATAAATGACTTTTAAAGTATTCCTCCAAATATCAAATCAAAGCCCTAAACCAAGGAATGCAAAACTATAGAAATCCAAACCCTCACCGGTCAGACCTCAAATTGCAATCGATCAGACCGGAAAATGGAGCCGGTCAGACCTCCAATTCAATGGCAGTCAGACCTCTGGAGAATAGCAGTCATACCTCTATGTACTATAAAAATAGGCGAATGAATAGTAATTTAGTTCTATTTCAAATCCTAAAATCCACGTAACTTTTTATCCGATGATTCAAATAATATGAAACTTAACATGCACCTTCTCTAAGATGTTACGAACCAATTTTAATCAATCAGTAAATGATATGTACTTGACTCTCAATTAGTAAACCAGATGCATGGATATACGTCATGACTAACCTTTACATGGACACACCATAACTAACACATGCACGGACTCTCACTGTGACTAACAACTAAAACCATATAACAACCTCAACTAAACTAGGTATACATGTCGGACTTATATTACGGTACGAAGAGAGGGGGTAGTTAATTTGTTCCCTCCCAATCACTCTGCCTTGATGAGGTTGCGCTCAAAAGAGTTTTTTTTAGCTTTAGTTTTTTTTCACTATTCAGTAATTTCGTCTTTTTCTGATTTTTTTAGATATTTTGAGCTTTTTATATTTTCTTTTTTTTCTCGTATTCCTTTGCATTGTCCGTGATAGGCTAACACATTTTTTCTATTTTTATATTTTTTAAAAAATTTAATTATGCCTATAAACCAATTCAGCTACAGTAAAAATAAGGTAGCTACAATAAAATTTCAACCAAAAACTAGAAATCATCGCTACTCCGAACGGCCCCTGATGGATTAACAGGTGACAGCCCCTCGACGAGAGGGAGCAATGATTTCACATATGTACCAACCAATTAACAACAACACAGTAATATAACTCATGTTATTTGCTGAATCATGTACTACATGCAAGTGGAGATGGCACGGTGCATGGCGCCTGCTGGCCGTTCAAAACAAGGAGCAGCTAGGATCGCCGTCGCCTACCCCGCAACGCACGGATAGCACCACTGCCGCTGCATGCTGGCATAAACGAGAGGGAGGGGACACAAAACACTTTCGCATGCATTAACACAAAGGGGAAGGCCCCTGCTGCTCCTGCCGATCGAGAAAACAAAGGCATCTCTAAACGCAGAGGAAGAGAAAGGGTTCGTGCATGCATGGCAGATCGCCGAACGAGAGAAAGAGAGAGAGAGGATGCAGGGAGAGGGAGCAAAGCCTGACGCGGCTATGCAAAGCCACAGCGGCATCCACCAGCCTCGATAAAGAGACAAACCCTCCGCTGAAAAGCCAGTACCCTCTCCCTCCTCAGGCTCAGGGAAGAACATACTCCTACGTGGATGAGAGAGAGAGAGACAGTGTGGTGCATGGAGCTAGGTAGCAAGTAGTAGCCACCACAATATATATACTTACAAAGAGAAAGAAAAGCAGCCACAGAAGAGGGCAGCAGCACCAGCTACTCAGCTAGCTAGGCACATACACAACACAGACATAGCCTAAAACTGAGAGAGAGAGAGAGAGAGAGAGAGAGAGTACTGTACTGCACTAGCGAGCATACCACACATTGCCTTCTCTTCCAACGTATAGAAAATAGAGGCAAGAAAAGGTGGTGGTGAGCTGCGAGGGAAGAAGCAAGAAGGAAGTGAGAGAGAAAGAGGAGGCTGGTTCTTCGGGGGAGGGGTGTGGGGGTGGTGGGTGAGGTGAGGGATGCGCGCGGGGGCCTACACCATCCACCAGTCGCTGACCGCCGAGGCGGCCGCGGTGCTCAAGCTCGCGCTGGGCCTCGCGCGCCGGCGCGGCCATGCGCAGGTCACGCCTCTGCACGTCGCATTCACGCTGCTGAGCTCCGCGTGCTCGCCGCCGCCGCTCGCGTGCTCGGCGGCGGCGGGGGCCGCGGCGTACGGGCTGCTCAAGCGCGCGTGCCTGCGCTCGCACCCGACGGCCGCGGGGTCGCCGGCCGCGCACCACCCGCTCCAGTGCCGCGCGCTCGAGCTCTGCTTCAACGTCGCGCTCAACCGGCTGCCCACCTCCGCGCCGCACTCGCCGCCGCCGCCGTCGTCCGGGGCGTCCCCGGCGCCCTTCGCGTCGTCGCTCATCCAGCCCAACCCGACGCTGTCCAACGCGCTCGTCGCCGCGCTCAAGCGCGCGCAGGCCAACCAGCGCCGCGGCTGCGTCGAGCTCCAGCAGCAGCCGCCCCCGCCAGCCACGGCGCAGCAGCATGGCGCACAGCAGCAGCAGCAGCCGCTCCTCGCCATCAAGGTAGAGCTCGACCAGCTCATCATCTCCATTCTCGATGACCCCAGCGTGAGCCGGGTGATGCGGGAGGCCGGCTTCTCCAGCGCCACCGTCAAGAGCAACCTCGAGGAGGAGAGCGCGCTCATGATGTCCTCCTCCTCCTCCCCTTCTCCGCCGGTCATCCCTCCCCACTTCTTCCTTGACCCCAGCATTGGCGGCTGCGGCATCGGCGGCAACAGTGGTGGCTTCGGGCTGTGGCCGGCCCAGTTCTTGAGCTCGCCGGGAGTGTCTGTTCCGTCCTGCAAGGAAGACGTCCGGGCGGTCTTGGAGGTGATGGTGCGGAAGCAGGGGAGGAGGACCAACCCCGTGGTCGTCGGCGATTCGGTGTCAATGGCCGAAGCCGTCGCCGGCGAGCTGCTGCGGCGGCTAGAGCTCGGCGACGTCCCTGAGGAGCTCGCCGGCGCGCACCTCCTCAAGCTGCAGCTCTCCTACGTCCACGTCCGGCTCATGAGCCGCGCCGACGTGGACGCGAAGGCCACCGAGCTACGCCGCAGCGTGGACGCGGTCCAGCGCGGCGGCCTGATCGTCTACGTCGGCGACCTGCGGTGGGCGGTCGACGAGGAGCCCACCGCCACCGGCGGCGACCAGACCGCCTCTTCGTACAGCCCCGTCGAGCACATCGTCGCCGAGCTCGGCCGCCTCCTCGGCGACCTCCGCGCCAGCTCGCCGCCACGCGGCCGCGTCTGGCTCGTGGCCACGGCCAGCTACCAGACCTACATGCGGTGCCAGCACCGGCGCCGGCGGCCGTCGCTGGAGTCCGCTTGGGCCCTGCAGGCCGTCGTGGTCCCCACCGGCAGCGGCACTGGCCTGGCCCTCAACAACCTCCACTCCTCTGCAAGGTGAGCAACCAAACCATCCAAGAAACCTGCCTAGCTCCCCTATAGTACTACTAGACTAGACTATTACTATTCTCTTCTCCTGCCTGTGTCTTTGTCTGTGTAACTGTGTTGCCTTCTCTTCTTGTTCTCTTGCTGCTCAGTGCTCACTGTTGCATGCAGCCTTGCTTGCTGAGTGATGTGGTTGCTGTTTGGAACAAACACAAGGACCACTTGGTCAGTTCAGATCAGATGTTGCAAGAAGAAGCTCTCTCTCTCTCTCTCTCCATCTATCTACACTAGTTTCTGTAGCCTACTAGATTGAAAGTCTGAAACCATTTTATGACATTAATGAGGAGCTCCAGCTTCTTGCCATGTGAAATTAACCATGCGAGCTTTGCAGCCCTGAAGATAGTAGTAGAAACTTAGGTGCAGAGAGGAAGAAAAAAAGTGTTGCTGTTGGGGAATGTGCAGAGATTCCATCTGAGCTGATCAGTTTCTGCCCGCATGCTCGCTAAGAGTGGCTCCCTTTTGGTACACCAACGTAGTAGGTGGATTGGAACGCGTCAGTCTGATCTGATCCTGTTGCCCTTTTCCTTGCAATGATGCACCTTTCATGCAATGCACAATCATGCAATGCACAAGATCAATCACATTTGCGATTTGTGTAGGGGGAAAAAAATCAAATCAGATATGTTTGGCCGCAATCATGTTCTCGTGATTCTTTTCCCCTGTTCTTGGCTATCTTGGTCAACAACAAAATCCATGGCACTAATCAGAGGCTTCTCTGCTTGCCTCTAGAAGAAAAATCTGCAGGAACTTACACAAATGTTTGAAATTTTTTTCGAACTTTGAAATGTTTGCCTGCTCATTTTGTGTGTGGCAGTAGAAACTTTGTCATGGTTTTGTACTGTTATAGAGTACTAGTGTGCATGTGCTTAAACATGGTTTTGCTTGTCCTTGCTGTTCCCATGTCCAGCAATAAGACAGAACCAGTGCAGCAGGCCATGGCGACCAAGCAGCAGCAGCTCGCACGGAGTCCTTTCGCAATGGCCTCAGAGCCAATGGCGTTCGCGGCAGGAGGCGAGCAAGAAGACAAGCTGGTGCTGTGCACCGAGTGCAGCAGGAACTACGAGAGGGAGGCGTCCGTCGTGAAGGCAGAGGCTGACGCAGAGGGCCCGCTTGTCGGTCTCCCCGTCTGGCTGGTGCCGGACAAGCCACCGGCTGGCCAAACGTCACACATGGTAAGAGATACAGAGAGATAAATCAGAGGCGTGACACAACAAGATCATGACCTAATGGAGTTTTCTTCTCCTTTTTTTGGTGATTTAGGACAAGAATTTGATCGAGCTGAAGAGGAAATGGAGCAGGCTGTGCAGAAAGCTTCACCTGTGTAGCAGCCACATTGATCCATGCTCTGCGCCTTCCTTTGGTGCTGGACTAGCTGCTTCTCCAAGCCCATGGTGGTCTAGCTCTTGCCTGTTGCCGAGCAGCCAGAGCAAGCCAAGCATTGCATGGTTCTTGGGCTCGGAGGGGTTGATGGAGCATGGCAAGACCAGGAGCCAGTGGTCGCCGCCGTCGCCATCGCCTCGTCGGGGCCTGAGCTCGCTGATGGAGCCGGAATGCCAGGGCGTGAGGACAATGCTTGCCCTTGGCAGACTCCCACGCTCGGACTCGGCGACGTCCGGCGGCCGTGCTCTGGGGACCGATGGCTCCGCGCATGAGCTGGAGCGGCGGCTGCGCAGGAACGTCGCGTGGCAGCCCGACGCTGTTGCGGAGATTGTCGAGGCGGTTGCTGACTGCCGGAGCTATGGGAGGAAGGGCGTCTGGCTGTTCTTGAAGGGGAGCGACCACGCCGCCAAGCGACGGGTGGCGATGGTGATCGCCGAGACGCACTGCGGCTCCGCTGATCAGATCATCTCCGCCGATCCGAAGAAGTTCGGCTGTGCAGAGGATTTCTGTTCTGATGTCTTAAGGGAGTGCAAAATCGGTGGCAAGAAGTTCGTGCTCGTCGTCGACGACGTTGAGCACGCGCCGCAGGACGTCGTCGAATGTCTCGTGGCAGCATCGAAGAGTGGTTTTTTCAAGGACAAATTTGGCCAAGAACTCGATCTCTCTGAATCCATCGTCATCTTGACAACATCACAGTTTGCCAATGGTGTCAGCAATGTGATCAGCCTACGTCTGTGGACGTCGGAGAAGTCGTCGTCCGGCGACCTTAAGAGGAAGACGGACATCGGGACACCACCGAGGGAATGCAAGCGGCCACGTCACAGCACCGGCTGCGTCCTCGACCTCAACCTCTACGCCGAGGACGACATAGGCGACAACGGCGACGAGGAGGAGGCCGTTCCCAGTGATATCACCCACGAAGGCGACTCCAGCGAGCACGGCCACTCGCACCCGCGCTGCCTCCTCGAGTCCATCGCCACCCGCGTCCTCACCCTCGACGGCGATCACCTGGCCGTGGCCACCATCCATGCGAGGCTCAACGGGGCACCCGACCGAGAGGTGCGCGTCGATGACGAGGCGGTGGAGGCGCTCGCCGCGGCGTCAGGACACTTCCTTGACGAGGTGTTGGAGAGGTGGGTGGAGGAGGTGTTCGAACCAGCGGCGGCAACGGTCAAAGATGGCGGGAAGGTGGTGGTGTTGGGGGTGGGGCCCGGTGTTGGGGCCCAGGAGCCAGGGTTCATGGGCTCGGTCCTTCCAAGCAGGGTCCATGTGGACTGAGCTCACCAATTTTTGCTGCCCTTTTGATGTACCGTCCTTAGTTTAGTACTTTCTTGTATGTCCAAAAAAAAGAGTTTTTTAGGGTCCTTGGAAGATATGTGAGACATCCAGTTCATTATGGTCCAACAGTCCAACGCCTGCGTATCGTAGTACTGGTGGTACTGTTTCGTGTGCCACTGATCAATGTGTGGAGGCACCAAGTCTGGAAGGGCATGGAGGTAATTTTATCCCTTGTTTCTTCTCAATCCTATCTGCGCTTGGATTCTTTTGGACTGTAACTGTGACTTTTAATTTATGATTTTTGAATTATGATTGTTCGCTGGATACAGTACATAGAGGATATAGCAGAACTCACTACAGTGTCTACTATAATCTACCTGTAGTCAGCGATGTTGGGAATGAAGAAGCTAGGATGTACGAGCAGCTGCTCATCCTGAGGTGCCATGATCGGTAACAGATTGGACACCTAATCCGAAAAGAGATACACAAGGGTTTACAAACCATGCAATACCGATCATGCCCTTACTAAATTAACAAACATATTTTATTGGTACCTCTTTAGAAGATATGAGATATTGTTATCTTATGTACCTTTCTAAGGACTGTAAAAAAAACTCAAAAAAAAATTGTGGACTAGAAATGAAGAGTTCGGGTTTAATTTATGAAAAAAAATCATTTTTCAATCTTCAACTATGACCTCGACCCGATTTTCATCCCTCAACTCCAAGACCATCTGAAACGCTACCCTAAACTAACAAAACCAAGTCATTTAACACCCTACCCATTCCAACTCAGTTTTGTAAGGAAAATTGAGGTCTTTTTTGGGTTGTAGATTTATCAAGAACAAATTGAGATAAGCAACTGTCGGCACCATGGCGCTAGCCATCGTGCCTGTGTCACCACCAGCTATTGCCGCAGCTCCGATCCTACTCCCATCTGATGCTCACTTTCTATTCCACACCTCGCGTTCACTTTCTAGAGAAGCGGCATATGGGGCGCCCTTACTCGTTGAACAACCTTAGGGGTCACTCAGTTTGGTGATGGCTTATGGTTTTTTCACTGTAACTAATAGTGGTTTATTTGCCATAAATAGATTTAAAAATAATTAAAAATAGAAACAATATGTCAGTCCATCACGGACAATACAAAGGAATACGGGAAAAAGGCAAAAAGCCCCCTAAAAGCCAAAAAGTTAGAAAAAATAAAATTAAGAAATAGTGAATTAAAAGCAAGAAACTAAAAGCCATCGCCAAAACAAGTAGGGCCTTAGTAATCTGTCTAAAAACTAGTTGCCACCATAGTAGAGCAGGATTAGGACAATGTTTTAACCATAGTGACAAATGTGCAATAGAACTAGGTATAGGGCATGTTCATATTGGTTTCTGCTTCTGACTTCTGCTTTCAGAAGCAGAAGCCAATATGAATAACTTATCTTCTAAAGCTGCTTCTATCAATTACTATTTTTCACTTTCACATATTGTAACATACTTTATATTTTATTATATCATAATTTCGTAAGTTGCATTACGGTCCAAATATTGTAGTGCATTTCATCGTACCATTTTTCTTACATAACATACTACTATTTATCAGCCGCTTTTATTAGCTACTACTATTCATTAGCCGTACCCAAAAACCATTAGCAAAAGCCAATATGAACAGGCCTTAGTATAGTTGGGGTTCAGAAAAACCGTCAATTTTTCTTGTTGGTTTTGCAAAGCCCAGTTCAAGAGCATAGCCCCTTGGTTCTCATCTTCTTCCTAAAATATACATATTATGACTTAGATTCCAAACATCAAAGATTGAAAAAAAATCAAATTTAAAATTCAAAAAATAAAACTGGGTCGATTTTCATAACTAGTCTGGTTCTGGTTTTTGGCTCTAAGATGAGAACTGAAACTGGGGCATAGGGTATATTCTTTTGTGATACGGTTTATGGCTTGTGGCTTCGGCTTGTGGTTTTTGATTTATTCGTGGGAGAGAGTACGAAGTAACAGAAATTTATGTACTGTTTTAACCGATATAAATGAAGTTGCTATACTATATATTACAATTAACTTGTTGATATCACCTTAAAAAAATACTCTATTTGAAAGTTAGTTACTATAAAAAAAGCCGAAAATCAGTTTTTAGAAACTAAAAAAAGGAGACCTATAGTGTCTTAGGCCATATGTAATGTGGTGGAAAACCGGTGCTAGTAAGAGAGAGGATGATGCACCGGTGCTGCACACTATAGGGAGAGGTGCTAGGAGGGAGATTGCTAGAAACAAAGAAAGTAAATGTATCAGTGGCAACAACTTAAAAAATTCTTGGTGGCCCACCTGTCAACCTATATAGCAATACACTAGAGATTGATGCATGCAGTGCAAAAGTTTTTTTATATTTTAACGTGTGATAGGTCTCACTAAAAGGTAAAAGATGGTGCTAACCATTGTAGTAAAAAAAGTAAATGTGGCACCTGAGGGATATGGCTGTAGGGTGGTAAATGTGGCACCACTCGACTTGAACATGGCCCTAGTAGACCTCTAAAGTCTTCTCAGGATCTTGTATGCTTGTATAATGACGTGTTCTAGATTTGCACGTCACCGTCGGTCAGCTCCATCAGCCTGATCGCGACGTAGAATTTTACTCCGATTGTACTTACTTACATGCTCTTTCAAGTGTTCATTACAGTCAAGCTCCATATCCAAGAAAAATGCAGCCAAGCTGCAAAAAAAAAAAATTGCGAGTTTTCAAACACCAACAGGAGCTTTATCAATCACGAGCGGTGTTACAATATGCAGGAATGCATCATCTAATCAAAGAATTAATTAGGCGTTGCGCTGAGCCAGATACACCCAGGACTAGTTTCAGAAGCTTGCTCTGCTTTGCCGGTAGGTGAGCATCAACCGTCGCTCCTCTGCAAGATTTCTCAGCAAGAACACGAGAGAGAGGAGAGCGCATCTCTGCATTTGGCATCTTGTATGTGGTGGTGGATGAACGTGATGGGGAGGGGGGAGCCGGGAGCATGATCGTTGACGGCGACGGGAAAGAATATCGCTGGTTCCGATGCGTACAAGAAAGCAGAGGGGGAGAAAACAAACGCCCCCCTGACGGACTGACCCTTGTGTTTCTTCTCGTTTCACTTTCTTCCTTCTTTTTCCTCCTTGGATTCACCCCTCTCTCTCTCTCACTCACCAGTCACCACCGTAGGGACGATGCAGATGCTTTGCTTTTCTCTTTCCTCTGCGGCTGCTTTGGTCGCATGCACGCTGCAAAAGACCGCCTTGCCTTGCCTTGGGCGAACCGCCGCCTGTGGAAGGTGAAACCCTACCCCCTGCGGCCATTGCGTCCTCCATGGCACCGCTAGTGCAGGGGAGGCCTGCGTGCGATTTGGACCGTCGGATTACGCCACCAATGGATGAGGTGCTGAGTGCTGGTTTTGTTCTTTTTAGCTTATGATTTTCTCCGAATAAATTATGGATGGTTTCTTCGCACCTGTGTTAAGCCAGACATTGTATCTATTGTTTGCAGCTTATGACTTATCGGTGTACAGATACTAAGTACGTGGGTTCATTTCACCTGCGACTTATAGCTTACAGTTACGGTTTATGATTTTTAGTTTTAGCATGTATATTTATGTGAATGAATCAAATGGCCTTTTAAGTGTTTCTTGGGAGAGGCCAAAGCGTCGTGGAAACCCTAAATTCCATGTACAATCAATGCACAGTTGCAGGCACAGCCTACCCAGGCTTTTTTTTTTCTTTTTGGAAAAAGAAGGCAAAATCCGTTCTTTTCCCCTGCGGGGCTTCTGATGGCTTTGGTCTCCCTGCCGAACTTTGGGGCCTTTTCATGGCACTCTTAAGGAAGATCGATCTCGGCATGGTCGTTGTTCGGCACGGGAAAGAGGAGAGCTCACCTTTCCCCTTTTTGCAGTTCGATTTTAACGCGTGCATTAGCAACAATTCGACGCAGAAAGAGGCCAATCAGAAAAGCTCCCTTTCTGTAAGCAGAACCATATCTCCCCTGCCTTTTCACCTTTGTATTCTCTTCTTTTTTTTCTCCAAATACTGCGTTTCTTTAATCTAGTATAAGGATTAACAAGGATCAGATGGGATGGGATCATTTACCATGCTTCAAACCAGGTTCAACCAAAGAAACAAGCTGCCAGGCCTTTTTTTTTTAAAAAAAAGAAGGCCTGTTCAGGACCTAATGGGCACTGTTTGATACTCTCTTTTTCTCGTGGAATGTATGTTTTTACTTCAATATCAAATCGTGAAAAGGAACATTTCTGAAATTTTGAAAGTTTTAAAAGCAGTATTTCTGGTTAAACATGTTTCTTACCCTGCTTGAAACCACAGGCAATCCATCATCTTACCAGGCTGTGAACTGTTTAGTGTGGACATCCATCGTCACATCAATCAACTTAACATCTCACTCCCATGTAGAATAAAGCGCCAGCAGAGCATGTTTCACACATCAATTCCCCCTACAAAGTGCAAGCTCAAAAGTGCAGAACTGAACAAAAGCACAACAAACGTCCATCTGGTTGTCTTGTTTAAGTGAACATCCTGCTTGTCAGGTTAACAGTTCTTCTCAGAAAGTGAAAGGAACACAACAGTTCATAAGCAGTGCCCTTGGCAAACAAAAAACATGGAGGAGCTCAAATATTGTTATTATAGCTATTGGCAGGGCTTGTTTCGACAACAGATACGATTGTTTGCATACTCCTTCAAACAATTAGTGTAGACAGGCCAACTCTGCCCAGAAGCTTATGAAAGAATGGATTTTGACATGTGTAACACCACAAGGGACAAAGGACGGATACAAACTACTGTACAAAGAATCCTGTCCAGCGAACTTAGCTCAAAATGGTAGAAAGATAGAAACTCTACAGTGTGTGTTAACAAGGAGACTCGCCGGGATGGCAGCGACTGGTTTTCCTGCCGCCATGTTTTAGAATTTAACTCTGCACAGGATGGAACTTCTAATTGAGTAATGAGCCGTCATCAGAAGTGGTTTCATGCGAAGGCTGAGGATACTGCAAACCATCCCTAGGTATGTAGTCTGATCTTTTGATTATCGAACGCCTCACTTACTCGTATTTTGTATTCAATCTCTTGAGTTAACATTAATCTTGTGTTGTGTTCAACACAACATAAGATTAATATAAACTCAAGAAATTGAGCGTAAAACATGAAGAAGCGAGATGTTCGATAACCAAATAGTCAAGCTAACAAGGCATGTCAAATTCAACCAATGGCTTCAACTGTTGTCCAACAGCGGCTTGCTGGAGCTTCGTCCTTCGATAACCATAAGTCTCCGCTGCCTTACAAGATTGCTCGTCTCTAAAAGCAAGGGTCCATCGCCCACCAACCAGATTCTTCTTTGTCCTCCCTTTATATTTTTCTGGATCCAAAAAAACGAACCGTAGAAGGACGAATGCGTAAAATGTAACCACTTCGCATGCTTTCCATCTATTCTTGGCTGAAACAAAGACCAAAGATGTCCACATCAGATGCATGCGGCCCCACTGAATGGAGATGGCGGTGAGCTTCTGCGTCCGTGATAGTTTTTTATTCACTGTAGCACCTTTTATTATTTTTTTCTGTTTTTATTTTTTGAGTTTTTTGTTTTTTTATATTCTTTTGTATTGTCCGTGATTGACTAACATATTTTTTTATTTTTAAATTTTTTAATTTTAGTTATGCAAAATAAGCTAACTTAGTTACAGTAAAAAATCAGCCAGTTATAGTAAAAAAAGTCATAAACCACTGCTATTCCGAACACCCCCGCATTACGCTCACAACAAAAGCTATGTTGTAACGCTAACACAAATAAAGCGAAAGAGCAACCAGACACAAGATGTTCCATGTCATCATGATACATACATCAGATCCAGCTAAGGGAGCAGTGACGCGAACAATTCCACGTTGTTGCCTGAGAGGTAATTCTTCTAGAAGAAGAATCCACCCAGACGTTCCATTAGATAGAGAAGTGACGTTCTTTGCCCCCCTCAAATGCTATTCGACAGGGAACCGAATCAGCTGCAAGAAAATATGAAAAGTGATTTAATGCATCAGTAAAAATAGAAAGCCAGAGAAGAATAAAGGTACTTCTGCACTTTCAATGATGCGACCATGAAGATTTTCAGGTAAACCCAGACCTAAATTGACTTCAAGCCCAGGCTTGGGCACTGAACCATCGAAGCCTGCTGTGCATTTGCTCGATTATTTACAGGCAAACCCATTGGAGAGTAAGTAGGGAGGCTGATCAGTGAGAGTTTCTCCAAGGCAGAAGAGTATAACTTGATGCTGTAGCACAAAACCTTGGACAAATATCATGACACATTCCAGCATCATATTTTTTCTCCAAGGCCTCCGCTCGTTTCAGTTTTTTTTTCAGTTTCAGCTTCTTGCTTCAGCTTTTTTCACTATTCAGTAATTTATCTTTTTCTGAATTTTTTTAAATTTTTTAAGCTTTTTTGCACTTTTCTTTTTTCCTGTGTTCATTTGTATTGTCTGTGATGGGCTAACATATTTTTTCTATTTTTTCTATTTTTTAAAATTTAATAATACCTAAAAAATTAAATCAGCTACAGTAAAATTTCAACCAAAAATCAGAAACCATCACTAAAACAAACGTCCCTATAAGACATAATTTAATAGGACCACCCATTTCATCTACAAATTAAACAAAGGAGCCTAATCAACTCACTATGACAGAACGCGCACTAGACTCCTAACATGTTGCTTTCTTTATCTTTGAAGCAAAAAAAATAGTATATCCCAGATAGAATGTCCGAATATTTCCTTTTCATGTATCGGTTTTTGACACTGCCCGCAAAACACAGATGGTAGACGTGAATGTATGTTCATTCAAAACCATCATAATAGAGTAAATGTTGGAAATATAGGTAATATTTTAATTCTAAATTTTGTTAGGAGGTAAATACAATAAACTAGTGATGTAAAATATATAACTAACAGCAGACTAATCATTGTACTTCATAAAATACATAAAAAATACAGTATTAAAGTTGATCGAACATACGAACGACTTACTGTTGGGCTTGATGAAGAATAGAAAGTAGTGTAGGCTTAATGCAGTGTAGAATGTAGATGACACAGTGAAATGAGTGGTCACGCAGATGTACGCTGCATAGAAACCTTATTACCTCCCCCCGTGCAGGTCTTTACGGCAACAACGGCTTGGAGATACCACTCTCCTTCTTCACGGTACACGTCAGGAAGAAGAGTCGACGAGACTCAGACGGTGCAGCACAACAGCACAAGTTCGTAAGAGGAAGAGAATGGTGGCAGTGAGATTCTTGACTCTATACTCTAGACGTCTCTAGGCATATATATACTGATAACTGATATGATTAAAACAATCATTTGCCAACCGGTAACTACCTGTCATCAAACCCAATAAAACCCCAAATTCAAATGTTTGAATCTCATTCAAACAGAGAGAGAGAGAGAGAGTGATGCACGGTTCAGCAAAAATAAAAGGTGGACTTAGTCTGCCAAGTGACACACCACGTGATAGTACGATCGTGGTCGCAAGTTACAAGTCACGCGATCCTCTGGAATACCCGTGCGTGTGTGATTAGCCAAAGCTTTCCTCTTGCTATCCTATCCATAATTCAAAACGTGGCATGGACCCTTTATAAATTTGTCTCCCCCACCTTACTTTAGCAATATAGTATTAAATTATGAATGCTTTAGAATTAAAAAAATAGGCATCCTGAGCCTATTTCTAACAATCCCCCACCAATTCGAAGCAAGAAACAAAAAAATGTCAAAGATATTGTGCTAAAGTACTGTTTATATACCAGACTTTTAGTGTAAGTCCCGTACGGGTTAAACTTACACCTAGAATGACAAGATTCATCTTCTCACAACTGATGAATGGATTATGCTTTGAATTTATTACTTTTCATAATCAGATTTCACTAGAAATTTAAACTGGTATTTTACTTGAAATCTAAACTGGTACTAGACTGCCAATAAACCAGGCGTAACAGAGCGTTATATAGTCATGTTCTCTTATCTGCTCATGAGCTTTCTAGAGAATACCCCATTCTCGTGTACTACGACCACACAGTTAAGCTCAAGTAGGTGTATTCTTTCTAGGTATCTTGTAGGTTAATACATTTTCCTCATTTGAATAACAAAATATATGACTTTATGCCAACGTTCTATACAGTCGAAAGTATTTTGTTTATTAGGACATAGGTACAATGAATATGTATTCTCTTGTTATAACATTAATTTGTTTATCCTATTGCCTAAGCTACAGGATCTCCCATCAAGAAGGTATGTATTACCATTGTGATGTAACTCAGATGAGCCTTATTTTCATGTCCATAGAAGCAACAGAAATCGCTTTTTGTGTTAACCCCTTTGTAAAAGGGTATACCAGATTTTTCTCATTGTTAATATAGTTCACAACTATCACTCCAGAGTTTCTCAGTTTTCTAATAGAATTAAGTCTATGCTTCACATATCTAGAGGACTTCATGTTATCCTTTGTACTTATAACTTTGGTCAATACAGTTTGATTATCACAGTACATCAGGATTGCCGGTATTGGTTTATTAACCAATGTCAAGTCCATCAAAAGCTTTCTCAGTCATTCAACTTTAACAGTGGTCGTGTCAAGTGCTATAAGTTCTACTTCCGTGGTTGACTCTATCAATATAGTCTATTTGTAAAACCTCCATAAAACTGTAGCACCAACTAAAGTAAACATATAACTACTTGTAGTTTTAATCTCATCCACATCAGTGTTCTAATTGCAGTCACTGTATCTTTCTAATACAGAAGAGTATCCAGTATAATGAATTCCAAAAGATATTGTGCCCCTCAAGTAGCGCAACACTATTTCAAGTGCCCCCCAGTGATCATCTCCTGGATTGGAAGTAAACTAACTTAATTTGCTCACAGCAAATGAAATGTTAGGTCTTGTGGCACCAGCTAAATACATAAGTGACCCAATAATTTGTGAATATCTCAATTGATATTTTCCTAGACCCTGCTTCTTTCGTAGTTTAATGCTTGCATCATAGGGCGTTGGAGAAACTTTATAGTTTTCAAAACGGAACCGACTCAATATTTTCTCAGTATAATGGGATTGGTTCAAAGTGATCACATCCTTATTCTTGATTAATTTAATATTCAGAATGACATCTCTCTCCTAAGTCTTCCATATCAAAGCATCGGGATAAGAAAGATTTGACTTTGTTAATTACGGCCCATAAGCCATGATAGAGTCCATCTCGTTACGGACTGCCTTTTTTTAATACTCAACATCAGAAGATGCGTAAGTTTTCGAAAGAGTCTTTGGCATATCATCCACAAGATATACAATAAAGTCATCACCAAAGATTCTCTCAACCCTTTGTCTCTTGCTCCTACGAGGAGCTTTTATGACTAGATTGTTATTCTCCTCAGGGACATCACAAACTAGTTCAGAAAATAGTGGGAAGTTCAGAAGTTTGATTATTCTCATTTTTGATATTATCGGTTTGAACATTTTTAGTTCGTGAAGTACTACCTGCTGTCATCATAGGAAAGATATTATCAAAGAATGAATCATCTCTAGACTCTATTATTGTGTCAGTAATAATCTTAGGAGTTTCTGATTTAACTACTAAAAATCTATAGGCCGTGCTATTTTGAGCATATCCTAGAAAAATACTATCGACTGTTTTTTGTCTAAGCTTTCTCTTTTTCTGCAGTGGTATATTAACTTTTGTCAAACAACCCCAAGTTTGCAAAAATTAACATTAGATTTTTTCCCTTCCATCTCTCATATGGAGTAATCTCACTCCTTTTAGTAATTAATCTATTTAGGACGAAAGTTGTTGTTAATATAGCTTCTCCCTACTATGCTTTAGGCATGCCGAAACGCTCTAACATGGCATTAAATAAGTCTGTTAGTATCCGATTTTTCCTCACAGTTATCCCATTTGATTAAGATGAATATGGTGGTGTTAATTCATAGATTATTCCATGCTCAGAATAGAATTGAGAGAATTCATGAGAAATATACTCTCCTCCACGATCGGATCTCGATCTTTTTATTTTCTTTTTTAGTTAGTTCTCAATCTCGGCCTTATAAGTCTTAAAGTAGTTTAAAGTTTCATCCTTTATTTTTAGCAAATACTCATAGTAGTAGCAAGTTGCATCATAAATAAAAGTTAGAAAATTTTTTTATCTCCTTTTGTCAATAATCTATTCATTTCACACAAATCTGAATGAACAAGATCTAATGGTGCCAAGTTCTTTTCATCTTCTAATCTCTTAAAGGGTTTTCAAGGCTACTTTGCTTGCACACATGATTGACACTTTGATCCTTTCATAATTTTATATTTTAGAATTAAATCTAATATAGATATTCTAGTAATATTATTAAAACCAATATGACAGAAATAAAAATGTCAAATATTTGCCTTATATTTATTTAAATTTGTTGCAATATTCAGATTACAACAGGACTCTGAAGTACGTAGACAGAACAAGCCTCCACTCTTATAGCCTTTACCAACAAAATTTTCAAACTTAGACACTACAATTTTATTTGACTAAAAAATTAGCTTATAACCATCCCTACATAGAAGAGAACCACTAATAAGGTTCTTGTTTATTGTAGGAACATACTACACGTTCTTCAAGTGGATAATCTTTCCAAAAGTAAGATTCAGATCCACTGTGCCAACACCAAGAATAGAAGCATGCGAGCCGTTTCCCATTAGGACGTAGGAAGCCCCTGCTGCCTAGTAAGAAGAAAACAATGAAATATCAGAATATACATGAACATTAATACCAGTATCAACTCACCAATCAGTGGATTGACAATACTAAAAAGACAACAGGAGAATAACCACACCTTCCTGAAGTTGAGGCTTCGTCTATGATTACGTTGACAGCCTTCTTCTTTAGCTGTTCACCATCTCTGATTTTGCGGAAGCGACAGTCCTTCGCCATATGACCGTCTTTTACGCATATAAAATAGGTGATGTCTCTCAAATCTTTTTTCTCAGATTTTTCTTTTTAAAGCTGGTTGTCTTATTTGGTTTGTTGGATTTGTACTTCTTTGTTGTAGTCTTTTTGTTTATGAAATTTGCATTGTTTTTGGCAAGAGATGCTTAGTGCATCCTTGGCTCTTACTTTTTCTTCCACATCGAGGGCAACAATAAGATCCTGAACAGAAATCTCTTCCCTCTTGTGTTTCAGGCTAGTGGTAAAAAGTCTCTACGAAGTAGGGAGTTCAGCAACAATGCCCATAACCACAAACTTAGGAGGCAATATATAGCCCAGGTGTGCAATCTTACCGAGTAGTAGTTGGAGGTCATGAGCTTATCCAACTATAGACTTAGCCTCATCTATGCTGAACTCAAAAAATTACTCACACATATAGAGCCAGGGACCTGCCTTTGCCTCTGCATATTTATGCTCTACTGCATCCCATAACTCTGTGGGTGACTAATAGTCTATGTACACATCGTAGAGTTGATATGCTAAAATAGTCAGAATGCAATCAAGAGCAGTGTTGTTTGCATTATCAAATTGCATGAACTGCTCAACAATAAATGGATACTACGGGTGGATAGCCCACCATAGCCCCAAAAACATGAGCCAAAACTTGGCTCTAGCCTACCATCTACGAAAGTTATGACCAGAAAACCTCTTAGCTTTCTTCGCATCAGAAGCACTAACCATTTCTGTACTGGAACAAAGTACAATAAGATTTCTGAAATGTTGAAAATATAGGCAATATTTTAATTCTAAATATAGGAAACACAGACTGATAATTGATATGATTAAAACGTTCATTTACCCATTGTTAACTGACATATTTAATCAGCCATTTACCTACTGGTAACTACCTGTTATCAAACCCAATAAAGGCCCAAATTCAAATATTTTAATCTCATTCAAACACACATAGAGAGAGAGAGTGATGCACGGTTCAACAAAAATAAAGGTGAACTTAGTCTTCCAAGTGGCGCACCACGTGAAGGCACGATCGTGCGTCACAAATCACAAGTCAAGAGTGGCATGGACTTCAACTTATAAATTGGTCTCCCCCACCTTGCCTTATCAATCTGGTACTAAACCATGAATGTTTTGGATTTACAAAAATGGACCTCTTGAGTCTATTTCTAACAATCTCCCACCAATTCCAAAGCAAAAAACAAAAATATGTCAACGATATTATGCTAAAGTATTGTTTATATACCAGACTTTTAGTGTAAGTCCTGTATAGGTTGAACTTGCACCTAGAATGATAAAATTCATCTTCTCACAGCTGATGAATGGACCATGCTTTGAATTCATAGTTTTTCGTAATCAGATTTCACTTGAAATCTAAACTAATACTAGGCTGTCAATGAATCACGCCTTAATAGAGCGTTATATGGTCATGCTCCCTTATCTGTTCATGAGCTTTCTAGAAAATGCCCCATTCTCGTATACTATGACCACATAGTTAAACTTAAGTAGGTGTTTTCTTTCTAGATATCCTGCAGACTAATATATTTTTTCTCATTTAGACAACAGAATACATTAAGGATTTATGCCAACCTTCTATATAGTCGAAAGTACTTCGTTTATTAGGACACGAGTACAATGAATATGTACTCTCTTGTTATAACATCAACTTATTTTTCCCATTGTCTAAGTCACAAAATCTCCAATCAAGAAGGTATGAGTTGCCATTATGATATAACTCAGATGGGCCTCATTCTCATGTCATAGAAGCAAAAGAAATCGCTTACCATTGTGATGTAACTCAATAGTTCTATCACAGTGCTGTTTTCATATAAAAATTTGAAACCTAGTGGGATAATCTCTATTATGCATATTTTCAGTGGCATTTTTAGCAATAGAGGATCACTGTTTGCATTATTATCTACATATGCATAAAAAAGAACGAGACACAGAACTAATCTTTGAAGACATGTGAGGTATCCAAAGGTCAGAAAGTATCAGCCCAACGAAAGCCTCAAAAAATCTTTTGTGCTACTCCATTCTTTTATAAATGATGTTTTAGACTTGTGCACACAAATTAAGAAAACACACAAGGTTGTCATCATAACCCCATGGTTCTAAAACTAGGTGTATTCGACCGAGTACTCACCCGAGTACTAGGACAGTTGGGATACGGGTAGACTACACTAGCGCATGTTAAAATTTTTTGCTATGCGAGTAAGAGATCATAGATCGTTACTACTAGACGCGCAATGTAGCGGAAGTAGAGTTGAAACAACTGATTCAACGAAAAACGCATCGATGTAGTGGAAGTAGTCGATCATCCTCCAGCCAACCGTCGATCATTCAGTGTCGCAGTCGTAGCAATACCTCTATCGAGGTCCACACATCCAAAGATGGAACACTATGTGTTAGCATGCTAGCACCAGTACGCAAGGTAGGAATTATGAGAGGTGGTGGCTAGGGTTTCGGTGGGTGTGTTTTGGGTTACCTCCCTCAGCCCCGCACCTCTCCTTATATAGCCTCTAATCAGATCCTTATCTGATATGAATAGAGATCGTATCTCACTCAGAGACCATCACCCGAACCCCTATCATTCTAGCCTATTAAGAGTGTGACCCTATAGGCTCATGTATATTTGGCTATGGACCGAAAAATCCTTTCTGGTTCATAAATCGATAGCGGTCCCTAGCAAGACGTAATGACTCCTAAACATACATAAAGATTGTATCGGATGAACCTATATAGTGCTTTTGTACCGATCCCGTTACCTCATGATACCAGATCGAACTCAAGGCAAGAAGTGTGATATTCTATGATAACTCGATCTTTCACTCAAACCTATAATGGATTACTTAGCTGTGATTGACTCTTGAACTATATTCTGCATTGCCATACACTTCCTTAATCCAACCACATCGAGAGGCCCAAAGATATCTCTCCTGTTATATAGGAGGGGCAAATTCCATTTTGATCACTCATATTCCTCTACTTGCTTCATAGTAAACCCGAAAGCTACATTTATGACCACTAAGTCATGGAGTAGTGTTTGGTAACCTCTAACTAAACTATTATACATGTAAGAAACAATGACAATCTCAGGTCTAAGGATCCTATATACACTATGTATATGACCAACTAATGATACCTACAAATATAGCAATTCCCACAGTATCTCATGGTGGGTCAATCCAACATCATATTCTCTAACATATGTTCATATTATTGATTTGATATCCTATATCCATGATTTGTGAAACATGATCATCAATTAATGCATGTGCTGATCTGTAAATTATAATTATCCTACATAATGATATAAAATCATGGATAATTAACATCAAAAATATAAATAAAGAGTTTCATGGACAAGTCACATACTTGTTGATCAATTGAAAGATATTTATTCAAAAGATAAAATAACATATTAGTAAAAAGATCATAAACATAGAAGTGATACAATCATCTCCACGATTGTTTCTAGAGCATATTACTAACACTCTTCCACTTGCACTAGAGTCAATTATGCAAGTATCTAATACCCATAGCTCTTATGTGTGCCTCATGCTTTGGCTGTGGAAGAAGCTTTATCAACCGATCAGCAATATTTAAATCTGTGTCCACTTTACATATCTTAACATCACCTCTATCTACAATCTCGCGAATGAGCTGAAAACGCCGAAATATATGCTTAGATTTTTTATGTGATCTAGGCTCCTTGGCTTATGCAATGGCTCCACTATTATCACAATAAAGATTCATTGGACTAGAAGCACTAGAGATCACACTCAACTTAGAGATGAATTTCTTAATCCAAACGGCCTCCTTTGCAGCTTCGAAAGCCGCAATATAGTCAGTCTCCATTGTAGAATCGGCAACCGACTCTTGCTTGGAAATTTTCAGCTCACTACTCCTCCATTAAGACAAAACGCAAACTCAAACTACGATCGAAAATCATCTTTATCGGTTTGAGTTCTTCCCCTACTACTGACTTGAGTTCTCTTCTCTCTATTTTCTATTAAGTAGAAGTATGCTCAAAAAGATGCATGAATTTAGTGTGACCATTTAATGTTCTAACTATGAAATCAACCAAGCATCACAAGATACGGACATAAACAGTATTTTGGAATAGATATGAAGATTTTAATGTTCTAACTATGAAATCAACCAAACAATATCATCAAATATGGCTTTGATTTTACATGAACATACAATTACATACATAAATTTGTTATTAAAATAGGAAAACCGATGACAAGGCCGATTATTGTATAATCACTACAAGGTGAGGTGACCGAGTGAATACCGGTTCCTGAGTTTTAGAACCTTGCATAACCCTATTAAATTTGTGTGTTGTGGATGCCATATCTAAATGGTTCGGGGTGGTCTACCCCAGCAAGGCAAAGGGGACGCCAGCTACTGCACCCACAGGCGTTGGTGCAGCCACAGGATAGGCCACAACATGCGTGTTAGACTAGGAATAGGGTTACCAAGAGTTAGTTTCCTTTTTGGCTAGATTGTGTTAGTTTCCTTTTGTGAGTTTGATTGTTTCCTTGTCAGTTGAGATATGCTTTAGGTTGTTAAAGAAGGTCACCTCATTATATAAGGGGATTGACTGGATAATAAAGAATTAGGCAAGAATTACCTTATTCCCCTATCCCTTCTTCTATCTCTGTCCTGCTTCTTCCTTTGGCCGAGTGCTGCTATCACAGAGCCTTACAGGCATCTGTTCTTCCGTCGTCGCCAACAACCCTACCCCTGATACAACATGAGATCCAATCCGGCACATATCAATTTGGTATCAAAGAAACCTACCATGTCTTCCGAGGCGCCATCCACAAATGAAGATTCTTTGAAGTCCTTCATGGAGCAACAATTTAGCAAGAGTATGGAGCAGTTGGCAGAGCAGGGGTGGTCGCAAGCAACCCTAGCATCCCGGCTCTTGGCTCTGGAACTGCTATCCACAAGTAGGGGCCATGCACAATCACTTCCATCATCCTCGGCAGCAGGGGCGGCGGTGTCTTGCCCCCTCCTACCACCCCCATGCTTCCGCCGCCAGTGACGGGGGAGCCAATGCATCCGATGTAGCTGCATCACTATTCCCACCCCATCCTGCCTAGTTTGCCATTGCAGCAGCCGGACAACCCTCTGCCATCACCGCCACAATACCACAAGCTCGACTTCCTAACTTATTATGGCAAGGATGATCCGTTGGTTTCGCTTGCTCGCTGCGAGCAGTTCTTCTAGGGCCAACGAACCAGGAAGGCTACAAGGTGTGGTTGGCATCATTCACATGATGGGTTCCGCACAACAGTGGTCTTATGCACTATTCATGCGAACCACTTCTTTCTCAAAGAGAGCAAGTGTTTCTTCGGTCATCACAAAAGTGGCCTACCTGGGACATGTGGTATCCGCGCAGGGCGTGGCCATGAATGACGACAAACTTCGGGCAATCAAGGATTGGCCAACGCCCTGTCCTCTTCGGGCCTTGCACGGCTTCTTGAGACTTGCAAGCTACTACCGTAAGTTCGTGCAGGACTACGGGGCTCTCGTCGCACCATTAATGCGCCCACTTAAGCGTGAATGCTTTGCTTGGTCCAAGGAGGCAACACAAGCATTCAAGGCCCTGAACACGGCCCTGGCTGCAACCCCGGTCCTCCAGCTACTTGACTTCGCCAAGCCCTTCACCGTTGTAAGATCAAAGATGACCGACTAGAGGGGGTGAATAGGAGGTAATAAAAATCTTGCGAGGTAAAGCTAATTTGACACAACTTGAAGCAATGCAAGATTTAGAGCAAATTAAACCTATACAATTCTAGCAAACCTACAGCACCACGAGCACTAGTAGCTACAAATATCTCTATCACAAGCAATTACACAATCTCAAATAACACAATAATCTAGAAATATAAGTGCTAAAGAGAGACAAAGAAATAGCCAATTTGACACACAATGTTTTACCGTGGTGATCAAAAACTTGCTGGTTTTTCCTAATCCACGTTGAGGAAAGCCCAAGCGATTTGGACCGGCTCCACGAATTAAACCTCAGCACCTCAATTTACTAGCGGTTGTCCTTCCTCCACTTCGGAGATAGCGGACACCAAACCACTCACACGTTGACGCCAAGTCTTTTTACAATCTTCTTGAAGAGATCATCTCGTAATCTTCTGTCAAGCCGTCTAGGTGCCGGCAAGCAGCAAGAGTAATAGATCACAGCTTCGCTTGATGACAATCAAGTACCAAGGATCAATCTAGAGATGAAATACACTTGATGTGGCTCAACTACCTCAAATGAATGCATAATGTAAATTGAGGTGTGGAGAGAATGTTCAAAACTCAAAGATGTTCAATAAAGTCTCTACACTACGTCTTTGAGCTGGTGGGGGGTACTTATACTCCCACCAACCAAATATAGCCATTGCATAAAATAATCCTGAAAAATCAGGAAAATCAGTAGTACCATTGTGTAATTTGCGAAACTAATGTATTGTACTGTAGTAACGTTTAACGGCTATATCAGAACGTCAGAACTAGCCGTTTGAAAGTCGGCACGATACTATCGTCGTTGAAATCGCGGTAGTTCCGATTTCTGGCACGGTACTATCATTTGCTTTGGAGCCAAAAGTTGGTTCTTTCTTAAAAAATGTACCACCCAAATTTTCAGAGCTTCCAAGATTTGGTAGTTCTAATTTGGACTATGGTCATACTACTGTGTAGTAGTTCCGCCATTCATTTTTTGGTACTACCGATCTCAACGAGCCTAAGTGTTCAAGAGGGGCTCTCTGGAAAAAACGTACCGCTCGAAGTACCGGTACTTCTGAGTTCCGTAGTACCACTGTGTATACGTCGGTACTTTTGGAAACCGATAGTTCCGCAGATACACTCCGATACTTTTGATTTTTTTTTTGATAGTGCATAATTGGCTTTTAAATTTAATTTTAAGTGCATGCATGATTCTAAATTGGTCCAAATGGTATAAGAACATGTTTTTAAGTTACTTTCTATGATCCCTCTTAATAGTACGGCAATTAACCTATAATCCGTTCTCCAACCTTTCTCCCAAGATCGGCAAAAATGAAAAAAAAATCCTATACTACTAATACCTTTGTGTTGAACCACTTTATTCTCATTTTGACCTTTAGCATACACTTCGAGTTTGACATGCTCAATTAGAGACTGAACCTATGTGATACTCAACAAACACATTAGTCTCATATTCACATATTGTCATTAATTACCAAAATTATTTTTAGAGACCTATATGCTTTCAACCGTGGATTGCGATGCCTTCGGGTCGGGGTTTGGGGCTCTCCTTGACCAGGGTGATCGGCCCATCGCCTTCTTCAGCAGACTAATCATGCCCCGTCATGCCAAATTGTTGGCCTACGAGCGCGAACTAATTGGCCTAGTCAAGGCAGTCTGACACTGGCGCGCCTACCTGTGGGGTTGGCCCTTTGCAGTGCACACTAACCACTACAGCTTGAAGTTCTTGTTGGATCAGCGCCTCGCCACTATTCTGCAGCATCACTGGGTGAGCAAACTTCTTGCATATGATTTTGTGATGGATTTCCATCCTGGACATCTCAACAAGGTGGCCGATGCCCTCTCCCACTGCCCGAGCTCTATCACTGCCTCATCTACCTATCTTCGACGAGATTCGCCGCGAGGTCACCACCAACTCGATTTTGAAGGACTACTGCCAACGCATCACTGAGGGCTGCCTGCATTCTTCGTGGGCAGTAGTGGATGGCATCATCACGCATGGTGGCTGCATCTTCCTCCCTGCAGATTGCTCTTTAGTGTCGGCTATCCTAGGTGCTATTCATGACATGGGCCATGAGGGTACGCAGAATACACTCCACAGGTTGTGGGCTGACTTCTAGATTCAAGGCCTGCACCCTGCCGGCCTACTCCAGCCCTTGCCAGTTCCAAGCCATGTGTGGGCGGACATATCAATGGATTTTGTCAAAGGACTTCCAAAGGTGCATGGCAAGTAAGTTATCCTTTTCATCGTCGACCATTTCGCCAAGTATGCGCATTTCATTCTGCTCGTGCATCCATATGCAGCAGCGTCGGTTGCGGGGGCCTTCTTCGGAGAGATCGTCCACCTCCACGAATTGCCCACATACATCGTCAGCGATCAAGAACCTATCTTCACCAGCAACTTTTGGAAAGAATTGTTCCATCTCTCAAGAATTCGATTGAACTTTACCTCGACCTTCAATCCCTAGTCGAATGGCCAAACTGAAGTCATGAACCGCATCATCACAATGTACTTCCATTGCCTCACGGGTGATCGACCGCGTGAATGGGTCCAGCGCTTGCCCTAGGCGTAATATTGCTACAACACCTCCTTCCAAACGGCCCTCTGTGCCATGTCGTTTCAGGTGCTTTATGGGCGGCCACCACCCTCGCTCATTTCGTATGAATCGGGTCAAGCAAAGGTGGAGGCCATGGACAAATCACTAATGGACCAGGATGAATTCTTGGCGGACATACGCCAACGCCTCCTCCAGGCGCAGCAGTCCATGAAAAATACCTCGGATACACACCGTCGAGACTTGGACTTTGTCCCCGGTGAATGGGTTTGGCTTCGCCTGCACAATGGACTAGCTGCCTCCTTGGTCGTGAGGTCCCGGCAGAAGCTTGCGCCAAAGTATTTTGGGCCCTATCAGATTGTCAACCGCATTGGTCAAGTGGCTTACAGGCTTCACCTATCGGACGGCACCTACATGCACGATGTGCTTCATGTTGCTCTCCTTAAACGGTTCGGGGTGGTCTACCACTGCAGGGCAAAGGGGGCACTAGCTACTGCACCCACGGGAGCCGGTGCAGCCACAGGACGGGCCACAGCATGTGTGCCGGACCGGGAGCAGGATTACCTAGAGTTAGTTTCCTTTTTGGCTGGATTGTGTTAGTTTCCTTTTGTGAGTTTGATTGTTTCCTTGTTAGTTGAGATATGCTTTGGGTTGTTAAAGAGGGTCACCTCATTATATAAGGGGATTGACCAGATAATAAAGAATTAGGCAGCAAGAATTACCTTATTCCCCTATCCCTTCTTCTATCTTTGTCCTCCTTCCTCTGGCCGAGGGCTGCTGTCATGGAGCCTTACAGGCATCCGTTCTTCTGCCGTCGCCAATAGCCCCACCCCCGACACAACCTAAGATCCAATCCGGCACATATCATTGTGTCTTTTTCTACCTCGTTAAATTTGTTTATCCCCTAAACCATTCACCTTTACTCCTAGTGACCACTGAATAAAGAGATTGAACCTCGTACATTGAATAAGGCACGGGCATATTTGTTATCTTATAAATGACATCTCAGGAGCATATTTGTTACTTTATGTATGATGTTCTATGTTTAAAAGACGAAACATTACCATATCTTCCTAAATTCCCCATTTACATTGTACAAAGTTTAATCTCTTTGTTCAACGGTCCCTAGAACTAAAGGTTGGTGGTTTACATGAAAAATAAATTTAACTTACTAGTATGAGACAAATTTAATAGGGGTATGATGGTAATATTGTCTTTTCTTAATTATGTGTGCACAAGACTTAAGACGTCATTTATAAGAGAACAGAGTATATTATATATGTATATATCACTAATTCAAAATTGGCTGCAGCACTTACAATAATTGAATGTCCAGGCAATGTCAAGGGAAAAAAATGGATACTCCATGTTGTAAATCACAACATGCAAGTTGACCATTATCACTACAGTTTTCATTACTGCATACAGATGACTAGCCATATTCTTTTGCAATAAAATGCCCTCAATATATATTTATATAAAGAATACAAACGAAATAAGCACAAACTAACATAGACTAATGCAGAGAAATCAACACATGTAACTTCTGCACATGATTTTTGCACCTTCGATCAGGGTTCAGGTTTTATCCATTACCAAGCCCAATCCTGGACCCTGTATGGTTCTATAAACCAGCTGGTTTCAAAAAATTATTCAGCTGTTCTTTTTTCACTTTACTTTTCTTTTGTATTTTTAGCTTTATACTACTTTCTAACATAATGAATCATTACAAATATACATAATCCTTTGGAATAGCACAAAAAACACCTCAACTCCAGCCATATTTACCCAAAAAAACTTATATAAAAGGCTGGAGTGGAGATTTTTGTAGAGTGGGGGGATGTGGGCGTGTGGGAGACAAGAAGATTACGAGGATGGGGCTGGTTCTTTAGTCTATTGAGCTACTGAAGAATGTTACTGTTAGAATCTGTTGCCTTTGAGACTTCCTTTTTAGTTTTCACTGCGTCCATCCAAGTTCGTCGCATCTATCATTCAGTTCGTCAAAGTCGTGCGAGTCCACAAAATTTTTGTCAGTCAGCCGATTGATTTGCTAACCACGTTCCATCCTTTTGAATGAGTGTGATCCTCTTCTTCATTTTACATAACCACAGCCGCTGCTCTTCTCTTTGAGCTGCTGCAGATCGTAGAAGTCTCATAATACCGCCACTTTGCTTTGAGCCACTGCCTCGAGTTTGTAAGGCCGCTGCGCTTCTTTTGCATTGTGCCTCTGCTGCGCTTGCTATGCACTACGCCGCCGTCGTCTCAGATTTTGATCTATGCCACTATGCTTCTATATCTTTCTCTTCAGCTTGATTTGACAGATCTCTCTATTTATGTCACCTTCCACATCCTCTCTCATCGAGTTGCCGCGGTCGATTTTGCTCCCGCTTATCTCTACCTTCTTGGCCTCTGCACTTTATGCTTTATGGGCTGCCTCACGATTCCGGATAGGAAGAGATCACAATTTTCCAAGAGTCGCACGCCATGATGACATCTTCAAGACTCAGACTTCAAATTTTTCCCTATTTTAGTGTCAACATTTTCAAATGTAATGCTATTATATACATCTTATATTTGCGAGGGTGTTAAGAGTATTTAAGTCTTTTCCTATTATTTTAGGGTTTGTGTCCTTGTACTATATAAGCCCCGTGAGCTATTGCAATATATTCAAGCTTCTTTCATATTTACAATAGATACGCACATGTTTTACGTTTTTCACTTAAAAATATTATTTGACTGGAAAGAATTATTGAGCCGCATTAAATACTATCAGATGAACTCATCTTTAGCAAAGCTTAATGTTGTTATTCATGATAATTGAATATTACCCTATGTTTATATATTGTGCATTCTTAAGTTTGAACGTTGCAATGATCTTAAAACCGAGAGGAAGACTAGGACCAAGACAATGGAGAAGAGCAAGGAAGCAAGAGCCCATGTGCCAAGCGAGGTTAATCTCACCCATACGGTCAAAAGCATCAGGAAGAAAAGGTTCAAGAGTTGAAAGACAACTCGTCCATGCGCGTGCAAGCCGAGCAACCCATGAAGCCCATGCAGATCAACATTAAAGAAGGAAGCCTTGTGGGTGACGCATGGCCCAGTTCCAAGGCCATGCACCGCGAGGAGTTCAAATTCTGCACGTCTTCCTTGGAACCGAACACAGTTCTCTTTGGGCCATGTAAACTTGATTGGCATTGTGAGACAAACCAGATTTGAGTTCGGTTCAGTTGGTCCTCGTGGAATTTGCTTCGGCTTGTGGCCGACTCGGAAGTAGTCGGGCCTAGCTGCTGCTATACGGAACGCCATAAATACCTTAGGATACCTTAGGATGGTTGATGTAAAAGAGGAGACCACGCTTTTGCAAAAACAAAGAATAGATTAATTTTTTTGAGTTATTTCCTGATGACCGAATAACATATGGGAAGATTGAGTGCTTCACTAATTAAGATCGTTAAATCTTTCCGCTGAAAATCCGAAGCACGATAAGGCTTTACTTGATGGTAGTAAATTCCAGCATATGTGATCTTGTGAATTAAAGAGTGTTCGTTCTTACATTGACAACAAAGGATCGCTACGATTCAAGAGAGGGTATGTGAGTATCTAATCCTACGTCGAAAAAATCAGACGACCTGTATCAAACAGTAGCATACCTCAGCGTGATGCCTTGGTAGCGATCACTTGTTGATGAATTGTCGGGCAAGTATTGCAAATGCAGACGACAAAGAAATCAACTTGTCTTCATTTGACTGCTCCACAGCAGAGGTACTGCTGCCCTGATTCTCAGATATGCCATTATGCTCAGAGGTACAACCATTAGGTGTCCCTTGCTTCCTATCAGGGCAATCAGGTTGACGAAACAGAGCAGCAGCAACAGTACTTGTCATATCCTTGTTCTTAAAAATGTGAAGTATACAGCAAAGCAAATACATGGAAGTAGTGACACGTATGCCCAAATCCTAGAGAAGAAAAAATGAACACAATAAATTGAAACAAATAAGATTAGGTATCACAACATTAAGATAATGCAAAAAAATATTTCGCTACACTTACAATGCGCTGCCTTTGCAATGATGGGAGTAAGAACCGAAATACCGAAAGTTGCAAGATATTTTCAGTGATGAACCTTCCAAGATCAGGAATACCAGAAGACATAACATCACTGAAATAATACAGTGTATCTTCAATTTGCACAATTGCATCTTCAATAGAGGCCATTGGCACAGAGGAACCTGCATTCCTGTAGAATAGAACACAGACAGAAGGAACATGAATAGCTTTGCAAAATTTAACATAACTGCCAATCTATTTATTCCACAATCTTACTGTGCAGAATGCACAACCAACTTATCCAAGTCAATGCATTGCTTCTGAAAATGCTTGACCATGTCTGAGAAATAATCTGACAGCGGCTCCTGCGAAACAAATCTGTTAACAGATTCATCTTCAACTGAAGCAAAGAATTATGTGATAAGCAACAGAAGAAATACAAGTTAGGAACATGCATAATGGAAATACAATGTGCCATTGAGGCCTTACCAACCTATCATGATAGACATTAAGTGTCAAGGTACGTATAGCAAACTTGCCTCAACATAAAGGGGAAAGGAAATAACCTCGTCCTCCATACAATATAGAGAAAATTAGTAAACAAGCAATAGGTGATTCATATTAGATCTGTGTAGCTCAACTAGTCCAGACTTTTTTAAAACAAAAACTAGTTAACGATGTAAATAAAACAACCAACGGATCCAAAGAACTTAATATCTTCATAAATAAGCTGTGCTTGTTAATATCTTCAGAAATAAGCTGCGCTTGTTATTGGAAAATGTTTAGCCTTTAAAGTAATGAAATGCCTCTGCATGGGATTCCTAGCCACAATGACATGTTAACAAGGATCCTCAAACAATAATGGTAAAACATATTTTTGCAGTTCAATTTGATGCATCCTCCATTCAATCTGAGAAGGCCTGTCTGTAATTGTCAGCTAAGAATTTTCCATGAACTATTCCTATTCTACACAAAATATTAATCAGTAAATGTGGAAGAGAAGAAAATAGAAATATAGTTTAGTGATCCAAACAAAAAGAAGCAAGGAAACAAGACACTAGTATTTTTGCTTGCCCAAAAGTGCAGTGAAAGGAATTAGATGATTACATGGTTTGTCTTCACAAGCAAAGAAATTGTATTCTTGTTCAACTTCCCACTTATTGCCCTTCGTAAAAAAAGAATCAAACCAATACATAATAATAGTCAGGGGCCACAAAAACAAATGATGTAAATAACAAATTAAGACAGGCACTACAAACCGTAAAAAGGATATGTAAAATGACAGCATCTCGTCAATTTGAAAATCAAACGAGTAAGTCATCAAAAAGTTAATGTGCTCTTTGCTGAAAATATAGTCTGCAGGAAACATAATCACTTGCAGATTAGATCCTTGAACCATACAACATTGCAACCATAGCATAGATAATGCAGTATCAATTAACTTACAAATCAAATGTTCGTTTCTTAAATTTTGGATCATGATACTCTTGTCTGTAGCAACCAATGTTGCCCGAATGCCCCGATACGCATACGCGATACGGCGATTCGCCATTTTCTCAAAAGTGCCGATACGGTGATACGGCGGCGACTCAGGGATCTGGTCACTACAATGTATGGTGGAGAATAGCTTCGGGTGTTCGGATGAAGAACAGAGTCGTGCAGGTTGGAAGGATGAGATGCAGAATGATATGCAGTTGATATTAAACAAGAATGATGAACATAAATAGTAGACACAATAATATAAAAAACAAGAACATAAATAGTAAATAAGAACTTTAAACAGTAAATAAGAACATAAATAGTAAACACAAGAACAAAAACATAAATAACAAACAAGAACGTAAATATAAATTAAAACTTAAATAGTAAATAAGAACATTCGCATAACACAAAGAACTAAATATAATACAGAATGATAAAACAAATGCATCATTTAGAACATATGCATGGATGCATAGATTAAAAACAGAAAGATAGAACATATGCATAAACTTATAGAACAGAAGGGTTAGAACACAACAGAAATAAAGAACTTAACAGAAGGGTTAGAACACAACAGAAATAAAGAACTTAAACTTATAACGTAAGTAAAGAACAAAATATATAGAACATAACAGAAGAACATAAACTTAGAACATAAGTAAAAAATAAAATGAACAAAATTAGAACATAAAGAGTTCTGAGAAGAAAATAGTTCTGACGTTCATTCATATATCTTGATAGACAGAAGGTGGATCCTTCTGATAAGTACACCAGAAACTAGATACATGTTTTAGCTATACAAACCACACTTATATTTTATGAGCTTACACACTCTAACTCGCAAGATTGAGTCTTTATTTAAGGATACTACTTATTTACACTAAGTCGTGAAGTGGTAGTGGAGGCGAAGTGGTGGAATATAGTGGTGATGAGGCTTTGAGGGTGTCAAGGCTTGTGAGGCCTTCGAGGCTTGCTCCTCCAAGCTCAGCTTCATGCCCATTATATAGGGGTTGCTGCTCTTCAGGATAGACATGGGCTTCATGCCCCTTATATAGGGGTTGTTGCTCTTCAGGATAGACATGGGCTAAGATTCCCATGATGATGCTTTTTGACTGTCGATGCTATTCTTCATGATGACACTTTAGACTTCAGAAGGTCATAATGAAGCTTTAGACTTCCGGGAAGAATATTCGCCATGATGACCAGACTATATTCTATTTGCAATAGTTCAGATTCCATCTGCAATAGTAGATAGTACTTCCATAATTATCCTGTGATTATATTTTGTCAGAAAGTGTTCAAAGTGAACAATTATTGCTCTTCGCTGTCGTAATATACTATCATTGGTGCATAGGATGTGCCTTCGACTTCATCTGGCTAAATTATTTCATACCAGTCCAGCATTTGTCGATATTCCTTTCTAACTGGAGTGTCTTTGCCATAATTTGGTTTTATTAGGCGTCCCATGCCTTTGTGTAAGAAACCATTGTCCCCACCACACCATATCTTCATTATTCGATTCTAAAAGATCATTTGGTAATTTGTATCTAGGTGAATACTTTCTTCGATTTCCATGGCTTCCCTAAACCATCGTCACTTATCATGATTTGTATTCTGAGAGATGATTTCCTTCTGTTCTTCTGAGAGGGTGTCAAATCCTTCTTTCCTCAAGTTGGAAAGGGTTTCCCATCAGCACCATGAATCTTATGAGTAGATTTTTGAAAATATTTGGAAGGAACAATTCCTTCCCGAATACAATTTACGTCTGCTCCTGAGCCAATTAGAGTTTTATATTTGAAATAAAATTCATCGGTGAAGTTATACATAACATCTGCGTACCATTTTTGCTTGAAATATGTTTCTATTGAGCTTACAACTCCTTGATTATTTTGAGAAATTGATTCTTCTTCAGATTCACTTTGTATTTCTTTTCTTTCTTAGATTTCTAATATTTGAACTTTCTTTCTGAGATCTCGCAATTCTTTTTTCATATAGTTTTGTTTTTGAAGGAGATCATTTAATTCAAATTATTTGTTCATTTTCTTGTGATTCTCTACTCTTCGAAAGACTTCATCTATAGAGAAGTACTTTTTATGTTAGATATTCTTTACTAACTCATCCTTATTGGTTTTGATTCTTGACAAGAATCTTTCCATGATAGCTTCCTTTTCTCTTAGATTTTGCATCGTATCAAAGGTGTCTAATACGAATTCTTTTAGGTCTGTGAGGACTAGGACATTTTCATCAGAAATATCTTCAGAGGCATCTTGCTTACAACAAGGACATTCACTATTTTCGCAATGATTTATTTCTGATTCATTTTCATTTTCAAATCTAGATTTATTGTCAATATTATTTAGGATTTCTCCTAATCTCTCTTTAATGTCTTCATACTCTGATTCTAGTAAGGCTTGGATTTCCTTTTGTAACTTTGGTTTTGAAGCATTTGCTTGCTATATGTCCCTTTAAACCACATTTATATCATACGATTTCTTTTGATTGATTTTCCTTTTTAAAAGGTTTCTGTGTCGCTTTCTCTTGATATAGTATGCCTCTCTTATTGCTAACATGACTTTTCCTAAGTCTTTTAACATATTTTGTTTTATTCCTTCTTTCATGTGAGTCTTTAAAACCAAACTGATAGCAAAAATCTCCCATTTCCTTTTTCCCAATGACCTTTTGCTTTTTAAGTTGGTCCTTAATCTTAAGGTCATTACACAATTCAGCACCTACTAACTGTATCTTTTGGGTGATTTTGCCTATGTCTAGATATTGATAATTTATACTCCCTTCTCCTTCTTTTGTTAAAGAATTTTTAACTTTCTCGGCAAATAAGTTAGGTAGGCCAAATACATATTTTTCTTTCCAAAATCCAAGAGGAGGAAGCTATCTTAGAAAGATTCTTGTTAAGAATCAAAACCAACAAGGATGAGTTAGTAAAGAATATGCAACATAAGAAGTACTTCTCCATAGATGAAGTCTTTCGAAGAGTAGAGAATCACAAGAAGATGAACAAACAATTAGAATTAAATGATCTCCTTCAAGAACAAAACTATATGAAAGAAGAATTGCGAGATCTCAGAAGGAGAGTTCAAATATTAGAAATCCAAAAAAGAAAAGATATACAAAGTGAATCTGAAGAAGAATCAATTTCTCAAAATAATCAAGAAAGAGTTGTAAACTCAATAGAAACATATTTGAAGATAAAATGGTACGCAGATGTTATGTATAAATTCACTGATAGATTTCATTTCAAATATAAAACTCTTAATTGATTCAGGAGCCAACGTAAATTGTATTCGGGAAGGAATTGTTCCTTTCAAATATTTTCAAAAATCCACTCATAAGATCCATGGTGCTGATGGAAAACCTCTCATGGTAAACTATGAAATCCCTGAAGTACATATTTGCATTTCTGGTATTTGCATTAAGACCTCCTTTCTGCTTGTGAAAAATCTAAAACAAGGAGTCATTTTAGGAACACCATTTTTATCAATAATTTGTCCTTTCCTAGTAACAAAAGACAGTATCAAATTTAAAATATTGGGCGATGAGGTAGAGTTAAATTTCTGCTCTAGACCCGAAGAAACCTTATTGAGTCAGCTCATTGAAATTGTTTCGGGTAAAAAGGATACTATTAATAATATATCGGCTGAAAAAATACCAGCCAAAACCCAAAACCATAGCGACATGAAGAAATTACAACTGGCAATCATAAAGTCATATTTATTAGAATAACCAGATACCTTTCCATATATGCACCTTCCATGTATATGCTTTCTTTGTATATACTTTTCATGTATACACCTTCTATGTATATGCTTTCCTTGTATGCCTACACCAGGCCAATATATATACAAGCCACCCCAGCCCTTTCGGTGTGTGGTGGCTGCCAATCCCTCTCTACCTTTCTACATGGTATCAGAGCATACCTGAGCCTCTCATCGTATTAGAGCATACCTGAGCCTCTTCCGCTGCTCCACCTTTCCCAGGCCGACGCCTCCCCGCTTCTTCTCCAGGCCACCGTCGACCCTCCTCTTCCTGAGCGCCGCCACCACCGCCCCGCCTCCGGCCGCCCCCAGGTCGCCGCTCCTGGCCGCCGCCTCCTCACGCCGGGACACCACCGACCTCCCCTGAGCCGCCTCCTCACGTCGGGACGCCGTCGACCTCCGAGCCACCTCCCCACCCGGGCCAACCACCGCCGCCTGCCAAGAGGTCGCCGCAGATCTCCCCCGAGCCACCTCCCCACCCGGGACGACTGCCGCTGCCTGCCAGGAGGTCACCGCTGATCTCCCCCGAGCCGCCTCCCCACCCAGAGTTGGCGTAGATCCAGGCGCCGCCACCGCCGCCCCCTCCTTCGGCCGCCGCCTCCGCTTCCCTCCGGGAGGAGCCGTCTCTCCTCCGACTGACTCAGATCGGGATCCAGATCTGAGGTGAGATACCCTTTATATAGGTTAAAAAAAAGAAGACGAAGATCCAGTCTTGCGCCGCGCCTTCCCGACCATGGCGACCCCTCCCGCCGATCCAGCTGCTGTCGCCACCGCCATTGGCGAGATCGCACCTGTCGCCCCTCCAATCGTCCTCAACCCCTACTGCACAGTCGTCATCAAGTCCCACGTGCCGACCACCCTCGATCTGAAGGCACCAAACTACTCCCGCTGGTCCAAATTCTTTCGGACCATGTGCGCAAAGTTCGACCTCATATCCCATATCAACGGCACCGACACGGCACATCGCGGCGAGGCTAACTGGGCCCTCGCCGACTCCGCCGTCCTCGACTCAGCGATGACGAATCAGGAGACCGCACGAGATCAAGGCGTTGTTCCGCGACAAGGAGTCTCGCGCGATCTTCCTCAACAACCAGTTTCACTCGCTCGTTCAAGGCGACCTGTCCATCGCCGACTACAACCAGCGGGTGAAAGTCCTCGCCGACGAGCTACGCGACATCAGCTACCCCGTCAACGACACGCAGCTCGTCCTCAACCTACTGCGTGGCCTCACCCGCGCTTCACCACCGCCGAAGACATTGCCAACTCCGTACCGTTCCCTTCCTTCACCAGGGCGCGGTCCATGCTCGCTCTCAAGGAGACTCGCCTTAGCAACGAGACAAAGATTGCCACCACCACAGACCTATTCGCCTCCGGCGGCTCCTCCGGCTACACGTCATCGACCACTACTCAGGCTGCCAATGCTCGTGATGGGCGCCGCGGTGGCCACAATCGTCGTGGCAGGTAGGGCGGGTCCGGCTGTGGTGCCAGCATCGGTTTCTAGGGTGGCCGCGTACCACCATCTCCACCGACCGGTCCCTAGTTCTGCTTCAACCCGTGGACTGCCCTTACTGGCCCTCTGTGGCGCCCCTTGCCCGCTCCCGGCCTCCTCGGCGCTCCTCTCAAGCTCACACCGCCTTCACGCCATCCCAGCTGTCCACCCCGCAGACCTGGGATCAGCAGGGCCTCAATATCGCGCTGAACCAACTAGCTGTCCAAGGACACAGTGGCTGGGTCATGGACAGCGGCGCCACCTCCCATATGACGACAGACGATGGTACACTCTCTCTTCCTACCCTCCACCTCATTCGGTCGTCACTGTTGACAACGGTTCCCGTCTCCCTGTCGTTTCTTGTGATCGCACATTTCTTCTTCACAACACTCTCGTTGTCCCTAACCTAGTCCACAACCTTTTTTCTGTTAGACATATGTTCTTATTTACGTTTTTGTTTATATTCTTGTTCTTGTGTTTACTATTTATGTTCTTATTTACTGTTTAAGTTCTTATTTACTATTTATGTTCTTTATATTATTGTTATGTTAATTACATCTCATCTTGTTTAATATCAATTGCATATCATTCTGTTTAATATATTTGCGTATCATTTGTATATCATTCTTATCAATAATTCATCCTTTTATTGTAACAAAAGATAGTATCAAATTCAATATTTTGGGAGACGAGGTTGAGTTGAATTTCTGCTCTAAACCCGAAGAAACTTTAGTAAGTCAGCTTATTAAGATCGTTTCGGGCAAAAAGAGTATTGTTAGTAATATATCGGTTGAAAGAATATCAACTAAAATCCAAAATTATGGCAAGTTACAACTTGCAAGTCATCATCCTACACTTCGGAACCATCAAAGTTATGCCACGGGCTGGAATGAATCCCTTGCTATCAAATATATAAGTCATTCTATGTCACCTAGACACCCACATGCTCCTCTTTTCAGGTTCATTGACCTCCCAAAGCCTAGCTATTCATGACATTATAGGCTAGCACTCAAGGTAATACTTGGAGATAAAGCAAAGCATCATCTAAAGATAAGAAAGTGCATGTATGATTGTCCACTCTATTCTGAAAATGACTAGAAGTTACATAAATATCATTATCAAATAGTCATAAATCCTGATAGCTATGACAAAATATCATCCAAAGAAATAAAATGCTGGTTAGACAATGCATATGACTGCTGGTTGCACTCCAAAATATCTTGTTACACATTCCTCCATGTAAAAGACGTTCAACATCACATAGGCAATGATTTATCTCATGATTATCAATTAACTTGGCCAGCTGCTTTGTCACATTACAGGGAAACAATGTCCTAGATAAGATATGACTGGTTTACCCAGATGAGCTCTTGGAAATTACCCCAACTACGAGAGGAAAATCCCGAGCGCTTCAATCATAATTTTGTTTCTACAGAATTACAACAAGGCTTGCTCAACCTACTATGGCAAGCAAAGAATAAGAAAGAAAAAGCTCATGCATTAAATGGGCTGGCCTACTACTTCAATCATATAATACCCGAAGGACAATAGGCAAAATCATCAGATTATAGGCTCTCGAAAGGAGCTCCTGGACCAATGTTTCCAGATTATCTTACCCAAAGCAAAGAAAAATCATCAAAGATATTGGATCTGAGTATCAGATCACCAGATCCTTCAAAACTATCAGGTCTGAATATCAGATCATCAGATAATTCAAAAAAATTGAATCCTGATATAGGATCATCATGAGATTCAAAAGTATTGGACCTTAGTATAAGGTCATCGAGAGATTTGAAAATATCATGCCCAAATATTGGAGCACCATCAAATGGTTTAAGAATATTAGGTCTTGATACAAGATCCTTAGATCATCTAAAAGTACCAGATCTAGATACTAGATCACTGAATACATCAAAAGTATCAAGCTTGAATACAAGCTTACCATATGATGACTCCATCAAAAACAAATAGATGTCTCTGCCACAATCACATCACCAGCCTATATAGATATAAGAGAGCTACTCATAGCCTTTCCACAAATTAAAACCATTGCACTATCCAATCCGGATTGTGACACCACATATAGCCACAAAAAACAAAAGAGGAGAAAATATGATGAGACTTTTTCAGCAACACTACTCATGAAATCCTCATTTCCAGATTGAGCTTCAAAACCCAGCAGACATTGTCTTGTCTAGATCCAGACATTCAAGATTTGATCTGGGAAAAATACCAAGAAATACAAATGAGTATTCACATAGCTTCAAAAATATTTCCTTGACCTGCATGAGGGAAGAGAGATCAATCCCAATATTAGAATTAATGTCCATACATTTCCACTCCTCCACTATGAAGACCACAAGATTTTCCAGCCATACCATAAATATATAATATTGAGAGCGGAAATAGATCTCAAATCCATGCTGACCCAATGCCTCAAATCCACGAAAAAATCTCTTCAAGGTATGATCGACCAAGGTCTAGTCCATATTATCTATGGTACATTGGACCAGATTCTTCAGTCTGATCTTGGAATTGCAATAAAAGAGGCCTGCAAAAGAATATTTTCTAAGGGAAGATTTAAGATTATCTTCTATTCTACCCCTCCAAGGTTCATGCCACCAATAAGGCCAGCAATTCATGATATTTACATTCTCAAAGGATGTTCCAACTTCCTTGATGAGAGAAGGATTGAAGCCCTGACAGAAGAACAGAAGGAACTCCTCTTGCAGGATACAAATCATAATAAGTGGCGATGGTTCAGAGAAGCCACGAAAATTGAAGCAAGTATTCATCTGGACACAAATTATCAAATGATCTTCCAGAATCAAATAATGAAAATATAGTGCGGTGGAAACAATGGGTTTTTACACAAAGGAGTGGTCCTGCCTGATAAAACTAAGCTATGGCAAAGATACTTTAATCAGAAAAGAGTATCAACAACTGCTAGACTGGGTATGAAATAATTCAACCAGATGAAGATGCAGGCACATTCTCTGCACCAATGGTAGTAGATGATGACTATGAAGACCCATAATTGTTCGCTCCGAATATTCCCAGACAGAAAGTATTTACCGGACAATTATGGAAGTATTATCTACTATTGCAGATGGAATCTGAACTATTGCAGACAGAATAAAGTCTGGCCATCATGGCGAATATTCTTCTCGAGAGTCTAAAGCATCATCATCACCCCTAAAGACTAAAGAGCCATCATCATATCGACGACCAGAAGGCGTCATCATTAGAGTCCCTACCCATGCTTATCCTGAAGAGCAGCCACGTCCATCCTTATCCTGAAGAGCGGCCACGTCCATACTTATCTTGAAGACCGGCAACCACTACATAAAGGGCATGAAGCCTTGAAGAGGGGGACACACAAGCGGAGAACACTCAAGCTCACAACACTCTAGCCAAGTGCTTCTCCACTCAAGCCTAGTGCACCATGCCTTGAGGCCTTCAAGGCCTCATCTACACCAAATACCACCACTTCCTCTCCACTACTCCACTACAACTTAATGTAAATAGATAATAGTATTTAAATAAAGACTCAATCTTGAGTCAGAGTATGTAATCTTGTAAAATATAAGTGTGACTTGTATAATTAAAACTTGTATCTAGATTCTGGTGTACTTATCAGAAAGATCCACCTTCTGTTTATCAAGGTATATGAATGAACGTTAGAACAATTTTCTTCTCAGAACTCCTTACATTCTGCTCTTTATTTTTTGTTCTTCATTTTATGTTTATACTAACATTTTAAGTTCATGTTTTGTTCTCTACTAATATTTTAAGTTTATGTTCTTCTTTATATTATGTTCTTAAGTTTATGTTGTAACTTTGTGTTCTTTACTTTCAGTTTGTTTTTGTGTTTTAATTTGTGCATCTAGGCCTCAAGACATAGTGTCACTAGGCTAGAGTAGAGGAATGTCACTAGGCTTCTGTGTGTGTTTGAGTGTTCTCCGCTTGTGTGTTCCCCCCTCTTCAAGGCTTCATACCCCTTATATAGGGGTTGCCGGTCTTCAGGATAAGTATGGATGTGGCCGCTCTTCAGGAAAAGGATGGACGTGGCCGCTCTTTAGGATAAGCATGGGTAGGGACTCCCATGATGACGCCTTCTGGCCGTCAATATTATGCTTCATGATGGCTCTTTAGACTCTGAGAAGAATATTCGTCATGATGACCAGACTTTATTCTGTCTGCAATAGTTCAGATTCCATCTGCAATAGTAGACAGTACTTCCATAATTGTCCGGTGAATACTTTCTATCAGGGAAAATTCAGAGCGAACAATTATGGGTCTTCATAGTCATCATCTACTATCATTCGTGCAGACGATGTGCCTTCAACTTCATCTGGTTGAATTGATTCATACCAATCCATCATTTTTCGGTACTCCTGACGGATTACCGAGTCTTTACCATAATTCGGCTTTATTAGGCGTCCGACATCTTTGTGCAGGATTCCATAATTCCCTCCGCAAAATATTTTCATGATCCTATTTTCGAAAACCATATGGCATGTGGTGTCTAGATAAATGTTGTCTTCGATTTCCATAGCCTCTCTAAACCATCGTCTTTATCATGGTTCATGTTGTGAAAGAGTTCCTTTTGTTCTTCTGTCAGAATGCCAGGTCTTCTAGATGGGAAGAGAAAGCATCCTTTAAGAATGTAGACATCATGCATCGCTGGCCTGATAGGTTGCACAAATCTTGGCTGAAATTTTTCTATTTTAACCCTATTTTTGAAAAATATTCACATTTAGACCCCTAGTAGTTTTAATTCCGTATTTGGACCCAGAGGTCGACGCCGTGGGACACGGCGTCGAGGTAAAACGCCTCGGCGCCGTGGTCCATGGCGCTGAGGTCGCATGCCCGCTCCAGCGTGCCGGCCTGCGTGGCGCCGAGGTGGCAGCCACCTCGGCGCCATGGATCGTGGCGCCAACCTCAGCGCCGTGGGTCGTGGCGCGACCACCTCGCGCCGTGGTCGCGCGCGCGAGCTCGAGACAAAGAAAAAATCTAAGGTCGGAATATGCGATGTCTTGACCACCAGAGCGGACCGATTCCATAAGTCGGACTCCATGTTCGCCGTGTGTGACTCAAGAAAGTCTCACCGAGCATTCCTTTTTCACGGATAGGCAAATTGGGAAACACTTCTTCTGGATGTAGTGAGAGTTTGAAGAAGACTTTGGAATCGCATGAAAATGTTATTTGAGTCCTCGAACCCAATGGGAGGGTCTACTCAATTGAAATCTATTAAGAAGCAAAATGTGCTCAAACTCGAGAGAATGAACTGCCGTTAGTAGTAAGTAGATTCTTTCCCGACTATTGCATGCGAAAAGCCGAGATAATAAGGTTATAAAGTTGGGACGAACATGGCGCGTACATTTTTATTACATGCATAGCATATAGCATGATATCCGACTAACCGACCCAATCGCTCATCGACCTCTCGTGCGGTGGTCTATTACATCTTGTCTACTAGGTGTAGCGTGGTTGTTTCCCCTTTTGTCGCGCACGAAGATGGCTCATTGCATCCTTCTTCCTGTCACTCTTGCTCTTGAGAGCTGCCTCACGAGGTTGAAGCTATTCCTCCTGACGCTTGATGGCTGCTTCACGCAGAATTAACTGCTCCTGCCTCCTTTGCAGCCCATCCTCCTTGCCCTTCAGACGGATTTGGTCCACCCTCACGCGGCGCTCTTGCTCAAGCCGCATCTGTCGTTCCACCTCGCGAGCCTGAGTCATCTTGGCAAAGTATTGTCCTTTGTTTTCCACCTCCACTGGCCGGTTCCGTGGCCATGCCGGCGTCACCCGATCCACCCACTGCATGAACCCACAAGGCTATGTGTGGTGTGGTAGATATCATGGATCAAGTTGAGAAACGGTAACGACAAACAAAGGATTTAGTTGTCGTTGTTACCACGAAGTCGTCATCCAGGTCTGGACACTTGAAGAACCTACGGCCGTAGTTGGCTCGTTATCTTTGGATCCGTCGAGGCGCACAACATCGTCCAAAGCCGCAATGGCACTTGGCGCTCATGCCACCGGCACTCCAAATGGGTCGGACCTCGAGAAGACATTGTTGTGTAGTAGTATTGTGATGTCTTGAGGAGGAGATGTGGTATAGAAGACATAGGAGGAGTTTATGTAGGCAGGTTATCCAGTGCAAGAGGCATAGTCCATGGAGAGGATCTTTTCGCTTTTCCTGGATTCCAGTGTAGCAATAAATGGCTCTATGTAGGCTTTTCAGAGACTATAGTCTCCTAATAAATTCATACTTCGTAGCCTTTTCAGAGCTTTCAGCGCAAAGCTGAGCTCTTTTGTCATGTCTCTGCGCAAAGATGTCGCGTTGTATCATGAAAATTCGTATGTAGGCTTTTAGTCCAGTAGTCTCGTAATAAATTCATATATCGTAGCCTTTTCAGAGGCCAGTAATCATAATTCCTGTAAAGGCTACAGGCCTACGCCCCTATATGTGTACTGGCATTACTTTGTTGAAGCGACGGAAGCCTGAAAAGCCTAGAAATCTAATTGTTGCGTCATTAGTCTATCTCTCATGTTGTGTCATTGCAAACGTGTCGGCATATGAACTACTTATATCGTGGAAGCCAGAAAATTTCGGCAAGTTCCCCCTGTTTTTGGAGCCACTCTAAACACAAATAACACATGAATATAACATATACACATATATACAACAAGTAGCTCATTACAAAACCCATCTCAGTCCATACGAACAAAGTACAAAAAGTCCACAACGTTAAAACAGTCCATACAAGTGAAACGGCTAGTCTCCGTCACTGCCTCCTAGCCTTACCCTTACCAAGTGCGTCGCTGCCTGGAGTGTAACGGCTAGGCTCGCGGCGGCATCTGCGTGGTAGAGGCTGAGTCGAAGGAGCGTCTACGAGCTAAGACGGGCCTATCTCATCGTAAGTCTGCTCCACCTCGTCCTCGTCGTCGTCGTGACCGCCCTGGGCTGGGAAAGTGTCGCTCCTCGTGGGGGACGAGCTTTGTACTGTGGACCCTTGCCGCGTCGGGTCTGCAAGTCTGGTCGGAGGCACGTGTACGTCCCTCGCCGCGCCTGTCCTGCAACCACAACGACCAGCCGCACGGCGTAGCCGACCTGCTAGCCTCTGTCGTCCAACATTTTGTTAACCAACAAGATACGAAGATGTTAGGTACTAATTTTGTGAGTGGCTTTGTCGAAGCTTACCTCTAGGAAGCTACGCGTCCTGACGTCGCCGACTGTCCTGGAGAAACTCTCTATGTCCTGTACGGACTGCTTCAGGGTGTTGCCCATCAAACAAGCAAAAGAATGGATATTTTGCTATATGTAGTGGTATTTATGTCTATTGGAATATAAGCAATGAGATTGAACATTACCACTCGGTCCAGGATCGGTGCCGTCTCCACCTGCGTCCCAAGTCGAGTAGACTGGTCGTAGGGCGTGTCTTCGTCGCCGGAGAACTCAATGTCGGCATAGTCATCTTGAGTCCATTGTCCCTTAAGCTTGCTCCGCGTCGCAGCCTGGTAGCAAACTTGGTACATTTGAAGTGCTCGTTCTTTGTCGCGGTCCCAAAGTGTCCCCACTCAACGTACACGGGTGGTCTTTGCTCGAAGTCTGTGACCTTCATCGGCGCGATCAAATCGCATGTCACGTAAACCAATAGGTAAAATTAGTGGAAACTCTGTGCAATTGGAATCCAAGGTTAGAATTGGAATTGCATGGCACTTACTTGTGCAAGGCCACAGACGTGGAGAACGACGCTACTGGCCATAGCTGCCTCATACCAAACTGGCGTGCAACTCTATGTGGCAGGTGATACTCAACAGCATAGAAACAGTTAGGGGCACCTCATCTGTAGAGGACTCGTCTATCTTTGCCTGATCTTGTGAATGAATGGCCTCCACCTCTTGCTCAGCGTACGGCTCCTACTTAACCTGCATAGCAACAATTAACTTGTAAGGTACTATACGAACAAATGAAAATCACGATACCAAATGGAATTAACTTACATTGGAGGCTGTGAGCGCATCTAGCTCGTTCGTGTACTCTAGGTAGGCCCGCTTCGTTCTGGCGTAGGGAACTGAGACCTGGTCCCAAAGATATGCAAATGTCGGACGTCGACGAAGAGGAACCTCTGCGAACCATGGACGAGGAGGCAAAACCGTGGGACGACCAACTGGTAGACGACGTCCAACAGACGAGGAGGCAAAACCGTGGTACGACCAACTGGTAGACGACGTCCAACAGACGAGGAGGCAAAACCGTGGGACGACCAACTACTGTTGGACGTCGTCTACCGATTGGTCGTCCCACGGTTTTGCCTCCTCGCCCATGGTTCGCAGAGGTTCCTCTTCGTCGACGTCCGACATTTGCATATCTTTGGGACTGTGTCTCGCCTCCTACGCCAGACGGCGGCCTACCTAGAGTACACGAACGAGCTAGATGCGCTCACGACCTCCAATGTAAGTTAATTCCATTTGGTATCGTGATTTTCATTTGTTAGTATAGTACCTTACAAGTTAATTGTTGCTATGGAGGTTAAGTGAGCCGTGCGCGAGCAAGAGGTGGAGGCCATTGGCCAGCCTTTGGCAAAGATAGACGCAGGCCTCTATAGGATGAGGTGCCCTAACTGCTTTTTATGTTGTTGAGTATCACCGCCACATAGAGTTGCATGCCGCTTGGTATGAGGCATTGTGGCGAGCGCGTCGTTCACGCGTCGTGGCCTTGCACAAGTAAGTGCCATGCAATTTCAATTCTAACCTTGGATTCCAATTGTACAGAGTTTCCACTAATTTTACCTATTGCAGGACAGGCGCGGCGAGGGACGTACACGTGCCTCCGACCAGACTTGCAGACCCGACGCGGCAAGGGTCCACAGTATAGAGCTCATCTCCCACGAGGAGCGACACTTTCCCAGCCCAGGGCGGTCACAATGACGACGAGGACGAGGTGGAGCAGACTTACGATGAGATAGGCCCGTCTCAGCTCGTAGACGCTCCTTCGACTTAGCCTCTACCACGCAGACGCCGCCGCGAGCCTAGCCGTTACACTCCGTGCAACGCGCACTTGGTAAGGGTAAGGCTAGGAGGCGATGGATTTGAGACTAGCCGTTTCACTTGTATGGACTGCTTTAACGTTGTGGACTTTTGTACTTTGTTCGTATGGTGAGATGGGTTTTGTAATGAGCTACTTGTTGTATATATGTGTATATGTTATATTCATGTGTTATTTGTGTTTAGAGTGGCTCCAAAAACAGGGGGAACTTGCCGAAATTTTCTGGCTTCCACGATATAAGTAGTTCATATGCCGACACGTTTGCAATGACACAACATGAGAGATAGACTAATGACGCAACAATTAGATTTCTAGGCTTTTCAGGCTTCCGTCGCTTCAACAAAGTAATGCCAGTACACATATAGGGCGTAGGCACAGTAGCCTTTACAGGAATTATGATTACTGGCCTCTGAAAAGGCTACGATATATGAATTTATTACGAGACTACAGACTCTGAAAAGCCTACATACGAATTTTCATGATACAACGCGACATCTTTGCGCAGAGACATGACAAAAGAGCTCAGCTTTGCGCTGAAAGCTCTGAAAAGGCTACGAAGTATGAATTTATTAGGAGACTATAGTCTCTGAAAAGCCTACATAGAGCCATTTATTGCTACACTGGAATCCAGGAAAAGCGAAAAGATCCTCTCCATGGACTATGCCCACTGCACCAGATAATCTGCCTACATAAACTCCTCCTATGTCTTCTATACCACATCTCCTCCTCAAGACATCACAATACTACTACACAACAATGTCTTCCTGGAGGTCCGACCCATTTGGAGTGCCGAAGTGGCATGAGCGCCCGAAGTGCCATTGCGGCTTTCGGACGATGTTGTGCGTCTCGACGGATCCAGTACAACGAGCCAACTACGGCCGTAGGTTCTTCAAGTGTCCAGACCTGGATGACGACTTCGTGGTAACAACGACAACTAAATCCTTTGTTTGTCGTTACCGTTTCTCAACTTGATCCATGATATCTACCACACCACACATAGCCTTGTGGGTTCATGCAGTGGGTGGATCGGGTGACGCCGGCATGGCCACGAACCGGCCAGTGGAGGTGGAAAACAAAGGACAATACTTTGCCAAGATGACTCAGGCTCGCGAGGTGGAGCGGCATGCGCGGCTTGAGCAAGAGCGCCGCGAGGGTGGACCAAATCCGTCTCAAGGGCAAGGAGGATGGGCCGCAAAGAAGCGAGGCGATTAATTCTGCGTGAAGCGACCATCAAGCGTCGGGAGGAAGAGCTTCAACCTCGTGAGGCGCTCTCAAGAGCAAGAGTGACAGAAGAAGGATACAATGAGCCATCTTCGAAGCGACAAAAAGGGAAACAACCACGCTACACCTAGTAGACAAGATGTAATAGACCCAGTCCGCACGAGAGGTCGTACGAGCAGTTGGGTCGGTTAGTCAGATATCGTGCTATATGCTATGCATGTAATAAAAATGTACGCGCCATGTTCATCCCATCTTTATAAGCTTATTATCTCGGCTTTTCGCATGCAATAGCCGGGAAAGAATCTACTTACTACTAACGGCAGGTTCATTCTCTCAGAGTTTGAGCACATTATGCTTCTTAATAGATTCCAATTGGAGTAGACCCTCCCCATTGGGTTCGTAGGACTCAAATAACATTTTCATGCGATTCCAAATCTTCTTCAAACTCTCACTACATCCGAAGAAGTGTTTCCCACGGCATGCGACCTCGGCGCCATGGACCACGGCGCCGAGACGTTTTACCTCGGCGCCGTGTCCCACGGCGCCGACCACTGGGTCCAAATACTGAATTAAAACTACTAAGGGTCTAAATGTGAATATTTTTCAAAATAGGGCTAAAATAGAAAAATTTCAGCAAATCTTGGATGAGTAGAATAAAAGATAATTTTGTATCTTCCTTTAAGAAATGACAATCTGTTACAGGCTTCTTTTATTGTGATTCCGAGATCAGATTGAAGAATCTAGGCTAGTGTGTCGTAGATGACATAGACCAATCCTTAGTCTATAATGCTTTGGAGAAACATTTTTGTGGGTATGTATTTGTAGATTTTGGAAGAGTTTGAGGTCTATTTCTGCCATCAATATTATATATTTGTGGCGTGGCTGAATAATTATTCTCTCAAGGTGGAAGAGTGAAAATGTATAGACATTGATTCTGATACTGGGATTAATCTCTCTTCCCTCATATATATTAAGGAAATATTCTTGAAGCTCTGTGAACACTCTCATTTGTCTTTCTTGGTATTTTTCACAGATCAAATCTTGAATGTCTGGACCTAGACAAGACAATGTCTGCTGGGTTTTGAAGCTCAATCTGGAAATGAGGATTTCATGAGTAGTGTTGCTGAAAAAGTCTCATCATATTTTCTCCTCTTTTGTTTTTTGTGGCTATATGTGGTGTCACAATCCGGATTGGATAGTGCAATGGTTTTAATTTGTGGGAAGGCTATGAGTAGCCCTCTTATATCTATATAGGCTGGTGATGTGATTGTGGCAGAGACATCTATTTGTTTTTTGATAGAATCATCATATGGTAAGCTTGTATTCAAGCTTGATACTTTTGATGTATTCAGTGATCTAGTATCTAGATCTGGTACTTTTAGATGATCTAAGGATCTTGTATCAAGACCTAATATTCTTGAACCATTTGATGGTGCTCCAATATTTGGACATGATATTTTCAAATCTCTCGACGATCTTATACTAAGGTCCAATACTTTTGAATCTCGTGATGATCCTATATCAGGATTCAATTTTTTTGAGGTATCTGATGATCTGATATTCAGACCTGATAGTTTTGAAGCATCTGGTGATCTGCTACTCAGATCCAATATCTTTGATGATTTTTCTTTGCTTTGGGTAAGATAATCTGGAAACATTGGTCCAGGAGCTCCTTCCGAGAGCCTATAATCTGATGATTTTGCCCATTGTCCTTCGGGCATTATATGATTGAAGTAGTAGGCCAGCCTATTTAATGCATTAGCTTTTCTTTCTTATTCTTTGCTTGTCAGAGTAGGTTGAGCAAGCCTTGTTGTAATTCTGTAGAAACAAAATTATGATTGAAGCGCTCGGGATTTCCCTCTCGTAATTGGGGTAATTTCCAAAAGCTCATCTGGGTAAACCAATCATATCTTATTTAGGACATTGTTTCCCTGTAATGTGACAAAACAGCTGACCAAGTTAGTTGATAATCATAAGATAAATCTTTACATATGACCTTGTTTATGTAATGTTGAACATCTGTTACATGGAGGAACGTGTAGCAAGATATTTTGAAGTGCAACCGGCAGTCATATGCATTGTCTAACCAGCATTTTATTTCTTTGGAAGATGTTGTCATAGCTATCAGGGTTTATGGCTATTTGATAATGATATTCATATAACTTCCAACCATTTTCAGAATAGAGTGGACAGTCATGCATGCACTTTCTTGGTTTTAGATGATACTTTGCTTTATTCGCAAGTAGTGCCTTGATTGATAGCCTATAATGCCATGAATAGCTAGACTTTGGGAGGTCAATTAACCTAGATAGAGGAGCATGTAGGTGCCAAGGGGACATGAAATGACTTATATATTTGATAGCAAAGAATTCATGGCAGCCCGTGGCATAACTTTGATGGTTCCAAAGTGCATGATGATGACTTGCAAGTTGTAACTTGCCATGATTTTGGATTTTGGCTGATATTCTTTCAACCGATATATTATTAACAATACTCTTTTTGTCCAAAACGATCTCAATAAGCTGACTTACTAAAGTTTCTTCGGGTTTAGAGTAGAAATTCAATTCTAATTCGTCTCCCAAAATATTAAATTTGATACTATCTTTTGTTACAAGAAAAGGACGAATTATTGATAAGAATGGTGTTCCTAAAATGACTCCTTCTTTTAGATTTTTCACAAATAAAAAGGAAGTCTTCATGCAAACACCAGAAATACAAATATTTATTTCATGAATTTTGTAGTTTACCATGAGAGGGTTTTCATCAGCACCATGGATTTTATAAGTGGATTTTTGAAAATATTTGAAAGGGATGATTCCTTCCCGAATACAATTTATATCGGCTCCTGAGTCAATTAGAGTTTTATGTTTGAAACGAAATTCATCAGAAAGTTTATACGTAATATCTACGTACCATTTTTGCTTGAAATATGTTTTTATTGAGCTTACAGCTCCTTCTTGATTATTTTGAGGGATTGATTTTTCGTCAGATTCACTTTGTATTTATTTTCTTTCTTCGATCTCTAATATTTGGACTCTCTTTCTGAGATCTCGTAATTCTTCCTTCATATAATTTTGTTCTTAAAGGAGATCATTTAATTCTAATTGTTTATTCATCTTCTTATGATTCTCTATTCTTTTAAAGACTTCATCTATGGAGAAGTATTTGTTGTGTTGGATATCTTTGACTAACTCATCCTTATTGGTTTTGATTCTTGATAGAAATCTTTTTAAGATGGCTTTCCTTTCTCTTGGATTTTGCACTGTATCAAAGGTGTCTAATATAAATTATTCTAAGTCTGTGAGGAGTAGGACATTTTCATCAGAGATATCTTCAGATGCATCTTGCTCACAACAAGAACATATACTATCTTCGCAATGATTTACTTCTGATTCAGATTCATTTTCAGAGCTAGATTCATTGTCAATATTATTCAAGATTTCTTCTAGTCTCTCTTTGATGTCTTTAGACTCTGATTCTAATAGGGCTTGGATTTCCTTTTTAACTTTGTCTTTGAAGCACTTACTTGCTATATGACCCTTTATACCACATTTATAGCATACAATTTCCTTTGATTGATTTTCCTTTTTAAGAGGCTTTCTGGGTCTCTTCCTCTTGATGTAGTATGCTTCCTTCTTATTATGACATGACTTTTTCTAAGTCTTTTGACATACTTTACTTTATTTCTTCTTTCATGTGGGTCTTCAAAGCCAAATTGATAGCAAAAATCTCTCATTTTCTTTTTTCCAATGGCCTTTTGTTTTTTAAGTTGTTCCTTGATTTTTATGTCATTACACAGTTCAGCGCCTACCAATTGTATTGGGTGATTTTGCCTATATCTAGATATTGATAGTTTATATATTGATAGTTTATACTCTCTTCCCCTTCTTTCCTTAAAGAATTTCTAACTTTCTGAGAGACCATGTGGAGGTAACCCCGTGTGTGATGAGTAATTGACTTGTGTTCAGGAGGAAAGTTTGAGTTTGTTTCGGGCATTTTGTGCTATCTACTGGTGCTAATATTTAATTAGAATATTTTGTGGGGTGTTATGATATGTTTTCTTGTCTGTGATGGCTGCGGGACTTTGAGACAAAGTCGTGGCGAGACACAGGGTGACCGGACTAAGCACAGGCGGTGCTGAGGTCAAAACGGTCAGATGTGTCGAAGACAGCGAGAACTCGAAGTGGTTGCGCAAAACTTGGGGGATGCCAGGAGAAGGGTGGAGGCCGGCCGGGAGGGGAAGATCGAGAGGGAGAGGGAGCCGGGGAGGGAGGCGGAGCCGTTGAGGATGGAGGGGGAGGCGGAGCCGTCGAAGCTGGGAGGGGGGAGGCGGAGCTGTCGAGGTCTCGAGGATGGAGGGGGAGGCGGGCGGAGCCGTCGAGGCTAGAAGGGGGGAGGCGGAGCCGTCGAGGCTGGGAGGGGGGAGGCGGAGCTGTCGAGGTCTCGAGGATGGAGGGGGAGGCGGGCGGAGCCGTCGAGGCTGGAAGGGGGGAGGCGGAGCCGTCGAGGTCTCGAGGATGGAGGGGGAGGCGGGCGGAGCCGTCGAGGATGCTGCGCCGTGCTGCTCCTACTCGGCGTGCTCGCTATTTAGTGCAATGAGGCTCCCCGAGCCAATAGCCACTATGAGCCAACAAAATGGGTTTCTTTGTAAAATGCGTGCAAGATCTACAACAATGGAGGTTGAAGAAGCTGGCTTAGATGAGCAAGAGCAAGGCTCGGATTCAGGCAATGAAGAAGATGAGGAAGAAGATCCACATGATGATGCGGATGTGAGTGATTGTGACGAAGCTCCCAATGCTACCAAAGATGGCGGAGAAAACATGGATTCTACTATCAATCCCAACGAATTCGATGATGGATATTGAGAGATGAGAGAGTTGGACTAATTACCTATGTTATTTGTGTGGACTTATGTCGCTTATGTCATGCTTGTTAATTTGTTATATTGCTCATATTTAATCTTGCATTCACTTAATTGTTATTATAGACTTATGTTCATTATTCATGTGGCTTGTTTCTTGGGAAAAGAGGAGATGAGAGATTGTCAACACTCAACAAGGTATGTCACTCAATCCGTATTTACTCAATTAATTGAAATACAATTTATATCTATTGCATTTATAATAATATATATGTTGAAACTTACAAGGGAACAAGGAAATGGATACTACATAGGAGAAGAGCAATTTGAATGGGAAGATAGGTGCTACATAAGCTCAAGAATTGGCAACAACAAGGTACATATGTGCTGCTAAATGCTTATTTTATTTGCTACCTCTTAACGCCTTAGGATGTGTAAGGCGTCGCCTCGCCTTACGCCTTACCGCTTAAAAGGTGTGAGGGGGTGGGTCGCCTTACCGCCTTAATAACCTTGGACCAGATATATATTTTTCTTTCCAGAATTCTTGATTAGGATCAGGTAGTGTATATAATTTTGATAGGAATGTATCCTTGTACCACCTAAAATCTAACATAGTCTTACACCTCAGGTTTATCAATTGTTCTCTATTCTTCTCATAGATATCTTGATAATTTTCAGCAAAATGATAAACTATATTGTAAATTAGAGTAGTCAGGGCATCCGAAATGTTACCGATAGGATTTCCATGTACGTCTACCCGGACTATGGGACTTCCATTTTCATCAATCTTGACTGCATCAATAATCGCTTGCTTCTGATCAGTATCCAAGTAGTGATCCCACCAGCCTCTCAATTGACCAGAGAATCCTACAACAATCATTGAGGCTGCTTCTCTTTCTGGATTACCACTAGCTATGCAAGCATTAGCATACATAATCATTTGATAGTAAAGGGTAAATATTTAATATTCAGTGTATCCATCTAAATTCCATTCCACAATTTCTTTGCCATTAAAATATGTCATATTACTGATCTGAGGTCTCTCTTCAAATTGTAGATCAGCGAAGGTTGGTCTAGGATAATTTCTTGTCCTAGCAGTATAAGTAGCAGGTTTGAAGATCTTATTGATCTCGTCATTATTTTCTTCATCGGAAATTTGATTGATATTTTTGCCTACCTTCAAGCTATTCAGTTTGTTGGTTAACTCACTAACCAGATCTTTGGATATGGATGAACCTATTGCCTTTTGTTTCCCAAGTTTTATGTGGAAACCTATTATTTGGGGGGGTAAACAAAGGAACAATAGATTGAGAACTAGATGATTCAGATTGAGAATTGAATGGATAGTCTATCCTTACCTCAGGCTTGGCAGTCTTGACGCCTTCCAAGAGGATGTTCTCGATGCGATCCGTTTGCTGTCCAAGAGTTTGTAAAGATATGTTTGCATAATTTTGCTGTTCCACTAGGTGACCCACATGTTCTACTTGAACAGGTTCACCAAAAGTGTTTTTAGAAATATTTTTTACTGGAGATGCTTTTACACTTTCTCCTTTAGCATTCTCTGGTAGTTGGATAGACTCGAAGGGCGGATGGACAGATTCCTCAGTCTTCCCACCGGAAGTCTTCCATTCTTTTGATACCTTTTTGATGACATTTATATTTTCTTGATCTGATTTTAGGGTTTGTAATTCGGATTTTAGATTGTCTAAATCAGATCTTAATTGATTTTCTAATTTTGGAGCTTGTAATTCGGATTTGAGGTTTTCTAATTCAGACCTTAATTCCTCCAAATCAGACTGTGGTTTTTTCTTTGGTTTGAAGAACTCTTCAAAATATTTGATGTGGCTCTTCTCATACCAATCAAAGAAGGTATGTCTTTTTTGCTCTTTCATTTCTTTGTACCAAACTTCTCTTATTCTTTTGATATAAAGATTGTCTACATTTTTATAGTACCTTGCAAGCTTTTCTTTATTTTTGGGAAGATCAAGTTCCATCTTAAGGAGGTCTTTATCTATTTCAAACTCTTGATCTTCTTCTACTTCCTCTATAACATTGATCTCAAAATCTGAGATTGAGGGCTCATATGAATTATCCTCATAGGTTGCATAGACAATATTGTTTGGCTTTAAAACAGGTCTATTATCAAGGCTAACAGAGGATCTAGACTGAACGAAGGTCATTCTTTTTGAGGAAAATGTTATCTCAACATCTCCATCAGGTGTTTCAATCAAGGATTCTACTTCATTATGTTGGGTGATCTTTGGTTCTATTGCTTGGGGAAGAATCCACTTCTCAGGAAGGGTTATCTTGTCCCAATTCAAAGTTTTTGGAGTGATAATATGATTTCTGGAATTGGCTTGGAGGAGAGTGGATAATCCTTTTGGTGTATTTTGCTTGGCACAAGGGGCTAAGGTGGTCATGGCTTTGAAACAGATCATATATGTTACTAAAATGTTTTCACTTTCAAGTTCAAGATCAAAACCAGATGTTTGTAAGCTTAAAGACAAGACCTTGTGGATATTTGGATCTGAAAGAGATATAGAAAAGTCGGGGAATGTGTTAAAAAACACTAGACCATTACTAAGACTGGCCTCAACCATTCCTAGCAGAGAATCATTAAATCTTTTATTTCTGCAATCTCTTAGACAAGCCAACACAGAAGTATTTAAACCTTTTCGAGATAAGGATCGGATAGCAACTTGAACCAAACCGAAATGCAGATAATGATACTGAGGTTTTGCTTTTATACAATTGATTTCTTTTTCAGAAAGGAGATGCAAAGTTTCATGCAAGGAACTAATAGAAAGAGATTTCTCTATGGTTTTAATATAATAATCAGACCACAAAGCAAACGTGCCTATATGATATATGTCCTTGATATTTACTTTTGAGTACTTTCCAATTTGCAATATTTTGCTCTAAATCTTCAAAGCAAACAGATGAAGTATTCTTAACTGACATTGTTTTGATAGACCTATTGTTACCGCTAGAGGCTTCTGATTTGTCAGTTATACCTAGAGACCTTGCTAACCAAGACATCTTATACGAAGATAAAGGAGAATGGATAGGTAGGAACTCTTTTGGACCAACGGCAGGGTAAATCCCACAATTAAGATCAACCTTTGGATAGATGGTTTCCAGACAACGACAGGGTAAACCCTTAATTACGATCAAACTAGACTCCTAACAAGCTTGCCCAGACAACGATTTATGCCATTTACTGCGCTCTCTTGATGACTTACCAGGCCACGCGACTACAGGCTCACTTGCTAGAGGTTTTCGGGACTTACGCGTCTAGGCGTACCGCCGCACCTCGGGATCTCCGCGGCGGCCCTCAGGTACGACTATCGCACCATATATATATATATATATATATATATATATATATATATATATATATATATATATATATATATAAAATAAAGATAAAAATAAGACATTAATAAATTCTTATAAGGAATTGAGAAACCGAGAATACCTTAATATTGATGTACCAAATTGCTTGATTCTCCAGTAGTCCAGTTCTCTCTTTTGGCTGTTAGACCAATATAATGAACCATTTGCGAAGAATAAGAGAATAGAGAAGCACATGTACACAAAAAAATGAAATAAATAATAGAATTACAATCGTAGATAGATAGATAGATAGATAGTAAGTATTCGACTGACCACTTAGTAAATAAAATTAGTACGTAATCAGATAAGTCCAGAAGACCACAACTAGTCCAATTCAAGTTCAACTGACCACAAGTCTATAAGATCATAACTATTACATAATAAGACAGCTAGATAAAAGACATGACAGAACGAAAATGTGTAGTCTAATTGTTGCCTTCATCCTATGGAGTTGTCTCTGATTGGACTAGAGGTCCCACATCTGATGTAGACAAGTCCAACGCTCTAAGATCTTCTATTACAACCAAATCATATATAACAAACGAGACATGCTGAACAAGCTAACGAAGATTACACTTCGAGCAGCTAATGAAGATTGCACGGATATTGCAATGGATATGTGAACAAGCTAATGAAGATTGCACAGCTATTGCAATGGAGCAGCAGAGATCAAGCAAGGGGGCACACTACCTCAGATGAAGGACGCAGCAACCGTTGCCGTCGAAGAAGGGGGGCACACGCACACCAGGCGGCGTGGAGGTGGAGGCGGCGGCGGCCGAGCAGCATGGAGGGGAAGGTGCGGCCGGGCGGCGTAGAGGGGAGGACGGGCTGGGCGGCATGGAGGCAGCGGCGACTGGGTGGCATGGAGGGGAGGGTGGGCCGGGCGGCGTGGAGGCGGCGGCGACCGAGTGGTGTGGAGGGGAGAGAAGGCGGGGCTACTAGCAACTGTAGTGACACCCTTGACAGATTAGAAATCCTCAAAATACGAGCAAATTCGCCCATGATCTGTTTCTCCATGAAAAATATAAAAGAGATATCAATTAAAATAAATAGATAAAATGCTAGGTTTCTACAGTACCAGCCTGTTTAACACTTACTCAAAAATGATGGATCATGCTGGTCGCCATATATCATCAATTCCGCAATTGATCTTAAAGCTTCAACCACAAAATCCTTCATAAAAAATCAGATCTAATGGATCAACTGAAAAATCTCACTGAAATTCTGAAAATAACGAGGATGACCAGCTACTGCTACCTTATTAGCTTCATAAACAACATGAACCTTCTGTAGCTGATCTGTTAGATACCTGCAGCAAGGCACCTGTCTTAGCATAAAATACAAAAAAGAATAATGAAACTCTTACATATAACATGAATACAAATTGCAGAACTAAGATGCAATAACTTATGTGTTTTAGTCTCTATTGCTGATCAAACATGCATTATAGCTTATGCACTACTTATTTGTTTAATTGCTGGTGCGGAACACTTCATCTGTTTCTTCCATTGCAGCTCACATAGTTCTCAATTTCTTGAGATATATTGTGTAGACAAACCAACACAAAAATCAGAATACTACTGAAAAGAGGAACTTTATTATTACTAATCCTCTGATATCTAACCCCCTTGACTTTCCCTATTCCTTGTGTTAATGGCAAATGCAAATAGTAATGGTGGATGAGAGGATTCTTACTCTCAAAGAAAAAATTGGAAAACATAATCTTTTAAAGCCATTGCACATTATATCATGCCATCAGGGAATCAAAAGGACATGTAGCCTCCACTTTCTGCAATCTACATGGCATCACCTGGTTAACATGGAAGGGTTTACTTGACTCTTCCTTCATCAACAGCCACAACAACTACTGCTGCTGTTGCAATCATATGCATCACCCTACCAGTGTCTTAGCATTGAACCAAGCTATTTGCTAATATAATACTGACTCTAAAGGGCCGAGAGAACCTTGTAAAAGAATTACGCAAACGTGAATGCGTACTTAGCACGAAATTAAGAAGCAATCAGCTCCCAAGTTTCCTCCCGTTTCTCCCAACCCGATCGGATTCGAACCGAACAGCGAAGAGATTTCACGCAACGGGCTCGAATCGTGAACTGATTCCGGCCGCACAGCGGCCTCCGAAGACCTAACGAAACGGGGAAGGGGAGAGGGAGGGAGGGGACTGGAGGCGGGACGCACCGGAGCTCTTCGAGGGAGAAGCAGTTCCTCCTGCGCCAGAACAGCCACATGGCAGCGAATACGCGGCGCCCGGCGGCGGCGCGGGGGTCAAAGTCGGAGGCGCACGATGCAGCACCAAGGCGCCGGCGCGGCGCGGATCTCTCACCCTGCGCGGCCCACGGTGCCGCCGCGGCCGCAGAAGGGGGAGCGCATCGCATCCGCGGGCGGCGGCGATCGCCGGCGGTCGGTCGGCCGGGGCGGGGTATCGGGAGAGGGCTCGCTTTCGCTTTTTCCGCTTCACCTTTTTTACCGTGCCTATAGTGTCATTTTAGACTAAAACCACAATTCTTTTAACTTGACCATAATAGGCCATGTCATGCCTGAGCTGGCGAAAAAATAATTTATGTTGCTCTTTTGTTACAATAAAAACAGTTGTAGATCCTTCTAGAATTGATGATACAGTTTTTGTATTCGATAGAGTTTCTTTTCTAAAAGCAATCGATGCAAGTTTTCAGGTTTTATAGACTATCCCGCTATAAAACCTGAAAACATAACAAGCGGATAACAATAGTACAGAGATAGCTTGTACATATAATGATTGTTAAAACAAGTGGTTCTTCATGTATTAGGAGGGGTCGCTACAACGACAATAGTATGATGTTCAGCAATAACTTTGATCTCTATGTAGATAACGAAAATTTCAACATTATTCAAATCATGTTTTCCATTATTTTATATTTTAAAACTATCTTATTGTCTTATCTTTATTTGAGAACAATTTTACATGAAAACTTTTTTTATCTCCTTGTGAATTTATTTGTTGTTTTTACATGACATTTCATTCTGAAAGGATTAGACAAAAAAAACACGAAGTTATGACATGACAAAAGTTTGGTTATCACTGTATGTTACAAGTGGATACAGAAAACAAGTCACCACAAGTCTGAACATCACATGTTGACATATGGGGCTTAAAATTATACCTATTGTGTATAGACCTTCATATATGTCCATAGGTCTCATCTGACTCATAAAAATTCCTTAATAAATATGAAATAAAAAAATCAAGTTAGTATCAAGCAATAATATTCTCCAATCAGTTATGTCTAACCGCCTTCAACCTAGAGCGGAATATTCCCATGAGAACCCCTTCATCATCATTGATCATTCTTTGACATTCTTCTCAGCAGATTTTATTTCCGCCATCTTCCCTTCGCTTAAACTTCGATGACTTCGTCCACATCCCACTCTCACTAAAATCGTATCTCATATCATCAACTTAGCCATAAGAATGCTTAATTGAGTTTATTCGGATTTATTTGGATTTTTGGAGTTATTTGGATTTGATTGTTTATCGCACAACTAGAATTTGGAGTTTCAAAGGAGCAACCAATCAAGCGAGGTCAAGAGGTCAAGATCAAGATAAATACCAAAAGTTCAAGATCGTTGATTGAGAAACTTTTGAGCAAGATCAAGGCCACAATAAATTGAGCAAGATAAGTCATCATTTTGATTATATTGCACCTACCCTTTTGAATGCAAATTATTTTATTTAAAACTATCAAATTACATGCCTTATTTTATTATACAAATTACATTCACACTAGTTCATAGTTAATTCTCTATGGATAATTGTTGAATTACACCCCACTTCTTGGCTTTGAACATAAACTCTTGTCGTCCTAGAATTAATAGTAAACATACTAAATATAAATCCATATTTAAACGCCATGTTTAGTCCTACTTAGATACTCATGGCATTTTATTTGCTTTGACATTATTTCAAACATAAAAACTTGGTTTGGACAGTGGCTGATATTTGAACTAGAAAGAATATTTTGGATCTCAAAACTCTAAATTCGCTTAAATATCTAGGTAGATGGTAAGTGGGCTTGGTGTGGATGGAGCATGAGAGTATGATTTGTGTTAAAACTGCCCAGATAACTCCTAAAGACTTAATCTTGTGATAATCTCCCAATGTAAAACAGCACAACCATTAGCTATAATGGGTATCGCCTGGCCATTTAATTTGCATCATCCTAGCGCTGGTTGTGCTATCCAGTAGAACACAGGTAAGTGAGCCGGATTGAGACCTTTGATGTGACGGTGCAACAAGGGGCTTTTGGAGCAAGTGGATGGAACCCAACGACAGTGAAAACATTAGTCGATATGGCCATGTTGGAAAGGTATATTGTAAAGGCTTTGTGCATACCTAAGGAAGCTTGTAGAAGATAGCAAGTTGAACGTCTTCTGTGGGTAAAGTGTACAATCTCTGCAGAGCGAAAACTGTTCAAATAGTCGTGCTCATGATCATGTGAACTTACTTGAGTTAGTGTCTATTTTAAAAACTTTGCGGGTGGAATGAAAAACACGAAGTGTGGATGGAAACCTAAGTATTGATTTCCACTTGGTAGATAGAACCTGGTGATTATGGCATGTTTATATTGGGTTTTGGATTTGACTTTTGGTTTTAGCTTATTAATAGTAGCAACCTATAGAGAAGTTTATAGAGAGAGATACACTAGTGTGCAATTTTGGCCGATATAAATGAAGTAACTACAATACATGCTACCATCGACTAGTAGATTCTGCTTTGAAAAGATACCCTATTTGAAAGTTAGATACTGTAGAAAAGTCATTTACTGTAGAAAAGCAACTTTTAGAATCTAATATAAACATGGCCATATATAATGGGTGGATGGAGCCCAAGTATCAAATATTCAAATATAACATATGGTGAAGGGAACTATGCCCCGTAAAAGGTGGATAAAACCTATACTACTACTATTATTGCACACTCATACATTCTTTAAAAACATGGTTTAGTTAAAATGCTAAGTTTGAGAAACTTTTACTTATTGTAAATTTGAACTATAACATTTAGCAAATAAAAGAATCTTAAGCCTATATTTGTTTAGCCTTTCATCTATTATCGCTACATTTTGTGCAGTGGTTTGCTAAGTAGATTTGTACTTATCATTGCTCAATTACTATCATTTAGTAGGTAAGAAGGAGAAAGTCAAACCCTACGATCATCTAAAGGAGTTGGTAAGATTAAAAGATAATGAGGCTAAGAACTAAGACGTGAGTTCTATTTGATTGTCTGTGGGTATATCTTGAGTAACTCCACTATTATATATATTTTTCGCTATAAGATTTCATTCATATTTAACCTCTCTGGCTTTTGAAGTAAGCCCTAGGCTATCTGGCCGATTTATGCTCAGTTACTAATGATTTACATGGCCCTTGCACTTTGAAATATTTTATCAAAGAAGTCTAAAATTGAAATATAGGAGTGTCTGTACAACATTTGCATGTTTTTGAGAGCAAAATCAGTCATATTTTGGGGTGTTGTAGGGGAGATCCAATGTCCCAGATTCAGACTACTTATTTTTTTTTGGAAAGGAATATGGGAAATTCCTTGGATATAGATCTAATGCTCTAGATTCAGACCACTTATTTTTTTGAAGAAAGTATGGTGGAATTTATTGAACGAAGATCAATATTCCAAAATTTAACTAATTTTACTTTTAAAAATATATTAATATTGTATAGCCATTCTCTTAAATATTCCACTCGGATCACGATAATCCGACAAGAGGGTTGATTCTGGAACACAGCTGACGGACACCAATGCTTTTTCACCCCCCGCGCCTTGACCATATGGCCACGGCCTTGTTCTTTCTATCCCTTCCCTCGAATGGGAAGCTGCGCCCGGCCCGCGGCAGCAGCAGCAGCACCCCCCGCGGCGCCGGCATCCCTAAATGCGCCGCCCCCTCGCCGCCGCCGCCGCCGCCGCCCTCCGCCTCCGCTACTCATCCTCCCATCCCCGCCTCCCCTCGCCCTCCCCTCTTCACCACCTCCTCTTCTCCCGCCGCGACGACGACCGCGACGACCCATCGCCTCCGTCTCCTCCCTTCTCGCCTCGCCTACTCTTCACCCCCGCCTCGGGCGCCGCCGGCCTCCGCGGGTGGCGGACGCTCCCCCCGGCCGCGTCGCCGCCCCGGAGAACCGTCGTCGACGCGCCTCCCGTCCGGCTCACGCTCTCCCGCAGTAAGAGGAGTGCCCCCTTTCCTTCCTCCGTCCTTGATTTGCGGTTTGTTAGGTACCTTACGTGTTGTGTTGTTGTGGTTGTGATTGTGGTGCAGGTTATTCTCTGCGTGTCGCTAAGGGCAAAAAGAAGGCGCACTTCGACGATGAGCACAGGTGAGCCGGATGGTCCTTTTTTGTTCTCTTTTAGAACATTGCGTTTCTGGCATAATGCTGTTAAGCAATTTACGAATTTGTGTGTTTCGGCCGTGCCTTCTTAACGTTCTTTGTATTAAAGATATAATCTGGTTAGGCAATTTATGTATGAAGCTTTGCAATAAAAAATGTGTACTCCGGTGTCTGGATACCCTATATCCGATGAGGAGGAGAGGGTTATGGAATATATGCTTCTGTGTTACGATGGAACAGAGATGCTATTGCATCTATGTTGTGGTAGGACAGAATTGTGATTCCTCCTACAAAATGAGAAGGAGAGTAATGGATGGAGTGAGGGGGATGGGATTATGTAAGCTTGAGAGGAAAGGATTGTGGAATATTTACCTGTTCCTTTTTTGGAGGATAAACGGAAGTTATTCCTCAAATCAAATGAGGAAAAAGGTCCACTTTAAATTGTTTTGTCAGTTCTTGTGAAGTATGACTTATGATGCTCTCTGATAAATACTTGTTGTTCAGAACACTTTTACTTTTTCTCAGAGTAATAAATAAATGCAATTACAAAGGGTGTTGGTATTACTGTATTTATTATTCAAAGTTTACATTGGCAATTTATGTAATTCATTATTAAATGTTTGGATTATTTGCAAGGTTTTATATTGATGTATCATGTATGTTTTGTTTCATGTAACTGCTAATGGAATAATCACAGCCATCGAGCGGTTAATACGGCACTTTGGTGTAATTTCCTTGTCTTCTCGCTAAAGTTTGGTGTGTGGCTTTCAACTTCTAGTCATGTTATGCTAGCTGAGCTAGTGCATTCAGTTGCAGACTTTGCTAACCAGGTATCCTTTGCTATTACAGTTGATGTTTCTACTTTTCCTGGCTATTTCATGACCTGGAATAAAGATTCATACCCAAGGGCTAATTGTTTATCAAACTTCAGGTTCTTCTTGCATATGGCTTGAGCAGCTCAAGACGTGCTCCAGATGCTCTACACCCGTATGTAGAACTCATCATTTTGTAATGCATGCTTTGTTAGCAAACAAGCGACCTTTTTACTGTACTTTTTCTTGTTTTGATAAATTCAGTCACTCTTTGTTAGGAAAATTTCAGTCCTTTCTTCAAAGTAAAATGTCTTTGAATTTCACTATTGAAGATATGGAAGAATCCTGGTATAAATTATCATACCATTAAATACTAGTCACTAGAGAACCAGTGACATGCTAGTCACTAGAGAACCAGTGACAAGGCTATTTGAGATATGCCATAAACTGAAATGATACCCTATGTCTTTACAACTGTTAATCCTAGCTTAATTTCTTTTGCAGCTATGGTTATTCAAAAGAAAGATTTGTATGGTCCTTGATATCTGCAGTTGGAATATTTTGCTTGGGTTCTGGTGCTACCATTGTGCACGGAGTTCAGAACTTATGGAATTCTCAAGTATGATGCCAATATATCATTTGATTTACTAGAAGTTTTTACTCATGCATTCCGTTTTATTACTGAATGTTATCACCCAAGTACAGTTTTCATATCTTGATGCTTTTATTTGACAGGCTCCGGAGAACATTCACTATGCTGCATTAGTGATTGGTGGGTCGTTCCTAATTGAAGGTGTTCCTCACTTACTACTTTTTCTCCTTATTAGTTTTGTTATACTTGAGTAACTTTGTTGTCTCTTAGGTGCCTCACTTCTTGTTGCTATAAAGGCTGTTAAGAAAGGTGCAGCAGCAGAAGGAATGAGTATCTGGGACTACATATGGCGTGGTCATGATCCAACTTCAGTTGCTGTTATGGCTGAAGTGAGTAATGTGTTGTAGACTACCTTAACACATTTTTTTCATGTAGTTCAATCACTTCATGCAACCGAACGTTCATTTCTTAATGATTACTCTAGTTGCTTGGAATTGTCATCTGCTACTGTCATCTTAATCCGATTTCTTGTTCATTTACCACTAATTTATTAGTTCTTTACTTCCTTGATTTCCTCATATCCCAGTATTGTCCTACAGGATGGCGCTGCTGTTACAGGCCTAGCTATTGCAGCAGCATCTTTGGTGGCTGTTCAAATGACAGGGAATGCTATGTATGATCCAATTGGTTCCATCATTGTTGGTAACTTACTGGGAATGGTATGCTAATTTTTGTTGGTTCATATTTCTTTTGCTTGTTGGATCATATTTATTCTGTTTCACACTACTTTACCAAATGTGCTAAATTTTCCTTACAAACTCTCATGAGAAATTGAAACAAATTGTGTGAATAGTTCTCATATTTTAGTAGTGAAGAAAAGCCACATGTTCAACCATTTGGATCATCTCTACTCAATTATTTACTTTATTGAATTTTCTTTCGTTATCGCATACATGAATGCATCTTGGTCTGATGCCAGGTCTGTAGCATTTTCTCATCTCGTCATTATTAAATGATCTATTAGATTCTTGTCTTTTCCAGTTTTCCTCACTTTTTTTCTTGTTAAATCTCTTCTTTCTTGCTCATTATTTTTTTATGTTGCTCTTCATGTTTCTGCATGATACACATCATGATCTATGTACTATGGTCTGTCCCATTATGCCAGAAAGTGGCAAATGATGCTTTGTTCATCTGTACGCCAGACAAAACAGTATCTTAGCTGTTGTAACAGACGAGCAACATGTGCTACCTCTTGAAGTGGCATGTTGCGTGGAGTGCGTTTAGTACAATATTTAGATAACTATATGTTAGCAGCTGTGAAGCTCCAAGACCAAAAGTTTCATAACTGCTACATTGGTGATTTGTTTCTTGACGTATATTTCTTGTTGATTCCATGAAATCTGATTGCATGAAATATGATGTATGTTTTATTTAACTTGTGTCTTGTAAAAATTGCATACTTCTTTCTTTAATTGCTGGTTTTATTCATTTTTTTGGTATCATTTGGCATCACATGTCCTGCATTCTGTTCGTGCCAACATTGGAGATGCTATTCATGCTTTAATGTGTTTCTAATACTTTAAGAAAAAATAAACTAATATGTTTGTACGTTGGTGTATATTTGGACATTTGGAGTTTGGACTGTAGATGGGCTGTTAGATATCACTTGTGATAATTGAAACTGTCAGGCACCGCTTGCTCTTTTACTACCTCTGAATACTGAACAGTAACCCCATGCCAAACTTATGCCAAAATGACATGCCCTAAGGTAGCTCTTCTTAATAGTAGGAAAGTGGTATATATGCTGATACGCATGTGACAGTTGTTAAGCAGGGACCTTTTACAGTCTTACTATACAATAATTCATGAAGGTGGGTTTTCTTATGAATATCGTGTGTATATTCATGAGGCCTAGAGGGCAATATATATAGGAAGTACAAGAGAATATACAAAGAAATATACTATATATAGATAAGGAAACCAAAACATATAAGAAAACAAATAAACAATTCTATTCTATCCTTAACGCTCTCCTCAAACTTATGGTAGATCACACACACTGAGTTTGGAGAGAATATACAAATGTTGTGCTCTTGTCTATGGCTTCGTGAAGAAGTCAGCATGTTGTAACTCTGAAGGCACAAATTGTAGAGTGAGTACTCTCTTCTGCACCTGTGAGTAAGTGTATAAAACATCCATACCAATGTGCTTGGTGAGCTTATGCTTCACTAGATCATGAGTAATGCTGATAGCACCTGTACTATCAGACATAAGAGTCGTAGGTCCTCTCATAGGTACTCCAAAGTCTGCAAGTAGCCATCTCAACCAAGTAATCTCTGTAGTCACTATTGTCATAGCTCTTAACTCAGCCTCTGTATTCGAACGGGAAACTGTAGTATGCTTTTTTGTCTTTCAGACAATCAAGGAGGAGCAAAAAAAAACACAGTAAGTAGAAAGAGAATGACGAACAGAAGGATCACTAGCCTAGGTCGTATCGGAGTACGTCTAAACCTATATTGAGGTGGATCTAGGGAAAAATAAATGACGAGAGATGGTTCCACGCAAATAGCGAAGAACACGAAGAAAGTGGTTGTAGTGAAGATGAGTAGGGCGAGCCATGAACAACATGAGCAATATCAGGGCGAGTGCTCACAAGATATACAAAACTCCTAACAAGATGGCGATATCAAGTAGGATCCTCAAGAAGATCATCATCAGTAGCACGAAACTGAAGAGAGAGCTCCATAGGAGTCTCAACAGTGCGAGTATCAGTCAGACCAGACCGGTCAAGAAGATCTTGGACATACTTTTATTGGGAGAGGTAGTAACCCTCAGGCGTAGAAGAAACCTCAATCCTAAGGAAGTACGTAAACAAACCAAGATCAATTATCAGAAACTGCTCATTGAGATGCTTCTTCACATATGTGATAAAAGAGGAATCATCATTAGTGATGAGCATACCATCCACATATAGAAGAAACAGTGTCCTACCTTGAGGTGAGATATGGACAAAGAGCAGGATCGTGGGCACTGATAGTGAAATCAACAGCGGTAAGCACTGAGGTAAACGTGCAAACCAGGCACGAGGGGCCTATTTAAGGCCATAAAGAGCACGACAAAGATGACATACATGACCAGCTGGAATAGAATACCTAGGTAGTGGCTGCATGTAAACTTCATGCAAAATACCATTAAGAAAAGTATGCTTAACATCCAGCTGAGAGATAGACCATTGGCAAACGGAAGCAACCGCAACAAGAGTGCGAACAGTGGTCATATGGGTAATAGGGGCAAAAGTCTCATCGTAATCACGACCATATTCCTGTTGGAAGCCACGAGCCACAAGACGAGCCTTAAAAAAACCATCAGACTTGGTCTTAATCTTGTACACCTACTTGCACGTGATAGGATAAGCATACACATGTGTCGGTACAATATCTCAGGTCTCCGTACGTCAAAGAGCATCAAGCTCATCTACCATAGCAAGCTGTCTCTCAGAATGAGAAGCAGCCTCACGATAAGAGATAGGCTCAGTGACAGAGAGAGCATGAGCTGTCGAAGAAAAACTAAGACAATCAGGAGGCCAAAGGGATATCTGGTCACGAAGGACGTAATGAGGAGCATCATCAGAGGAATCAGACGTCGGTGTTGGCAAGAGACCAGAAGAGGAATTTGGTAAAGGGTGAGGACGTTTGGAGTAGTGCACCCCAGAGAAACGAGATGGTGGTACTGCAGGAGGCAGCACAGTATGTGGAGGTACAGAAGGAACCACTGGAGATAGACTAGAGAAAGGTTGTGAAAGGGGAGAACTGGTTGAAGAGTTAGGGAGAGACAACTAGGAGATCGTCTCAATGGTGGAAACAGGACAAGAAGCCAAATCTCGATAGAAGAAAGGTCGAGATTCGTCAAAGACAACGTCTCGTGAGATCCTGATCCGTCGAGTAGAAGGATCATAGCAGCGATAACCCTTATGCTCAGAACTGTAACTAAGAAAAACACACTTAATTGACTGGGCTGACAGTTTGGTGCATTCACGAGGCTGCAGTAGGACAAAACAGGTGCAGCTAAAAACACAAAGGTGAGTGTACTGGGGGGGTTCTGGAGTAGAGATGCTCTATAGGATTGACATCCTTAAGAGCAGTGGAAGGTTGCATCTTGATGAGATATGCAGCCGTAAAAATAGCCTCATCCTAGAACTGTGGTGGAGCATGAGAGGTAAGGAGAAGAGTGCGAGCAATCTCAACCAGATGACGATATTTGCGCTCAGTAACCCCATTCTGAGCATGGGCACCAGGACAAGAAGATTGATAAAGGGTGCCTTGCTCAGAAAGAAATTGTCTGAAAGCGCCAGAACAATACTCGTCAGCAGAATCACATCAAAAAGTACGGATAGATGACTGAAACTGAGTATGAACCATCGTGGCAAAGTTACGATAGATCGCAAGAAACTGACCACGATTAGACATAGAGATAAACTAAGTAAAACGGGAATAATCATCAATGAAAATTACATAGAATTTGTGCCTGCCTTTGGGATAATAGGCGCAGATCCCTATACATTTGAATGAACTAAATCAAAAGGACGGGAAGACAAGGACTTACTAGAATGATAAGCAAGTTGTAGCTACTTGCCCAGTTTACAACTCTGACGAAACATAGATGTGTCAACAGTAACACGTCCAAGAACACCTTGATGAACTAATGACAAAAGACGGGATCCATACAAGTGACCTACATTGTGATGCCACTGCGCAAAAGCTCCAGAGATGGTGGCAGTAGTGGCGGTGGAGGTGGACGTGGTAAAAGCAATTGAAGTGGACGGAAGGTGGAGGCGGTCGAGAATGTAGAGACCCTGATGATCCCTACGGTGCCGGCCAGTCCCAAGTATCGTCCCTGTTTGTCGATCCTGGACAAAACAGGTGTGAGAGTTAAAACCAACCCTACAACCAAGATCAGTGAGTTGTCTTACTGAAAAAAGCTGCATGGTAAGTTGGGGAACATGGAAAACAACTGGAACAGAAAAGTCAGCGCTCAAGAGAGTGCCCTGACAGCTGATAGACAAGTACCGTCAGCTATCTAAACAGAGATAGGAAAAGTAGGAGGTCCTAATGTAGTGAGAGATGTGGAGTCTGGTATCATTTGGAAAGAGGTTTCAGAATCTAGAACCCAAGAGGTACCGGGAGAAAACGTTTGAGCTAGATTGACAGAATCCACTGAGTTGTGAGAGAGCTAAAGTAGAGCATGGTAGAGCTGCTGAACAGAGTCACCTCGCTGAGAACCTGACGAGCTGGCCTGTCCTATGAAGGGAGGGCCTCCCTACCCCCCTTGGATCGTCCACCCCCATGCACCTTGTTCCGCTTTTTCCACACCGCACAACTCTGGTATTCGTGCCTGAAGTTCTTGCAGTAGTTTCACTGAACTCCAGTTGGTGCAAAAATAGGAGCGGAAACAGGCATATGAGGAGGAAACGTAGTCGTAGCAGAGGCCGTTGGTGTAGTCGAAGAAGGAGCAGCAAGCGCAGTCGAAACGGACTGTGCTGCTAATTTGAGATGAAGCTCCTTAGCCTGAAGCGTCGAAAGGGCCTTGGTGACAGTCGGTCGTGGCGAGCGGCTTAGCAGTTGAGCTCTGACAGGCTCAAACTCTAGGCGAAGATGACAGACGAAATCATAAAGGTGAAGACGATCATGATCCACCTTCTGCACTTTATGACACTCCTGACAAAGTAAAGATGCTAGTTCATCCAACTGGCGCTAGAGATTGGCAAGGGCTCGGAAGAAATCGTCGACAGAAGAGTCCCTTTGGTGAAGTGTCTCCAACTCACACTGAAGCGAAAAGAACTGAGCTTCATTGCTTTGCTGGTATTGCTCACGCAAGTACTCCTAGATCTGTCAAGTAGACCGCAAACCAACAATGTCTGGCTGGATGGAGTTGTTGACGCTGACCACGAGGATGGCACGAACACGGGCCTCATCAGCACACCCGCGCTCGAAAGCATCAATGGCATACTGGAAAGCCTCATCAATAGCGTGAGCAACAGCAACAGCCTCTGCCTCCTTCTTGACAGTCTCATCTGCAAGAGGTACAGAAGTAGACTGCCTGGAAGGAGGCTAAACCGGTGGTGGTGGAGGTCATGCACCAGTGACTTATCCTTAGAGGTGGAGACTATCGAGCGTGATCTTCATGAGAGGATAGCAACTTGTAGTTCGTCCCATGTAGTTTTGTTCCTGAGAATGGGATCGCAGCTGACGAAACAGAAGCCATGGGTAGGCGGCGCTGGACGACGCGACGACCAAGGCAATGAAGTCTAACAAGTGACGCTGGACGACGCGATGGTTAGATCAACGTTTTTGATTTTTTTGGAAACTATAATAAAACAACCGGATCAGACCTAACAGATCAGATCTGTTTGGGTCGACTGGGCGGGCGGCCAAGCACCAGGTGACCAGACGGCGGCGGCCGTCCGGCGAGCGGCGGGCGGGTGACGAGCGGCAGGTGGCCGGCCGACAGGCAGCGACTAGACGGCCACGCAGCGGGCTTCGGGTGTTCGGTCGCCGAGCAGGTAGTGGCGCCTGTCAGCTGGAGACTGGCAGCCTTGTGAAGGCGACGACGAGCGGCAGTCGGGTGGAGACGACGACAAGCGGCAACCGATAGTCAAGAGCGACGATGGGCAGCAGTAGGCAGTCGAGCGGGTGGCGGACGGACGCCCGTCGGGCGGCTGGACGTGCGTCGGGCGGCTGATGGACGGGCGTTGGACGACGCAACGACGAGCGATGGCCGCGGCCTAGGCGGCGGTGGCAGCGGCGATGACAGTGGAAGGAACAAGTCAGAGCTCTCGCTCTGATACTATGTTATGACTATTATGTGTATATTCATAAGGCCTAAAAAGCAATATATATAGAGAGTATAAGAGGGTATACAAAGGAATATACTATATATAGATAAAAAAACCAAGACATATAAGGAAACAAATAAATAATTCTATTCTATCCTTAACAGGTTTTTGGATCCAGAGTTTTGATAAAACCAGATCTGATTAAACTTGTTTGATAGCCTAACAGTCTAAAACCTTGTTTGGTTAATATTGGATAAAACCATGATAACAAACATCTGTTGAAAACCTAATAATACAAGTTTTGTGAAAACCACTCTTTCCTGTTCTTACAAAACTCAAAATAGAAATAGTAAAATGACTGAAAACCAGCTTTAACCAATCAATTTTTTCACTAAATGCTATCCGAGCTTAATAACAACTTAAAATATACATCGCCAAAATTTGTGATGCAAACAACCACTAAATGTTTCCATTTTGTGTAATGTTTGCTCCGCTGATTGTTTGCTGAGTATTTGCTTCTCTATTTTGCTCATTCCTGTCCATGCCTTGTTCCAAAGCAAACTGTTCAATAATTGTGTGCTCTCTGTAGGTTGCTATTTTTCTCATTCAGAGGAACAGGCATGCTTTAATTGGCCGGGCCATTGATGATCATGACATGCAGCGAGTTCTTGAATTTCTCAAGTCTGATCCGGTAACTCGCGGATGACCTAATTTCATTCAATGCTCAGAAGCTTTGTTGTGAAGCTGATTTTCTTGCATCATGCAGGTTGTAGATGCTCTTTATGATTGCAAAAGTGAGGTGATTGGACCAGGATTCTTTAGATTCAAAGCAGAAATTGGTATAATTATATAATCTGCCATTCTCCAGCTTAAAATTATTCCATTTTTTGTTGTCACTTTCAGTTAGTACTTGTGACAGCATGGCAGTTCTAGATTGAGGTGTTAGCTACAATTGTAACCATTGTTCCTAGGCCTGGGTGGGATGGCTCTTTTTCGAAAGTTAATCATTATGGAGCACTGTTTGCAGTCAATCTTGGTTGTTTCTATTTGACGAAGTGGACATTGATCTGTAATGATCGAGTTGATTTGATCCATCTGCAAAGAATCATCATACCTTCTATTAACTGTTTAATCTTGAAGTTATTGCTTTACAAAACATGTTGTGGTTAGTGTTTTACTATTAAGAAGAAAGACTTGGCACTGATTCAGTTGATGAACTCATAATATACTGCTATGTTACTTGACGTTAGAGATGTCCAAAATTCCCATGGGAGCAGGCGCCTGCATGGATTTTCCCCATGGAGTTGGGATGGGATGGAAGTGTCTCCCCCTTAGAGTTGATGGGGTTAGCCCCTCACAACCCCCCATTCCCGTGAATGTTCCTTCCAAGTTTTCTGATTTGTTGAGCTCATCTATGTACTTTAGTCCTTTACTTGTTTTCTTTTGTCTTCTGCAGTTCACCCTTTCTGCTATTTTCTGAACAATTTTTTGACCTAATTATTTCACAGATTTCAATGGAGTAGTCCTGGTGCAGAATTATTTGGAAAGGACTGGACGTGGAGTATGGGCAAAACAGGTGTTTTTTTGTTGAAAAGTAGTGTAATTATGGTTGGTGGTTGCTGTGCATTTTTATAGTGGTATCGCTCTTTGCTAGTAAAGTGGAGCAATTTCTAATTTATCTGCTTTATTTGTTTAAATTCTAGATTTATCTGCTTTATTTGTTTAAATTTTAGGTAGTTGTATTGCTCTATGGCTAGTATAGTCAAACGGTGGCTAAATTGGCAGCTGTCAGTCAGCGATTGATTTCTGGTTGCTTATTCAATACGATGATATTATTCTGGCAAATTACACCAGAGTTGCATAACTAACATCTCTAATGTAACTAAGCATGATAAAAAAAATATGAATTAGCTATATGTCCTTGTTTGTAAGATGGGGGAACATCAACTGCAAACCATCATTTTGCTGTAAACTTGCGTGCACGTTGCATATGAGATCTCAATAATCCTCCAAAAAGACGGATCTATGTCCAAAAGTTTCATCATCTGACTAAGTTGCCTTGCAGTATGAGATTGTAATTTTGCACTGTTCATCTCTATTTCTTTTCACACTTTGACGGAGAGAGGATGGTTTGCACTAGATACACTCCCTTTTAATAATAGAATTCCAAGAAATCAGCAAACTAGGAATCACCTTTTTGATTGATCAGTGAATTCTTCAAGCATAAGAATATACCATCGATAGCATTTTTTTTATATCACTGAGCTTTTATTATTTCCTTTTTACAGTTCCGGGAGGCTGGAATGTGTAAGGATGACAAGGAGTTAGTAAGGGCCATGGCTAACTATGGTATGCGATATATGTTGCTCTAATCACGTATTTATTCTTGTTCTCTTGGTCTGAAAGCCACTACTTGTACAGGTGAGGATGTAGTCGAGGCTCTGGGATATGAAGTGGATCGGCTGGAGTCAGAGATCCAGAAGATTGTGCCTGGGATTAAACATGTCGACATTGAGGCACACAACCCAGAAGGTCTTTCTGCTTAGTGCAACAATTTTGAAGATTATGGGTATACTCCATCGATTGGTCACACTTGCTGATCGATGTCAATCTGATTTTTGCTATGACCTTCGGATTTTTTTCCTCATTGATTTTGCCATTGTTGCCATGTAAGAATGCGATCCTTATAATTTGTTGAGAGCAGGAAAAAAGACGTGGTTGAAGGGGATACAAGCTCGTGCCTAACATTGGATATCGTACCTTTTGTGACTGATACATTTTTATATCAAACTTGAGTGAGAACTGAGAAACGAAGATAAAAAAAAAATTCACAGTAGGTTCTTATGACAATCCTAGGCATTTGAGTTGTCCATGAAAATTATGAGGCGCATAAAGTTGAGGCTTGTGGGGAATCTATATATAATATATGTAACATCCCAGTTTTTTGAGCTTTTAAAAATCTTTTGTGCATTTTAGCTTCCTAAAAAATTTCACCTATTTTCTTGAAATTAATGAAGATTAATTGGAAATTTCCAAAAATGAAATGATTTAATGTGAATAATTCAAATGCTAATTAAATTCAAAACTATTTTATTTGAGTTCCTAGTACCTAAAAGTTTTTTCAAAATTTTTTTGGGGATTTTCCAAGCTTGTTTGTTATTTTTTGTGGTATTTCCATTTTCATGTACTTTCTAAAAATAAAAAACTAATTAAAAATATGGAGGACGTGTGTGGGTTGAATTCCCTTTGGCCCACATTCCTCTCTGTCTCCCAGCATGCCCATCTTCTCCGTTGGCCTAACCCCGTGTCCTCGTCTCACCAACCTACCTTGCTCTCCGCTTGCCTCTGTCCTCGACTTCGGTTTGGCCTGGCCTGAGCCTATGTTGCCTTGGGCATCATCTTCAACCCGCCTTACGTGCACACCACGCTGTCTAACCCTACCCGCCCCTATAAATGTTTGAGCCCTCTGCACGCTCCGCCCCTCGTTCCACAACCCAAAGCTGTCGCTGTCACTGGAGGAAGTCGCCGTCGCCATCATCTTCTTCACCTTCGTCTGCACACCGCTGCTGCTGAAACGCTTCCGCCACGTTCCTCGCCGCTTCGATGAGAATCTCGCCGGTCCAATTGCGTCACCATGTGTTTCACTTCCCGATCTATTCATCCGACCTCTCAACTTTGCCTTTTGTCCACCCTACGCAGAGATCGAACTTGTCTTCTCCAAATCACGTCGCCTGTCTTCGCCATCAAATTCCATTGCCGCTGGTGAGCTTCGGCCGCCATTAAGATCACCATCATCATGATCTGCATTCTACATTCTACATGGTGCTCACATTCTCGTCGTTGGAGCTTCACGTCCCCGTTGCTGCCGCTTGCGCCATGCCGCACCGTCGCTTGACATCGCCACTGCTCACCATTGGTGCCGTGCTACACTACGCCACCCACGTCATCGCATCCGTGTCATCACCCTCGTTCGTTTGCGCCCCTTCACCGAGTCAACAATAGCGCCATTGGCCGTCGATCCTCGGTTCCCGAGCGCTGCCGTTGCCAAGTCAGCAGTCATCGCCATTCCCTATTGTAAGATTAGGCTCCATTAAATTGATTTTGGTGATTAATGATAAATCTAAATGTGAGACTAACTTATTTATTGAGTATGATATTGCTTACTCTAATTTGGATGAAAAGGTGAAAATTATAGAAGGATGCATTCGACATTATATTTTTATATCTTATTTCATTTCTCAGATCCAAAATATAGGTTGAACTTCACTAAAAGTTTAACTTGAATATGTGCATATATTTTTATTACATATTTGTGTATACACACATTTAGTGGGAGTTTACTTTATATTTTGTGGTTTCATTAGCATTGATCCATATTTTTTTTATCTATATGTATTAGAGATCTCTACTTTAAGATATGTACTTTGAGTATATAAAACTTATGTAGTTCATATATACTCATATTACTTTATATCCAATTATTTGCAATTGTGATGGTTGTCATCAATTACCAAAAAAGAAAGATTGAAGAATTAGCCCGCTATTATGAGTTAATGGTATAGTTTGGTAATTAGTGACAATTATATTGTGGGACTAACATTTTTTTTATGAATTGGATGAATAAGTTATATTCTATAATGATAGAGACTTTGGATGACATCATGAGTTGATTGTTATCAAGTTAAGATTCAAGAAAAGTATGCATCATGTGTTGATAGTTCAATCCCGTTTGCTTTAGCTCTCCATAGTATGATGCTATTATTTATGAATATGTGTTGCAAATAGTTGAGACTTATGCATCTAATTCTTATAACATATGACTATACTTTGCAAATATGTTTTGCAAATGGTTGAAATCCATGTATCTACTCCTTGTAGTATGATCTAAGTTTGTAAATATGTTTTGCAAAATATTGGGATTCATGCATTGTCTCTTGGCATGGTCTAAAATTACTTGTTGCTATTTTCTTAGACTTAGACCATTGTAGTGACTCTTTGGAGTTCTTGTGTTTTCTGCATTGATCTAATGTGTTTGAGATCATGTAAACATATGAGTTGTGTAGCCCTCTGAATAGCTTTTTATAGAGTCCAAAATCACTAATTCCAATATCAGAGTCAAAAGTTATAACGTTTTTTCGAGTATCATTTGTGTTAAAATTTGCTTGCGGTACAGCTGCCCTTATACCTACGACATGACAGCCAAAGGTACTGCCAGCCTCTCTCAGTGCAGTACTATCGCACCATAGTAGTAACACAGTGCAGTAGATTTGAGTTTTAGTTGGCGGTACCTTATTTCTAGAGAGCATATTTTGGAAGTTTTTCCCTCCCTTCGAAATCGGTAGTTTCGTGTGAGAGGAGCGGTGCTACCGCCAAGACGTAGTACCGGCCCTTGCGAGTGTGGTAGTACCACACTAAACTCTAACAGCTAGTTTTGTGTATTTAATAAACCTCAAATAACTGTTGAATAATAGGTGCGGTAGTACCACCACTCTTTAGTGGTAGTACCGCAAATACTACTTTTTTGCTGATTTTTGTCTCCAACGGTTAGTTTTTACGGTGTGGGCTATAATACCACCTTGGCCGGTTGTGAGACTATCCTTTGGAACTTCATTTTATTCTCTTGAGCTAGTTTGAGTTTCTCCTCTTAACTGTACATGTGTTGCACCTTGTGAGCAAGGAGAGATGTCTCTAGTTACATGTATTTTATCTAAAGGTGAATTTCGTATCCACTTGAGCTTATGCATTCATCACACGTGGTAAGAGTCAAGTAAGAGGCTTGACTTATTATTCTTAGAGGTTGCTAACTCATAGACGGTGTTAGAGACATCATGTCTGGTGATGTCTTCAAAGAAGGTTGTGAAGAAGCTCGGCGTATTGTGAAGGTTGGAACTCACCTACCCGGAGTGGAAAAGAGCTATCACTTATGGAATTAATGTGTTTGGCTTAATTTGTAGAGCCAGTCCAATTCGTTTGGGTTTACCTCAATATAGACTAGGGGAGACCAGCAAGCCTCCGAACATCACAGTAAAAAGAAATTATATCATTATGGTTTGGTTTCTTGTGTTCAATTTATATTCAAGCATTTTACATTTCTAGAATCAAATTGATTGCTCGTCACCTTAGGATTACAAATCTTGACATAGGCTTAGGTTGTCGGTGAGCTTAGTGATACTAGTTGATTTAGGCCTTAATTGTGCAAAACTTATTTGATTTACTCTTTCACACATAAACTCAGTTTTAGCCAAAGAAAATTTAAAACCGCCTATTTACCCCGGTCTAGTTAGCCTCCTTGATCTTACAGCCATGGCAGTCATGTTAGTTGCCACCTCGCCCAAACCCTAGATTCAAACCACGAGCCACCGACGTGTGGGCCCCACATGTGTATCGCTATTTCGTAGACCGCGTCACTATGAACCCAAGGTCCAAGTCCATGAATCCAGTCCATGGACCATGGCCCCCGCTTGTCAGCTGCTAGCCTTTTTCCAAAATTCTAGAAAATAAAGATTCTTGGAATATTCCCTTAGCCCGCATGACATACATAGTACCCTATCTTCTCTGTTATTTTTGTGTTTTTTCAACCCAAGTCACTTTCCATATACTATTTTTCTTCATACGGACTCTGATTGTGCCTGTTCAAGTTTCTAGATACATCTAGTTCGAGCTCTACCTTCCAGTAAATTTTCTATATTTTTTGGAGTTTGTTTGTTGCTCTCTTTTGTATTTCTTTGTGTTTCTTTTGTTATTGAGAGTAGATGTTGACACTTTGGGAGCTTACGAAGGTGGAGAAGAGACCAAGGCCAAGACTAGGATCTGTTTGAAGGCAAGTAGTGCTTTGATCATGTTGCACCTAGCTTTATTTTTATTTTGTGTTTAAATTATTATGCGTTGCTATTTTATTACCAATGTTAATTACTTGGGAGTAGCTACGAACCTAGTTGTCATTTATCCACCTGAATTGTGGTATGCCATGATCCTTTGTCAATGTAGGGTGGTTTTACTAGTTGATCACCAATGTAGAACCAACGTGGATTGGTGTAGTCATGCTTAGCCTTGCGGGTTATTGATATCATTTTGAATTACAACTCTACACTTGACAAATGGATTAAGGAATCACTATGTGAATAGCTATGTGCTATGTGTGTTATCAATTGTTAATGGATTTTGATGCATCTAATACTCCAAATATTGTGGGCCAGCAATGGCGCAGTTACCATCAACCACAATCTCTTCATATGCTACGGGTAGTGATGGGGGAAGCACTACTCATCACCTTGACCGAAGAGAAAGTCTTATGCCTGGCCAACTTTTTGTGTGACATACTAGTGGAGGCATAAGAACTGAAGTGTAACAGCAACCACATGATGTATTTGGTATATAAATTTTAGTATTCCATTCATTCACATCATTTTGGAGCTTACCAATGAGGTGAAGAGCAGCATGGCCAAGACTAGGATATGTTTGAAGACATGCTTTTAGCTTGTTAGCTTGGGCTAGGGATGGCGTTTTGCGTGTGTGCTCCGAAACTTGGTGTTATATGGGGTATGTTTGTTTGGACTTAAGCTTAGGCTTAAAAGAAAAAAACCCAAAGATGAAACAAAGGGTGGCTTTTTAATTGGGCTTTTGAAAAAGCCTACACCATCCACACAACTAAAAGCCAAAAGCCAGTCCACATGTGTTTTTTTTTGTTTTTTGCATGTTGGGTTTCGCCCTTGGCCACTGATTTTGGGGTTAATTACCTACCTCTACCTGACTATAAAAGGCCATTCCTACAAACCCTAACCCATTCCCCATTCTTCTATCTCAGCTGCCCCTCCCTCCTTCCTTCACCGGCCCGATGACTTGCTGCCCCCTCGCCGCTCCCTCTATTAGCCCAATGACCTCCCACAATTTTCTCTAGTTTAACTCTGCTGTCACCGACATCCTCCCATCTCCACCACCCTTGGCCCCCCTCCACTACACTCTCCCTCCCCCTCTGTCGGCCCATGACCTCACTGCTAGCATCACCATTCAACTTCACCGCCACCAATGTCCTCTCATCTCCACTGCCTCTAGCCTCCTCCCTCCGCTGGCCTGATGACCTCACTGCAATCTTTGGTTCCACTCCGCTGTTGCCAACATCCTCTCATCTCCGCCATCCTCCCTCCGTCGCTCCATCTTTCGCTGGCGATGGCATCCATAGTCAGCTTATCTACTTTGCACATTCAGATATGGAGGATGGACCCTTAGATTTGCTCCCTCCTCTATCCACCACCCCCTCCTCCGATGGCCACCGGCAGCAAAGGAGGCATGGTGACAGTGTCCTAATGGCAAGGGAGGCACGACGACGATGACCGATGGATTTTTATCTGTTTTTTCATTTTCTTTCTTTTTCTAAATTGAATGCGGGTAGATATTGTGATTAGCAACGTCATGATTAGTGATTCAGGTTCAAAAGAGTTCTATGAATTATGTAAATTACCATTGCTCGTTGTGTGTTCATGCATTATCTATGAATTTGGTATGTGTTCACGTGTGATCCTCGAGTCGTGATGTGTGAATTTGATATCTTCTTAGCTCATTTGTGAAAGTGTCTTTCCAACATTCATTATTAAAGACAATAAGCCAATCTAAGGAAAAGCCAGACCACCAAACATGTTGGTTTGGCTTAAAAGCAGACTGCTTATGAGCTCCTTCAGCAAAAAAAAGCTGGCTTTAGGTCCTATTCTTTTCAGCTTATGGCTTACTCTGAATAAATAAATGGGTTGGTTTCACCGCCTTTTTTTTCTTTTGAAAAGGCTTATCGGGAAATTTTTTTTGAAGCGGCTTATTGACATTCAGTTCATTTGTACGAGCGCTCGTACTAGGCCCAAAAGTTATCAGCTGCGGCCATAAACCATCAGCTAAGCTGAAAAGGCTAAGCTCAAATAAACATGGCCATAAGCTGAGACTTAAGAGATGTATCGAGGTGAACAGAACAGAACAGAACAGAATGATCTGATCCCGATCCCCAAATTCTCCTTCCCCTAGTCTGCTCTTCTATCCCAAATTCCCTTCCAGTGATCCAAATTAGCAGCCGGAACGTTACAATAAGTCACACAAACTTTATCCAATGATCTCGTTAGCTGAATCTTAATCTCGTTGCAGTCTCGCCTGTCCACGAAAATAATTATGAGCCACATGGCAACATTACTACCGTTGCCCATCAGCATATAAATACACCAGCACCATTGCCTCCATCTACCATGGCAGCAGACATACTTCAATAGTAGTATTAGCAGCTAGGCAGCACCCAGCATTGTTCTTTTTCTTTCTTTCGAGGATGTTGTGATGGGAACAAGAGGCCTCGTGAAAGGACTTACCACATTGGCTCGAGTTCTTCTTGATTAGTAGCGGTTAAGCCAAAGATAACACCGGTATGGTTCTGGGGACTCATCATGCGATCGCAAAATAGTCGTTCTGTTTTGCCCGTCTATGATAATCCTTGAATGTGGAGACATGAGATAGCGAGGTAACAAGAGCAACAGACATCTTATGTAAACCTTGCTCCTTGCCTTTGTAAACACTACCACTCACACGGGCGACATAGTAGTATACAATGTGCAGTACTAGTCGAATTGCCACGTATATTTTTACAAAGGAAAAAGTTCATACAACACTCCAAGCTTTACTCGAAAGTCCATCCATCACCCTAAACTATAAAACCAGACATTTTAACCCCAAATTTTGCAATCCAATTAAAATAATACTTTGACCCGGTTTTAGATGGTGATATATATTACCCGTGTACCGCAATGAGTTGATGGTTTTATCACGTAGGATGGCATATTGATCAAGTTTAGGTGAAGAACAAGTGGGACCAACAGTGTCTTCTCTTCCAAATTGAAACAAAGAGGGAGAAAACTACATGGGCAGTGGCCATAGAAGTACAGCTGGAAGCTCAGTTAGGGAGAAGCCCTTGTGGACTCCACATATCATTGATCTAACTTAGTTATCGTGTCATCCTGTGTGGTAAAACTGTTCACTCATCGTGTCACGTGGGCAATACCACTATACAAAACTGGGTTAAGATGTTATATGAACCGGATTGCAAAGTTCAGTGGTCAAATATCTGTTTTTATAGTTCGAGATGCTGAACAGACTTTTAACAAAGTTTAGGGTATTATACCACTTATTCCTTTTCACAAGTAATTGTAGTCATGATTGTAATTGATTCGCTTTTCCTTTAGAAAAAGAACAAAGCTACATTTGCTTAACAAAGAAAGAGAATACCTTATTTGGTTGTCAATATCACCGTGATTTTGAAGCGACATGTGATGCTATAGCATCACCTTGATTAAATTTGTAATTCCTGTTGGAATGGTGCATTATTACAGGATTCTGAAAAAAGAAAAACTGTATCGGTTTTTTTCCCAATAGATACTTGAGATCTTAAATTGCTTGTCACATTTGTAGTACATTTTACATTAGTAATTCTGGTGCAATGGTCGGCATCAATCATCTAAATAGTCACGATACCCCACTCCAGCTCACTAGCTACTCACCTTATTGTATACTAGTTGAATGTGCATACTTTACTATGGATAAAAATATATCATATTATTCTATCACATTGAGTTAATGTTGTTGGACTTAGCCTGCCCCACACCCTTGGGTCTACCTCTGCGCTTGGCCAAGCTTCGACAAAGTTGGCATCTGCCTCCACTCTAGGCCTACACAACATCCTTGGCTTTGTTGCATGCCCGATCGAGCTTTGCTATATTTTTTTTTCTGTTTTCTTGTTAGTGAATTTTCCAGTGATGGGATTTCTTTGTTTGGAGATTGTTTTTTTTTGTTTTTTTTTATAGAAATTTTTAGGGAGGTGGAAAGAAAAGTTGGGAGGGGGAGAAGCGGAGAATGTATCACCTTCACTTTCACCACCAACTCCTCTTTTCATATTAACAATAATTAATAACTACATATACATACATATAAATAAATAAATAAATATATATAGATATCTATACATATACATACGCATATATACACATATACATACATACATACACACATACATATGTATGTATGTATGTACACACATACACTACAAGAAAAATCCCCATGTAGAGGCATTTTTTAGAGATGTTTTCCAATTTGCCTCTAAAATTAGAGTTACATAACTTAGAGGCATTTTTTTAGAGATATTTTAAAAATCGCCCCAAAATATTGTAGAGCTAGCTTTGAGACATTTTACAACCATGTGTAGAATTTTGTTGTGAAGAGACACTTTTGAGACACTCTCTAATTTGCCTAAAGTTTTTTTGTTTTGTAGAGATATTTTTTGAGACGCTTTTAACTATCTAGAGGTGTTTTTTAGTGGTTTACATGTGTTAAATGACCTATATATAAATATTGCAAGGCACAACTAAACACGTGAAGTGGTGAGGTTGAGGTGGTTAGTGCAACATGTCCAAGAGAAGTACTATCCCATGAGGTCATGATTCAAGTACCAACCTTTGCAAGAGTCCACATAATTTTTAGATTTTATTTTCTATAGTACACTATGATAGTAGCATAATTTAACGCCACTATAAAATACATTTATTTTCTTAAAGACACAATAAAATGCCCTACAAAATGTCACAAAGTATATAGAGGTGTTTTAATAATATATCTATATACTCATAGCGACAAAGCATAGAAAGAAACTTGTGAGGTGTTTTGAAAAAATGTCTCTACATTTACATGAAGAAATGCCTCTACTATATTAAAAAAATGTCTGTAAGTGAGGTTTGTGTTGTAGTGATATATATAAAGATGATCTTTACTCTTTGTGCTTATCTCAATTTTTTACGACACAAACACAAGTTTTACATCATGAAAACATAAGATATGCACTAACATATTTACCACAAATTTCTTTTGGATGATATTTGCCCCAAATTTGCATTGTAGTTCTCATATATCAATAATGGTTCTTGTTATCTATGACTATGGGTCTGTTTTTTTGGGTTGCGGCTTATGGTTTTTGACTTTTGGCTATTCGCGAGAGAGAATATGGAGAGATAGAGACTTGTATGTGATTTTAGTTGATATAAATAAAGTCGTTGTAGTGTGTACTATAATAAACTTGTAGATTTTATCTTAAAAAGATATTATATTTAAAAACTAGTTACTGTAGAAAAACGGTTTTTAGAAGTCGGAAAAAAAGAAGGATATATCAGTGCAACACTTCTAAGTGAGTGTGGAGCACAAATACATCCACCAACCCCGACCCAACTAGCATTTTATGTGAAGATGGGCTTTCAATATATCGTACGTACCATCTTTCTTGTTACCTCTTCATATACCTCCGCTCTTGTTGCAGCAGGCTTGCAACTCACTACTCAGTACTCACCTAGTTGTTGGAATGTGTAGCGACTCATATGAATGGTGGAGGGGTACTGTGAGGAGAGAATTGAATACATAACATTGTTTTTAGGCTTGGGAGGTATCTGGAGAATTTTGTTATCTCTGTTGCAAATTTCAAGTACTGTTGGGTCCGAAGACGGCCATGCATAGAGCTTATCTTGGGAGTTTTTGGCACTTTTAGCGTATTTAGAGTCTGTATTTACAAGAATATTAGCATACGCATGACATGGCAACCCGTCACCGGGTGGCAGTTCTATGGAGCTGATACATGGCCAACGATGCCCCGTGGGCGTGTGGCAGGGCCTGCCACGTGGCCACCGTGCAGCCACGCGAAGGCCTCCCTCTATGCTAACCTGCCACCAGACGGCAGGTGGCTAATTAACCTGCTTAATTACCTATCTTAATTACTAGTTTATGTTTACTACTTTTTTAATTTTAAATATAGAAAATAAGCTCACAAAATTATAAAATTTTATGTGCAGCCTCCCGATACAATTTACTTGATTGTGTAATTTTTTTATAATTTTATATGATATGAAATTTGCTCAAACATTCATACGATTATGTTATTTATGAGAGTTGTTTTATATAGCAAATGAGCTCTAAAAATTATAAAATTTTATGTGTAGTCTTCTGACATAGTCGACCTAATTGTCTAATTTTTTAGGAATTTTATGTGCACTGAATTTTCTATATTAATTCATGTTAATTTTTGAGAGACATCCGATTCACGTGGTGTATAAACTATTTTTAAGAGACATCTGATTCATGTGCCGTACAAACTATGTATGGTAATTCATACCAATCATTATCTGTCTTTCATTAGAGATGCGAAAAGACCACCACATAAAATACTATATCTCGAATTGCTACAAACATGAATTAATTCGATAAACTAAAAGATACATGAAATCACGACACCAAATGGCGACCAAACGAGCTCAGTCTGTTGAGGCAATCCTTCATTGAGTGCCTAGAGGTATTGCATCTGTGCAGCTAATGCTAATATATTGGCTGACATCCATGTCATTCTGGAAGCGCCACGTGTGCCGACGTCCCATCGCAGATGATGAGGACATGGCACCGGTGGATACAACCATATTAGCAATGCTTGTTGTTCTAGTTACAAGAGTTCCTATGCATCACTTAAATTATCAGGTAAGCTTATTTTTAGAAATGCCTTTATATCATATGAACTATATGATACTACCTAATGATGAAAATATTTATTTACGCAGCTATACAAGGAGGATTGCATCAACACCACGAGCTCGTAGTTAGGGTCTACCAAAAGGGAAGCTAATCAACATAGCAAGACCAAGTCGACGTCTCCTCCAACTCTTCTTTATGGTCACCAAGTCACTTTTGGACAATTCAAACAAGAATTCAAGTGGGACACGTTTTGGAATCCAATTCGGCCTCCAGATCAATTCAGATTCAGCCTGATAGGTCAAATTTCAAACGAGCATAACTTTCACATACGGAGTCCGTTTGAGGTCCATGAGTACTTGATGGAAAGATTTTCTCGTTCTCTTTCCAACGGATCCAGCTTTTCCAACAAATTCCTTCTATATGCTCTGCAATCATCAAAATAAGTTTTTACAACACCTGTTTAGGCCAAATCGGGCTTGTAATGCATGGGCCTAAGAGGAATGTGCTACCCTTACTATTTATAATCGTACTACTATTCACATGAACAGTAATAATAGTACCACCACCTTATTTCTTAGTTTTATGTGGTTTTCACTCCCCTATTTAAGGAGGCCACACCCTTCTAGTTTTCTTGGATTTTGTTTACGTTTAGTTTACCTGTGTTGCAACTTGTATCTTCTGCGTGTGTCGACTAGATCACCCAGTCAAGATCCTCATTCGAAATCCCACCATATTGAGTATTTCAATCCTATTTACAATTTAAGATTGCTTGTTATTTTATTCTTACATGTCCTTCGGTTGCATCCAGGAATAGACCTTCGTGGTCAGGTCAACCACGTTCTTGGAACGGTTGATAATAACTCGGAGTGTGGTTTAGTGATTGCTTGGTGTTCTGGTCGTGACCGGTTAGAAGCCGTATCGTCGAAGTCGTTCTGTTCCAAATCGAAGTTATCATCATATCGAAAGATCGGGACCCCGTTGTCTCATCAGCAGTTATCTTTAAATCCTTGTTGGGGGCCCATTGCAGCATGTCTGGCCAAAGATCCCTATAGCTTATGTCCAAGCCGTAAGAGTAAAACTCTACACTCTATGTATTGAAAAGGTGTTGCATGTTGTATTACTCAGAGATGTACAGCTTAGACATTTGCCTCATTTGTGCACATGCCTTGTACACATACAAGCATGGTTTGTGTAAGAGCTTTGGCTTGTTCCAAGTGCATATGGCCACATTACTCAGGGTAGGTGCATGCCTATTTTATTTCACTCTTGGCATGACTGTTTACATATTTTTATTGAAGTATAATCTCATACTTCCTCTGTAGGCTATCGACTACATGGATGTCGTGTATTCGGGCCTTCTTCATCTTCTGGTCCATGTGCCTCTGCATATTCTCATACCACGCTTGCCTTCCTCTATCTGTCACATAGCTCTAATGGCTCTATTGATGAAATAACCGACAGTGCGAGTCTATGTCTCCTCGATGATTACAGTGATGGGGAGGCACGCACGACAGGATGCTGTTGTACACATTGGACATGTTAGTCATCATAATCCCATACCTTACACTGTCTAGGTCATCAAGAAGGGACCATTTCTCTAATTCAAGAGCGTGCCGATGAATCTACTCTAAGAAATTTATGGCATTGCTGGGTTGCTCTATCTTCGTAGTTCGTCTTTCTAGGTCTCTCTAGATGGACTCGAACTTCCACCTCTGGTTCTGTAGACACAATGGCTTGAACATCTTTACAAATTCCTGATTGCGAAATCATGTGAACAAGTCAGATGCAAGATGCTTTATGCACTACTAGGTTTGCATGTCATTCCACTACTGAGGGGGTTTGATCCCATGCTGCATGGTGTTGAGCACGTCCAACAACCTAACATTGCGGTCCGTGATGAGGCATACGTTGGGTCTATTGCCAACCACCGCTTGATTCATCTTTGTTAGGAACCAGAGCCAACTGGACATATTCTTGCTCTCTACAATGCAAATACCATTGGGAGAAGTTGGTAGTTCACGTTGGCCACGACTGCGATGAGAATGGTGCCCTTGTACCTCTCTGTGAGGAAAGTGCCATCCATCGTGAGCACAAGATGATAAAACTTGAAGCCTTGAATAGCCTGGGCAAAAGTCCAGAATAGTCAGTCTAGTATGAAGCAGTTGGGCCCTCCGTTAGCATCAACATGCTCAAGCTTGTTTATGTACGTGTTAGGGTTTAATTTGGCTATCTGGTGAAGTAATCTTGGTGCAAAGTTATACGCCTCTTTGTACGTGTCGTACATGGACTTAATGACCTTCTGCTTGATTCATTGGATCTTAATGTAGCTGACTGAATAGCCAACCAGCTTGGCTACTTCTAACATGAGCATCTTGGGGGAGACGGACACATCCATCACAACTAGGTGGTTGATGAGGCTTGCCACATATGTGGAAGTCACGTTCCGATGCTGGCGTAGGGGCTCGCTAAGCTCACAAGTGTGGTCGATCATCGTCTTGATCGACAAGACCGAGGTAAAAATCTTCACTTGTTGAGCATTGACCTTTCTAGGTGATGCAGATACGCATGTGTCTTGCACTTTTCAGTTAAATATATTATTCAACTGGAAAGAATTATTGAGCCGCATGAAATATTGCCAGGTGAACTCATTCCAAACTAAATATAATATTGTTATTCATAAGAATGGAATACTACCTCATGTTACCAAATGGTGCAATCTTAGGTTTGTCAATGGCAAAGCAATGGAGAGATAAAAGGAAGAGGATAACCACATTAGGTGCCAAAGACATGAAGGAAAAAAGCCCATACAGTGGGAGAGCAAAAGGGAGAAACCCAAGGACTTAAACTACAAGTTTTGAATAAATTTTCCAGCTCAATTCGTACCTCCCACAAGGCCAATTGGATTCAAACTCGGATTCAACTCAGAATTCAATTCCGATTCGGTTCGGGACAGCCTGACAGGTGATTACCAAAAAGGTCATAACTTTCACAAACGGAGTTCGATTCGGGTGTTCTTGTACTCCTTGGAAAGATAATTTCAAGGGCTACGCAATGGATCTGATCCCAACATCAAATTCGTCACGGATCAAAAGTTATGACTGAAACAATATGATGGCTGTAAAATCTAGTTTCCTTTCATGAGAGTTCGTATCTAAAACCACATAGGGTTTGTGGACTCTATGGACGTCCCAAGGTGCTATATAAGTCATGTATTAGTAGCCTTAGGGTTGAGACCACTTTTGAGAATAATCAATCTACTAAGATTTGTTCGAGTTTATCATTGTTGCCGAAATTCCATGGGGAATTAGGAGTGTTCTTCAATCAAGATCGTTCAGCCTTTCCGCTTGGAATTGAGTGCACGATAGATCTTCGCTTAGTGGTCGGTGAAATCGATGCGAGTGTGTTTTGGCGTATTAAAGAGTGTTCGTCCCTTGCATTGGCATTGGAGGATAGCTACGATTCATCAAGACTCCCGCGAGTATCCATCCTACATCGAGAAGATCGGGCGACCCTGTATCACTAGGGTAGCCTTCCACTACACACTTCACCGAGTAATTGATTGGGTTGGACCGGTGCACTTGGTACACATGACTGATGGACAAGGCAAACCGTGCTATAGCTTGTTGCACAGCCGCCTTGCTAGGGAAATGCTACCCATCTAAGAGGGTGTCAGCTTGAAACCCCCACTAGGACCCTTCTTGCGGTAGTACAAGGGAACGTACCGTAGCATCATTGAGTCTGGAGGACACATAGGGCACCTCTGATGACACAATTCCCTTAGTTGGACCACCTGTCTAGTGTGCATCATTGTCGGTATCATCGAAGCCTAGGTCAATCTCCTCGTCAGACTCTAACCCGAGAGCTACTCCGGTAGATACTCGTGGCAAAGGTAGATATTCGTGGCAGTCAATGTGAGCTAACCACCACATGTCCACCCGTCATTCCACATGAAATGAGGGACGAGTCTCCCCTCTGATATAGCACATTCTGTGCTATCGTCTTGAAGCTCGGCCTGTGGTTGCCCGGATGTGAGTGTGGTAGTACCGCACTAAACTCTAACAGCTAGTTTTTGTGTATTTAATAAAGCTCAAATAACTATTGAATAATAGGTGCGGTAGTACCGCCACCCTTTAACGGTAGTACCGTAAATACTAATTTTTTTTGCTGATTTTCGTCTCCAACGGTTAGTTTTTACGGTGTGGGCTATAAGTACCTCCTTGGCCGGTTGTGAGACTATCCTTTGGAACTTCATTTTATTCTCTTGAGCTAGTTTGAGTTTCTCCTCTTAATTGTACATGTGTTGCACCTTGTGAGTAAGGAGAGATGTCTCTAGTTACATGTATTTTATCTAAAGGTGGATTTCGTATCCACTTGAGCTTATGCATTCGTTGCACGTGGTGAGAGTTAAGTAAGAGGCTTGACTTATTACTCTTAGAGGTTGCTAACTCATAGACGACGTTAGAGGCATCATGTCTGGTGATGTCTTCAAAGAAGGTTGTGAAGAAGCTCGACGTGATGTGAAGGTTGGAGCTCACCTACTCAGAGTGGAAAAGAGCTATCACTTATAGAATTGATGTGTTTGGCTTAATTTGTGAAGCCAGTCCAATTCGTTTGGGTTTACCTCAATATGGACTAGGGGAGACCAGCAAGTCGGAGACCAGCAAGTCTCCGAACATTACAGTAAAAAGAAACCATATCATTATGGTTTGCTTTCTTGTGCTTAATTTATATTCAAATATTTTACATTTCTAGAATCAAATTGATTGCTCGTCACCCTAGGATTACAAATCTTGACATAGGCTTAAGTTGTTGGTGAGCTTAGTGAGACTAGTTGATTTAGGCTTTAATTGTGCAAAACTTATTTGATTTATCTTCCACACATAAACTCAGTTTTAGCCAAAGAAAATTTAAAACCGCCTATTTACCCCGGTATAGTTAGCCTCCTCGATCTTACACCCATGGCAGTCATGTTAGTTGCCATCTCGCCCAAACCCTAGATCCAAACACGAGCCACCGACGTGTGGGCCCCGCATGTGTATCGCTATTTCGTAGACCGCGTCTCTATGAACCCAAGGTCCAAGTCCATGAATCCAGTCCATGGACCATGGCCCCCGCTTGTCAGCTGCTAGCCTTTTCCAAAATTCTAGAAAATAAAGATTCTTGGAATATTTCCTTAGCCCATATGACATACATAGTACCCTCTCTTCTCTGTTATTTTTGTGTTTTTTCAACCCAAGTTACTTTCCAGATACTATTTTTCTTCATACGAACTCCGATTGTGCATGTTCAAGTTTCTAGATACATCTAGTTCGAGCTCTACCTTCCAGTAAATTTTCTACATTTTTTGGAGTATGTTTGTTGCTCTCTTTTGTATTTCTTTTGTTGTTGAGAGTAGATGTTGACACTTTGGGAGATTACGAAGGAGGAGAAGAGACCAAGGCCAAGACTAGGATCTGTTTGAAGGCAAGTAGTGCTCTGATCATGTTGCACCTAGCTTTATTTTTATTTTGTGTTTAAATTATTATGCATTGCTATTTTATTACCAATGTTAATTACTTGGGAGTAGCTATGAACCTAGTTGTCATTTATCCACCTGAATTGTGGTATGCCATGATCCTTTGTCAATGTAGGGTGGTTTTACTAGTTGATCACCAATGTAGAACCAACGTGGATTGGTGTAGTCATGCTTAACCTTGCGGGTTATTGATATCATTTTGAATTACAACTCTACACCTGACAAATGGATTATGGAATCGCTTTGTGAATAGATATGTGCTTGTGTGTTATCAATTGTTAATGGATATTGATGCATCTAATACTCCAAAGATTGTGGGCCAGCAATGGCACAATTACTGTCAACCACAATCTCTTCATATGCTACGGGTAATGATGGGGGCAGCACTACTCATCACCTCGACCGAAGAGAAAGTCTTATGCTTGGCCAACTTCTTGTGTGACATACTAGTGGAGGCATAAGAACTGAAGTGTAACAGCAGCCACATGATGTATTTGGTATATAAATTTTAGTATTCCATTCATTCACATCATTTTGGAGCTTACCAACGAGGTGAAGAGCAGCATGGGCAAGGCTAGGATATGTTTGAAGACATGCTTTTAGCTTGTCAGCTTGGGCTAGGATGGCGTTTTGCGTGTGTGCTCCGAAACTTCGTGTTATATGGGGTATGTTTGTTTGGACTTAAGCTTAGGCTTAAAAGAAAAAAAAACCCAAAGATGAAACAAAGGGTGGCTTTTTAATTGGGCTTTTGAAAAAGCCTACACCATCCACACAACTAAAAGCCAAAAGCCAGTCCACATGTGTTTTTTTGGTTTTTGCATGTTAGGTTTCGCCCTTGGCCACTAATTTTGGGGTTAATTACCCAGCTCTACCTGTGTATAAAAGGCCATTCCTACAAACCCTAACCCATTCCCCATTCTTCTATCTCAGTTGCCCCTCCCTCCTTCCTTTCACTGGCTCGATGACTCGCTGCCTCCTCACTGCTCCCTCTATTAGCCCAATGGCCTCCCACAATTTTATCTAGTTCAAATCCGCTATCACCGACATCCTCCCATCTCCACCGCCCCTGGCCCCCCACCACTACACTCTCCCTCCCCCTCTGTCGGCCCATGACCTCACTGCTAGCATCACCATTCAGCTTCACCCCACCAATGTCCTCTCATCTCCACTGCCTCTAGCCTCCTCCCTCCGCTGGCCTGATGACCTCACTGCAATCTTTGGTTCCACTCCGCTGTTGCCAACATCCTCTCATCTCCGCCATCTTCCCTCCGTCGCCTGATGGCATCCATAGTCAGCTTATCTACTTCGCACATTCAGATATGGAGGATGGACCCTTAGATTTGCTCCCTCCTCTATCCACCACCCCCTCCTCCGATGGCCACCGGCAGCAAAGGAGGCATGGTGATGGTGTCCTAATGGCAAGGGAGGCACGATGACGATGACCGATGGATTTTTATCTATTTTTCATTTTTCTTTCCTTTTCTAAAGTTAATGCGGGTAGATATTGTGATTAGCAACATCATGATCAGTGATTCAGGTTCAAAAGAGTTCTATGAATTATGTAAATTACCACTGCTCGTTGTGTGTTCATGCATTATCTGTGAATTTGGTATGTGTTCACGTGTGATCCTCGAGTCGTGATGTGTGAATTTGATATCTTCTTAGCTCATTTGTGAAAGTGTCTTTCCAACATTCATTATTAAAGACAATATGCCAATTAAGGAAAAGCTAGACCACCAAACATGTTTGTTTGGCTTAAAAGTAGACTGCTTATGAGCTCCTTAAGTAAAAAAATGCTGGCTTTAGGCTCCATTCTTTTCGGCTAATCTCTTACTCTGAATAAATAAATGGGTTGGCTTCACCGCCTTTTTTTTCTTTTGAAAAAGCTTATCGGGAAATTTTTTTTGAAACGGCTTATTGACATTCAGTTCATTTGTACGAGCGCTCGTACTAGGCCCAAAAGTCATCAGCTGCGGCCATAAGCCATAAGCTAAGCTGAAAAGGCTAAGCTCAAATAAACATGGCCATAAGCTGAGACTTAAGAGATATATCGAGGTGAACAGAACAGAACAGAATGATCTGATCCCGATCCCCAAATTCTCCTTCTTCCCCAAGTCTGCTCTTCTATCCCAAATTCCCTTCCAGTGATCCAAATTAGCAGCCGGAATGTTACAATAAGTCACACAAGCTTTATCCAATGATCTCGTTAGCTGAATCTTAATCTCGTTGCAGTCCCACCTGTCCACGAAAATAATTATGAGCCTCATGGCAACACTACTACCGTTGCCCATCAGCATATAAATACACCAGCACCATTGCCTCCATCTACCATGGCAGCAGACATACTTCAATGGTAGTATTAGCAGCTAGGCAAAGCACCCAAAGATTGTTCTTTTCTTTCTTTCGAGGATGTTGTGATGGGAACAAGAGGCCTCGAGAAAGGACTTACCACATTGGCTCGAGTTCTTCTTCGATTAGTAGCGGTTAAGCTAGCATAACACCGGTATGGTTCGGGATGTCATGCATCGCAAAATAGTTGTTCTGCTTTGCCCGTCTATGATAATCCTTGAATGTGGAGACATGAGATAGCAAAGTGGCAACAGAGTAGCAATGACATCTTGTGTAAACCCTTCTCCTTGCCTTTGTAAACACTACCACTCACACGGGCGACATAGTAGTATACAATGTGCAGTACTAGTTGAATTGCCACGTATATTTTTACAAAGGAAAAAGTTCATACAACACTCCAAGCTTTACTCGAAAGTCCATCCAACACCATAAACTATAAAACCAGACATTTTAACCCCAAATTTTGCAATCCAGTTCAAATAATACTTTGACCCGGTTTTAGATGGTGATATTACCCGTGTACCACAATGAGTTGGTTTTATCACGTAGGATGACATATTGATCAAGTTTAGATGAAGAACAAGTGGGACCAACGGTGTCTTCTCTCCCAAATCGAAACAAAGAGAGAGAAAACTACATGGGCAGTGGCCATAGAAGCACAACTGGAAGCTCGGTTAGGGAGAAGCCCTTGTGAACTCTACATATCATTGATCTAACTTGGTTATCGTGTCATCATATGTGGTAAAACTGTTCACTCATCGTGTCACGCGAGCAATACCACTATACAAAACTGGGTTAAGATGTTATATGAACCGGATTGCAAAGTTCAATGATCAAATATCTGTTTTTATAGTTCGAGATGCTGGATAGACTTTTAAGCAAAGTTTAGGGTATTATACCACTTATTCCTTTTCACAAGTAATTGTAGTCATGATTGTAATTGATTCGCTTTTCCTTTAGAAAAAGAACAAAGCTCTACATATGCTTAACAAAGAAAGAGAATACCTTATTTGGTTGTCAATATCACCGTGATTTTGAAGCGACATGTGATGCTATAGCATCACCTTGATTAAATTTGTAATTCCTGTTGGAATGGTGCATTATTACAGGATTCTGAAAAAAGAAAAACTGTATCGGTTTTTTTTTCCCAATAGATACTTGAGATCTTAAATTGCTTGTCGCATTTGTAGTACATTTACATTAGTAATTCGGGTGCAATGGTCGGCATCAATCATCTAAATAGTCACGATACCCCACTCCAGCTCACTACTCACCTTATTGTATACTAGTTGAATGTCCATGTTTTACCATAGATGAAAATAGATCATATTATTCTATCACATCGAGTTAATGTTGTTGGACTTAGCCTGCCCCACACCCTTGGGTCTACCTCTGCGCTTGGCCAAGCTTCGACAAAGTTGGCATCGTGCCACCACTCTAGGCCTACACAACGTCCTCGGCTTTGTTGCATGCACGATCGAGCTTTGCTATATTTTTTTCTGTTTTCTTGTTAGTGAATTTTCCAGTGATGGGATTTCTTTGTTTGGAGATTGTTTTTTTGTTTTTTCTTACAGAAATTTTTAGGGAGGTGGAAAGAAAAGTTGGGAGGGGGAGAAGCGGAGAATGTATCACCTTCACCACTATCAACTCCTCTTTTCTTATTAATAATAATTAATAACTACATATATATATATATATATATATATATATATATATATATACATATACATACACATATACATATATACATACATACATATGTATGTATGTACACCCATACATTACAAGAAAAACCCCCATGTAGAGGTATTTTTTAGAGACGCTTTTCAATTTGCCTCTAAAATTAGAGTTACATAACTTAGAAGTATTTTTTTAGAGATATTTTAAAAATCGCCCCAAAATATTGTAGAGCTAGCTTTGAGACGTTTTACAACCATGTGTAGAATTTTATCGTGAAGAGACACTCTCTAATTTGCCTAAAGTTTTTTTTTTGTAGAGATATTTTTTTTGAGACGCTTTTAACTATCTAGAGGTGTTTTTAGTGGTTTACATGTGTTAAATGACCTACATATAAATATTGCAAGGCACAACTAAATACGTGAAGTGGTGAGGTTGAGGTGGTTAGTGCAACATGTCCAAGAGAAGTACTATCCCATGAGGTCATGATTCAAGTACCAACCTTTGCAAGAGTCCACATAATTTTTAGATTTTATTTTCTATAGTACACTATGATAGTAGCATAATTTATCGCCACTATAAAATGCATTTATTTTCTTAAAGACACAATAAAATGCCCTATAAAATGTCACAAAGGATATAGAGGTGTTTTAATAATATATCTCTATATTCATAGCAACGATGCATAGAAAGAAACTTGTGAGGTGTTTTTGAAAAAATGTCTCTACATCTACATGAAGAAATGCCTTTACTATATTAAAAAATGTCTCTATGTGGGGTTTGTGTTGTAGTGATATATATAAGGATGTTCTTTACTCTTTGTGCTTATCTCAACTTTTTACGACACAAACACAAGTTTTACATCATGAAAACATAAGATATACACTAACATATTTACCACAAATTTCTTTTGGATGATATTTGCCCCAAATTTGCATTGTAGTTCTCATATATTAATAATGGTTCTTGTTATCTATAACTATGGGTCTGTTCTTTTGGGTTGCGGCTTATGGTTTTTAGCTTTTGGCTATTCGCGAGAGAGAATATAGAGAGATAGAGACTCGTATATGATTTTAGTTCATATAAATAAAGTCGTTGTAGTGTGTACTATAATGAACTCGTAGATTCTGTCTTAAAAATATATTATATTTGAAAGCTAATTATTGTAGAAAAATAGTTTTTAGAAGTTGGAAAAAAAGAAGGATATGTCAGTGCAACACTTCTAAGTGAGTGTGGAGCACAAATACACCCACCAACCCCGACCCAACTAGCATTTAATTTTATGTGAAGATGGGCTTTCAATATATCGTACGTACCATCTTTCTTGTTACCTCTTTATATACCTCCGCTCTTGTTGCAGCAGGTTTGCAACTCACTACTCAGTACTCACGAAGTTGTTGGAATGTGTAGCGACTCATATGAATGGTGGAGGGGTACTGTGAGGAGAGAATTGAATACATAACATTGTTTTTAGGCTTGGGAGGTATCTGGAGAATTTTGTTATCTCTGTTGCAAATTTCAAGTACTGTTGGGTCCGAAGACGGCCATGCATAGAGCTTATCTTGGGAGTTTTTGGCATTTTTAGCACATTTAGAGTCTGTATTTACAAGAATATCAGTATACGCATGACATGGCAACCCATCACTAGGCGGCAGTTCTATGGAGCTGACACGTGGCCAACGGTGCCCCGTGAACATGCGGCAGGGGCCTGCCACGTGGCCACCGTGCAGCCACGCGAAGGCCTCCCTCTATGCTAACCTGCCACCAGATGACAGGTGGCTAATTAACCTACTTAATTACCTGTCTTAATTACTAGTTTATATTTACTATTTTTTTAATTTTTAAATATAGAAAATGAACTCAAAAAATTATAAAATTTTATGTGCAGCCTCCCAACACAATTTACTTGATTGTGTAATTTTTTTTATAATTTTATATGATTTGAAATTTGGTCAAAAATTCATACGATTATGCTATTTGTGGGAGTTGTTACATATAGCAAATGAGCTCAAAAAGTTATGAAATTTTATGTGTAGTCTTCTGACATAGTCGACCTAATTGTCTAATTTTTTATGAATTTTATGTGCTCCGAATTTTCTATATAATTTATGTTGAATTTTGAGCGACATCCGATTCACGTGGTTTATAATTTATTTTTAAGAGACATCTGATTCACGTGGCATACAAACTATGTATGGTAATTCATACTAATCATTATCTATCTTTCATTAGAGATACGAAAAGACCACCACATAAAATACTATATCTCGAATTGCTACAAACATGAATTAATTCGATAAACTAAAAGATACATGAAATCACGATACCGAATGGCAACCAAACAAGCCCAGTCTGTTGAGGCAATCCTTCATTGAGTGCCTGGAGGTCTTGCATCTGTGCAGCTAATGCTAATATGTTGGTTGACATCCATGTCATTTTGGAAGCGTCGCGTGTGCGCACGTCCCCATCCTGATGATAAGGACATGGCATAGGTGGATACAACCATATTAGTAATGCTTGTTGTTCTAGTTACAAGAGTTCCTATGCATCACTTAAATTATCAGGTAAGCTTATTTTTAGAAGTGCCTTTAGAACTATATGATGCTACCTAATGATGAAAATGCTTACTTACGCAGCTATACAAGGAGGATTACATCAACGTACACCACGAGCTCGTAGTTGGGGTCTATCAAAAGGAAAGCCAATCAACATAGCAAGACCATGTCGACGTCTCCCCAACTCTTCCTTATGATCACCATGTTACTTTTGGACCAATTCAAGTAAGAGTTCAAGTGAGACACGTTTTGGAATCCAATTCGGCCTCCAGATCAATTCGGATTCAGTTTGACAGGTCCAACTTCAAATGAGCATAACTTTCACATACAGAGTCCGTTTGAGGTCCATGAGTACTTGATGGAAAGTTTTTCTCGTCCTCTTTCCAACAGATCAAGCCTTACCTATAAATTCCTTCTGTATACTCTACAATTGTTAAAAGAAGTTTCCACACTATCTGTTTGGGCCAAATCGGGCCTTGTAATGCATGGGCTTAAAAGGAAGATGCTACCTCCACTATTCATGACTGTACTACTATTTACATGAACAGTAATAATAGTACCACCCCTATATTTCTTAGTTTTGTGTGGTTTCCACTCTCCTATTTAAGGAGGCCACACCCTTCTAGTTTTCTCGGATTTCGTTTATACTTAGTTTGCCTGTATTGCAACTTGTATCTTCTGCATGTGTCGACTAGACCACCCAGTCAAGATTCTTATTCGGAATCCCACCATATTGAGTATTTCAATCCTATTTGTAATTTGAGATTGCTTGTTATCTTGTTCTTGTGTGTTCTTCGGTTGCATGCAGGAATAGACCTTCGTGGTCAGGTCAACCACGTTCTTGATATAGTTGATAATGACTTAGAGTGTGGTTTAGTGATTGCTTGATGTTTTGGTCGTGACCGGTTAGAAGCCACATCGTCAAAGTCATCCTCCAAATTGAAGTTATCATTCTATCGAAAGATCGGGACCCTGTTGTCTCATCAGCAGTTATCTTTAAATCCTTGTTGGGTGCCCATTACAGCATGTCTGGCCAAAGATCCCTATAGCTTATGTCCAAGCCGTAAGAATAAAATTCTACACTCTATGTACTGAAAATGTGTTGCATGTTGTATTACTCAGAGATGTATGGCTTAGACATTTGCCTCATTTGTGCACATGCCTTGTACACATGCGAGCATGACTTGTGTAGGAGCTTTGGCTTGTTGCAAGTGCATATGGCTACATTACTCAGGGTACATGCATGCCTATTTTATTTCATTCTTGGCATGACTGTTTACATATTTCTACTGAAGTATGATCTCATACTTCCTCCGTAGGCTATCGACTACATGGATGTCGTGTATTCGGGTCTTCTTCATCTTCTGGTCCATGTGCCTCTGCATATTCTCATACCACTGCTTGCCTTCCTCTATCTATCACTTGGCTCTGATGGCTCTATTGATGAAATAACCAACAGTGCGAGTCCATGTCTCCTCGACGATTACAGTGATGGGGAGGCACCGCACGCCTTTGAGGATGCGGTTGTACACCTTGGACATGTTAGTTATCATAATCCTATACCTCGCACTATCTAGGTCATAAAGAAGGGACCACTTCTGTAATTCAAGAGCGTGCCGATGAATCTACTCTAAGAAATTTATGGCACTGCTGGGTTGCTCTATCTTCGTAGTTCATCTTTCTAGGTCTCTCCAGATGGACTCGAACTTCCACCTCTGGTTCTGTAGATACAATGGCTTGAACATCTTTACAACTTCCTAATTGCGAAATCGTGTGAACAAGTTAGATGCAAGATGCTTTATGCACCACCAGGTTTGCATGTCGTTCCACTACTGAGGGGGTTTGATCCCATGTTGCATGGTGTTGAGCACGTCCAACAAGCTAGCATTGCGGTTCGTGATGAGGCATACGTTGGGTCTATTGCCAACCACCACTTGATTCATGTTTGCTAGGAACTAGAGCCAACTGGACATATTCTTGCTCTCCACAATGGCAAATACCATTGGGAGAAGTTGGTAGTTCACGTCGGCCATGACTGCGGTGAGAATGGTGCCCTTGTTCCTCTCTGTGAGGAAAGTGCCATCCATCGTGAGCATAGGATGATAAAACTTGAAGCCCTGAATAGCCTGGGCAAAAGTCCAGAATAGTCAGTCTAGTATGAAGCAGTTGGGCCCTCCGTTAGCATCAACATGCTCCAGCTTGTTTATGTACATGATAGGGTTTAATTCGGCTATCTGGTGAAGTAATCTTGGTGCAAAGTTATACGCCTCTTTGTACGTGTCATACATAGACTCAATGACCTTCTGCTTGATTCATTAGACCTTAATGTAGCTGACTGAATAGCCAACCAGATTGGCTACTTCTAACATGAGCATCTTGGGGGAGATGGACACATCTGTCACAACTAGATGGCTGATGAGGCTTGCCACATATGTGGAAGTCACATTCTGATGTTGGCGTAGGGGCTCGCTAAGCTCGCAAGTGTGGTCGATCATCGTCTTGACGGACAAGACCGAGGCAAAAATCTTCACTTGTTGAGCATTGACCTATCTAGGGTAGCCTTCCACTACACACTTCACTGAGTAATTGATTGGGTTGGAACGGTGCACTTGGTACACATGGTTGATGGACAAGGCAAACCGTGCTATAGCTTGTTGCACAACCGCCTTGCTAGGGAAATGCTGCCCATCTAAGAGGGTGTCAGCTTGAAACCCCCACTAGGACCCTTCTTCTTGCGGTAGTACAAGGGAATGTACCGTAGCATCATCGAGTCTGGAGGACACATAGGGCACCTCTGATGACACAATTCCCTTAGTTGGACCACCCGTCTAGTGTGCATCGTCATCGGTATCATCGAAGCCTAGGTCAATCTCCTCGTCAGACTCTAACCCGAGTGCCTACTCCGGTAGATACTCGTGGCAAAGGTAGATACTCATGGTAGTCAATGTGAGCTAACCACCACATGTCCGCCCATCATTCCACATGAAATGGGGGACGAGTCTCCCCTCTGATATAGCACATTCTATGCTATCGTCTTGAAGCTCGGTCTGTGGTTGCCTGGATGTGGAGGTGCTGGGCTCATCAACGTTTTTCGGTGCCCTACGCACAAAACTCAGGTACACCATTAACCTCATGTAAATGGCCACCTCGGGCTGGGAGGCAATGTGCATGTACTGGCTCCATGCTACGGTTCCATTCACCTTGATGAGCTCCCATACGCCACTCGTGTAGGTGATCCCCTCAATGGCATGTTTCATCGTTATTGCCTTCGTGGCGAACTCCCTCCGGATGCAGTTTTGAAGCTCATAAATATTTATCTTGCCGAGCTCCTCTGCCCAGACAACCTTGTATTGGTATCTCAACCGGTCCAACCCATTGGGTCCTACATGTACAAGACCATCGCCATAGAACACTATCAAGTTTTACATGTTTATGACTACATGAAGACACAACAACCTGGTCCGAAATAAGCATTACAACAAATAATAATGACAAGCAGCATGCAAGTTATTGATTAGCAACAATAATAAATTATGGGTACCGTACCTACAAAAAATAGTACAAAACTACGGCTAAATTACTACAACCTACTTACTTCATAGTATAAGCTACATTAATTATGACTGCTTCGATATTTACTCTCCAGAAAATCTTAATTATGCTATGCGCTCTTAATTCTCAGTGATAAGTGCGAGAACAAGAAGTGAAACACAGTTAAAGATGAGCAATCAACGATTGCGAGAGCTCCGTATTTGTGGTCGTGCAAAAAGGAAACCCGGTGTATTACCACAAAAATTATGGACTCGTTATCAATGCGCAACACTGTGGGCAAGGGGGGACAGCATTGTAAGGGTGACATATATGCGGATGAGAGAGTGAGCGAGGGGGACAATATAGACAAAGTGACATGTGTCTGTACGAGGGAGCGGGCATGGACGAGCCAATATATGTGGGAAGGAAGGAGGGGGAAAGGGGGGATAGCAGCAAGGGGGCGACATATGTGTGAAGGAGGAATGCCATTAACTGCAAAAGATGGGTATCGCATGGTGGCCGTACTGCCAACAATTTCAACCTCAAATTAAATGAGTATCGATGTCGCTAATTATGATTAAATTAACATGATAAATTTAGAATACATAAAATTCTCAAAATATTAGACAATTAGGTCGACTATGTCAGAAGGCTATACATAAAATTTCATAATTTTTGGAGTTTGTTTGCTATATATAACAACTCTTACAAATAGCATAATCGTATGAATTTTTGAGCAATATTTAGAGTGGATAAAATAATAAAAAATATTACACAACTAAGTACATTGTGTTGGAAGCCTGCACATAAAATTTTGTATTTTTTTAAGTTCATTTACTATATTTAAAAATTTAAACAAGTAATATAAATTAGGAATTAAGACATGTAATTAAGCTGGCTTAATTACCTACTGTTTGGTGACAGGGCGACATAGAGCGAGCCACACGGTGGTCGGGCAGTAGGCCCCTGCCGCATACCCATGGGGCACCGTCGGGCACATGTCAGCTCCATGACGTTGCTGCCTGGTGACCGGGTACTAAAATGGATATTTCTGCTATTGTTATGTACAAACTGGCATTCTTGTAAATACGGACTTCAAATGTGCTATAAGTGCCAAAACCTCTCATCGTGGCCATGGGATGTAGAAGACTCATTCATCATTGTCCGTCTAGCATGTTGCTCTACTTCTTCAGTATACACTTTTTATTTATTGTTCTCCCATTATTACCTCTGTACAATAGAATGTAAAAGACATTTTTTGATTATACTAATCATGTATGCATAGTAGTACGAGACTATTACAATTATTTTTTAATTATACTTGAATTGATTGAAAAATAATGACACGAACCTTTTCTCCGAAAATGTAGTGGATATCAAAATTTGTTTATCGGCACGACTACCGTACAAATGTCTGTGAACTAGTCCGTATGGTTTTTCAAAAGGGGCCACTTGATGAGAGAATGCAACTGGTAGAGACGGAGACAGATCGAATATGAATTGAATAGTCTTAAAAATAAATATAAATCTATATATTTAAAATGAATATAGATATGAATATGAATTTATATTTTTAAAACTAATACGAATACGAATTCAAATATTCTTGAATATGAATATGAATCGAATGTTGTAACGAATATGAATTCGAATCAAATATGTACTTTATTTGGTCGAATATGAATGTCCCAAACCTTTTGTAACAAATTTCGGTAAAAACATATTTATGTAACATGAATATACGTCTATACGAGCTAGCAGTAGCACATAGAGTTTAAAATTATGCAACGTAATCTTCACTTCCTGCTTTTGAATCTTGGTTCGTCAGAAAATTGCTTTCTATAATCATCCCTAGGAGGTCGCTAGGAATGTAAACGGATCGAATACGAATCAAATGATCTCGAATACGAATACAAAAAAGCAACCCCTTGAGAAAAAACGCAACACCCAAATTGAGGTGTCGCAACAAAAAAAAATTGCAACGATCTAGTAAAAATGTAACACCGTAACACTAGAAAATGCAGCACCAGAAAAGTTCGACGGCGAAAAACCGCAACACTTCGATTGCACAAGAGAAAGAAAAACTGCAACACTTGGGCACTGGAACCACCATCGCCGCTATAGGCACGGCTGCCGCCGACGGGAGGGGTCGGCTGTCGGCTGCGTGCCGCCGCCACCCAGGCAGGTGGAGACAGTGGAGGTGGTGGTGTATAAATGAATTTGTTTTGCACAATGGTGCATGGATGGAATGATGGTGTTGCAACTTCGGGGTGTTAATTTCTTACTTGGATCAAATTAGTTAACTTGGGATAAATATTGTATATTTTGGAAATGAATGGTTGGCCATTTTCTTCTGGTGAAAATAGCTGGCTGCCTGGGGTAGCTGTCCGCTCCCTCTCCAGGCCTTTCTATGCCAGAGGGCAACCACCTTCTCCAAGCCCTGCCACCACTTTGCTCCCCCACCCTCCACCAAATGAAAGCTCGAATTGAAAATATTCGAATTTGAGTTAAAAGCTTCTAGTTTGGAGTTGATAGGTTTTACTTTTGAGTAGAAAGTTAATGATTTACTTGAATTGAATGTCGTCAAAATTCAGTGGAATAGGGAGGGACGAGAGAGGAGGAAGAGAACAAAATAGGATAGGGAGGAAGAGGAATCATGAAGCAAATCCAACGGTGAATACCTGGTGGGTAGCTACCCCTAGGCAGAAACTCTTAGTCACTTTGTTGTGGATGAAAGTAGGAATTGGGCGTAGAACAATCCCAAGTTTGGCACATTAAATTCATTCAGAATGTTGAAGTAGACATACATACAAATGTCGCAACAAAAATTATCGTATTTATTTTTGCAATGCAACAAATTTTAATAACTACGGGAACATATGTTGATTGAGCAATTGCAATACATAAACTGGATGGTTGCAATAAGTGTCCAAAGATTTGAAAAGTTTAGATGACGTCCAAACTGTAGTTTTTACGTTCTCTTAAAAGAGTTGAATGCCAAGTTTAAATGGATAGAGTGGTTAACTTAGGCTCCCACTCCGATTTTAATTTTTGTTGCTTATAGTCCAAGCTTACGCAGTGTGTGTCCCATATACCAAGAACTAATGCCCTCATATGCCAAGAACTACATCTATCTAAAAGAAAGAAAGCTTAAACACGTTAACAAACAGAAGAAAAAAAACATATTAGCATGCATGGAGCATGAGTCCTTGCGTTATTTTTGTTTTAGGGCTTCTCTAGTTTGCAAATGAAACTATATAATATTGCAAGTGTTTGTGTCGGAGAAAATCTTTGCCTGCACTACAACAAAATAGTCTCATAAGGACATTTTCCTTTAGACGCTTTTTTAGTGTCTTTACATTGAGAACTATATTGCATATAAAGACGTTTCTTGAGACGTTTTAGAAGTAGTCACAAAATTAGAATTTTAAGTAAACTCTACAAATATTAAAAAAAATAAAAATAATCTATTTAATTTGTTAAAAACCTCTGCATCTTCCACTCGACCCTACGCCTCCCCAACCGCCATCGTTCCAGATCCGCCCCATAGGCCGGCTCCGCCCCCATAGCACAGATCAGCGCCCGCCGCTGCCCGCCACCCGCCTCTCGGCCCACATAGGCTGGCTCCGCCGCACGACGCATGCCCGCCTCTCCGCTCCCCCCATATCGACGTCTCTGCCCTCCCGCCTCTCCGCCCCGACTCCCCGATAGACTGGCACCGCCGCCTCCTCCACTCCCCTTCGCCTCGCGACCTCAGATCAAGCAGCCAAGGAAGAGCGAGAGAGAAAAGGGGAAAAATGGCGCAGTTGCTGGAGACGTACGCGTGCTCGCCGGCGACAGAGTGTGGCCGGGGGATCCTCCTCGCTGGCGACCCCAAGACGGACGCGATCGCCTACTGCACCGGCTGCAGCGTCATCATCCGCCGCCTCGACGCACCGCTCGACGCCTGGGTCTACCCCGACCACGCCTACCCCACCACCGTCGCCCGCTTCTCTCCCAATGGCGAGTGGGTCGCGTCCGCCGACACTTCCGTGTTTGGGGCCGATATGGCGACTGCGCCCTCAAGGCTGAGTTCCGCCCCCTCTCGGGCCGCGTCGACGACCTCTGCATCATTCTGGAAAAAGCATAAGGTGGTTTCTGTTAGTATATTAGACTTAGTTGCGGAGCCCCTGAATTTTTATTACTATAGCATCTGTTTTCTGACACCGGTGATGACATTTTTCTCATTGGGTTTACTTCTTGGACTAAGTAGAAATAGCATTTTGCTTGTTCAGCTTTAAGTTTTGTGATTGCTGAATCCAGTGAACTGAATTTATGCTCAAGTTTGGCAACAGAAGATGATATGCATTGCAGTATTTGGAGTAAATAGATTCTCACAGTAGAACGTTTTCCATTGATGTGCAGCCTATTTAGGAATCATGTTGGCTACATTTTTCATAAATACTTTATACTTCTTTTAGTTGCCATTTGTTATACACTTATGCTTCATCTTGTAATTTTGTTTCCTTTCTTGCACTTCTTGACGTATATTTCACATTTGTTTGTTTCCTTTAAATTTCAGGGATCACTCAAACTTTGTTAACTGTATCCGATATTCTCCTGATGGAAGTAAGTTTATCAGTGTGAGTTCAGATAAGAAGGGTTTAATATGTGATGGCAAAATTGGAGAAAAGATTGGAGAGCTGTCCAGTGAAGGCAGTCACAAAGGGGGCATATACGCTGTTAGCTGGAGCCCGGACAGTAAACAAGTAATTTTGATATTAGTTGTTCCCTGTTATTAATTATTATACCATCTGTACTGAACTTCTCGAATTTCTGGTCCATCAAGATTGGTCTTGGTCTAGGTGTGAAGTTCCTTCATTAGGCATGATTAAAGAGTCAACCATAGATATAGAAAATGTAGTTCACAGAACATAACGTTGTAATTCATAAAGCATGATGTACCTGTATTGTTGATGGATTATCAGCAAAATGTTTGCTTTCAACCTAGATCCTAGAATGATCTAGCCTGTAAGTTACATGATTTTTGTTACATGATTTTTTTACCTAGGATGTCCATCATTTGTCTCTAGTTCAAACTCTAATTCAATTTTTGTTTGTGCAATTTTTAAATATGATGGTACTTTAGCCTTTTATTCCCTTATTAATATATGTTTCCTATATATCAATCCGTGTGTCTCACTCCAAGTAATTTCATATGTTTGGCATTGTGTATCCATTCCTAATGGTAATCTCTTTGTTTGCCTGTACCGTTAGGTTCTAACGGTTTCTGCTGATAAAACGGCAAAAGTATGGGATATCATGGAGGTCTGTTGCAGCCGTGTGCAAAGAAATAACATGATTTTTTGTAATAAAGTTTGTTAACCAGCATACATTGCAGTTCTCTAATGTTAATACCGAAAGAAGTTGATATATTCATTCCTGAGTTTAGTATGCTCTTTTGATAGTTATGTTGACTTCTTTTTTTAGCAAAGTATGGGATGCACTAACAGGCGATGAGCTACATTCATTTGAACACAAGCATATAGTCCGTGCATGTGCCTTTACTAACTTGCAGCAGGTTAGTAAATTTCTTGTGAGGGTTATGATCCATCTTTTTTGGGTTAATCTGATTATGTCCTGTCGTTTCAGCCTGACAGGAAGGATGAGCAGGTTAGTAAATTTCTTGTGAGGGTTATGATCCATCTTTTTTGGGTTAATCTGATTATGCCTTGTTGTTTCAGCCTGACAGGAAGGATGAGCAGTTGCGGATTAAAGCGAGGGTGGCAGGGTCATCCAATGGAATGGTTACTAGTCTGTTAACGGTTATTTCTCATTAACTTAGGCACTTCTTGAATATGAAAAACACAAAGTTCGAACTAGTCAGCCTCAAATACCATTATCTGCTTTACCACAGCCTGGTAGTACTGATCGTAAGGTAATTGTTTTGATAGTGCAGTTTCCACTACTCAATTTGACAAAGATCATGACCGTTTGTCTTACTATTTATGGAATTGTATTGTCCCCTAACCATCCTAGCTGATTTCAATGATATATCTGTTGACAGAACTACCTTCAATGATTTTTTTGCAGGATAATGAAAGAATGTAAAGAAAATCTACAGATGTAGTGAAGATGAGAAAGCTGATGAACTAGTAACTGCATATAGAAATCTTATAGATACCAACAATTTTAGGGGAAAATTGGGAAAAAAATTTTCATGTGTGTTTGTACTTTTTTTATATTCATGTACGATTCGGTTGTAAACTCCACTTGCTATTAAATAATATAATTACTTTTTTCTACATTTCAGTGTATTCTCTATTGTTGTGTGGTTTGTGATAGCGACAATGTGATTTTGCATATGAATCGGTTTGATTACAACGATGTGCAAAAATGTTATTTTTACGTAACAAAAAAGAACAAAGAGAAGAAGTCTTTATTTTTCTCAAAATGTAAGCATGTAATTTACCGTCTCTATAGTAACCAAGACAATGTGTAAGTGCATCTATCAAAATATCTCTACAAGTGTAAACATGCAATTTACCGTCTCTATAGAGCGTCTCAAATATTATATACATGCTTAGCAATGCGTCTCTACAGTTTTTGACACGGTTCATGAGGAGATGCTCCTAAGACGCTTTATAAAAACGACTCAACAACCCTCTAGTGATGACTTAAAACGTCTTTAACCTATAAATAAGATTTTTATCTATTTTTTCATTTTTCTTTCTTTTTCTAAATTGAATGCGGGTAGATATTGTGATTAGCAACATCATGATTAGAGATTCAGGTTCAAAAGAGTTCTCTGAATTATGTAAATTACCACTGCTCGTTGTGTGTTCATGCATTATCTGTGAATTTTGTATGTGTTCATGTGTGATCCTCGAGTTGTGATGTGTGAATTTGATATCTTCTTAGCTCATTTGTGAAAGTGTCTTTCCAACATTCATTATTAAAGACAATAAGCCAACCTAAGGAAAAGCCAGACCACCAAACATGTTGGCTTGGCTTAAAAGCAGACTGCTTATGAGCTCCTTAAGCAAAAAAAAAGCTGGCTTTAGGCCTCATTCTTTTCGGCTTATGGCTTACTCTGAACAAATAAATGGGTTGGCTTCACCCCCTTTTTTTCCTTTTGAAATGGCTTATCGGGATATTTTTTTTGAAGCGGTTTATTGACATTCGGTTCATTTGTATGAGCGCTCGTACTAGGTCCAAAAGTCATCAGCTGCGGCCATAAACTATAAGCTAAGCTAAAAGGGCTAAGAGATGTATTGAGGTGAACAGAACAGAACAGAATGATCTGATCCCGATCCCCAAATTCTCCTTCTTCCCCAAGTCTGCTCTTCTATCCCAAATTCCCTTCCAATTATCCAAATTAGCAGCCGGAACGTTACAATAAGTCACACAAACTTTATCCAATGATCTCGTTAGCTGAATCTTAATCTCGTTACAGTCCCGCCTGTCCACGAAAATAATTATGAGCCACATGGCAACATTACTGCCGTTGCCCATCAGCATATAAATACACCAGCACCATTGCCTCCATCTACCATGGCAGCAGACATACTTCAATGGTAGTATTAGCAGCTAGCCAGCACCCAGCATTGTTCTTTTTCTTTCTTTCGAGGATGTTGTGATGGGAACAAGAGGCCTCAGGAAAGGAATTACCACATTGGCTCAGGTTCTTCTTCAGTTAGTAGCGGTTAAACCAGCATAGCACCTGGTATGGTTCTGGGACTGTCATGCAGACTGCAAAATAGTCGTTCTGTTTTGCCCGTCTATGATAATCCTTGAATGTGGAGACATGAGATAGCAGTGGCAACAGTAGCAACAGACATCTTGTGTAAACCCTGCTCCTTGCCTTTGTAAACACTACCACTCACACGGGCGACATAGTAGTATACAATGTGCAGTACTAGTTGAATTGCCACGTATATTTTTACAAAGGAAAAAGTTCATACAACACTCCAAGCTTTACTCGAAAGTCCATCCAGCACCATAAACTATAAAACCAGACATTTTAACCCCAAATTTTGCAATCCAGTTCAAATAATACTCTGACCCGATTTTAGATGGTGATATTACCCGTGTACCGCAATGAGTTGGTTTTATCATGTAGGATGGCATATTGATCAAGTTTAGATGAAGAACAAGTGGGACCAACGGTGTCTTCTCTCCCAAATCGAAACAAAGAGAGAGAAAACTACATGGGCAGTAGCCATAGAAGCACAGCTGGAAGCTCGGTTAGGGAGAAGCCCTTGTGAACTCCACATATCATTGATCTAACTTGGTTATCGTGTCATCATATGTGGTAAAACTGTTCACTCATCGTGTCACGCGAGCAATACCACTATACAAAACTGGGTTAAGATGTTATATGAACCGGATTGCAAAGTTCAATGATCAAATATCTGTTTTTATAGTTCGAGATGCTGGATAGACTTTTAAGCAAAGTTTAGGGTATTATACCACTTATTCCTTTTCACAAGTAATTGTAGTCATGATTGTAATTGATTCGCTTTTCCTTTAGAAAAAGAACAAAGCTCTACATATGCTTAACAAAGAAAGAGAATACCTTATTTGGTTGTCAATATCACCGTGATTTTGAAGCGACATGTGTTGCTATAGCATCACCTTGATTAAATTTGTAATTCCTGTTGGAATGGTGCATTATTACAGGATTCTGAAAAAAGAAAAACTGTATCGGTTTTTTTTCCCAATAGATACTTGAGATCTTAAATTGCTTGTCGCATTTGTAGTACATTTACATTAGTAATTCTGGTGCAATGGTCGGCATCAATCATCTAAATAGTCACGATACCCCACTCCAGCTCACTACTCACCTTATTGTATACTAGTTGAATGTCCATGTTTTACCATAGATGAAAATATATCATATTATTCTATCACATCGAGTTAATGTTGTTGGACTTAGCCTGCCCCACACCCTTGGGTCTACCTCTGCGCTTGGCCAAGCTTCGACAAAGTTGGCATCGTGCCACCACTCTAGGCCTACGCAACGTCCTCGGCTTTGTTGCATGCACCATCGAGCTTTGCTATATTTTTTTTTTCTGTTTTCTTGTTAGTGAATTTTCCAGTGATGGGATTTCTTTGTTTGGAGATTGTTTTTTTTGTTTTTTCTTACAGAAATTTTTAGGGAGGTGGAAAGAAAAGTTGGGAGGGGGAGAAGCGGAGAATGTATCACCTTCACCACTATCAACTCCTCTTTTCATATTAATAATAATTAATAACTACATATATATATATATCTATACATATACATACACATATACATATATACATACATACATATGTATGTATGTACACCCATACATTACAAGAAAAACCCCCATGTAGAGGTATTTTTAGAGACGCTTTTCAATTTGCCTCTAAAATTAGAGTTACATAACTTAGAAGTATTTTTTTAGAGATATTTTAAAAATCGCCCCAAAATATTGTAGAGCTAGCTTTGAGACGTTTTACAACCATGTGTAGAATTTTATCGTGAAGAGACACTCTCTAATTTGCCTAAAGTTTTTTTTTGTAGAGATATTTTTTTGAGACGCTTTTAACTATCTAGAGGTGTTTTTAGTGGTTTACATGTGTTAAATGACCTACATATAAATATTGCAAGGCACAACTAAATACGTGAAGTGGTGAGGTTGAGGTGGTTAGTGCAACATGTCCAAGAGAAGTACTATCCCATGAGGTCATGATTCAAGTACCAACCTTTGCAAGAGTCCACATAATTTTTAGATTTTATTTTCTATAGTACACTATGATAGTAGCATAATTTATCGCCACTATAAAATGCATTTATTTTCTTAAAGACACAATAAAATGCCCTATAAAATGTCACAAAGGATATAGAGGTGTTTTAATAATATATCTCTATATTCATAGCAACGATGCATAGAAAGAAACTTGTGAGGTGTTTTTGAAAAAATGTCTCTACATCTACATGAAGAAATGCCTTTACTATATTAAAAAATGTCTCTATGTGGGGTTTGTGTTGTAGTGATATATATAAGGATGTTCTTTACTCTTTGTGCTTATCTCAACTTTTTACGACACAAACACAAGTTTTACATCATGAAAACATAAGATATACACTAACATATTTACCACAAATTTCTTTTGGATGATATTTGCCCCAAATTTGCATTGTAGTTCTCATATATTAATAATGGTTCTTGTTATCTATAACTATGGGTCTGTTCTTTTGGGTTGCGGCTTATGGTTTTTAGCTTTTGGCTATTCGCGAGAGAGAATATAGAGAGATAGAGACTCGTATATGATTTTAGTTCATATAAATAAAGTCGTTGTAGTGTGTACTATAATGAATTCGTAGATTCTGTCTTAAAAATATATTATATTTGAAAGCTAATTATTGTAGAAAAATAGTTTTTAGAAGTTGGAAAAAAAGAAGGATATGTCAGTGCAACACTTCTAAGTGAGTGTGGAGCACAAATACATCCACCAACCCCGACCCAACTAGCATTTAATTTTATGTGAAGATGGGCTTTCAATATATCGTACGTACCATCTTTCTTGTTACCTCTTTATATACCTCCGCTCTTGTTGCAGCAGGTTTGCAACTCACTACTCAGTACTCACGAAGTTGTTGGAATGTGTAGCGACTCATATGAATGGTGGAGGGGTACTGTGAGGAGAGAATTGAATACATAACATTGTTTTTAGGCTTGGGAGGTATCTGGAGAATTTTGTTATCTCTGTTGCAAATTTCAAGTACTGTTGGGTCCGAAGACGGCCATGCATAGAGCTTATCTTGGGAGTTTTTGGCATTTTTAGCACATTTAGAGTCTGTATTTACAAGAATATCAGTATACGCATGACATGGCAACCCGTCACTAGGCGGCAGTTCTATGGAGCTGACACGTGGCCAACGGTGCCCCGTGAACATGCGGCAGGGGCCTGCCACGTGGCCACCGTGCAGCCACGCGAAGGCCTCCCTCTATGCTAACCTGCCACCAGATGACAGGTGGCTAATTAACCTGCTTAATTACCTGTCTTAATTACTAGTTTATATTTACTATTTTTTTCATTTTTAAATATAGAAAATGAACTCAAAAAATTATAAAATTTTATGTGCAGCCTCCCAACACAATTTACTTGATTGTGTAATTTTTTTTATAATTTTATATGATTTGAAATTTGCTCAAAAATTCATACGATTATGCTATTTGTGGGAGTTGTTACATATAGCAAATGAGCTCAAAAAGTTATGAAATTTTATGTGTAGTCTTCTGACATAGTCGACCTAATTGTCTAATTTTTTATGAATTTTATGTGCTCCGAATTCTCTATATAATTTATGTTGAATTTTGAGCGACATCCGATTCACGTGGTTTATAAACTATTTTTAAGAGACATCTGATTCACGTGGCATACAAACTATGTATGGTAATTCATACTAATCATTATCTATCTTTCATTAGAGATATGAAAAGACCACCACATAAAATACTATATCTCGAATTGCTACAAACATGAATTAATTCGACAAACTAAAAGATACATGAAATCACGATACCGAATGGCAACCAAACAAGCCCAGTCTGTTGAGGCAATCCTTCATTGAGTGCCTGGAGGTCTTGCATCTGTGCAGCTAATGCTAATATGTTGGCTGACATCCATGTCATTTTGGAAGCGTCGCGTGTGCGGACGTCCCATCCCAGATGATAAGGACATGGCACAGGTGGATACAACCATATTAGTAATGCTTGTTGTTCTAGTTACAAGAGTTCCTATGCATCACTTAAATTATCAGGTAAGCTTATTTTTAGAAGTGCCTTTAGAACTATATGATGCTACCTAATGATGAAAATGCTTACTTACGCAGCTATACAAGGAGGATTACATCAACGTACACCACGAGCTCGTAGTTGGGGTCTATCAAAAGGGAAGCCAATCAACATAGCAAGACCATGTCGACGTCTCCCCAACTCTTCCTTATGATCACCATGTTACTTTTGGACCAATTCAAGTAAGAGTTCAAGTGAGACACGTTTTGGAATCCAATTCGGCCTCCAGATCAATTCGGATTCAGTTTGACAGATCCAACTTCAAATGAGCATAACTTTCACATACAGAGTCCGTTTGAGGTCCATGAGTACTTGATGGAAATTTTTTCTCGTCCTCTTTCCAACAGATCAAGCCTTACCTATAAATTCCTTCTGTATACTCTACAATTATTAAAAGAAGTTTCCACACTATCTGTTTGGGCCAAATCGGGCCTTGTAATGCATGGGCTTAAAAGGAAGATGCTACCTCCACTATTCATGACTGTACTACTATTTACATGAATAGTAATAATAGTACCACCCCTATATTTCTTAGTTTTGTGTGGCTTCCACTCTCCTATTTAAGGAGGCCACACCCTTCTAGTTTTCTCGGATTTCGTTTATACATAGTTTGCCTGTATTGCAACTTGTATCTTCTGCATGTGTCGACTAGACCACCCAGTCAAGATTCTTATTCGGAATCCCACCATATTGAGTATTTCAATCCTATTTGTAATTTGAGATTGCTTGTTATCTTGTTCTTGTGTGTTCTTCGGTTGCATGCAGGAATAGACCTTCGTGGTCAGGTCAACCACGTTCTTGATATAGTTGATAATGACTTAGAGTGTGGTTTAGTGATTGCTTGATGTTTTGGTCGTGACCGGTTAGAAGCCACATCGTCAAAGTCATCCTCCAAATCGAAGTTATCATCCTATCGAAAGATTGGGACCCTGTTGTCTCATCAGCAGTTATCTTTAAATCCTTGTTGGGGGCCCATTATAGCATGTCTGGCCAAAGATCCCTATAGCTTATGTCCAAGCCGTAAGAGTAAAACTCTACACTCTATGTACTGAAAATGTGTTGCATGTTGTATTACTCAGAGATGTATGGCTTAGACATTTGCCTCATTTGTGCACATGCCTTGTACACATGCGAGCATGACTTGTGTAGGAGCTTTGGCTTGTTGCAAGTGCATATGGCTACATTACTCAGGGTACATGCATGCCTATTTTATTTCATTCTTGGCATGATTGTTTACATATTTCTACTGAAGTATGATCTCATACTTCCTCCGTAGGCTATCGACTACATGGATGTCGTGTATTCGGGCCTTCTTCATCTTCTGGTCCATGTGCCTCTGCATATTCTCATACCACTGCTTGCCTTCCTCTATCTATCACTTGGCTCTGATGGCTCTATTGATGAAATAACCAACAGTGCGAGTCCATGTCTCCTCGACGATTATAGTGATGGGGAGGCACCGCACGCCTTTGAGGATGCGGTTGTACACCTTGGACATGTTAGTTATCATAATCCTATACCTCGCACTATCTAGGTCATAAAGAAGGGACCACTTCTGTAATTCAAGAGCGTGCCGATGAATCTACTCTAAGAAATTTATGGCACTGCTGGGTTGCTCTATCTTCGTAGTTCATCTTTCTAGGTCTCTCCAGATGGACTCGAACTTCCACCTCTGGTTCTGTAGATACAATGGCTTGAACATCTTTACAACTTCCTAATTGCGAAATCGTGTGAACAAGTTAGATGCAAGATGCTTTATGCACCACCAGGTTTGCATGTCGTTCCACTACTGAGGGGGTTTGATCCCATGTTGCATGGTGTTGAGCACGTCCAACAAGCTAGCATTGCGGTTCGTGATGAGGCATACGTTGGGTCTATTGCCAACCACCACTTGATTCATGTTTGCTAGGAACTAGAGCCAACTGGACATATTCTTGCTCTTCACAATGGCAAATACCATTGGGAGAAGTTGGTAGTTCACGTCGGCCATGACTGCGGTGAGAATGGTGCCCTTGTTCCTCTCTGTGAGGAAAGTGCCATCCATCGTGAGCATAGGATGATAAAACTTGAAGCCCTGAATAGCCTGGGCAAAAGTCCAGAATAGTCAGTCTAGTATGAAGCAGTTGGGCCCTCCGTTAGCATCAACATGCTCCAGCTTGTTTATGTACATGATAGGGTTTAATTCGCTATCCGTGAAGTAATCTTGGTGCAAAGTTATACGCCTCTTTGTACGTGTCATACATAGACTCAATGACCTTCTGCTTGATTCATTAGACCTTAATGTAGCTGACTGAATAGCCAACCAGATTGGCTACTTCTAACATGAGCATCTTGGGGGAGATGGACACATCTGTCACAACTAGATGGCTGATGAGGCTTGCCACATATGTGGAAGTCACATTCTGATGTTGGCGTAGGGGCTCGCTAAGCTCGCAAGTGTGGTCGATCATCGTCTTGACCGACAAGACCGAGGCAAAAATCTTCACTTGTTGAGCATTGACCTATCTAGGGTAGCCTTCCACTACACACTTCACCGAGTAATTGATTGGGTTGGAACGGTGCACTTGGTACACATGGTTGATGGACAAGGCAAACCGTGCTATAGCTTGTTGCACAACCGCCTTGCTAGGGAAATGCTGCCCATCTAAGAGGGTGTTAGCTTGAAACCCCCACTAGGACCCTTCTTCTTGCGGTAGTACAAGGGAATGTACCGTAGCATCATCGAGTCTGGAGGACACATAGGGCACCTCTGATGACACAATTCCCTTAGTTGGAGCACCCGTCTAGTGTGCATCGTCATCGGTATCATCGAAGCCTAGGTCAATCTCCTCGTCAGACTCTAACCCGAGTGCCTACTCCGGTAGATACTCGTGGCAAAGGTAGATACTCATGGTAGTCAATGTGAGCTAACCACCACATGTCCGCCCATCATTCCACATGAAATGAGGGACGAGTCTCCCCTCTGATATAGCACATTCTATGCTATCGTCTTGAAGCTCGGTCTGTGGTTGCCTGGATGTGGAGGTGCTGGGCTCATCAACGTTTTCCGGTGCCCTACGCACAAAACTCAGGTACACCATTGACCTCATGTAAATGGCCACCTCGGGCTGGGAGGCAATGTGCATGTACTGGCTCCATGCTACGATTCCATTCACCTTGATGAGCTCCCATACGCCACTCGTGTAGGTGATCCCCTCAATGGCATGTTTCATCGTTATTGCCTTCGTGGCGAACTCCCTTCGGATGCAGTTTTGAAGCTCATAAATATTTATCTTGCCGAGCCCCTCTGCCCAGACAACCTTGTATTGGTATCTCAACCGGTCCAACCCATTGGGTCCTACATGTACAAGACCATCGCCATAGAACACTATCAAGTTTTACATGTTTATGACTACATGAAGACACAACAACCTGGTCCGAAATAAGCATTACAACAAATAATAATGACAAGCAGCATGCAAGTTATTGATTAGCAACAATAATAAATTATGGGTACTGCATCTACAAAAATAGTACAAAACTACGGCTAAATTACTACAACCTACTTACTTCATAGTATAAGCTACATTAATTATGACTGCTTCGATATTTACTCTCCAGAAAATCTTAATTATGCTATGCGCTCTTAATTCTCAGTGATAAGTGCGAGAACAAGAAGTGAAACACAGTTAAAGATGAGCAATCAACGATTGCGAGAGCTCCGTATTTGTGGTCGTGCAAAAAGGAAACCCGGTGTATTACCACAAAAATTATGGACTCGTTATCAATGCGCAACACTGTGGGCAAGGGGGGACAGCATTGTAAGGGTGACATATGTGCGGATGAGAGAGTGAGCGAGGGGGACAATATAGACAAAGTGACATGTGTGCATGCATTTAGGAGCGGGCATGGACGAGCCAATATATGTGGGAAGGAAGGAGGGGGAAAGGGGGGATAGCAGCAAGGGGGCGACATATGTGTGAAGGAGGAATGCCATTAACTGCAAAAGATGGGTATCGCATGGTGGCCGTACTGCCTACAATTTCAACCTCAAATTAAATGAGTATCGATGTCGCTAATTATGATTAAATTAACATGATAAATTTAGAATACATAAAATTCTCAAAATATTAGACAATTAGGTCGACTATGTCAGAAGGCTATACATAAAATTTCATAATTTTTGGAGTTTGTTTGCTATATATAACAACTCTTACAAATAGCATAATCGTATGAATTTTTGAGCAATATTTAGAGTGGATAAAATAATAAAAAATATTACACAACCAAGTACATTGTGTTGGAAGCCTGCACATAAAATTTTGTATTTTTTTAAGTTCATTTACTATATTTAAAAATTTAAACAAGTAATATAAACTAGGAATTAAGACATGTAATTAAGCTGGCTTAATTACCTACTGTTTGGTGACAGGGCGACATAGAGCGAGCCACACGGTGGTCGGGCAGTAGGCCCCTGCCGCATACCCATGGGGCACTGTCGGGCACATGTCAGCTCCATGGCGTTGCTGCCTGGTGATCGGGTACTAAAATGGATATTTCTGCTATTGTTATGTACAAACTGGCATTCTTGTAAATACGGACTTCAAATGTGCTATAAGTGCCAAAACCTCTCATCGTGGCCATGGGATGTAGAAGACTCATTCATCATTGTCCGTCTAGCATGTTGCTCTACTTCTTCAGTATACACTTTTTATTTATTGTTCTCCCATTATTACCTCTGTACAATAGAATGTAAAAGACATTTTTTGATTATACTAATCATGTATGCATAGTAGTACGACACTATTACAATTATTTTTTAATTATACTTGAATTGATTGAAAAATAATGACACGAACCTTTTCTCCGAAAATGTAGTGGATATCAAAATTTGTTTATCGGCACGACTACCGTACAAATGTCTGTGAACTAGTCCGTATGGTTTTTCAAAAGGGGCCACTTGATGAGAGAATGCAACTGGTAGAGACGGAGACAGATCGAATACGAATTGAATAGTCTTAAAAATAAATATAAATCTATATATTTAAAATGAATATAGATATGAATATGAATTTATATTTTTAAAACTAATACGAATACGAATTCAAATATTCTTGAATATGAATATGAATCGAATGTTGTAACGAATATGAATTCGAATCAAATATGTACTTTATTTGGTCGAATATGAATGTCCCAAACCTTTTGTAACAAATTTCGGTAAAAACATATTTATGTAACATGAATATACGTCTATACGAGCTAGCAGTAGCACATAGAGTTTAAAATTATGCAACGTAATCTTCACTTCTTGCTTTTGAATCTTGGTTCGTCAGAAAATTGCTTTCTATAATCATCCCTAGGAGGTCGCTAGGAATGTAAACGGATCGAATACTTAATCAAATGGTCTCGAATACGAATACAAAAAAGCAACCCCTTGAGAAAAAACGCAACACCCAAATTGAGGTGTCGCAACAAAAAAAAATTGCAACGATCTAGTAAAAATGTAACACCGTAACACTAGAAAATGCAGCACCAGAAAAGTTCGACGGCGAAAAACCGCAACACTTCGATTGCACAAGAGAAAGAAAAACTGCAACACTTGGGCACTGGAACCACCATCGCCGCTATAGGCACGGCTGCCGCCGACGGGAGGGGTCGGCTGTCGGCTGCGTGCCGCCGCCACCCAGGCAGGTGGAGACAGTGGAGGTGGTGGTGTATAAATGAATTTGTTTTGCACAATGGTGCATGGATGGAATGATGGTGTTGCAACTTCGGGGTGTTAATTTCTTACTTGGATCAGATTAATTTACATGGGATAAATATTGTATATTTTGGAAACGAAAGGTTGGCCATTTTCTTCAGGTGATATAGCTGGCTGCCTGGGGTAGCTGTCCGCTCCCTCTCCAGGCCTTTCTATTCCAGAGGGCAACCACCTTCTCCAAGCCCTGCCACCACTTTGCTCCCCCACCCTCCCACCAAATGAAAGCTCGAATTGAAAATATTCGAATTTGAGTTAAAAGCTTCTAGTTTGGAGTTGATAGGTTTTACTTTTGAGTGGAAAGTTCATGATTTACTTGAATTGAATGTCGTCAAAATTCAGTGGAATAGGGAGGGACGAGGGAGGAGGAAGAGAACAAAATAGGATAGGGAGGAAGAGGAATCATGAAGCAAATCCAACGGTGAATACCTGGTGGGTGCTGTAGTAAGTGCGGTATGAGTATATGCTTAAACTTAATTTCAATATAATTAGTAAAGACATTATCATGGTATAAAAGACACATACAAGACTTGAATATTACATAAACATGAATACTTTCAAAGTCATTTCCAAAAAGGCATATGATCAAACTATATACCATGAAAATCATCATATCTAACATAGTGTTTAAACAATAAATAATTTGTCAATGGTTCTCTCAGCTAGTAGGGTTACTCAAGTAAAAACGCTGTCTCACTACTTATGGTCATATACTCTTCATTAATTGAACATAGCAAAATATATTCAGATTTTGAACTCTAAGTAATGCTTTACATATTTGTCAAGGTAGACTTTAGACTCAAATTATCTATTTGTATTTTCCGCTAGCAATAAGCTAAAGCAATGTCACCACCAGACAACACACTATTCAACCAATACCTTTGTTAACCCACAGTCTAAAGAAACATATACTAGTCAGTTATGGCATACACCTGAATGGTTAACAATAGTAGTATGAAATCTGAGTAAGTAGTGGTAATAGAACACCAGAAGTTCTAACTGGTAAAGCACATCCGAAAATATATGACAGTAATACAAATCTCAGTTAAGCAATACTTTAGAGCTCAAAGTGAATTGAATCAATTTCAGTATATTACCATATATTCATCACAGAGCAACTTTTAGCCCACTCTTTCTTTGCAATCGCTATTTAATGAACAAGCCACAAAGTGCAAGGATTAAACCGTATACTCATAACGCCGATGATACTCAAAATCACCGAGAACGTCACGGAGCCAGGCACGCCACAGGGCGTTGTCCCAGAAAACCTAATGCCTCCCTCCACCATAGTGAGAGAGCACAACAGGTAGTCGGAGATGCAAAGCCCTCTTCGCCGGAGTAAGTCCACACGCCGACGAAGTCGAGGTGAGGGGATGCCACACAAACACACTGGAGGAACCGGCCGAGTACCTCACTGACGAGCACAAAACCGAGGTCAGTGTCAAGATGCCAAGCAAGCACAGAGACACCACACACCAGAGGAAAAAGAGAGGAATTGAAGAGGAGAGTGAACTTCCCTTCGATGCCAAACACAAAAGGACCAAACCACTTCTTATAGCTGTGTGAGGAGTGGAAGAGTCCACTGGGTGGTGGCTTCTAACGGACGGATCTGAGGATCCTGAGCTGCCACCGCCCCCTCCTCTCTATCAAAGCCACTCGAGCCAGCGCCGCCCCAAAGAAGCCGGATCGGAGCCGAGTCCATGCCAGATCGAGAGCGCGTCGCACGGGAAGGTGGGCCGCGTGGGGAAGCGAGTCTTGCGAGTGGACTGGGCCGCCGCATGGAGCTCACCTACCGTCGCAAAACCCGCGTCGCCGCTGGGGCCGTCGGGTCCTCCGCCCGCTTTAGAATCACCGAATTCTTCCAAGACTGCAGGATGACCAGAATAACATATTCCCCAGTTAGAGGTCCCCTTTAGATATTTAAGTACCCTCTTTAGTGCTATCCAATGATCATCTCCAGGATTGGACATATAATGACTCAATCTGCTCACAACATAAGAGATGTCTAGCCTCGTTGCACTAGTTAGATACATCAAAGATCTAATAATTTGTGAATATTTCAATTGATCTTTTCTGTGTCCAGTGTTTTTGTGGAGCTTAGTATTTAGATCATAGGGTGTGGCTGCTGGCTTATAGTTCATGAAACCAAATCTGGTTAGGACTTTATCCACATAATGGGATTGTGTCAGAGTAATCCCATTCTCACCCTTTATAAGCTTGATGTTCAAGATTACATCTTCTTCACCCAGATCTTTCATATCAAAGTTCTGAGAGAGAAAATACTTTGTTTTATTGATTATATCCATATTAGTCTCAAAAATCAATATGTCATCTACGTATAGACATAGAATGACACCTTCACTCCCATTGAACCGATAGTAGACACATTTATCAGCTTAATTTACACAAAAGCCGACCGATGTCAACGTACTATCGAATTTCTCATGCCACTGCTTGGGAGCTTGTTTTAGGCCATACAAAGATTTAACCAATCGACATACTTTCTTTTCTTGCCCTTCAACCACAAAACTATCAGGTTGTTGCATATAAATCTCTTCATCCAACTTTCCATTTAGGAAAGCGGTTTCCCATCCATTTGATGCACTTGGAGTTTATATGCAGTAGCTAGTGCTAGAAGCACTCGTATTGTGGGTAAACGAGCGACAGGAGAGTATGTAAGAAAATAGTCTTCTCCTTCCTTTTGCGTGAAGCCTTTAGTCACTAATCGGGCCTTGTACTTTTTAATAGTACCGTCAGGTCTACGCTTTCTCTTAAAGATCCATTTGTAGCTCACTGGCTTGCATCCAGGTGGAAGATCTGTAATCTCTCAGGTTCTGTTAGCTATGATGGAATCCATCTCGCTACGGACTGTCTCCTTCTAGTAATCCACATCCGGAGATGTGTATGCCTCTGAAAGGGTTTGTGGTTCATCGTCCACGACATAGGTGACATAGTCATCGTCAAGTGACTTTTCAGTCCTCTGTCTCTTACTCCTCCTCAACTTCAACTCTGGAGCGGTGTTATCCACACTAGAAAGAATAGGGCAGTCAACTGGCATAGAATGGTCAATGGCTTCAGTTGGTCTCATAAGAAATACATGTTCAAAGAAAGTCGCATCATGAGACTCCATCACTATGTTTGTAGTGATGTCACTCATCTCGGATTTGACTACTAAAAATCTATAAGCTGTGCTATTTTTAGCATACCCTAGAAAGACACAATCAATGGTTTTTGGATCAAGCTTTCTTTTCTTGGTAATAGTATATGTACCTTTGCAAGGCATCCTTATGTCCGAAGAAATGACAAGTTAGGTTTTCTCCTCTTCCATCCTTCATAGGGTATCTCCTCCTGATTGCGAGGTGGAATCTTATTCAGAATATAGTTAGCTGTAAGAACTGCTTCACCCCACCAATAGTTCGGCATACCTGAACTTTGGAGCATGGCGTTAACCAAGTCACAAAAAGTTCGGTTCTTTCTTTCGGCTATTCCATTGGATTGTGGTGAATAAGGTGGAGTAATCTCATGTATTATTCTACTTTCTTCACAGAACTAAGAGAATTCATTTGAGACGTATTCACCGCCTCGATCCGACCATAACCGTTTGATTTTCTTTTCTAGCTGATTTTCAACTTCGGCTTTATAGACTTTAAAGTATTCAAGTACTTTATCTTTTGACTTAAGTAAGTAAATGTAGCAATACTTAGTCGCATCATCTATGAGAGTCAGAAAATAAAGTTTGCCACCTTTAGTTAATATTCCATTCATCTCGCAAAGATCAGAATGGATTAGTTCAAGTAGAGAAGTGCTCCATTCTTCAACGCTATGAAAAGGTTTTCGGGGTTGCTTTCTTTGCACACACGCTTCACATTTTGAACCCTTCTCATAATTATAACTTGGAATTAAATTTATTTTGCTTAACTGCATAATAGCTTCAAAGTTAAGATGACACAAACGTGAATACCAAATATCATGAATTTTGTTGCAATGGGAAACATTGTAAATGGTTACATCATTAAAATCAAGAATTGATAAAACGGAACATGCCTCCGCTATCAGAGCCTTTGCCCAGAAAATTTCCAAACTTGGTCAACATGACTTTATAGGACTCAACAGGTTTTATTCCTTACCTACACAGCATCGACCCGCTCAGAAGGTTACGAGTCATTGCAGGCACATACAGTGCGTCCTTGAGGATGAGTGTTTTGCCCGAGGTAAGCTTCAGAAAAACCTGTCCAATCCCACGTACTGTTGCAGTGGCTCCGTTCCCCATAAGGACGGATCCACCCCTTCACCCTGAAATGAAGAAAAACACGATCGATCAGCACATATATATCTAGTAGCACATGTATCAATCCACCAATCAATTGATGAACTTGCTATAAAGGCCTAAGGTTGCTATAAAGGCCTGAGGTACGTACTCTTCCAAACTAGAGCTGGCCAGTGCAATATTTACTTCAGCCTTGCGGCTCTTGTGCTGACTAGGAGTAGGACCTCTGCCTTTGCAATTGTGGCAATGGTTGGCCTTATGTCCAGCCTCCCCACAAATAAAGTAGACAATGTCATCCTTTTTCTTCTTCTTCATTTTTTTGGTTGGAGCTCGACTTAGGCCTGATTCTTGAATTTTGGTTTTCCAAAGCTTCCCGTGCTCTTGACTTGTACTTGATGAGCTTAGACTTGAGTCTTTCCTGCACCGTCACCGGTTCTAGCACGTTCTTCGATATTTATAGCTGCTGACAGCTCATTGAGTGTCAAGAGCTCCTTTATATGTCGATGAGTGGTCACGAAGTCACGCCATGAGGGCGGTAACTTAGCTAGGATGACGTTCACTTGGAACTTCTCTGGTAGAGCACAGTCGTACTGACTTAAGTCACGCACATGGAGTTGTAGCTCGTGGAGCTGCTCCATCACCGACCGTCCTTCGGCCATCTTGTAGTTCAAGTAGTTAGCAGTCACGAACGACTCACTTCCGTTATCGCCTTCGGAATACTTCTCCTCAAGTTCATCCCAGAGCAGCTTGGCGTTTGTGAAGTTGACGTAGACGTCGAACAACAGGTTGGACAAGATGGCTAACAAACGGGCTAAGACTGAATTGTTCGCATCTTCCCACCACATCATTTCAGGAATTTCCAACGGGAACACTGGAGGATTTGAAATGACCCAAAACAGTTTAAGATCAGCCAGCCATAATTTTGTCTTAGCCTGCCAACGTTTGAAGTTGGCATAATCGAACACTCCCGACTTAACGATATCGGATGATGAAGCCATTTCTTTAAATGTAAGTTTTTTGGATTGTTGTAGTAAGTGCGGTATGAGCATATACTTAAACTTAATTCCAATATAATTAGTAAAGACATGATCATGGTATAAAAGACACATACAAGACTTGAATATCACATAAACATGAATACTTTCAAAGTCATTTCCAAAAAGGCATATGATCAAACCATATGCCACGAAAACCATGGCATACACCTGAATGGTTAACAATATAGTATGAAATCTAAGTAAGCAATGGTAATAGAACACAAGAAGTTCTAACTGGTAAAGCACATCCGAAAATATATGACAGTAATACGAATCTCAGTTAAGCAATACTTTAGAGCACAAAGTGAATTGAATCAATTTCAGTATATTACCATATATTCATCACAGAGCAACTTTTATCCCACTCTTTCTTTGCAATCACTATTTAATGAACAAGCCACAAAGTGCAAGGATTAAATCGTATACTCACAATGCCGGTGATACTCAAAATCACCGAAAAGGTCACAGAGCCAGACACGCCACAGGGCGCTGTCCCAAAAAATCTAGCGCCTCCCTCCACCATAGTGAGAGAGGACAATAGGTAGTCGGAGATACAAAGCCCTCTTTGCCGGAGTAAGTCCACACGCCGACGAAGGCGAGGTAAGGGGATGCCGCACAAGCACACTAGAGGAACTGGTCGAGTACCTCACTGACGAGCACAGAACTGAGGTTGGCGTCAAGATGCCAAGCAAGCATAGAGACACCACACACCAGAGGCAAAAGAGAGGAGTTGAAGAGGAGAGTGCACTTCCCTTTGATGCCAAACACAGGAGGACCAAACCACTTCTTATAGCTGTGTGAGGAGTGGAAGAATCCACTGGGGCGGTGGCCTCCAACGGACGAATCTGAGGATGCTGGGCTGCCACCGCCACCTCCTCTCCGTCGAAGCCGCTCGAGCCAGCGCTGCCCCCAAAGAAGCCTGATCGGAGCCGAGCCGGCGCTAGATCGAGAGCGTGTCGCACGGGGAGGCGGGCCGCGTGGGGAAGTGAGTCTCGCGGGTAGGCTAGGCCGCCACATGGAGCTCGCCTGCCGCCGCAAAACCCACGTCGCCACCGGGGCCTCCGCCTGCTTGGGCGCATGCCCACTCGCCTACGTACTTGAGAGAAATGGGGAGGAGACATCGTCCCCCTTATCTCTTCCATTTGGCCCACCGACAGGTGGGCCCCTCTTCTGTTTTTTAGGAATTGGCAAATTCCCGTTTTACCCGTTGGCATATACAACAATGGGTAGCTACCCCTAGGCAGAAACTCTAGTCACTTTGTTGAGGATGAAACTAGGAATTGGGCGTAGAAGAATCCCATGTTTGGCACATTATAATTCATTCAGAATGTTGAAGTAGACATACATACAAATGTTGCAACATAAATTATCGTATTTATTTTTGCAATGCAACAAATTTTAATAACTATGGGAACATATGTTGATCGAGCAATTGCAATACATAAACTGGATGGTAGCAATAAGTGTCCAAAGATTTGAGAAGTTTAGATGACGTCCAAATTGTAGTTTTTACGTTCTCTTAAAAGAGTTAAATGCCAAGTTTAGCAGTTTGCTTAGGGCATCTCTAGTTTGCAAACATGAGTTCATGAAACTATATATTATTGAAAGTGTTTGTGTAGGAGAGAATCTTTGCCTGCTTTTACATTTTTCTAATGGAGCTACCTGGTTGGACAGATATATTATATGTTTAAGTCTAAGATGTTCTATTGAATGGTTGGATACTCGCAAAAAGCAAGATATCATAGGGTGGCCGAGGGACCATGTGAGATGGTTTAGAAATTTTTGTGATGAACCATTGCTAATGTGTGTTGAGTTAAAATTTAAATTTATGAAAGATTTGGCTTTTCAATCTGCTGGTTTTAGTCCCTAGCGAACAAACCGGCTTTGCAGAGCGGCCAGACCAACCATGCAAGGTAGTCAGATTGGCCAATCTTTGAATTCCAGCTAAGAGTTCTGAATTTTGGGAATTTGATCATAGATTGGGTCAATTGGTCCTAGGTTAGTGCACTAATATTACATGAAGCATGTTTTAGCTAACTGTAGTACCTAGGCCGGCTTGGCCCAGCCTGGCCCGTGCTTTTGCCCGTATAAGAGAGAACTGGAAGGGGGGAGGAGGCAGAAGTCGTCTTCGCTTTCTCTTCTTCCTTCCTGTGCTCTCGCTGCTCCTGCCTCCCCTGTGCTCACCGAGAGCACCGCTGCAAAACCGCCGTCGTCGACCAGTCACCGGTGCCGCTGCTCCAGCTGCACCTCGCCATCCTCGTCCCCGTCCCCTGCCGCTGTGTGTCACGCGGCCAGCTCCCGTTGCCACCTAGCCGCTGCACCTCCCCAGCCATCGCCGTGTGCCACCCTAGCTCGCGCGCGCTGCCATACCCCAACGCCGTGGCCCTCTCGCTTGTGCCTCACCTTCCTCCACCCCACCCCATAGCTCGCCACTGCTCCCCTGCTCCGCCGGTTGCTTGCCACGCAAGGTGGCAAGGGGAGAGCGGGGAGCTAGCTGCGAGGGGAGAGGGGCCGGCTAGCCAAGGGGAGGGCAGGGGGAAGCTGACTGAGAGTGAGGCTGAGACGGGAGAAGAGGAAGAGAAGAAGAAAAAGGAGAGGGGAGGAGCCAACGGCATGAGGAAAAAGAAGAGGAAGAGAGAAGGAAAAACAGGAGATGAAAGAAAAGAAAGAAGTAAAAGAAAAGAGAAGAAAGGGGAGGAGGCCGGCCGTGGAACAAGGAAAAAAAGAAAGAAGAAAGAAAGAAAAAAAGAGGAAGAAAGAAAGAAGAGGAAAAGAAAAGAAGGAGAAGGGAAGCCCAATCTATCAGATCGAGCCAGGGAATGTCAAATCATGCCCCCATTCCAATCGTTCGGGGTTAGGGTAACATCTTAGAAACCCTCTCCCTACTTATTTATCGAATCTTACATAAGTATTATGTTGATTAAAACATCGGGACAACGGGAAGGTGTCTGGTGAGAGGGAGATCTACTAAATTGGGTTTATGCGTAAGAGCGATGTCGTTTGCTTGTATATGTGTGTATCGTGTTAGCGATGAATTGAAATGGTTAATGTTTATTCAGGTGACGGTTCGAGTTCGGTGTCATTCACGAACAGTGCTCTAGGCATGGTCTCTACCTCGAGTGCCTCCACCACTCCATGGAGGTATGCTACCCATTCGTTGGTCATCCATCCCCTCCTTCTCCACCTCCACCCCGTCAAATCTCATGTATTCCTAATTCCATGTAACCTACCCACCTACCCACAACAATAGACATTGTAGATGCAGTATGAGAACAAGATCGCTTAGATGATGCATAGGTTACACTTCCATTACATGCAAAAGCCCAGTACGGGCCATGCGGTGCAGTAGCGGGCCGAGCCGAGCTGGACCCCTTGCACCCATTAATGTATGACTCGTTTCAAGTATGCTCATCGGCTCGGTTCCAAAATATTTCGTAGCGTAGAGATACGTGGCTGACTGTTACACTACAAAACACTACCCGTAATTCTGTACTTCCAAAGGAGGAGGATAATATTTTAGTCAAAGAAAGGAAACGAGAGATAGCAGAAATTGTAGGTTACTATGGCAACCCGCGCACCATATCACGTAGTGGCGAAGTTGGTATGAAATGGAAGGGGGGCTCGAAAGTAGGGCTGGAAAAAAAGCTCGTTAGTGAGGCTCGTTGGCTCGGTTCAAAATTACTTCAATTACACTCGTTAATTAGTTAAATATTGAAAGAGTCAATTTCGGATGAAATTAAATTTTCGAAAAGCTCAGCTCGACTCGGCTCGTTGGCTCGATTCTAAAAATAATTGCAAACTATCAATAAAATGATATTAAATTAAACTATGTCAATTTTAAAAAAAGCTCGATAAAACGAACAACTGGCTCGATTTCCACCCCTACTCGAAAGACTAAGCTATTTTTAACCAAAAACTAAAGAGGACTAAACTAATATAATAAACATTGTTTTATATAATCTAAATTTATATATAAATAGAAGAAAAATAAATAAAAAAGAAATACAATGAAGATACACCGGCGGATGGCTCGAGCCCAAAGCCCCTCTGGTGGCTACACCCTGCGTGACCGTGACCATCGACCCTTCCGCTTCCGCCCCAACGGCGGCGCCCCCGGCTCTGAAGCGCCGGGTGAAGAAGGTTACCTGGAAGGAGGGGACTGTGGACAACGAGTCCCTCGGCTGCAAGAGCTCCAAGAAGTGCTGCATCTTCCACAAGGAAGTGCCATTCGACGGGGACTACAGCGACGACGAGGCTGACGCCGGTAGCCACCGGAGCCCACCAGGGGACGACGGCGAGGGAACCAGTGGTGGCGGCTGCTGCTCATCATCCTCCCATGGCAACGGACACGGCCATAGCCACCAGCAATGATACCCGATTGGGTAGGTACGAGTTGGGGACCTTTGATGCTTATCTTGGCTGATTGGCTCGTGCGGTAGATTTCACGATTTGATGCGATTGGATGGGTGGGAGGGTCAAATCTCGTGATCAGTTTGGGGGAAACGTGTTTGCAGGGTAGTATTGCTATTTGGGCAATGAAGGAGAAATTAGGACAATCTTTTGGTAAATAAAAAAAATATTAAGATTCCTCTTTTTTTTCCTGATGCCATGAGTCCTTAATTTGATTTAGTTCTGCTTATAGTTGAAATTGCCCTTGATAAAAGGCTACAGAACACTGATCCAATGTTCAGTAGTATAGAATTTTCGAAGCCTCCTTGACCGATTTCTCTTAACCTGCAATTGAAACTTCTTCACAGCTATGTAACTACACTTCCATCAGCAAGATTGCCACACTCCGTTGTGTCCTTACTGATCTTGCTGCGCTTGTAATCTGCAGGCAGCTTTTGATGGGCCTCCACGTCAACGCGTGAAGTTATCATGTAAGGGAAACATTGCTTCTGTGTGTTACAACTTTGTTTTATACTTTGATTGTGGATGCTAAGGTAGCTTTACCAATTGTGGATGCTAAGCTAGCCTTACCATGTGTTGGAACTTGCAAGAGAGAACTGTTGTACCAGGTCTTGTTAGACTGCAACTCCTATAGCTAACTGTATCGTTGCATGTATGCAATTCTTTGTTTTGAGATGTATGAATTGCTGCTCCTGTTATCTTTGTCACCATTTCATTAGCTCTAACTTAATCAGGCTATTCTAGGTGATTCGTTTGTTCGCCTCATTATCCATGTTGGCTATATTGTAGTCGAGCCTAATGAAAGCGTTTTGTGTGGTACACTGGTAGTGATGAACTGATGGTTGCTCGTATCTGGCATGTTCTTGCATTATTTGCTTTGTCCAAATGGTAGCATGCCCTGATCCCAGGGTCGACAAAACTTATGTGTGTTCCATGTCCATCAGTTCAATGCACTTACAATGAAAATGGGAGCATATTATCATAAACTAATAATTAGGTGCAAATGTAATTGTGCAAATCACTTTTGTTCGGTCATCAAATAAATACTAAAACATTACAGAAAAGGATGTGAAGGTAGTTGTTCGGTGATCAGCACTCAAGTTTTGTAGTTCGAAGATGACTGGGCATATCTTTTTCACAACCCTCTTTGCTCGGTTCTTTTGGTGTGGTGTCAGGGATGTTACGGGCTGGGATCTTCCCTAGTGTCTGATTGTTACAGCAAGCCAGCAACTGGATGACAGAGAGCAATACGAAACTGAAACTATCCTGTTTGGATTGCAGCAACCATGTGGGTTATGTCGTCTAATCGCAATGATATGTTTTTCAGCGCACAAGCTAGCGGGTTATCCTGTGGGATTTATGTTCAGGATTACATTTGTTTCTCTTGCAGCAACTGCGCATGATATGTCTGAAGTGATCCGAAGTACCTTTTCAGTTTTCACTGGTGATCGATAGTGCGACCTGAATCTAGCACGACTAAGACTGAAAGCTTTCATGTTTGCTGCCTCTTCTGTTTGATCTGACCATTTGACCATGCGTACGGTGCTTGGTCTTGTGTACGGTGCTCGATGTAAGCGAGGCAGCGCGGCCTATATAAATTAAGGGGAAAACATAAGGTACAAAAATCAGTCAGAGGCGTCACAATGGCACGATTATAGGGCCCGCCAAAAGGTGGCGAAAAAAAGGATTACAAGGTTAGACTGCTACAGAATTAGTGGTAACTATTAGAGGTGTAAACGGATCGGATACAGACAAATAATGTCTCTACCATATTTGTTTTCGGATACAGATATGAATACGGATAACTCAAATATGAATACAAATACGAGTAATATCGAATACAGATACGGAGCGAATACGAATTGAAACAAATACGGTTATGAATATTTATCGGAACTTGAAAACCTCTTAAACTATACATTCAAAATTAACGAAAATACGTAAATAGTTCATCTTGTCAAAACATTCATGAAATCTAAATATTTCATATTCAAAACATCCAAAATATTTGTTTTCATATTCATAGGCTGTATGTATTGGGCTGTACTGCTGGAGGCATTATGGGCTGGATGGCTATTGGGCTAAAATTCCGGATATCCGTTTTTGTAATATCCGGATAATCTGTATTCGTATCTGTATTCGACGATACCAGGCTTACTGTATTCGTATCCGTATCCGATAAAAAAATCCGTATCCGTATCCGATCCGAGAATTATCCGAAAAAAATCCGATCCGATACAATCCGTATTCATATTTGTCTGGATCGGTCAGAAACTATCCAATCCGTTTTCACCCCTAGTAACTATGCCATCCTCCTGGCTCTCGCTAGAACCCAACATCCGGTCTCCTCCTTAATGCGGGCTAACAAAGACAGAGTTGTGCTTGATGTTGAACTAAAAATCTGGGCATTTCTTTTCTTCCAAATCTCCACGTCACCAGCATAATGAGAGATGCTATGGCTTTCCGAGGAAGTCTGGCCGAGAGGATTACCGCCTCCCACCAACGGAGGATGGATGGAGCACTCTGCCATGTGTCTGGGTTGAGGGATGGACTCACTGTCCAAAGTGCAATGGCTGCACAGATTCTTCTAGAGAAAAGGTATTCAGCCAAGAGATGGATGGACTTTGGCGTATGCCTGCAGAGGGGGCAGAGCGAGTGATTTGGTCACCCGCGATGGGCTAGCCGATCTGCTGATTCTGTTTTGAATGGCTAGCCAAGTGAAAATTTTGCATTTTTGAGATGCCCAAGTCTTTCAAACAAGAGCGTTCATGGTCGTGCATGTTTCTCCAAGGAACTGTACTCTGTAGGCTGAGGAGGCTGTGTAGATTCCATTTGGAGTTAGTTTCCATGTTAATGTGTCTTCATTGGCGGCCTGGAGGAGTGTCGAGGTGAGGAGGCCCGAAATTGTCACGAACTCATGTATAAAATTTGGTGTGAGTCCGACAGACAGATCGAGATCCCAGAGCCATTTATTGTCTGCTAGTGCCATCTAAAAGGAACTCTTCATTCATGTTTTGATATTATTTTAAATTATTTTTTATTTTATTCATTATGTGAGATAATTATAATTTATAGATAAACGTATGTATTGATTGATAATCATGTTTCACAGATTATGAATATAGGGATATCAAATCAATAATACGGACACATATTAGAGAATATAGTATTGGATTAACCTACCATGAGACACTGCGAGGATTGTTATATTCTTAAATATCATTAATTGGTCTCATACATAATGTATGCATAATCCTTAGACCTAAGATCGTAATAGTTTTTTATATGTGCAATGGTTTACTTAGATGTTGCTAAACACTACTTCATAACTGGGTGATAATAAATATAGCTTTTAGAATTACTATAAAACATGCGAAGAAATGTGAGCAATCAAGATGGAATTTGCCCCTCCTATATAGCGGGAGAGATATCTTTGGGCCTCTTGATATAGTTGGATTAAGAAAGAGCATGTCCATGCTGAATGTGGTTAATGAGTCTAACAAACTGAGTAATCCACTATAGATTCGAGTAAATGATCGAACTGTCATAGAATAGCACGCTTCTCGTCGTGAGTTCAATTTAGTATCGTGAGGCAAAAAGAATTGATACATAAGCACTATATAGGTTTGTCTAATATGATCTTTATGTATAATAGGAGTCACTATGTTCTGCTAGGGACCGCTACTGATTTATGGACCGGAAAGAGTTTTCGGGTCATGGATGAATGTATATGAACCTACAAGGTTACACACTTAATGGGTTGGAACGATAAGAGTCCAGATGATAGACTCCGAGTAAGATACGATTTCTACTCATATTGGATAAGGGTCCGATCGGAGGTTCTCCGAGTGGAATATGATCTCTACTCATATTGATAAGGATCCAGTCAAAAACTCTTTGAATTAGATATGATATCTAATTATATTGGATATGGATCTGATGGGAAACCATATATTAAGAGAGGGGTGAGGCTAAGAGTGGATCCCAAGACACACCTATCGGAACTCTAGCCGCTACATCTCAAAACCCCTGTCATGCGCACTGGTGCTAGCACACCGATGCACGACATTCCATCCCTGAACGTATGGACTTTAGTAGGGGGCGTTGCTGCTATTGCGGTGCTGATCGAAATGATCGTAATGAGGAGATGGTTAGCCAAAGGGCGATCGACTACTTCTACTACACCGATGTACGCTACGTTAAACTGGCGCTTCAACTCTATTTTCGTTGCACTTCGTGTCTAGTGGTAATAATCTATAGTCTTTTATTTGCATGGTTTCCTGATTTATGTGATAAAAAATTTTAATGAATGTTAGGGTAGCTATTCGTATCCCAACATATACAACTTCTATGCTCTGCCATTAGTATTTTATTATTTGAGCGATGAGCTAGGACAATAGTTGGTAAATCAGTAAAGTTAATGTCCTTTTCTCTTTATGCCAAACATAATTCATTTGATTCATACATTCAAGTTCTTCCAGGTAGCCTGCTAGAATTGTACCAACCATCGTAGCTAGTACCAGTACATATATAGATGTTTACTTCCTTTAGTTCGCCAGAATGTATATTGTTTCATTACGTATATGATCTTGCTGTCCTTTGCACACTCTGCTGTGGAGCACCATGCAGCATATATTAGGAAATAAATACTAATCAACGCCGAGGAAAGTACAGTACCTCCACTGATTCTCTCACCTACTCACTAAGTAACAATAATGAGGCAGATATTAATAATAAGGCAGATATTAGCCCAACATGATGGATTTGTTCTTTTTTGCTGCAGCTGATAGCTTTTGACTGTGGCTGATGACTTTTTGGCTGTTTGTGACAGAGATTACGGAAAGAGAGATACTCGCTTGCAATTTTTGATGATGCAGATATTAGTTTTTTTTAACGTGTACTACAATTAACTTGTAGATCCTATCTTAAAAAAATACTCCGTTTAAAAGTTAGTTACTGTAGCAAAAGCCAAAAGCGGCTTTTAGAAGCCGCAAAGAACAGGGCCGATATCTCGTCTGTACCCTTCTACTTTTATAGGCATTTATTTGCTATAACTTATGATTTTTAATTATAACTTATTAATTTAATAAATAATAATTATTTAAAGAAATCGAAGCTAAAAACAGATGAAAAATTGTAAAGAACGGACCATAATTTATTGAGCACAGGCAACTCAAGTTACTCAGCCATGAAACAGAGCATGTGAGACAAAATACCGGAAAGCACAAGATAACCATGAGAATTGGCTTGTTCTTTTTTGCTGCGGTTGATAGCTTTTTGGCTGTTTACGATAGAGATTGTGCAAAGAAAGATACTCGCTTACGATTTTTGATGGTACAGATATTAGTTTTTTAATGTGTACTATAATTAACTTGTAAATCCTATCTTAAAAAAATATTTTATTTAAAAGTTAATTACTATAGTAAAAAATAAAAACAGCTTTTAAAAACCGCAAAAGAACAAACCCTCCTCACGAGCATGCACAAGCTGGCAGTTTAACCCAACAAAACCGTAGTAAGGAGTTTTTTTTACCTTGGACCACTAGAGAAGCCCCCAATAATTTGTTGGCAAAACTCCTACGCAAGCTCCTCCTTATCGTCTCTACGTACAACACAAGTACACATATTACATTCCTTAGCTAGTACAACACCTTAAAGTTCGCTCATACTTAGACTTAAGCTTTCATTGTAACAATAATTCACTATTAAATGGTATATTTTTTCAGACAGCGTCTACAAATATATTGTAATACAAACTGTATCGAGTTCAGCTGTACTGACTAAAATCACATATAACTATTTTTTTCTGCATACTGTCTCTCATGAACAACTTAAAATTTAAAAACCACAACTATAAGCAATAAAGCTCAGCCCAAAAAAAAACCCACCCTGTTTTATTTCATCACTTGCTTTCCTCACCCAGCGCAACACCATGCTGGTAATATAATTTAGTAACTTGGGGCCATTTGTCAAATTTTCTACTCAAGAAAAAAAGTCTACCGCTTTGCCTCTACTATGACTTGGTTTCCCTATGTAATGCAATCTGGCTCTCTCGATCAATTTTTATACAGTATTTTTTGAAATATAATGAGTAGCCTGCTGTTAGTTATGAGTTTTGTATCATTAGTTTTATATTGTATTTACCTTCTAGTAAAACTTAGAATTAAAGTATTACCTATATTTCCAACAAAATCTTGATTAGTCATAGTGTATTGTCAAAGGGGAAACAACTCAACGGTGCTGAGAAGAAGACGGTGACAACAACGACATCACCTCATCAATCTGTTAGCTAATTTGTGATTTGTATTATCCTTGGCTCAATGTCAGTCTAGTATGGAATATCCAGAACATACCAATCAGAACAAGGTATAAATTGTGAAGCTTGAAGAAGCCTGACTTTTGGAGGCACTAAACTGTGGTTCTACACGGCTATACCAAAAGCCTATGCTATTGTTTTCCAACCGATAGATGCACCTCTTCCAATCTATTAACACAAAAGCATCCAATCTAAACTAAAAACAAATCGACTGTGGTAGAGAAAAATTCTATGTACTTGAATTATGTGGTGGTTTAGGATTTAGAACAGTAATTGCTCTAAAAAAATTGAAACCCAATACATTATCATGACATAAATCACGGCACATAAGGCACACACGGGGCAACCTTGAGAGCGCACAGAAGGTATTAGGGAGGAACTGGGCATTACTGGCTATATATGGTCAAGCAAATCAACTCCCAATAGTGTTTTGTTGTTTTGCTTGCACCATTTGTGAAGCCCTTGAAATTAATAGGTTGACCTAACAGCTTATGATCCTAATACTCACCAAGTCAAATACAGGTAGTCTGGTACCACATTTCTTGTTTTACTGTTGTAGTTTAGGACCTTGCTATATATGCAACTGGATCTCTTGCTCTCTTCTCTCACTGTAACGCTTTGTTCACAGCAGAACTTGGTAACCAATGGAGTTTTTACCGTATTTTCAGGAAAGAAGCTGGCACCTCTGAACAAGGATTTGGCTGTTTTACAAGGCCCCTTTCTCTATTCTGAACAAGATTGCTTCATGATTGAAATTAGAATTGAATCTCTTTTAGGCAAGAACAAGGTATTTAGAAGAGATAAGTAGTCGACGTTTACCAGTTACGACGAAATCACTTCCGAAGTGCACGGTTCACATTTGGAATGCCCCATAAGAATCCTGCAGTTCCAGTTCACTTGCCAGCTCCAGATCATGGCAACGTGGTAATTCTGCTAAAGATGATAAAGGAAGGGTTGGATCTCTCAATCCAGCAAAGTGGAGAGTTTCGCACAATAATAAACGCAGATATTAATTAATGAGAACCAAATATTTTCGCCAACTTCTTGTTTTTATCTGCCTATATACATGTAGACTTCCATCAGTAAATTTACCACAAATACAATGCATATTGTTTCAATACTGATATTTTTGTCCTAGGTAATGTAATGTGCATGTAAATTTTGTAACGGGCCTGATCATAGGTGCATTAACTTGATTATCCTGCCAGAAATATTTTCAGTGTGCATCGATGTTGGGAAAGAAGAAGATGCCACCAGTCATTGGGTCTAGAGTCTTCCACATCAAGGACTTGATTTGATGTCCAATCTTGATGGACTACATTGGAAGCTCAGGAAAAAGGAAAAGAAATAATGTGTCTATCAACAAGTAATAACACCATTCCGTTCTGTCTTCTGAGCAAGATTAAGAACCAAAATATATGATTAGGGCCATTAGGTACAGCGAGAGACAAATGCTAAACTCCCGCGGCTCGAAGATGCGAGATTGCTTGAAGAAACCTGACCTCATGCTGATCAAAACTTTTAGTACTGTATCAAATGCACTTGTTTGTACGTGTTCAAGTTAACGCAATAAAATTTAATATCAAATACTAGCAAAATTCTAAAAACTCCAATTATGTAATGCCTTGGGGTTTATGACAGTATTTATCCTAAACAATACTGTTTGCCTTGGACAATGAGAGAAACCCTTTATTGTTTTTTGACGAGGGGAGCCCTCGAATATAATCAGTTGAAGGACCTAACTTCTATTGGTCCCATTAATATGTATATCACACCTCTTGGCATCTCTCAATGCAGCACTTTGCTATATATATGACAGCACCTTCTGCTTTGCTCTCCAGCTGCAACATCTTGCTAGCACTATAGCTTACAATGACTAGTTAAATTCTTTGCACCTTTTTATCACGGAGAAATTGTGATAGGAATGAGAAGTCCTGGGAAAGAAATGACCACTTTTTGGTCAAGCGGTCCTTAGTTATCTATGCAAATGCCACCGGAGCACAAATGAATCTGGCATACGCCATGCATTCTTCCTGCGAAAGAGCAGGGTAAACGGTCCCATGCATCATAGATTGATACTACTAATCTTCAGTCCCTAAAGTGGAGGTTTATGGGAAGGCGAAAAGGGAAAACATGTCTACAGGATCAAATCCTAACACCAGTGAGGCAGAAACAAGAATCAAGAGCTGTTCAAGTCGATGCAATTCCATTCCGACCTTAGCAACGAGATAAATGCTGATATCCTAGAGTATGTATTACGTTTTTTTTTAAGTTACAACTTGGTTCAAAAGATTGTAACCAAGTACATGTCTTGAAGTTAGTAAGAGAGCAAGAAGATACACACATACTGCAATGTACTAAGCAACTTATTAATGCTAAACTAATTAAAAAAGCATCCCCTGTACGGTTGATTATGATAAACATAAAACCATACAGATATGAAGGAATTCAAAACATTTGTGATTTGCCACGTCCATGATGTCATCACAGCATCCATTAGCTTGTCTCTCTAAGTTACACCAGGCATTTCTTGAACGCAAGCTCTCACCTCCAAGGCACGCATGATTGCAAGCATGCGTGACACATGAACAACAGGTAAACAAACATGCAGAAAACAGTGACTACATCATAAAGAAATAATCATCTAGAGAATAGGTGATGACACCCTGTGAGAAACCACGTAGAAGGTCGAGAATATGTTTGTGGTGAACAATTCACACTTTGGTTGAGTTAAAATTGAAATTTGTGAAAGTTTCAAGAAATTCAGAAGTTCAGAGTTGCTATCAGGTCTCAGGTGGTCTGACCGGACTTAGGATGGTGGTTAGACCAACCTTGACCTGTTCATCAAGTTTTGTGCCTGGCGGTCTAATCGCCATGAGGAAGGCGGTCCGACCAGTGGTGGTCGGTGGTCTAACCGTCATGGGCAAGTGGTCAGACCTGTGCAGGGTGGTGTGATTAGCCATGGCATAGTGGTTAGAACGCTGTCTTGAGGGCAAATATGTCGGGGTACTCGGATATATTTGAAGTGTCTAGAGAGTTTCTGAAGAGGCCAAACAGGTCTAGGGTACCTAAGACATATTTGGGGTGTTGATGAAATTGGATATTGAGTTGAGTTGAGTGTGAGCATGGCATGGGTGTCAGAGTTTGGTTGTGTTGAATTGCATGATGTATTATTTTAACTAACGAGAGTTAAGTGTATAAACTTATACTCAAGATGGTTGCTTGGTCTTTGGATGTGCAGGTGGCTTGGAAACATTAGTGGTTAATGGTAAGGGACACGGACTAGGTGGGAGAGCTGAGATCTGTGTGGTCAAGTAAGTTTAGGTGAAGGTACGTGGCTCAAGCAGGAAGCACAGAGAAGACAAGAATCATGAATGGGTAAGTTGGTACATATGGTACGCCAAATGATGAGGCTGATGCACGTAGAGATGATTTGGAGGAGACCGATGTGTAAAGACGCAACTGCTAGTCATTGGGCACTACGAGCTATGTGTTAAAGTATGCTAAGATGTTTTGATGTAAAGGTGAATACAAAGTCATAGGAAGGTGCTTGGAGGCTTCATTGAGGATATTTTGATAGTTGGCCAAATACCGGATTGATGTCTTGATCAAAACTACGGCGCTGGGAGGTATAAGGAGAAATGGTTTAGATCAAGAAGAGTCGGAATTGATGAGTGGATCAATCACTAAAGGTTTAACACGTTGAGTCTCGTAAATACTTTGAGAAGTGTGCGTGGGTGTGTAAGTGTGTAAAACCTGTGTTAGTGTGGTTGACGGGTTTTCCCAAGTGCTTAGTGGGTTAAGACCCACTAAGTGGTTTAGGTTATAATAGGGAAGGAGAGGTGTTAGGGCCAAGGATTCTAGAGTTGATGCTTTTGTTCTTCCACCTTACCTTCTTCCATGGTTTGAGAGAGAGTTGGAGAGGAAAGAGTGGTACTTTAGGAGCACCTTGTAATCCCTATACTGTTGTAATCCTTTCTCTCTATGTGGTAATAAATATCAAACTTTGCCTATCAAATTGCTAGTTGTTCATGTCTTGAACTTTGCTTGTGTCTTGTGTTCTTGATGTGATTTGTTCTCTCCCAAGCTTTCTCTTATTCTTACTGTGATTCATGATGAGCAAGAAGCAGTAGAACATCCTAATTGGTTAATCATTGCCTATCTAGATCACTTTCATAGCAAGAATCAAAATTATCATGGGAGTTCTAGCCAAAATTCTTGCCTAAATTACCGTGCTAGGAGGCTAAGTTCCAAATTAAAAAGCTAGTTTACTAGGGTAATATTCAAGCGAGTAAGGGTGATGCTCCAAATCATTATCATTGGATGTGGTGTGGAGGTGCTACTCCTATTCCCGATGCATTATGTCTTCAATGGTCACTTAAAAACAATAACAAAATAAGCGTGAGTCCAAAACTAAGTACATAACAAACAGTAAGCATCAATTGCTACATGTCATCACCTTAATCCACATTTCATTAGCTTCTTATGGATGTGCAATGAAGATGTACATGCACATAGAAAGAATCTTCTTATGTCATTAACATTATTCACATCTCAGTATCAATGAACATTTCTAAACATTGCTTCTCTTTTACTGGCGCAATGTAATGCTTATGCACATGTCCCAACTTTTCTTTAACTTATAATGGTATAGCAGAGTCAGCACCAGTCAATGCTCACTCAAATCCATACTCTTTCATGCTGGCCTCATCAACCTGTCCTCTTTCATATGAGTGACCTTAATATCCACTCCCATAGAATGCGCATGTCTACTCTTCTCTGCAGCTTACACCGGTATAACAGAGTAAACACCCGTTGATGCTCACCCAAGTCCATCCTCTTTCATGTGGGGTCCTCAACCTCCACTCCTGTGGAGTATCAACCGAGGTAGGTCTTTTTTCTAGAATATTTTGAACTAGTCATATAACTTTCTCACCGACTTAGCTATGCACGCTGGACTAGTTATATGACTATCTCACCGACCTGACTGAACTACACTCTTTAACGATGCGAATGCATGTGATGCAATGTTTTCAGATGATCACTTACCATATTCCCCCATGCCCATGCAACCATCAATGTGATTTAGTCACCAATATCATATAACATCATATGGCACAAAATAATCATGAATATAGTATGCACGGAATGCAACATTTCTTGTAGCATTTATCATATACCATTAACCTTTATCCATCTATCACATCAGCATCACATAACCATATCATATACTATTATCATTATCTACCATCAGGATGCAACTAGTATTACATACCATATTGCATTAACTTCATTTGACCAATTTTGTCACTTAATCAGTGTCATGGGTTCATCATAAATAATAAAAACATGAAAGCAATTTCACATAAGCAAAGGCATTATTAACTACCACTGTCTACTGTCTACCATGCAATTGCCTGGTTAACTTCATGGATGATGCGAGGACGGCACCGATCCTAAACCTCCACTTGAACAAAATTACCCAACCTCAATACATCATAGCAACACATATACGCATACAAAACGATATTGTCCCTAAACTCGAAGCTCACACACTCTCCTACTGGAATTTATCCTAACCTCCACAAAATCAGTAAACCAGCATGGAAAATGGGATTTGAGGAGTTACCCTAGAGACAATCAGCTTGATTAGTGCACCTTTTTCCTTGTCTTGGCCAGATCGGGCGTCGGTTTAGCCTCCTCCTCTCTTCTTCTCTTCTTTTCCTTTTCAGCCAACTCCTCTTTTTCCTCCTTTCCTCCTCTTTCTTTCCTCCTTCCCTTCCTTCACCTCTCGGCGGGACCCTCGTTCCTTCTTCTCATCCTTCCTCCACCCTCTCCCCCTTTGGCATTGGTGTGGCGCCGATAGTGGGGAGAAGAGGCAGCAGCTTGGGCGACGACGGCGAGCTCGACGCAGGTGGCACAATGACAGAGGAGCAACACGGGGCAGCACACAGGGCCCGCACAACACGAAGGGCGGTGGAGACATGGGCAGAGTGGAGCTACGCTAGAGGGGAGCAGCACATGGAGGCGGTGCGTGCGACGACAGCGCACAATGGCAGCAGCGGCTTGCTTAGCCGGGTTGGGCCGAGGAGGCGGACCAGCCCCCAAGACTTGAAATTTTTGAGATATTTCCTAAACTGTATGATTCCTTTGATAGAAGCACAATGAGGAAAAAGGTGATCCAATGTGATATTTTTGTGAAGTGGAGGCCAATGTGAATCTAACAAGCAGCAATTTGGAACTTTGCATTTAGCCCTGTGCAACTTGGTTTTTTTTGTGATTTATGGTTTTTTTTATTGTAGTTGACTTATTTTACATTATAATTGTTGGTAAATTTTTTGGTATAATTAAATTTAAAAAAATTAAAATAAAAACAGTTAGTCCATCATAGACAATGCAAATGAATACAGAAAAAAAGAAAGGCAAAAAAGCCCAAAAAACTAGAAAAAAATAAAATTAAGGAATAATAAATTAGAAACTAAAAAATAGAAATTGAAGCCGACATGATCGGGGCCTCATGTTGGCCAATGCACTTTCAGAGGATACCTCAAACCAATTAACCACACCCTTTGCAGTACCAGGAGTTGTTCTGTGATATTTTTTTTGAGAGTTTTCTACGATAATTATGCATACTTGTAGTTTTCCACTTTTCACAGAGTATAAGAAAGCGCTACACTTACAGAATTCAGTAAGGTTGCTCATAAGACATCTCATTTGATGTAAATGACTAACGGTACATGCCTATTTCCACAACACGCGAAGTCTAAGCAATCGATGCCATGAAGCGGTATTAAACACGAGAGGTATATTAGAAACACACAGGCTCGAAATTGATAGGTACACCAAACAGGTGACGATCCCACTACACATCAATGTGAGACAGTAGCCCAATGCCCCACATCTTGTTTCACTCTCCAACCGTATCACATTGCTATATATATACGAGGGTCCCCATGTACGATTAGATCTATTGGTTTTCTTTCCCACTACAACAGCTTTCTGGCACTGGAAATCAGTGACTAGTTATTTTTTTTCTTTTCCACTGGTGATAGGCATGAGAGGTGTTGGGAAAAAAGGTGACGCTGGCGAGGTTCATCAATCCACTAGTTCTTTTCTCCCAATAACATGATATTCCCTCTATTCACAGAAGAGTGGTACCCTCGAAAGTGATACGAGTAAATTTGTCATAAAAATATTTTTATAATATTGCACTTTTACATTTTTTCCAAATATATGAAAGAGAATTTGTGGTCAAATTAGTATCCTTTTGACTTTGAAAATTCAAATTACACTACTACAAAAAAGACTTATATTAGACGTCTCATCACAAATGATTCACAAAAATCGTCAGTGTTAAATGCAATCATAGACGGTTTATAGTGAGAACCGTCTGTAATATGCCAAATATCACAGACGGTTCTTGGTAAGAACCGTCTGTGATGCTTCACAGATGGTTTGTATGAAACATATCACAAACGTTCCGCCTCGTACACACTAAAATTTCATAATTTCCCACCTGAGTTCGAGTAGGATTCCGTTCTGACACACCTTTAGTAAAACGGGTATAACTTTTGTATACGGTGTCTGTTTTCAATATTTTTATACTCGTTGTAAAGCTAACGACAAATCCGATCCAAAAAATGACCCGCTTGCTCTAGTCGCCCTCTAAGACCCCTAAAATCAGCCATCTTTAGCCTCAAATTTGTATAGTAAATTTTCATTTCTGTTTTCATCAAAAAATTTTATCTTTCCTTCAGAATTTAGAGTTAATCTCAATTGCAAAGTTGTAGATCTCGTCGAAACCTTTCAAATGAATATATATAAGCCATATTGAACTTTGCTATTTTATATTTTAAGACTAGTTATTTATATTGTATCGATATATATATATATCACAGACGGTTCGTGGTTCAAACCATCTGTGATAATTATATTTCACAGACGGTTTGTGATTCAAACTGTATGTGATAATTTGGTCTCTGACCACTGGACCCGTTGATTCTCCCCAACCCAATTCCAGTAAATAGAAACCGACTAACCCCCATCCCACGGATCGTAGCTCCCCCCTCTTTCCTATAAATACTGACCAACTCAGCCAATAGAGACCTCAAAATCTTAGAACCTACTTTATGCGCTCAAAATTTCTTCAGCCTCCTCTTCCTCGACCCCAAACCCTACTTCATACGCTCAAGTCGGCGCCTGCGATTGTGGGTGTCAAGGACATCCAGCTTGCGCGCTGCATCATGGATGAGAGGTCTCATCGGCGCGGTTGAGCTTCCATTAGGATATCTATTTCTTCTATGTTCTTTCTTCTCTGTTGCTCAGTTTGTAATGAAAATGGAATGTTCTTTGTTATGTTTGTTTGTGATATTGTAATGGTGGATTGTAATATTGTGATGTTGTAATGGTGGATTGTAATGGAAATAGAATATTCTCTGTTATATTTGTTGATATTATATGATGTGTTTGCTATTGTATTTGCTTATTTTCAAAATATATAGTTAACATTTTTTGAGGCTAATTGAAAAACAGAAAAAATTTTAGATATAAAATGTTCTATCACAGACGGTTTTGTGGTATACACCATCTGTGAAGAACTATCACAGACGGCTCAAAACAAAAACCATCTGTGATACTCACACATCACAGATGGTTCTATTTACCATCTATGATGAGAAAGTATCACAGACGGTTTTATATACCAACCGTCTATGATACACATGCATCATAGACGGTTGGTAGCTAGAACCATCTGTGATGTGTGAATATCACAGACGGTTTATAGTTAAAGCCGTTTGTGATAGTGTTCTTCACAGATAGTTCTAGTTACAAACCGTCTGTATTGTATTTATCATAGACGGCTCACAAACCGTCTGTGATAACGTTTAATTATCATTGACCCATAAATTTAGACGGTTCAGAAAACTATCTGTGATGATGTTTTTGAGTCGTCTGTGATGATGATTTTTATAGTAGTGTTAGTCACTATTTTGTGATCGGAGGGAGTAGCTCTTAAAAGAATTTACACCTCTGTGGCTTCTGAAAATGATTGTAGGTAAGAACCGAAATGTATGATTAGGTAAAACCAGAGACAAATGCAGAACTTCTTCGGCTTGGAGATGAAAGATTGCTTGAAGAAACCTGTCCTTATGAGGGTCAAAACTTTGGTTCTTGGACCGATGCAAACTGGCAAAAAATTACGATAATAGCAAAATGCTATAAACTCCAAATCTCAAAATTATGTGGTGGCTTGGAGTTTAGGATAGAATTTTTGTCTTGAGAAGTTTGTAACGAATTACTACATGCGATGAGGAGTACGGCATTAGTCCTTGAGAATGCAAATCCAGCAAGGTTACTCACGGGCAAGGATTCAAAAGTCCAAAACGCAAAAATATCAGAGCCCCTCCAGTAATGGTTGCTGGCCGGTTACTGGTTTTAAATAGGTCAAATTTTATCAGTAAAATTTAAACTTAAAATTTCAATTTGATCGGTTTTCAGCCCGTTTGAGCGGTTATCAACAAGAATTATTGTTCATCAATTAAAATTCAAAATGTAAATTTAAAACTTTTTGAATCGGTATTTTTTACTGATCTGAGCCGATACGGCCGGCCAGTAACCATCTGTTTTTTTATCCAAGCTCACGTGTAAACAAAAGACGTTTATGAATATATATAAATACAAAAAATTACTTGTTGGTGTTACCATACTACTCCATCCATTAAGATGTTATAAGTTATCTCAGTATTAAATTTATTTACGACTTACATGAAGCACCCATGTCCTGCATGGGACATTGATGAGTAGGTTCGCAATGGAAAGGGAAGGGTCATAAAAAAAAGATTACATAAAAATGAATTTCCAACAAAATTTAATTTGGTATGTGAACAACTGTAAATTGGTTTTAATATGAGAACGCAAACAAGGTGTTAGGGAGGAACCACACACTCAGGTCTATCTGATCGAACAGGCCCCCCCCCCACCCAGTGTTTTTCTGTAGAATATGCGGTTTGAGCAAATATTTAAATAAATTCCCATAATTTAAAGCATATTTCCAATGTAGACTAAATGACAAGAGCAATATTAAAATAATTGTAAGATCGTAAATCTCTTTCAAGTCATTTAAATATGAAATCATACCTGACATGGCTGCTAAAAATAAATGAACAATTAGTATAATACTTAATTTGTTATTTGTTATTTGTGCTAACAGATGTCGGGCTGCTCTTGTTTTAAACAAGATCTCCTTGCCATGGTGGTCTAAATTTAATCAATGATTAAAAAGATGATATCTAGATATTCTGCTAGTTTTGAGTTAAACTTCTTAACACAATAATCAATTGCAATTCAAGATAATTAAACAAGTAATGAACTACATTTCCAGATGCTATGCTATGATAATTAAACCACTAAAATGGCGCTATCCTAGAAAATCTATTGCCACCATTTGCATTGTGGTGTGGTTCTCCAAGATACAAAATCACCTGCATGAGCCGGCTCACATCATGGTCATGAGGTCAAGGTTTGAAGAATGCTGCACAAGATCAGTACCCAAAACCGGCCAAGTGCAAGGCTAGCTAGAGCACCACACACAAATGTGACCAAAACCACCACGGTCACAACCGAAACCAACACAAACGATGCACCAGTAGTGAGCACAACAACGCACCATTAGCATCACCACAACACACAGGTGCAATGTCGAGACGCCACGAGAAACTAGTGCTACCGTCACTTTGTCCCGGTGCAAGGCCAAGGTCACCGCTGCCACTGAGACCCGCCCCTTGGCTCTGCCTTCACCGAAGCACAACACACTGACGACAAAGCGATGCGTGTGGCTCCGGGTTGCTAGAGATAAGGAACTGAGTCAAGCCACCACCGGAGATCAAAACCCTAGGGCTAGAGCTCAGTTGAGGTGGAAGGAAAACAGGAGTTCGGGAAGATCGATTGGATTTGTGGTGTTGAGAGGGGAGGCCCAAGCCGGTTAAAAAGAGGAGTAGAGGAGCTGCACTGCCACCAGCTAGGCCGATTTCACTGCAGGGGAGTAGGGATGGATCCCCATGATATCCCGCACCGGCCTCCACACGCGCAAGCCACGGCCTGAGGCAGCCTCCCTCTCTTTATCCCTTCTTCCTTTGACTGATAGGTGGGGCCTCTCTCTTCTTTAAATCCAAAACAAATTGGAAATCTCCAAAATACCCTCACGTTCAACATGATTTACTGTTTAACTTGGACCACTTGAGAAGGCCTCGATATTAATAGGTGTACCTAACAAGTGATGAAACTGGTAATCCCACTAGCCCAATGCCACATCTCTTGTTTCGCTCTTGTACCGTAACACATTGCTATATATATACAAGGGTTCCTATACATCCAGATATCTTATTTTACTCTCTCACTACAACACCATGCTGGCACTAGAACTCAATGGCAAGTTAATATTTTTTTTCATTTTCTGACAGTGCTAGGTATGCGAGGTATTGGGAAAGAAGGTGATGGCTCAAGGACGGATTAGTGCATGATCATTAGGGTCATGTGACCCCAATGGAATTTTATAAATTCTATAGAAAATTATGTTCATCGTTAGAGGTGACCACATGGTGCAATAGTTTCGTCTGACTCTGCCCTTGTGATGGCTTCTCAGGTACCTCCGTCTGGTGACCACCCCCCAAAAATAACAAGATAGCTTTCTAAAAGGACAAACCTCCCATTAGTAGGCAATCTCTGACGTTGAATATCGATGGATTACAAGCTCAAGAAAAATAAACAGTTGCTGTGTGGCTTCTGAAGATGTATCTATTAACAATTAATAACACTATTCCATTTTCTGTTCCGAGCATGGTTATAGCATTGAACCAGAATGTATGATGAGGTACATATACAACCGGAGACAAATGCTGAACTTCTGTAGCTTGGAGATGCAAGATTGCTCGTAGATTACTGTAATGGCAAATGCTATAAACTCCAAACCTCCAACTATGTAGTGGCTGGGGGTTTAGGGTAGTATTTGTCTTAAAAAATGTCTAACCAATTACTACATAATATGAGAAGTACGACATGAATCCTGGAGAATACAAACCCTGTGTCGGCATAATGCATTAACATGTTAGTTATCACAGATGCTTCTCGAATATTCTAATGACTATGGTCCTGTTTCTTAGAAAGAACAGAATTTTGCGGAAGCTCTAACCTCCAAGTAGAGAGGTTACCAACATAAAACTAAAACTTGAATTACATAAATCATGGTGAGAAAGGTGAACCAATTGCAAAATGCAATAATACAGGGAAGAGGTGCAAACAATATCAAATGCAGGACGGTATTGGATTTATTTATGGCTTACAGGAAGCACCTAGGTCCTGGGACACTGAAGACTAGGTTCACTATGGAAAGGAAAGGGTCATGAAAAGATTACATAAAAATGAATTTTAAACAAAAATTAAGAAAGGACACTAGCAATGCATGTTTCCTGAATGGCACTATTCCTTGGACAAAATACAACGCAACAGGTACATTTCCTGATGGCTTGATTATCCCTTTGCCTGTGATGCACAGGCCAGCGTGATACTAGCTAGGAGCATCTGGTGAGTTCAGAGGATAGCTTCAATTTGATTCAACGTCAACCAAGATGTGCTAGTTTTGCTCTAAAGACGATCTTTCTCTTTCTATCCCCATATTACCCCTTTGATCCTCACCCCATATTCCACCACATCTTACCAATTCACCACCAGATTCGTGCACTTGGTGTTAGTGATATGTCCTAGAGGCAATTATGAATATAATTATATCATTTCTATATTTTTGATTTTTTAATAATATATTATTTTATCTCTTGAATAAATATCTTTTATATTAATCAACAAGTGTAATGTCATCAGTTGATCTCATCAGAGATAGTGTATGTAGAATTCTTAGACCTAAAATTGTCATTATTTTCTACATGTGTAATAGTTTACTTAGAGATTACCAAACATTACTCCGTAACTGGATAGTCATAAAGGTAGCTTTCAGGTTTATTATGAAACATGCGGAGGAATATGAGCGATCAGATGGAATTTGTCCCTCCTATATAACAGGAGAGATATCTCTGGACTTCTCGATGTAGTTGGATTAAGGAAGTGCATGACCATGTTGAATGTGGTTGAAGAATTAATTACAACTGAGTAATCCATTATATATTCGAGTGAAGAATAGAGCTATCATAGGATGGCACGCTTTTCGCCTTGAGTTTGATCTGATATCACGAGGCAAAGAGATCGATATATAAACACTATATATGTTCGTCCGATATGATCTTTATGTATATTTGGGGGTCGTTATGTCCTTCTAGGGATCGCTTCCGACTTATGAACCGGAAAGGAGTTTTCGATTCATGGTCAAATATACATGAACCTACAGGATCACATACTTAATGGGGTGAAACGATAATAGTCCGGATAATAGTTTTCAAGTGGGATTTGATCTCTACTCGTATCGGATAAGGATCCGATTGGAGGCTATATAAGAAAAGGTGCGGGGGCTGAGGGAGGTATCCCGAAACACACCTATCAAAACCCTAACCGTCACCTCTCATAACTCCTGCCGTACGTGCCGGTGCTAGCATACTGACACACAGTGTTTTCTCTCTGGATTTGTGGACCTCGGTAGAGGCGTTGCTATGATTGCGGTGCTGATCGAGACGATTGTGAGGAGACGATTGGCCGGAGGACGATCGACTGCTTCCACTACACCTACACGCTCTTCGTTGAATCGGCTGTTTCAACTCTATTTCCGCTGCACTGCACGTCTAGTGATAACGATCTATGATCTCTTACTCGCATGACTTCCTGTTTTACGCGGTATAAAATTTTAATTTGCGCTAGTGTAGCCTACCCGTATCCTAACACCTATAGAATTTGCTGTGATCTGTGCAAGATCTCGGGTTGTTGCAATTTGGTATCAGAGCAGGTTTGACTGCAAGGGCACGAGTTCTAGGTAGCTCTCCATGCATGAGCGTTTTCTCAATCTCTTGGGCAGGAACTTGACAGGATTTTGTAGTAGCTCGGCATCATGCATCAGGCCAAGGTGAGCAATCAGGTGGTGGGCGGCACAGGGTGCGTGCGAGAACCGCTTCGCCTTCTAAACCAAGCTGGAACCCATGGTAATAAACAATAACACATTGACATAAACTCTGGTTGGTTGCCCTTGATCGATATGTACCGTCAAACCATACATGCATCTTGCTATATGTACCACCTCGTGTCTTTCTTCCTCTCCCGCTGCAACGCCTTGCTAAGTAGTACAGCTTAGTAACTAAGCTATTTTCCTTCAAGAATGCATCCTATGCTGTTTAATTCGTGTCCTAGATTTTGTGACCTGTGAACAATTAGGGGGTTGATACTATTGCCACCATTTTGGCAGGTAAAATATACAGTCGGCCAGGATGGTGTAGAATTGGGAAATTGTCCGGCGGCAACAAGTACAATAGATTCAACGTGTACCTAGATAATATGAGGAAGGTTTTTACTCACCTAGATAATATGAGGAAGGTTTTTACTCAAAAGTATTTAGCATAAATGTGGTCCACCTTCCTTCAAGTCCATAGAGAACATAAATTGTGATGAGCACTTTGTTATTTGCATCTTTACAGGTTGATGGATTATGTCTTTCATTGTCAGTTTGCCGATGTTGTGGAGTAAATTGGAATTTAAGAACCATATATACTGTCAAAAGTAAAAGTGCTAGCACTTCGATGTCCTTATTCAGCAACCCCGAATACTCTTACAATATATGATTCAAGGCAAATTACAACGAGCAACATTGTAAATAATGGTTATCACGGTGTTGCACCATCAGTTGGAAAAAAAAAGAGAGAAGCTATTGCAGATTCCAGAGCCCATAGCGGAAACTATTCTATGTTGCACTTTATTTATTTATTTTGAAAGACAAAGATTCTACTACATTTACTGTAATGTAAATATAGTGAAGCAAAAAGAAATAATTACCTCATGACCAATTTGTATACACTTGAAATTTGTTAAAATAAAATATTTTAAAAAGTTCTTTATATATTATTGTAAGACTTTTGAAATATTTATTTATTTTGGGTGTTGATACATAGATCCTTTTGATGCTTTGGGTCTGTTCTTTTTGGCTGTGGCTTATAGTTTTTGGCTGAAATTTTTGAATTTTAGCTGTTTACGACAGAGATTACGGAGAGAGATACTCGCTTGCGATTTTGGATAGTACAGATGTTGGGTTTTTAATGTGTACTATAATTAACTTGTAGATTTCATCTTAAAAAAATACTCCGTTTGAAAGTTAGGTACTGTAGCAAAAACCAAAAACCGTTTTAAGAATCTCTGAAAACAAACTTTTTTTATTTGAAGCCCAATCTTCTCACAACAAAAGAAGGATGACTACTGATTACCATGGATCATTATTTTCCTTTTTCTTTCGAAGTTGCAATAGCGAAATTTGGCATAGCGTAGCTACCAAGTAGTGAATCTGTGTTTGCGCAGCTATAAGCTACAGGAGGTGTTCAGAATGATGGTAGTTTATGACTTTTTTTACTGTAACTGATTTATTTTTTACTATAATTGAGTTAGCTTATTTGGCATAATTAAAATTTAAAAAATTAAAAATAGAAAAAATATGTTAGCCCATCATAGACAATGCAAAAGAATACGTGAAAAAACAAAAAAAAAACTATTGCTTTCGTGTCCATTACAACACCTTGCTATATATACCACCTATCGCCTGCTTACCTCTCCACCCTGCTATTAGTAGAGCTTACCAAACAGAATTTTTTATCTGTTAAATAAGGAAAATATGATGAGAATAAGAGGCCTCGAGAAAGAAGCTATTGCCACTTCACGGGATGCTGCATTTGACGGTTGCTAGCTTGTAATGGAGACTTGAAGGAGGGACAGAAAAAGGATGTCATGTCTTGAGAACGTTGAATGCACTCCACTTTAGGCAGCGCTCATTAGAGCTTTTTTCTTAGTGTACAGCGTCGCGATTTACTGTAACAGCGACGAAAACACTATAGTAATTTTGGCGTTATTCATTTTTTTTGTTTTTTTCTCATATTCTTTTGCATTGTCCGCTCTAAATTAGCGTGTCGCTTTTATTTTTATATTTTTTTTAAATTTAATTATGCCCAATAAGCTAACTCAACTACAGTAAAAAATAAGACAACTACAACGAAATTTTAGTAAAAACAAAAAACCATCACTATTTCGAACACTACCGTACTCTAACCTTTTGCAGCTTGAAGATGTAAAAATTCTTAAAGAAGTGAGGCCCTTATTCAGCATAAAACAACTGCGATGTAGTACCAAATACGTAGGTTGTTGTTTCTTTTTTTTTTTGTCATCATAAGCTGGTGTTCAATTTACTAACATACAATCTAGACAATCAATAATTGGCGATAATAATAATAGATCATCTACACTGTTGTAGGGGTGACCCCCACCTAAACCCAACCGGCCTGTTAGAAAGACGTAAGTATCGAGTGGGGCATGTATGATGACCTAAATACCCTCGAAGGGGTATTCTTGTAAAAATACTCATCGCAGGGAGATATATCTCTGGCACTAGCAATAGGAGAGGAGACATCCCACTAATTCCCCACTACACACACTCTCTCTCTGTTTGGTCTGTAGCCACAACAGTTGGCGCCGTCCGTGGGGACGACAAGAGCAACCTCAAGATCTCAAGAAGGATGGCACCGAAGAAAGTTCGTCATCAGCGGTGAAGAAAAAGAAAGGGGTCGCGGCGAGGTCCCACATCAGCACCAAGGCTTCGACATTGGTGGTCGCGGAGGTGAACGACGACGCTCACCACACAACAGCCAACCCCGCCACCGCCGACGCAGCGGGCGACTCCAACATCGCCAACACCGACGCAGCGGTCGACTCCAACCCTGCCAACACCGATGCAGCGATCGACTCCAACCCCACCACCGCCGATGCAGCGGGCGACTCCAACCCCGCCAACGCCGGCACAGTAGTCGACTCCAACACCGCCACCACCGACGCAGCGATCGACTTCAACCCCACTACCGCCGACGCAGCGAGCGACTCCAACCCTGCCAACGCTGATGCAGCGGTCGACTCCAACCCCGCCACCGCCAACGCAGCGGGCGACTCCAACACCGCCAACGCCGACGCAGCCGTCGACTCCAAACTTGCCACTGCCGACGCAGCAGGCGACTCCAACCCCGCCAACGCCGATGCAGTGGTCGACTCCAACTCCGCCACCGCCGACGCAGCGGGCGACTCCAACACCGCCAATGCCGATGCAGCCGTCGACTCCAACCCCGCCAACGCTGAGGCAGTGGTCGACTCCAACCCCGTCCTGACCGACGCAGCGGGCGACTCCAACCCCGCCAACGCCGACGCAGTGGTCGACTCCAACACCACCACCACCGACGCAGCAGTCGACTCCAACCTCGCCACCACCAACGCAATGACCGACCCCGCTACTGCCAATTACGCCGGCACCGGCTGGGCGGCGGGGGGCGTTAATGTCGGTGCCCGCAGTGGCACGATCGCCATCCTCACCCCCGGTACAGGAGCGCCGAGCGGTCCCGGCAGTAATGTGGACCTCAACAGCGACGTTGCAGTCCGCAACGGCGTAGCGGGTAACTCAGAAGCGCAAGCTGTGGTCGCCGCTGCCCTACCAGCGCGACGGGGTGTGCCACTCTCTTCAACCACACCGGCAGGGGAGAGCGCCCTGCTGACGGCCCTTGACACACTCCAGCGGGAGCTAGTGGATCTCTGCGGGGCCGTGCAGGCTATGCAAGAGGCTTGGAGCTCGCAGACCCGGCCGATGGTCGCGCCGGAGACCCATGTGCAGCAACTGCAGCGGGACCCCCCGCAAGCTTAGACTATCAGCGTCATCTCCGGAGGTTCCTCGTTGGGAACCTCGGCGCGACCAATGCCGGGGGTAGCCCATGGCGAAGTTACCTTCACGCCAGCCGACGTCCAAGGCGTGGAGTTTCCCCATCAAGACCCTCTGATCATCCAAACTGATATCGTAGGCTGCGATGTCAGGCGTGTCCTTATCGACGGGGTAGTTCGGCGAACGTGCTTTTTGCGGAGACCTTCGACCGCATGGGGATCCCTCGAAGTCGCTTGAAGCCATCGAGGGCCCCACTACACGGTCTTGGGGGTCAACCGCTGAGCACGTGGGGTCAGGTATGCCTCCCAGTCTCCTTTTGTCAGGGCGACGATGTCAGAAGCGAGGATGTCATCTTCGATGTTGCAGACACCTCAAGCCCGTACAACGCCATACTAGACCGCCCCGTCCTCAACTCCTTCGGGGCAGTCTTGCACCATGGCTTCCTGTGATGAAGCTCCCCGGTCCGCGAGGTGTTATCACTATCTTCGACAACCAGGATCTCACCTGGCGCATGGCGGTTTGGGCCAGGAGCCCGTACCAAAGGGTGCACGCCCTCACGGACAAGCTCAAGGCAGACGCACCGTCCGCCCCGGGATGGACCCCCAATCCCCGACCGGAGGGCGGAGTCAAGAGGGTACCTCTCCAAGCCGACGGTCAAGTCGTCTCCATCGGCTAAGGCTTTCCCCCGAAGGTGGAGCAAAGTTTGCTCCGGGTTCTCCGGAGCAATGCAGATGTTTTCGCATGGTCCCCAGAGGACATCAAAGGCGTGGACCGCTCCCTCATCGAGCACAACCCGGCAGTCCGCCCGGATGCTAAGCCGGTCAGGCAAAGGCTTCGGCGTATGTCCGTCGACCGACAGCAAGCAGCCAAGGTGGAAGTAGCAAAGCTCCTTCAGGCTGGAGTCATCCGCGAGGTCCAGCATCCGGATTGGTTGGCCAACCCAGTGTTGGTGAAAAAAGCTAACGGCACTTGGCGTATGTGCATCGACTTCACCGTCCTCAACAAGGCATGCCCGATGGATGACTACCCTTTGCCACGTGTAGATCAACTGGTTGACGCCACCGCCAGCTGCGAACTCATGGCTATCACCAGATCTACATGGCCAAGGATGACAAAGACAAGACCAGCTTTATCACTCCGATAGGGACATACTGCTTTGTCAGGATGCCCTTCGGTTTGAAGAATGCGGGTGCAACCTTCACCCGCCTCATCGCGCTGGTGCTGACCTCTCAACTCGGGAGGAATGTGGAGGCTTACGTCGACGACGTCGTTGTCAAAACTAGGCAGTCGGCCTCCCATAGCCAAGATCTCCAAGAGATCTTCGATAATCTTAGGAAGGCGGGCATCAAGCTTAATCCGGACAAGTGTGTATTTGGTGTGCGGGCGGGCAAGCTCTTAGGCTTTCTGGTGTCTGGGCGCGGCATCCAAGCCAACCCCGACAAGGTCAATGCGATCCTCGCTATGGAGCCACCCAAAATGATGAGGGAAGTCCAAAAGCTCGCTGGTCGCATGGCTGTGTTGAGCCACTTTTAGTCCAGGGCAGCGGAGCAGGGTCTACCATTTTTCAAGACCCTTCGCGGCTGTGATGGGTTTCACTGGGATGGCAATTGCGCCAGCGCCTTTGAAGACCTCAGAGGCATCTCGCAAGCCTCCCCACTCTGGTTGCCTCGGCGCTAGAGGCTCCCCTCTTGCTTTACCTTGCTGCTTCAGCGACAGCGGTCGGCGCTGTCCTCGTTCTCGAGGAGGGCGCTCTTCAGCGCCCCGTGTACTTCATCTCCGAAGCCCTCCAAGGTGCCAAGACACGATACACGGAGCTTGAGAAGTTGGCCTACGCGCTGATCATGGCCTCGAGAAAGCTCCGACACTACTTCCTGGCTCATCCAATCACTGTGCCGTCCTCGTTTCCCCTGGCGGAGATGTTGTACAAGAAGGAGGCCATAGGACGCATCGGTAAGTGGGCAGCCGAGCTCACACCTTTTTCTCTAACGTATGCCTCGCGTACAGCAATTAAGTCCCAAATCCTTGCGGACTTCCTCACGGAGTGGACTCCCTCGACCCAGCACGCCCAACAGCCAGAGGACCCGGTGTGGGTGCTCGACACTGACGGATCCTACTGCGTTTTCGACGCGGGCGTGGGTGCAGTGGTCACCATGCCGGAGCAACACCGTCTGTTGTACTCGGTCCGCCTCGTATTTCCTACCACCAACAACACCGCCGAATACGAGGCGCTACCTTTTGGCCTCGCGAAGCTCAAAGCTCTGGGCGCGCGACGAGTTCTCATCCGCACGGACTAACGGCTGGTGGCGGGTTAGGTGGACAAGTCATACCAGGCCAAGGACCCCGAGCTCGCCAAGTACCTAGCAGCCGTGCGAGCTAAGGAGCGACACTTCCTGGGCGTCACGGTCAAGGCCATCGCCCGGGCAGAAAATGAGCAGGCCGACATTCGCGCAAAAGCTGCTAGCCAACAGCTCCCCACTCCCGAAGGAGCGTTCTACGAGGTCTTGCCCGCGGGGGTCATCGCGTAGGACAACTGCGACGTGGCCCTCGTTCACCAGATCTCCCAACAGGGTGATTGGCGAGAGCCCATTTACGGTTTCTTGCAGGGCATCGCGGAGCCTGACGACCCCGTCGACCTCCGCCGCCTGCAATGTCGCGCTAGGTCCTTCAAGGTGCTTGACGGAGTGCTCTACAAAAAAGGAGTTTGCGCACCATTTCTACGGTGCCTCTCGTGCGAGGAAGGAAAGCACCTCCCTGCGGAAATCCACATGGGACTCTACGGCTCGCATCTGGCACCAAGGTCACTGGTCGGCAAAGCGTTCAGGCAAGGCTTCTATTGGGCAACCGCCGTTGCTGATGCCCAAGACCTCGTGCGCCGATGTCAAGGCTGCCAATGGATGGGGCGGGTCATCCATAGACCCCCGACAAGCCTCAACCCCATTCCCCCCGTATGGCGCTGGCACGGTGGGGCATCGACGTCGTAGGACCTCTCCCTCGGGCCCCAGGCGACTTGCGGTTCAATGTGGTCGCTTTGGAATATTTCTCCAGGTGGCCAGAGGCTGCGGCTCTAGCCAAGGTAACTTCGGCGGCCATGCAGCGTTTCCTCTAGCAGAACATCATCTGCCGCTTCAGGGTGCCCAAGGAGATCACCGCCGACAATGGCCTGCAGTTCGATTTGGCCCCGTTCAAGGTGTTCTGCAACAACATGGGCATCACGCTCTGGTTCGCTTCGGTTGGGCACCCGCAGTCTAACGGAGCGGTTGAGAGGGTGAATGGCACCATCTCCGCCGGGGTCAAGAAGCATCTTGTCGGCTTGCCGAAGGGCAAGTGGCCAAGCGAGCTCCACAGCGTCCTCTGGTCTCTCCGCACAACGGCGACATGCCCGACGGGATTTACGCCATTCAAACTCCTCTTCGGCGATGAGGCAATGACACCCGAGGAAATCAAGGCCGGCTTGCAGAGGGTCCTCGCCCAAGCGCCAGACAAAGAGCGCCAGTTGTCCCTGGACCTCCTCGATAGAGAGCGAGTGAACGCCACCCAACCTGTCGTAAAATACACGCGGCAAATGATTTGCATGTGTGCCAGCTCCGTGTACTCGCGGGACTTCCAGCCGGGGGACCTTGTCCTCAAGATGGCATTGTGCGCGGACACAGTCGGCAAGCTGGAGTCCAAGTGGGAAGGCCCGTACATTGTTGCGGCAACGTTACAGCAAGGGGCTTATTGCCTCGCCACACTCGAAGGGCAGGAGTTCCGCCACACATGGAATGCGGACAAGTTGCAGAGGTATTATGTTTAGGACAGTAAAGGCCAACATGTGGCACTAGCAATACCCTGTCTATTATAAGACGCTTGCTCGTGCAAGCGGGACATCAACCAAGCCAATCGTCCACCAATCCTTCGTCGAGGTCTGCCTCCGCACGCACTCTACGGAGTATAAATAAGACGTAGCGTCGAGGTCTGCCTCCGCACGCACTCTACGGAGTAGAAATAAGACGTAGCGTCGAGGTCCGCCTCCGCACGCACTCCACGGAGTAGAAATAAGACGTAGCGTCGAGGTCCACCTCCGCACGCACTCTACAGAGCATAAATAAGACGCAGCAGGGGGACGCCTCTGCGCACTCTACGGAGTATAAATAAGATGTATCGTAGAGGTCCGCCTCCGCACGCACTCTGCGGAGTATAAATAAGACGCGGATGTTTTCCCTGCGCACTCTACTGAGTCTAAACAAGATGCGGATGTCCTGTGCGCGTTGGCGTAGCCTCTGGAGCTTAACTAAGTCGCGGTTGATAGTCCCACGCATTCTCCAGAGTACAAACTAGACGCGGATGTTTTCCCTGCGCACTCTACTGAATCTAAACAAGACGCGGATGTCCCGCGCGCGCGTTGGCGTACCCTCCGGAGCCTAACTAAGTCATGGTTGATAGTCCTACGCATTCTCCAGAGTACAAACTAGACGCGGATGTTTTCCCTGCGCACTCTACTGAGTCTAAACAAGACGCGGATGTCCCGCGCGCGCGTTGGCGTACCCTCCGGAGCCTAACTAGGTCGTGGTTGATAGTCCCACGTATTCTCCGGTGTACAAACTAGACGCGGATGTTTTTCCTGCGCACTCTACTGAGTATAAATAAGACACGGACGTCCTGCGCACGCGCTGGTGTCATCACCACGCGTACTCTTTCCGAGTATAACCAAGACATGGTTGATACTCCCACGCACTCTGCGGAGTATAAACAAAGTGCTACTGGGGCTTGCCTCTGTATGCACTCGGAAGGACGCAGAATACAGTGCACCAGAGGCTTGTCCCCGTGCATTTCCGCGGTGTGCCGCCCGGGCGCCAGCTCCGCTGCCACCACTTCGAGGGGTAGGGGACGGAGCGCGATCACGTCTACTCCGCTCGCGCGTGTACTCCGACTAGGTGCCAGCTCCACTGCCACCACTTCGAGGGGTACGGGAGGGAGCGCGATCGTGTATACTCTGCTCGCGCGTCTACTCCGACTAGGCACCAGCTCCGCTGCCACTACTTCGAGGGGTAGGGGACGGAGCGCGATCGCGTCCACTCCGCTCGCGCGTCCACTCCGACTAGGTGCCAGCTCTGCTGCCACCACTTCGAGGGGTAGGGGACGGAGCGCGATCGCATCTACTCCGTTCGCACGTCTACGCCGACTAGGCATCAGCTCCGCTGCCACCACTTCGATGGGTGGGGGACGGAGCGCGATCGTGCCTACTCCGCTCGCGTGCCTACTTCGCTTCCAAGGCGCTGCGACCGTTAAGAGGAGCGGAGAGGGCTGGAAGACGCTAGCCTCCATCGTGTCAACAACTAACTATGCTACTATGCAGCGACAGAATACTCGGAGCAACAGTTGTTTCTTTCAAAAAAAAATATATATGAGGAAAAAGATGAAGAAAAACAATAGCAAAAAGTTACATCACACAACCGTTGGGTCCTGACAAGCGCACCTAGGGGGCCACGCCATCTTCGTGGCGCCGACGGACCTCCTCCAGCCAGTGGAGGAAGTTACCTTCACGGCGTAGCGTTCGCCGCAGCAGGACTTTGGCCGTGTCCTCCCCGAGGTTGCCCCAGATCCGGTCGTACAAACTCTGTACGGTGGGCAGCGTGGTGCAGGCGACGCCGGACAATACCCCAGCTCCGGTCGGCACACCCAGATGAGGATCGACCAGCTCGTCCACATGCTCACACCCCTCGGGCATGGAGCAGGGCAAAGGCAAGACAGGCGCTAGCGAAGCCGCAATTATCGCCGAAAGCTTTGGCACCGCGGAGTGCTAGGCTCGAGCCCTCCTCGATCCGTGCCAAAGACTGTGTCACATCCATGGGGTTGTGCGCAAGGTCCGGCACGTCGACGAAGAGGTCTCGGAGGGCCCCCTCCAGTGACTCCATGGCCCTCCACGCCGCCGCGGATGCGTCGCCCAGAGTCTGGTTCCTCTCTTCTAGGGGCGTGATAAGCTGGGTCTTCTCCTCCTCCAGCGCGCTGATCTGCCCAAGCAAGCCGGTGCGCTCCTCTGTTGCAGCGCACTAGGCCTCTTCGGCGGTACGTTGCGCCGCCGCCGTCGCGCAGATTTCCGCCTCCAACAGACAGATGCGCTCATCCTTGGCGGCGTGAGCCTCGTCGGCAGCTCGAAGCTGGTCCTCCAGCCCCCTCCGCTCGCGGGTGCGAGCCTTCTTCAGCGCCCGGCCGATGGCAACCGTCTAACAGCGGAAGGACATGAGTGTTTAGTATGCGCTCAGCAAGCGATGTCAATCACGGGCTCAGGTACTTACCCTCATTCTCGAGGCGTCCAGCGTGAGTGCAAGTAGATCCCCCCGCATGACGACAGCGCCTGTCGATCCAGCCTGTTGTCGCCGCACTCCGCGGCCCCGTCAAGGGCACGAAGCGTCTCCAGATGTGGGATGAAGTCAGACACGGCGAGCTTCGGAGGCCCTGCGACAGTACCAGGCGTCCACGCTGCATTTTGTACAACAACGTCACCGGCTTCAGGAACACCTCTGCTGCTCGATCCTTGGCCGCGTCCGGGAGACCTCGTCTCTCCTGATGTCGACGACGGCTTGAGCGAGCAAATCGGAGAGAGCTTCGCGAAGTCGCGGGGAGAAAAGCAATTACGCCTACCTTCGACACCCTCTGCCAGAGTATGGGGATGTGCCTGTTCAGCCTCTGGCTAGCTAACCGACGCCTCGCCAGCTTGGGAAGCGATAACTCCTTCCTCGGTCGGAGTGGCTTCCCGATTGGACCCTAGGTCCTCGACGACAGCACCCTCCACATGAAATCGCCTCGTGGGTGAGGGCGATTGTGCCCAACGGCGCTTCGCCCTCGGGGATTCGGGCGACGCGTCCTCGACCACTCCAATAGTCGTAATAGCCGTAGCGGGAGGCAGATCTGTGATGGCCGCCGCAGGTGACGACGACGAGCCCTCCGCCGCTCCAGTCATTGTAGGGGCTAGAGCAGGTGGAAGATCCGTGGTGGCCGCCACGGGCGACGAGTGCACAGAAGGCAGGTCCTCGTCGGCCGGTACAGGCGACATGGCCTCGTTCTCAAAGACGACGCTACCGAGGCCCGCTCCACCACCGCCCAAGTCCTCGCTGAGGGTAGTGTGCCCCCCCGAGCTGGCATGCTCGGACCCACCGCCCGACGCGTCCTCCGAACCAACGGCGTCGGCCGCAAACACGGTTGGTGGGTTGGAGGTGGCGACTCTGGACCGAGCCCTCCGCCGCCCGGGAGACGCCCCCACCTCATCGGCGCCATCACGGCGACGAGTCGGACTCCGCACCGGCACCACACGTTCTGGTACGAGGAGGCCTAGGACCTCGCACACCTGGTTTATATGCCCTAGCTTCGCAGGCTCGGTCGCGGTCTCACGCAGCGCGTGCTCCTTTGCTGTATACGGCCCGAGGAAGACCTCTGTTGCACGCTCTGCGTCTTTCAATGAGAGCACTACAAGCGAAGTGCTGCTCTGTTTACAAAACAATTACATATGCAAAGGCAGCACACGGTCGAAGCACTTACCACGACTGGCGGGTTGCTGCAGCGAAGACATTGTGGGGCGGACGCCATCTCACCGGTAGTGATCTCGTACATACTTCCACCGGGCGGAGAGAGGAGACACCCCGTACATTGTAAACTCCTCGGCGAGATTGCGCATGTTGAACCAGAGGGTGACGCTGGCGGGTCTCCGCGCATGCACCCGATCGTCGCCTTCCGGCTCTACCCCTGGACAGCCATTGAAAGCTATTGGCTGACCCCAGCACCGAAGGTTGCTGTTCGGCGTCACGCGGTAATAGAACCACCACCGCATCCAACCGAACCCCCACTTCTCCCGCATCGCCAGAGCAGGGAATAGCTTCGCGCAGCCCGACCTCACCATGAAGTGGACACTACCAAAATTGGACAGTGCCCCTCCCTTGACCTTTTTCGGCTGACAGCGGGCATCATGAAGAAGCGCGAACAAGCTCACACGGGGATGAACACCTTCCACTCGAACTGCCCAAGCAAACACAGCCAAGTGAACTATCGCATTCAGGGTCAACTGCGCCAACTCCAACCCATAGGCTCGCAAGACCTGGCCGACGAAGAGCGTCGAAGGCATCCGAAGCCCACCCTCAAAAAATGCGGCGAAGACAATCGCCTCTGACTCCTCTGGGTGAGGCTCCACTTCGTCGCAGGTGGGCAGGCGAGCTCCTATGCGCTCCTCTATCTTCTTCTCCCGGAAGAGGGCTTCAATCGTCTCCTCCGTAGCACGGCTCCGCCCTAGTACCCGGGAGCAGTTCCCTTGCGAGCTCCGCATGGCGTCGTACCGCTTGTTGGCTTGCGACAGCTTACGAGCCATCAGGGGGAATTCCGCTGGTGGTGGCATCAGACCGCGCTGGCTCAACGAGGCGCTGCCGCTAAGCCGACTACCGGAATCTCCACGGCATGCCATCTTTACTTCCCAAGCGGAGGGCTGAAGGAACAAGAAGACGAGTAGATTTCGCGCAGCAGGAGGGAACAACTAGACAACGACGCACGGGCGAGAGATGCGCCCGCATGCCAGTAATGACGCTTAAAGAAGACCCCCCACATCCCCACGATCGGTAGCGCAACCCGTAGGAGCCCGTCGAATCTCCTCCCCATGATCGAGGAGGCCAGCTGCAGACAGGCCAACCCGCCACGTGTCCCGCTTCTCGGGAAGGGATGCAGGCTCGAGGTCGTGCGACCGCTGACATCCCACGACGCACCAACCGCGACGCACCACGTGTAACTCTCCCTCGGGACCATGCGTACGGCCGCAGCAGCCCGCCCCTGTCTTTTCAGTACTCTGCGCGACTCACGCCCACAACTAAGACGTCATCTTGGAACTGCCTTGAGGTCGGGGCGTGACACCTCTGGATCAAGCGAAGACTCATCTGATCAGTTCAGTGTTGCGCACATGGGCCTGGTCCGCCCCGCGCCAGGCGGAGTCTCGGCGCCACGCCTCGCATGTTCGACATATTCGGCTCCGCGATGTGACTCCGTCACTAACTGCGGCACCGCGAGGGATGGCTCCAAGGCTGTGGACGACTTCGACGCCTCGCCGAAACATGTCTGCACTTCGCACCTACAGCTTTACCTACTGTAGGTCACAGGCCGTAGAGACGGAGGGGGCCAAAGGACTCGGCAATATGGTTTCGGCCTGTGAAGCCCTTCATCATGAGAGACTCCTGTTGTAGGGGTGGCCCCCACCTAAACCCAACCGGCCTGTTAGAACGACGTAAGTATCGAGTGGGGCATGTATGATAACCTAAATACCCTCGAAGGGGTACTCTTGTAAAAACACTCCTCGCAGGGAGATATATCTCTGGCACCAGCAATAGGAGAGGGGACATCCCACTAATTCCCCACTACACACTCTCTCTCTGTTTGGTCTGTAGCCACAACATACACCATTATGTGGCGTTTTGGTGTTTAGGACCCTAAAAAATATTGCAACAGAATTGACAGTAAACAACCGAACAGGTACACATTATATTGCAATCCAGTAGTATAGGAATCCTGAAGGGCATCCCTGCATCGATAACGACAATAATATGAGGCCCCACTCAGCGTCCACCGAAGCCAGTGTCTGCTTCTGCGTCTAGCTTTTTTTTACTGTTGATTTTTTTTTGTGTTTTGTGTTTTTGGTTTTTTTGTGTTTTCTTTTTTTCCTATATTCTTTTTTTGCATTGTCCGTGATGGGCTAACATGTTTTTTCTTCTATTTTTATTTTTTAATTTAATCATGTCAAATAAACCAACTCAGCTACAGTAAAAAAGCTATAAGTCACCGTCATTTTAAACACCCCCTCAGGCATGCCTGAATCTGCCAGCCTGCCACTATGTGTTGATACAAAATTGAAGAAAAACCAATAGTACGTTTATTCAAACCATACGTCATAACAAGGTTTTGTCTCGCTTCCAACATTTATGCTTCAAAAATTTTGAGTAGCTAGATGAAATTTTGCATTCTTTACAACAATTTGTTTCTATCTTTCAAAATCTTTCCAATTTTCTTGAAGGATGGGTCATATGTTAACATTTTCATTTCACTCGCATGGCTTTGTACCAAAATTGCTATAATGGAGTAGACTGACACTGAAATCCCACAATTGGTTGGCGAGATTCTTGTTGGTTGCATGACTTTTAATTCAGCAACATTGTAGTCAATAAAGTATTTGCCAGTGACTCATGGAACGTGAGGACTGAGGATGCAATGCACGAAAGCCCAGAAACATGCGGCAGCTACACCCTTCACCAACGGAGGATCAATGTTAGGCAGTTACCAATTCAATTTTTTTGGCCTGTTCAAGTGTTTAAAGTGCACCAAAATTTAGGTCAACAGACATTACATGCTAGTGTAACTTATATGTTATTTACATTGCACCCCCAAGATGACTAGAACATGTCAATTATAACTGGTTAACCTAACACCCGCTCAGTGGTGGATCTAGAACAAAAATAGCATGGGGGTCTCATACTTTATGCGTGTACTTATTGACACATCCATCAATAATGTAGTAGATAGTAATGCGTTCTAAATTTTATATTTTTGGACTCGCTATACTTAAGTCAACTGTCATACTGATCAAACTATGCAGGGTTAAATCTTCTCTTTTTCTTCCCAAACATTGTATATAGAAAATCATATGTACAAGGTTGGCAAAACCCATTATCCAAATATTTTCTTCTTACCACATCTTTTTGAATTAAGAGATAGTCATCTATTTTTTCCTTTTTCTCTAGATCAAACTGAATCTCCTCTTTCCAAGTGATTTCTAGACTTTCTATATTCGTAGCATTTGCACTTGAGCCTGGTGCCTTTCTTTTTAGAAATAGCTTCATGACTATGGATTACCTGCCATGGGGAAATGGCAATTATTGAGAGTTAGAACACAATGAATTAGATATTGAAACACATTGAAAAATTTTCTAATTCAATTGTTGGAAAAATTGAAACAGGGCATTCTAATATTAAAACCCTGACCCACAAATATTTCAAAGATCATAGAATTGAAATCCTAAAATCTAAATGATAAAATTTATTACCTATTTTGGTCAGCTGATCATTACTTTGTTAGCTACGAAGTTCATTGAACATTTGTACTTTGAAAGCAAGGAGCTAGGTCGGGACGACGAGTGGACGACCTCACTTTTGTTGACTGTCGGCCATACTGCATACAACATACATATATCGAGATATACTCCATTTGCATGCACGCACGGTGAGATTAACATAGCGAGAACTCTAACCATACCATGGGACGTACACAGGTGTAGGCGAGAAGCAACCGGAGTTCTCCCAGAAGAGGAAGCTCCGGTGCCGAGCCATCACCGCTGCAGATGAAAGGTTGCGTGCATGGCGTGCCACGTGGGGATCAGGGGAAGGTAGGTTAAGCGTCGTCTATACCTTGTGTTGGCTACTTGGTTGGTTTGCGGTTGGTGCTAGCTTGGGCCTTGGCCTGGCGTTGGCTTAGGGCTGGACCAGCTAATAGCCTACGCTCGATCGGTTTAAGTAGTCCCTGTTATTTTGTTCTTTTTTCACGGTCTGTTGATATGCTATGTTATGCCAACTTCAATTTACACGTATTTTTTTGGAAGTGTCTTGCTTTGTCAACACCCTACGTGTTTTTCTTTTTTTCTCCTCCTATTTGTCAACATGTTTAAGCCTTCTTTTTTTTACGATAGATGTAGTCCTTGATATATAGGGACACTATTTTTTGGTATATAGGGACATACATTGTGTAAACTTAAATTTGAAGTAATAAAAATTAAAATCGGCCTGGAGGCCTGTGCCCCCTTATTGCTAACGTGTATCCGCTCTGCACCCCCGCTCCTGCTCATCATTATATACAGCCAGACCTTTTGATTTACTCTATCCCTACAACACTCTGCTATAAATATGGCCACACATCTTGCTTCAAATCTCCCACTACAACACTTTGCTAGCAGAACACAGTAACCATATATGCTTTTGCATTCTTTTACCAAAGAAAATGGTTATGGGAACGGGAGGCCCTGGGAAAGAAACTGCCAGCGCGACGGGGCTTCTCAGTTAGTTTTCCGCGCTAATCCTGCTCGAGGCTTCCCTCATTGGTCACAATCCATACCTTCTGCATTGACGCGCATTCCGAAGCTGTTCTATGTTAGCCTTGTGGACTGTTGTGTCTCATCCTTAATCGCCTGCGGTGGAAGATTAGCCGTGGTAAAGAGAAAAGAAAGGCATCTGTGTGGCATTGGCTAGAGAAGGTGGCCGTTTTTGTGCGGGGGAAGAAGGAGCTGTGCAATACGTCTCCGAACCATTCTGTTGTTGTGGGCAAGATATAGCATTTGATATCTGGAGATGTATGTAATACCATCTACCAAACAAAGCACCGTAGCAATGCAAAGGAGCAGAACTGAAATGTAGTGACGCATAGGAGCTACTAGGATCAAAACATGATATACAATTTGTTTGGTTAAAATGATATACAATTATTGCAACGGGAAGAAACCTGACCTCATTCGTCACAAAACTGCGATATACACTTAAAGCATATTTGATTTGCTCATGAACATTATAGGGTTTGGTCCAACTCCGAACTAATAAGAAATGAACTGTCATGGAAAATTTTTTTCTCTAGTCCAATAGGTTTTGGACACCACTGGTTTTCAAAGGTTAGCAACCAAATATACGCTGTTTACAGTCAAAAGATACTACTCAAGGTTACCAGCATTAGTGTGCTCCGTGAGATACTGGATTTTTGCATATCTGCACAAAGGGTGTTGATAAACATTACCCGAATTTTTTTTCTAACTATCATCCACATTTGTGACCATTGGATCTCAGATCCAACGGCCACGAATTCCCCTGCCCCCTCCCCCCAAAAAATGCCCTCCTCCAAAAAAAAAATTGCCGTTGGATCTCTAATCCAACAACCATAAATCTAAATAATATTTAGAAAAAAAATATCTAGATGATGGCTATACACATCCCTCCACAAATCCTAAGCGTGTGTATTTAGATGCACGCACACGTGTGTGCACATGTGTTGTGGGTGGGCATTGGTCCTCCCTTATGCTTAAAAAAAGTAATTACCTTTAGTTCCCTTGAGTAAATGCCAGCCAAAGCTATCTAAACTCTCCTTTCACAATAAGGTGCATCCCTACCACACGCATGGACTACACGGGCTACCCAGATTTTTTGGTTGGGATGCTATATATGCTGATCCGCTCTTAAAGGGGGAACACCCGCATCGCCGCACTGCATAACCCGTGCTAGGCTTGCTACATTCCTTCCATGTGCAATCATGTACGGTCCACGTATACGCACCTGTGCAATGAAAGGTTATGCCACTATTACAGTTAAAGAGAAGGTTATTACAGACGGTTTATAATTCTTATCAGAAACAGTTTCTGAACCGTCTAATTTATTGTGTTTGTGATAACAAGTGATTATCATAAACGGCTCTCAAACTGTTTGTGATAAATCACAACACAAACGGTTTTTCAAAATAACCGTCTGTGATATATCATATATTACAAACGGTTCTTAAGTATAATCGTCTGTGATATCTGACATATCATAGACGGCTAATACAAAAAACCGTCTATGATATGTCAGATATTATGAACGGTTCTTAAACATAACCATCTTTGAAATGTGACATCATAGATGATTTTGAGTTACAAACTATCTGTAATAGCTCTTTGAATAGCTAAAATACTTTCTATTTTTCAGCTAGTCTCAAGAAATGCTAGCCATACTATCTGAAAATAAGTAAGCAGATCACAGATAATTGCAGATCTTATAACACACGATAATTATTGCACAGACCTCACAAATGAATTACAACTGAATGAAGTACAATTGAATCAAATGTTTCAAGATCTATTAATTCTTGTCGGGGTTGAACTCTCTGTTCGGGTGAATGACCTCTGCCATCAAGAAGGTGAAGAGCAGTCCTTAAACATCGGAGAGTTCGTTAAGATCGAATGTACTTGAGTCGATTCTCATACCCTGTTGTTATGAGGAGTAAAGTCATAAGCATATATATATATATATATATATATATATATATATATATATATATTGATAATCATGAATTAATTATTGTCAGATTGACAAACATTTGTATCATTTTTCTTAGCGCCCATGATTTCCTGCATATGGCGGCAAATGTAGAATGCACATATGTTACCCTATAGCTGCTGGTGGTACTACAAAAAATAGAATTACATGCATATATATAGTCAGTTCTAGAGGCATTATTATAAAGTGTGATATAGCATTATTGTGTTGTAATGAGTACCAAAAATTTTGTCCTACGTTGCAGTATGGCGCCAGATTTCTTATGTTTCTCTCTCTTGGCAACGTAAGAGCTGAACAACCTACGTAATTCCAAAAAATTAGCCTTGATCATTGCAAACGTAAGCGCTGAACAACCTACGTAATCCCATGATGAAGTAGCTCGAGTCATGGTGAAAATGTGCCATCGTATATCTGATGGTGAATCCACTCTACCAGTTTGCATTCTGCTCATTGGATCTTTGTATGTACCAGGCATGCAAAGGCCCATAACCCAGTACAAGGCCAGGTAAGTGTGACTTGAAGACCAAAGACATTCCAAGGGAGTACGTCTAGGGCTTGAGAGGTGACTTAATGATCTTCTCTGATGTGGTCTTAGTGCCTCACATGTGATACATCTTCCCGGATATGACGGGACTCGGAACAATACTCCAAGTTCCTCTGTGTAAATCGCACTATCCTAAGAAAAACTAGTGCACACAGGGTAAACAGTGATGTATATCACGCAAATCACCACGATTATATTAAGCAAATTTACGGCCATATGGCCAAGTCTTACAATAAAATGGCATGAGGCCAACTGAAAATAAAAGCAGCGAAAAAACAATAAAGGTAGCAGCTCAGCCCATCCAGCCTCCCACAGGCGGATGACTGTAAGATGCGTCCTATTCGCTGAAGTAGTCCTCACCGTCATACTCGCCGTCGAAGTCTGGCAACAGATTTTAGCAAGATGAGTACTTTAAAGTCTCCATAAGTTACACCAGGAAGTATAGTAGAATTTGATGCATGCATGATGGATTTCAAAGGAAGGCTTAATAGGTAACTTTTGCGGAAAAGCAATACTGAAATTTAAATACAATAATGTAAGTGCAGAAGCTGAATTTTAATACAACATATGAAACAATATTTTTAATAAGTATTATCGTTAGTGTAGGCTCCGTCCCACACTAACCTAACCATGGGCATTCCACCCGGACCATTTTCCAAACCAACATTTTTGTCCGTAAAACAAGTTTTATAAGATCCGAGTCTAATCTATGAATACTCTACTCAGTATGTCTATGACCGTGGAAACGACTATCCAGGATAGATTTTAACTCTGCAGAGGTGTACAACTTTACTCACAAGACGTGTCTTCCCACTTGAGCCACGCGATCAACACACTGCCTTAGGTGTGCGGTGGGGAATTCACGATAAGGCTGTTACAATGATCCATAGTCAAAATAGTCATATCGCCACTAAGATTTCACCACAACTCGAATCCACGAGTTGGAGCCCCATCTGGTGCCATGTGAGACTTCTCGCGGCCTATGCCACGCTCACATTCAGCCTATAGTGAAACTATATTTGGAACTTCACAAATTACTTAGCCAGGTTCGTTCCATACCGAACATGTAGTAGTACGAAGTGACTTCGTAAAATGAATCACAGAAACGGTCCTTAATTGACTTAGGCTCTACCTACATGCACGACAATCAACCATGTGTCTCCAAACACGAGACATGTCGGCACCCCACCACCTAACCAATAGTCTAAGTCCAAACCAATTTTCTATTTTCATTTTTAAACCATTTCATAAACTTTCCTGACTCACCGAAGTTAAGAATTCATTGAAAGAATTCGTCATTTCACGTGAAAAAGTCGATCCCACCTAGAATCAGACTAAGCCATGCTAAGCAATTCTATAAAATTTCTAGTTAATACTATGGTACCAACTAGTTTTCAGCTAGGGTGACAAGGTGTATGAATTCGAGATTCAAATTGACTATAACCAAAGGATCATGGGTGTAACTAAAATTTAAATTTGAATTTAAATTACATTTGAATAAAAGTACGCATGCATATACAGTAAAATAACATAATTAAATTTAAAATACTAGGTTCAACATGGTCAAAGGTGTAACTTGCCTTACTCGAAGTCCTGCTGCGAATCGTCGAAGTCGCAATCTCCCGAATCATCAAAATTTAACGTAAAGCACCAATTCAAAAGAAATCCAAAAAAATCAAATAAACTCAAAAATTCAAAACGAGTGCAGAAATGGAAAGTTCATGATTTTAGAAAAGTTTAGAAATTTGAATGGGTCCATTTGGAGTTAAAATGAAGAAGTTATGGTTTTCCAAATTTTACATACAATTAAAAAGAAAATACCCATTTTCTAGAATTATTTTTAAACCGAAAAACATTTATGATGCCAGCAAGAATTATTCTTCTAAAGAAAATAAAAGATTATGATGTCAACACAGGAATTTAATTTTGACCGAATTATTTTTAAACGGGAAAAGTGGTTTATGATGTCAGCATGACGTCAGCCCTGGGATTATTAAATTCGGAGAGAGGCTGACATGTGGGCTTGGTATACGGTGGACTGAGTCCACGGACTGGACCGTGCTAAGGTGGCACACGTGTGAACAGGCGCGTAGTGGCGCTGGCGTGGTCGGCCTGGGGCGCACGTGGCGCCTGTATGGCAGCCACGTCGGTTACCACGTCAGACCGACCTGCTGACGTGGCAAGGCCGGCGGCGGCGGCGCTCGGGGACCGACGGTCGCCGGCGATTCGGTGGGCGGCGGCACTGGTCGAGTGGCGCAAATGCAAGAGGGGAGTGAGGGGATTCCACCGGTACCTAGCGCGGATCCCGAGGATGGTCGGAGCGTACTGGCAGTGGAGAGGGGCGGCGGTCGGAGGAGGGGTTCACGGCGGCGGGGGTCTTCTGGTGGCGCAAATGCCCGGTGGAGGGGTGGACGAAGATCGCTGGGGCACGAGGAGGGTCACGGTGGAATCGGTAAAGCGCAAGGGTGCCCGAGGTCACCGGAATTGCTCGTCGGAGTCGGTGGAGGCCGGCGAAGGGAAACGAGCACAGGGGGGCGCTGCGGCTCTGAAGTTCGAATTGAGAGGCGAGGAGGGGGCGGTGTGAGTAGAGGGTGCTCGGGGTGTGCCTTTTATAGGAGGGGAGGGGAGGTAACGGCCGCGCACCGCACGCTGGAGTTGAAACGGGCGGGGAGGTAAATGCGACGGTGTAAACAAGCGTAATTGGGGGTAATTATGCCTGAAACAGACACGGTGCGCGTGGGAGGGAGAGATGGATGGAAACCAAAGCTTTCAAAGCGTCAATGGCGGTGGGGATGGCGCGAGGAAGAAGGAAAGCGGCGGGGGAGACAGATTTGACAGGTGGGGCCCGTGCGAAAGAAATGGGGAAGGAAGAGGGCGGCGGTCAGATTGACGACATGTGGCAAGGAGAGAAGATCGGAGCCGATGGATTCTAAGCGAAGCGGTAAGTGGCTAGGGACGGTCGAGATGTGATCCGACACGGTGAGTTAAATCGAGGCCGATCAAGAGATGGGGCGAAGGGTTAAGTGGCTTCAGGCGGGGATGATTTAATCCGGCAACAGCAAAGGGTCTAGATGAGGCCACTTGTCAATCCGAGGGAGAGAGAGCGCGGATGAAGCGGTAAGTGACGATGGGCGGCTGGGATTCGATCGGGCAGAGGGCTGGCCGGTCCGATGGACGACAGGTGTCGGCCAGAGAGGAGGGGGAGGCGGGGCAAAGCTGTAAGTTGAGGTGGACAGGGGAGATCAAGTCCGGCGACGGTGGGACGACCCGATGTTCGCCACGTGTCAGCTGAGGAAGAGGTTTTGCAATTAGATTTTCTTTCTGATTTCAGAAATGCTAATAAGTTTTAAAATACTCAGAAAATTACCAAATAAAATTTAAAAATTCCAGAAAAATTCAGAGAATATCTAGAACTATTTTAGACTTAATAAAAATATTTTCAATTTATAATAGCATTTAAATTCTTGTAAAACATAAACAAATTTTTTTAGGTGAGTTTTAAATTTTTATAAATTCTTGAAAATTATTATAATTTTAGATTTGACTTAGGTAAATGAAATGCATTTGTTTTGACCTTTGTAAAATGAAATACTTTAATTTTTCACAACAAATCTGCGGTATACTTTCACCAAACTCCCCAAAGCTAGCCACCTCCTTTAAAGCAGCGCAATGCAGAACAGACAGATTTGGCAGGACTAGCCTAGTGAGGTATTTAATAACGCGACGTATCACAGACACTTCTAACCATGAATTGTCTATGATAATTACTTATCAAAAACGGTTCGTATTAAGAAACATCTGTGAGTTATCACAGACGGTTCTTAATACAAACCATCTGTGATAATGAGATACTTCACAGATGGTTCTTTATTAAAATCGTCAATCAATTATCATAGACGGTTCTTAACAAGAACTGTCTGTGGTAATGGGAGACTTCATAGACGTTTCTTTATTAGAACCATCTATGACAGATGATTATTAATATGAACTATCTGTAATAATTATATATCATAGACAGTTCATCCATCGCTACTAACATAGATGATCATGCGTGTAAAACCATCTATGAAAATTGTAACACCAACAGATTCGGGGAACCGTCTATAATGTAGCGTCTAGTATGGCCTTCTCTGTAGTAGTATGCTATGATATTTTCAGCTTACCTAGCTTGGACCATTCAATCTTGTAGTAATAGCAAGTTTACCTTATTCCAATCTAATGCTTTATTGTGCGGCTATAGCATGTTGGTATGTACACAGCCATATGTGTTGTTTTCCTCTCCACCTTGTTATTGTAGAGCTTAATAACTAAAGGTCTCGAGAAATATTATGAAAAGCACTAAGCTTGTTCCCCAAGCTGAGCCGGACTCCGCTACCACCCTAGTTTCCTTGGCATGTGTGCCATAACACCAAGCTCTAGCCATGCCCTTTCAATATCGAGCCTTCCGCACACTCCGCCCCTTGTTCCACAACACGAAGCCACTTCTTTCATCGAAAAGCACCTTCATCATCTTCTCTGCGTCCAGTCAAAACGCTGCTACCTTGCCATTGTGCTTCCAGTTGCATCGGTGAGTGCCTCGCAAATCTATTTGCATCACCAGGTGTTCCACATCCCAATCTATCCATCCCATCTCTCAATTTTTCTTTTGATCTATCGTGCGTAGAGATTGGCGTCGTCTTCTCCAAATTTGGTTGCTGCCTTCGCTACCAAATTCCGCCGATGCCAGTGAGTCTTTACCACCGTTGACCCCACCCTCATGATTATAGTCATTAATACCATACCGGAGGCCATACCAGTTTGGTTCTTGAAATAGTACGTTCCAGTATTAATCCATATCGGTGTATCATTTCAGATTTAATATAATGATATGAGTATATCTATATTTATAAGTATATTTTTTGTTTAATTATATGCACACGAAATGTCACTTGTGATACTATTTCAAATACATAGTAGTACTATCAAATATAACTTATAGTTCACTAGACGATATTATCAATTCCGCCAATGCCAGCCGGTATTGATTGGTATCGATGCCGGTATTGACTGGTATCGAACCAGTATGATCAGTATTGGCTAGTATTTGGACCAGTACAGTATGTGAGCATGTACCAACCGGTATGACCAAAACCAAAATGGTATTAACAACTTTGCTTGTGATTTCCATTCCATGTTCTACATAGTGCTGAACTCCTCATTGCCCCAAGCACCTCGGTTGTTGTCACCGTTGTGTGTCATGCTGCGCTAACAATTTGTGCCGAGCCACCCACATCATCATGTTCACCTCGACGCCCTGCATGCGGATGCACCCCCCACTTGTGCTGCCGGGACCCCTTGCTGCTGATGACCATCAGGCCCTAAGACCACTGCCACCACATTCACCACATTGTTGCCACCTCAGCTCCAGTTCGTCGCTTGTACGCCACGTCCTCACCTCATCAATGCCACCACCTTCATCATCGCCCACGTGGCACAACCCAAATTTTAACCCTAGATTGGTTCACCGTAGACCCAATCCACCATAGACCAAGCTACTAACATGTGGGCCCCGTGTGTCAGCCACTATTGCATGAACTTGATCCATCGTGACCCTAAACCCTAGTCCATGGACATGATCTACGAAACATGGCCCCCACTTGTCAGTCTCTAGCCTTTTTTCTAAAATTGCATAAATAAATATTCTAAGAATATTCCCTTGGTCCCACCTACAAGTCTCAGTTCTCTCTCTTTTTTGATGAATTTCCTAGCTGATCCAACTTCCAAAAGTATGTTCTCTCTCATATGATCTCCGATTGAGCCCATTCAAATCTCTAAATTCATATAAAATTGATCTCTGCCATCCAATAGTTTTATTTAACTATTAGAGTTCATTCGTTGTTATGTTTTTATATTTATTTATTTATATTTTCTCTCTCATTTCTCATGGACATCGATACACTGGAAGCTTTCAGAGTAGAAGAGGAAAAGTTAGTGTAGAAATAGAACCTTTTGAAAGAATCGCTACCTTGATCATGTTGCCCCAGTTTTACAAAACTATTTTATGGTTTAAATTATTATGCATTGCTATATTCTCATAAATGCTATTTACTTGGGAGGTAGTTATGGGCCCTACTTATCATTTATCCTTTATCACCTTATGATGGTTATTTTATTTTTATTTACTATGGTAGAACAAACGTGGATTGCTTTAGTCTTGTTTAGATATGTTGGGTTATTGACATTATTTTGAAATTACCATGTTTACACCTGACTAATAGTATATCTAATTGCTTCATGAATAATAGCATGATGTGTGTAATCGTTGATGGTATATGTTGCACCCTAAAATCAATTGATGGATATCATGCAATGTGAACACGTGAAATCTTTATGAAGCAGTAAGGTTGGGTAGTATTTTCCTGGTCAATTAAGAACTTAACTTTGTGTGTCATTGAACTAAGCCATGTTGTACAACTACATGCTCCATGGGAAGGGCCTAGCTTATTAAGTTACCAAGTTCCAACGTTGTTACCTCAAGTTGTAGTTGAGCTTTGTGCTTAGGGTGCAAGATGTGATTGTGAGAACTACATCACAGACAGTTTTCCATTACCAAATCCAATGTGAGTCCCCTTGTCTCCTATCTTTGTGTTGTGTATGGAGAGGGGTGATGAGGATTGGATCATCGGGATGGTCATTGTCAGAGTGAAGTTTCTGAAATGCTTTGTTATTATCTTCTTAGTTGCATGTGTAAGAAAGCATGTTTATTGCATGACAGTGAAGATGATCATATCATGTGGGGGAAAGCTATACAATCTTTGCAAAAATATTAATAAAACTATTTGAATAGCCATGTCCATAGTCATGGACGTGCTCGGGAATTTCACACATGGGATAGGTTTTCATAAAACAAATCTGGGAAGGAAAACAATATCAATGTCTAGAGTTTAATTTTAAGTTTAGTATCCAGAGTTCTTTGTTCCAGGTATATTTAGAGTTTAATTTTAAGTTAGTTTTATTTTCCGGTTAGAATCATGAGGAGTAGAATTTGGGGTTGAATTCTGTTAAGTGGTAGAATGTAATTTTTAAAAATAACCTTTTTGAGGACCTATGTGCAATTAGATAAAAAGGGATACGGGGAAACGAGATGGTTGGAAATTTAGGAGAGGAAATTGTTTTCCTGGATCGAGTCATACGAGAGAAGTTGGAAGCGAAATAGAAGTCATCCCATGATAATAAAAAGGGATGTGAGGGAGAGGAGAATTCAAACTCAAAAATCCCCAGCTGCTATTCCCTCTCACATGCAAAAACTATTGTTTTCCAGCATCGTCACGTGCCTGTGCTGCCTTCATTCCTATACTTTGCCGCAGTCACTCATCCCATCGCCCTTCGGCACGTGCCACACCAGTGCTTCCATCACTATGCTCCAGCATGCCACATCACCTGCGCGCACTCCATCACCGTACATGGCACGTGCCCACAAGCAAGCGCTAGTGTACTACCACACCGTGCGTCCAACAGTTATTGCTTGGCAGCAGTGCGCCAACTGAAGGGAAAAGTCAGAGGAAAAGAAGTGCAGCGGTAAGGGAAAATCTCAGGATGGAGAGGGAGGAAAAGGTGAGAAAGGGTTGCGATTTTCGCGTTCTTCACCTAAATAATGATTTGGATCTTCCTTCTCTCGTTTGTCAATTTAGTAAAGATTAGAGTCAGAATTAGAGAGAGGATTAGCATGTTTCATGTTAGAGGTTCGATTAGTAGATGAGTTTATCTGCCATAATCTTCAATCGTGATGTTGGGTACTATTTAGGCTTAATATGAAAATGTCACCTACTAGATAGTTATAGATAATTTGTTACCTTTCTAAAGAGTATTTAATCACATTAATTGATGGGCTAGATTAAGAGCTATAATTTTTGTAAGCCTGTCGTCTAGAGGGTTGCATTGTTTGGCAGCAACATGGTAAACTATAGATTAAAATTAATATATGGACTAATTAGGGTTTTTTCTCTATATGAAAAGTATAGATAATTGTTTGAAGATTTCATAGAGTCCAAGAAAATAAATTTTGGTTGGGTAAATTAAAAGTTATGGTTTTGAGAAGACTGCTCTCTAGAAATTGATTGCTGCTAGATGCAATCATGGAAAACTATTAAATCAACTTGGTAGGTGACAGATTTGAATTTTGTACATAACTAGAATGAGGTAGCTAACTTTATGTAGATTCTGAAAATGCTATGTTTCACTGTATTTGCATATATAGATTAATAGATATAAAATCATTAAGCCCGCTATTCAGAAGATGATAGAATTATCTTCTAGGTTAAAAACGGTGATTTAAATGATTTATTCAGGAATTGTGGCTAACTAAGAAATTGTAAGGAATTTTGTGTAGATTCTAGAACAGATGTGGTTTACCATGTTAGGGCTTTGGAGTAGAAAGTTATACTATTTTTAATACCACAACAGCAAGGGGTGATTATCCAGTAAAAGGATATTATTGCAGATTTAGGAAGCGTGTAGGAGCGATGTTATTTAATTATTGTTCTTGAACTTCTGTAGCTTATTATTGAGATTGGGTATTTACTGTAGGAAGAGTGGTGTTAGGTTTGTTGTCATTTTCAAATCAAACCGTTCCTCACAACTAGAAAAGCCAAGTGTATGGTGAATGGTATTTAAGTATTTGAACTTGTTTGCTATGTTTGAATAAATACTTGCCATAATGATTTACATGAATTTACTTGTTCTTATAATTCTCACATGTTTATGGTGGAATGATGATGATATTTATGGTAGAATAATGATGATGATGTTTGTGGATAAAATGATGATGTTGTTTGGTTAATGCTAATAATTAGCTAATGAAAGATAATCATTCTATTACATATTGAGAATTCATGTTGCAAAGAGGTAACCTCCCACAGGAGTGGGTAGACAAAGACTTTCTTTGGTAAGTACTCCATAGGAGTGGGAAAAGACGTACTTCATTAGGCACCCCACGGGAGTGAGGGAAGACCTACTTCAGTAGGCACTCCACTGGAGTAGAGTTGAGACCTGGTATAAAAAAGGATAGTGCAAGGGTGGTTCATCGATGGGTAAATACTCAGTTATACCGGTATAAGTAAGAGAAGTGAAAACGTGTGCATTGCATTAATGAAAAGAAAAATGAAATAATGAGACATATGTATGAAACTTGATGAGAATAAATATGTGAAATTGAGATAATGGTAGATGGATATGAATTGTTAATATGATGTTTACCTCGCTTATTATTCTATTATGTATTTGCTAAGTCGTAGACTCACCTTTTCTTTGTTGTTGTTTTTAGGTGCTCATTGTTGACGACATGCATGGACGGGATATAGCACAAGTTGATCTTGCACTTTATTGTTCTTTCCTCCACTTAGTGATCACTTACTCATTGTTAAAAGTAAATCTTACTATCTATAAATTTCTTAGATAAATAATGATTCCCTTTACCACTTAATGGTTTTATATTATTGCTATTTGTTAATCCCTTGGTTAAATTTATGATTGATTCATATTATTGTCATTTGGTTCATCTTAATGTCGAGTTGAAATTTTTGTTCATGAATGTGTTGTGGAATTATGGCTGCCTTCTGTAGGATTTTAAGCCAGTTTTGGTTTGTACGTGCTACAGTAACTAACTTTTAAAATGGTGTATTTTTGGAAATAGAGTTGTAGTAAAAAGTATATTGATTTCAGTTGTACTGACCAAAATCGTATGCGACTATTTTTCTCTGCGTACTACCTCTCGCGAATCGCCAAAATTAAAAAATTTAAGCCATAAGCCACAATCCAAAAGAACCCACCCTATATTTGAAGCCTAGCTGTTGGTAAAGTGCATTTAATGGTTTAAATTGATAGTAATTATAGTTGTGGGTGACATTTTAGACGTTTTGAAGTATGCTTTTAATCTACTTATGGTATTTAAATTCAAACGTTGCTTTATGCAAAACAAGTTAAGATAGCTATTTTCTTTGTATTAAGCCAAACATCTATAATTGCATTTTGTGTGCAAACTTGTTGAGTATTCTATGCGCTCACCTCTGCTATAATCACAACTCAGTTGTTGGAGAAGAAAAGACCACCACTTTTGGAGGAGTTCTACAAAAAGGTTGATCGCTAAGTCTCGTACCCAGCTGATTGCCTATGACATGAGATGGGTCACCACTGAAGTTTCTTTGATTTTTTCGCTATAGTTTATTTTATCTAATGCTTAAGCCCTACATGACTAAATAAATGTAAACTCGGCCATAAGGTCAAATCAATATTTTATTTATTAAATCTCGCTATTTAGTTATTTATCATTGTGTATAGTTGATATTGCATCCATATTGACACTGTGAGCATTAACATGATCTTGAACTAGTACAATATATACAAAGGGTTCAGATTTGTATATTTGGTTCTCCACAAGGTCCATTAAAGTTAACATAGTTTTTAGCAATGACTCCAGCAACCTGAGGATGCAATGACAGATAACACATTGTGGCATTGCACCCTACAAAATGTTCAATCCTAAGCAATTAGTACACTGCTCTCTCCGTTCCATAATATAAGTCTAAAGCCTACCATACATATAGACCAAGGAGGCACTAAATATAAGAAAGAGTTAATATCATTGGACAATACATTCCCTTATTATAATATACTACAACTACCTATTTACTTTTTCAGTATTAAAGGAGTGGTATATGATGAAAATATTACAGTAGCTATACCTTTGGTCTCTACAAAGGATTTATATTATGAAACGACACTTTTCGAGAACGATAATTATATTGTGGGACGGAGGAAGTAGTTTGGATGGTTGCAGAACTCAAGGAACCAGTCAGGTGAGTTGGAGTGATAAGTTAAGCCCCACTCGTTTCGGCTTCAGCTTCTAGCTTCTGCTTTTTTTTCACTATTCAGTATTTCATCTTTTTCTAAATTTTTTTAGATATTTTAGGCTTTTTTGTATTTTCTTTTTTTCTCATATTCCTTTGTATTGTCCCTAATGAGTTAACATATTTTTTCTATTTTTACATTTTTTTAAAATTAATTATACCCAAAAAGCTAAATCAGATACAGTAAAAAAAGTCAACTACAGTAAAATTTCAATCAAAAATCAAAAGTCATCGCTAAAACGAACGCCCAGGTCCTCACTAACATTAACTGCACACAAACTAGCCCCGGATGAACAAATGACCCAAGAAGTCCTGCTCATCAATATATACCACCAAACCTCTCGATTTACTTTCTCACGACAACACTCTTCTATAAGTATGAGCACACATGTTTCTTTCCTATCCAGTGGAACACCTTGCCAGCAGTAGAATGTAGCAACATATTCTGCGCTAATGGTACTCGGGGTGCACGACAGCACATGCTCAAGACAGAACCATTGCGGACTCTTGCGCCCAATCCTTAATTGCCTGCAATGTAGGTTCAGTGAAAGACAACACAGGAAAAGTAAATATAGGTCCTGTTCTTTACGGTTTCTAAAAATCGTTTTTAGTTTTTGCTACAGTAACTAATTTTTAAACAGAGTATTTTTTTAAGATAGGATCTACAAATTAATTGTAGTACACGTTAAAAAATTAATATCTGTACCATTAAAAATCGCAAGCGAGTATCTCTCCTTCCGCAATCTCTGTCGCAAACAGCCAAAAAACCATCAGCCGCAGCCAAAAACCATCAGCCACAGCAAAAAAGAACAAGCCCACAAACTCTGTTCCATCCTGTGAACAAAACGCTGGAAAAGTACGCAACACCATTTGCCAAATAAAGAACCCAAGTGATGCAAAAGGAGCAGAACCAAAATGCAGTGATAATGCATTGTGGAAAGGTCCAAAAAATTATATAAACTTTTTTACTTGGAATGGTTTGTAATTAGTGAAATGGGAACTGGCAATACGTGGATGCAAAGCTAGATGGCACAATTTGGCTGCACGAACACAATGATCAACGCTAAGCAGCGAGTTTCAGACTGGCTGCTTGCAGAAAGCAGAGTGTTTCGTGCAGCTAGTCAGCAAAATTTTGGATAAATAGACATTATTTAGGTAGTTTCAACTTTTGTAATTTGCCAAGCCAGAGAAACTCAAGCCTGAAATTGTTGGATGCATTTGAGATAAATTATTGAATAAGCATATACCCAAGAGTTCCCCTCGGAAGTTCAACCATGCGCAGAAGTCAGGTGCCTAACAATATTTTTCTCATAAAAAAAGGTGCCTAACAATATTTGTGGTTATAGATGTCCCACAACAGATTTAGGCCCTTCTTAACATGAGCTTATAAGTTGTGATTTTTGATTTTTTTTTACTATAGTGATTAAAACTATACTATAATAACTGTTAATTTTTTAAATAATTAAATTTAAAAAAATAAAAAAATATATCATCATGAACAATAAAAAAATAAGAGAAAAAAGTAAAAAAATATATATAATTAAAAAGCCGGAAGTCAGAAAGTCAAATTGTTTGGAGCGGGACTTTACTCCACTTCGGTTGGTCCAACAGCTTGTACATACTTATTGCTTTCCTGTACTTCTCCAATAGTTTGCTCGCAGAGCTTTGTGAAAGTACAGGAACCATATGTCTTGATTCCCTCTCCCAATGCAACATCTTGCTAATAGCACAGCTTCGTAACTAAGAATTTTTTTCTTCTCTATTTTTATCCAATAAAAAAGCGGTGGGAATGAGATGCTTTAGAGCATATATATAATAGTATGATATCACCATACAGAATATAAGATAATATGGAAGAGAGAGGAAGAGTATAAAGAATTGGGTCGTCTCTCAGACTATAATATGAGAAACATAACATATTATGTAATAGATAAGATGTTTATAGAGAAATATAAAAAAAGATAATCTATTGTAGTAGCTATCTTTAGTACTATCTGTTATAAATATTGTATATTGATATAAGGGCCAAAGGATCATATATATAGGAGAGTACAAGAGATATATGCCATATAGAGATTGTTAGAAATTGGCCCATTATTTGTGGCCCGTTTTCTTAAATTCCAAAGCATGTGAGGTTTAGTACCATATTGCTTAGGCAAAGTGGGGGAGACCAATTTATAAGGTGGAGTCCATGCCACTCCTTGAGTTGTGGAAGTGGATGGTGGCTTTGGCTAAACACACACGCACGCACGCGCGCGCGCGCGCGTATTCGCGTATTTTCGCGTGAAAATCGCGTGACTTGTGACTTGTGACGCGCGACCGCGCCATGACGTGGCGTGCCACTTGGCAGTCCATGTCCACCTTATTTTGCTGAACCTCGCATCATCTCTCTCTCCTTTTAACTGGTCACGAGACTGCTTAATTACCATTATTTGGTTTTAAATTTTAGTAGTTACCAGTGAATAATAGAGTCGGTTACTTCTTTGACTGGTAATGAGACTGCGTAAATATTTGATTTGAATATCGGTAGTTACCAGTGAATAATGGAGTCAGTTACTTGAGCATTATTTCAGTCTAATAGTGTCAGTTACTAGAGAGTAATTAGCACGTCTATAAAAGGTCTGGAGACGTCCAGGTTTGTGACTGATTTTCTCCATTCTTCTCTCCCATTGTTTTCTTCCTCTCTCGTAATATTGTGCGGTAGTATCGTCTTTGTCGAACTCACGACCTTTCTTCCCGTGCATCCGAAGGAAGGTGAGCGGTATCTCCGAACTATTGCTGTCGTGAAGACCTGCACGGGGGCGGCGCTGTCGTGAAGACCTGCACGGGGGCGGCAATAAGGTTTCTGGGCAGCGCATATCTGCGCGACCGCTCCTGCTCTGCTTCATCTACGTCCTGCACTGCGTCAAGCCTACATCGCATCAAGCTCGCGCCGCTGCGCTCTACATCAAACCCAAAAGTAAGTCGTTCGTGTGTTAAATGCGACTTTGATACAATATTATTCTTGCGTATATTCTGAAGTATGATGAGTAGCCTACTGTCACTAGTTAGTTGTGCATCACTAGTATATTGCTTTTGTCTGCTACTAAAACTTGGAATTAAAATATTGCCTACATTTTCAACAGAGATAAGGCATATATAGAATATAATACAAAATCTATATCCTAATACAACTTTATCTCTATCTATATCCTAATACAACTCTATCTCTATCTCCTTAACACTATCTATATATGATATGTAAATGTATTATAGATAGCAGTTATTTATACCATATACAACATACCCTTAGGAAAATTGTGTTGCACCCAGAATCTTTGTCCCTTAGGTTTTCCTCACTAATGCTAGTCTAGCTCTGACTAACTTGTACCCTGCTTATTTTCTAGGCTAGAGTGCGGATAACGACAAATGCTCTTGTAACTAACATTCTTTCATGGCATCAAGGAACGTTGTGCAATTCTCTCTTGGCTCTAATGGAAGTCTGAAGGAGAGCGAAATCGGAAAAACATTTCTGAGGTAGAAAGAATTGTAGCAGTGGATATTAATAATCAACTTCGACAGTCCAACAGAAAGCACAGTTCAAGATAGGCATTGCATTCTCTTTAACAAGATAGCAGCAGATGCATCACACTTTGCTTAAAAAGGCACTAATGTACTAATGAATAGGAGAATAGCCTAAATTTATGGAAACAACACTGACCTTATGCAGCCTGAAAATGTAAAATTTATTGCCTGACCTTACATGGCATGAAACTGCAGTTTTGTTCAAGCATAGGCTAATGTTTGTATTTTAGTGACATAATAGACACAAAACGAGTAATAATTGGGTTTTGGACAGTATTGTCCTTCAACAATTTTTGAAACTAAATGCATCCTGTGACAGCAAACACACATTAAATACCAATTCAGCCCTCGAAAAAAGCAATTCAGTAAATAGTATTGGAATCATGAATAGGGGTACAAACGGTATAGGTTAATCCCAACCGATTCGGTACCAAATCCGATTGGTATCAAATATGGTAAGTTAATTTAGCATCCGGTACCGAATCCGATCCGTACCGGATAATTATTGCCGGATATGGTAACAAAAACGGTAAAGCTAAAATCCGACCAAATAGCATCGATAAATGGTAAATCGGATACTATCTGACCGAATATCCGAATAAGTAAGTTAGTACTTCAACTGGCCTAACCCATCAATTATTATTGACACCAACCGGTCTAGATTTTATCAAAGTCGTAACATAACTCTAGAGTCCATCTACTCTAACCAGTTTTCACCAATGCTTCCGCTTATGTTGAACTTGCGTATGAATTTATTGGTTTTTGAACTAATGTATGAATTTATTAGTTTTCGAACTAATGTATGAATTTATCAGTCTTCAAACTTATGTATGAATTTATTACTTATGTTGAATTTGTGTTATATTGGCTATTATACTTAAGTAATCTAGATGAATTTATTACTAGTTGAAGGTTTGAAGTGATGATGATATGGTTCAGCGTATATTCCTTTATGTATATATATACTATCCGTCTATATTATCCGTTTCCGATCCGAAACCATTATGTATTCATCCCGATGACACCATATTCGAAACTCTGAATAATCCGAATTCGTATTTGTATCCAACTTTACCGTATCCGATTTCAAATCCGAAAAAAAAATATGGGTTAGAATACGGTATAAGTAATATCCGTCCGAATCCGACCCGATTGCACCCCCTAATCATGAAGAAGGCATCCCCTGAATGGTTTATCACAGTAAACATTAGTTTCGTTGACAGTATGAAACGCAAAACATTTGCCTCATCAGGGTCACAACTTTAGGCATGAGTGGACTTCCCACAAAGTTTAAAATTGGTGAAGCACCAAGCAATACATGCAATGACTTTATTCAAATTCCATAATATGCATAGCCAATGTGGTTCTGACTCTGTTCCAACAAATTGTAATTCCACCTATTATATAGCTGGATTACCTTTGCATCGTATGCAACCATGTGCTCTCTCATTTAGAATCTGTTCTTTATACCAAATTTACACACATCCTATCCATCTGTCCTTTATCATTTTCATTTCTTTACACGGTTGGTTCCCCAAGAAAAAGCTTTACACGGTTGTTGCACAAATTTGTATCAATGGAGTAGACTGACACTGAAATCCCACAATCTTTTGGCCAGGTCCTGATCGGTCGCATGAGATTTCAGTTCAGCTACATTGCAGTCAACGAAGTATTTGCCAGTGACTCCAGCAACCTGAGGATGCAATGCCAGATAACACACAGTAGCTGCCCCCTGCAAATCAAAGCTAAGCAGTGAGAATACGAGTTTGAATGGGTGCAGAAATCATGGAACCGGTTAGCATGAGTTTTTAAGTTTGTCAAAGAGACTTCATCCAAGCACTGGAACTGGAGTATAAGTTAGTTCATTGGCTCAATAACATTAAATGTAAACAAACCAATCTCTAATTGGAATGTAAGAGCCCTTGTTTTTTGTTGTGGACTTGTGTTTGTGGCTTGTCATGAAAATTGTATTGGCTATTTCTAAGGCACCAAAATCATGATGACTTTACCTTTCTTTTTCACTCCTATGCGATGTTCCTAATAAAAATAACTTAGCTATACAACTCTCTCTTTTACCAAATGTAAAAGACAAAATATCAGTGAAGGCATGCAAAACAGCAGCTTCCTCTGCAGTCCCTTTCTTTATCCCTAGTACAATAACACATGCCAGTATATGTTTTGCATGTTTGCTGGACATGATGCACCCAGTTGAGTGCAAACCTTAATTTAAAAAATGCAAACTGGCAGAGAAATGTACAGTTAAAACCAGTGCCAGGACAAGATAATTAAGAGTTTAGCAGGATAAGATCATTAGGTTACTGATTTAAATTTTGGTATAACCGTCAGCGTTTATCCTTGATAAAATGCAGGACCTACAAGGAAATAGAACACAGTTGCTTTTGTTTTCCAAAAGAAATAGAACGCAATCTCAAACTTACCTGTTCAACATTTTTAAGTACAAATTTACCAAGCGTAGAAAGAATACCTGAAATTAAGATAACAAAAAGGAAAACATAACAATTTAGTTTGTAGGCAACATGCAAGTACAATTTAAATGTTACTCTTGAAACTAGGACTGAGCAGTGTCAACATTTTCATGTTTGTTAAAAAATAAAACGTGGCAATTTGGAGCATGTATAACTTGCACCAGACATCCATTGTAATTTTCCTTGATGAAATCCTTCTCTTGGTGGTAAATTCAACATTGTCAAGCAATTTATTATACATGGAATGATCATGTGCATATAAGCACGCTAGAAAATTTCTTGAGAAAATATTGATGTACTTAAGAAAAGTGTAGATAAGAGAGGTAGATATTTTCAGTCTAATAAGGGTAAAAGGAGCATATCTTCACTACTTTAAGAGTAGTGTATTAACATTAGACATATAAACTAATATATCTATCACACATGCGTGTGCATAGTGCCCGCATACTGTAGCATCGTGCATAGCGAGGTCGAATTAGTAAGGATAGAGTCATAGAGATAAGAATAGTTAATTTCATTATTAAATGAGTTTACTTCCTTACTAGATGGGTTCACTACCTTATATATATATTCTATTTATTAGAGATAAATTTTCTTAGAGGTAGAGATTATTTCTTAAAGGTCCATTCGAGCTATCCCTATAAAAGATTTAGCATGTATCTATTACTAATGAAGCAATGAAGATGAATTAATCTAGTCTCTTACTTAAATTCTATCATCTCAGTTTATAGTTAAATCTCTCATCCCACAAAGCCAACGTCGTCCGACCTTCCCCCTAGCGATGTTTACCCTATAATGATCTAAGGATCATCACAATATCATTATGTAAAAGAACCGCATGCATTATACATGATAAGAATGAGATGAATTTGAGCTCAACCAAACAAAAGGAAAAAAATACCCCAAATAACTACACAGTGCATAAGTTACTGGCTAGATATCTATACTAATATAAAAAGCACCAGTTTAATCAAACCTTTTGTCACCCAGCTCCATTAATACCCTCCTCTCCTGACGGTTAGATCAACAAAATATAATGACTACCATTGCAAGTTGGTCCTACCATCTGAATATCTGCACCGTTGATTTAGCTCATCCAACGTGTAGCATTGCAAGTTGGTCCTGCCCATCCCCTTAATCATGTGCCTTCCCCAATCCCTGCGCCACACCCTAACCTTGCCCAAATCCCGTGCCTCCCACCTCACCGCTCCCAACCTGGCCACAATCCACCACCGCTACCCCCTCCGCTCCCGCGCCGCCCATCAGCTCCTCTGCTCTGCCCCCACGCCACCCACCTCCTCCGACCAACTCCGCCCTACTCCGTGATCCCGTCCACCGGCGCCCCCTGCTCCAGCCCAAGGACGCCCGTGATCCTATCTGCTGGCAACCCCCTCCAACCTGACGCCACCCTTGAACCAGACTGCCGGCGACCCCTTGTTCCAGCCCGACGCTGCCCGTGTCGACCCTCCTTCGCCCTCTGGCATGGAAACCCTTCTCTGTCGATCAGCTATGTGTCGTGCTTGATGGGTTTAATTCATATTTTCAATAACATCACTCATACAAGTTACACAACCCATCTACAACTCACGGGGACACAATACAACAATCCATGCCTCAACTAACACAATATCCATGACACTTGAATTACAAACATCTCGGCTACCAAATGCTTTTTGCGAAAGTATTGCCCAACAATCATCTCCAAATAAAGGACTCAGTTTGTCTGGTGCAATAGTATGCACAGCTCTGTAGCATTTTCACATGAAGTAGTCACTATAATTTTGGTGTAATTTTGTATACCCACATCATTTCCCTCAGTTGACCTAACTGGCTTTCGTCTGCAGTGCACTTCACAGGCCATCCAAGACAATAAGACATCTTTTGTGATGAAGTACTTCTTGCAGATGACTCTTTGTGAAATGAAGCTTATCTTTGTCATTCTCTTTATCTTTTGAGGTTCCTTCCTCTGTTTTAATAGCTTGTGAAATTATATCACTAGCAATATTATTAAGATCAAAGTTCATATTTAAATTGACCCATATACGAAGATCAAAGTTCAATTCTTCACCTTGGTCATTGAAAATTAGCCTGGACTTTTTAATGCTGCTTCTTGTAGAAGGTTTTTAGTTGCTTTTGTGGATGAAAGCACGTATGAGGCATGGACAATGCCCAGGGGTAGCCGCCACTTCGACAGGCAAAGAGTTCCTGGAGGTAACAACTAAGCAGGTAGGATTTCAATTTTACTGCAACAAGCTTTTTCTAATTCCTGTGTCTTCTTGGAGCTGCTCACCATGTGTTTGATGTAATGCGTAAAGAAAACACCTTTGGTATGGGTTATTTCTTTAGTCAGATATCGAGATTTACAATGGCAAAGGAATAAAATAGTAGAAAAGCAAACAACATATCTTTTGTGACAATGATAAAAAGTTCGGAATGACTGAATAAGAATAGAATGCATTACAGCATTATATAACCATGTAAAAGTAGCGCTGCTATATGCAGTTTTTTTAGATGATGTTACATGCAGATTCTTATTGCCACAAGTGATTGTTGCAGATTATGACATTGAAAGTAGCAAGAGCTGCTCCCTCCAGTTTGTCCATTTTAATTTAATATATATGTTTAGGTTTTATCCAAGGGAGAAAACACGAGTTCAGATAGTACCTGAAGATTTTCTACTGCCAGTATGTTCCCTCCTTGCATGCATTTTCTGAGTACATTCCAGATCGACCTAAAGGCCTGTTACTATCGTGTATGGGTGGACAGGGTACAATTCCATGTCATTTCAATTTTTGTATTTGCAGGAAAAGGTCTGATTTATATCAGCATGCATTTATCAAGAATGAAGATGTGAAGATAATCTGTAGGTTAGATAATCGGTAGGATGAAAAACTATGGACAATCTCAGGTTTATACAACACAACTTCATGCATATTCTTGTAAACACATAAAAATAAGCATTGTCAAATCAGTGAACAGCTATTTAATTACCAAGAAGTTGTTTAAGCAGCACTTGATCATGGTTCATGAGCAATGAAGATCTTCTCATCCAATATTGCAGGTGATGGTAATATGTTGATGGGAATCTAGGCATGATAAATAAGCAAAAATGCTGTAAAATCTGTCCTAAGGTAAGACCTCACATCCATCTGCCCCATTCTTTTGTTAAGGTAATAGCTAAACTGGAAAAACTTTGTATAGGATTCGGGCATCCATGGTTGCTAGCTTCTAAAAGCGTTGCTTTCATTATACATCAGCTGGCATAGGAATGTTGTAATGTGCTAAGCTCAGCTCTTGGATATTGATTAAAAAAAGAAATTCTTGGGTAAATGTTCCAATTGGATTTTTAATGGCAGATCAGATATACTTCTGTTATGAATTGAACTAGAAGATTTTTTTCATGGATATACTGTTTGCACAAAATAAAAGCAATATCTTTCGTTGCACTTTGTCGAATTGACAAACAGTTCACAGATTATAGAGTTGCCGAATTAATGTTGCAATGACTCATGATTTAGTATGTGCTCAAGATGATTCATTTCTTGGAAATTCTGGAATAAATGAATTTTGATCTTCAATGTTTTTTGACGTGGATTCCACATGCATGCTTACTAGTGAAAAATAAAGTGAGTAGTGATGGTGAAATTGGGTGAATAAACCATGCAAATTAGATAGGAGAATTCAATTATTATTTTGCTGGTAAATATATGTACTAGTCAGATATATTAATAGTTCCATACCATTTAGGAAACCCCAGTTACGCAAAATGTTGGTAACAACAGCTCCTGGATGAAGGGAGTTGACTATTACTTCTGCATTTTGTTCCTGTCGGCAGAGAACAACTAATATCAAGGAAATATGTGAAGCTGTCAGAAATAGTGGTGCAATATCATCTATGCTCAAAAGTCAAAACATCTCCCTAACGATGAACAACAGGGCTACTGACTTCCATCATATTTTGGTGTTTCCCCACTGATAGGGTTTTCATGATAAATTGGAAAATCCTAATTACAGACTCAGCAAAAGAGCTTTATGGTCTTGGCGACAACCATGTGACTCCATATTACAATTCTTTCTGTTCATATAATATTATGAAATAGTGTATTTCTAAAGAAGAATAATGCGTGAAATTACAATAGTTAGTGTGACCCACCAAAACTATCACATAAAGAAAAAAAGAGAAAAGACAAGTGGGTACCTTTAAGTGGCTAGATAGTTTGTTGGAATGCAATATGTTGGCAAGCTTAGACTGGCCATAAGCAAGAATGCTTATATAACTGTCAACAAAGACAAAAAAAAGAAGGTTACATTTTACTGCATTTTTAACTCAGAAGTTTATTCTTTACCTTCAATGAATTGAATTAGAACTTTAAATTTTAAATTGACAGAAAATCAAAACATCTTGAAAGTGATCAACATGGAAATAAAAAGCAATATACTTTGGGTGAGGAAACAATACCCCGATTCATCATTGATATTGTCAAAACGAATTCCTCCCCGATATGGGTGCTTGTAGCTGTCAGAAGCAACTATCACAACCCTTCCTTCTATGCCACTCTCTTTAGCCGTAACTTTGATCTTCTCAAGTAAAAGATCAGTCAGTAGAAAATGGCCTGTGTGACATGACCAAATTACAGGATTTAGTTGCCTAATAAAACCAGAAATTTTGCATTAGCTAAGAATTATGGGTAATAAGCTAAGTAGTTCAACCAAATCTGATGAAGTACATGTACAGAGCTGTTTGTACTCTTTTAAAATCACACAAATTTTACTTCATGCATTCAAATAAACTGTAAATGTAGAATTTTTCTTGTCTTCCTGAAGAAAACAACGAGGACTCAAAATTTTACTTTGCACCTTCAGACAAAAGGGAATTTAAAGACTGTAAGAGTGGGGCATACCAAGGTGATTCGTTGCAAAATGCAGCTCAATTCCATCTTCTGAAAGCTTGAAAGGCACAAATGCAATCCCTGCATTGTTACTTCAAACACAGCACAATCAAATCATCGTCGCATATGTTCCTCACAAAAATAAATCGTCTCATATTTAACGCAAAAAGATAATAATTAAACACCGTTGGAAAAATAAAGTTTTGTAGCCTAGGTTGCATTTCCACTTATAGCGTCCAGCACATCATTGTCCTGATGGCATGACCTACCTAAGTATCACCATTCAGTGTGCTAAGAGAGTGTTTGAAAGTTCCCAGTGTTCTTCTATGAAAGTATTTTCTGACCATTTTTCACCAAATAGTCTCGTATTGCAAGGTCTTAAGCTCATCAAAGAGCCCAAAAGCTAGCACAATCCTAATATGTTTGGCACTTAAAATCTCCATCTTTCGCACACACATTGTTGTATCAATACTCCCAGAAAAATGTCATCATGTATGGTCCTACCATATCATGCCATTGTCAGGTGCCTTTGCCAATGAAGCCTTGTTTTAACTAGTCGCATCTAAACAGTAGATGTACTTACATAAGAATGTTCAGTGGGAGATTCAGTGCATTAAAATTGTCAACAAATCTTCTCACGGACAACATGGAGCTAAGGTCAAGATCCAGGATCTCAATCTTGGCCGTGGGAACTTCCTTCAGTATCTCATCCCTCACACGCGCACCGGCAGACGAATTCCTCACCCCCATCACGACGTGCACGCCTCGTAGCGCAAGAACTCGGCATGTTTCAGCACCAATCCCACTAGATGCACCTGTAAGAACTATTTTCATCAAGAAAGATATTACCAATATTTCGGACCAGCAGCACAATCTGAGTAACGAAGCATGAACCAAAGCAAGAAGCAACTACAAAGAACTACTACTAATCCTAGGAAGACTCACATCAGGAAGTGAAGCTACCTACATAACACTAAAGTATTGAACCAAAGCAAGAAGCAACTACGGTGCCTAGATTCCTCTGTGGTTAGGGACGTTTCAGACCTGCCATGCTAAAATTCGAGGAACACATGGTACGAAAGCACTAGCAGAGGGGCAAATCAAGAATAAGAGAAGCACTAGTAGCACATGGAAGCAGCGAATGCTAGGAATTTATAAATCAAGAAGCAGGTAGGAGACGCGAGCATAAGTAATTTTGGTTGGGGGAACAGGGGGGCAATGACCGGTGACGACGGCGACGAGGCCAGAGCCGTCGATGCCGGCGGTGACCTGTTCCGCCGTGGACAACGGCGAGAACCCGGAGGGGCTCCTCCGTCCCAGTAGGCTCCACATGGTCGCTCCCCGGGGAGGTGCTTGCAAGTGCGCCGGCTTGGGACGCTCTGGAACGAGGAAACGCACGACTGGCACGAGTCAGGACTAACGATGCAACGGGTACATATCCGCTAGATATAGCCACTCCATATCTGCACCTGATAAATATAACTCTACCTGTTACGATACCCGTACCCACATATGGGTATAAAAACTTACCCATACCAGCACCCACGTGGGTATTTGTACCCGACGGGTAATCTATACCCGATAGCATAAAATGATAGGCACGAATTTCTTTTTGCACGGATTTCACACAACTGATAGGCACAAAATGAATAAGGCACAAAGTGAACAACTAACAAGCATATCTGTTTGCTGGAAGGTGGCAACCTACCGATATCAGATGATCAAAAGCACAGATCAACAAATATGACTAAATAAAAGCAAGATATAGACCACCAAGTCTCCAAGACAGAGTACATCACAGACAAAGAAGTTTTTGACTCAAATATAGCAGCAGGCATAAACAGAGTACACTACACACCAAGTCTACACCAGGAGTCTAGGACCACCACAGACATAGACTAACACCACACTACCAAGTTTATGAGTTCATCACATATTATATTACATATTCTTGACTCAACCATAGCAGTAGTTGTAATACCAGCCAGAGGCTTAGAGTACACAATAGCATAGCAGCATTACAATCAAAAGGAGATACATATTGCACTTGCATTTTTGACTTGGAGTAGCTGCAGGCTGATGAAGTTTAGACTTGGATTTGGAGGGCGGATTGATTCAAAGGGCAAGCTCCTACGTGAATAGATTTGTATGAGTAACCATCCATGAGAAAGAGCACAGATTAAAGACATGAACAAGTCAAAAATTGAGTGATTGACAATGTTTTTTATTTACAAATATACAACACAAATCTAAAACATGATTGACACATGCTAAACACGAATCCAGACATAAAGGCACAAATCAACATGCACAAGTTATGAACAATAACCTGCAGCCCCTCTTGTATATCTTGGAGGCAGGACCAAAAGGTAGCAGCAGCTTGCTTGTTCTTCTCATCAATTACAAACATAAGTAAAGAGTTAGTTTTCAGACATAGAAAGGAACTATGAAATGGACAACAAGTCAACATGTATACCTTTGTATTTGTTCCGAAGCCAATCTTGAGAGCACATTAGGGCCTCCAACATCTTGGAAGTGAGCCTGCTACGATGCTCACGAAGAACCCTTCCACCGGTGCTAAAAGCATATTCTGAAGCAACAGTTGTAAAAAGGATAGCAAAGATGTCCCTTACAATCCTTCTCAAAGTAGGAAATCGAGTTCCAGCCACTTTCCACCAATCTAAAACTTTAAAGTTTGGTGTATGCATGTCCAACATCTCTTCATCCAAGTAGTGGTCAAGCTTAGATTTGAAACCCATGCTTGCTGGCCTTCTACTTGCCACACGTGCACTCATGGAAGATAAACTAGAAACTATGAAATATGTAATTACCCATGATAATATTTCTAAGAGCCCAAGATTCATCAATGAAGTGGGCCACCCTTGATTGAATTGCAGCCATATATTCAATGGCTTTCTTCTTCTCCAACTCATATTGCATCATAATATCATATCTGAAACAAAAAAAGATTAGAAAATTCATTTATCATTTGGAGATGCACAACAACAATCAGTAGTACAAGTCATATGCTCATAGCTCTTATACCTTATTGTGTTCCTTGTCCTAATCTTGAATAGTGGCTGAAGTACACCAACAAATCTTCGAAAGCCAACATGATTGACCATGCTTAAGGGGTACTCATGTAGTACTATCATTGCACTAAGTTTTTGCCTAGCTATATCTTGATCAAAGGTGTAGTTCTCCACTGAAACTGTCCCTGCATCTGTTCTACCAAACCTCGAAAAAGATTGTGTCATTGTCTTTCCATTCAGCTTGATCTTCTTTTGCACGCAAGACTTCAAATGGAGACGAAGGTGGTTGGTCCCATTCCTTGACACTCCAGAAAGCTTCTTGGAACAATAGTTGCATTTTGCCCGGACCGTGCCCCCAATCTCCACTTTTGTGAACTCTTTCCAAACAGCTGATGTGAGCTTCCTCTTGGAACAAGCCACAACTACACCTTCATCATCATCATCTATCTCAATCCCATCATCATCATCTATTCCAATTGGCTCTAGCTCTAAGTTATTGATAGATTCATGTTGAGGTGATCTAGAGATTGGACTTGACTCTAATTGTACATGTGAACCTTGAGATATTGGACTTTGTGGCTGACTGCTATCAGCACATTGATCAATTAGACAGATCATAAAGTTTGTCTTTGAAGAAACATATATCTCTGAACAAACATAAATCTCCTTAACAGCTAGTTAACATTGCCATCTCACGCATGTACTATTTTTCTACACATGTTCAGATACATCTCCAAAGACAATCAACAAATTCTTACTGTTGTGGCCTATGTCGACAATCAACAAAGACAATCGACAAGTAAACAGGGAGCGACGAAGGTTCTGGTAACACAAGGGAGCTAATGAGAATAGGGCGGCTAACACAAATCAACATGGTACATCATCTACTTTTCTTACCCGAGGGAGCGACGAAGGTTCTGGTTGCAGCCTTGGAGAGTAGCAGCAGCTGTAGTCGTCGGAGACAAGGGAGGCCGGCGGGCTATTTAAGAAGTCGTTGGCTTGACGAGGCGTCGAGTCACAGCGGCTGTGGCTTGCTTCTTCTCGGCCACACCAACACAGATACCCTTCTTCAGATCAGAAGCGCAGACTACGGCGGTACTAGCCTGGACGGTCTCAAGTAGTGCAAGCAACGGAGGAGCAGCCGGGGTAGCAGGTGGGTCGTTCTTGCTCGTGTCCTTCGGATCCGGCGGGTGCAGGTCGTCGTCCCTTCGGGACAGCGTCGGGCCAGCAAAAGGCAAAAGGACAGCAAGGTTAAGGTCTTAAGGATGAGGAAGAGCATCATTGGCTGTCCTCGTGCATGGTGCCGGAGCTCGCCGCCATGGATGGAATGGAGGCAACGAGCGGCGAGAAGTCGCGAATCGCGACTGGGTGGTGGCGTGGAGAAAAGCGATGTGCGCAGATCTAGGTGGCGGTGACGGCTAGCAAGGTGAGGGGGAGTCAAGAGGGGGAGACCAGGAGAGGAATGGGAAGAGCGGTATGCGCATATCTAGGTGTTCGACGGCGGCTAGCAGGGGGAGGGGGAGGCCGGAGGCAGGAGGGGAGACAGGGAGAGGAATGGGAAGAGCGGTGTGCGTAGATCTAGGTGTGCGGTGGCGGCTAGCAGGGGGAGGGGGAGGCCGGACCGCCGGAGGCAGGAGGGGAGACCGGGAGAGGAATGGAAAGAGGCGAAGAGCAGTGTGCTGTGTGCGCAGATATAGGGTGTGCCGTGTGCGGCGGCGGCTAGCAGGGGGAGGGGGACTGGGGGAGGCAGGAGGGGAGATTAGGAGTGGAATGGGAATATGGGATTAGGGCTAGGGTTTCCATCGGCTTCGTTTCGAATATATATACGGGCCACAGGTATATGGGCCATGAGTGGGCTGAATTAATAAGGGTATGTATTATGTATATAGGCTGTCGGGTATATTTTACCCACGGGTATGTGGGAACGGGTAGTATACAGCTGTACCCACACCCGCTTTACCCGATGGGTAAAGGTTTTTACCCATTAGTATACCCGTGAGTGAAGATATTTTTCCATGCTCACCTCCTTATCGGGTAAAACCCAACGGGTACCCATTGCCAATTCTGGTCAGGACGCAGTGGGTTTCCTGTTCGATTTTCTTTTTTTTTTTTGAGACACTGCACTGTTTGGTCCGTTCTAAATGGTTTCAAAATTTGATTTTTTTTCTTTCAATTTATTTAAATTAAAAATCACTTCAAATACATCAGTTTTTAATTTTGGTTTATTTTAGCTTTTTTAAAAAATTTTATCTTTTGATGCTTATTCTTATTCATTTGCATCATCCGTGACGATATAAAGGTTTTTTAGCATGTGGAAAGAAGGTGCACCGGAATCCAGAAGCACCATTTCCACATGACACCAGCCTCCTTCTTTCCACATAATTTTGTCTGTCGTCTTCGTCCAGAGTTTGAACCTGTCAGGGCTCAACTACTGAGCCGCTCGCCATGACCGACCATCACCGAAGCTCTTTCGACACTTCGGACTGAGGAGCTTCGCCTTGATTTAGCAGTACAATCCGTTCCGACTATCCTTACTGCTCCTTCTTCGACTACGTCGTTGCTTTCTGCTACAGTTTCTCCTCCGGTGCCAATTTCTGCTCTTGTTTTTGCACTAACTGGAGTTCAGTGCAACTACTACAAAAACTTCGGGCATGACTACCAAAGTTGTGCGATGCAAAAAAAGTGGAATAAGGTGTGAGGGGGTGGACGAAAAAAAGGGGGCGGGGAGGCCCTTCCTTCATAGGAGGATAGACCAGCTCATCAGGTTCTACTCAGCGAGGTCACTCTGTCTAGCAGCTTGCCAGGCTCTACTTCAGCAGCTCTCTCATAACTCCGCGGGTTCCACCAGTCTAGCTCAGATGTCTTCTCCAAGTACCTATTGGTTTCTGGATTTCAGTGTTTCTTTCTACATGACACCAGCCTCAATGGTGTCACGCCAGTCTAGCTCAGAAGTAGTCACATGTGAAAATGATGCTTCTTTCCACATGACACCAGCCTCCTTCTTGACAGCCTCGTATGCAGGAGGTGCAGAAGTAGTCTTCCTGGGAGGAGGCTGAACCGGTGGTGGCAGAAAAAGTCGTGCATCGGTGACATGTCCCTAGAGGTGGAGACCATCGAGTGTGATCTCCATGAGAGAAGACCACAACCTGTAGTTCGTCCCATGGAGCTTTGTTCCCAAGAATAAGATCGCAGTTGATGGAACGGAAGCCATTGGTAGGTGGCGCTGGACGGCGCGGCGGTTAGATCGATGTTTCTTCTTTCTTTCTTTTTTTTGCCTATTTAGATCTCAGATTGGATCTTCCCACACGGGCGGCTGAGTCCTTGCCTGTTGCCAAGGCTTGGCGGGCGGTGGCCGGTGGGAAGCGCTGGCGGTCGGCAGAAGCAGGAGGCGGCACCAAGCAGAGCAAGCGGTGGGAGGTGGCTGCTCTGACAACATGCTCGGTGGGCAGGTACTACGACGCCGGCGACCACGTCATGTTCGGCCTACGTGGCTTGGCGCGACCACTTTGGCCTCACCGACAGCCTCGAGCAAGGAGTGGATTTGGCGGGCGGCCGGCCGTGAGGGAAGCGGTGCGAGGAGGCGGCCGCGGCCTGCATGATTTGGCGGGCGGCTGGCGGTGCGGGAGGCGGCGCGAGAAGGCGGCCGCGGCCTGCACATAGAACCGCTTGGATGATGTCCCGATCACAATCTTCGTGTAGTACAGCCCGGAGTCGGTGGGGAGACCGAGGCTGCTGAGGAGGAGGTTGGCGGTTGGCCGCCCTGACGTCGGATGATGGGTGGAGTGACCGGTGGACGGCAAGGACGGACGATGGCCAGTAGCGACTTTTGATAGACGACAGCGGCCTGGGTAGCGGCGGCGGCCTTAACAGCAGTGGTGGCTTGAGCGACAGCGGCGACCAAGGCTTCGTCGAAGGCAGCGAAAGAACAAGGTCAGAGTCCTTGCTTTGATACCATGTTATGAATATTATATGTGTATTCATAAGACCCAAGGGCCATATATATGGGAGAGTATAGAGGATATACAGAGAATATACCATATACAAGTAAGAAAATTGTAGGATCGGAAATGGCAACAGAGGGGGGGTGAATGGTGCCTTTAAAAAATCGCCCCCAAAGTATTCACAAAACTCTCATCTCTCCACTAGCTATGAAAGCTATGAGATCATGACTCAAACTTACTGAAAATCACAAATAGATCGACAAATGAGGTGAAGCAATCTTAGCCCAAAAAAAAAAACTACTAACCAAGAAGATTCATGTTCACTGAAAAGGAAATCAATCTTTGCCAAACACTGAGAGGCACAGGACAAGAACTTCTGAAAACTTCACGCTAGAGACCAGCTGAACTGCACCGAAACTGCAGCCAAGAACCTCACTGAAGAGAGCTGAAATCTGCACAACTGCATGCTGAAAACTGTAGCAATTAAGTGCTGAAATCTGCAGTGATTATGTGCTGAAATCTGCAGTGAGAATGTGCTGAAAACTGCAGTGATTAAGTGCTGAAAACAGCAGAAATGAGTGCTGAAAACTGCAGTGATTAAGTGCTGAAAACAGCAGAAATGAGTGCTGAAAACTGCACCCAAAATGCTGCTGAAAACAGACTGAAACTTCTGATTTTTACTGCTGAAAACTGCACAATAGTTAATAGCAAAGCTGCACCCAAATTGCTGATTTTCTGCTGCTGTTTTCAGGGCAAGGTAAACTGAAATTTGTATCAAATAGCTGTCCCAAACTGTGCAGATTGGCAGAGATATAAGAACTGCAAAAGAAACAGCAAATCACCAAAGTTTGGACTGAAATATGCTGAAAATGACAATGAAAACTGAATCAAGAAGGTGGACAATAAAGCCTAAAACTTCAAAGAAGAAGTCGCAGCACTAGCTGAAATTAGATGCGGTTTGATCGCTTGAATAACACACGGCAATGCAACACACAAGAAAAGCTCGAATCGCACTCACGGCAGAAGATTAGCAATTTGGTTACACACACCAGAAAATGGGCGCAGGAAAATGCAGAGAGTTGCTTCTGGCGAACAAAGAAATGGTCGATCGCAGACCACACGTGAATCGATCGCACACCAAAGGAAATCGAGTAAACAACGCTCGGTTAGTACTGCAATACCAAAACAAGAGAATCGAGCACAAGATCAAGTGAAGCTTCTAGCCGAGTGCGCTTTGCATACCAAAGAAAGCAGAATCGAAAGAACTAGCCGACGCTGAAACTACCAATGAAATTACAGCAATTAACACAAGAACCGAGAGATTGACAAGAAATTGCTGGAGGATTTTGAGCCAAAAGAGCTGAACTATAATCTAAATAATCTCATGTCCTCGGGAACAACAGATTTCAGCAATAGATCAAGGATTTAAAGATATGGTGAAAATCAAAATGAGCAGAGAAGAGAGTGATTTCCAAATTACTCATAACTTCCAAATCCTTTGCCCAAGAACTTGTGCAAATCAACTAGTGATGTTCTCACAACAAGAATGGATTAATTTTAGGCATCTTTTACAAGCAAACCAAGAGAATCCATTATCCCTAACATAAACCCTAAAAAGGGGAAACAGAGCAAATCACAAAGGCTCAGAACCAGACTTCCTCAATTGAATTCATTGCAAATAGATGACTGATTACATTGAGGAGTCCCGATACACATGGACATTGAAACCCGAGGAAAGATTACATAATGTTTTGCTCACAGCTCTCTCAACTCCTTTTCTCACTACATGCTACTCCAATTGAGATGGACACACACGCACTCAAGAACTCACCGAGCAAAGACCTTGCTTCTTTCTCGACTTCCCTCTCCTACACACCCAAGGAGGGGAACATACCAACACACTAGAGCAGCCCACCGAGAGCTCTCAATCTCCTAACACACCTACATGCATTTCTTGCTTCCCACCACTTGCTTGCAGGAGACACACTCTAGCACTAACCAACAAAGGAGCTCAAGCACTCACACTCCAGCCCCACACACCACGTACAGACCAAGGGCATAAGCTCATCCAGTCCTGTTCTCCTCACATGCCTGAATAGAGAAGCTCACCTCCTCAATTAGCAAATCAAGAAATGGCATACACCTCCCACTCCATTGCCCCATACACACAAAAGGCAAGGGTCAAAGTCAACAACCAGAATTTTTGGAGGGAAACCACCCACTCCTCTCATTTGCTTGAGTCAAATTACCAAAATGCCCTCAAGCACTTTCCTGGAAGCTTCTGTATCTGATACCTTGACCGTCTGAACCTCGACTCCTCCCTAAGTCTAGTTCCGGTCCACTCGTATCGCCCGTCGTGTTCGTCACGGGTAGCTCCGATTCCTCGTGTCCCGACTCGCAACCACCTCAGCAGTCTCGATCATCTTCGGCATCTTTGACCGTCTGGACCTCGACACCTCCTGTGCCTAGTCCCGGTCCACCTCGCCTCACCATGACCTAGCTCCGAGGTTCTGCAGTCACACAGACAAGCAAACCATCACATAGCACCGCACGAAACAATATATTCCACATTAGCACAGATAAAAGTACTCAACCCTAGAATACCCAAAACAAACTCTAACTCACTAAACAAACTGTCAATATCTCATCACAAACATGGGGATACTCCACATGGTCTCTCAATCTCCCCCTTGATGAGTATATTGACAAACACAGAAAAAGTATAAGTTGAGTTTGTTTGCAAGTCATACATGGTCCGAGAGAAGAAATTGATGCTAATGACCATGTAGATACAAGGAGCAAAAGAAAGAACAAGTTTTCCTCAAACGCTCCCAAAACTCCCAAAGCTAATGACCATGTAGATACAAGGAGCAAAAGAAAGAGCAAGTTTTCCTCAAACGCTCCCAAAACTCCCAAAAGGACTTTTTCTCCAATATTCTCCCCCTTTTGGCAATAGAATCATCAAGATACAAAAGAGAGAATATAGCATGATGTGGTTGAATGTTATGCAATGCTAAGCAATTAGAGCCATGAAGATTATCCAAAATGACTATTTAAGTATTACACCAAGCCATAATAGATATGAATGCTATCAAGATCATGACAAAATATGCATAATCAAGCCAAGCCAAGTAAGTAGCAATATGAAGATTAGATGAATTTCTTAGCATGTCAAGCCACTCAAGAGTATAGTCTAACTAGAGGTATCCAAAGATGATGCAAGCCATGTCAATAATCTAAGTGGAACCAAGAAGCTAGAATTGAGTCAATTTAGAGTGCTACAAGTTCAAGAATGAATCATTTGCACAAGTACTTAGTTCTCTTGGCAATTAAGCAAATTTAGCACAAATCACATGTTTTCATTTGAAACTCATAATTTTGGTGATGTGCTAGATCTCAAGCCTTATGCGACCATTCCAAGCGAGAAGCTTAAGGAGATGATTTTGGTCATCCAAAACTCCCCCCGAGTTCATGCCTAGTGCAATGGCAAGCAGTCTCACGAGAAAGAATTGGTGAGATCAGTTCTTTCGCACATAAAAGAGATCTTTTGCTTTCTTAAATAATTGTACTTACTCATGCTTCATCAAGAAACTAGCATAGCTCAAACTAAAGCTCAATTAAAGATTCAAGACTCAACTTAGCCTATTTGACATGGCATGAATCATAAGAGGATAACTAAAGACAGACTAGTCTCAAAAGCTAACATGACATGTCTTAGTTCAAGTTATGCAATTTTAATTAACTCAACAATGGCAAAGGCTTGACGACACATATGAAGCAATGATAAGTCTAGCGATTAAGCATAATCATGGCAAGATGTAATGCATTGTAATCATGTCAACTATGGATAATAGTCAAGGCTCCATGTAGTTATATTACAATGAAATGCGAAAATCCAGCTCCCCTCAACATGTGAAGCACCTTTTTAGTTCAAGTTGAGTTATGACAATATTAAGCTCTAGAAGCTCCCAAATGAACTCCCTTGAACCAAAGCTATAAAACGAGAAGTCGGCAAAGAAATCGTAAAAGCGCATCCTTAAATCATAGACAAGATGTAGAGGATACTATGACTCGATCGACTCTCATCTACCCCATATGACACTAGGATTATCACTGCCCAACCAACACACTAAGGAGCAAACACGTTCCTGTCTACCCAAGGGTGGCCTAACCCTTGCTAGAACCTATAAGAAGTGAGTAAGCTCAACCTAGTGAGAAGAAAAACAGCTAACAAGCAAAGATCCTAGAATCACAAGATGAGAGGAAGAAGTCGACCATCTAGATACGAGACACACTCTAATCTATGCTAGAAAGACTAACCCGAATGCACCCAAATGCAATGCAATAGAAAAGAGTAAGGGTATAATATACAAGATAAAGCAAGAAAGCACAAAGCTCCCCTCACTACAGTCCATAAGGACAAACCACCCCAAGCTCTCCCTCAAGGTGAAAACCTAGAGCTATCCAAAGGCTTGGTAAAGATATCACCAATCGCGGTCACTCTCCTGGCGAAGCACTATATCACCCTTCTCCACATGGTCTCTAAGGAAGTGATATCGGATATCAATATGCTTGGTCCGAGAGTGCTGCATGGGTTCTTAGCAATGTTAATAGCGTAGTGTTATCACAAAAGAGTGGAACACTTTCTATAACTAACCCAAAGTCCCGCAGGTTGAAGCCATCAAAGTATCTCGTCAGCAAAGAATCGGCGGCAAGAACATATTCACCTCTCGCGGTGGATCGCGCAACACCGATCGCTTCCTAGAAGACCAAGAAACGAGAGAAGTACCAATGAATTGGCAGGTGCCAGAAGTGCTCTTCCTATCTATCCTACAGCCAGCAAAGTCTGCGTCCGAATAGGCTCTGAGGAAAAGACAGGATGAGGAAGAGTACCATATACCATAGTCAATGGTAGCTCGAAGGTACCGAAGAATGCGCTTCACCGCCTGGCGGTGAGATACGCGAGGAGAAGCCTGAAATCGAGCACACAGACACACGGAGAAGTGTATGTCCGGTCTCGAGGCAGTGAGGTACAAGAGGGAGCCAATCATGCTGCGATACTCCTTACGATCAATCGCTCGCCGTCCTCATCCGGTCGAGTGAAGCTGAAGAAGCCATCGGAGTGGCCACTGGCTTGCCATCACTCATATCAAAGCGTTTCAGGAGGTCACGAGTGTACTTGCCCTGATGCAAGAAAGTACCCTCCCGAGTCTGCTTGATCTGAAAGCCAAGGAAGAAACTCAACTCGCCCATCATACTCATCTCAAACTCTGAGCTCATGACATCGGAGAACTGAGAAACAAGAGTATGAGAAGAGCCACCAAAGATGATATCATCCACATAAATCTGGACGAGTAGAAGATCATTGCCATGCCTGCGAATGAACAAGGTCTTGTCCACCTTACCCATCTCAAATCCATGACTCAACAGATAAGACTTAAGCCTCTCATACCAAGCTCTAGGGGCCTGCTTAAGTCCATACAAGGCTTTGGAAAGCTTGTAGACATGGTTTGGATATTTGGGGTTCTCAAACTGAGGTCAGTCTAACATAGACTTCTTCCTCAATAAACCCATTGAGAAAGGCACTCTTGACATCCATCTGTAAAGCTTGAAACCTTTAGAAGCCGCGAAAGCAAGCAGGATTCTAATGGCCTCAAGTCTAGCAACAGGGGCAAAGGTCTCCTCAAAATCTAGACCCTCAACCTGGGAGAACCCCTGAGCTACCAGTCTAGCCTTGTTTCGAATGACTACCCCATCCTCACTCTGCTTGTTTTTGAACACCCACTTAGTCCCAATAACATTGTGACCTCGAGGGGGCTCAACAAGCGACCAGACCTTGTTTCTCTCAAAGTTCTCCAACTCCTCATGCATAGCATTGACCCAAGACTCGTCAGAAAGAGCATGATCAACATCCTTGGGCTCGAAAGAGGCAACGAAAGCAGAATGGAGACAGAAAAGAGAAGTGCCAGCTTTTGAGCGTGTGACACGCTCAAAAAGATCTCCAATTATCTGCTCTGAAGGATGATGTTCTCGGACTCTACGAGGAGGTCCTTGATGAGAAGAAGGAGAAGTGGCTTCTACCTCATGAGCTGACGAGATAGGAACAGAGCCACTAGCTCCAGAAGAAGCGGAAGGCATGGGCTGATCTCCTTGAGGTGCGGTGGAAGAGGCAGGCACCTCAGGGGGAGGAGGAACTGGATCAGGTAGACAACCCTCATCTCCATCCTCCTGATCATTCACAAATATGGTCTCGGATCGCTCTACGAACTCGAGATATCGGGCCTAGTCCCCGGACTAGCCTCATCGAAGGTCACCTCACAGGTTTCTACCAATTTACTAGACTCGCAGTTCCAGACCCTATAGGCCCGCGAAGAAGTCGAGTAACCTAGAAAGATCCCATCACAAGATCGTGACTCGAACTTATCTAGGTTTCGGACTTGAATAAAACACTTGCAACCAAACACGCGAAAATGAGATATACTGGGCTTTCGCCCATATCTCAACTCATAAGAGGTGCGATGCAAGTGTGCCCTGAGAAAAACTCGATTTGAAACATGGCACGCGGTGGCTATCGCCTCAGCCCAAAACTTCCTCGGTGTAGAGTACTCATCAAGCATCGTCCTGGCCATCTCGACCAAGGTACGGTTCTTCCTCTCCACAACGCCATTTTGCTGAGGGACGTATGGAGATGAGAACTGGTGCTCTACACCTGTCTCATCACAGAAACTCTTAAAGTAGGAATTCTTGAACTCCGTGCCATTGTCACTGCGGATCGCTCGTAAGGCACCCGGAAGCTCAACAGAAATCCTACGAAAGAGACCTCGAAAATGTGTAAATGTCTCATCCTTCGAGGCTAATAAAAACACCCAAGAGTACCTCGAGAAGTCATCGACCACGACAAGCACATACCACTTCCCTCCTGCTGACTGCACTCGAGCTGGTCCAACTGTATCCATGTGGAGCAGCTGTCCTGGTGCATCGGTCATAGTCACTGTGACCGGAGGATGAGAAGCGGCAACCATCTTGCCGTGCCGGCAAGGAGCGCAAACAAGATCTTTGACCATCTTGAGTTTCGGCAGACCACGAATGAGATCGTGGCCGCTAACTCGAATCAAATGGTCAAATCCAATATGACCAAGTCTCCTATGCCAGAAGGTAAGGTCACGGGACTCAGAAGCAACTAAACACCTGAGAGGATCACCAGAAGACTCAGCAAAATCAGCACGAAAGATCCTCCCATAACGAGATATCCCGCAAACCAAACTCCCCGAAGAATCAAGAATTTTGCAATTGTTCTTCTTGAAGCTTACCTCGAAACCGTCATCGGTAAGCTGAGAAACTGAAAGCAAATTGTACTGCAGCTTACTCACTAATGCAACATCTCTTAAAATGAATGAATCATTAACATGCACTGTACCTTTTGCGATGACGCGCTCAGACGAAGCGTCTCCAAAGGTGATCGTCTCATCACCTGGAGCACGGGCTAGGGAAGAGAACCAACGAGAGTCTCCGGTCATATGGCGAGAACAACCGGAGTCCACAAGCCAAACCTCTCTCTTCCCAGCCCGGCGAACCTGAGTCAAACAGAGTGTAAAGGCTCAGTACTGGGATAAATCAAAAGAGATTTTGGCACCCAATACCGAGTCACACGCCGAGCAGAGAAAGTAGCCACACACGATCGACCTCTAGCTACCCTACGCTCTCGCCGCTCAAGAGCCGTAAGTTCTACTAGCAGACCTAAAGCTGTTATTGGGTCCGACTGCTACGAGGGAGCGAGTCAGAGCACCAACAACATGCTGATCACGCCGCGGATAGCCATCTCGATGGGGGAAACGAGAACTACCCTCAGAACGGCGAAAGTCATAACCAGGAGCAACATGAGGACGAAAAACAGAAAACTCAGAAAAACCAAGTCCTCGATGCTGCCCAAACCCATCAACGGCGGTAATCCTAGACCTCGTCTGGTCCTAGGTGCACTCGTGGTCCGGGCTGACCACGAATACGCCTAAGTGCTCTTGCACGGTCTCTACGCGCAATCTTGGCGCTGAAGCATCGATCGATCGTGGTGTCCATCCTTCCGGCGGAAGGTGCGGTGATACTTCACCTTCCGAGAGGTAGAAGTGACAGTGGAACCACCTTGCCGCCGAGATCCCCGACATAGCCCGCGACTTAAATTGGACTTTCTCGGTCCCGGCTCGCCTCGATCACACAGTGCTATGGGTCCGAGCACGGCGGTGGATGCTTCCTCATGTCCTCATAGAAATCATATCCTAGACCACGATTAAATCTGCAGATCTTAGATTGGTCTAGAATAAGATTGAGCTTCTTCTTGCCTCCAACAAACCTCTCAAGAGTGTTCATAAGATACCGACACTCCAAAGAGAGAGATGCAAGAAGAACAGAGGGAAGAAGAGACAAGCAGAAGGTAAGGGAGTAGAAGAAGAACCAATAGCAGAGGAACGAATGGCATGTGCACGCACAGGCTCGAAGGGACAGTCCTCATCGCTAGCAATTTGGTTCACGTCGCTAGTCGTCTCTACCTTACCCTTGGGCTTCTCCTCAACCCCAAACACACATCACAAGCGGATGGTTGCTTCTCTAGAAGGTCCTTAGTTAGCTTCACACATTTTTCATCCAAAGCAACAAGTTCAAGTTTTAGTTTTTCACAACTATTGCAAGGTGAGCTAACTGGGGTCTTAGTTGCATACTTAGCCAACTTGTTGTTATGGTCAATCATTTCTTGAAACTGTTTTGAGACAGATTCAAGTTCAGCAGTTAATTTAGGACAGTTCAAACAAGAAGCAATTGGCTCAAGTAGTGAAGCTTGTAGTTCAAAGAATTTTATGATCTACCCGCTTTAGGTTCATCTTTAAATTATTGCAGGTTTCACATGACTCGGGCAAATCCAGAAGCATGGCATAAGGTCCTCTAGTAGCAATGTCCTTAACATCACATGAGGTGGGAGAAGTAGTCTCATCAGTAGTAAGTAGGGTAACAGCCATCCTACTCAGTTCTAATTCGGCAAGCAGACTAGCATTCTCCATCTTAACAATATCAAGCTCAGAGGACAAACTATCATGCGAGGTCCTTAATTTCTCCATATCACCCAACAGAGCACAAAGATGTATCACACTCATCACAGGAGGGACCAGATGTAAGAGCAATAATCTCTAGTGACAATCTATCTACTTCCTTCTCTAACTCAGTACACCTAGCCCTAGCTCTAGCATGAAAGCCACCTAGCTTAAGAAAAGCATGATTGAGCTGGTCGTAGGTGGGGTATACCTCGTCGAGTCGGAGTACACTCATTGTCGCTCGATTCGCCCTCGAGGCCATGAAGCACATGCCGGAGAAGTCGTCACCGCCATCCTTGAGCTCTTGGTCACCCGTCCGTCGTCGTCGCTCCATCCTTCCACCTCGCGAGGTCGAGGTCATCGAAGGCGGTGAGGACGCGGTGGAAGAGCTTCTTGGCTTTGCCAAAGTTGCGGAACTTCTTCTTGCCTTGTGCAGGAGCCGAGGCTTCTTGTTGCGGTTCTTGTCGGTGTAGTCGTTCTTGCCCGAACCGCCGTGAGTCGTTCTTGCCCTTCTCGGCTTGGGGCGGTTGCCGAATGTGGTTGGGGCCACCACACTCGAAGCAAATCACAGGTCCTCCTCTCTCTCGTCCCTCCTCCTCTTGTAAGCATGGGAAAACTTCCGAGCTAGGAGGGCCACCGCTCATCCTCAAGCTGCTCTAATCGATCATCGATTCGTCACGAGAGAGCGACAAGGAGAAACCACACAACAGATCGCAGAAGAACCGAAGCCAAACCGGGATCGGTGACTAGGGCCATCGATCGTGACTTCGACTTTCGAGACAATGTCAATCTCGTGAGTCTTGAGGCGAGTACAGCGCATCAAGAGTCAAAGTCGAGAGGTCCGTGGTGTCCTTGATGGTAGTCACCTTCATTTCCCAAACACGAAGATCAAGTGCGGCAAGCATCCGTCGGCGTTATCCGAGTCGGGTATGTGAGACCGACCGCTCGGAGGTTGCTCGAAATCTTGTGAAAACGCCGCAAAGCACTCATCCAAGGACTCTCCAATGAGCATTTCAAACTTGTTGTAATCTCGCTTGAATCTCTCGTTGCATCGTCTTTATTTGGGTGGTGCCCTCATGGTAAGCATCGAGGTCTCCCAAATATCGAAGGCGGATGACGAGATGAGATATGCGATCAAACTCACTACGACTCGGCCCGGATGATGATGTTTCTTGCCTTTGCATTCGCCTCAACATCAGCCATATTCCGGCATTGATGTTCTCATCGGCGGGAACAACAAACCGGACCTTGACCTTGCGCGGATGGCGTACCCACAGGCCCGGATGTATGTCTCCATTCGGCACTTCGGAAGGGTAATCGATGCCATCGAAAATGGGCGGCTTGGTGGAATACTTGTCCGTTGCCATGGCTCACAGACCGGTTAAAGATCTATCGAGAAGAGCTAACCGGCTCTGATACCAATTGTAGAATCGGAAATGGCAACAGAGGGGGGGTGAATGGTGCCTTTAAAAAATCGCCCCAAAGTATTCACAAAACTCTCATCTCTCCACTAGCTATGAAAGCTATGAGATCATGACTCAAACTTACTTGAAAATCACAAATAGATCGACAAATGAGGTGAAGCAATCTTAGCCCAAAAAAACTACTAACCAAGAAGATTCATGTTCACTTGAAAGGAAATCAATCTTTGCCAAACACCGAGAGGCACAGGACAAGAACTTCTGAAAACTTCACGCTAGAGACCAGCTGAACTGCACCAAATCTGCAGCCAAGAACCTCATCAAGAGAGCTGAAATCTGCACAACTGCATGCTGAAAACTGTAGCAATTAAGTGCTGAAATCTGCAGTGATTATGTGCTGAAATCTGCAGTGAGAATGTGCTGAAAACTGCAGTGATTAAGTGCTGAAAACAGCAGAAATGAGTGCTGAAAACTGCAGTGATTAAGTGCTGAAAACAGCACAAATGAGTGCTGAAAACTGCACCCAAAATGCTGCTGAAAACAGACTGAAACTTCTGATTTTTACTGCTGAAAACTGCACAATAGTTAACAGCAAAGCTGCACCCAAATTGCTGATTTTCTGCTGCTGTTTTCAGGGCAAGGTAAACTGAAATTTGTATCAAATAGCTGTCCCAAACTGTGCAGATTGGCAGAGATATAAGAACTGCAAAAGAAACAGCAAATCACTGAAAGTTTGGACTGGAAATATGCTGAAAATGACAGCTGAAAACTGAACTGAAGAAGGTGGACAATAAAGCCTAAAACTTCAGCAAGAAGCTGGCAGCACTAGCTGAAATTAGATGCGGTTTGACTGCTTGAATAACACACGGCAATGCAACACACAAGAAAAGCCTGAACTGCAGCTCACAGCAGAGAAGATTAGCAATTTGGTTACACACAGCCGAGAAAATGGGCAGCAGGGAAAATGCAGAGAGTTGCTGCTGGCCGAACAGCAAATGGCTGACTGCAGACCACACGTAACTGACTGCACACCAGCAGGAAATCGAGTAAACAGCTGCTCGGTTAGTACTGCAATACCGAAAACAAGAGAACTGAGCACAGCACTGAAGTGAAGCTTCTAGCCGAGTGCGGTTGCATACCAAAGAAGCGCGAATCGAAAGAACTAGCTGACGCCTGAAACTACCAACAGAAATTACAGCAATTAACACAAGAACTGAGAGATTGACAAGAAATTGCTGGAGGATTTTGAGCCAAAAGAGCTGAACTATAATCTAAATAATCTCATGTCCTCAGGGAACAACAGATTTCAGCAATAGATCAAGGATTTAAAGATATGGCTGAAAACTGAAAATGAGCAGAGAAGAGAGTGATTTCCAAATTACTCATAACTTCCAAATCCTTTGCCCAAGAACTTGTGCAAATCAACTAGTGATGTTCTCACAACAGTAATGGATTAATTTTAGGGCATCTTTTACAAGCAAACCAAGAGAATCCATTATCCCCTAACATAAACCCTAAAAAGGGGAAACAGAGCAAATCACAAAGGCTCAGAACCAGACTTCCTCAATTGAATTCATTGCAAATAGATGACTGATTACATTGAGGAGTCCCGATACACATGGACATTGAAACCCGAGGAAAGATTACATAATGTTTTGCTCACAGCTCTCTCAACTCCTTTTCTCACTACATGCTACTCCAATTGAGATGGACACACACGCACTCAAGAACTCACTGAGCAGCACCTTGCTTCTTTCTGGACTTCCCTCTCCTACACACCCAAGGAGGGGAACATACCAACACACTAGAGCAGCCCACCAGAGAGCTCTCAATCTCCTAACACACCTACATGCATTTCTTGCTTCCCCAGCCACTTGCTTGCAGGAGACACACTCTAGCACTAACCAACAAAGGAGCTCAAGCACTCACACTCCAGCCCCACACACCACGTACAGACCAAGGGCATAAGCTCATCCAGTCCTGTTCTCCTCACATGCCTGAATAGAGAAGCTCACCTCCTCAATTAGCAAATCAAGAAATGGCATACACCTCCCACTCCATTGCCCCATACACACAAAAGGCAAGGGTCAAAGTCAACAACCAGAATTTTTGGAGGGAAACCACCCACTCCTCTCATTTGCTTGAGTCAAATTACCAAAATGCCCTCAAGCACTTTCTGGAAGCTTCAGATCCGATACCTTGACCGTCCGAACCTCGACTCCTCCTAAGTCTAGTTCCGGTCCACTCAGATCGCCGTCGTGTTCGCCACGGGTAGCTCCGATTCCTCGTGTCCCGACTCGCAACCACCTCGGCGATCTCGATCATCTTCGGCATCTTTGACCGTGCGGACCTCGACACCTCCCGTGCCTAGTCCCGGTCCACCTCGCCTCACCATGACCTAGCTCAGAGGTCCTGCAGATCCACACTGCACAAGCAAACCATCACATAGCACCGCACGAAACAATATATTCCACATTAGCACAGATAAAAGTACTCAACCCTAGAATACCCAAAACAAACTCTAACTCACTAAACAAACTGTCAATATCTCATCACAAACATGGGGATACTCCACATGGTCTCTCAAAAATCGAGGCATATAAGGAAATAAATAACAACCCTATTCTATCTCCTATTTAATCCTTTCTATCCTTAACAATTTAACCCCCTCAAGTTTTTATACTGGATTAATTCACCCTTTAAAAATGGTTTTGAAAGTAGCTTTGCTACCATGCCAGCCACATCATCTAATTTTGTCATGGCTTAACTCGGCCACGGCTTATGGCTTGATGTGGGTGAGTAGGTGGGCCGTTGTCGAATTTTTTTTTGCTTTTTAGCCCAAAATTTAAAATTTTTTTACAAATAGACTCCTGAGAAAAAGATTTTTAAAAATGGACCCCCCGACACGGCGCCAAAACACATGGCGCCATGGGTACATAGCACGGCGCCAAAGCACATAACGCCGGGGTACATGTTTTAAATACAGTCACACCGTGGCTCCTATGTGGTATAGCACGGCGCCAAAACTCATGGCGCCGTGCTATGTATCCACGGTGCCATGTGTTTTGGCACCTTGCCAGGGGGTCTATTTTTAGAAATCTTTTTCCTAGAGATCTATTTATAAAAAATATTCAAATTCTAGGCTAAAAAGCAAAAATTGTACGCCGTTGTCCTCGTCGTGTGCAACCTACACGCGCTCTGCAATGCTCCGCTCATCGTGCCCAACATATAGGTGTTGTGCCAACACTGTCCTCGCCACACGGCCCCGCTTGCCACGCCGCGCATTCTCTGCTCGTTGTGCCGCACGAACTCTGCTTGCATGCGACGGCCACGCTTACCTCCCAACGATGCTCATGCACTTACTATGATGCCCACGCGTTGCAAGTGCGTGTTGGGAGAGAAATGACGATGATGACGTCCACCTATGTGTGATGCTGCGTGGCAAAACAAGATGATGTAGTTGCCACAGTGACAAACCATCCTTAGGTGATGAAGTGATCCAGCAGTGAAACTTTAGGTGTTAAAATGGATCAAATGAAACTTCAAGAGATTAGATAGACAAACGTGAAACTTTGGGGGTAAAGTGGACTTTTTTAAATAACTATAATGCTCTAAAGGATGCCTAAGATCTTTTGTTTTTCGGTGCTCTATAGAGGCACCATTTCATTTACTGTCATTTTCGCATTTTTGGTGTATTTTTCATCCATTTCAGGTTTTTAGCCCATGTGAAAAGACCATTTGCCCTCCCGGTGTCCAAGGGTAAATTGGTTTTGGGAGTAGGCAATGATCGGTGACTACAGCGACGAGTCATGTGCCATCCATACAGACGGTGACGTGCTTCGCAACGGACGACAGCAAGAATCCCGAGGGGCTCCTCCGTCTCACTAGGCCGCACATGGTCGCTCTATGGTGAGGTGCTTGCGCATGTGCTCGCCGTGGGAATGGAAGCAGGTCGCCCCAGCACAGCAATGGAGGCGCGTAGACAGGGACGACTTTGGGGCGAGTGACCCCAGCAGAGCAGGTTGCCATCGTGGCTATGAAAATCATCGAAAATCTGACTGAAATATTTAGTTTTATACTGAGTTAATCCGATTTACTCTGATTTATAACCAATTTATTCTAATTTATGACCGATTTACTCTGATTTAAACAGATTTCAGTTGATTTTATTTGAATTTTTATTTGAAGTTTTTGGTCCGAAAACTATTCAAATTTTTCCAAAAATCGATCAAACTGGTCCTACTGAGCTCCCGGGAAAAATTTAAAACTGATTTTATTTTCCTTGGTTACCATAGGCTCCAACTAACACACATTGAGGCAGGTGGTGAGCAGACAACCGAGCTCGATCAGACACTGAGAGATGGGATCAGAACACTTGGTCACCTATGCGTGGTGGATAGTTTGGCATTGCTACAGGCCACGTTTGTAAAAAAAGTATGTGCTCATCGACTTATACGGTATTGCTATGGGTATTTGCAATGTTTATTGCTTAAGGTGGTTTTGTGTTAGGGCATAAGTGGCTTATGTAAATTGCTGTAGTGTACATGCTTGGAGGAGGCCTTAAGGTGGGTCCAGTTTGTAATAAAAAACTGTCACCCGTCTCTCTGTCATCTATAGTCCCACTCAGTTGAGCAACGGGCGACAACATTAAGCGATGAAATCACTGTAGTGCGCGTCTAAAACATTGTAGCACTTTTATCTTTATTCTTTTTTTGTTTTTTAATATTTTTGTGTTTTGTTTTTTCTCGTATTTCTTGTCATTGTTCACTCTAAGTTAGCATGTCGTTTTTATTTTTAGATTTTTTTAAATTTAATTATGCCCAATAAACCAATCAGCTACAGTAAAAAATAAACCATCTATAATAAAATTTTAACCAGTAACCAAAAAAACATCGCTATTCTAAACATCTTTTTATCTCCCGTTCTCACCTCACTGCCTTCGGCCTCTCCGCCCGCCAGCCTCCCCCACCCCATACCCACCGCCACCAATACTCCACCACTCCATCCCAGCACCACTCCACCACCTCTCTGCAATGCCATGGCGCAGTGGCAGCAGCTAGACCACGGCGGGCGAATCGACGGTGGTGTGGTAGCAGCTCCCGACAGTCCGATCCGGAGGCAGCGGCTTTTCCCCATCCTCCTGACGGCCTAATCCGGCGGTGGTCGAGCGTCTCCCCCAAGCGGACGGCAGCTGAATTCGGTGGCGGCGTGTCTCCTCTGAGCTCTAGGTGGCTGGATCCATCGGCGGCGTGTCTCGCTTGAGCTCCAGGCGACTGGATCCAGCGGCACGTCTACTCGAGTTCTAGGCGACTTGATCGCGACAAAGCGACGAGCAGTGTGCGTGCTTTCGTGTTACACAAATTTTTTTATTCCTTGAGATGGGCCTACAAGCTAAGGGCCTACGCCTTCGTTTTCCCACTTGACGCCAATGCATTCAATGTGATGAGGCAACCTGTCAATGGATGGACTATATATATCGAATAGCCTAATCCAGACATCGAATAAAACAAATAATAAAAATATGATTGATATTTTTTAAGTTTTAATGTATCAAATATAAAATTGAATAGTCTAAATACGAATACTAGATAAAACAAATAATCTGGATTTGATAGACACCCTTAACATCAATAATGCCATGTTAGCTTTAGCCTATTCTAAGCAGTGAAGGTTTCTGATTTTTAAAAGTTAGAAGTCATTTGGAATATGTTAGATTTTTAACGTGGTTTCTTTTTCTTATTTTTGTTTTTTATTTTTTCTTTGTGTTATCGGTGGAGATCTAATATTATTTTTTTCTATTTTTTAATATTTTTTAATTGAATATCTCAGAAAAATCTAATGATCGCTATAGTTTTATTTTAGCTAAAAGTCACGATACTTTAAAACAAAGCCTTAAGTTCTACTCTTGTTCAACTGGCAAATGCCCTACGCGATTAAAAGTTACTCAGTCAAAAGTTCAAATTATGATTGTACATATTCATAATAACTAATAATATGTTTAGTTATATTAAAAATTGGTCAAATATTATCTAAGACTAGATAATAAATGTCCACACATCACTATTGAGTCTATTTGCCTAGGACCCGAACTTGATAACAACTTCTAATTCTCGTCCTCGGCTCTCCCTTCCGTAGCGGATGCATCTTCATATACATAATGATCTTGGCTTCCTGGTTTTTGGTAATGCGAAAGTGAGCACCAACCACTGTGCTCCACAAGTCAATATACAGGATGCAATTAATTATCATGCATGGTTTACCAAAGGAAGGTAAGGGTTATTTTATTTGCCATAAATTACTTTTGAGAATAAGGTATATAGAAAACTTTCTGTAACCTAGCAGTTTGAACTAAAACATATTATTTGAACCAAAGAGTATCATAATAATATTCATATGCTAACCTTTCAGTGTTATAATCACCTACCTTACCACTGCGACAATACCCAGAACAACATCCAATATGGGCTTCCTACAGCCCACCATTTTCCATTCCCACCTACAAAGTTTTTGAAATAGGACTATCTTAAGTTAAGTTCTCATGCCCGTCCATGACTGTGGACATGGCTACTCGAATAGTTTTTACTCTGCAGAGTTTGTACACTTTCACCACAAGAGATAATCTACTCGTTGCTCTATACGATTCCTTGGTCATGCGGTTGAGTAGATCATCACAGTAACTTTTCAAAATATCTGACCCTTTTGTCATCTCACCCTATGAACTTCTCCCACTTGCGATGGCTCACATACGTTGCTCGGAATGTTTGCCACAACAACTAGCGCAGTAGAACTCCGCTCTCTCCAACGTCTAGCGTAGCTGGCAAACTTCACCCTACCCTTGGTGTCCCTTTAAGCCTCCCCTTTCCCTTGTAATATTCCACTTCTTTCCTCTACCAGTGAGATGAGTCCGAGGGTTTGATAGGTTTTGGTTGTACTATTTTATAATGAAAGGTCATGATTCGATTCAGTCCTTACAGTTATATGAGATGTTCTACTACAATCCACATGTTCTCGTGCATTCGCCGCACTAGCCCCTCTTACCACCTGCCCAGATAAATAAGCATGTTGGAGATTTTGGGAACGTAAAATACCATGTCAAACTAGCTATTTTTCCTAAATCAGTTTTCATGACTAAAAGTGATGCTTGAGGTATTTTGGTGTTCCCGCGTATCTAAGCAGTACTAAGCATGGCGTATAATGATAGATTTACTTTCAACGTTTATCATCATAATTTTTTCTATGGTGGCAAGGCTTACATGTAGGTTCAACATGATCAAAGTATGGACTCGCCTTGGTCACAGTTGGCTTGTTTTTGCTGGTCTTGACTTGCTTCGGCTTTAGCCTCCTCTTCATGAGCCTCGTATGCTATTTTACGTTGTGCAAAGATTCGGATAAAGAAAATCAGCAAACCAAATAAAGCCACATAAGAAAAAAAAATTAAATGAGCTTCAAAATTCTTGATTTTAGTTTCATTAGATAGATCTTGAATTTAGATGAATTTAAAATTTTTTTTCATCAAATTTGGGAGTTAAAACGAGTAAGTTATGCCTATTTAAAGTTCTCTGTTTGAATTTAATCCGAAAATGAGAGAGAATGGAGATCTCTCGCCGACAGGTGGGCCTAATTAAGTTTGGACTAGCCCAAACATTTGATAGAGTTCGGACCATCTAAACGGGTGGGATGTGTGAGTCGTCCAATTAGCGAGGGACTGCCCGAGTGGTTCGGACCGTCGAACGGTTACGATGCGCAAGCCGTCTAACCAACGATGGATCGTCTGATCGAGCGGAAGGTTTAGATGTTTGAACAGTTGAGATGCATGAGCTGTCCGATCAGTGATGGACGTTCGATCGAGCGAAAGGTTCACACTGCCCGACGGCTGAGACACGCGAGCTGTCCGATTAGCGATGGACCGTCCGATCGAGCGGAAGGTTCAGACTATCTGAACGGCTGGAGCACGTGTACTGTCCCATCAGCTAATGAGTCATTCGGATTGTCCAATTGTTCAAAGGAGAACGTTTGAACCGTCTGATCGGTCACCTTCTTCAACCCAGAGTTCCCGCCCCTCTTTGGCTGACAACAAAAGGGCTCACCACCAGCGATAAAGGTGGCGGCCGGACATGAGCATTTCAAAAATAGAATGCTCATGCCTAAGCATAGTCTGGGCTTAGTCCCATTGACCAGTTTGATGTGGGGGTGGTCGGCGGCGACCAATGGTGGTGGCGGAACAAGGGAGATAGGGGTGGATTATCTACGGTATCCTAGCACAATTCATGGACAGGGGAGCATCTACAGGGTGACTCGACCTCATCTGAATGCTTGGAGATGCTGGGAGTGGTTTGGCGGTGGGCAGAGGAGGCTCACAACGTTGACGAGGTACAGGCGTCGATGTGTCTGGCCGAGGGTGGGGTTGGTGTTGCCTTCCTCCGAGGGTGCTCCTGCTCAATGGAATTGGCTTGGCGAAGCTCCAATTAGTGGATTGCCCGATGACCGGAGTTAGTCAAGAGAGTGTCGGTGACGCTCCTATGGGCGGCAGCAATGCAATTCTTCGCTGTGGGAGGAAGAGAGTGGTGGTGCGATGAGGGTGGATGCTCGGGCGAGCATTGCAGTTACAACACAATACTTATGGTACATAACATCCATGACTACCGTTCTAGTTACTATCACATCTTCTTGCTAATACAAGGGATTAATGCTTGCTATCACTATACAACTCCTAACATGCACTGCACTAAACTACCTACTCCTCCATGAAGTTGGCTCCTGGGCAAGGACTATAGTCTTGAGACTGAGAGTGGGAGTGGCTGCCACTAAAATTTGATGAGTCTGAATGAGAGTGGGAGCGGCTGCGACCACGGCTGGTCCCTCCGAGGGTGATGGTCGCCTGCAGACCAAGGGGTCGCATGCTCTTACGAGTGGTGAGCCTCGTGTAGGGTCCATCGGCCCGTGGTTGGGACGAAGTAGAATCCATGGTGACAATAGTGCAGGTGCAGCAAGAGCTGGAGTGAGAACTGCTACTGCAACTATCGTCCGCTGCAACTCGGCTAGGGCGGCGGCCTTCTCCTTCTCTACCTTCGTGAGTGCCTTCTTGCATTTGGCGAGCTGCTCCTGAAGTGTGTCCACACGGCTATAGCTGGCAAGTACAAGCTGGTGAAGATCAGTGATCTCCTCCAGTGCTATGGTGTAGGTAGCCCCCATAGCCCTGGTGAGGTGCACCTAATGTGTGAGCATTGGATTGTCTTTTACCTCTAGAATGAAGGTCATTGTGGTTGGCTCCATCCTGGCAGGATGTGTAGTAGAAGAATGGAGACTTTAGTAGTGTGGGTCCATGAATGTCGCATAGCCAAGCAGTGACTAGGCGAGCGGCGTCCTAAAGAGCGGTAGATGCAGTGCTCCTCCTATGCAGGCTTTGGAAGACATGAGGTGGCTCAATTTCAACTAGTGCATAAATGAAGACCTCCATGATCCAAGATTCTCAGGTCCTTTTGTGGCCTTGCGTCCTCGATACATATGCTGATCCTTGTATCCCAAATAGTGCAGCAACTTGCGTAGGATGCTCGCGAAGTCCTCTTATGGCTTCCTACAACCCGCCATTTTTCATTCTCACCCACAAAGAGTGCAATAATAATAAGAGTGCAATAATAATAAGATCCGTATACTAACCTTTCAGCGTTATAACTGCCTACCTTACCACTGGGACAACACCTAGGACAACATCAAATTATGGCTTCCTACAACCCGCCATTTTTCATTCTCACCCACAAAGTTTTTGAAATAGAACTATCTCAAGTTAAACTCCCATGCCCGCTCATGGCTGTAGGCATGGCTATTCGGATAGTTTTTTTTACTTTATAGAGTTTGTACATTTTCACCACAAGAGACAATCTGCTCATTGCTCCACATGATTCCTTGATCATGCGGTTGAGTAGATCATCAGTAACTTTTTGAAATATCTGGCCCATTTTGTCATCTCACCCTATGGGCTTCTCCCACTTGCGGTGGCTCCCATACATTGCTCGGAATGTTTGCCACAACAACTAGCACAGTAGGACTCCACTCTCTCCAACGTTTAGCGTAGCTGACAAACTTCAACCTGCCCTTGGTGTCCCTTTAAGCCCTCGTTGCCTTTGCAATATTTCACTTCTTCCCACTACTTGTGAGATGAGTCTGGAGGTTGATAGATTTACTTAGCCAAGTTGCAATTTGTAAACTTGTGATTGTACTGTTTTACAGTGGGAGATCATGACTTGATTCAGTCCTTAGGGTTATCTGGACGATTCTATCACAATCCACATGTTCTCATGCATCCACCGCACCGGCCCCTCTTACCACCCGCCCAGATAAATAAGCATGTTAGAGATTTTGGGAATATAAAATACAATATCAAACTAACTATTTTCTCTAAATCTGTTACATGATTAAAAGTGATGCTTGGGGCATTTTGGTGCCCCCGCGTAGCTAATCAGTACTAAGCATGGCGTATTATTATATATTTACTTTCAAAGTTTATCATTATAATTTTTTCTATGGTGATAAGGCTAATATATTCAGAATATCTCAAGGGAATATAATACTTACAAGTTCAATAGTGGGCATGTAGCTAGTACTCTAAGACAATCATAGATTTGCATATAAAATATTGACATGCAATTTGATAATTTAAACAAAAATAACTTGCTAAAAAATATAGATTTAACATAATCAAAGTATTGACTCACCTTGGTCACAGTTAACTTGGTCTTGACTTGCTTTGGCTTCAGCCTCCTCTTCCTGAGCCTCGTATGCTATTTTACATTGCGCGAAAATTTGAATATAAAAAATCAGCAAGCCAAATAAAGCTACATAAGAAAAAATTAAACAAGCTCTAAAATTCTTGGTTTGAGTTCCATTAGATTGATCTTGAATTTAGAAATTTATTTCATCAAATTTGGAGTTAAAACGAGTAAGTTATGCCTATTTAAAATTCTCTATTTGAATTTAATCCAAAAATGAGAGAGGAGAGAGAGATCTCTCGCTGACAGGTGGGCCCAGTTATGTTCGGACCAGTTCGAACATTTGTGAGAGTTCGGACAAACCGAACGAGAGGGATGCATGAACAGTCTGATCAGCGAGGGATCCCCCGATCGCTCGAGTGGTTCAGACTGTCAAACGATTATGATGCGCGAGCTGTTCGATTAGTGATGGACCGTCCGATCGAATGGAAGGTTCAGACTATCTGAATAGCCAAGACATGTGAGCCGTGTGATCAGCGATGGACCATCCGATCGAGCAGAAGGTTCGGACTGTCCGACGGCTGAGATCTGCGAGCCATCCGATCAGTGATGGACTATTCAATCAACCGGAAGGTTCGGATTGTTCGAACAGCCAGGACGTGTGAGCTGTCTAATCAGCGATGGGCTGCTCAGATTCGCCTGGGAAAGTTCGAACCGTCCGAACAGCTGGAACATGTGCACTATTTGATCAGTTGATGAGTCATTTAGACTATTCGATCGTTTGAAGGAGAAGGTTTGGACCGTCCGAACGGTCACCTTCTTCAACCCAGAGTTCCTACCCCTCTTTGGCCAGCAATGAAAGGGCTCGCCATCGGCGATAGAGGTGGCAGCTGGACATGAGCATTTCAAAAATAGAATGCTCATGCCTGAGCGCACATCTGGGTTTAGTCCCGTTGACCAGTTTGATGTAGGGGCGGTCAGCGGCGACCAATGGTGGTGACGGAACATGGGAGATAGGGGGGAATTATCTACGATGTTCTAGCACAATTCACAGATAGGAGAGCATCTACAAGGTGACTTGACCTCACCTAAATGCTTGGACAAGCTCGGGGATGCTGGGAGTGTTCTAGCGGCGGGCAGAGGAGGCTCACAGCGCCGACGAGGTGCAGGCGTTGATGTGTCTGGCCGAGGGTGGGGATGGTGTTGCCTTCCTTCGAGGGTGCTCCTGCTCAGCGGAATTGGCTCAGCAAAGCTCCAACCAGCGGATTGCCCGATGACCAGAGTTGGGGAAGAGAGTTTTGCCGACGCTCCTACGGGTGGTGACAGTGCAGTTCTTTGCTGTGGGAGGAAGAGAGTGGTGGTGCGATGAGGGTGGAGGCCTGGGCGAGGCTTTATAGCTGGCAGAAAGGGCTGGCCACATGAAGGGGGTGTTTGGCGGCCGTGACGGTGGACGTAGCGTCGGCATGGCTATAGGGCTCGGTGATTCAAGCTTGGCAGCATGACAGTGACTTGTTGCAAGGTATAGCAACGGCTGTTGCACTTAATGGCGGGGCACTCACGCCAAGGAGCATGGGCATCGGTTCAGTCGGCATGAGAGGAATAATGGCGATGCAACGGGGTAGGGTCAGGTGGGACTGTAGCCAACAGGAGTGATGTGTGTCAAGCAAGTTCTTGATGGGGGCAGTTATGGTGTCAAGCTGTGATGGCGAAGGCACATACTGTGGTTGACTCGAGCTTTTATATCGCGGCGGACCGAGCGACACCTCATCGGTCTTCCTCCAAGTGATGGGTCAAACGAGGCAAGGTCGGATGTGATGCCTACCCTGTGGTAACACGGAAGCTAAGCCATGGTAGCGTAGACAGTTAGCAGCATGGGTGAAAGGGGAACACGCCGACGATCAGCGGTCACAGTGATTTGCAGTGAAACGGGCTGCCGTGGCAAGGCTGGCAAAAGAAAATTTCTACTGTGGTAGCGCACGATAGAAAGAATAGAGAGAGGGCCGGGCTAGCTTGGCAGGCCAGAAAAGTTTTGGGGACTAGGCACATTTCTATTTTTCTGATACTTTTGCTAATCCTCAATTATTCAACTTTTCTCATTTCAAAATTTTTTCATTAGCCCATGTCTTTTTATTGTTCAACTTACAACCATATTACTAGTAATTTTTCTACCCTAATTGCTGGATCATCTTTTCAGATTTATCTTTTATTTTAGATTTTGCTTTTTTTTTTTGAAATTTAGGTTTTTATTACTTTTACTTAGTGGAACCTTAACCAGGAATCAGGAAAACTAACAAGATAAATCCGCAAAGAACATACATTCCAAAAGGTTCGGTATTTACACATTTTTTAGAATCCAACTTTTAGGATGTTACAACCTAGTACTTCCCATGTACATAAATTCAGATGTGTCATTTATGTGCTGATCTCACCACCTTAGCACATGTTAATGGGCCCCCACTGTAAAATAGGGATTTATGTGGGATCTGAATCTCTGTGTATAATTAAATATTGAGAGCACATAACGGAGGATCTCTTGAAAGCAAGATACGCTGATTGTGTATTTAATGAAAAACAATTCTTAGGATTAGAGGGAGGAAAGGACCCTAATTTGGAATGCTGGAAACTATCATAGAATAATAGTAGTCTTCATAATATAGATCCATGCACTAAAGAATTGAAAAAAAGATGTTCATAGGATAATTGATTTGCAAAATCTTGCAAACAAGCTACCTTATTTATTCTTGGATCACAAAGGAGTGACAGTCGCATATACCAGTATTGAATGTTCCTATTAGAGTCAAACTATGATGAGATTTGGGTTCCACTCAAGAATATCCTCCCATGCGCAAGAGGGGGAGACCTCTTGGTTCAAAAGAGCCCAAATCATGGAGATCCCTGCAAAAGAGACATCAAATAGGGGGAGACACTCCATGAACCGAACAAAAACAAGGAATGTCTGATGGACATCGCACTCTGTATGAGAGCTCAAGAAGTTGTGCCATGTCGAGCACAAGGGGAGGCGCGTAGTGCAGAGGAGAGAACACCTGCTGACACTAGGGAAACAAAACAATCAGACTCTTCATATTAGGAAATCATTGAGAGCTAATTGATTTGAATAGAATGTCAATCAAATTGGATAAAGAATTTGCTGCAAATCTATGATTGAGACAAGTATGTGCCAATGTATGATTGCTTTCCACAACGAGAATTACTGGTATATGGACATGGGAGGACTATACTTGAGACAAGTATATGCCAATCTATGATTGCTTTCCACAACGAGAATTCAATCCAAATTTGAAGACTATCATTGAAAGCAAAAGTTGTCTTGACTAGGATAAATGGATGGACGCAATTGAAGCTGAACTAAACTCACTAAATAAAAGGAAAGTCTTTGGACTAGTGGTCAAGAATCTCCAGAAATCAAGAAAACGGAATGAACGTAATGAAGTGGTGAGATACAAAGCGAGATTAGTAGCACAAGGGTTTGCATAAAGACCTGACATTGATTACGATGAAACCTATTTTCCTGTAATGGATAGCATTACGTTGCTTGATATCAATGGCAGCAAGCATGAACTTAAGTTCGAAACTCATGGATGTTGTGGCTGCGTATTTGTATGGGTCACTTTATTTTGAAATCTCAGTGAAGATTTCGGAGGGACTAAAGGTCCTACATAGGAGCGTGAATGAGAATCACAACATACATAGTATGATATTGCAAAGGTCACTTTGTAGTACAACTGACTAAGTAAGTTCCTTCTGTAGAAGGGATGTGTAAACAATGAGGTATGCCTATGTGTGTTCATCAAGAAATCCACCGATGGATTTTGTGTCATATCCTCAAAGTAAGTTCATACTTACAGATAAATTTTGAGATAAAAGATTTAGGTGAGACCAAATATTGTCCCGGCTTGTAGTTACTCATTCGGTTTGAGGTTTGAAGTTGCGTTAGACTCACCCATATTTTCATATTTTTCTGGAAGGGGCAAAAGTCGGCCCCATTTTTTCTCCTCTGGTGGAAAAGTTTCAGTGAGGGGAAGGGACCTCTTTAGTATCGTTTCTATAGAAAACTATGGGTGCGGTCAAATATGCTTTTGTGTATTTAATTCTACCTTCAATCCCAGGCATTACCCTACATTAATTCGCTTTTTCGTCGCATGGTTAGTCCAGTTTTGTACTTCAGAAGTCCATTTCATTCCAACCTATGCTGTGCTGGAGTTGTCCAACAGATGGAGAAAACTCCTCCTAAATTTCCAATGTGCTGAGTCAGTAAACACAGCGCGCTTACGTTTGCATTACTCGATTTTTGACTATAATGTCATTAGAATCATACTAAACACGTAATGTATGTCTCAGCAATCACAAGGACAGTCCACAACAGGCCACGACACAAATAAACTAGTTCGATCCCATCCTCACACGGCAGGCTAACGAGACACAATTTATCCTTATCTGCGTGATAAAACTTTAGCAAATACGATTCGCAGATCGAAATCTGTTTAGTTGATATCCATTTCTTAACTTTGCTATCATGCATATGAGCATATGTGTTGTTGAGGCCCTTCCTTTAGAAAATGCTTCACAAATGACTTTCTGCAATTGTCTTCTGGGCTTGAGGTCAACCACAAAGTCGTCAGACAAGCCATGACTATGAGTCTATGACCTCGGACAAATGATGCATGCAGTGAAGATAAGTAGCAAAGGAATATGCTGATAGGTCTCGGTGTAGTTCCTACTTCCTATCAGTAATGGTTTAATGGACTTGCATATACCAAACACTCAAAGGATAGACTAAGATATTGGAACAACAAGTAAAGATATTGGAACAGATTACTATGAGGATGTCCCCAGAAGAATTAGTGTCAGCATCTAGTTCAACTGTATCCAAATTTATAACCTTCTTGAAGACTCAACCATCTGAATTCTTGTCAGCAATGGAACCACTAAGTGCTGATAATTGGTTACAAGATATCGAAAGGAGACTAGAGGCCGTCCAATGTACGGATAAGGAAAAAGTTCTTTTTGCCACCTACCAACTATCGGAATCGGCCATTAACGGATGGAATGCTATTAAGTGGATATATCCGAATAAGGATAATATTACATGGAAAGAGTGTGAAGACATTTTCTAAGGCTCACCTTTCTTCCAGAGTTATCACAAAATAATGTCAGGATTTTCTTGATCTTCGACAAGAAGACAAGTCCATTATGGAATATTTGAAACAGTTTTACCATTTTTCTTAGTATACCCAAGATGATGTTAACACCGAAGCCAAAAGAACAGAGTACTTTATAAAAGGCCTACGACAAAGTATGAAGCATTGCATTATAGCTATGGATTTTGAGTTTGTAGACCTACAAACTATAGTCGATCGAGCGCTTTGGATGGAAGAAGAAATATTTGAATATTCAAGGGTTAACGAGCAACATAATCCTTTGATCTTGGCAGCAAATACATCGTTTTTACTGCAGATAGGACATACACTATCATAGCCCATGTCCAATGAAGTCCTTATCTGAGGAGAAGGCAATGACGCAAACAAGAAAACAAGCATAAACGTCATATCAACCACCAGTGGGAGAAGAAGGATTCCACCCTAAGAAAGCTAGGATGGAAAGGGAAAAAATCTACACTAAAAGAATGATATGAAGGGAAGCAGCAAAGAAAATAGTCAGAAAAGCATCACACATCACCACCAGTCAAGAATAAGAGCAAGAAATAGGATAGAAACTACCTTCCTTTTTGTGTAAGCAAGTAGTTTTCTAAGGGATAATATAAGACTATGGAAATATATGTAACCTGTCTGTATGAGGATATCGGGAATAAAGAAGTTTATGCTGAATTAGTTGGAACATGGTAGACCAGATTATCAACTTCAAACTACCAGAGGGGAATTAGTATGAAAGGTGAAAATTTGAATAGTTATATACCAAAGAAGGATTCTCAGAAGGCAATTCAGTCTAATGTAGAAAACCAAATTGGCACAACGAAAGCGTGATAGACCTAAACACACAAATCACTGGAATAAAATAAATCGAGAACATCTCAAGGATTACTAAAGGAAATCATATAGAAATGTTGATGTACAAAGTTAATGTCTACCAAGGTTCGGTGAACCAAATTAAGCAGCTTACAAGAAAATACAAGACACATCGTAATATATACAAGGATGATATACAAGTACAGGCAATAAAGCATATGGAACGCGGATGTAACAAAAAAGGGACAAGAATCGCCAGAACTATCAAGTGGTAACAAGTACTTCATGTTTTGAATAAAGGACATGACTTAAGGAAAATAAATCAAAACTGTAACAAATTTTATTTTTCAACCCATTTACTAGCCTAGGTGAATCTTGAGGACGGGATTCTTTTTAAGGGTGTAGGTTGAAACAACCCAAAAATTTCAAAACAGTTTTGAATTTCATTGAGATTTGGTTTCGTTTGATTCTTCACCCAAGCCACCACCTATCTCCACCATCCAAGCCCTCAATTTCTCGCCACAACATCCACCCCATTCATTTGTCTACGACATGGTGGGATGACACTATTCATGATCCAGCAAAATATTGCCGCCCACCTGGACACCGCTCATTCGTTGTCGCCACGACTTCGCCCACCGTTGCTAGCCCGCTGTAGCCCCGTCAACAACCGTATGCCTTTCCTGCAGAGCCTTGACAGTCCCTTAAATGCCCCTTGGCTACGTGTTAGACCCGCCGAGATGGAGTCACCGCCGCCTTTGCTCTCTGCGCTCTCTCTTGACCGACATCCCTTGCACCGCAAGAATCCCATGCCTCAGAGCAAGCTGCTACCAGCATAAGCCACTGTACCCCTGCTCCTTAATTGTTGTGGTCTTCACCTGGCCAAGTGCCATACCCTCCTCACTCCCCACTACCTCGCCGTCTCTCTGCTCTCGCACTCTCACAGCCATCCGGACACACCGTACCTCCACTTGACCACCGCAACGCTAAGCCCGAGGTAGCACCAAAATCTACATAGTTAGTTGCACCGTGCCCTCCCATGCCTTCCCGACTTGGCCACGTGCCATTACCGTGCCAACCTAGGCCCTGTGCCGAACTGCCATAGAGTGGCTATAAAAACCTGATACCACCTCCAAGGCATTGCACTGGTATCCTATAAAGCCCGCCACACTCCCAATGGCCTCGACGACCATGACACTGCCGGTGATCACAAGAAGACCCCGAAGTAAGCCAATTTTCAATTCCTATTATTCAGTCGATTACCTTTCAATTGCATTTATCCATAGCTTCCTTATGCCCCTAGGAATACCCCTGAAGCATCGCCTTAAGTCCTCGAGTTCCCTGGCTCTCCAGCGCCTAGCACCGCTGCCTGGCAACACCCCTCCACCGTCGGCAGCTCATAACTGTCCACCACCACCCAAACTGATGCCACCTAGGCCACGCTAGACCTTTGTAGATTGAAAAGCTCTGAGGACAATCTATCTCATCAACGGTCATTGCCAGCTTTCTAGCCATAATCGAACCTCAAAATGGATTCCCCTAGGTCCTAGGAACCCAACACATAGAATGCAAGTATTTACACATGCAATGTTTGACAAGGATGGCTCTGGTTCTTTCATTTGCTAAAAACAACATTTTGAAACTACAATAATTAGCAGATCCTATGAGTTACATTTTAACCAATCATGTTTTATTAAAGAGATTGAAAGTGTGCAATATTTATAGTGGTACAGGTTCCATCCACCTGTTATATGGTTCTATCCATCATATGCTTAATTTTGATCATAAGGGTTACATCTACACATTAACACTAGGTTACATCCTCCTAGGAAAAAAAGCTAAATTCAAGATTACATCCACCCAACGAGTTTTCATTCTATCCACAAAGGTTTTGAAATAGAAGCTAACTCGAGCAAGATCTCATGCTTGCCCTTGAACGTGGGCACGACTATTCGAACAATTTATATTATACAAATATTGTACACTTTACCCACAATAGATAATCAACTTGTTATATTTCATACATTTCCTTAGATATGTGAATCAAGGTGATTATCACAAAGCTTTTATAATGCATCCCTCAATGTAAGTTGCACCCGCTAAAGTTTCATCTAAGGGTGGTTACGTCCGCAACACCCAGACCTCCTCTTGCACCACATGGTGGTTTACACCAGTGACACGACCTGTGTCCACGATTTACACTCTATAAAAGGTTGCACAACTTTACCCACACGATGTGATTATATCCACGTTCAAGAAAATCATAACGAGGCCTTGACAATGTCAAACCTCAACTCAATTTCACCTGCTAAGGTTTCACTATCGAGTAGGTTAACCACCTAGTTGATATTTGCCCCCTCTTGCGCCTCATAGAAATCAGATCTATGTTCATCACAATGGTGAAATTAAAATTAAAATGTCATAAATTAATCAGCCAGATCTATCCCATACTAGACATGTGGTTGCACGGTAAGGCTCAGATCAATGGTACACAAAATTAAGTTCTTAGACATTACCCAGGCGAGACATCCACATTCCTTGAAGTGAATCCACACTTCTCCCTTTACTGCACGATCACTCACCTAAATGAAAACCAATTTTGTATAGCCAACACCAATGACACACTAATGTTATAGCACATAAATTTTATAACTATGGCTATAACTACGATTCAATATCTCATTAGGTCAAATTAATTAATTGATCACATGTGATGATGAACCCAATGTGACTATAAGCATGACGAATCATATTAAACTTACAACCCATCTGACAAATAGTATAACATCACTAGAATATTTTCCATCCTATGGTGATAATGAAATCATGTCAATCAAATTATCAAAGTGGAATTAATCAAGTTGGACAATAACTACCAGAGACAAAGGTTTGTAATAAAATAGCAATATGTGATAATTTAAAACAAGACAATACATAATAGATTTGAAAATTAGGTTCAACATGGTCAAAGAATACGACTTACATTAGCCTTGCTCAGTTAATTTCTTTTAATCTTCAAATCTTACTTCAGCTCTGTCGAAGACATGATCTAATAGGAGAGAAAACCAAATGAAACACAAAATAAAATCAAATAAAATTCAAATGAATTCCAAAAACTTTAAAATTAGAACCAAAAGATAGAACTCAATTTTAGATAAATTTAGGAAAAAGAATTGAGTTAATCGGAACGGACGACGGTGAGGACAAAACAGCGAAGCTATCGACGGTAACGCTCACCGGCGATGGTGAAGATGACGAATGTTCTCAGCGGCGCATTCACGAACTCCAGCGAGAACGGCGCCAATCTTGACAGCAGCGCACGACATGCTTTGGCGGTCAAGTGCAAAGAATGAGGGGCGACATGGCTTAAATAGGCGTAGACGCCAAGGTATCCAACTCAGAGATGGCAGCAGAGGAGTCCGGCTCGAGAATGAACGCCAAGATGGTGGTGGAGTCCCTCCATGAAATGACGATGAACAGTAACTAATGGCTCAGATGGGTGACATGTGGCTCAGATAAGGATCAAACGGCTAGGGCATTATGCACCAATGAACAGTGCAGGCTAGCTCAGGTGATTGATACATGTCCTCTACTAAGATATGGTGGCTAAAGTGGATATGACCTGGATGGCTGACACGTGGTGGAGAAAAGATTGGGCGGCTAAGGTTGAATGGGCTGGGTGAACAGTCATGAGCTCGGCCCAGATGGTTTTAGGATTTTTGAGGATTTACTATTTTAAGAAATTCAACTAAGTTCATTTGAGCTCTAAAGAATAGCAAATACATTCAGAAAAATCTAAGAAAATTTTAGAAAATTCCTTGAAGCACAAGGAACCCAAATAAAATATTTTCAGCAAATTTTAATGTTTAATTCAATCATATTAAATCCTTTTAATTACTAAAAATTTATTTTAAGATTGAATTTAATTCAAAAAATCCAAATGTTGAATTTTAATTTATAAAGTTTCAAATAACTCTGAAAAACAAGATGCTACAACCATAGCTAAGCACAGTGCTAGGGGTCAATTCTGGCCTAGGGAAGCATCTACCAGCACAGGGGGCTCACCAAGAAGGGATGCCGGAGCTGGGCTGGCAGTGATGACCAGTTTGGCGGTGAGCTGAGCGACGCTACGAACACCTATTGACACTTTTGCAATAAAATGCTCAAACTCTTCCATATTGGGGAATCATTGAGAGCTAATTTATTTGAATACAATGTTAATCGAATTGGATAAAGAATTTGCCACAAATTAAATGGACATGGGAGGAATATACTTGAGACAAGTATGTGCCAATCTATGATTGCTTTCCACAATGAGAATTCAGATCCAAATTTGAAGACTATCACTGAAAGCAAAAGTTATCTCGACTGGGATAAACAGACGGACACAAATGAAGCTAAACTAAACTCATTAAATAAGAGGAAAGTCTTTGGACTAGTGGTCAAGACATCTCCAGACGTCAATCCAAACATCAAGAAAGCGGAATGAACATAATGAAGTGGTGATATACAAAGTGAGATTAGTAGCACAAGGGTTCACAGAGAGACCCGACATCGATTATGATGAAACCAATTCTCCTGTAATGGATTGCGTTACGTTACTTGATATCAATGGCATCAGGCATGAACTGAAGTATGAAACTCATGGATATTGTGACTGCGTATTTATATGGGTTACTTGATTCTGAAATCTCTATGAAAATTTCGGAGGGACTAAAGGTCCTACATAGGAGCGCGAATGAGAATCACAACATACATAGTATGAAATTGCCTCGTCACTATATGGACTAAATCAGTCAGATTGTATGTAGTACAACTGACTGAGTGAGTTCCTTTTGTAGAAGGGATATGTAAACAACGAGGTATATCCATGTATGTTTATCAAGAAATCCACCAATAGATTTTGTATCATATCCTCGAAGTGTGCTCATACTTACAGAAGAATTTTGAGATAAAAGATTTAGTTGAGACCAAATGTTGTCCCGGCTTGCGGTTACTAATTTGGTTTGAGGTTTGAAGTTGCATTGGACTCACCTATATTTCATAGTTTTCTGGAAGGGGCAAAAGTTGGCTCCATTTTTCTCCTCTGGTGGAAAAGTTTCAGCGAGGGGAAGGGACCTCTTTAGTATCGTTTCTATAGAAAATTATGGGCACGGTCAAAAGATGCTTTTGTGTATGTAATTCTACCTTCAATCCTAGGCATTTCCCTACATTAATTCGCTTTTTCGTCGCATGGTTAGTCCAGTTTTGTACCTCAGAAGTCCATTTCATTCCCAGGGCGAAGCCAAAGGGTAGGCTTAGTAAGGCTCGAGCCTACCCTCCCCGGTGGCAAGAACCCCCCAGCACACCTCGCTGGCTGATGAGGCGATGAGCAAAATAGGGTAGGCCATAGGGAGACCGGGGCCTGACACCAAGCCCCTGGTGAAGAGTCATCACCCGTTAGCCCATTGCCCTTAAAGGCCCAAAAAATCCATCTCACCAGCCCCACCAAGACACCAACTTCAACTCACAAACCCTACCAACTACCAAGTACCAAATTTGCAATTGGAAGAAGCCACATCTCACCGGCTGATGGTGCACATCGAGGGGCGACCGGCCGTGGGGAGGCAGATCCGAGGGCCGACCGAGGGGAGGGAAATCTGGGGGTGGGGGCAGATCGGGGTGTGGGGACGGCGAGGCCACAAGGGAGAGCTCAGGTGCGGCAGCCAAGGGGAGCTAGACTGGAGCGCTGGGGCGATGAGGGAGAACCAAGCTACAGAGCCACCAGAGCCAGGGCTGCAAGGGCCAAGCCGCCGCTGGCAGGAGCACCCACGGTGGGGCACGAAGACCCACTGTGTAACTATTTCACAAGTAATTCAAGTAGTTCTCATTCAATTGATGACAGTACAAATCAACCAAAGAAGCTTCCACTAGAATTTAATCCAAATAAAATTATTGTTGATCTAGCACTTCATATACCAGATAAAGATTATGCTAAAGAAATTAGAGATTAAGTGAGAAGGACATATTTATTGAATAGTCATACTCGAATAATTGGGCATTCATTTCCATAGACTTTGGATGGCAAAGAGTTGCGTAGAATGCATTTGCCTTGTGATCAAATTTATCTTGTAATTCAAATTAGCTTATTTGTGGTATGTTTCATACGATCTAAATTTTCATCGTCATTCATAATTTTCTATTATATCACTAATTTTCGTATGTTTCACACACAGGTGATTTATCGCTATTCTGCACTCATGGCAGAATAATTATATATTGAGTAGTGTTTCCATGCTTTCCTTTTCAATAAGAGTAGTACTAATCTCAAAGCAAACGAAGAGGTAAGTTATATCTATTTACCATTCATCGTGCTTAAAAAGTGTGTAAATCACTGTTGAGAAAAGCATTGAAACACCTCTCTTATATATTTTTTGGGTATGAGCTTTCTATTATCGAGGTATCTACTTTGTATTTCTCTGTTTTTCATTATTTGTCTCCAATTATGTAATTTTTGTATGAATTTGAAATTCTATAAGAGTAAAAGACTATATTTATGTTAACTTAGTTTAGTTCTACAAATGATTTAGCCCACCCTCAATTTTATTTCTGACTTCGCCACTGTTTCATTCCAACCTATGTTGTGCTGGAGTTGTCCAACCGATGGAGAAAACTGCTCCTAAATTTCCATTATGCTGAGTCAGTAAACACAGTGCGCTTACGTTTGCATTACTCGATTTTTGACTATAATGTCATTAGAATCATACTAAACTCGTAATGTATGTCTCAGCCATCACAAGGAAAGTCCACTACAGGCCACGACACATAAGCTAGTTCAATCCCATCCTCACACGGCAGCCTAACGAGATATGATTGACACACCAACAGGACATGGAAAATGAGACACAATTAATTCTTATCTACGCGATAAAACTTCAGCAAAGCAATTAATTCTTAGTTGACATCCATTTCTTAACTTTTGCTGCCATGCATATCAGCATGTGTGGTTGAGGCCCTTCCTTTAGAAAATGCTTCACAAATTTTTGGTTTTATCCTGTTCACAAATGACCTGCTGCAATTGTCTTCTGGGCTTGTGGTCAACCACAAACCATGACTATGAGCTCGGACAAATGATGCAAGCAGTGACGACAAGCTGCAAAGGAATATGCTGATAGGTCTCGGTGTAGTTCCTACTTCCTATAAGTAATGGGCTAGTGGCCTGAGGAAATAATAGGATTAGCAAATACAGAACAACAACCACGTCTCATCTCCAGCCTGAACCTTATTCCCACAGTGAAGCAGATCAAAACTGCGACGCGGAGCTGGATTTCTCTAAGAATTGTCGTGTTATTCGTTGTTTCTTGTGGCCATGAGACAAAATTGTGACAGTTCTTCTGATCACCATAACATATCGATTCTACGCGTTTTCGGTCAGCTTCTTCTCTCCTCTCCTTGGATGTCAGTCGTTTGCATTGAGTTCAGTTCAGTTTCTTGTTTAGAAGATAAGAACACATGGAAAGTAAGATTACGAGGAAGGAATTAAGGATGGTCGTAATTTTTAAAACATAATGGTCCCAAAATGTCCTCCTTTAAAGTTCTGTTTGGTGCTACCTTTTTTACTTGAAACCATTCTTATCTCATGTAGTCATATGGCTTGTTAACAGGTCAAGGAAAAATGGTCCTGAAGAGGGTCTGCACAGGATAGCACCCTATATTTCAAGCTGGGTATTTCTAATTACCACCAAAACTATTTGATATCACAATTATAATCGTTACATCACAAATCTTATATCATTTTTAATCACCATCATATCGACCGTGTAGGCATTCAGATAATCAAATCTTCCCTTCTAGGCACAATTCTACATTCATATACGTTTCATCCTACACTACACATAAACAAATCTGTCTGGTCCCGCCTTGTTCAATCAAGAAGAGAAAAAACAAGAAATAAACAGAAAGATAAAAAATGTCAACTGAAGGACAGAGTCAGCGAGCATCTGCCGTCAGGAACCACACTATCCTTTCTCTCTGCGTGATTGCTGCCTGTATTCAAACCATAACCCTGCCTCCAGGGCAGAAGCAAGGAGGCCAGATCCTTCTCTGGTTCAATCTGGCGATAGGATATGTTCTGGCCATGGCCTCGATACTCGTGCCTGACACGGAGATGAAGGAGGCAGCAGCCAAGCTGAGTGTTGTCTCAGCTGCAGTCTCTCTTGGACTTCTGATGAATGGAGAACTCGCCTGCGCACCTCCATAGGCCGTCAAAGTCCAAACATGCCACTGTGTGCAATTCCTAATTCTTCAGATGGCTTGGCGTTTGGCTGTTATAATGCTACTTTCAGAAGGAATCTCTGTAAGACATCTATGTGCTACGAAATCTGGTTCACCACTGTATTGTGTTAGGGCGCGTGTGGTATGCTCGTCTGGTTTAGTATTGCTGTATTGTGATTTATGGTTCAGTATGTGAAGTGAGGATTGAATAATATGATGTTCAGAAAATTCGGTGGCATATTTGGTCTGCAGGATAACAAATATCATGGAATCAGAATCTATGCATGAAAGGAATCTTCACAGATGTTCTCTTTGATGCAACTGAACCTGATTGCTTTCGCAATAAGACTCCGCAAACTGAAAGATTTGCACTTTTAATTCGTAAAGCATGGAAGCAAAGGCAATGAACAAAACAGAGACCTGACAAAGCAAACCAGAACAAGCATCTTCAGATATACACCAAATATAAGCAAGGTTTTGAAAACCCATTGAACCAATTTTACATCCACATTGTTAAATAGCTGAAAGCGGCTTCCAACAAGCTACCAAGGGTTAACAGTTCCATACCGGATAAAGCTCTGGATTAGCTGCAGCCATGGCTCAAGGCAAAAGAAAAGAACAAAAACCAAATAATTTGCGACAGATTTCAGGAAATTAAATAGCTCTCACATTTTGTATTTTCAGAGATTAGCTATGCTAAATGTGGAACTTGTACTTAACTTGAAACACTACAGCATAATTTGAAATCCCTGAGTAAGCTTCCTTGGAGGAATGACATCTCAGCAATTCAAAATGACAAAAGAGAAATTAATGATGAGATACATGTTTTATTATTAGCAATAACCTGCCAACTATAATCAGTAAGATCTGTCTCAAGCACACGCCTGATAGCAATCCTCTATCATCTGTCTTGATCTCTATAGTTGCCCGAGAAGTGCTCTTAATTTTGTGAGCAAACACTACAGGTTTCAAAAGTAAACCAACTAAGAACACTATTCTCAGGACAAACAACACCAAAGATATAACCAGCTCCCGCCATATAACCAGTGGGTAAACTTTGCGTTTTGCTACAGTGTCTCAAAGATTGAAGACTGTTAGTTCGGTCACTTGCTAATAAGATGCATAATCACTCCAGTGGTGTGATGACCTAGTCTCCCAAATTGGTCAAAGAATGAGCTCACTGTACAATTCCTATAGGTGTAGCTGTGAGCAAAACGAGTTGAGTGTTAGGAACACCTCCGATCGCTCACACGTACTCAACAACGTTGAGGCAAGAACAGATATGAAGACGCAATGTATTTTGTTGTGCTGCGCTTGCTCTATTCGCCGCACCTGTGCTCTGTATTTATATGCAAAACAAAGACCGAACCGGTGGCAAACAAACGCTCCAAAAACAGACTTTGAAACGGACTCTGACTCCTAAACTAACTCAACACGGCAGTCGTAACGATACATGGCAGCCGGCCGACTCGTATACGGCTCTAGCATACCGACTCGTAAAAGCTAGCAAGCAGCAGATTATCTAATAAACTCCCCCTAATTCTGTTGCTTCCTCCTGATCTCGATCATGCCAATCTTGTTGCGCAGCTCCAAGAAGCGAACACGACCGAGAGGCTTAGTCAGAATATCCGCGAGTTGCTTCTCAGTCGTAGCAAACTCGAGGATGATTTGTCCTCCATCGACAGCTTCACGGATGAAGTGGAATCGAGTGTCGATATGCTTGCTTCTATCGTGGAGGACTGGATTCTTGCTGAGAGCGATGGCGGACTTGTTGTCCACCCTGAGTCCCAGCACCGGAAGCTTCTGTTCCAAGAGCTCCTGCAGCAGCCGGTGAAGCCAGACGCCCTGACAGGCTGCGGTTGTAGCAGCAATGTACTCCGCCTCGCACGAGGAGAGAGCCACAACCCGCTGCTTTTGCGACTGCTAGGAGACTGGGCTTATGCCGAGGAAGAAGAGGATGCCAGTGGTGCTCTTTCGCCCGTCAAGGTCGCCGGCCATGTCGCTATCGCTGTAGCCCGACAAAGCCAGCCTACCTCCTTCTTCTCTTGGGTAGGTGACGCCGAAACTCCGTGTCCCGGCGATGTACCGGAGGATGTGCTTCACTGCGGCGAGGTGATCTTCCCGTGGATCCTCCATGAACCGACTCACGTACCCCACGGCGAACGTGATGTCCGGTCGGGTATGAGTCAGATAGCGCAGGCTCCCCACAATGCTCCGGTAGTGACTTGTGTCCACAGGCGGTGCCGTCGAAGCCTTGGATAGCTTGAGCCTCTCTTCCATCGGCGTGTGGCAAGGATTGCATTCTTCCATGCCACTCTGCTCTAGGAGCTTCTTGGCGTATGCGCTCTGACAGAGCGTGATCCCGCTGACGCCTTGGCTCACCTCAATGCCGAGGTAGTAGGTGAGCAGTCGTAGGTCGCTCATGCGAAACATGGACATCATCTCGCGCTTGAATTCGTCGATGCCTGCTTGAGTTGTCCCGGTGATAATCAAGTCGTTGACATAGATGCCGACGATCAGCGTTCCTTCGGGCGCCCGCCGCGTGTATAGCGCGTGCTCGTCCTTGCACCGGTTGAAACCCAACTCCTGGAGGCTAGCGTCCAGCTTGGCGTTCCAAGCGCGCGGGGCTTGACGCAGCCCATACAACGCCTTGCGCAGCTTAAGCACCTTGTGCTCCTGCTTGTCGACGATGAAACCTGGCGGGTGCTCCACGTAGACTTCCTCCGCAAGGTCCCAATTCAGGAATGCGGACTTTACGTCCATGTGGTGCACGAACCACCCTTGGTGCGCCGCCAGAGCTAGCAGTAGTCGCACCGACTCCATTCGCGCGACAGGGGCAAAGACCTCCTCGAAGTCGATCCCCTCGCGCTGCGCATACCCTTTTGCCACAAGACGCGCCTTATGTTTAGTGATGGCGCCGTGCTCATCTCGTTTCACCTTGAAGACCCACTTGAGCCCGATCGCACGATGCCCGGCAGGAAGCTCGACGAGGTCCCAAGTGTTGTTCTCCTCGATAGATTTCATCTCCTCCAGCATCTCTCGGCGCCAAGATGGGTCACGTTCCGCCGTGCCAAACGTGGTCGGCTCTTCTGCACTCACCATGTGCAGCTCAGCAGGGGCGACCGGTTATGGCTCCAGGAACCGTGTCGGGGCACCAGCGGGTGCAGGACCGATGATGTCCCGCATCGTCCTGAACCGGTGTTGTGCGCCACTGTCGTCGTCATGGTCGAGCTCAGCGAGCGCCTCAGTCGTTGGCGACACGAACCGCACACCCGATGCGTGATTCGGAGCGCTAGGTGGTGGCAGGCCCTGGTGAGATGGTGGTGTGTGCGGCTGCTCCCCCGGAGTAGGGACCTCCACTGGATCAGCGATGATCTCGTGCTCGATGACGAACATGCCCGCGCTAGACGTCTTCTCCCCCTCACCGGGATTCGCCCAATCCCAGCTGGCCTTCTCGTCGAACACCACGTCGCGGGAGATGTGTACGCGGCGCGCAACCGGGTCGAACAACCGGTACGCTTTTGACCCCGGCTCGAACCCAAGGAGCACCATCTTTATGCTGTGGTCATCGAGCTTCTTCAGGTTGGGGCGAGTTACTTTGGTATGCGCGATGCACCCGAACGTGCGTAGGAAGGAGATGTCGGGCTTCCTCTTGTGCCAGGCCTCAAATGGCGTCATGCCGTCCAAGCTCTTGGTGGGCGCACGGTTCAGGAGAAAGACAGCGGTGGTCACCGCCTCCCCCCAAAACTCCGACGGCATTCCCTTCGCCTTGAGCAAGCTGCGCGCCATGCCGACGATCGTCTGGTTGCGCCGCTCAACGACACCATTCTGTTGCGGCGAGTATGGTGCCATGAGCTGCCGCGCGACTCCCTGATCCGCGCAATACTGCCCGAACTCGAGTGAGGTGAACTCCCCCCCTCGATCAGTTCGCAGAATGCGCAGATGTCGCCCGGTCTCCACCTCGACGCTGGCCTTGAATTGCTTGATGACTCCGGGCGCTTGGTCCTTGTTTGTTAGGAGATACAACCACATGTAGCGACTGTAATCGTCCACGAGAAGGAGAAAGTAGCGCCGGCCACCATGAGTCGCTGGTGAGATGGGTCCGCACAAATCTCCGTGCACGAGGTCGGGTAGTCCCTTGGCACGATAGTGAGCTGTCGCCGGGAACGGGGTGCGCCTTTGCTTGCTGACGAGGCAGCTGTCGCAAACCTCACTGGGATGATTGATCACCGGAAGTCCGCGCACCATGCTGTCTCGAGCCAGCTTCTTCAGGGTGTCAAAGTTGAGATGACCGTAGCGAGCATGCCATAGCCAAGCCTCATCATCTTGCCACGCCAACAAGCACACCGGCCTCGCAATGTTCAAATTGAGCATGTACAGGCGGTTTTGGCGCGCTTCACCCTGGCAAGTAGTTGGCGATGTCGGTCACGGATCCGCAGCAATCCTCCGTCAATCAGCACCTAGCAGCCATGCTCATCGAGCTGGCCGATGCTGATAATGTTGCTCTTGAGCCTGGGGATGTAGTAGACGTCGCTTATCGCCCGGTGTTCACCATTCTGGCAGGTGAACAACACCGTGCCTCACCCGCGGATGTCGACCACCGAGCCGTCACCGAACTTTATCGAGCCGATGATGCCCGTGTCCAGCTTCGTAAAAAAGCTGTCGAAGTCGGTCATGTGGTTGCTGGCCCCCGTGTCCAGATACCACACGTCGCTGCGTCGCTCTCCCTCGAGCCCGAGGTTCACTTGGGCGCACGTCTCGTCGAGCTCGATGAAGTTTGGAAGCGGCGTCTTGACGTCGTCGGTGAGGGCGCATGCCTGCGCCATGAGCAGCGTATGGTCCTCATCATCCTCCTGGGTGAGGTGTACCTGCTCGCGCCGTGGCTGTCGGCAAACCTTGGCCCAGTGACCAATTTTGCCACAGTTACGACACTTGTCCCGACTGACGTTGCGCTCACGCCCTGCTTCGTGCCCATCACGCCCGGTGTCGTGGCCACCCTCGCCTCTAGGTCGTCGGTTGCCCTTGCCGCGGTGACGGCCATGGCCACCAGACCTGCTCGACGATCCCTCGCCGCTTTGCTTCTCCTTGAGGCACGCCATCCATTCCTCCTCAGTTAGCAAGAGCTTTCCTTCAAAAGTGAGTGTTGGTGGCGCCGGTTGTGAAAGACAACGATCATCGGCGCCTTTCAGACGCCCGGTGACCTCCTCAATGGACATCTTAGAGAGATCAAGCATGGTTTCCATGGTGTAGACAACATGACCGAACCTGGGTGGGACGACGCGAAGGTACTTCTCGATGGCCTTCTGTTCGTTGACGGCTTCGCCATACTCCGAGAGCTGGCCGACCAGGCAGCTCAAGTGAAGCGCGAAATCCTCAGGATCCTTGCCTTCCTTGAACACGAGCGTCTCGAACTCGGTGCGCAACCTCTGGAGCTTCGACTTGCGGACGTGATCGGAACCAATTCGGATGGACTTGACGTAGTCCCATGCTTCCTTGGCCGATTGCTTGATGGCGAGCGCGCGAACCATCTCCTGTGGGACCGCCTTGAGGAGCACCTCGAGCGCCGCACGATCCTCCTGTATATCGGTGTCGCCGTACTCGATGGCGTCCCACAGGCCCCTCGCTTGGAGCATCACCTTCATCACAAGCGACCAATCTGTGTAGTTGTCGCGTGTGAGCATCGGGTAGGACGCGCCTCCAACCTCCTGCACCGTCTTCTGGATCACCACGTCACGGCCACACGTGCGGCCACGACGAGGGACGATCGGCGAGGTTGAGCGCCGCCCTTGGCCTCGGCTTCCACGGCGCGGCGACGAACTCCAATCACCATCGCCCACCGGAGCCGACATTGTCAGGAATCGAGCAGCCTCCGCTCTGATACCAATTGTTAGGAACACCTCCGATCGCTCACACGTACTCAACAACGTTGAGGGAAGAACAGATATGAAGACGCAATGTATTTCGTTGTGCTGCGCTTGCTCTATTCGCCGCACCTGTGCTCTGTATTTATATGCAAAACAAAGACCGAACTGGTAGCAAACAAACGCTCCAAAAATAGACTTTGAAACGGACTCTGACTCCTAAACTAACTCAACACGGCAGTCGTAATGATACATGGCAGCCGGCCGACTCGTATACGGCTCTAGCATACCGACTCGTAAAAGCTAGCAAGCAGCAGATTATCTAATAAATTGAGAAGTCCTATGAAGGAACAACATTTCCTATGCGTATTCTTACAGGTGAGGGTCTAACGATCAGACCGTCCATCACCCAGCCACCATTTGAACCATCATGTTTGACATGGCTAAACTCCCTCTGAATATAATCGAGTGATACTTCAAGCGTTCCACCTGGTCTACACTTTGAGGCAACATTACTTGGTTTGAAGCCCATATATTTCTCCAAGCAGTAGAAATAGTTAACATGGAATAAAGATTTGAGCATCTCTTCAGGAGAAGATTCCTCTTTAAGAATAACCTATAAACCACAGGTAAAATGTTAATGACTTTGTTCATTATTGAAGGACCATGTGAGAAGGTCCTCTTTAATGTTATGATGAACCATTGTAATATTTTTGGAGTGATTATTCGATTTTGCAAAAGATTGCAGAATTTTGGTAGAAATTGAGGATTTCGGGATTTAAGTCATGGATGGAGTTTGGGTGATCTAGGTTATTACGTTAAGGTTGCATGCTGTATGTTTTGGCTAATGTGGACCCAGTTATAAAGAATTTGTGTTTGAAAACGATTTATTTGTCTTTAGATTTATAGAGACGTTTGGAGTCATCATGGTCAACGGCAAGAATCAGGGCTATATTCAGGGAGGAGTCAAAGTCTAGAACGATTAAGAATGCCGAGTGAGATAGTGAGCTCAAGCATGGTATGAGAAAAATGAGAAATATTAAACGTAAGTTTGAACATCGGGTTTACACCACGTGGCTTAGTCGGTCCAAGTGAGACGTGATCCGGTGGAATCGGAGAAACTTCTCCTATGCGCTTCAAGACATACCTTGATGCTAGTTTTTCTTTTATTTGAAATCTCTTAAACCTTTGAATGGTGTGATCCTTAGATACACATATACACATAATCCTCTAACTCGAAGCCAACTCTCGACAACAAGTATCCATATAGCTTTTCTATCTAGCCTAAGCAGTTCTTAACCTCTCCTAGACTAATTGGACCTTTTCCTCAGCTTTTTTTAAACAATCTGGCCCAAAGACTTAACCTTCCTTTGTCTCTTTCTAATTGAGAGGGTTCTGCATTTTCTACCATACAAAGTTTCAAACGAATGTTGTATGAGAACTCTGCGAAAGGCAAACAATTGTTGGAACCGGACATAGAAATCCGAATTCTTCTGTGATTTCTGCACTATTCCCTGGATCAGTAGCTAGTGCTCACAGATACATCACTGTATATCAACAACATATATTATGCGGAAGCGTAAATTATACAGTAATAACTTACATGGGCCGATTGGGCCGAAAAGCAGATAATGCAGCAGCGGAAATCTTCACACGAATGGGACTCTCAGGACTTGCCCACAGGCAGCCAACTGGGGTTTCGCGACATAGTTCTTGGCCTTTTGGGATACCAGCTCTGTCGACCCTTTTTAAGCATCGCAGGTCCTCTTCTTCTTGTTCCTGACTGACCGGAGGATGGTATTTAAGCAACAGTGAGCACGAATTGTACTCAACAAGCCATCACACAGAATGCAATGATAATAATACTACATGCAAGGCTGTGAAAGGAGGCTTAAGGTCATTTTATTTGCTAAAACAGCATTTCCAAATATCATAAATAAAATTCTTGTGACTTAGCAATTTTAACCACATCGTAAGTTGTAAAGAGAGAATGCAATAATAATAATAGTGTAGGTTACATCCACCTTTTACAGTGTATAGTTACCTCCACCATTGCTAGATTTTTATAGCCACTGGATTACGTCTGTCCAGAAAAAACTAAAGCCAGAGTACCTCCCTCTTGATAGATTTTTATCCCGCCCACAAAACTTTTTGAAATAGAACTAACTCGAGGATGTTCCCATGTTCGCCCTTGACCGTGGGCACGGCTATTCGAATAGTTTAGACTCTGCAGAGTTTATACATCTGTACCCACAAGAGATAATCAGCCCCACTACCCTATGTGATTTTTTAGTCACATAGATCGAGAGATCACTACGAGGCCTTTACAATACCTTCCCCCTAAGCATCTCACCCCCATGGGGTTGAACCCATAGGTTGTGCGGGATGTAACTCATAGCGGCTGCGCAGCTGGATACTTCTTCCACAACGTCACCCTATACGTCGCACTTCATCTTTTCTCGGTGTCCCTTCAAGCAGAACCTTATTTGGTCTCCTGCACCCCACTTCATACACCTGATTGACCTGTGAGATGCCTTCAGGGGTCTAGTAAATTATTCAGCCAAGCCTATACTTTGCCAGCTTGTGGTTTGTACTGTTTTACATGGATAGGTCATACAGGATTAAGTCCTTAATTCGTCCAAACGGTGCTTACCACAACCCCAATTGTTACATCCACCAGCCACTCTCACAAACCACCCAGACAGGTAAGCAAGTTTTAGGGTTTTGGAAAGATAAACTGTACCAAATTATCAGTCATCTACATCCAATGACTGCCCAAAATAATTTCACATGCTTGAATTAATAATGAGCTGGACAATTGAATACCCTAGTTTTAGACTCACTTGGCAGTAAATATGACTTAGCTAGTGAGGATACCAATAATATCTAGGGTGACAAGGAATTAGTTGAATCAAGCTATAAAGAGTGTCATAATAGTACTGGTATCATAAAAGGGCAATATCTACCTTATTTTTGACATAAATTTGCATAACAAAGTAAGCATGCAAATTTTGATAATTTGAAAGAACATAACTTTTGAAAAATGTAGGATCAATATGATCAAAGTGATGAATTGCCTTGCTTATTTACCGCAACCTTGATTTAACTCAAAGCTTACTTAATCAGTCAGTTGTATCAAATCTTGAACTCTTCTTCCTTGGTAATTTTAACTCGCTTGAGCTTGTCGTCTTCAGACTACAACTTCTAACATGTGGCAAATAAACGAAGAACCAAATAAATCCAAATAGCGGCAAAAGTTTAGTTCACATTAATTGAACTCATTTAATGTTGCTTAAGAATTGAGAGTAGAGATGGAGGGGTTGAAATGGATTTGAGTGGAGGAAGAAGTTGTCTAGACAACTTTACTGTGAGGGAAAATTTTAAGAAACAGAAAGACGTTGAATAAAGGGTTATCCACAGGATCCTTCTGCTGGTTTCAAGAAAAAGAGCTTGATCTTTTTCTTTATAACTTCTTATAATATTTTATATTTATCAAGAAAGTTCCAAGAGCTAGGTGGGAGTGATGCATCTTTAGCAAGATTGCCAGAGAAGATGATTTGCCGGATACTTGGATCTAAGTATTCTTTCCAAATTTGATTTATAGCTTGAAGTTGGTTATTTATCCCATTGTGATTAGGAACAGGGTTGATTATTTTGACTTTTTGATAGACTTGAGGACATAGCCAATGGTTGTGATTTATTGAAAAAGTATATCCCGGGGTTAATGGGGTTTAATGAATTTGCTGTGCATTATTAATTGCTGTCAATCGTTAAATTATGGGATGATGGACAGATCCCTATTTTAGATGCAAGGTTATGTTTTAACAAGATATTTAGTTAGGGTGGGGGGGGGGTTAATCTCAGAGGAATACATTCACAGACACTTTATGCTTTAATATTGCAAGATTTGGACTTAGGTTGATTATTAGAATTATTCCAAGGCAATTTAGTTGAGGGTAGAGAGCAATGCTCCTTTATTTAGGTTTGATAATTTCTTATGCCAAAAGATGGTTGAATCTTTGTGTCTTAAAGATGACATTGAAGATTGGACTTACGATTATTTTATTTACAAATAGAAAGGAAGGCTTATTGGTTTTTAGCAAATGAACAATTTGTGCATTAGTATTTTATGTGCCAGAGAATGAAACATTGAGTTTTATTATCAAATTCAAGGAGGAAGGCAAAATGGGTGTTAGGCAGATTGCTCGAGTTTTTGGTAGATTCGGCATTGAATACTTTGGACTTGCATTTGAGGATATTGAAATATTAGCAAAAGCGGTAATTCTTGATTTAGGATGGCAAGTGCTTTCATTAAACTTCTTATGCAGCTGGTAGGTAAGTTCTTATTTGACAATATTTTTAGGTTCACTGTCTTAACATGCTTAGCTCGAAATATCCATTATTATCCTTGCTTAATTAAACTTTCGATATTCAAATAGTAAGAATATACCATCAATTGGTAAATTGGCCATGTGATCTTGGTTCAAAATAAATTTTCATACAAGGGTAAATTGGTATTTGGTGGATATGAGCTTATTTATTTCATAATCACAGTTTTATTACAAAAAGGAGTTCTTTAGCAGACAAGATTCAATTAGTGGTTTGACAGAACAACCTGTAAGTTAAATCTTCACCTTTTTGCTAGTGCCAACTACCAGCTGGAGGGTTCAACCCAGTAGGCCCACCTATCATAGATAGAGGGAGAATCATTAGAGGGAGCAAAGGAAAAGGCGCTAGTGAAGACAGGGGCCGGAGCCTGGGGAAAACTTGTCGCACTACTGGTGGCGGCATCGCTGGTGGGGATCAGCCGGGGAGGTGGCAGTGGCCAGCTGAAATGGGGCTTCCGAAGTAGAGTAGCCAGCAGAAGGAGCGGCACAGCACGGGATGGAGTCAAAAGGTGCCGGTGGCGGCGCTGGACGGTGACCTTGGTAGGGCTACGGGGCAACACCGATCAGGAGAAAGGAAAAAGGAGAAAATGAGTGAGCACGAGCTGGAGTAGGACAAGGGGGTCTCACCGGAGGTGGTTACACTGCCGGGTCAACGGAGGCCGCACCGGTGGGGAGGAGCATCAGTCGGTGGTTGGGGAAGGTCCGCAGCGTTGATGAGCTGCTCCTAGAGTGAGGAATTGGAGGATGCCCAGCGGTGGAGATGACGGCGACGAAAATGGTGGTGTCGGCGATCCTTAAGGCGAATGCCGATTCGAGGGAATCCTGGAGTGAGGATTTTTGATTCAGTGAGGGGAAGGAACAGGGCTTAAATAGCTAGAGGAGGTGGTTGGTTGCTGGTGCTCATAACTTCATGCTTTCAATGGTGGTACCGTGGGAAAGCGGGTGGCTCGAGTGTTCGGACAGCAAGAGAGGTGGCGCACACGCAAGGCAGGGCTAAGCAAGGGGGGTTTGAGGCTGGTGGCTAGATGCGGTGCTCAGACAAAACCGGGGGTGGCTGCTACAAAGGGGCGGCGTGGCATTGAAGGGGGAGTGAGGTCGGTGGAGGTGTTGAAGATGCTGTGGCTAGAAGCTAGACCGGCTAGGAGTTATCTCGGCGATGCGACGCGTAGCCTTGAATGCAGGTAGAGGAGGGGGTAGCTCGGCGTAGGGTGAGCGGCGGAGCTAGGCGGCTAGGCGTACGGGTGCGAGATCAAAACCAATGCGGTGCACGAACCTAGGGCGAAGTAGCCGATGCTCAAGCTGGACCGGGGCAGGCTGGTGCTTGCGGGCTCAGGGTGCCCTGGTCGGAAATGGCGCCGGGAGTAGAGCGGGGAAGGGGAGGAAGGCGGAGAGCGTCGAGATGGGCTGGAGCCAAGGGGGAAGGAGATGCTGGGCCGGGGGCCAAAGGAGAGAAAAGCCGGGTGAATCGGGAGCTAATCGGAGAGGGAGAGGCGGAATAGAGGGAGGAGGAAGAAGCGCCTGGGCAAGGAAGAAGGAGAGCCTGGCGGCGGCGCTAGCGTAAAGGAGGGGGTAGAAGGGACAAAGAAGGAGGGAGAGAGGGCCGAGTGGGCCGAACGGGCCGAAGGGAGAAAGAGGCTGAGGCCCAAGGAAGCTTTTAGAGAATTGATTTCTTAATTTCTTTTACCAAAATAATCTTAGTTGGAGAAAAGGCTTTTCGAATTCTAAGAATTTTGCAAATTAAAGTTCCTTACTGGTTTGATTAAGCGCCAAAAGGTTTCAGGCTTTTGCAAATAAGTCCTTGGTTAACTTTATTTAGTGAGAAAATTTTAATAATTAAATTAAACCTTAAATCTTGATTTAAATTCTTTGATTTTCATAATTTAGATTTAGGATTTGCCAGGGGTTTTGAGAATTGGGACTTTGATTTTGAAATATTGATTCTCACTTTTGAAGTTGTGTTTTTCTTAAATTAAATTTTTGCCGCCAGAAATCCAAATCAAGAACTTAGATAAACGAAATTTTGAAATGCACAGAGAATCAAAAAAGATTTTTATTATTTTGCAAAATACATTAGTCCCGTACTTTTGGGATGTTACAACAACTATCCCACTTGGCTCCATGATCTAACACACAAGCTCTTAATATGTCCTCAAGAATCTGATTCACTCGCTCAGTCTGACCATCGGTCTGGGGATGATACACTGTACTGAAATTCAAATGAGTACCCATAACTTTATAAAAACTCTCCAAAATCATGAAGTAAACTACGATCCATGATCTGATACTATCTTTTTAGGCGCTTCATGGAGACTCACAATTCTCGACATGTATAACTTTACCAATTTATCACCTGCGTAGGTTGTTTTGACTGAAATAAAATGAGCAACTTTTGTTAATCGATCCACAATTGTTTGTTTTACTCGAGCCATAGTTGAGGATTTAAAAATAGTCTTTTTCCTATGCATGTATAAAAGTTAAAATCCTGGCACACAGGCTGTCTCAAGAGCCCACAACAGAATGATCCAGTTGGGGGCTACACTTCTGCAGTTTATTCTGGTGGGCATGCATGCATGAGCCGGTTCACAATAAAGCAGCACACTCAGCTCCTTGGGACACCCGGCAGCCCACCAGCTTAAGCACAAGTCTAATCAGTGATGTATTTCTTGTTTTCACGAACCTCCTATGTGGATTTCCAGAGCAGGACCACCACTTTCAGAATATGTTCGATGAGGCAAATTGACCCAGGGGTATACAGTTTGGTGATACGGCCTTCCAAACCGTATGGTCTGTCATAGTCTCTCCTAGTTGCTCTATTTGAGTCGGTTCATCTTGATTCCATTTATCACAATTATCTTTACTACTTAAAAAGGAGTTGGTGGTTGATCTGTTCTCTTTACTTTTTCTTAACCATTCGATCTGATTATAAGATAAAATCTGAATCGACTATCTCGCAGTCCTCTCCCTCCCACCCCGCGCGCCGCCTCATCCCCTCCCTCCCACTCCGCTCTGCCTCCCCACCCCACGCCGCCCCTCCCTCCCACCCCGCTCCGCCTCCCCACCCCGCGCTGCCCCTCTCTCCCACCCCGCGCGCCGCCTCCTCCCCTCCCTCCCACTCCGCTCCACCTCCCCACCCCGCGCCGCCCCTCCCCGTGGCCCCGCCGCCCTCCGCTCCGCCGCTCCTCCCCACCCTGCGCCGCCGCCTCCTCCCTACCCCGCGCCGCCGCACCACCTCCTCCTCCCCACCCCGCTCCGCCGCACCGCCTCCTCCCCTCCCTCTCACCCCGAGCCGCAGCCACCTCCTCCTCCTCCCCACCCCGCTCAGCTGCTCCGCCGCCGCCTCCTCCCCTCCCTCCCACCCTGCGCGCCGCCTCCTCCTCCCCCCACCCCTCTGCTCCGCCGCCACCGCCATTGCAGCTGCTGCCCCTCCTCGCGCCAGTTCCCTCGCTAACCATCCTCCGCGATGCTGGTACCGTCAACTCCCTCGCCAACCGCCGACCTTGACTGCACAGCACGTCCTTTGCAAACCGCCCAACTTGTATGCACGGCGGTTGCAAGGAATGAACGTGTGCGCTTCACAATTAAAAACGAGGGCAGGTTGTGAGGAGAGGAGAGGAGACGCCGCCGCCGCAGTCGCCATGTCGGGGGGTATCGCGTGCGGCCGCCTCGCCGAGGAGCGCAAGGCATGGCGGAAGAACCACCGGCACGTCCGTGCCTCTCGGCTTCATCCGCCTCTCTTGATTTGTTTGACCATGTTGCCTCGCCGATTCTGGTGCCTAATCTATTTCGTTTCAGTTCTGTAGGGTTTCGTCGCCAAGCCGGAGACGATGGCCGACGGGACAGTGAACCTCATGGTCTGGCACTGCACCATCCCTAGCAAGCAAGGGGTAAGCACCGCTTGATTGAACATTTAGTGAGCTCGCCTAAGTCCTCTCGTCCGTTTCTAGATCCAGATGGCTTGATGCTTCTCATGTTAGCTATTCACTGGTTGATTGGGTCCCGTGTGGCAAATTGCTAGAATCGTGCAGATCAGGATTTTTTTGTTCGTTGGATTCTTTAGTACATTGTTGCCATGGCCCGAGTTGAGTTGTGGTTTCTCTATGCTTTCACCCGGGAAAAAATGCTTCTTTTTAGGGCGTGCCAAACTGTTGTCACCTAACTGACACTATAAATAAAGTTGACGGCTGGTTTTATATGAATGCATTTCCAGATTATTTGCACAGATGCTTCAAAGGAGTGTTCATTCCACTAACCACTGCATACCATGGGTTGAAGGGAACATGCTTGAATGATCAATGAAAAGGTGGACTGGGAGTTAAATCAGTGTACGCAGACGTTCAATTGAACTATACATAGGGGGACTTGTGCAAGTTCTATTGTCTACTCAGCTTAAGTTGCTAAGTAGTGATTGATAAAGTATTGAAGTGGCATTATGTCCTATTCATTGTTAGCAAGCATCCTGTGTTTTCATATATGTATAGGTATCTCCAGTAATTGCACCCTATTCAGGGTTTCAAAATCTAGAACCAATGAGTTCTGCGCACTAACTTGTAGTGAGTCCTGCCATTCAGCGGTGCCAATCAGTCCGATTTAGGCTAATTTGAGGTTTCTACCGTCAACAATGAAGATAAACTGGGCTAGAAGCCAGTTCAAAAAAAGATAAACTGGGCTAGAATACTTTAAAACATGTCAATGAGTTGGTGCAGCACAACAAAATTGTGCACAAATATGTTTACTCTCTGTAATGAACTAAGTTGTCTGCTTTACATGATCTCTGTCTTGGATGCCTTTAGTGCTTTGGTTGAGGTTATGTTATTGAAGTCTTGCACATGGTTCGACAAATCTTATGTTATCAACTTATCTCTCAAGCTTGTCATGACCTTATACAACTATTTCTTATTTTGCTGCTTTTCTGTTTGTATAGACTATTTGCAATAAGGCGATCTAGCTTTAACTACCAAATCCCTCCGCTCCGCCCCTGCCTGTATAAGCTTGCATTGTTTTGTTAAGGATTTTTTTGCTACTGTTGCAGCTTTTTAGAGGGCTAGCTTATATTCATACTGTTCCGGGAGTCTGCCACAGGGATGTGAAGCCACAAAATGTTTTGGTGTGTGTTATGTGTACAAGATTTTATTCTTTGTCAGATTTGTTAGCTGGTTCTGAATTGGCCTCTTCTTGCTTGCCAATACAGGTTGATCCTCTCACTCATCAAGTCAAGCTCTGTGACTTTGGAAGTGCAAAAGTTCTGGTATGTTGATTCCCCTGTATCATAATGTGGACATAGCGTTGGTGATTTATGTCATTATGTTACATTTGTCATCAATATGTTGCTTTTTAAGTTAATATTTATTATTCAGTTTGATATCATATTTGATAGTATGTATTACTTTTATTTGATTTTCCGTTGCAACGCACGGGCACCTAACTAGTCATGTAAAAGTGTAGTAAATACGTAGATGGGCACAAGAAAACGTTTATGCACGTTGCGAGCACCAGTAAACAACAGTGAGGATGTTGAGAAATGCTTTCGCTTTTTATTGATTGGGAGACGGAGTACATATTTTGTGGAGGAGCCACGAATTAGTAGTACATGTGCGGAAATCATCTCTTCCGATGTGTTTCAGGAAGGCAAGGAATGGAGCCCCATGGTCGCTAGCTCCCCTGACGCGTGCAGTGCTATCTTTTCTATACGCATGGCCTGATCAAATCAGATCGGTCTGATTAATACGGTCGCTCCCCTTGGTAGTTGCCCCCGGGGTAGTACTCGCAGGCCATCAGCGTGTCGCCGGACGCGCACACCACCACGGCGCACCCGACCTGCCGCGACGAGCGCCACACCACCTGCGTGTAGTCCCCGCACACCCTGCCGGCCGCGCACGCGTTGGTGCCGCGGTCGTACCACCGCCGCTCGTCCGCCCACATCCACACCGCGTCCGCGGGCGTCCACCTGCGCGCGCCAGCCGGGCCACGGAAGTAGGTCAGGGCCTCGTCGGCGCCGCTCGGGAGCCTCGCTATCTGCTTCAGGTCGCACCTGCCGGCGCTCCGGAGCCAGTTGGCTGCGGCTTGGCGCGCTGCGCTAGCGTCGCGTTCCACGCCAGCGGCGGCACCCCGGCCGCCCGCCGCGCGTCGTTGAGCGCGGACAGGAAATTTCTTGTGGTGGCAAGGCCACGTGGGTGGCGCGGCACGACGGCAGAGGCGTATGACAAAGAAGCCAGAGCTCAGCTAGTAGTGAGAAGATGGCGAGGTAGGAGAAGGAAGACATGTCCGCGATCGTGTGTTCTTGTGTTTCATGCATTATACAGGGTGACTAGTCATGTGATTATATACCAAGACTCCGCTATCTCTCTTCATTTTTATGTGTTAAATTAATTACATTAAGACGTGAGTGATGGAGCTTTATGTGATATATGTTAATTGTTTGAGTAACTGCAATTTATGAAGTGAGAAAATAAATAGTTTTCACGTTACAAGCAAACGATGTTTTTTAGGAGCCTTGGTGAGCCTGTCTGACAGCCACGACTGGTCTGACCACAGGGACAAGGGTGGTCTGAATGTAGACCTAGGGTCGGTCTGACTGGTCCCCTATTTTCAGACCTAAAAATACCTCGAGGGTATTAGAAATCTAAACTAATCAAGAATTGTAAGGTTTTTGGGCTCGAGTTCACTAAATTGAAGAAAAGAAGATTTAGACTCAAGAACACCAAAACCGTAAAACTCAAATTATTCTTGCTAATAAGGATCTAATGCATAAGGTCTTCTGAATTTATTCTCATATATCAACAAGATAATTTAAGCAAGAATTCGAGCTAGAACACTCATGATCCTGAAATCACAACCCTATTCAAGAACACCCACGAATAGGGTATAATCTTATTTCTTGCTATAGAGGTGATCTAGATGGGTAACGAGTGATCAACTAGGATCTTATAGTGTTTCTTACTCATCATGGATCATAGAAACATCAAAGGGGAGAAGGAAATACAAAAAACTGAACCAAATCAAGATTTCAAAACTCAAGAAAGGAGGAGAAAACTTGAACGAATTTTGATATCTATTGATACTTCTAGATGAATATTTATAGCCACTCCCTAGCCAACCACAAAGCATAAGGATGATAAAAGCTCAAGACAAAGAGTTATAACTCATCTCTCAAAGCTTTTATCCAAGAATCCTAACTCTTCTCCATTTGGTTTCCTAGAGAGTTAACCATAACTCTCTCCACTCCTTAGCTTAAATAGGGGAGACATCCCTCTCTCTAGCAAATCCTAACCAATACACACACTAGTGGATACCATCTACTTACATGGACCAACCTGTTAATCTAACACCATACCAGGTTTTACAATCACATATGCATTCTTTTAAAAGTGCACATAACCATTAATACGCAAATGATTCAACACTTGATCCACATAATATTTTTAGCACATCCTTGACATAAACCACCCCTGTTGTGCCTCCTTGCACTATCATTTGATCAAGTCTCAACTTTTCGGTTTGGAGCAAAAAGACTGTTTTACCCCCAAACCACCTTCCACAAAGCTTCATGCTTCTTTCGCCTTGAAACAACCCCGTACTTTATCTTGAACTCTACGTGGCCCCAATGATTTACCACCAAGCCTCTCAAATGTCCGAATCCCATCAAACTGTCATCACTTGCAAACAGGTTCAAATCACTTGGCGCGCCATACACCTCTTCATGCACCATGACGGCACCTGGCTTCCCTGAACATTCTAAGCCTCAGCTCTTCCCTTAGCTTGTTCCCTATCCACCATACCATTGCCTATCATGTTCACCACCAGTACCTCCCACTCGTGTTCCTTATCTTCATGGCTTGTAACCAATCCACTAGTCTCATTCATCTTCCAGCGGCACCTTGATCATTATAGACCTCAACTCCCCTAGCTTAGTCCCAATCCCTTAACCGTTCTAGACCTAAACTCTCCTAACTTAGTCCTTGTTGCATGGCGATGTGCTGTCGGCGGCGAGTTGTGGCGACATTGCTTGGTGGCTAGCTCAACAATCAATAGGCATCTGGAACGAGATGACAAATGTGGTTTGATGATCGAACGAAGACAATAAGTTTAGCTTTCTTTTTGGGCTTTAGAACATGTAAAGTGATTCTTTTATTAAATTCGGTAGCAACGTAAGAGCACTCAAATAAAGCATAATATTTAAGTAATCTCTCTCCCCTATACTATTGACTAGGAAACAAGCCTTCTCATTGTGCCACATCATCAACAATTTTAGAACCTTTGCACCGTTGTGCTTTAAAAGTGCAGCCGTTGGATACTGTTTGATTTCTGTTGAGGAACTCTCGCTGGCGACCAGTCCGAGCGATTCCTCTGCTTAGAACAAGAACGAATCAATCACAAAGCGACAGAATAATATATTGAACACAGAGAGGTAGAGAGAACTCTTGGTCTTTCTTTTATTGCTTCATATGCATTGGGTACAAAATCAGCCATATGGCTCTCTATTTATAGGAGAGGGTGAGGTGCCCAATATGGATAGAGATTCGTTAAACGGAAAGAATCCGTTTAAACGAAAACCCTTATCCCTGGTTTCCTAATACTCCCCCTTGGGCACTCATCCGACATACTCATGCCTCATTAAAACTCCATAAAAATCCAGTGGAAAAAATTTGGAGAAAGAGTACATGATGCATGTTATGCTGCGATTGCACGAATTGCTTCATTAAAAACCTTGGTCGAGAAACTTCAGGAAAACTCGTCAAGGGAAAAAGAGTACAATTCACCCAGTTTCATTTAGCCTTCAGGACTTTTATCCTCTGGGTACTTGATCTTGTGATCAAGATTCACTAACGAGCTTGAGATAATTCTCCCCTGAATTTTGCACTTCTCTAAGTCTCATCATACCAATCCTCGCACGCACCTTTCAAAACTAGATGCGGGAAGGGACTTTGTGAATAAATCGCTAGATTTTCACGGACTTAGTGTGCGATGCTTTAATCTCGTCCATCTTTTCCAATTCATGAGCATAGAAGAACTTGGGGTTAATATGCTTTGTGAGATTACTCTTCACATAGCCCGTTTGTACTTGTGCAACGCAAGCGGCATTATCTTCATAGATAATAGTGGGGGTTTACACAATGTTCATCCCACATGATCTCGCTGGATGTGGTGAACCATTCGGCGTAGCTGCGCATTCACGTGCGGCTTCATACAGCGCTATTATTTCTGAGTGGCTCGTCGAGGTAGCTACAAGGCTTTGCTTAGACGATTTCCAGGAAATTGCAGTTCCACCACACAGGAATACATAGCCTGTTTGTGACTTTGCGGTATGTGGGTCAGACAGGTACCCAGCATCTGCATAGCCAATCAAGTTCAGATCTTGATTTTTTTCTGTAGAACAATCCAAGGTCCTTGCTTCCTTGGAGATATCGGAAGATGTCCTTTATGCCCTGCCAATGCCTTTTGGTGGGCTCTGCACTATACCTTGCTAATAGGTTCACGGCAAAGGCAATATCCGGTCTAGTGCAGTTCGCTAAGTACATGAGTGCTCCAACTGCCCTCAAGTATGGGAATTCCGGTCCCAGGACTTCCTCCCCCTCTTCCCTAGGTCGGAAAGGATCTTTTTTTGCTGTAAAGATCTCCCGATCATCGGTACTTTTGATGGGAATGCTTTCTCAAAGCCGAATCTTTCTAGCACCTTCTGGGTGTAGGTCGACTGATGTACCAAGACTCCTCCAGGGACATGCTCAAGCTGCAGGCCTAAGCAAAACTTAGTTTTGCCTAAATCTTTCATTTCAAACTCTGACTCCAAGTAGGAGCTTACTTCTTTTATATCTTCCACTGTCCCGATGATATTCAGATCATCTACATACACTAAGATTATACAGAATCCATTCTGGGATCGCCGTATAAATACACAAGGACAGTCTTCATTGTTCGTGTAGCCTTTCTTGCAGAGAAAGTCGCTAGCGATTATACCACATACGCGGTTGCTTGGTCCATACGGGGACTTTGAAAGCTTCACACTGCATGATTTCTATTTGCTCTGTCTTGGTTCGGGAGAGGAATTCCTTCAGGGACTTTCATATAAATCTCTGAATCCAAGTTACCATAAAGGTATGCAGTTACAACATCCATCAATTTCATTTCTAAATTCAAGTTCACTGCCATTGAGATCAAGTATCTAAAGGTAATTCCACTTATGACTGGGGAGTAGGTTTCTTCATAATCAACTCCAGGACGTTGAGTGAAACCATGTGCTACCAGCCTTGCTTTGTATCTCACTACTTCGTTTCTTTCATTTCTCTTTCGAACAAATACCCACTTGTGCCCTACAGGGTGCACATGGGGAGGAGTGCGGCATACGGGCCCAAACACTTCTCTTTTGTTCAGAGATAGCAATTCGGTTGCTTTTGCCTTCTTCCAATCTTCCCAATCTGATCTTTTCTTACATTCAGCGAGCGATGCAGGCTCGGGATCAAGATCAATGATTGTGGCAATTTTCTTTGCGAAGTAGATATCGACATTGGCTGTTGTCCTGTTCAGAGACTCTCCCGTGTGCACATAATTTATAGCTATTTCTTCATGAGTTGCTTCTTCTGGAGCTTCATCTTGCGCATCGCTTCTTTCAATTGCGGTGCCAAGTCCCTTTAGTTTTTCGGCTCCGATGTGTGCGCACACATCCATGCCGAAGGGGATATTCAGATCCAGTATGCCCTCTACTGGAGGTGTCATACATGTGCCAGGTCTCAACTGGCTCCCCTTCTCATTCTGGGGGACTTCGGTGATCGGCTGTGATAAGTTCTTCTTATCCTTTTCGCGAGCGTCCCGGTTACTTTGGATTCGAGGGCGGAGTTCTCGTCCTTTATTACGAGGCCTTTGGACGGAATTAGGGATACCTTCAATTTTCTTTGGTATTTCGACCCTCTCCGGTGCATTGTGTGCAGGCACATGCGACTTAGTCACGCTCTTCAAATCACTAAAGTGATCAGGCAGTTGATTTGCTAATGCTTGCAAATCGATGATCTTCTGGACCTCTTTTTCGGTTTCACTAGTGCGCGGGTCATGTGCAGGAATTCCCGTGGCTTCCCACGTAATTTCCCGACATTTTTCATCAATGGGTTGATTTCCTCCCCCTAATGTCGGGAAATTATCCTCATCAAAAATGCGATCGTGAAGCGGCGGTATGCAAATCTCCGACATGGGTTCCAAATACACGATTATGGATGCGCCTCATAACCAACGTATATCCCGCCTTACGGAGAGGGCCCATTGCGATTCATTGCGGAGGGTATAGGTACATAAAACTTACATCCAAACCTCCTGAGATGAGAAATTTTCGGTGGTGACCCTTGCGCTAGTTGTATAGGTGAATGGATGTTGTAGGCCGAAGGTCTAAAGTTGATGAGATTTGCTGCATGTAGGACTGCGTGTCCCCAACATGTAGCTGGCAAATTACAATTCTGCAAAAGTGGTCGGGCAATAAATTTAATTCTCTTGATCAATGCCTCTGCCAAACCATTCTGGGTATGGACATGCGGTACCGAATGCTCAACTGCAATCCCTATTGCCATGCAATAATCATCAAATGCCTTTGAAGTAAATTCTCCGGCATTGTCCATTCTGATGGACTTGATGCGATGATCAGGGAACACATTTCTGATGCGAATGATCTGCGAGATCAATTTGACGAAAGCATGGTTTCTTGTGGATAATAAACCCACATATGACCATTTTGAGGAAGTATCAATGAGCACCATGAAATACCTAAATGGCCCTGAGATGGGCTGAATAGGACCGCAAATGTCTCCCTGGATGCGTTCCAGGAATGCAGGGACTTCATCCTTCACTTTCAGAGTGGAAGGTCTAATAATTAATTTCCCGGTGACACATGCAGGGCACATAAAATCTTCATGATTCGGAAAATTCTTCACATTAATGTTATGCCCGTGAGAATTGTTAATTATATTTCTCATCATCCTAAGACCTGGGTGGCCTAATCTGTCATGCCAGAGACGAGAATAGTTGAGCTTACGAATCATGTCTTGGGGCGATGTTATGCTATGCAGCGCCTTAATGTTGGTATAATATAGCCTAGTTTCTAGTGAAGGAAGTTTTTCTAATACCCTTTTGCCATTCTCTTCGCGCTTCGTGATGAGTAGGTATTCCTTACCGTACTCTTCTTCAGTCTCAACATGGAAACCATTTACGCGAATATCTTTAAAGCTTAAGAGAGTTCTAGTCGAATCTGGGTACAATAATGCGTCTTCAATGCCAAAGTTGTGCCCATGGGAAGTATAATTGTGGCTCTTCCGGAACCAATTATACATACATCGCTTCCGGCGATTATCGTAAGGCTGCCATTGCTCTTACGAATCGACTGAAAATACTTAGTCTCTCTTAAGATGGTATTCGTGGTACCACTGTCGGCAAGGCATACTTCCTCCATAGGGCACCACACGTGCTTTAATATAAGGTATTTTATTAATATGTATTAAAATACATACATCACGTAAATAAAACACACAAATATTAGAACATATCATGCCATTGTAAACTGAATAAATGAATGAATTATTCCAAAATCATCCAACCATTATGAGAAAATAAAACTAGAGTACCATTCATGCAAGATCTAACTTGTCCATTTAATGCAAAATAAATGACAATTAACGTCTTATACATTCTGTGCATCAGACGGAATCAACTAGAAAATCGTTGACTTCTTCGGCTATCTTTTCAGGCGTGATGTTCTCTTCGAGAGAAATCATGGAGGTGGCTGCCTCTAAGTCGTAAGGGGGTGCTGCCGGGATGGACTCAACCTCCATCATTTCAGGCAGCGGCTCATGATGCTCCCCCTCAACAGCTGCAAAGTGAGCTTCAGGCTGCTCTTTGCCATTGTTCTTCTGGGCTTGGTGGGCATCAATGACATGTTGCGGTGCTTTACAGATCCACGACCAATGTCCCCACTTACCACAGTTGTAGCAACCTTGGTTCTGCTGGTCATAGGTTTTGCCACTCTCCTTAGCCCTTTTGTCATTTGGAGCATCTGACTTGCCTTTCTGGGCAACGGTCTTACCCTTCTTTCCCCTTCGTTTCATCAAGGGCTTTCGCACCTTATAACTTCCAGCGTTGGCTTCACGGCGGCGGGCTACTGCCAGTGGTGAGTGACGTAATTCTTGCGGAGAAGTTCGTCCTGAGCCTCCGCAATCTGCGTCATATCAATCAATTCGGCGTACTCCTTGTAGCCGTCTTGACGATAGTTGCGGGCGGATTGTACAGCATTGGGGTGAAAGGTGGACAGGGTCTTCTCAATCTTCTGCTCATCTGTGATCTGCTTGCCACAGAGTTGAAAATTGGTACAAATTCTGTGCAAGGCAGAATTGTACTCGCCGACCGTCTTGAAATCGGCAAACCTTAGTCCGATCAACTCCTGCTCTGCTTGAGGAAGAATGGTGTACTTTAGCCTCTCAAACCGCTTCTTGAGTGCGGTCCAAAGTGCTAGCGCGCTTTTCTCCGCCATATACTCATTCTTGAGAGTAATGCAGGTGGTGCACGAGGAAATGAAGTGCTCGATCATTTTCCTCGGTGTGGGTTTGGCGTCATGCCGTTCGCCAATCCCAATAGCTGCGCGGAGCTTCTTGGCTCCAAGTACTATCTCGACATCGGATGCCCACGTCAGATAGTTCTTGCCATGCTGGGCAAGCTCCTCGAACTTCCGGTTCGTGATGCCAGTCATCTACATGTGATGAATGGAACATATAAGTTTACTTCAGGTAAACATGCATGAAATTATTTACTACAGGTAAATAAATGGTACAATAGGTTCTCATAATGTCTCATAAATTTCTATGCATTTTCCATAATTTACTGCTAATTTTCAGTGATTAAAAGCAATTAAATAATTACAATTAATCAAAACAGTAAATAATTGCAGAAAATACATAAAATAATAATAGCATAACGTGCGGGCGGCGGCGTCGCGGCGGCGGCCGGCGGCGGCCATGGAGTTGCGCGCGGGGAGGAGGCCATACGGGGCGGCAGCCATGCGGGGCGGCGGCCGTGGCGGGCCCGACGCGGAGGCGGCCATGCGGGCGACGGCAGCGTCGGGGGCGCGCGGCGGCCATGCGGGCGGCGGCCGTCGGGAGCGCGCGAAGCGGTGGCCGAGGCGATCTGCGGCGGGCGGCGGCGCGCCGGCTGTTGGCGCGCGGAGAGGCCCGCTGCGGCGGCGCGCCGAGGCCAACGGCGGTGCCATGCGGAACACGTCGCGGGCCGGCGGCGGCGCCATGCGGGCGCGCGCGAGGAGGCCAGCGCGGGAGGCCGGTGGCGGCGAGCGCGCGCGGCGCGACGCGGGAGCCGAGGCGGTGAGGCGCGCGCGTTCGAAGCGCGGCGTGGCGGCGACGGCGGTGCCTCGTCGGGAGGCGGCGGTCGGTATGCGCGCACGAGGCCAGGCCAACCAAATAGAAAAGGCAATGCAAAAGAAATTTTGTTTCTCATCTACGATGCAATCAACATCTACCCCGTTTCATAATCTACCGATCGACATTGTGTTGGCGATTTCGTGTCTGCTCGCGGTAGATTCGGGCGGATTTGCATCGTTTTCTACAGTGCAATCAACATCTACCCCGTTTCGCAATCTACCGATCGACATTGTGCGGCGACCGTGTGCGCTCGCGGTAGATTAGGGGGATTTGCACCGTAGAAAAAACCAATCTAGAATGCGAAGAAAAAGCAAATTCAAAGCGATCTAGAAAACCAATCTATTAAGTGCTTCGATGATTACCTTCATTCACCGGAGCGATTCGTGCTGATAACGTGTTGAGGAACTCTCGCTGGCGACCAGTCCGAGCGATTCCTCTGCTTAGAACAAGAACGAATCAATCACAAAGCGACAGAATAATATATTGAACACAGAGAGGTAGAGAGAACTCTTGGTCTTTCTTTTATTGCTTCATATGCATTGGGTACAAAATCAGCCATATGGCTCTCTATTTATAAGAGAGGGTGAGGTGCCCAATATGGATAGAGATTCGTTTAAACGGAAAGAATCCGTTTAAACGGAAACCCTTATCCCTGGTTTCCTAATAATTTCCTCCCCCCAATCGACGCAGGTGGAGTGGTTTCCGGAATCACAACTAAGCAGTTTATACGTACGACTGAGAGACACGACTCTTCCTGTACTGCTGCCTTCCCTCCCGTAAGAATGGAAACACGGCCAGTCTGCAACTTCTCCAATCGCTACCCTTTTCCCCATCCCTGCCGCCTGATGTCGTTGGCAAGCATCGATCGACCTCCTCTTTTCCTCTGATACGCGAAGACGATACTTTCTTACAGCCATATGAAAAGAGTCTCTGATAGCAATTTGCCATTTTGCCTTCGGTCCTACACTCCTGCCTATACTTCGTTGGACCATCCTGGTGGGATCGTCGAATTGAAAGGAGTGCGAGCGCGCCTCAGCGACGCGGAGACTTGCAAAGCAGCATCGCTGGCCACCGGCATGATTGCCGAGGGAGAGATGATCACGAGCATGAGTCGCCGAGGCGGAGGCAAGACGACCATGCCTGCTAGTGGCGGCAGCGAAAGCGTCTGGTACGGCTAGGGTGTCAACGTCGAATACAAATAAAATACTGTGGATACGGATGCCGCAGATAATAAAGATATGATCGACATTTTTTTGAGTCTTAATGTATTGAATACAAATTGAATAGTCTAAATACAAATACTAAATAATACGGATAATTCAAATCTAATTGACACCATGATATGGCAGCATCAAGCATGCCGTGGAAGACAACGTTTTCCTTTGGCCAAACCAAAAAAAAAAAAGAAGAGAAAACAGTAGTGGGGAGTCGATAGATTGAAGAATAATCCGGCTCTCCTTAGAGAAGCTAAGTCACCGACTTCACATGAGCCGACTCCGTTGGATCAAGATCGTACGGTCTAAATTGAGTATACTGTGATATATTAGCAATTTATCATGAGCCGGCTCCAGCCGATCTAAACTAAACCATCCACGGTTTCATCCGATGATCCGGATCTCCTGAACTGTATATTGCTGTGCCCCTCTGAGTATCCTTCTCTTAAATTAGAGCAGACAGAGGAGCCGGCTCCATTGAAAAAAGGCATGACATGTGTAGGAACTTCTGCACGGCGGTTGCAGAGAAATTTTATTTCACCACCTCTGCTCGCTGGTGAACTGACCTCGACGATGGCAGACAACAGTGCATGCATAAGTATGTAAGGTGGTGTTCAGAATGATAGTAATTTATGATTTTTTTTATAGTAGCTGGTTGTTTTTTTATTATAATTGAGTTGACTTATTTGACATAATTAATTTTTTTTAAAAAAATAAAAATATAAAATCATGTTAACGCATTATAAACGATACAAAAGAATATGAAAAAAGAAAACACAAAAATACAGAAAATAAAAAAACAAATAGAAAAAAGTGGTCGCCGGCGCTAAGAGGCCTAAGAGGCAGCAGGCTTGTCAATGCCTCAATGGGGATTTCATGGCGGGATCAGCTACGGACTGTTGGCTGCTCTATGTCGAGGGCATATCAAGTATGAAAGAAGATTTAAATGCTGAAGTGTGAAAGATAATCTTAACGATTGGATATAGTATAGGAAAAAGTCTAAATTACTACCCTCAAGTATAACCTAAGTCTAAATAACCCCCTAATCTACGAAAAGGTTTACTTAACCCCTTGTATTTGGTAAACCAGATCAAACTTCACCTTTCATACATAACTAAAACCAGATTTGATAACATGGATTGAATGTAGCCCAGTTTTGTTGACTGAGATTGACACATCAGCGTTCCTACGTGCGATTATCTGCGCTGGTGGACACATTTGCAGCCGCCGCCCGGTTTTTACGTAGAAAGTGGTCAAGAACACAGTAGTATTTTTTTTATAACAATGGAAGGTTTCAGATGGGTTTGTACTATCAAATGTTTCATATATGCTCAAATTAAATTGTCGAAAAGTTCTGCATATGTATCCTTCTATATTGAGGGTGCATCTCCTAGTATCCAGTATCAATATTAAAGGTTGGACAGACTTAAATTACCGAGCGCAGCGCAACACGTAGCGACGGACCAGGGCTAGGTGGCAAGTGGGGCGTGGCCGGCCGGGAGCACGGATGTCTCGTAGCAGGCTGCAGCTGCAGATGTGTCCACCGGCGCAGATAATCACACGGAGGGACACCGACGTGTCAATCTCAGTCAGCAAAACCGGGTTGCATTCAATCCATGTTATCAAATCTAGTTTTAGATATGTGTGAAAGGTGAAGTTTGATCTGGTTTACCAAATACAAGGGGTTAAGTAAACCTTTTTATAGATTAGGGGGTTATCCAGACTTAGGCTATACTTGAGGGTAGTAATTTGGACTTTTTCCTATAGTATATTTGGTTTGGATCCAGATAAGTGGGAGACTATAATTCACTTATGCAATAAATTCTATAAGTGAATTGGGTTTCACACCCACCACAATCCAAACTGTAGGTGCTAGATCTAACCGCTACGATTATCTTTCAAACCTTAACATTTAAACCACCCTTCACACTAAATATATGTTGCCCGCTATATCCACAACATGGATGCTGGAACAAAGTCACCTTTCTGGTTTTCTCCAATTTCTTTCTAATTTCTTTCACTTTTCCTGGTTATGTGCTCTTCAAGATTCTGAACCCGAATTGAGAACTTTAACCTGGTAGAATATGGTTATACAAAAATAGTGACAAATATATATCATAAATTTTGACGTTATGGTGCTGTTAATTAATAGTGTGAAGCATAATATCTTGTGTGTACGCAGGGGCGGAACCAGAATGAAAATGACCAAGGTTCACTCTTTACCAAATATATAATTATATGTATAATTTTGCTTCGATTTGCAACAAAGTAGGTGGGTATTCCAATTTCCAAAAAGCCAAATTGAAACCCTAATTTTAAACCCTACAATTTGATAAAAAACCAACCAACAATCATAACATTCAAACCATAACTTATAAATTCAATTTGTTTACTTAAAGAAATTGAAATAATCAGGAGAAATTTAACATTACCCTGTATTGATTCCGGACTTAATCCATACCGCCAAGTATTCGGTGAGACAATCGATGGGTATTGACGACCAGGAGATGCGGCAGCTGGTGGGTTGCAACCTAGGCCTCCGGGCTCTGCCAACTGGCAGCTATGAGCATGTGACCAAACGAGAGGGTGGATTTTGCTTTTGCACGAGGTGGGAGGGAGGGAGAGAACGAGACGCGAGTGACTGGGGCAATATGATGTGTATGCGGTGCAGCCTCTACTTGTTATATTCCCTCTGTAGAGTGACTTGGCTAGGCGAGCGCCTTTGGCCATGCTTGTATTAGCTGGGTTGTACTTGCGTATGCTAGGCTATATGTCCTGGGTCTAGATTGATGTCGTCTTGGGCCTAGCTATGGGTGCACCGAATGGAGAAGCTGGAGTCAGGAGGCCTAGAGCTTCAATCTTTGGGCTGGCCAGATGTCCTTCAATTTGGGCTGGAGAGTTCATACCTAAATTTTCATAAGCTATACAGTAGAAAAATGAAATTGGACCCAGTGTCCTATGCACCCCCATGGGACACTTTGGATCCGCCCATGTGTGTACGTTGAGGGTTTGGTGGTGTTGTTAATTAACTGTGTGAAGCATAATATCTTGTGTGTATGTTGAGAGTTTAGTTGCACGAAACTACCATTCCACTGGTGCATACCTCATATTCACTACCACAGGATTATTATAGACATTTCAAAACCGTCATCACAGACTGTTTCTGAACCTTATGAATTTATGTGACTGTGATAATAGGTAGTTATCACAAACGATTTTTTAAAACAACCATCTGTGATATGTGTGCTATCACAGATGGTTCCTAAAAATAGCCATCTATGATATCTTATATATCACAAATGGCTAATACTAATAACTGTTTGTGATATATAACATATCACAAACAGCTAATACCAAAAATCGTCTATGATATGTCTGATATCACAGACGGTCCTTAATCATAGCCGTCTGTAATATCGGACATATCACAAATGGTTTAGTGTTACAAACCGTCTATGATAGCTATTTGAAAAGCTAAATTATTTTATGTTTTTCCGCTAGCCTCAAGAAATGCTAGCAATACTCTATGAAAATAAGCAAATAGATCACATATATAGCACATGACAATCATTACACAGATATCACAAATGAATTAAAGAACGCAAGCAGATCACATATATAGTATACGACAATCATTACACAAATCTCACAAATAAATTAAATAACTGAATGAAGTACAACTGAATTAATTATTTGATTAAGCACAACTAAGTGAATTATAATTGAATCAAATGTTTGAACATCTAATCATCTTCGTCGAGGTTGAACTCTCTAGTTAGTTGAATGACCTCCGCCATCAAGAAATCGGAGAGCTTTCCTCAAACTTCAGCGAGGTTATCTAGATTGAATGCACTTGAGTCAAGTTCCACAGCATGTCGCTAGGAGTGTTAAAGTCATTACCATATATATACATATATAGAAGTTGGTTATGACCACAGTCTCTTTCTCCTCATCATGCTATGTGCTGGGCTTGGTTGTTGTCTTAGGCGTAAAATAACCTTTGAGTTGCTGCGGAAGCCCAAAGGTTCTTTTATGCCTAAGACAGCAACGAAGCACAACACACAAAATGATGAGGAGGAAGAGATAGTGGCCAAAACTTACTTCACAGAATCTAACACACTAGAGTGTGTGATTTGCTTCATGCACTTTGAAGGTCTCTACGGTATATATTATTGCTACTAGGTCCCTTTGGAACATTAACATGCCATTCCAAATAGATCTTATAGCAATAACATGACTCTTCCTTAATATTGTCTCTAAGAACTCCAACTCATTTAAAAATAATAGCTTCAACAATTTATCTGCAAATTCATTCCCTAGCTATTTTTTTAATATTTTCACCACAACATGTATTTCTCAACACTACAAGATAAACATTAAAGTATCATACACTTGGTGTTGAAAGGGCATAAAGCAAATTAATTTGCTTCATGCCTTTTGAAGCCCAAGTGTACAATGTTGTAATATTCCTCTTGTACAACTACTACTCCGATATCATCCGTGTCACAGGCAAAATCGATAAAATTGATAAAAAGATTGGGACTATACTTTTTATATTTTTGTGAGTTGAGTGCTTGATTATCGGCAACACGACCCTGAAAGCAACGTAACCCTAAAATGACAATTTGAGTGTAATTCCCTAAATGAAAACAATTATAAATTGCATATGTCCCTTTAATAAGGGAAGAAATATCATTCATAGTTCAAGGATTCAATTAAGAATTATAATGCAAATAATATATTGTCAAAATGAACATAGGACCTCACAACTATTTGTTTTTTGTTTTGCAATGAACAAATACCATCTCCTTGTATATATAGGCACACGATATCTCCACTTGCCCCCACACAAATTTCATCTCTACAAACATTCCACCTAAACCCAATTCATCCAGCCGTATACGATCTCTTCCTCCAAAAAAAGAATGTCCAAACTCACCATAATCTACCTGGTTCTCACCCTCCTAGTCCTCCCCACATCAAAAAAACATTAATAGATATTGACAGTTGTAACACACATGAGGCAAAAAAAGTGGGATTTAGGATCCATACCATCGAGATGAGAGAACTCATGAACACATTGAACTTTGGTTCCAACGCATATTAACAGATATGAATAGATCTATCACACATGAGGTAAAGAAGTGGGATTTGGGATCCATAACTTCGAGGGGAGAGGCGATAGGGTGGAGAGGTAGTGTTGGGGGAGAGGCAGCGTCGAGAAGGAGAGGCGGTGTCGGCAGGAGAGGTGGCGTCAGGAGGAGAGGCGGCTGGGAAGGAGAGGATGGAGACGTCGGATTCTACAACAGCGGCGGTGCCAGAGGTGGGGACGAGGAGATGGATGGGTGCGCGAGTGAGGATTAAGAGTGTAAAACATAGTAGGGACTCTATTTATAGAAAAACTATCACAAACGGATCTGTTAAAGAACCACCTATGATATTACTATCACAGACGATTCCATTATGTAACCGTCTTTGATATGCTATCATATCACAGACGGTTTTATAATGGAACCGTCTGTGATAATAATATCACATACGGTTCTATTATGGAACTGTCTATGATATGTATATTATAGACAGTTTGTTCTACTAAACTGTCTGTGATAGTTCCTTCTCTATCTACAACAAATCGTATTTTTTAGTTAGCCTCAGGAAATACTAACCATGTCCTATGAAAAAAAGCAAGTATATACAATCACAAATGTAATTATTTCTTAATTACTAAATCAATTACAATGAAATAATTCCTTAATTACATGCCGAGTTTCTTATAATTACATTGCAATAATTTTCAAATAGGTGTTCACCGTGTGGGATCATTACACTTGGCTATTTCCTGTTAAATAAAGCCCTTCAAGATGATCAACATGCATATAGCTTGTTTCATTGCTTGATTCTTCCTTGAGCCTGATGCTATCTCTGAATGGAGGTAACTCGTCAATTGATTATACTCTTTCTCATCCATGACATTCTCAATTATGACAATCCTTCTCTTTCTATGAAGAACTACGTGATGATTCTTATTTGCTAGATCGGTTACCTAAAAACTTAAACAACTTGCCTCGTGAGTACGAATAGTTCATCTTTGTATTCTACACGTTCGAGGTATGCAGTAATGACGCCGTACTTGTTAACCTTTACACCCTGTGGGAGTTGGACCCAATGGCACCGAAATGGAGAGATCTTGAAAATTATGTAATCAAACTCCCAAATCTCCTCTACAAGCCTGTAGTAAGAATTTGGGCCAGCAGTACTAAAGTATGCATGAAATGCATTTATACAGACACATGAGTTCTGGACTGTGCTCTTTCTATGTTGATCTGTTGTATAAAATGTGTTCCCGTTAATATCGTATCTTTTTCATATCACAATTGTAAATTTTTGGCCTTTTTCCCAACCATTATAGCATTTCACTTGACGACCTTCTAGTGAATCGCACCTTCAACCATTTATTGAACTGACATTTGTGCTGTGTCTTGGTCCAAACCTCTAACTATCCTAGGTTCTCTTGGCGTAGTATGTCCTTGTGTTTTTCAGTATACGGGACACTTCAGTCATATGTTGCAAGATTATGAAATGGGCTTGAGCGTACGTATCCAGATCAGGAGTTATTTCTTTTCTTCCAATGGTCTCGATACCCTCTAGCCTCCCCTTGTGAGAGATAGAGGTACACCTATCGGTTCAACCTAAGCCATGTAATCAATGCAGAATTCAATGACCTCTTCAGATGTATAACCTTCGATGATGCTATCCTTCGGCTGAAATCAATTGCATACATAAAACTTGAGAATTCCCATTTGCCTCTCAAACAGGTACATATGACATAGAAATACATGGCCATTCATAGCGTGATTCTGGACTAGTACGGTATATACAGAGAGTTCAGATTTGTATATTCAGGTCTCGATAGAGCTAGTATCAGAGCCATATCGGCTGTAGGATGAAGCCCTAGTTAGATGGTCGCCTTAGCAAAATTGTACAATCTATTTTCTAAATCAAGCCAACCAAACTAGATATTTAGTATACTCTCACTTTCTTTCCCCTTTCTTAAGGTTCTTACTCTCCGCCTTATTCAAAAATTTATTTTTTTCAAAATCTTTAAATTGACCTCTTTCCTTTATAATACCTTAGATATCTTGAATTACTACAACCAGACTAGAGGATGGCAAGGACTTCTCTAAGTTTTTTTTTTTGCAGAACCTTGGATTAAAGAGGTCACCAGTCTACTTCACCAAGGATGAGAAGGCAAAGGGCCAACTTATTGGATGCATCACCAGGCTGTACTTTACCAGAAGGATTGGCAACCAAATTCTACACCATAGTTTCAAATGCACCGGTTATTGCAGAGAGTGGTTTGTGCAAGGAGCCGCGCACAAGGATATTCGACGTCTTTGCAAGATATATAAGATTAGCATGCCTAAGCCATGGAGGGACCTCAACCGTAGTTGTTAGTACCTCTACTATCGCCCACGCCATTGAGTCCGGAGGAGAGATAATGCATAGCAGACAATCGTCAGGAGTATCTTCGACACTTCATTCTATCCGTACTCAAAGAGTAGTCACCTAAGTTCGCAACTCGTGGGTGGTCTATAGTGACTCAGACAAAGAGTCAAGCGAGCCCTACTTGATAGGACCCAAGTAGGAGCCTTTAGACTAGATCCTTGTATAGTTTAGGAAGTACGAGTAGAACATTTTAATTTTTATTTGCAATTACTTGTGATGTGAGCTGTAGTCTTACCCTTAAAAGCATCATGTTGTAGTCATGTCAAAACCTTTATTTGAGTAATTTAATTACTTCTTTTGTTAGCCTCTTGGCTAAGTGTTTGTTTAGTTTAGGTTTGCCATTAGAAATCTCCTTAGACAAGTTTACCCTTTATCAATGCTTTTCCCTCTCAACTTTTGAGTCTTGTGAGGTCAGTTCTCAGTAGTTGTGTTTCCTTTCAGAGCAGTGAAAAGATGGTTGATACCCGAAACTCAGCTGGTCGTAGTTAAATGAACCAAAGGCCCAAGAAGTAGCACCATAGACCCATCGACTCAAGTAACGCAAGCAATCCTAATGGGATTGGATCCAGCTCTCAGTCAATTTATAGCAACCCAGACACAGTTGATGCACACCATGATGTAGAATATGAATGCCATGATGAAGTGGCAGAATCAAGAAGCAGTTGCATCTCAGTAAGCTAGACAGTAATCCAAGTTTTACAGAGTTCGTGAGGATGAGACTGCCCACCTATTCCTAATCTTCTGACCCTTTGGAGGCGGATGATCAGATTCGTTTAGTTGAAAAGAAGCTAAACTTCGCTCAGTGCACTAATCGAGAGAAAGTGCTCTACATCGCACATCAATTGGAGGGAGCCACTGCAGAGTGATGGAAGAACTACTGCGCCACTCATGAGAACCAAGAGAGCCTCTCTTAGGCTGAGTTCACAGCAATATTTCATCATGCCATATCTTAGATGGGGTAATTGAGATAAAGGAAGAGTTCCGTGAATTGCAGCAGAAGAACATGTTTGTGAGTGGGTATCTCAATAAATTCACTCAACTAACTCGCTATGCACCAGAGATGTTGCCACTGATGATGCCCATCAGAAGAGGTTCAAGAAAGGGTTAAACTCAGCACTCAAAGTTCAAGTGGTGGGAAATGATTATGCTAGTTTTTAAAATATAGTGGATAAAGCAATGTTCATTGAAGAAAGTCACCATGAGTTAGAGGAGTCTCACAAAAAGAAGGATGATGCAACAAGGATCTCAGCTGCACTAGTCCCAGAAAGTTCGTTTCAGCACATACCAGTCAGCTCGTGTGCCACAGTAGTCAGGTTTCAAGACACCAGCCCCAGCACTGCGTCAATTCACGTCTGGACCCCATCCCATTAGGTCGAGCAATCAGCAACAAAGGAATGTCAACCCTACAGTATACATCAGTTGTTTCAAGTGTTATGAGCTAGGACACTCAGTATCCCCACAATATCCTCAGAGGCAAGCCCCGATGCCAGTTCATTTCAACTTAGGAGCTACGCTAGATTGGACACCCGCTTCAGGATCAGGACGTGGATTGCCCCAAGTGTCAGGTCAAGCCAGTCGGGATCCCCAGTCAGTTGTGCATGGTCAGTTTCCTGATGTCATGTCTGCAGAAGAGGCCCAAGCATCGTCAGATGTTGTGTTCGATAAATTCCTAGTAAATTCAGTTCTAGCTACAGTTTTGTTTGATTCTAAAGGTTCACATTCATTTGTTTCTCGGAGTTTTGCCTTAAAGGAATGGTTGAAAACTATTGTACTTGGATATATTCTTTTGGTTCAATCCCTAGGCTCTGAGTTAAGAACAAACCTAGGTAGTCCTGAAGTCAAGATAACCATTCAAGGAGTGGAGTTCTCAGCCGATCTTGTTGTGTTAAATATCCAATATTTGGATGTGATTTTATAAATGAATTAGCTTAAGAAGCATCAAGCAATGTTAAATTGCGCAAGAAGAGTTGTTACCATGGTCAGTTTAGATGGAAGAAAAGTGATATTTACAGCCAACATGAGTCAACCAGAGAAGGTTATGGTTTACCAAAGCAAATAGATCATGTTAGAGGATATGTCAGTTGTCAGGAAGCATCCTGATGTATTTCTGGATGATCTCCTCAGAATGTCACCTGACCGAGAAGTCGAGTTTTCGATTGAGCTAGTACTCAGTACTTTGCTGATATCTAAGACACCGTATCGGATGCCTGCTAATGAGTTAGTGGAATTAATGAAGCAAATTTAAGAATTGTTGGACAAGAGTTATGTCAGACCTAGCTCGTCTCCGTGGGGAGTGCTAGTATTGTTCATCAAGAAAAAGGATGGTAGTCAGCGTATGTGTGTGGATTACCAAGCACTCAATGAAGTTACTATCAAGAATTAGTATCATTTGTCCAGAATTGATGATTTGTTTGATCAGCTAAAAGGAGCTAGAGTGTTCTCTAAGATTAACTTGAGGTTAGGATACTATCAAATAAAAATTCATTAGGAAGATATACCTAAGTCAGCTTTCTCGACATGTTATAGTCTGTATGAATTCACAGTAATGTCCTTTGGTTTAACCAATGGCCTAGCTTATTTCATGTACCTGATGAATAAAGTATCCATAGAATATTTGGGCAAATTTTTCATTGTGTTCATTGACGATTTTCTGATATATTCCAAGGATAAGAAAGAGCATGAGGAGCATTTGAGATTAGCTTTACAAAAGCTTAGAGAACATAAGCTATATACCAAATTCAGCAAGTGTGAGTTTTGGATGAAGAAAGTTGCTTTCCTAGGCCATGTCATGTCAGCAAGAGGACTTGCAGTTGACCCTAAAAAAATTAAAGATGTGCTGGATTGGAAGTCACCGTCATCAACGACGCTAGTCAGAAGTTTTCTTAGAATGGCCAGTCATTATCATCGCTTCATCGAAGGATTCTCTAGTGTGGCCAGACCACTTACACAGCAGTTAAAGAAAGAAAAAAATTTATTTGGATGCTAAAGTGCGAAAAGAGTTTCCAAAATCTAAAGGAGTGTTTGTATTACCAGACATTAATAAGGGTTTTGAGATCTATTGCAATGCTTCCCGCTAAGGTTTGGGATGTGTGTTGATGCAAGGCAAAAGAGTGGTAGCTTATACTTCATGTCAGTTGAGGCCACATGAAAAAATTACCCCACGCATGATTTGGAATTAGCAGCCATAGTACATGCTTTAAAGATTTGATGTTATTATCTCATGGAAAAATCAGTGTGATATTTATATGAATCATAAGAGTTTGAAGTATATTTTCACCTAGGCTGATCTTAATCTCAAACAAAGAAGGTGGTTGGTTGTAATTGATAAAAGACTATAATGTTATAATACATTACTACCTCGGAAAGGCCAATGTAGTACTAGATGCTTTGAGTAGAAAAGTTTATTGCAATACAGTGATGATCAAGGAAAGTCAACCAGCTTTACACAAGGAATTTCATAAGCTTACCTTGGATTTGGTTGAGGAAGGATTTTAGCCACGATGGAGTTGCAGCCAATTTTGGATGATCAGATTCATTAAGCTCAGGTAGAGGATGAGAATATTCATTGGATCAATATTAATATGAGTAAAAATAAAGCATTAGGTTCTACAAAGGATGACAAAGTAACCTTGTGGTTTAAGAAGCGATTGTGTGTGCCAAATAAAAAGGAGTTGATGGAGTTGTTGCTTAAGAAAGCTCATGAGTCATTGTATTCGATACATCCGGGTAGCACTAAGATGTATTAGAATATCAAAGATAAATATTGGTGGCCAAGTATGAAGCGTGAGATAACAAAGTATGTTGCACATTGTGATATTTGTCAAAGAGTAAAGGCTGAGCATCAGAGACCAGTGGATTTGCTACAACCGCTGAGGATTCCTGAGTGGAAGTGGAAAAAAAATTGGTATGGATTTTATTATATGATTGCTTAGGACTAAGGATAGTTTTGATTCAATCTGGGTAATTGTGGATCGATTAACAAAGATTTTTCATTTCATTCTAGTTAGAACAACCTACGCAGGTGATAAATTGGCAGAGTTATACATGTTGAGAATTATGAGTCTCCATGAAGTGCCTAAAAAGATAGTATCAGATCATGGATCACAGTTTAGTTCATGATTTTGGGGGAGTTTCTATGAAGTTATGGGTACCTATCCAAATTTCAATATAGCTTATCATCCCCAGACCGATAGTCAGACTGAACGTGTGAATTAGATTCTTGAGGATATGCTAAGAGCTTTGTGTTAGATCATGGAGCCAAGTGAGATAGTTGTTTGCCTTTCACAGAGTTCTTGTACAATAACAATTAGTAGGCCAGCCTATAAATATCACCATTTGAAGCTTTGTATAGTAGAAGATGCAAAACCCCTCTCAACTAGAACGAGATAAGGGAAGGTCAAGTCTTTGGGTCAGATTGTTTAAAAGAAACTGAGAAAAAGGTTTAACTAATCCAAGAGAGGTTAAGAGTAGCTCAGGCCAGACAGAAAAGCTATGCAGATACTCGTCATCAAGAGTTGAGCATCAAGCCAGAGGATTATGTATATCTCAGGATCACACCATTCAAAAGTGTTAAGAGGTTTCAAATAAAAGGAAAACTAGTGCCAAAATATGTCAGGCTGTTCAAGATCTTGAAGCACAGAGGAGAAGTTGTTTACTAGTTAAAGCTACCTCTGACCTTTAGTGGGATACATGACGTCTTCCATGTGTCCTAGTTGAAGAAGTATTTGTGTGTGCCAGAGGAAGCAGTTCCAATAGAAATTGTTGATTTCCATGAGGATCTGTCTTATAAGGAGCACCATATCAAAATCTTAGAAGTGTCAGAGCATACAACTAGGAGCAGAGTTATCCACTTTTGTAATGTTCAGTGGAACAACCATTCTGAGGAGGAAGCCACCTGGGAGCACGAGGAGGATCTCAGAGCAGAGTTTTCAAACTTATTTTCTTAGTGAGCCTGGATCTCAGGGTCGAGATCCCATTTAAGGGGGAGAGGTTTCTAATATCCTGATTTTCAGAGTTTATTTGAAGCTTTTAAAATATAATTCACCATTTGGATTTGTTGGATTTAATACAAGCTTAAAATAAATTATTATTAATTAAAAGGATTTAATATGAATAAAATAAACATTAAGATTTGCTAAAAATATTTTATTTGGGTTTCTTGTGTCTCAAGGAATTTTCTATAATTTTTATATTTTTCTGGATTTATTTGCTATTTTCTAAAGCTCAATTTCTTTTCTTCCAATTTGTGAAATTGGAAATCCCTAAATATCTTCTGCACCGGACCAGTTCGATCAGTTACCACCACATGTCATTCGCACCTTGCACCCCCAAGCCGTTCGTTTAGCCATCTCATCGGCTGGTCAGAACATGCCAAGCATTGTTCATCTGTGCTTTATGCCTAAGACATCCGATCCCTAGCCAATGCCACGAGTCAGCAATCCACCATGCTAGCTACTGTTCATCTCCTTCCCGCAGATGTCACCGTGCCCATCTCAGCTATGCCTCGGCATTCGTGCCCGAGTTGGTCTCTTCTGCTACCATACCCAGCCCTACTTCCTCGATGTCTATGCCATAAATAGCAATTGTGCCCTCATTGTTTGCACCCCGCCGCTGAGCTCACCCACGCTCCATCGACGTCCGCGCCGACAAGCCACACTTCATCACTGCCATCTCAACTTCGCCCGAACCACTATCGGTGAGTCCCAAGTCTACCGCAGCCATCTGACCCCCAAAGCCATCCGACCATATCCACGACTAGCCGATCTACGCCACGTGCACATCTACGACCACACAGCAACCTCCGATCACGTAGCGTCTTCGACTACTTGGTGTCATTCGACCACACCTGCGACCACCGAGTGAAGTATGTCATCATCATTTGGACTGTCTAAACGTCCTCAGCCCTCTAGACTGTTTGATCGTATTCAAACTACCCGATCATCGTCTCCTCGTCAGCTAGTCCGATCGTCCTTGGCTGAGTCAGTAGTCAAGTTAGTTGCCATCTCAGTAGCCACACAAGCCCTAATCCTGTGTGGTTACCACGTGTCATGCCACGTTAGCCAACCAAGCCATCCCAATGCCATGTCAGCCCTAGCCACCACGTTAGCAACCGAGTCACAATGTGTACTGTTTTATGAGTTGAGTCCACTGTAGACCCACTATTCCATACTCCGAGTTCACAGCACAGTACGATTTCTGATTTTCCGGTATTTTCCTTTAGATTTAATTTTTCAAGAGTCCGTTCTTCTCCATCCTAGCTTCGATTGACCCTATTTTTTTCTACATTCATCTAAAATCAAACTCAAGATAAGTTATGTCCTTTTGAACATGTTGAACCTAGTTTTCAAATCTATTACTTATTTATTTTGTTTTAAATTATCACGCATTGCTATTTTATTATAAATCCTTGTACCTAGTAGTTATTGTCCTAGTTGATTAATCCCTCATTTGATAATTTAAATGCCACGATACCATTGTCACTATAGAATGGGTACTTATTTAGTAATGCAACACTAGTTGTCATATGGTTTGTACGATTAATATGCTTAGTCATGCTTATAGTCTCGTTGGGATCATCATCACATGAGAACAAATATTTAATTTGACTTAATGAGATATTGAATCGTGGTTGATGTCACAGTTATAAAATTTATGTGCCATGATATTGGTGTGTCATTGGTGTTAGTTATACAAAATTGGTTTTCACTTAGGTAAGTGATCGTGAAGTAAAGAGGGAAGTGTGAATTTACTTCGAGGGATGTAAAAGTCTCGCTTGGGTAATATCTAAGAATTTAACTTTGTACGCTATTGATCTGGGTGTTGTATGAGATAGACCTGGCTGTTAATTTATGATATTTTAATTTCAATTTCGCCATTGAGTTAAACAGGGTTGTTGATTTCCATGAGAAGAAAGAGGGGGTAATTATCAACTAGGTGGTTAACATACTGACAGCAAAACCTTAGCGGGCAGAATTAGGTTGAGGTTGAAAATTGTAAAAACCTTGTTGTAATTTTCTTTAACATGAGAATGATCACATCGTGTCGGTACAGTTGTGCAATCCCTGCAGGGTTTACAACTATTCGAATAGCCATATCCCCGGTTATGAACAATGCCGGTGATTTCACATGAAGGATAGTTATTTCATCAAATTTGGGTTGGTTAACTTTGGGATGTAGACAAGTAGTTCACTGGTGGTTTATTAAGTAAATGATTAGTTCACTTATGGTCTATTTAATTCTTTTGGTTATTTATTTATTATTGATTTTTTTTAAAGTTTACTTTCAATCTATTTATTGTATTTATTTTAAATTATTGTTTTTTGCAAATTAACCTCTCATCTATCTATTGGTAAACTTTGCATATTATATTGCACCTTTATTACAAATAACTTACTGAGTACCAATGTACTCACAGCTTTATATCTACTATTGCTTAGTCGAAGAGAAGGAACCATATTAGCAAGTGGTACCAGAAGGAGTATACTTCAACAACTTCGCGAATTAGGACTTCGCTTCCTAGTCGATTGTCTGTGGGCATGTCGAATTATTACTATGCTTAATTTTTATTTTTTGTTACTAGTTTTTTAAACCCTTCAGGCTATTAATTGTAAGCTCCGCCATAAGGTCATACTCTGATAATTATTAATATTTAAGCTTTTTTCTCTATTTATCGCACATATGATCGATATTTCATCTATGTTATATTGTATACACTAGCACGATCCTAGACTAGTGTGGTATGCTCAGAAAGTCTGGATTTACATATTCGGGTCTCAACACAACTCATGACCAACTTGTCTTACTAGTTACTTACTTACTACATTGTTTTTATTTTTTTTGGAGAACTAAAACATGGACGTTCGAGGGAAAAATATCATGCATCAGGACCCCAAGATCAACATGGCCACTGCCCGATGTTGTTCCCTCGAGGGTAATACTCGCAGATCACCAGTGAGTCGCTAGACCGGCACGCGGCCACGGTGCACCCAAGCTATGTCGTGGCGCACCACACCACCTGCATGTAGTGTGAGCAGGCGTTACCAAGCGTGCACGAGCCGATGCGGTGGTCGTACCACCGCCGCTCGCCCACCCATGAGGCCACGACCTCCTGCGCCGCCGTAGTGCCCCGCCGCCTGTCTGTCTTCCCTACCAAGAAGGCATTCCACCCTGGTGTTGGCCAACAGCATCATGTTCCACGCCAACGGCGGCACCCCAACAGCGTGGCCGTGGCTTCATTGGTGGTTGCGGTGGTGGTTGATAGCGTAGCCAGAGAGAGTGAGATGGCGACAATGTATAGGAAGCGGGACATGGTTGTGATCGTGATGAGGACATCCCGACACACCGATTATGTGAACATGAGCCAAAAAGATTAAACAATAGGTGAATTCACTCTTAGTTAAATTTAGTACTAATTTACATGAGAACTAGTTACTACCTAATACTAGTGTTCAAATTGTTCTTAGGTCTATGTGGGAGGACGGTGGGCCAAGGAGTAATGGAACAGAATGAGCCACGCCTATGACCACTCCTTCGACTATGTCTACGACCACATCTACGACCACTCCATCGACCATGTCTACAAACACGCCTACGACCACTCCATCGACCATGATTACGACCGCTCCTTTAACCATGTCTATGACAACGCCTATAACCACTCCTTCAACCACGTTTACGACCACGTCTACGACTGCTCAAAGCCCCGTTGACCATTTGGATCATCTGAAGCCCCCGCTGACGATCGGGCCTCCGAAGACAATCAGATCGTCCGAAGACTCAATGAATGTTCGAACCTCCCGAAGGGTTCACTAACGATCGGGCCGTCCGAAGACAATCTAATGATCCAAAGGTTCGGTGAATGTTCAAACCATCTGAAGCTTTGCGCCGATTAGACCATCCAAAGCCTTCAAGACCCAATCGGACCATCCAAAATTCTCAATGATGTTCAGACTGGTCGAATCAGATTTCCAGGCGAGGCAAGCTATAACTCACGTGACAGGATACCATCAACATGATTATAGAACACAACAGAGTCTTTTGGTATTAAGATAGCTAATAGGAAAGTATTGTTTTCTTGTCTTTAAATATTTATTAGAGTCCATTTTTGAGTTGCGATAGGATAGTTTTATATCTCATAAGTCAGTTTGGGACTAGTACTATTTGGGCATAAGTTGTATTCTTCAAAGGAACCACGAATAAACAATTTTGAGAATTATACTCTTGTTTCCTAGGTTAGCCAAAGCGCCTCGAGGGAATTGAAAGTTTCTCTTTACCATTGCTCTTGTGAATCCAAAGGTTTTGCAGGAGCATCACATTTACTTTTGCGTGATTGGGTAGATGAGATCACGAGCATGTGGTTGGGCGAATTCTTTTATCACAGGTTGTTGTTCTGATAGTGGTTGGCGCCATCAATTCGTCAGGTTGCACGAATCCAAGTTATCATCATCGATCCTACGTTATGAAGATCGGGCATCCCCCATATCATCTTTTTATCATAGCATGGTTGACACAATAGGATCAATTTACACGTAGTTAGATTTATTTTTTCTATCCTTCACACAAAAGGCCAAAAAATTTCAAATCCTAGTTTTTGCTTCTGTTATTCTCATGAGTTTTGTTGAGTTTTGATCCATTAGAATTTTTGTTTAGGTGCTGATCGTTGTGTTCCTTTGAGTTCCTTAATCTTTGTCATATTATACCCTTGAAAATCTGCCAGTTGATCATTCAATTAGCTTCATAAAATAGGAGATACAACTTACTTTTGAGTTCTTGTGCTTGTTGCCACACTAGATTCACTGTACACATAGTTTATCTCACACTCCTTTTGTTGTTTAGCCAAGAGAAACCCTAGCTGTGGCCTGACTTGTGATCAAGCCACAACATTGTTTGGAGGTCGATCGAATCGTCCAAAGCCCTCGCTGGCTAATCGGACTGCTCAGAGCCTCGCTGAACGTTCGAACTATCTGAAGGACTAAGCAGATTAGGCTGTCCAAACATCATTGGTTGATCGGAAGACTAAGTGAATGTTCGAACCGTCTGAAGAACTCAGCGGATCAGACCGTCCAAACACAATCGAACCGTTCAAAATCTGTTGGAGATTTTTCTGGTGATTGCGCAACGTATGTTTAAGTTTTCCACTTAATTCTTGCAAACACTTGAGACTAGCTATTGACATTGCATTAAGGGCTGCTCTTGAAATATTTAGCACTTCTGAAATTGCTGTATTTTGTGTAAACCAGAGGGGGAAGCATCATCTTGTTTTGGTCATTAAATCAAGGAAGAAAAGGAAGCCAATCTGAAAGAAAGAGTCTTGGCTAAAATAAAAAAAATAGAGAGAGAGAAGAGAAAAGAGACATTGGCCAAAACTTGATACAAGATAACCATAGTTCTTAAATTTTAGATTGTATAATTAACTTCCTTGAGCAATCTTGTGCCTTTATATTTAAAATATTGCAATTGGCTAGCTTCTATCCTAGTATTTGGTGCAAAATGAGCTAATTAATCATTAATTTCATTTTACTTCCATTTAGCTCATTCCTTCGTTTACTATGAGTCACATTGATATTTGCATTTACGTTTATACACTTCACTTAAACCTTTTAGTTTAGCACATAGGCAAAGTATTTAAGCTCAGATTATTACTTAATTTTACAATATCCAGAGTTTTAGATTGCATAGGTAAATATTTTTCCATTCAAGCTCCACAAATAAGCCATTGTTCAACAATCCTTGAGCAATTGAATTCGCTTAATTTATCGCCTTGTGTCATTTACCATCACCCAAGTGCATGCAGCTTTTCAATTCCATCAAGGACGTATAAGAACTTCGATTGGTAAGAGAAGATGAGGTTGAGTGAATTCCACAAATAGAATTTTCCACATCACATACATAGCTTTTCTTGTTATTTGCATTAACCATGGCAGAAAAAGGAGAATAAGCATATGTTACACAAAATCATCTTGAGAAGCTCACAAATGATTTCAACACTTAGTTGAATAACAACATGAGTGTCTTGAGGAGGGAGATACTAGACGAGCTTCGCAAAGAGCGGGTCTTAGTTGGCATCCACGAAGGAGACATTGAACTTGACGAGATTGATGAGGAGAGGGTTGCACGACTCGCTAGAGAAAATCATGCCAATCGAGCCGCTGCCAATGCAGTTCGACCACCCTTGCCCGGGCGTGGAGGTGTTTTCGGCGCTGACCATGGCCAAGGGAGAGGCTGCGGCCGTGGCCGTGGGCACAGTGGTGCCGCCCACAATGAGGACTTTGGCGATGACTTTTGGCTACATTGCGATGACAATTATCAATGCCATGGCCGTCATCATGATAACCCGCACATGGAGGAGAATTTGGAAAACTCAAATTTACTATTCCTAAATTTGAAGGTGCTTCCGATCTTGATGCATATCTCACATGGCAACTCAAGGTAAATAAGATCTTTCAAATGCACAATTATTTAGAGGAGAAAAAGCTACATATGGCATCACTTGAGTTTGATGGGTATGCCTTGATTTGGTGGGAGCAAATGTTGAACCAAAGAGAAGATAATGGAGAACCTCCAATTACATCATGAGTTGAAATGAAGCAAGAGTTGCGAGCATATTTTGTTCCTAACAATTATAAACGTTATCTTTTTGATAAATTGCAAAATTTGAGACAGGAAGGTCGTTCAATGGAGAAATACTATAAGGATATGGAGCAAGCTATGATTAGGGCATATGTGCATGAAGATAAATAAAAATATTAAATGCATTGTGCAATATCAGCTCTACAATACTGTTGTTAATTTGGTGCATCAAGCGACAAAGGCGGAGAAGTAGTTGCTAAAAGATGTAAAACCAGCACCAAGGATACATCATTCAACTTGAAAGCTCTATCATCATCCTCTAATGCCACCAAAGCAAGATTCAGTTTGGGATGATGTACATTTTCAACTAGTACTAATTCAAATGCTAATGTTTGTTCTTTCTCAATTGCAAAATCAGCACCTACACCAAGTGCGAAGAATGTTATTCCACTCCCTACATCCTCAATTGGTTCTACCACAAAGAGTAGAGAAATTCAATGCTTCAAGTGTTTGGGACGTAGGCATATTTCTAGGGAGTGCTCCAACAACTGAGTTATGCTTATGACAAGGATGGAGAGTATGAATCTACAAGTGAAGATGACATTGAGCTCAGTCATGAAAGGAGAGATGTGAGGATGCATTGAATGATAACGAAGAGGTTAATGTATTGAATTATGAGATGGGAGAGGCACTGGTGGTCACCAAAAATCTGAGCATGCTTGCACAAGGAGATATATATCCATAGCGATTCAACTTGTTTCAAACACAAGCAAAGGTAAACAATAAGGTAATCAAACTTATTATTGATGGTGGTAGGTGTCATAACTTGGCTAGTGTTGAATTATGTGAGAATATTGGTTTAAAGATGCTAACACATCCACGTCTATATCATGTGCACTAGTTTAGTGAATGCGGGGATATGAAGATTCAATTTGTGGTGCGTGTTACTTTTAATATTGGTGCTTATGAGGACACCATCGAGTGTGATGTGGTGCCTATGACCTTGTGTTGTTTGCTATTGGGAAGACCATAGAAGTATGATAGAAGTGTGCAACATGATGGCCGTTCTAATAGACATGCTTTTAAGTGGAATGGGGAGACAAAAGAGCTTAATCCCATGACTCCTAGTCAAATACATGTTAAATTTCAGCAAAAGAAACTTGCTGAAAATAAGACTAAAAAAAAGAAAAGAAAGATTTCAACTCATTGGTAGTGAGAGCCACAAGCCAAATATGAGAGAAAAAAGTAAAAATGAGGGAGGGTTAGTTATGTTAGGCACAAAATCAGATTTGAGAGATGTGAGCAATGACCTATCAAGGATGCACTTTGTGCTTATGTACAAAGATGCAACTATTTTGCTTTCAACTAACGACTTAGCATCTCTTCCTAGTAGTGTTTTCTCTCTTTTGCAGGCATTTGATGGTGTGTTTCTAGAGGAGATACCAGCGGGACTTCCATCATTACGCTGATTAGAGCATTAAATTGACCATTTCTCTCTTTCACTTCCAAACCATCCATCATACCATACCAATTTAGAGGAAACCAAAGAAATTCAGCGTCAAATGCAAGAGCTACTTGAGAAAGAGTATGTATGTGAAAGTCTTAGTCCGTGTGTTGTTCCTGTAATTCTTGTTCCTAAGAAAGATAGCACATGGAAAATATGTGTTGATTATCGTGCCATTAATAATATCACTGTTAGATATCATCATCCTATTCCTAAGTTAAATGATGTGCTAGATGAACTTAGTGGTGCAATTATATTCACTAAAATTAATTTGAGAAGTGGATACCATTAGATTAGGATGAAATTTGGTGATGAATGAAATATTGCTTTTAAAATAAAATTTGAGTTGTATGAGTGGTTAGTAATACCTTTTGATTTAACTAATGCACCTAGTACATTCATGCGATTGATGAATCATGTTTTAAACGCATTCATTGGTAAATTTGTAGTGGTATATTTTGATGATATATTGATCTATAGCAAAACAATGGATGAACATATTGATCATATTAGACATGTTCAAGAAGTGCTTAGAAGTGAGAAACTATACGCTAATCTTGACAAATGCACTTTTTGTATCGATAAAGTTGTGTTCTTAGGCTATACTGTTTCTGGACAAAGTTTTGAGGTAGAGGAATCTAAAACTGAAGTAATTAAGAATTAACCTACACCTGTGAATATTAGTCAAATTAGAAGATTTTATGGCCTTGCTAGCTTTTATCGTCGTTTTGTTAAAGATTTCAGCACCATTACTGCCCCATTAAATGAGATGACTAAAAAGCATGTTGTATTTGAATGGGGTGCATCACAAGAAAAAACTTTTCAAGAGCTAAAGAAATGATTAATTGAAGCAACATTGCTTGTTTTGCCTGATTTCACTCGAATTTTTGAAATTGAATATCATGATAGTGGAATAGTTATTGGTGGTGTTTTAATGTAAGAAGGAAAACTCGTGGTATATTTTAGTGAGAAACTAGGATGTTCCCAATTGAACTATCCTGTGTATGATAAAGAATTGTATGCTCTGGTGCATATTATTGAAACTTGGCAATATTATCTTTGGCCTAAAGAATGTATTATCCACTCTGATTATCAAGGTTTGAAATATTTAAAAAGCCAAGCTAAATTGAACCATAGATATGCTAAGTTGGTATAATTCATTAAAACATTCCCATATGTTGTTAATTATAAGAAAGGAAAAGAAAATATGGTAGCTGATGCTTTATCTAGAAAGAATATGCTTTTAACTCAATTGGATGTAAAGGTATTTGGGTTAGAGAGTTTGAAAGATTTGTATACTTCCGACCATGAGTTTTCAGAACCATATTCTAAATACAAATATGGGAGAGGGTAGAATAAATTATATATTCATGATGGGTTCTTATTTCGTGCTAACAAATTATGTGTTCCAGATTCGTCCTTGCATTTGCTTTTATTGTAGGAACCTCATGCAGGTGGATTGATGGGATACTTTGGGAGATAAAAGACCTTCATGATGTTGAGTGGTCACTTTTATTGGCTTAAAATGAGACGTGATATTGAAAGGTTTGTACAATGATGTGTGACATACCACAAAGCGAAATCTAAACTTAATCCACATGGTTTATATACTCCACTTCCTATTCCTAATGCACCTTGGGAGGATATTAATATGGAATTTGTGTTAGGATTGCCTAGGACTAAGAAAGGGAGAGATTCAGTTTTTGTAGTTGTGAATAGGTTCTCTAAAATAGCATATTTTATTCTCTGTCACAAAAGCAACGATGTGCTGCATGTAGCTGACTTGTTTTTCAAGGAAATTATTATATACATGGTATGCTAAGGATGATTGTTTCCGATTATGATGTCAAATTTATAAGCTATTTGTAAAAGTCTTTATGGGCCAAGCTTGGGACAAAATTGTTATTTTCAATAACTTATCACCCACAAATGGATGAACAAACGGAGGTAGTGAATAGAACACTGTCAATGCTACTACGAACGATGATCAAGAAGAATCTCAAAGAGTGGGAAGATTATTTACCGCATGTGGAGTTTGCTTTCAATAGGGTAGAACATTCTACTACTCAATTGTGCCGGTTCGAGGTGGTGTGTGGTTTTTAACCAATCACGCCACTTGATTTACTACCACTTCTGCTAAATGAACATGCTAATATGGAGGCATCCAAACGTACTGAATATGTGAAGATTCTTGTGAACACTAAAGAAGAAATTGAAAAGAAGGCACATTACTATGCTGAGAAGGCGAACAGGTCAAGAAAGAAGATGTTATTCAAACCGGGTGACTTGGTTTGGGTGCATCTACATGACGAACGCTTTCCGAACAAGCGTAAATCCAAGTTGATGCCTCGTGGAGATGGTCTATTCAAAGTACTTGAGAAAATCAATGATAATGCATATAAAATCGAGTGCCCCGAGTGATGATTATACTGTAAGTTCTACATTCAATGTGGCTGATTTATCACTGTTCTTTGGACCGAAAGAATCAGAGTTGAGGACAACTCCTTTCTAAGAGGGAGAGGATGATGAGGACATCCCCATTGTACCAATTACGCGAACACGAGCCCAAAAGATTAAACAACATGTGAATTCGCTCCTAGTTAAATTTAGTGCTAATTTACATGAGAACAGGTTACTACCTAATGATAGTGTTCTAATTGTTCTTAGGTCTGTGCGGGAGGATGCACCCGCTAGGGAGTAATGGAACAGAATGAGCCACGCCTATGACCATGCCTACGGCCACTCCAACTATATCTACGACCACATCTACGATCACTCCTTCGATCATGTTTATGACCATGCCTACGACCACTCCTTCGACCACTTTTACGACTATGTCCACAACCACATCTACGACCACTCCTTCGACCACGCCTACGACCACTCCTTCGACTACGTTTACGACCGCTCGAAGCCTCATTGGCCATTCGGACCTTCCGAAGCCCCCGCTGACGATCGTACCGTCTGAAGATCTCAGTGGACGTTCGGACCACCCGAAGGGTTCGCTGATGATCGGGCCATCCGAAGACGATCTGACAATCCGAAGGCTTGGTGAACGTTTGGAACATTCGAAGCTTTGTGCCGATCGAACCATCCAAAGCCTTCAAGAGCCGATCGGACCATCCGAAATTCTCGATCATGTTTGAACTAGTCGAATCAGATTTTCAAGTAGAGCAAGCTATAGCACACGTGACAAGATACGATCAATGTGATTACAGAACAGAATCAATGGTAACACAACAAAGTCTTTTGGTATTAAGATAGCTAATAGGAAAGTATTGTTTTCTTGTCTTTAAAGATTTATCAGAGTCCATTTTCAAGTTGCAATAGGATAGTTTTATATGTCATAAATCAGTTTGGGACAAGTACTATTTGGACGTAAGTTGTATTCTTCAAAGGAATCACGAATAAACAATTTTGAGAATTATACTCTTGTTTTCTAGGTTAGCCAAAGCGCACCTTAAGGAAATTGGAAGTCTCTTCGCCGTTGTTCTTGTGAATCCAGAGGTTTTGCAGGAGCATCCAGATGGGATCACGAGCATGTGGTTAGACGAATTCTTTTATTGCAGGTTACTATTTTAACAGCGGTTGGTGCCATCGATTTGTCAGATTGCATAGATCTAAGTTATCATCATCAATCCTATATGGTAAAGATGAAGCATCTCCGTATAAGTTCGTGTGCTCGATGCACAGAACTGGATGCGATTATATAGGCGAGTATATTTCCTAGCGTTAACTCTGTTATTTCTCTGCATGGCGAAGCGTTAATTACCTGTTGATCCGTTGCTTACTAATTAAATTAATGGCTTCTCAAATTAAATTCAGCGTATGTACCGGTTGGCAGCGCTTAATTCTCACAACGATAAACGCAACAAATTTACTTCACGACATTACAATTTGCAACTCACAAGGAGATTAACAACGCATAGTGCCCACCTTAATGTCCTAACGGATAATTAATTTGCATGCTCCACGTGATTACGTGTACTATATAACTGCGATCAGTACGGCCGGCCGGTGCCGTAGTTGCCCGGCGGGAAGTAGTCGCAGACGAGAAGCGTGTTGCCGGAGTCGCACACGATCCTGGCGCAGCCGAGCTGCGTCGTGTTTCGCCAGACCACCTGAGTGTAGTGCGCGCACCCCGCCGGCGTCGTGCACGAGTTGCTGCTGTAGTCGTACCACCGCCCCTCCGCCACCCACTGCGCCGCCAACGCCGCCGCGTTCCAGTGCCGCCCCTTGCCCACGAACAGGTTCTCGCCGAAGTAGAACAACGGCGAGCGCCGGGGCGCGCAGTCGCCGCGGCGCGAGTGGGCGTACCCCTTGGCGTACCCGGCGATGCCCGCGCTCCACGTCAGGGGCTCCACCCCGACAGCCCGCCGCGCCGCGTTGTGCACCGACAGGAGCTCGGCCAAGGTGTCCACGGCGCGCGCACGGCGGCCGGCGTCGGCAGCCGTGCTGTCGCTGCCATTGTTAGTGGCTGTAGCCAGTGCTAGTAGTAGCGCGATGGCGAGGTAGGACAAGTGAGAAGGCATTCTCGTGTTTCCCATTTGCGTGTGTCCTGTAGAATTCCGGTTGTTTTGACAGGGGAGCAATGCATGCGTTGGATGGATTGGATTGAGCATTTGATGTGATTTTATAGGAGGGTTTTTGTATCGATTCCTTACAATTCTATGTTCCATCTCCTGCATTTGGGGTGTGACAAGGTGTTGATTTCTTTGAACTCTCGCATGGCGGCTAGCTTGTCTGTGTGTTCTAGCTGGTAGTTGCCTTCTTAGTATCCAAGGCACAAGAGAATCTCTCATATTGTTTATAAGAGAAACCAACTGGGATGGCTCAAACTAGATAATGTGTCTGACCAGATGTGCAATTGAACATGTTTGTGTATTGTTGAGAGTACGAACATATGCATGGTTGCTGGTTTCAGGGACTGAAGATGCGGCGTTTCTGACGCCGCACGTTGAGATCCTGTCTAAACAGAGAGCAAAGATTAAGGAAGAAGCAAGTGCAGCTGCGAGGCAGTTCTTGCCGCCCACACGGCCTTATGTCGTCAATCGGTGCGTTGTTTTAGTCCTTGTTTTGTAGATCGTATATGTAGCGCACAATATTTGACCATTACTCGACAAAAGCAATTTCTTGTATAAGATTCGTACCGCTAACGTTACAAGAAAACGAGGAGCTGTTTGGATTGAAGCGAAGTCGGACTTCCTTGAATTTATTATAACTCAAGTTTCATGTGATCTAACTTTTATATTGTACACCCAAGGAAGAACAACGAGTTACCATCAAGCTCTTCGGTCAACGAACGTAAAATGATCCTTTGCTTTCCTTGCCAGCGACTCTGGATCTAGCAACAGTGACATAATGCTGAGATCATGACAGCAGAAAGTGGTAGATTCTCGAGGATCACCATAGATACATACATAGGACGACAATAGCTGCAATATGGTGGTCACTCTTTTTCTGTTAATTTTGTTTCTTTCGTGATTTTTCTCTGTAATTTCTATAAATCCATGTACACAAACACCTAACAATTACCTTGTTATCCTAGAAATCAAAGTACTACAAATATATGGGTGACATGGCCTAAATGGGAATTCCCCTTTTATTTATGTGGTGACAAATCTGTATTGTTTTCATGTGACCAATCAAGATACTTTTGCATATAATGATGGTCGAAGTTTAAAAGTCTGATTGCACCTGTTCTAAACGTCATTTAGTAATATAGGGAGGACAAGTTAAATTTAGCCTAACTACTTCGAAGCTTGTCTTGGATGGCTGATGCCTCTCACTTATAGCCCGTCAATCTATCCTAATCTTCAACTGCAACATTCATGCCTTAGTAATTGGGGTCCGCTTGGAACGGGATTTTTATAAAGATCCCGTGAGAATTGCATTTTTTATATTTTAAAATTCCTGCATTTATCTTATTGTTAACCTATCAGTGATCCACTGGACTCACCATCTTATTAGAGGAACAAAGATTATCTAGAAGAAGAAATAAAAGCATGAAAATAAGATCTTACCTTGTTCCACCAAGGCATTGCCCTCTCACGCAAGTTGCAAGCGTTTAATGCTTATATATTTTAGTGTTTTTATCTCTACTACTTAAAAGAAAAATTTAGTGAGTGGTACGTTCGTCCCTCTTCCTCCCCTCAGAAAAATCGTGCCAACATATGGGCCTTCTACGGCGCACTCCCCCTTCCTCTTCTATCCCCGCATCCTCCACCTCTACATCCACCGCCGCCCCTGAGCACCTCTCCTCACCTCCACCGGGGGTGGAGCCAAGCACGTGCTCTCCTTCCTCTTCTCTCCCCGCCTCCTCCGCCTCCCTAATCCCCTTCAGTGACGCACTCCCATTCTTCTTCTCTCCCCACATCCTCCGCCTCCACATCCGTCGCCAGGGCCATAGCCCTAGCCTAAGCCCGAGCCTCCTCCTTCATGTGGCTCCTCTCCTCACCTCCGCCGGAGGCAAAGCCACCGTCCCTGAGCGGTGGGGGCATGATAGAGAAGGTGCTGATGGCAAACTGCAGGAAGATCACATGTCGGATGATGCGGACAGCAACGAGTAGGTATCGACACCGTGGCGGTGTATAGAAGAATGGTCAAAGTTGAAAAGATTGATTGCATCTGTTCTCAAACGTCATTTAGTAATATAGGGAGGGCAAGTTAAATTTAGCCTAACTACTTTGAAGCTTTTCTTGGATGGTTGATGCCTCTGACTTATAGCCCGTCAATCTACCCTAACTACATCCATGCTGTCTTAGTGATTAAGGTCCGCTTGGAACATCGGATTTTTTGTACAGATCTCATGATAATTGCATTTTTATATTTTAAAATTCCCGCATTTATCTTGTTGTTAACCTATCAGTGATCCACTCGAATCACCATCTTATTGTAGGAACAAAGATTATCTAGAAGCATGAAAAGAAGATCTTACCTTGTTCCTGAGGCGTTGCCCTGTCAGGCAAGTTGCAAGCATTTGATGATTATATATTTTTTTGTGTTTTTATCCCTTGAAGAGGTGGTACCTCCCATCTTTTAAGAAGGTAAAAAGCAAATTTATCCATACATCCGCTAGGGCTAGGATTGCCAGTGTAGTTAGTTAATTTGCCAACCCATCTCCTAGCAGTCGCCTGTACATGCTGCCTCCCTGCTTCTCTGATGGTTACGATCATGAGATGAATGTTTCAGTTTTGATCATGTCTTAGCTGAAGTTGACTCCGACTTCGAGTAGTAGTCGTAACCTTTATTTGCTACAGTAACCATAAGTGCTACAGTAACTTTTTGAGTGCTACAATAACCTTCGAGTGTTGCGTTACTCGTGAATAGTACTCGTAGTCCCCCCGAGTACTCGAGACTCCTCTAGTACTCTATTTTTCGAGTACAGCAACGATAGTACAAGAACAATTGAGTGATAGACTAGATACAAATCTTTTGGTGGTGCTTAGATCGACGCACCTTTTCTTTGATTTTCTCCACTATTTATACATAACTTTACAAATTAGACTCGGATACAGCGATCAACTCTGAAATATAAATTTCTAATTCTAAATCTGACTCGGAATCAACTCGATATAGACTCTGAAATGGATTCAGTGGGATTGTTTCCAACAAACACCCCTCTAATACATGTCAACTTGACCAACTTCCTTGACGCCGAGTAAGTCAATCATACAACAAAAATTGACTCGTCCTAACGCCTTTGTGAGTGCATCAGCCCTCTATTCTTTTGTTGAGATATGTGCAACGGTCACCAGTCCTGCTTCAACACATTCTCGAATAAAATGATATCTAGTATTAATGTGTTTGCTTCTCCTACGAAACACTGGATTCTTCATAAGTGCTATTGCTGACTTGTTGTCAACAAATAATGTGAACGGCTTGATGGATTGTTTAATCAATTCATGATATAACCTCATCTACCTTGACATGCAACTGAAGTTGCTGCCATGAACTATGCATCACATGATGATAAGGCTATGCTTCTTTACTTCTATGAGCACCATGTAATCATATTTTTCATGCAGATAAAACACCATACCAGTCATACTCTTACGATCAACTGGGTCACCGGCTAGATTACTATCGCAAAATCCTTCAATCATTAGAGTGTTGTCATGCCTAACATATATCAGACCATGATCAAGTGTTCCTGCTAGATATATGAGCACATGCTTTAATGCTTACTTGTGTTGTATAGTTGGTCTTTTCATAAATCTGCTAAGTACTCCAACTGAGTATGCAAGGTCTGGTCGCGTATGTATTAAATACCGAAGGCGACCTATTATACTTCAAAATTTAATAACATTGACCGACTCTCCTATCTCATCTTTGTCAAGTTTCAGCTTTGGCTCCATGGGGTATTGACAAGAATTACAACCTATCATGTCGACCTTCTCGAGAATCCTCTTTGCATAATTTGACTGCTTGATTGTAATATTATACTTACTTGGTTTCACCTCCAAACTGAGGTAGTAAGTCAAAAGCCCGAGATTGCTCATCTCAAACTATTTCATCATCTTCTTCTTAAAGTATTTAATCTTCAGATCACACATTCCTATGATAATAAGATCATCAACATATATACTGAGAATCAACATGTCTTCATCAAGTTTTCTTATATATAAGGCTGAATCATGTTTGCATCTTTTAAAACCAAGATTAATTAAAGATCTGTCCAATTTCTTGTTCTAGGCTCTAGACACCTGTTTCAGACCATACAAGGCCTTTAAGAGTCGATATACCTTGCTTTATTGTCCCTTCATTTGAAAACCCTCAGGTTGTGATATGTATACTTCTTCGGTAAGGTTCCATTTAGAAATACAGACTTGACATCCATATGGTGTACTTCGCATCCAAATTGAACTACAAGAGCAAATATCAGTATAACTGTTTCTAACCTTGTAACCGGCGCAAACACCTCTTCATAGTCTATGCCTCTTTTCTGAACATAGTCTTTTACTACGAGTCTTGCCTTGTGACGAACAAAATTCCCTTCTCCATCTCTTTTCACCTTAAAAATCCACTTTAGTCCTATAGCTTTATGTTTATGAGGCAGATCAGTCAATAGCCAAGTTTTATTTTCTTCTATTGACTTCAATTCAGTTTGCATAGCAATCTTCCAGTGATGTTCGGAGAGTGCTTGCTTCAAACTTATAGGCTCATCTGAGGTTATCAGCTAAAATTCTTATTCAATCTCTATTGACTCGATTTGCTCATAAATCTCAGGTAGGCTTCGATATATAGGTGTTTTGCTCGATAGGGTCTTTACCTCTTCTTGGTCAATTTGAGGAGAAAGTGGAGCATCCTCTACAGCTTCATGAGGATTTACATTTGCAAAAGGTGTAACTGGTTCTTGAGATTGATGTATATCACTATTATTTTCTTCTTTAACTGAAAAAGTAAGCCACTTCTGCAGATTGCTTTCTTCTGATGGCTTTGTCTCCTATTCCCATGCTTTATTTTCATAATAGATCACATCTCGACTTACCATAATTTTGTCTTCATATGGATTGTATAACCAGCTGGCTTTAGTTCTTGGTTCAACTCCCAAATATATTAATTCCTTTGTTCTGTCATATAATTTCTTTAGATGAGTGAGCACCTCTGCATAGGCTAAGCAACCAAACACCCTCAACTGTTGTAGACTTGGTTTTCTTCCACTTAATGCTTCATATAGAGTCTTCTCTTTCAGAGCTTTTGTGGGTCCTCGATTGAGAATATACATTGTGTGTCTGACAGCCTCAGCCCAAAATCTTCCAGGTAGCATTCTACTTTTGAGTAAACTTCTAGCAATGTTCATAACTGTTTGATTTCTTTGTTCTACTACTCCATTTTATTGTGAACTATAGGAGGCTGTGAAATACCTTCTAATTCCTTTCTCTTCACAGATTGATTCAAATTCATGTGACAAGAACTCTCCTCCATGATCGGATCTTACTGACTTTAGTTTGTGATCAGTCTCTTTTTCAACTAGTGTCACAAACTTCTAAAACATGTCTTTGGCTTTTGATTTCCTTTTGAGCATGTAAACCCACATAACTCTAGAATAATCATCAATAATAATTAGAAAGTAATTGTTACCTCCATTTGACTTAGGGATAATTAGACCTCATAGATGAATGTGAAGCAGTTCCAAAGGTTGTGTGGCTCTATATTGTGCTTGCTGAGGAAACAGGAGTCTTACCTGTTTGGCAATAATACAGCCTTCACATATTTGAGATGGATGATTGGTGGAAGGCAATCCATAAATCATCCGTTTCTCTGTCATTAGCTTCAATGACCGAAAATTCACACGACCAAGTCAATCATACCATAACCATGCCGTATTGTCCACCCTAGCACTGAAACAAGTAGGTTTGGTTGACTTGAGATCAATTTTATATAACCGATTTGGTGTTCTCATCACCTTCATCAATAACTGTCCATTGCTATCATGCAGTAATAAGTACGATCCACTTAGAGACACATCACAGCCTTCTTCAGTTAGTTGACCCAAGTTGATGATGTTATTGCACAATCATGGTATGTAATAGACATCAAGCAATGCTCTTTGCTCTCCATTCTTACTTTGCAATAAAATAGTGCACTTTTCTTCTATATGAACGACTGATCCATCTCTAAACGTTACGTTGCCTCTAAAGCCTTTTATTCAATTCACTAAATTTTTCCCTTTGTTTAGTCATGTGATTGGAAGCACCATTGTCAAGATACCAAATATTTGACTCCACTAGCTCTTCTCCAACTTTCAGTAGTTGTGGTTAAACATGCTCTTCTGTTAGCAACATAAGTTGTGTGCTCTTCTCTTCACATATGGACAGTAGAAGTGCTGACTCCTGATCTGTTTTGGCTTGAATCAAGTTTGCTTCTTTCTTCTTCTTCTTGTATCGGCAGTCAGCAGTATAGTGTCCAAACTTGTGACACTCAGAACACTTAATATGACTTCTGCAGACTGCAACATGATGGCCTTCTTTTCCACAGGTAAAATATTTGATTCTTGGCTTATCTCGGTTGTAAGAGGGCTCACCTCGCATTACCTTATCTCCATGACCAACAGTAAAACCATAACCTCTTCGACCAAAACCACGACCACCTTGACCACGATCATGACCGCACAAATTGCTAGATCCACGATCACTTCCTTGTCTTGGATTTGATTTTCGCCAATTTTTGTTTTCAATATTTGCTTCACTTTTTACTAGCAATGCTTGATCAATCCTGGTTTTACACCCTTTAAGCAATATCTCATGAGCTTTGAGAGATCCTGTTAACTTTTCTATTTTCATATCTTGAAGATCGCTTGAATACAGAAGAGTTGTGACCACTGGTATGAACCTTTCGAGCAAGACTCGTAGATATTTCTCAGCAACTGTAGTTTCTTCCAATTTTCCTCCAAGAGATCGAATCTCATTAACCACCATAGTTAATTTTCCTGTAAACTCATCTACTGACTGAGTTTTACCCATATGTAGTGCCTCATATTCTCCTCGAAGAGTTTGTAGCCGAACTTTTTTTACTCGATTTACTCCTTCATGCATAATCCGAAGAGCAATCTAAACTTCTCATGTTGTATCTTTTTTGACAAGTCGACTAAGCATCGAGTCGGGTATGGCAATATAGATGAGAGCTAAAACAGTTTGATTGGTTTTCATGCAACTTCTTTAGCCTTTCCTTTTGGATCGACCTTTCCATTAGCGTCGATCAGATCAGCTACAGCATCCCAGACTCCTTGGGCACGCATATTCACCTACATCTTCATAGACCATGCTAGGTAGTTCTCTGAGTTGAGAACTGAATATGGAAGAGAATTTGGTCCGTCCTTCATTGTCGACGAAGATCTGCTCCCTGCCATGTGCTGCTTCTTCTACGAGTTAATCGGCATCTGCTTTGATACCAAATGACAGTTACAACCACGAGATGAATGTTCCAACTTCGACCACACCTCAGTTGAATTTGACTTCGACTTCGAGTAATAGTCGTAATCTTTGTTTGCTGCAGTATCCATGAGTGCTACAGTAACCTTCAAGTGCTATAGTATCCTTCGAGTGCTACAGTGGTCATGAGTGCTACAGTACAAATAAATAGTACTCGTACTCCCCCCTGAGTACTCGAGACTCCTCTAGTACTCTGTTTTTCGAGTACGGTGTCGATAACACGAGAACAATTGAGTGATAGACTAGATACAAATCTTTTGTTGGTGCTCAAATCACCGCATATTTTCTTTGGTTTTCTCTACTATTTATACACAGCCTTACAAATTAAACTCGGATACAGAGATCGACTCTGAAACATAAACTTCTAATTCTAAAACTGACTCTGACTCAACTCGATATAAACTCTGAAATGGATTTGGCAGGATTATTTCCAACATTCTCCACCCCAACGCATCCAGTATGCCTCCATGCATGCTCCCTGCCATTGCCCTCTGAATCCACACACCAACACATTAGAGCACTCCACACATCATGGATGATTTTAACACTGATACACTACTACAGAAATCATCATCACAGACGGTTCAAAAACGTCATCACAAACAGTTTTTTGAACCGTCTGAATTTATGAGTCAATGATAATCGAAAGTTATCACAGACAGTTTGTGAGCCGTCTGTGATAAATACAATACAGACGGTTTGTAATTAGAACTGTCTGTGAAAAACACTATCATAGACGGTTCTATATATAGAACCGTCTGTGATTCTTGCACATTACAGACGGTTCTAAGTTTAGAACCGTCTGTGATGTGTGAGTATCATAGACGGTTTTAGTTTAGAACCGTCTGTGATACTCACACATCACAGACGGTTCTAAACTAGAACCGTCTATGATGTGTGATCACAGACGATTTATACTATAAAATCATCTATGATAGTTTATTTTATACCTAAATGTTTTTATATTTTTCTGTTAGTCTCAGGAAATGTTAGCTATGCTTTTTGAAAACAGGCGACAACAAGCAAATACGATATCAAACATAGTAGAGAATATTTTATTTCCATTACAATCCACCATTATAACATCACAAGATTACAATCCACCATTATAACATCATAAGATTACAATCTACATTATAACATCACAAGATTACAGTCCACTATTATAATAGCAGAGAACATAACAGAAAATAATAGAAGTAATAATGGAGGCTACGATGAAGAAAACAATGAAAGAAACATAGCAGAGAACAATCCACCATCACAAGCTCGGGTAGGCTTTCTTAGCAGCTGCCTCACTATAAGCTCCCAGGCAACCCTAAACCCAACAAAGTAGCAACAATGGAGGCTACGATGGAGACCTAAACCCCACAGAATCAAATACTATAAGAAATAATGGAGGGAGGAAGCGGAAAACAATGGAGACCTAAACCCTACAGACGCATTTGAAGGGAGGGGCTGGATGGGTTTGGATAAGTATTTATAGAGGAGTCCTACTCGAACTCAGACGGGAAATTATAAAATTTTAGAGATGCGCGAAGCGAAAAACACATCACAGACGGTTCTTAATTAAGAACCGTCTGTGATATCCAATATCACAGACGATTCTTATTAAGAACTGTCTGTAAAAGCATCACAGACGGCTCTTATTAAGAACCGTCTGTGATATTGGCTATATATATACCGATACAATATAAACAACTAGTCTCAAAGTATGAAATAACAAAATTATGTATAGCTTATATATACTCATTTGAAAGGTTTCAACGAGATCTACAACTTTCCAGTTGAGACAAACCCCAAATTTCGAAGAGAAGATCGAAACTTTTGGCAAAAACAAAATTCGAAAACTTTCAATTTGAATTTGAGGCTACAAATGGCCTATTTTAGGAATCTTTGAGGGTGACTAGCATAAGTCGATCATTTTTTTTGGATCGGGCTCGTCGTTAGCTTTCCAACGAGTACAAAAACGTTGAAAACGGACACCGTATGCAAAAGTTATGCCTATTTTACTGAAGATGTATCAAAACGGAATCCTACTCGAACTCAAGCGGGAAATTATGAAATTTTAGAGATGCGTGGGGTGGAAAGCATATCACAGACGGTTCTTAAGTAAGAACCGTCTGTGATATTGCCAATATCACAGACGGTTCTTGATAAGAACCGTCTGTGATTGCATTTAATACATGCGGTTTTTATGAACCGTCTGTGATGAGACATCTAATATAAACCTTTTTGTAGTAGTGATACACTCCGATGAATTGTGGCTATTAGCCTGTCAAAGTGTCGGCAACCCATGTATTTGCACAAGCTAACTTCTTAGATAATGTATTTAGTCTCTGTCTCAAAGATAAATTAATTAATTCCAAAATTTTAAATTATGAAAATAGTACTTAACATAAAATTTATTGAGAGTAGATTAAAGTACAATATAATTTTGATTTTAAATTTAATAACCAATGATTGAGAATACGTCTAAGTTTTACAAAGGACAGAAAGTGCTCTCTAATTAATGAATTGATATGCAACAAATCTAGAAAACTTGTGTTATACAACAGGGAAGAAACTTGAGCATCATTGAGATAGATGGTACAAAAGCTAGACACTTTGCTATCATGACCAATTAAGAAAGAAAAGTTGGTGTCTTAATGTGGCACACAAATAGTTGATATAGTAACTTCTAACTCTAATTTAATTCCTCCACATATCCCTAATTACCATATCTACAGTTGGATGTTTTGCTTTCTCTCCTATGTAACACAAAAAAATTAGGTGATGCATGCAGTACCAATTCACATTACAGTAAAGAAAAGTATTTGACATTCGTTTGTTATTCTAAATTTTAGATTTTAGGTAATTTTATTTTATTTGTTATTCTAAATTATAGGTTGCATTTGATATAGATGTTTCACTTAATCTAAAATTTGATCCCTAACATATATTTATACAAATCAAATTTGTAATCTCATTTTAATTTTTATTCTGAATTTGTATATTTTAGTGGTCCTAATCTAAAAAACAATTTGCTAATTTTCATGTATTTCTTATTGGAAATTAAATGTTTTTACCATTTTACTTGGGAATTTGTATATGTATCAAATCTCGTATTATCCTCTTTTTTTTTCAAATTTGGACATTTTTGGATTGTACTTCATATGGTGTTTTTCTTTCCTTTTAGGTTGGAATTTCTATACAAATCTAATTGCTAATTTTCATTTAATTTTCATATCTTATTTTAGTTATTTGTGCATTTTAATTTCAAATATGGTTTTTTACGAATTTAAATTTTTTATTTTGGAATTTGTATTGAATTAAAGTGCTAATTTTCTTTTTTTATTTTGAATTGTAGTTAATTTGGATTGTACTCCAGATGGACTTTTTATTTAATTTGCTAATTTTTATTTAATTATTATTTCAATTTTTAGTTATTTATAAATGCTACATTGGAAGTCATATGGAAATTAAATTGCTAATTTTTCTTTTTTTAGTTAATTTGGATTCTACTTCGCATAGACTTTTTATTGTAATTTGCTAATTTTTATTTAATTATCATTTCCAATTTTAGTTATTTGTGGATGTTACTTTGGAAGTCATGTGGTAATCAAATTGCTAATATTTCTTTTTTATCCTAAATTTTATTTAATTTTAGTTGTTCTTGATATAGACTCTTTTTTTTAATCTAAACCATTATAATTTGGATCCACTAGATAGATAAAACTCTTTTTTTCAATCTAAGCCAATATAACTTGAGTTTGCTAAATAAATGGCTAGATCCTTCTGGTTAATGTGAGAGTTTACTCGGAGTGTCTAATTGTTATAGGTATTGTACTTGATATGATTTTTTCTTTTAATCTGCGCTATTATAACTCGGGTTCGCTAAATAGATAACTAGATTCTTCTTACTAATGTAAGAGCTTCCTCGGATATGACTAGATTCTTCTGGTTAATGAAGATAAATTTAGAGTCCTATAGTGCAATTTTTTTCTTATAAAATAATTATGCCAGATTCCTCGACGGGTTCTACACCGCGCGCGTGGCTGCCTTCATCTATACGTGGCTGCAGGCACAGGAGTGCTAGCACTATCCACATCGTCGTTGCTAGCTGCTGGCAACGCAGCTCACCTTCACATCCGTGTTCAGCAACGGGCAAGAACTCGAGGACATACTACTCCGGGTTCTGCGAGGACATCACCGCGGCCGCGCTCGCCGGGCTTGAAGTGCTGCTCGTCGAGGTCACCATGGGACACTAGATACGGCCTACGGGCGTTGGACTGGATTGGACATGCATGCCGCAATAGTTCTTCCCGTGCACACCATGCACAGTGATGCAGATGCAGGCCATGACGATGAAATATTTTCACCTTGATATGCAAAACCTAAGTAGCTTCACCATTTCGGCCTTCAAGTTATAGGCTTACGCTTCCCCAATATATGATCGTGTGTAGCGTTAGGGTTCACGGTTCGGCACGGAGTGACCATCCCAGCTTCTTTCGTCCAAAACCTAGCTAGCTCCGACCAGCGACGCAGCAAGTGCTCAATTGATGTGCAGAAGTTTTCGCTGGGCATTGCCAAGGAGGACTTGTCGCATGCGGCGCTCCTCTATGGAAAGAAGCTGGTAGCTAGCCTGGCCAAGCGGTCTTTATGTCTACAGTCTCGTGCTAACCATATCAAAATATGTATTTGTTATCTTAAGAAATAAGTTCCTTTCACACTTCTAAACTTTGCAGAAAGTTCACTCAACACCCATTGAGTAGGATCCACATCATCAAAACCGTCTTAGGATGTAAATTTATTTGATTTTGTAAGTTTAGATGGTTAAGCACCGGTTTTATAGTTGAGACTTGGTGTTAAGTGGATTTTTTGCAAAGATAGAGACGTAAAATAGACTTATCCCTTATCTTAATAGAGTTGTATTCCAACACTAAAAATACATCGCACTAAGAAACAGAAGTATATGGAAGCTATGCATACCTATCAGCACCTTCCCTTTCTCTCGTCGAGCTCACGCGCCACACAGCAATCTATCAACACCTGCCTTTCATGCTTCCGTAAACCCTTATGCACTCACATGCCGCCAAAAGCAAAATTGATCGATTCATCAATTATACACAGGGGTGATCACAGTGTCTATCGATTGAATAGCTCTTGGAAAATAGAGTTGTATTGTTATAGCATCTTAATATTTTTTAATTGAAAAAAAGGTAATATTTGTTATATCTTTACTACGTAAAAAAGAGAGTTAACTGTGATAGTTCATCTGTCTCTCCTAACTTCCCTTTGCACATCCCTACAATTTCTCTAACAAAAACAAAAAAATAATCTACTAAAAAATAAATTCCACCACACTAAAATTCTCTAACAAGACAAAATAACAAAGCTCCACACTAGGTGTGCGGTAGAGTTGAAGGTGCATAGGCACGACACGGCTGAGTGTGTAGGTTGGACAGACCGATCTCAACAATATCGATTCAACGTGTTGGAATAATATGATTTTATTTATCCGTAGCAAAGCACATGTATTCGGCTAATAACTATAAAAACTCTACAATCTTACTATTATAATTTATACCCACCAGATAAGAGGCATATATATATTCTTTTTCCTTCGATTAATATAGGAATTTATAGAGCCTTATAGCTAACGTGGTGGCTCCAAGTCGCTCATGTATATGCACAGCTATATATATATGCTAGAATTTGTTTCAGTTAAAATTGATATTTTCAAATAATAATTATGTACATACTTCCTATCCAATATTCAATTCTAGAAATGATGCGTGGTTGCGAGATGAGTAAAAAAACTAATTACCGCAGAATCGGATGGTACCTAGCTTGCACCTTAGATAATCAAAGAATACTGAATTGCATCAACTTTCCCTTTTCCGTGTTGTCTACACTCTCACGCACATAGCTTTCTAGGCTTGAATCACCTGCCTCCGCTTCTTTTATTTTGCTATGAACTTAGCTGTTCCTTGTTGCAGCGAGGCACTTATTTGCATTGTTTTACTCTTATTATCTCGGGCTCGCCTTGAGTTCTATCTTCGGCAGATTAGTCCTTGGCCCTCTTCACAGCAAACACATTCGGCGCCTGCGTTTGTAAATCGATGCATCCAATACATTAGCTCTTGGCCTTTTTCATTGCATGCTACTATAGAAAAATTCATTACAGATGGTTTGAAAGCGCCATCGTAGACGGTTTCATAAACCGTATATACTTATGGGTCAGTAATACCCTAAAGGCATTATAGATAGTTTTGAACAGTCTATGATAATCTTTATCACACACGGTTTTTAACTAGAATCATCTATGATAGTTTATTATCACAGACAGTTCTAGTTAAGAACCGTTTGTGATTGTGTTCATCAACATTATCTAATTGTGCTATAAAATAGTGCAATCAAAGAATGAAAATAAACTAGAGCAGTCCTATTTACGATAATAAGATCATCGTGTAATAAACTTTGGTGCTGTGTCTTTGGTGGCTTGTGTTTATAGATTGTTGTAGGTGCTGTTGATTTTGTGTGTAAGATGTGGCTTCATCTTGCAATAAAACATGAATTTCAACAAGGACCGAAATCCTAGCCATCCATCAATCATCACAAGAACTAAGGCATCAACAATATTGTTCACATGCATGAGCATTATATTTTCATAATTTTATATCCAAGTATCAAGGAAGAGAGGGGAGGGAATTTGATGGGGGATATATCACCGTGTAGGATCTCTCACACCAGTGATGGAAAGGCAGTGGCATCATCACCGTTGTGTCATAATGGTGAAACTGCACAAGACACTCTTACGATAAGAGCACCTTGTGCAGTGAACTGTGACATCACAACTGGAGGCGGAGAAGCTTGGGGAGGTAGTCAGCGTCGTCGGGGGAGGTAGCGATTCAATCGGTTTGGGGAGCTAACTAGCAGCTAGCGACGCTTTGGTTTGGAGTGTGGGCAGCATATAAGGGCATTTGGGTAGCGAAACCAATCAGTAGTTGAGAGGTCGACGCCGCTTCAGTTTAAAAGTTTGAATAAATGAGGTGGCAAAATCGGACGAGGAAATATCACAGACGGTTTTTAATACAAACCGTCTATGAAGTATCACAGATGTTTTTAAAAAAATCGTATATGATATTTGGTAATATCACAGATGATTCTTATTAAGAACCTTTTATGATACTTTATAAATGGTTTTCAACATGAATCATCTATAATATTTTATCTTCACATACAGTTTTTAGTGCTACTAGTAATACAGACGGTCGCTAAATCAAAACTGTCTGTGATTGTGATTAATACCAACAGTTTTGGTAAACCGTCTGTAATAAGGTGTCTAGTATTAGCCTTTTTGTAGTAGTGGTAAACACATGTTATGTTTGTAAATCATCACCGTCATTTTCTAGCACTTGCTATCCTTGATATGGCAATTATTGGCATCATCCATCATCCCAATTTCCCAACTCCTGAGAGAGTACGACACGGTGACATTGATAAACAGATGATGCTCCACCGATTACTCGTTGTTTGATTGGAGTTCTGTACGGCGCAATCGGGAATTGATCGAGATTAGAAAATGGTTCATGAACCATGTAATAGAGAGGAACTAACAAACTAACTATAATACTATGTGGTGATAGCTCTATGAGAGTAATGAGTACTTGATATTATTGTGTCTTTTGTTGTTTAGGTTTGATTTTTTGTGAATTTACATTTTGACATGTGATGTTCTGGTAGCACCAATCAGACCAGCCTGGGTAGGCGGTTTGACCACTGTGCGGTTGCGGTTAGACTGACCTAAGGCAGCAGTTTGACCAGAGCAGCGTGACCGACCATTGCTGGCAGTCCAACTGGCACTTGGGTTGCAGTCTGATCGACCGTGGTGACAGTCTGACCGGAGAGTGGTAGTACTAGCCTTTTGTTAGTGGTAGCTATTTTCTAGAGAGGTCCTCATTGAGTTGCGAGTTGTTTTTAGGAGTGGTCTAACTGGCCTTGTCATGGTGATCTAACTGGTACGCTCTGGGCAGTCAGACTGGTCCCTGTTGAATTGGTTTGAGTTGTTTGTTTTGGATTGTTAGTCATGGCTGGAGTCCATGCAAATGTTAGTCATGGAGTTTCCATGCAAGGGTTAGTCATGGCGTAGATCTATGCATATATTTTGCTAATTAAGAGTCAAGTATTTGGATTGATTTCTTGTTCTTTGATGTGGAGGTGCTTTGATGATGGATTGGGGCCAGTGCAAGACCAAGACTTGGTGGTCGTGTAATGTCGTATAAGTCTGGGTGGAGCATCATCTCAAGCTAAGAGCACGAGAGAAAGATGATGGTCTTGAAGAGGTATTCTGTGCGTGTGGTATGCCAATTGCTCTTACGCGTTTAACTAGTGACGTTCCTTGGAGCAGGCGTATGATCATGGCGTCAAGGCGTTGGGCATCACGAACTATGGTGTAATACAGTGTGTCATAGGACTTAGGTGTTTTAAGTGGTGATGGTCTTGGCATAGACGTACGATCTTAGTGATGAGGTATTGGGCATCGCATCTTTATGAAGACCAGTGTGCGACTGTTTGAGAAATTTCCCATTATTAGATGGATTGGTGGTTTATAAAACCGTGGCGTTGGTCTAAGTAGTTCAGGTCACGTTTTTGTAGTTGGAGTGTCTTATCGGACTTGTAGAGCCTTATAAGTCACACTTTAAAAAGCGTGCAAGTGTGTAAGAGTAAAATCTATTTGTGTGTGGGTTATCAGGTTTCTCTAATTGTAAATGGTGTGATCCTGTAAGGAGTGACTAGTTTGATGTGAGGTGGTAGCCTTCACTATATAAATCTTGTGTATTGAGGAGAGAGACAAGACTTAACACTTAGATATTAGGGTTTAGGGTTTCCTTGTATTAGAGTCTTTTATGTGTGTGTTTTAGACTTAGAGCTTTGCCATCTTAAGAGATTGATTGTAAAATATTCCTCTCCAAATGAAATGAACATCCAAAGTTTTTTCAAATGAGTTGTGTCATATATTCCCTTTTTGTGCTTTTGATTTACTTAGCTTTCTTATTTGGATTTCTCTCTTTTTGATCTTTTCTGGTGCTAAGGACATGTAAGACGTGGAGATATTTTCTAGAGATAAGATCGCATCCATCTAAACACGATCTAGAGGAAGTTCTTTTTCTCAAGAGAGGTGATTTTGAGATTTTGCTTTTGTGAGTGATTTGGGTTGAATTCATACTATGATCTAGCTTTCTATGGTAAGTGAGAATACATCCAAGGTTATCTAGATCATCAAGGACTCACAAGTATGTGCAGATCGAGGTTTTCCTCTTTTATCCAGTTTGGGTGCAACTCTCCTTGCTTTTGATAAAGGTTAGAACTTTGGCATCTATCTTCACGATCCATGATTAAAATAGATTCCTGACATCCTTGAGAGTGCTATGCCAAGTTTCCCTATATTTAGATTAGTGGTTTGAGAGTTAGATATATTCTTGGATCTGGTACAGTGCTGATTGCACTATTTATGTGGCGAGCGATCAGACCAACGCCTCAGGCGGTCCAACTGCTAGGTGGTCAGACCAGTATACAACCGACGATCATACCGAAGTATTACTACTCTCAGACCAGTGTTCTTGGCTTTTGGCTTTGAGGGCTTAGGGAAAGATTTTTAGAGAAGCATTCACCCCTTTGACTGACCATACTCGATCATGCGCTAACTTACAGGCAACAAGCTTAAAATTGGCTCTATTTTACTTGTTCCAAGCATAACCTCAATCACGCCTTTAAAGAAAGACCTCAAACAGCGCACCAGTTTCTTGACTCTTGAGCATTCACACCTATAATAGTTGCACAATTTTCTACATCTATAGGTTCCATCATGCGCTTTCTCTTTGTTTGGAATCTACCAGTTTACTAATGAGAACAACCCTAGTACTTATCCATCTTCTCCTTCATCAAATACTACCTTAAGCATGCAAACACCTATTGGGCCAATCACAAGAGCTAGAACTAAAATACTTAATCAATAGGTGAATTTTCTCCTAACTGAGTTAAGCATTGATTTGCATGTTGATTGGGTACTACCCAATGTGTATGCTCTATGTATTATTATGTTTGAAAAGAAAGAAACATTGGTGGCCAAGAAAAGCTTGATCCAAGAGGAATGAACTGATAGAAAGAAAATAGAGGGAAAAAATTGCACAAAAAAAATACACACTACCAACTAGCTTACTTGCTACATAGTAATGTGTGTAGGTACTACAACGATGACATGCATATAGCGCCGACTTATTGTTCAGCCGAAATTGTAGGGCCTGTTCTTTGCGGCTTCTAAAAGCAGCTTTTGACTTTTGCTACAGTAACTAACTTTTAAACGAAGTATTTTTTTTAAGATGGAGTCTACAAGTTAATTGTAGTACACGTTAAAAAATTAATATCTATATCATCAAAAATCGCAAGCAAGTATCTCTCTTTCCGCAATCTCTGTCGCAAACAGCCAAAAGCCATCAGCCGCAGCCAAAAAGAACAGACCCGTAGTTCGCTGTAGCATCTGACTTTGCATGTTGTATATATGGGGCTGCACTCTCCTTATACAACTTGAAATTTTCAAAATTATACTTCTTGTTCTTGGGTTTGAGTGAAGCATTTCCACTATCTTAGAATTGCAAAATATATGATATTCTTATCTCCGTTGTTCTTGTGTTTGCCTCTGCGATTGCAAGAACATAGTTACTCCATGTGAGTGAGTAGACAAAGGAATTGAAGAATGTGGTTCAGTGACTCGAATGCCGCAGGTTGCCATAATAGAAAAAGTGGTTGGTAGTGTCATTCATTAGGTCGCACGAGTCTAGTTATCTCTAATCCTATGTTGTGAAGATCAAGCACCTTCCCGCATTAGTTGGTATCAATGCCCAAGGTTGACACGATAGGATTTTACTCTTAGTTATTATATTTATTGTTTTCACCCCTATTCAAAAAAAAACCACACAAAAATATTGTTCTTTGTTGTAGCTTGAATTAAAAATTTTAGTGAGTTTTGCTAGGTTTTGATCCATTAGAATCTTGATTACTTGCTGATCCAAAATCTTTATTTGTGTTGCTTTTGTTTGAACCATTTTTGTCAAAGCTCTACATTTGTTTTTCCTACTAGTGCTAGCAAGAAAATTAAATCTTAGTCTAACCACCGGTGTACTCCTAGTCTAACCACACAACTGGTCTAACCATGGGTACTTTTCATAACTAAGTTAACTTGATCTTCGCTTAATTCCTTTGTTAACCTTTATGCCCTTTGCATATACTTTGGTCCTAATTGAAGACTAGTTTTTAAGTATTGCTAGGGCTTTGCACACTTGATATCATTCTTGAATTTTGAGACCGAATTATTGAATATCTCATAAGATCTTCATATATGTGTTGACCTTGGTGCAAAAGAAAAAGAAAAGCAAACAAAAAAGTACAAAAAAAGAAAGAAAATAGAAAAGAAGAAGAAAGAAATAAAACAAAGAAGTTATATGGTCAATATTTTTATCAAGCATGAATTCATTTCCAAAGTTCGGCATAGTTTGTTATTCTTGTGTGCAAATTCGTATCCTGTTTACATCAATTGCAATCGTGCTAACATCTTTCCATAACTTGTGCAACATGAGCTATTTTGTTCTTCACTTATACCTAGTGTTATAGCTCATTTCTTGGTTGCATTAACTTCTATTATCATTGCGCATGAGTTGTTATAATCTTGACTTATATCGAAAGATTTGTAACTAGGAATTGGATTCTAGTTTAAATTATCACTTAACTTTATAATATCTAGAATTTCAATTGCATAGGATTATACTAACCGTCCAAGATCCACAAAAATAATCACTGTCATTTATAGCACTTGGACCTTGATTCACTTAATCCATCACCTTCGTATTATCTACCACCAATGGAGTACGTACAATTCATCAATCCAAGAAATTGTAAGAACTTTGGTAAGAAAGAGGTGAGATTGAGAAATTCCACATAAATACAATCCATTCCTTGTTGTTTTTGCTTTGTGCTAACCATGCCAGGACATAAAGGACAACTGGTGTATGTCACCCAAGAGGACCTTGAGAAGATCATCAAGGACTTCAACACCCAATTGAATAAGAACATGAGCATCCTTTGAAAAGAGATCATCTCGGAGGTAGGTGTTGAATTTCAAAAACAATTGGTGGACCTTTGTCATGGCACATAAGGTGATACTAGTGTGCATGGCGGGGCGGAGTGTAACGAGACAGATAAGGAGATCGCTGAATGGTTAGCATGAGAGGCCCAATCCAGAAGGAACCGTGCTACTACTGCTACCATATGGCCACCGCTACCCAGTCATGGAGGAGACGGCCTTGGGAGATGCCGTGGATGTGGAGGAGGCAACCTTGCCGCCCCTTCGTCCTACATTGCAACGACGTCTACCAACAAGGGCGTTATGCAGACGGAGTCTGGGGCGGACTCTGAGAGACCTCTGTGCGGACAGAGTTCGAGAGAGGACTCTGGAGGAACTTCATGTAGACAGAGTCCAGGGCGGAGTCCGAGAGACCTCCAGGATGGCATGGACCCACCCAACGGCCTTCCGTGCCTGGATCTTCCTAGGCAGCATGGCTTTTCGCTCAAGTCCCCACTAATGGTGCCAACTTTGCCGCAATTTCTTCTATGACACCGCCTTCCTCCCACTGCTTCCTCACCTCAGCAGCTCCACCGCGTCGCCTCTCCACTCCTGACACCACCCCAACTGACCTTTCCTCTTCCTCTGCATCGCCAATGGCCAGCACAGCTGGCTCATCGGTGGCCGCAATCCACCTACTTCCTCTAGCTCCCCGGCAACGGTGCCAAAATACTTGATCATGCAAAAATAGCACACCCATAAGTGCATGAGTTTCCACTGAAATAGAGGCAAGTGTTGTGTTTTCCATAGGGACTAGACTAAGGCTAAGAGTGCTCAACTAAAGCTAGGTCAATCGAAATGGGGGATAAAGTAGAAAACTAAACCTAAAATGACTGCCAAATCGACCGAACAAACTAACTATCAAAAACAATCGAATGAACCCTAATTCACACGGATGAAACGATGAAAGAACTAAATGAATGGACAAACAAAACATGATGGGATGAACAACAGGATGAATAAAGGTCGCACGACCGAATGAACAACACGATGAGAGACTACATGAACAAAATTGCACGAATGACAATGATGACTATACAAATGAATACGACTACCGACCGATGATCTAACTAGCTACCAACCGTGAGATAGAATGAGGAAGTCGAGAAACACTGAGGAAGTCGAGAAAGAAAGAGAGGGAAATAGTCAACATCTAACTAGACGATGGCAGCACTGGACACTACAAACAACTATGACAATGACCGCACGACCTAACTATCAACCGACCACGGAAAGGAGAAAAGAAGGAGTCTAAAAGCAAGAAGGGAGGAGAACGATCATCGGCTTGCTAACTCGCGTAAAATGTCACACAAGCATAAACAGAACAAGAACACTTAACAAATAGCTACACAAATAGGACATGAACACTGATCACAAACAAATACTAATCATTGTTAACAACAACTATAGTGAACAAGAACTACAATTAAAATTTACTTATAACTATTGTCAATCCAATGGACAAATAACAAGGCACAGATCTTACTAATCTTAGTCAAAAACACAAATTCACATCCTCAATGCACATGCATACAGCATAGTCCATAATTCACCATCACATATCACAAAAGTAATTACCAATTCATAGAGTAATAATAAGCAATTATTGTGAATAACTAACGTAATAAAGGGAACAAATTAGATAGAACCAAGGAGGAAGAAGGGGAAGCAGAGGAGGTAGTAGCCGGACTCGGTGGAGGTGTGCTGGCGGGGAGCTGCTGCGGTGGCTAAAGTTGCTGATCCACTGCAATTCCATGGCAGGGCCGTGCAGCACTAGAGAGGTGGCTCTCAGCACTACAATTTGGTGGTAGTGACAGTCAACGGCGCAGAGGAAGTGGGGCGATGAGGTAGCAGTGGGATTTGGTGGAGGAAGGGAAAGATGGAGAGGGAAGGTGCAGCGGTGCAAAGGATTTACGGTGGCAGCGCTAATGGAGGAGAAGGGGAAGGCCAAGCGAGAGAAAGCTTGAGGTGGAGGGTGAAGTGGGAGGTGGCTGATGGGAGGCGCGGTGAGGTGGCTCGCCAGTGAGCTGGAGGGAGCAGGTGGATTGCAGCCGCTGGTGGAGAAGCTCGGTGCAGGACGACGGCTCTGATGGCGCGTGGTGAGGAGGCGTGGCAAAAGGGAGCTAGGGCTGTGGGTGGCCAAGATGAGGTGGAGGTGAAGGATGAGGTGGCCGTCGGTGAGTTGGCCCAGCCTCGCCGGCGCCAAAATAGAGGAAGGGAGAGGAGAGCAAAAGGGGGCTAAGGGGAGAAGAGGAAATGCCAAGCTTAGCCTTGATTTTGGTGGCGGCTAGGGTTCTTGAGGCTAGTGGTGAATTTTTGGCAAGTTTGCTTTTTAGTCCTTGGGGTTAAGTGAAATTGTAATGAGCTCCTACTCCCTCTTTGGATTTCTTATGTTTGGGCCCTCAAAAAGCTCGATTTCATCATGGGAAGATCTGATGATGCGTGCATCTGTACGGAGCAGTCTCGAAAGTCCAGATTTGTCGTTTATGCGTCTCGATCATGCCGGCCTGCAGAAAAATATAGAAAAAATATAAAATGGTCTAAATTGAACAATTAATTATAGAAAAGCATGTAAATAATGATAAATGGTCCCAAAATGCAAAAAAATAATAGGGGTAAATGACTAGAAAATATATTCAAATATAACACATGTCAGTGCAGTCCACAGTGGACCCAGCCCACCCGATTCTAACGTGTGTAGGATCGACGAGGCCAACTAGAGGAGGTGTGAATAATCGGTTTTAAAATTCTTTTGCTCAAATCAAGTTTACGATGTGGAAGTGTAAATCAATTCAGTTTAGCACAAATAAAGCCTAAACAACTAGGTTCACCTAAGTGCACCAACAATCTAAGTCTATGTCAAAGGTTTACAATCCTAGGGTGACAAGCAATCAACTTAATTCTATGAATATAAATTGTTTGGATGTAAATTGAGCACAAGAGAACAAACCATAATTGACACTGTTACTGTTTACCCTAGTGTTCGAAGACTTGCTGGTCTCCCCTGGTCCACGTTGAGGTAACCCCAAACGAATTGGACCGGCTCCACAAATTAAGCCTTCCACCGCAAATCTACTAGTGGTAGCTCTTCCCCATTCTGGGTAGGTGAGCTCCAACCTTCACACTACATTGGGTCTTCTCACAAGCTTCTTTGAGAAAATCACCGGACATGACGCCTCCAACGCTATCTAGGAATTGGCAAACTCCAAGAGTAATAAGTCAAGCCCCGTGTTTGACTCTCATCACGTGCAACGAATACACAATCTCAAGTGAATACAAAATCCACCTTTAGAAGCAACATATGCAACTAGAGACGTCTCTCCTTACTCACGAGGTGCAACACATGCACAATTGAGTGGAGAAGCTCACACTAGCTCAAGAGAGTGAAATAAGGTGCCAAAGGTTACTCTTCAACCGGCCACAAGGGGATATTTATACCGCAAAAAAACTAGCTGTTCGAGCAAAATCCTTGAAAAAAATCAGAGAAATCGAAACTACCTCTATGTAAAATGCAGTATTACCGTTTTCCACTATAACAGCTATAAAAATAGCCATTATTCAGCATTTGCGGTACTACTACAGCTATAATTGCGGTACTACCGATTTTCAAAACTACCGTAGTTAAAATTGCGGTACTACTATTTTTGGTTTTTCAACACACACGACACTTGGAAAAACGGTCATAACTTTTGACTCCGATGTCGGCATTAAGTGTCTTAGACTCTTTGAAAAGCTTATTTAGAGAGCTACACAACTCATCCATTTACATGATCTCAAATATATTATATAAATGCAAAAATCATAAGAGATCCAAGGAATCATTATCACGGTCTAAGTCCAACAAAATAGCAACAAACAATTTTAGACCATGTCAAGGGATAATGCATGACTTCTAACAATTTACAAAATGTATTTGCAAACTTAGATCATGCCACAAGGGTACATGGAATTCAACCACTTGCAAAACATATTTGTAAAATATAGTCACATGTTGCAAAGATTAGATGCATGAGCCTCAACTATTCGCAAAACACATTCACAAATAATAGCATCATGCTATGGAGAGTTAGAGTAAGTAAGATTGAGCTATCAATATATGATGAGACTCAAGATACCAGAGAAGACCCCTCTTAATAGTACAGTAAATCTATACTAGCAATCCGGTTTTCCAACCAAATACCAAGATCGGTAAAAGATTATAAACATATCCTTAGCCGTAACTAGTCATACATTTGCCTTGAGTATCCACTTAAAGCTTGATGATGCATATCTTCACTTCAAGTCTGAATCATTGTCTTCTCTTGGCTTGATGATTAACTTATAATTATCTCCTTTTTAAGATCTTGATATGCATCAATACATGATGCATCCTCTTCTTGATAACCTTCAACACATAAAGCCATTTTTCATCCTAAATCTTTACTTGATGATTTTCAACATATGAAGCCATCCAAAGTCTTCATCATCTTGGAACATAACCTCTTCATCCAACTCATGAATAACGTTAGTCTTATATTGTGATTATCATTAATTACCAAAATATATCATTAACTCATAATGGTGTGTCTAGATTCTTCAATCTTCCCTTTGGTAATTGATGATAACCACCATAATTGGAAATAATTGAATATAAATCTATTAAATTTAAAGTGCAGTACTACTGTCATTATAAGTCTAGTAGTACCGCTCAGGACTTACGGTCATACCGCTCTACGATAGTTTCGCCATTCAAACTCCGGTGCTACCGTTTTCAGAGAGACTAAGTGTTTCAAGGGGTGCTCTCTGAAAAAATATTCTGCCAACTATACGTCGATACTTCTGGATTCCGGTAGTTCCGCACTACCATTCCGGTCATACTGTACTACGGTAGTACCGCTAGATACACACCGGTACTACCGATTTTCCTGTCAATGCACAGTTGGCTTTAGAACTGAAATTCAAATGCATGCTGACCTTTATCTCGAGCCATATTGATCTTCTATCAATCTTTGCATGCATTTCCAGATAGTCAAGCAAAATCCGGGACTAAACCTTTCAAACACTTGATAATCATGTTAGTTCCATACACAAATAATTGAGTATAAAACAATATGAGTCAATATGAGTACATATGAACTGCACAGGTTTTATATACTCAAGGGATATGTTTCAAAGTAGAGATCTCAATATATGTGGAAAAAGAAATATGGATCAATACTAATGAAACCATAAAACATAGAGTGAATTCCTCCTAAATGTGTGCATACAAGAATGTATAATGAAAACATATACACATATTCATGTTACCCTTTTGGTAGATTTCAATCTATATTTTGGATCCGAGGAATGCACTAAGATGTAGAATGTGATGTAGAATGCATACCTCCATGATTTTTACATCTTCATCCAAATGAGACTAAGCCATATTATAATCATTCAAACATATTAGTCTCACAAATCATTTATCATTTATCACATTCAAAAGATAATATCATTATTAATAAGCATATTAGTCTCACAATAGTATTTGTCATTATCACCAAAACCAACATAATGGAGTTTGAACTTACAACGTGAAGGGGGGCCATGGGCTCAGCCCGCCTAGAGCACCGCACAATTGCGGTTTAGTCCGTGGTGCAGCGTGGGTCTGGTTCGGGGTGTGGTTCGTAGCCCAATGGCACCCACCATGATGCGTGCTATTCCTAGCGTGGCTTGAACACCCATGGCCTGAACTCGGTGGTCCTTTAGGCGGTGGTCTACTATCTAGAGCTCGCATCGAGCAAGTTACCTTGACATTTTGGAGATTCTTATAGATGATTGGGAGTTATTGGCTCAAGGCCGCACTGCGGACTCCGGGGTGAAGACGATGTAGAGGGGGTTTGGGTCGCCCAATTGGAGATGGCACGGTGGGTGCCTTGGTTGGAGTCCGAAGGGCCTTTGCGTAAGCGGAGTCCGAGAGACCTCTGTGCGGACAGAGTTCAAGGGAGAAGTCTAGAGGAGCTCCGCACAGATGGAGCCCGGGGAGGAGTCCAAGAGACCACCAGGATGGCATGGACCCGCCTAGCGGCCTTCCATGTCTTGATCTTCCTAGGTGGCGTGGCTTCTCACTCAAGTCCCCACGGACAGTGCTAATTATTGTCGATACGAGATCGGACAGTACAATTATATGCACCCTCGGTCAGATTCGAAGACCATCTAGGATGCAAGGGAACCCAATGAGAATCACATACCAATGAACAAGTGTATTGCATGTGGGTATCTAGGGTTATAAAATGGCCTCCTCTCCACTTACAAGGGGCCATATTTATAGAGCGGGAGGAGGAAACGAGTGAAGTTATAAGTCTACCCTCGGGACCTAGCTTATTCCTAAGAGTATTTTCATCCTTCACACCAAGTGGATCTTACCGTGTCCGAGGGACTCTAGGGCCGATCTACAGACCTTGCTCAGTGTTGCTCCCGGGCCTTGTTTGAGGTTGCTCGTTGGACCCCACCTGAGGTTGGGCTCCGGACATCATCTTTAGTCATCCCCTCCATGTAATACAACTCAAAAATTTCAGAATTATACTTCTTGTTCTTGGGTTTGGGTAAAACAGTTTCACTTGGAATTGGACATTATATGATATTCTTATCTCCGTCGTTGTTGCGTTTGCCTCCACAATTTACATAAGTAGACAAAGGGATCGAAGCGTGTGGTTACATGAATCGAGTGCCGCAGGTTGCCGTAATAGAGATGGTGATTGGTGGTGTCATTCATTAGATTTTATGGGTCTAGTTATTTTCAATCCTATGCCATAAAGATCGGGCAACACCTTCCCACATCAATTGATCTTTCATTTGAAAATTGTCACCCTGAACTGTGAACTCTCTCTCTCTCTCTCTATGCACATCTTTTTCGATCGAATGAGTTACATCAACAGGTGCATGACATGACCTTTGGAATTGAATTCTAAATCTAAGAGGGTGCTCATTTGGACCAAAAATTGGTAGCTTATGGCTGAATTGCATTATAGTTGGCTTATTTTACTCTGTAACTGATGGTGGTTTATTTGGTATAATTAAATTTACAAAAATTTAAAAATAGAAAAAAATAGATTATCTCATCACGTATAATAAAAACAAGTACGAGAAAAAAGAACAGACAAAAAAGCTCCAAAAAAGACCAAAAAAATCAGAAAAATATAAAATATATAAAAAAATAAAAAATAAATCAGAAATCACAAACTCAAGTTGGAATGTGTGGGGCAAAAGTCTAACCTGGCAGGGCAGTAAGTCGCGACGTCAATTAGGCCCTGCTCAGTTTGGCTGTGGGCGGTGGGTGTTGGGCGGTTTTCAGCATGGCAGTGCATCGTAGCTACAGATGCTGCTCTGATAAAATTATTTTTCGTTTTTGTTTTCGGTTTTTTTAGATTTTTTACATTTAATTATACTCAATAAATCAACTCAGCTACAGTGTTTTTTCAACCAGTTACAGTGTTTTTTCAGCAAAAACCAAAAGTCATCGCTATTCTGATCACCCCCTTAATCTGTCCAATTCTGCGTACTATGCACGCGTGCAATGAACCTTGTCAGAGCGTCACTCAACGGGAGCCGGTGGGAAAAGAGACTTAGGGCCTGTTCTTTTTATTGCGGTGATGGCTTTGGTGCGGTGATGGCTTTTGGTCGTTTGCGGCGAGATTGCGGAAAGAGAGATACTCGCTTGCGATTTTTGATGGTACAGATATTAATTTTTTAACGTGTACTACAATTAACTTGTAGACCCCATTTTAAAAAAAATACTCCGTTTAAAAGCTAATTACTGTAGCAAAAGCCAAAAACGGCTTTTAGAAGCCGCAAAGAACAGACCCTTAATGATGGATAATGACTGTTTTGACAGCTGAAACAAAATGCATGAAACTACATGGAAGTATATGCAACAGTGCAGGCTAGGACGCAAGTGTTAAATACAAAAGGCGTGCAAATTCAAGGCAGCAATCCAATTCGAATGAAACAAAATGGACTCGGACTAGTCCACCATGACTATCCTAGTCTACAATTCATTTATGATGTAAGACCATCACCATCGATCTCATGAATATTGATGAGGCGGCACTCCAATAGCCTTCGACCGAGGGCTAAGGGCTTTAGCTTTTAATTTTTGATTGAAATTATGCTACAACGGTGGTTAGTTTTTTTGAAAAAATTAAAAAAAAAGAAAAATTAAGAAAAATAATAAAACTGTTATATCATCATAGACAACGTAAAAAAAATACAGAAAAAGGTAAAAAAATCTGAAAAAAGTTAAAATAAATAGAAATTAAAAATTATTATGTTCGAAATGGTTTCTAATTTAAATAAACTAGAAACAATCAGAACCTAAAACAGTTGAAGCGGGCCGTCACCCATCGACGAGGCATAGCGACCGGTCAACCCAAGCTCACGTGTCGACGCCCAAGTCCAACTACTCTCCAATCAATTACGCTGTATCGGCCACACATGCCAGTCCACTTATCACTAGTCTTCCATTGTTTGCCTCACAAAAACCCGCAAAAGGGACATGTTAGCACACGTGTACTGCTTTTGCGCCAAACTTGTGCTCAAGTAGAACAGCAACTAATCTACTCGTCGTCGTCTTCTTGCTCCTCTGTGTCCATGTGCCCCATGGCACCGCTCTCTCCTTCAGCTACGACGCCTTCAACACCAACGACTTCAGGCTGGAGGACGACGCGATGGTCACCGGTGGCAGGATCGAGCTGCTCGGCGAGGAGTCGGACGCGCGGGCCAGGGGCCGGGCGATGTACAAGCAGCCGGTGCAGTTATGGGACGGTGCCACGGGCGAGGCGGCCAGCTTCTCCGCGAGCTTCAACTTCATCATCCAGTCGCGGCCCGGCCGGAGCAGCACCCCCGGGCACGGCATGACGTTCTTCCTCGCGACGTCCACGCCTAACTTGCCGCAGGAGTCTTACGAAGGCTGCCTTGGGCTCTTCAACGAGAGCTTGGCACAGAAGTACGCGACGGTCAATGCGTCCGGCGATGCCAGATTCGTCGCCGTGGAGTTCGACACCCACCGTGACGCGTGGGACCCGAGCAGCCGGCACATCGGCGTCGACGTTAACAACGTCGACTCGCACGGCAACTACAAGATCTTGCCGGACGACAGCCTTGTCGACGCCGGCGTGATGTCTGCGACGGTCGACTACGACAACGCCACGAGGAGGCTGGACGTCGCCCTAAGCGCCAGTGGCGCCACATACACCCTTGACGCCACCGTCGACTTTCGGAGCTTGCTGCCCGAGCAGGTTGTCCTAGGCTTCTCAGCGGCGACTGGCAACAAGTTGTTAGCAACCACACCGTACTCTCGTGCTCCTTCCACTCGACGCTGCGGAGGAATCACACCTCCCTCCCATCCAACTCGTCAATAGAGACGGTGATAGAGACGGTGAATCGAGTGCCGCAGGTTACCGTAATAGAGACAGTGATTGATGGTGTCATTTATTAGATTTTATGGGTCTAGTTATTTTCAATTCTATACCATAAAGATCGGGCAACACCTTCCCACATCAACTGATCTTTCATTTGAAAATTATCACCCTGAACTGTGAACTCTCACTCTCTCTCTCTATGCACATCTTTTTCAATCGAATGAATTACATCAACACGTGCATGACATGACCTTTGGAATTAAATTCTGAATCTAAGAGGATGCTCATTTGGACCAAAAATTGGTAGCTTATGGCTGAATTGTATTATATCTAGCTTATTTTACTCTGTAACTGATGGTGGTTTATTTGGTATAATTAAATTTACAAAAATTTAGAAATAGAAAAAATAGATTATCTCATCACGTATAATAAAAACGAGTACGAGAAAAAAACCGATAAAAAAACTCTAAAAAACAAAAAAAATCAGAAAAAATAAAATATATAAATAATAAAAAATAAATTAAAAATCAGAAACTCAAGTTAGAATGTGTGAGGCAAAAATCTAACCTGGCAGGGCAGTAAGTCACGACGTCAATTAATCTATCCAATTCTGCGTACTATGCACGCGTGCAATGAAACTTGTCAAAGCGTCATTCAATGGGAGCCGGTGGGAAAAGAGACTTAATGGTGGATAATGACTGTTTTGACAGCTAAAACAAAATGCATGAAACTACATGGAAGTATATGCAACAGTGCAGGCCAGGACGCAAGTGTTAAATACAAAAGGCGTGCAAATTCAAGGCAACAATCCAATTCGAATGAAACAAAATGGACTCGGACTAGTCCACCATGACTATGCTAGTGCCTAGTCTACAATTCATTTATGATGTAAGACCATCACCATCGATCTCATGAATATTCATGAGGCGGCGGTCCAATAGGCTTCGACCGAGGGCTAGAGGCTTTAGCTTTTAATTTCTGATTGAAATTATGCTATAACGGTGGTTAGCTTTTTTCCAAAAATTTAAAAAAAATTGAGAAAAATAATAAAACTGTTATATCATCATAGACAACGTAAAAAATACAGAAAAAAGTTAAAAAATCTGAAAAAGTTAAAATAAATACAAATTAAAAATTATTATATTCGAAATGATTTCTGATTTAAATAAACTAGAAACAATCAGAAGCTAAAACAGTTGAAGCGGGCCGTCACCCATCGACGAGGCATAGCGACCGGTCAACCCAAGCTCACGTGTCGACGCCCAAGTCCAACTACTCTCCAATCAATTACGCTGTATCGGCCACACATGCCAGTCCACTTATCACTAGTCTTCCATTGTTTGCCTCACAAAAACCCGCAAAAGGGGCATGTTAGCACACGTGTACTGCTATTGCGCCAGCAGCTGCAATGGCTGTGCCGGAGTTAAACTTGTTCTCAAGTAGAACAGCAACTAATCTACTCGTCGTCGTCTTCTTGCTCCTCTGTGTCCATGTGCCCCATGGCACCGCTCTCTCCTTCAGCTACGACGCCTTCAACACCAACGACTTCAGGCTGGAGGACGACGCGATGATCACCGGTGGCAGGATCGAGCTGCTCGGCGAGGAGTCGGACGCGCGGGCCAGGGGCCGGGCGATGTACAAGCAGCCGGTGCAGTTATGGGACGGTGCCACGGGCGAGGCGGCCAGCTTCTCCGCGAGCTTCAACTTCATCATCCAGTCCCGGCCCGGCCGGAGCAGCACCCCCGGGCACGGCATGACGTTCTTCCTCGCGACGTCCACGCCTAACTTGCCGCAGGAGTCTTACGAAGGCTGCCTTGGGCTCTTCAACGAGAGCTTGGTGCAGAAGTACGCGACGGTCAATGCGTCCGGCGATGCCAGATTCGTCGCCGTGGAGTTCGACACCCACCGTGACGCGTGGGACCCTAGCAGCCGGCACATCGGCGTCGACGTGAACAACGTCGACTCGCACGGCAACTACAAGATCTTGCCGGACGACAGCCTTGTCGACGCCGGCGTGATGTCTGCGACGGTCGACTACGACAACGCCACGAGGAGGCTGGACGTCGCCCTAAGCGCCAGTGGCGCCACATACACCCTTGACGCCACCGTCGACTTTCGGAGCTTGCTGCCCGAGCAGGTTGTCCTAGGCTTCTCAGCGGCGACTGGCAACAAGTTCGTTAGCAACCACACCGTACTCTCGTGCTCCTTCCACTCGACGCTGCAGAGGAATCACACCTCCCTCCCATCCAACTCGTCCGCCAAAAATGCCACCCTACGACTCAGTGCCGGAGTGGCTGCCGCCGCCGCGCTGGTGCTCCTGCTCGTCGTCGCCGTCGCGGTGCTGCTCTGGCGCGCGAGCAAGAGGAGCAAGCGACCAGACGACGAAGAGATGCTGACCGGCGAGGACTCCTTCGAGGTTGACGACGAGGAATTCGAGTCCGGCACGGGGCCCCGGCCCATCCCGTACGCCCAACTCGCGGCGGCGACGAGGGACTTCGCGGAGGAGGGGAAGCTGGGGCAGGGCGGGTCAGGTTCTGTGTACGGGGGCCACGTAAAGGAGCTCGGCCGCGACGTCGCCATCAAGGTGTTCTCGAGGGGGGCGTCCTTGCAAGGGAGGAAGGAGTACAGATCCGAGGTCACCGTCATCAGCCGGCTGCGGCACCGGAACCTCGTGCAGCTCATCGGCTGGTGCCATGGCCGGAGGAGGCTGCTGCTGGTCTATGAGCTCGTGCACAACGGCAGCCTCGATGGCTACCTCTACAGCAAGGAGGAGTCTTTGGCTTGGCCAATGAGGTATGCATGCTCGTAGCTATCAATCAGTCGCATTCTTAAGGGCACCCACAATGTTTAAAATCTGTTTAGCCTTTAAGTTAGACCTTATCCTTTTAAGTCTAGTGTAATTTTATATAATATATAGAAACTATTACTATCTCTAAAATCAAACATACAACTATAATAAAAAATTAAAAAATAAAAGCACTTTAACTGTCATTTATGTGTCATCTATTCATCTCTTTTTTATTTTAGACAACACTGTGCATGTTTTTACCTTGACAAAATGACGGTGTAGGGCCTACATTTTCTCACATTTATTGCAGGAAAAATGACGGTGTAGGGCCTACATTTTCTCACATTTATTGCAGGATTATGGCTAGTTTGGTATCACTCGTCTTTTTCCTATGATATTATGTAATTCTGCATTGCCATACCTTCTAAACTTTGGCCATCAATATATTTAAAACTATTTAAATTTAACATATTAAAATCATATCACTATGTTTGTCGTTAGAAGTACTTCTATAATGTTATAATCTTATTAAGATCTAATAATATGAGATTATAAAAAGTAATAGTTTAAGTCGCATTTAGAAGTCCGAGAGAGACAATAACAACGAATAAGAATGAACGGAGTACACATGCATGTATAGGCATATAACGATGTTGCTTTCTTATTTGAATAGTACCCTAAGTTAGTGCTGTCTCCGTTAGAGCAAACAAAGTGTCACTACCATGTTTACAGTCAAACTGTATAAGGAGTTGTTCATATTGATTGTAGTTGATAATTTTTTGTTACAGTTGATGAATTTTGATTAAAAATAAATTGTAGTGACTAAAAGAAATAACTTTTAGAAGGAGGGTATGAACGGTGAAGAAAGTGAGAGAGATATGTGTACAAGATGAGAAAAGAAGTAGAAAAGCCATTTTAAAAAGTCAAATGTTCATATTAGTTTTGAGCTTCCCCAATCAGAATCCATAAACTTGTAATCATAAGTAATTTCATAATATCAAACTTTTTCTAACTATCGGAAAATAATATAATAAAATATAGTGATCAACGTTACATTTTGTTGACTTTGAATAGTAAAGATGCACTTTTTTATAACCGGTGTTAGTATAGAATTACAGGGAAATTTTAGCAATTCTAATTAGGGAAAATTTTCTTCTTGCCGCTCTTAATATGTGCCACGTTAGTTCTAGCTGTCACTGAAAGAACGCATTTCTCATTTTTGCCATTCCCATTTTGCCCTTAATATCGTATTAGCCATTGCTGCTACCACCTGTCAGTTTGACTGCTAGTGTAGACCTGATTGACCGCTATTTTCTTTTAGGTTTTCATCCAAATGACATCCGTTACCTCTGTCAGTTTTGGGCCCCACTGGCAGTTAGCATGACCGGGTCTTTGGCTAACGGTAATGGCAAAAATGAGACTAGGACAAACTTTCAATAGCAAAATCGAGAGGCATTTCGGTGGCAGAACCAACATGGCACACATTAAAAGTGGCAGGAACAAAAAATTCCTTCTAATTAAGCATATACATCTTACATCCTAAAGTCCTCAAAAACTTTGTTGCATCAACTGAACTCATTTAACTTTTTGTACTAAAAGAAAAGCAACTGAGCCGTGCGAGTAAGCTTTCCAGATGGACAAACCGGTGACTAGCTACAACAAGAGTTGCTAACCAGCCGCCTCTGATGAGGACTTGCACCGTTGCACGGGTGCATGCATGCACCATGCTTGCCTAGACGTGGAAACAAAAAAAGAAGTGTTAACGAGCGCATTTGAGTGTTTTTTTGGGTTAGGAGTATTCAGATTTTAGGGTATTAAATCATTATCTAACGAATCTCTTATACCCTCTCCTGTCCAAAAATAAATCTGGGATGTTGGATCTCTATCTAATGAATTCTCTTTACCTCCCTTCAAAAAATATGAGTACGCTAAATTTGAAGTGTTGGATCTCCATCCAACGTTCAAAAAATCTGAGTACTTCTAACCTAAAAAAATACTCAAGTGCTCTCCAAACACTACCAAAAAAATTATTTCAAAACATGAAGTCAACACATCTGTGGCCTACATGTCAATAAATCAGCTTGTGTTGCTCAAAAGCACTGTTTAAATAAAATTTTTATGTCTATTTTTTTTGATGTGGCTAATGATTTTTACCTTATGAGCTATTACTTGTACGAACGAACCGAATACCAATAAGTTATTTCGAAAGTATATTCTAATAAGCTACTTTAAAAAGACGATGGATAAACCATCCTGTTTGTTGAGAGAAGCTATATATAAACTATAAACCACAATAAGCTGAAAAGAATGGAGTTATCACTTCAAAGTACGCCCATTTACTATCATTTTGTTTGAAGTATATAGGTGAAATTGTGTATCAAGGCCTCATTCAAAACACAAAAATATTCGTAGAAAATAGTTTTAGAATAATTCTGGAGTTCCAAACTAGACCTAATTTAGTCATTTAACTATTCATGAAAACTAGGTCAGAGTTCCGAGTCCAGATTATTGAATCAACTCAAAGAGTACTTAATTGTGCCCCTAATTTTGATCAGATACCACATAGTTCTTGGATTGGCTTCTGCCGTGCTGTACCTCCACCAAGAATGGGATCAGTGCGTTGTCCATGGAGACATCAAGCCGAGCAACATCATGCTGGACGAGTCCTTTAACGCCAAGCTCGGCGACTTCGGCCTCGCGAGGCTAATCGACCACGGCATGAGCCTGCAGACCATGACAGCCGTGGCCGGCACCCCGGGCTACCTAGACCCGGAGTGCATCGTCACCGGCAAGGCCTCCACCGAGTCCGACATGTACAGCTTCGGCGTCGTGCTGCTGGAGGTCGCGTGCGGGCGGCGGCCCATGTCTCCGCCCCGCGTCGATGGGAAGGACGACAAGGTCTTCCGGCTGGTGGAGTGGGTGTGGGACCTCTACGGCCGCGGCGCGTCCCTAGATGCCGCCGACGAGCGGCTCGGTGACGCGTTCGACCAGTGGGAGATGGAGCGGGTGGTGGCCGTCGGGCTCTGGTGCGCGCACCCCGACCCGAAGATGCGGCCGGCGATCAGGCAGGCCACCGAGGCGTTGCAGTCGAGGAAGTTCAGGATGCCGGTGCTGCCGCCCAAGATGCCGGTGGCTGTGTACCTTCAGCCGTTCGGTGCTTCCACCATGCAGTACAGCGAGAGCTCCACCACTGTCGGATCGGCGGTTACCATGCAGCACTCGTCGACCAGCCATGCGACAGCGGCGACGCAGTCGGCAGTCGTCCAACTCAGTCTCGCCGCCGGCTGCCAGTGAGCACTTAAGCTCAAGAGTGTAGATTTCAGAGTTTAGATTGTTAGTCGAAGAGAAATATCCTTCATGAAAAATTGCACCAACTTATTAGAGACCGATGCAGTCTCGTTGCTTGCAATTGTACTGCTAGCTTGCTTACTCACATGTCGTGTGTGGTCAAAGCTGACTAATGTATTAGCGATACAGTTTTCAGATTTAGATACCTTTTACTATGTTTGCTTTTCATCGACGCTGCCTCTCGCTGTCTCGCATGAGACCGACAGGCGGCTAGCCAGCCTCTCTAAGTAGCTTGACTACCATGTCTTGTTCATCCCTAGTCATTGGAAATACACATCCTGTTGAAGGAGAACGTGGCGGTATACACCCAAGCGCGTCACAGTCATCGCAAGGGTCGTCATATATTTGGAAGAACTTTAACCAAGCCGGGAGCTCGCTCCATCACGCGGTTCCTATGAATACTTTAGGCCCCGCTCAACTCGAGTTCGGTGTTGGCTTCTGGCGTTTGTCCAGCGTTCGGTTCACTGTACATATTTTGTCTTTTTACTTTTTCTTTTTGTTTTTTTGAATTTTTATGTTTTGTTTTTTTCTGTATTCTTTTGCATTGTCAGCTCTAGGTTAGTATGCCGTTTTTATTTTTATATTTTTTTAAATTTAATTATGCACAATAAATCAACTCAGCTACAGTAAAAAAATAAATCAGTTACAGTGAAATTTCAGCTAAAAAATAGAAGCCATCACTATTCCGAACGCTCCCTAACTATTGTGTGATGCCTCGAAGCCAATAATTTGAAGCTCTTTCAGTGAAGACTTGTTAAGCTTGCGAGCTCAGACACCTTCCATATAGGCTTTGTTTTCTCACCATAGGTTCGATTTGTTTAGTTTGTGATTCGAATCATATTCGGTTTGTCTCCATTTTCAATACGGAGTTTTACTCCGTATTAGTTCACGATAGCGTCCGATTGGCCCCGCTTATTTCGGTTTTTTTTTGGTTTCAGCTTCTAGCTTCTGCTTTTTTTCACTATTAAGTATTTCGCCTTTTTCTAAATTTTTTAAGATATTTTAGGCTTTTTTGTATTTTCTTTTTTTTCCGTGTTCCTTTGTATTGTCTCTAATGGGTAAATATATTTTTTTATTTTTATATATTTTTTAAAATTAATTATACCCAAAAAACTAAATTAGTTATAGTAAAAAAATTAGCTATAGTAAAATTTCAGTCAAGAATCAAAAATCATCCTAAAATGAGCGCATCAGTACACGTGCCCCTCGCGCCATGCCTTCCCCAGCCTCGATCGTGCACTGTCGGGCTCCAGGTCAGTCTGGCCCACACTGCGTGTTGTATGCCCAGAGTCCAGTGCCCAATCCCTAGCAGCCTTTACCTCCTTGCCTCCACTGCTGATTCGGTCGTGCCGCTACTCCCAGGTCCCATCTCGCCTCCCATCGTCTCTCGGTCGCCTCCCCTTGGGATTGGGCACTGGGCGTACAACACGCAGTGTGGGCCTGGGAGTAGCGGCCTGTCGGCACTGCCTGCACTTGGTGCTTGATCCCTTCAGCTTCCAGTCTCCTCCTTGAGTCGCCGTCGCTCCGGTCGCGCCTCTCTACCATCTCGCCTCGCTTTTGTACCTTTTCCAACACTGGTACCGCCTCTCCTCTGGTGCGTCCCCTTTCCCATGCCGCTGCCGCCTCTCCTTGTGCCGCGCCTCGCCGTCCTCTGCCTAGATCTGTTCCTGTTTGGGTCTCCCCCCAAGCTGTTGCTCCTTTGTGTTGGAGCCGATCAAAGGATCTCGGCTTGGATCACGCGCAATCTCCCAGCAGATCACGGCGAGCGGGATGTTCCCGGGAAGCACAAACACACACACACGAGATACTTGATGTTGCGCTGCCTTTTGATTGATGAGGCGCTGCTCTGTTTATTCAATCAAGCGCTGCTGCTTGTTTTTGATGATTCTACAAAGCAATGCTGCCTGCATTATATAGTACACAAGTCTGCACTAGAAACGGGAAACTTCTCCGAGCAGCGCAAAGCCTCGTCACCGAGTGGCGTGAGGAGACGTATACGAGTCTAACTCTGAATACGAGACTAATTCCTACCGGAGCAGACGCAACTAGATTAGCCAAACATTCACCCCCTTAATCTTGTTGCACTTGAACAACACCCAGACGTTAACGGAGCTCCACGAACTTCACTCGGCCAAGTGTCTTGGTCAGAATGTCTGCCAGCTGCCCTTCAGTGCCGATGTGGTCAATGTCGAGTCTCCCTTCTTCATTACACTTGCGTATGAAGTGATACCAAGTGTCAATGTGTTTGCTGCGATCATGATGGACTGGGTTCTTGCTGAGCTCAATCGCCGACTTGTTGTCCACAAGCAGCTTGAACTTTTGAACGCTAGTGCCAGTCAGCTCCCCGATCAGCCTGCTCAGCCATACTCCTTGACATGCGGCTGTAGCAGCTGCGATGTATTCCGCTTCGCACGACGAGAGAGCCACCACCTTCTGCTTCCGGGAAGCCCAGGTGATGAGGTTCGGACCGAGGAAGAACACCACGCCTGTCGTACTCTTGCGCTCGTCAATGTCCCTGGCATGATCGCTATCGCTGTAACCCACCAGGTCTTGATGCAGACCTCGCCCCTTCACGTATCGGCAGTCGTAGCTGATTGTACCGGCCAGGTAGCGGAGAATGCATTTCACCGCCACCCAGTGCTGCTCCGATGGTGCTTCCATGAATCGGCTCACCATTCCTACTGCGTAGGCAATGTCCGGTATGGTGTTGACGAGGTAGCAAAGACTCCCGATGATGCTCCTGTACTTGGTTGCATCTACAGTGGTGGCACCGTCTCGCTTGCTGAGCCGTACTCGGTTCTCCATGGGCGTGTCGCAGGTGTTGCATCCTGCCAGTCCCGCCTGCTCGAGGATCTTTGCCGTGTATGCACCTTGGTACAGCGTGATCTCTCTGTTCTTCTGCTTCACCTTTATCCCCAAGTAATAACTCAGGAGACCAAGATCGCTCATCTCGAAACTCTTCATTATCTGTTGCTTGAAGACGGCGATGTCGTCATTGTTCGACCCGCAGATGATCAAGTCGTCGACATACACACCCACCAAAAGGAGAGAGTCACCGTCTCCCTTCTTGTATACGGCGTGCTCAAGCGTGCTCCGCTTGAAGCCGAGTTTAGCCAGCTCCTAGTCCAGCCATGCATTCCACGCACGCGGGGCCTGACGCAGTCCATAGAGTGCCTTCTTTAACTTCAATACCTTGCCAGCTTGTTTGTCGTCGATGAAACCCGGCAGCTGTTGGACGTAGACCTGCTCAAGGAGATCACCATTCAAGAAAGCGGTTTTAACGTCCATATGGTGTACCTCCCAGCCACCGTGCGCGGCGAGCGCCAGCAGCAACCGCACAGTCTCCATCCGTACCACCGACGTGAACACCTCGTCAAAGTCCACCCCCTGGCGCTGAGCATACTCTTTAGCGACCAGTCGAGCTTTGTGCTTCACGATGTTGCCGGCTGGATCTCTCTTCACTTTGAACACCCACTTTAGCCCAATGGCACGATGGTCACTCGGAAGCTCCGACGGTGTCCAAGTCTTGTTCTCGTGGATCGACTCCAGTTCGGCCTCCATTGCCTCCCGCCAGCACGGTTCCGCTAGCGCCTGCTCGACGCTGTTTGGTTCATCCGCGCCCAGCAAACACAAGCCGTTGTACTCGAAATCGTGGATTTTGTCAGTAGTGCTGTAAATATTTGACAGCATTCAGTACCTGAGAGGCACGTTCTCTGAATCTGCTGCTCCATCAGTCGGCGGGGTCGCCCACTCAATGCCTAATGACGTCGGTGGTATTGTCGTTGTGGGACTTGGTGCAGGTGTAGCTGGCGATCCTGGATTCAGCAACCCAGTTGAATGTGATGTGTCTGGGGTCTGAACTTCTCCTGCCTCCATCTCCTGAAGATCTTCAGTGTCGCCTGTTGTCGGACCACCAACCCTTTTGCTTTTGTATGTTGTTTTTAGGAGTATCTTATTTCTGTTGTTAACATTGACTCTTGTTTTCATATCAGTAAAGTAAGATGAGTGGCTGGATTGTCTCACTGGTGTTGTGCTCAATTTAATAGGTATTTATCAAGGAGGTGTATGGAAGGTTAGAGTGGAATTGGTCGATGCATATCATCAATTGGCTTCATCAATAAGATGTATCACCCAAATGTTGATGAAATGTGCATATTTTCATATTTAGTACTTTTGCTCAATTGATTCGAACTACAATAACTTTCTAATGTCTTTAGTGATATCAAATGTTTCGACAGTTGGCCTTTTCCTACTGGAACTGTAGTACTCTCAATGTGCTTTTTGCAAATGCCTGCATTAAGGATGAATAAAATATTAAGCACAGACTATTTAGGGATGCAATAGCTTCATGCAATTGGAGAAAATGTTTAATACATGGCCGACTCGAAGATAAGCTATTTTGATTTTGGATGGTGATTGATGTTGCAGTTAAAGCTACTAACATAAACTATGATTATTGCTGTTACAACAATTTTACCCCTCTCATTCACAATTTTGAAAGACTCAAAGATAAGCTATTTGGATTTTGGAAGGCGACATGCTTGTTGTATCAAATATCAACCTTGGCTCACTGAATGAGTGTACTTAAAACTGCAAAAGAAAAGTAATACATGCACTCTATAGTTTGCCAAGCTTTTTACTACACACTTAAATTCTCATTTGTTAAATTCTCATTTGTTGAGAAATATGTTCAATTGAAATATTATGTATTTATGCAATCATGTACAATTGAAACATATTCACCAAATTGTAGATGTACTTTTATTGATTCATTGCACACGAGCAGTCTTAAAGGCAAGAATTGGACATTTGTAATATTATTTTAAAATTCTCTGGCAACTTTGGTACACTTAAGGACACTCTACTTGGTGCTGTGAATACACTTTCTCAACTCTCAAGCATGCAGACTCAATAGAACAATAGACTAGAATCGTAGGATGGGGTTCTAAGATGGAATCAAGGAATCCTTGATGTGCCTTCCATTGTTACTTTAGTTACATCTGGATAACAATTCTATTTTGTGCTCTTGTATTATTTTTCTTCTCCTAAAGAAAATTTATTTGGCCCAGGACAATTTTTGATATTGAGTTATTGACACTGATACCACATTTGAGGAGAAGCCATGGAAATACCCTGGTGCAAATATTTCAGAGTTCTTTAACTTAATTTGGACTTGATGAAGAGAAGTGGAAACACTATTGCAAGAAGATGGTGAGTCCATTTTTAACATTTGTAGCCTATGTAGTTGTTATTTCTTTTAGTTTTCCTTTGTAAACTATTAGTATATTTTGTCACCAAGATCAACAACGATTGGAGTCCACAATGCAACTTTTCTATAATCCCATATCACAAAACATCAATCCTATACTATCTGTAGGCTCTTGTGGTGAATAATCTTTTATGGTTTGCCATTGATTGAGGCAAATAGTTTAAGTGTAAGAAATTGCACTTTATGGAGCTGGTTTATGCCAACCTATCATCACTCTACAAAAGGTATTGGTTGCTGCCATGTACTTAGAAGAATCCATCAGAAAAAAGAGAATAGATCCATGTTTTTTTTGTTAATTAAAGGAGAAAATCAGTCCGTCCTTACAAGTTTAGTGCGGGCACTGATATTCCAGATGTCGTTGAAGCACTCACTTCCCAAATAGGAACTATAATAGAATCTCAGTTCATTCAAGACAACGTGCATGCTTCAGTTCCTGAAAGAACCAAATAGCCTATTCCTTCAAGATCTAGCCAGCGTGCTATACCGGATGTCTCAATGAGAGAAGGTTCAACATCTCTTCTTTTCAAATCTGCTGTCACTAACTCATTATTTCCGCTTAGATTTGCTTAATATAATTTCCTCCGCACAGATTCATTTCCTGAAAAGGATGAAGGTGCCACTTTGGATTATTTATTGTCCTCATACGAAAGTTACAATGAAGCCGAAGAGGAAAATTTACTTCTGTAGACCTTGCAGGTTAAAGACATAGACATAGGAAAAGTTTGTCTCCCTAACTTTAGTGCTCCTGCTGATAGGCCTGTAAGCAGCACTACTGTACGAAAAAATCCAATGGGTGGTCATACCCCAGAAAGACCTGTATCAGCGAGCCACCTTGCTCGTTCGAATTTCACACTTCGAGAAACATATTTTGTTGGAGATGCTCTGAAGGATAAATATGCAGATCTCTCAAAAGACGATGAATCTGACAGATCTCCATAAAGTGTGATGGGTAAACAATTGCTGTTGCACAGTTTTTCTCATTCGATGGTTTTGATGACTGATAAGGCCTCTACTGCAAGGGAGGCCTCAAGACCGAGCATCAAGTTCCCAGAGCATGTTGTTCTTGAGCCTGACCCGAACATTTCAAATGGTATAGCAATAGATGAAAGGCAACCAGAAAGTTCCCCACTTGGTGTGTACAGAGATAATAGAGTTGCCGAAGAAAAAGATGCATCTAGCAAACACAATGTTTCATTGGAGGTAGTTATTACTGAACTTATTCTTGACTTTTGACTTACTTATTACTGAACTTGTTCTTAACTTTTGACTTATTTATTACTGAACTTCTTCTGAACCATTAACTTTACTGCATATATTATGCTTTATTTTCCACTAAAGGAAGATGATGTGCCAATGGAATACGCAATTACTGAGAAGAGTAATCATGAAACAAAAGTTTCTTCTCTTGGTCATTTGGAAGGTGGCTCGACAGAGGTGTTAGCTAGCACACCAGGTAGAAATGTGTCTCCATTGCATGAGGAAGATGACAATTTTGAACTTCAGGCAAGTTCCTGAATAAACTGTTACTGTCAGATATAGATCCCAGTGCATTATATATTGAACTTAGGTTCTATTGTGTGATAGGAAGTGGTTTGAAGGGGTGGGGCTCTTCAAGGTATGTATTTTTCCTACAGATTTTAGGTGAACATATGCCATCAAAAGAGCTGCAATGTTTTTCTTAGTAGTGCTGAGGACTCGGTATTCAGCAAAAGTGAGAGAATGATTGAAATTTTTATTGTCTTCCAAAATGCACAACCATGACAACAAACTTTGCACATGATTTATTACACTTCATTCCAATAATTTTCATGAAGTTGAGATAGTTCGCTACTTCACTTGGGATGATGCTTTTGTTCTACCTTTTGGGCAACATTTGTTCCTTAATCTCTTTTACTTTCAGCACCATCCTGTGAAATGCTTCCTGCTAAATGTTATAACAACACACAAAGTCCAAAAGCTAACATTCAAGAGATTGCCTCTTCAACCCTCTATTATGATACTTTTTGAATAATCACATCTAGATCAATTAAAGGATTAGAGCTATATTTATATCTATTTTGGGCTTTGACCCAGTGTTGAGCGACAACCAAAAAAAAAATTGAATGAGTTAACGTTGGAACTCCTAGACCAACCGGAGTGTAAGTGTTTTGTTCTGTCATATTTATGTCATGTAACTAGATTATGTACCGCCAGATAGCTATTGTGTAGTTTACTACGTCTCTTTTTGTTGTGTGTTGTTACGTCATTCTCTCAACCAATTGTTCTAACGCACCACAAGGGATTATGCAGCGTTCCTCTTTTGTTTTTACAACTACGTTAATTAGTTGTGTATATATCATCAGTGATATGTCAAGTCTACAACTATCATAGACATTTTTTATTTGTTTTAGTGTTGTTTCTATCAATTTATCTCTAATGTGAAGTAGATCCAAATATGCAAGCTATTTTCGCATTGTTAGATGTAGTTTGCCTTTCAAGACCACACTCAAAATCGACCGGCGCACAGCGTAGCGCGCTACCCTGTCTAGTTAAACTAAAAGGAGTGATGAAAAGGCAAACAAACGAAGGTGCCTCAATATCAAATCTCAATGGATGGTGCGGCTTCAAGGACTATCGTTCATAACAGATTAAATTCAGCAAAGATGCCATTTGTAGATAGCTTCCTTAGCTCGTTGAATGCTGTGCAAAATTGTTTTCCTTCCGGCGGCATCCAAAGCTAGCAAAAAGAGAAAGAAAATAAAAATTGAAATGATTCTTTTGCATGGATCGAGATCAAACGTGAAAAACAAAAGAACACGAAGAATGTTATCTTTGTATGTGGCGGCATTAATTGTGCTCACCAGGTGTAACATCCTGAACTTCTAAGAAATATGAAAATGAGGGTAATTTTGCATGCATTAGTTCTCCCTTGGCTTTTGTTGGAATTTCATTGAAAAAAGTAATTTTCAAGATCAAAAGTGCATAAAATATAAATTAAATTAAATCCAAAATCAAATTTTAGAAAAGATAGTTAAAAGCAGCATGACAGAAAGTGTGGTGGAAATCATCCTAAAAACTCACAAATATAACCATGGCACCGGAAATAAAAATTTGAACATGTTCCAACATTTTATTTAAAACAAATAGTGACTTTATATAAAAAAAAGTAGCTTTTACAGAATTCTTGAGAAAGATTCAGAGGATGTTATAAATTTTACCTAATGATCTACACCTTGTCAAAAGCTTCCACAAAAATTTTTGTAACTTTTGGAGTAAGTTTTCTATGTTTAAAAATTACCCAACCCTCTTAGCCATCACCCCTTTTCTTTATCTCTTCTACCATGTGGGGCCCACTTGCAGTGTTCATCTTCCACCTCCGCGCACCCGCGCCAGCTCCAACATGGCCACGCTGCCCTGGTTTTTGACACTACACCCACAATTCCTCTCTGCTACTGCCAACCCCTACCAACCAGTCGTCTCAACGCATGCATCTCTTCACCTTGTCTTCTTCCACGCCTCGCGTTTCACAGTAAGAAATCGAGCACATCATTCTGTTGCATTTGTGAAAACTCACACTTTGCCCTTAGCCGTACGTACCTACAAAGCCCCCCAACCGCGCCTTTGCTCTTTAGCTCGCCCCCTCGGTCTCTTGCACGTGTTTCTTGAGCACATTGCTCACTGAAACATTGAGAAACTGAAGTCGTTCGTGATGCCGACAAGCACACCACCATATTCTAGCAACTCCAGTGAGTTTCTCTCCTCCCAATTCTGTCACAATGCGCATTACCTCTTCCTTAAACACCCTACTTATTTATTTGACCTTTCATGTAGTGGACATTAGACTTTCTTCTTCATCTCTAACAAGGACACTGTCGTAAGCCTTCCCCTCTCTCCGGTGAACCATACCTCGATTCCATCCACCCATACCTCCGCATGCATGCAAGCAAGCTCATGTGCACCGTTTTGTAGCTTCACTATTGTTGGAATTCGATGTTGTCGTGGGCCTCCTCTTTGCCACCGATAGGGTCTCCGATGCTAGCCTCCTCTGCTCCTTCTCAATTGCCATCATCTTCAGTGAGTTCCTCCTCTCCCATGGAAGCTCTCCTAGCACCGAATTGAGCCCTAGTAGCTCATAGCGCTGTAGTGCCATTCCCCTATCTCCGCCGCCACAAGACATCACTGTTGATTGCCCTATCTTCTAAGTCGAGCTAGTATACTTCACCTAGGCATGCGGGCTGAGGTCCAGGCTCCATTTTGGCTCACGTCCCGTCTGCCGAAGAGTCCCTCGTGGGCGATGAGCTGTGGTTCTATTGGGAGGAAGAAGAGTACCGTAGTGGTCGAGAGATAGGAGTATTGAAGTGGTCAGGTGAACAAGAGAACCATAGCAGTCGAAGTAAAAAAAGAGAACGATAGCAGTCGAAGTCAAAAAGAGCACTGTAGAATATGTGTAGTCGAAAAGAGCACCGTAGAATATGTGTTGTCGAAAAGAGCACTATAGAGTATGTATTGTCGAAAAGAGCACTGTAGAGTATGTGTAGTCGAAAAGAGCACTATAGAGTATGTAGTCAAAAAGAGTACCGTAGTAAAAAAGAGTACTGTAGTTGATCGAAAAAGAGTATTGTAGCAATAATGAGAAGAGTACTACAGTAGTCGTAGAAGGAATCAGGGTACTGTAGCACTCAAAAAAGATAATTCAAACCTAGCTAAAACTCAAACGCTTATAATTTTTGCATATGAACTCCAAATTTAATTATCTTTGTTTCTAAATTTTTCTAAAATCATGATCTTTCTAATATGCAAAAATATTTAAGTTTAGACCCTGTTTAAATTTATTTGGCTCTTCTTTGCATTTATTTGGATTTTATCGATTAGATGACACTGTGTCGGACAACTTCGAGAACGCACCTAAAGCATTCTCTGAGCAGCAAGAGCAAGGTAAGTATCCCCTTTGACCATGTTGAATCCAATATTTTAAGTATTGTATATTATTTGTAAAATCTATTATGCATACGTGTTTGTTTCGTCAAAATTGCTATATTGTGGGTATCAGTAGTTATGTCGTCTTGAATGCATTGAACTACTTTGAAAATTTGTATCCTCACTATTGTAACCCTTAGGACATGGTTAGACAGTAGCTAATGCCAAGATTTGGATATATTACATTGAGTATATGTTTTAGATGCTTAGCCACGCACTAGTTTCTGCTAAGTTTGAACATTCGAACAAATTTACGTGTGGACATGGTGATTTCAAAATATTGGACCAAAGGAGAAATCTATGTTAGTTTGGTATAAAACAAAATGAAAAGCCTAGTTTTTGGGCGTGGGCAAGTTATATGATAAACAATCAAATGTGGTAGGGTATCTCGCATGTAGATAGGAGGAGATTCTTGCCCGGGTCAATTAAGGACCGAACACTATTGCTACACATCTAAGTCACACCGTATAATTACATATGCTATATGGGCTCTGACTTTAGCTGATTAAGTTGTCTAGGTCTAGCCTTGCATTGTGGTAGACGCAGATATAGTGAGGGCATTTCGGGTAGGTTTGCTCGTAGGAACTCCTTTCACCAAAGTGTCGAGGACAAAACTTGCTAATACAATGGTGAATACCCACTTGAGGGACGGATCTAAGTGAGGGTCTTCACTTAGGGAATAGACCTAAGCGAGGATTCGAATGCTCTCTTAGGGGATGGACCTAAGAGAGGTTTGATTTTCATTGGAGTGGTACAAGGTTTGGACTAGATAATCTAAAAGTTATATGATAATCACTTTCGTTACACACCAAAGAAAGTGTGAAGTTACCAACAGTATAATTGATTATCTCATGTGAGTAATGATATACAACCTCTTGAGAGTGTTAAAAACTATTTAAATAGTCATGCTCACGGTCATGAGCAAACTTGGATGCAGCCACAATAGATATAGTTTTTATTTTTAAAACTATTTCGCTGAATATGATGGGGGTGGCATGTACACGTATTCCGTGTGCTATGCTCATGCATAGGAATTGTGTGTGTTCACAGATGAGGAGGGCGCGAATAGATGTGATTTACTGTTATCAAAGTTATATAAATGTTATTTCATTACATGTTAAATGCTCTTTACAATTCCATTTGCAAATTAATACTAATTGATATTGCAATTAAAATTTGCTTCATACTGAAAATAACTTAGTATAGAGTTTCATCCTTTGACAGCCTTGCATATATGTATAATTTTGTGATACACTACAAGTCTTGCTGAGTACACAATGCACTCAACCTTGTTTAAATTATTGTTGATCAGAGAATAAAGAAAGATATGTGTCCGACGATGCGTACTTTGCCCCTGGCACCGAGGAATTCGACGATGAGTCTTTCTAGGGCCTAACATCAGTTGGTTGCCTATGAGCTATGATGGCATACCATTGAATGCTTTTGTGTATTTACTAGTCTTCCGCTGTATTTTGTTTTAAACTCTGATATTTATTTGGTCGATCGGCTCTATGTTGTAAACTTTATTATGCATCGCTATCATATTACCCCTTCCTTGTTATAACTCATTAGTATGCGATGTGTATGGATATGATCTCAATGATGTGAGTATGTGTACTAGCTACTGATCATAGGACTAGTACAGAACATATACGATGATTTCGGGTATTCTACGCCCGGGGTCCGCACACTAGTTTAATTGTTTCCTAACTAATCATGTGCTTCTGATCAATTATAAATACATATTAGCGCATATTTTGAAGTAGTTAAAACAAAATCAAGGCACGCAGCAGCTAAAGATTATCATGGTATCTAATCATTGAATCCTCGTACTGTTACTGAATACGAATATATATAGATCTTTATTCTAAATCATGTAAAAATTAGAAGCTCGATCAATCTACAGATCATCGATCTATCTATCTATATACTAATTAGAGCTCCTCTACAAGCCTCCATGATAATCTTATGTGGTAAAAAGCTAGAAATTCTCTCATTAACCAGAGAAAAAGAAAATATCTATATACTAATTAGAGGATTCTCTAGAAGTCTCCATGTTAATCCTGTGTGGTAAAAAGCAAGAATTTCTCTCATTAACGTGGCTCCACTCATTTTGATTTAAAGTCAGTTTCAGTTTCTAGCTTCTGCTTTTTTATTATTCAGTAATTTTATCTTTTTTTATTTTTTAAGATTTTTTGAGCTTTTTTGCCTTTTCTTTTTCTCTTATATTTTTTTTACATTATCCGTGATGGCCTAATATGTTTTTTCTATTTTTAATTTTTTTAAAATTTAATTATGTTAAATAAGCTAACTCAGCTACAGTGAAAAAAGCCATAAACCATCGCTATTCTGAACGCTCCCTAAATAGCTAGAGAAATTCTCAAAACATCTTGATCATCCGTTTCTTATATAGATAATCTATGGTTTGGATTGTACATATGACCATGTTACGTTTCCTTACACGATACAATACAAATTCATCAAAAAGACCATTCATATACGTGTCATGCTATGAAGCATATATGTACCTGAGGTATAATTGAAAAAAAAGAGTTTGTATGGAACTACAGAAAACGTCCACATGCTTAATACATGTTGTAGGTATGAAAAACCAGATACGTTAGAAGAGGTGGATGTCAGCCATGTTATGGGTCGGTGTCTACGAAGTGAGAGTGACACGAAAATTTATATAGATTCGGAGGTCTGAGAAGATTACCCTACTCCTATCGGTGGCCTTCGAGGGGTTTTGAGCGTTTCTCCCGGAGACGCACTAGTTTGAATGGCTCTTTGTATTCCTTATGAGTTTGAGTTATAAATGAGAGATATATGAGATATTTATAGGTTCTTAGGTCTGTACAAATGATAAAAATACCCCTTAATGGATAACTACCCTATAAGTATAAGTAAAGGGTACAATTGTTCTTTGCGAGTGTCGTCACATTTCCTAATCTGTAAATAGACGTTTCCTGCAAAGTAGGTCTGCCGGTAGAGACGAATGAAGCAATCTTCTAACAGCAGTCCCCTGCCCGCTTGGCGTTTAGAAGAAAAGCCCAAAAGGGGTAGTCTAGAGTTGCTCCGCTTGTCATGCTAGGATCAATACTTTGCCCAGAACTGGTGGGTATGAATTGTGGTTGTTCCCAGAATGACGTCTTGAAATTGTGACGAGCCTCCAAGCTTGATCGAAACCTTTCGGATTTTTCAAGTATGGCAGGCTTCCGGTTGTCTCCAAATTTTGGCACCGTTTGGGCTTCTTCAGCTATTGAGTCGAGCCCTCCTTTTATTATTTTTTTTGGTGGTGGACCCGCCGCATCAGTTCATCTATGAACTAATGGGATTAGGGGTGGAAAAAAAGCTCGTTAGTGAAGCTCGTCGGCTCGGTTTAAAATTGCTTTAATTACACTCGTTAATTAGTTAAACATTAAAAGAATCGATTTTGGATAAAATTAAATTTTTTTTAGTTTGGCTCGACTCGGTTCGTTAGCTTGATTCTAAAAATAATTTCAAATTATCAATAAAATAATATTAAATTAAATTATATTAATTTCAAAAAAAGCTCATAAAATAAAGAACTGCTCGATATCCACCCTTAATGAGATGGCTTGGCCTGCATCCGCAGAGGAGGCGCGCCGAGTTCATCGAAAGGCTGTTTGGAGCCTCTTTGGTTACAGGGCTGAGTCCCCATTTCTCCTCCTGGCGCTAGCCCGTCGCTGTTGAGTCGGCCCACTTGACCCAGAATGCCGACGGCCTAGCTGCCGGCCTGATCCGTGGGATAAGGATAGGAAGGGAGCCCCCTAGACACAACTGCCTTGCTTCCTCCTTGGGCTGATTGCCGCTGGCTTCTAATGGGAGGCGGAACTCTGGCAAAGAGGAAGTAGGTGGCGCCTGGCGTTGAGGTTCTACAGCAAGCCGCCGCACCGACTCCGAGGGCGCCGGGCTCTGGTGGGCGCTTTCTAGTGGCGCCGATGGTGCCTCTCAGCTATGGATGGCGCTCTTGGCCGTGGAGGCGGAAGCTGTGCTACCGTGGACGGGAATCGAAGTGGGCAAGCGAAGCCGACGACCGAGTCGACGTGGCTCGAATGGGGGCCGCACAAGGGCTACTTAAGCTCCCAAAGCCGAGCCCCTTACTCTCAACGTTTGCACACAGCCTGGTTTGAGTCGAGCAATGGATTGAGCGACACCGGACGCAGCGCGCAGGGGAGCGGCTGCCCGAGTGTTACCGCCGGGGCACTGGGCGCTGGTGCAGGGTGTTGGCGCGAGGGCTCTCGGGCACACCGACGATGTACATCCTAAAAGTTTAGATCCTAAAAAAATATATAGTTGTAAAAATCTTTCGGAGTGTATTCTCTGTATAATTTGGTCTTGTTGGATTTTTTTGATTCTTAGTTAAAGTTATAATAAGTAAAAATAATAAAAACCTAAATTTAAAAAGAAAAAGTACAATTAATAGAAGTTAAATCTAAAATAAAAAACGAATATGAAAAGATGATCCAGCAATTAGGGTTGGAGAATTTACTAGAAATATGGTTGTAAGTTGAATAATAAAAGGACATAGACTAATACAAAATTTGGAACAAGAAAAGTTGGATAGTTGAGGATTAGTAAAAGTCTGAAAAATAGAAAATGGACTTAGGCCTAAAATTTTTCTGGCCTTTTGGTCTGGTCAAGCCAGCCCTAGCTCCTTTCCCCTCTCTGTTACCTGTGCTTTGCCACGGCAGGGATTTTCCTTCGCTGGCCCAGCCACGGCAGCCTGCCTTCCTTCTACGCCTCACCGCTATGACTGTCAGTCGCCAGCTTACTCCCACGCCCGTGCTGCTGCGGCCCTCCTACGCTGCCGTCCACTTCACCATAGAGACGCCGTCGCATCTGACCTCCTCCTTTTGACCCGCTGCTTGGAAGAAGGTCGACGAGGTGCTGAATGGATTGCCGCGCTATACCTGCTTGAGTCAGTCACAGCGTGCCCCTACACCGTCGCAACTTGACACCACATCTACCCCCGTCAAGCATTTGCTCGGTGCACATCGCTCCCATCAGCCACAACCCCGTCTGGCCCTACCCCATCGTGTCGCCATTCTTCTCGCTGCACCGTAGGACTATCGCCGTATCCTTCGCCCATGCACGTGTCATTCCTCCCTCGCAGCGTTGTGGTCCTCTCTGACTTGTTGCACGTCCCTTCCATCACTCCTCCCCGATGGTTGTGCTCGGCCATGCCGCCCCACACCTCGGCCATACCAACCGTATAGGGTCGCACGTTGCCAGGCTGCTGCGTCGCCTATAAAAGCCATGGCAGGCCGCCAACACTCTCCTCACAGCCCACTCCTCCTCCCATCACAAGGAATCGGCTTCCCGTGCCCCACAGCTCACTGAGGGTTTCATCTCCCCCAACTCCAATCAACTGGCAATCCAACGACTGGAGCCACCACGAGCCAATTCCGCCGAGCTGAAGACTCCACGGAGTATGACGATGCCATCCCCACCTGCAGTCGAGCTTCCCACTGCCTGAGCAAAGCCCACACCGTGCACCTCCACTGCCCACCACAGTCTCACGCCGCCCGACCACTCCTAGCATCTCCAAGCTCGTTTGAGCATTCAGATGAAGTCATGTCACCCCATAGATGCTCCCCCTACCAATAAATTATGATAGGACACCGTAGATAGTTGCCCCCTATCTCCCCTGCTCTGCTACCGCCTGTGGTCACCGCCACCACCACCAAATTAGTCGACGGGACTAAGCCTGAGCATGAGTTCAGGCACAAGCATCCCATTTTTGAAATGTTCATGTCCGGTTGCCACCTCTATCGTTGGCGGCGAGCCCTTCCATTACCAGTTAAATAGGGACAGGAGCAAATCCTTCTGTTGATGAAGGTAACTGTTCGGATAGTCCGAACCTTCCCGCTCGATCGGACAATCCCTCGCTGATCGGACGGCTCGCACGTCTTAGTCGTTCGGCAATCTGAACCTTCCCGCTCGATCGAACGGTCCCTCGCTGATTGGATAGCTTGCGCGTCCTAGCCGTTCGGACGGTTTAAACCCACTTGGGTGATCAGATGTTCCCTCGCTAATCAAATGGCTCGTGTGTCCTAGCCGTTCAGACAGTCCGAACCTTCCTGCTCGATCGAACGGTTCTTCGCTAATCGGACGGCTTGCACGTCCAAGTTGTTCAGACGGTCTGAACCCACTCGGACGATCGGACGGTCCCTCACTGATCGAACGACTCATACGTCCTAGCCGTTTGAATGGTCCAAACTCTCTCAAATGATTGGACTGGTCCGACCTTAACCAGGCCAACCTGTCAGCGAGAGATCTCTCTCTGTCCTTCTCATTTTTAGATTAAATTCAAATAGAGAACTTTAAATAGACATAACTTATTCATCCTAGCTCCGAATTTGGTGAAATAAATTTCTTAATTTGTCTAAATTCAAGGCCTATCTAATGGAACCAAAACCAAGAATTTTAGAGCTTGTTTAAATTTTTATATGTGACTTTATTTGGTTTACTGATTTTCTTTTTCCGAATTTTCACGTAATGTAAAATAGCATATGAAGCTCAGGAAGAGGGGGACGAAGTTGAAGCAAGTTAAGACTAGCAAGACCAAGCCAACTGTGACTAAGGCAATTCAATACTTTGATCATATTGCACTTACTTTTGAATGCAAGTTATTTTTGTTTAAATTATCAAATTGCATGTCGATATTTATATGCAAATCTATGACTGTTTTAAGATACTAGCTACATGCCATTATTTAACTTATTAGTATTATATTTTCTTGGAACATTCTGAGCATGTGAGCCTTGTCATTCTAGGAAAAATATGAAGGTAAGCTTTTTAAGATAAGTCTATAACTGCACGCGGTGCTTAGTATTGCTTAGATACCCAGGGGCATCAAAAATGCCCCAAGCATCACTTTTAAACATGAGAAACAAGTTTTGGGCAGCCATGGATGGGTAATAGCTGGTATATTTTGATATGACTATTTTATGCTCTAGAAACCCCCCCCCCCCCAAATTGCTTATTTGTCTAGATAGATGGTTCGAGGGTGTGGTGCAGTAGTTGCACAAGAGTGTGGAGTAGAACCGCTCAGATAACCTAAGGACCAAACCTTTAGCTAGATGACTTTCCAGTATAAAATAGTACAACCATAAGCTGGCAAAGTGTAAGCATGGCTAACTAATTTGTGTACTCCTAGCGTGGTTACGTGAAGGTATGCAATGGGAAGAATGGTCTCATCCCTACCTCTACTGTGATGGCTCAAGAGAGAAACTTCTTGAGGGATGGTTATATCCTACAAAAGAAAAATCTTAGTTGGCGTAACCACGCTAGAAGGATGCATTATAATAGTCATGTTATGATTACTCAGTTGCACGCCTACAGAAGTGTGTAATGGCCGACATTGTGAGATAATCATATCTTGTGGGTAAAGTGTACAACCTCTGCAGAGTTTAAACTGTTCGAACAGTCATGCCTATGGTCATAGGTGGACGTTGGGAACTTTATTCTATTTCAAAAACTTTGTAGGTGGAATTGGAAAATAGTGAGCTGCAGGAAGCCCTAGTTTGATGTTGTCCTGGGTGTCATCCCAGTGAAAAGGTAGGTGGTTATGACACTGAAAGGTTAGCATATGAATACTATTATTGCACTCTTTAATTCAAATAATATGTTTTAGTTTAAAATGCTAGTTCATAAGAAGTTTTCTATATACCCTATTTTGAAAAGCAATTTATGGGATATAAAACAACCCTAACATTCCTTTGATAAGCCATGCATGTTAATTAGTTGCATCCTATGTATTGACTCGTAGAGCACGGTTGTTTGTGCTCATTCTCGCATTACCAAAAACCAGGAAATCAGGATCATTGTGCATATAAAGATGCACCTGCCACGGAAAGGAAGAGCCGATGAAGGGAATTAGATGACGTTATCAAGTTTGGATCCTAGGCAAATAGACTCGATGGAGATATGTGCACATCTATTATCTAGTCTTAGATAATATCTGTTATACCCATTTACCCCCAGTCGCTTGCCTGTTACTAATGTTTCTACTTTTGTTTTTTCTTTTCGCTGCGATCTTTTGTATTATGAATATTTGGCCTGACTGGTCCTTATGTACAATTATCATCCGACGTGGTGTATTCTAAACTCTGATATGTAATATTTTAGTTCAATCTATGTTGTGCAATGTATGACTTGAGACAGCAATGTATCTGTGAGTATTACCTATTGATCTAGAGAATAATACGATGAAATCATATAGAATTCTAAGCTGCAAAACCCTGGGTCTAACATCTAGAAAGCTTGATGATTCCTTGCCAGGGCGCTTGATGCTTTGACAGGGCCCGATTTAATGCCAAGGCATGCTAGGGCGCTAGTTTGTTCTTGCTAGGGCGCTTGCCACAGTTGGCTTGTGATCAGAATAGCGATGGCTTTTGGCTTTTGGCTGAAAAAACACTGTAGCTGGCTGAAAAAACACTGTAGCTGAGTTAGTGGATAGTGTAGTGAATAGTGAAAAAAAAGCTGAAGCTAGAAGCTGAAGCCAAAAAAAGCCGAAACGATCACCCCCTTCGTGGGCATGCAATTTTTGTCGGGGCGCTTGCGGGTTTGCCAGGGCGCTTGCAGTCTTATGGGCATGCAATTTTTGCCGGGGTGCTCGCTAAGCGGTTTTGGTAGGGCATTTTCCCCCTTTTTGACAGGGCGCTTGCCATAAGCAGTTTTGGCGGGGCGCTTGCGCGGCTTTAGTAGGGCGCTGCGCTAGTTGGGGTTTTGCCGGGGTGCTTGTGCAGCTTTGGCAGGGCACTGGGCGTGAGTAGTTTTGATAGGGCGCTCGCATGAGTGGTTTTGAGAGGGTGGTAGCTTTTCTCTTGTTTTGCCATGGCGCTGGTAGTAGATCGCCAAGGTGCTCCTCCGTTTTTGCTAGGGTGTTCGGTCGACAGAGGCTAGAATGATTGACGCGTTTCAACGATGCTCTGATTTCTCCAACTGCTCACATGCTTCAGGCCCGCTCAGCTTCATGCGTCGCTGGCGTCCAGCGACAGACGTCGGCTTTTTTTTCTTCTATTTTTTAATTTTTGGTTTTTTTTCTCGTATTCTTTTGTATTGTTCGTCATGAGCTAACATGTTTTTTTATTTTTTTTAATTTAATTATGCTAAATAAGTTAACTCAGTTACAGTAAAAAAATTTATAAACCATTGTCATTCTGAACGCTTCCTCAATCTTGCTCGTTGAACATGCATTCTGCTAGGGCGCTGGGCATGTGACTTTTGCCAAGGCGGGTGCATGGTGAGTTGGAGCACGCAGAGCTGGTTGTTGGCCTTTGCCACGCGTTTGGCACGCGGCTTGCACCGGGGCGCCCAGTCTCGGCCAGGGCGCACGACGTCCGTTCACCAGAACGCCTGCTTGCCTTGCCAAAGTGCTTGGAGGGGAACGCTCACCAGGGCGCTGGGCCAAGCCGCCAGGGCGCCGAGTAGAAGCTTGTAGATGCTAATTTTGTGTAAACACTGCTGGTTGTGTATGCTCAGTTGAGCCTACTTCGTTGCTTTAGACCATGTTGAATAACCGAGATGCTTGCGATAGAAGAAGTGACCAGGAAAATTGCTTTGCTAGCATGGTATCGTATCACAGTTTCAATTTCTCATTTTCTAGTAATGAGATCTAGTTACCAACTCTCAGTGTTACTGATCAACAATAGGTGACCTCATCTGATGACAAATGAATACATCAGTGAGTGGGCTCTACAGAAACACCTTTAGCCGCTCGCCAGGGTGCAAGCATCTGAACACCAGGGCGCAAGTAGCTTAGTGCCAGGGCGTTTCACTGAAATGCGTGAGCTTGAAGCACCAGCCGCTGGGCTTGCTGGGACATGTACCGACGGATCGAGACGTCTGGTCTTGACAGGGCGCCCGACACTTGGAGAATTTTAACTAATCTTGACAGGGCGATTGGTACTTGGAGATTACGACGCCCAGCGCGTCGTATTCTTGTGACTTGGTAGAAGATGACTAACAGAGTGTCTTGCCCCCTTGTATGAATGCTACTTATTGCCTAGGCTTTCTTGTATGTCCCTTCCGCTCTCATCTTGTGGAATCCATAGCCAAGGCACAGGGCATGCGGCTCGCTGGGCATGGTGTGCGTGGCCCGATGGCTGGTGCACGTGGATGCCTGAGATATGCGTCGGACACGTAGAAGTTCAGGTGTGGATTGCTTTGGTAGTAGGATGTACGAGGCCTCGGGACGCGCAAGGCACGAGCGCCGGAGTGAAGAGGCTGTGGATGTCATGACGAATTTTAGGCGTAGGCCGTCCCTTGGTGTTTATGCCACGTAATTTATCCTTTGCACAATCCAATGTTCCTTTGCCGAGCACTGATCCATTTTATGTTGTTGGTATTGCAGGTTTTCGTCGCCCCACTGCCATGACCAAGGACTGCTACCTTTCTCGGCGGAGGAGGAGAGGCGGAGGCCAGGCCGAGATAGAGGACTTGCTGTATGATGACCTCGATGAGGATGTCAAAATCCTCGATGATGCCCTTGACAAGGAGGCTGTCATGGGGGTCGAGCCTTCCTGCCTTACCAAGGTAGAGAAGGTGACGCTGGTGGCACCTGGGAGTCACCTCACACAGGGAGATGTCATATGGCCAGGGCCGGACGAATGCCCTAGCCCTCTGAAGGGGTACACCATCGCTTTTAAGGCTTGGTTCGAGGTTGACCTAGGGCTTCCGATCCATCCCTTCACCTGAGTCCTCGTGAGACACTACCAAGTGGAGCTCTCGCACTTCTCACCCAACTTGCTTGCTAGGGTGAGAGTATTTCTGTGACTATGAGAGACGACGATTGAGGGTAGGTACCTAAAGCCTACCATTGCGGCCTTTGACTACTTTCACCTCCAGCGGTCGAACGAGAGGTTCAGATCGCTAGGCACCTGACATCAACTGCTCAGCACCAGGGCGAGTATCCTGTTCACACAACTAGGTACAACTAGAGCTGCTCTGGGAGGAAACAGTTTTACTTGAAGGTGGAGGGCTTTTCGTACATCGGCAGCCAGCCCAGGATCACTCAGGATGGCTCTTGTGAGATACTTCCTCTCTCGGATGCTGACGAGGAGTTTGTTCATGCTACGTCGAGGTTTGCAAGTAGAGCAGGGTCTATGCTTGATAGAGGAGATGACCCTTGCAGATGTTAGCCCCCTAGTTGCTGAGAAGCGTGACTACATCTTGATCTCCAAAAGCAGAGGTGAGCGTGACTTGGATAATTCACTTTGGATTGTCCCCGTGTCCATAAGTTTGACACCTCTGTTTAACTTTGCGTAGCACGCTCTCCCAAGGTAGTTCACTAGTTGTCTCAAAGTATTTGTTTACTTATGTATGTAATCTTTTCAATTGTGTTTTTCAATCTATTTATTGTATTTACTGTCAATACTGCTTCTGCAAAATAGCCATAAAGCTACACTTGTTCAAGCCTTGCATGAATACTATTTGCATGCATTTCCCTACGACTTGCTGAGTACTTCAAGGGAACACCGAGTTCTATGAGGAGTACTTCAAGGACTATGCGAACTAGGGTACGCTCTTCACTTAATTGCCTGTGGGCATGTCGGATGGTTACTACAAGAGTTTCTTTCGCTGAAAGTTTATTATTTTGTCATTAAGCCCTGCGTGGCAATAATTATAAAACCTTGACCATAAGGTCCATTATTACTATTTAATAAAATTTGGCTTATTCTTAGTTGTTTTGTTGTATAGATATGATTTCATCAATGTTAATATTGTGTGAACTTAGTAAATGCTTTTGGGACTAGTTCAGAATAAAAAGAGGGTCTATATTTGTATATTCAATTTTTGACACCGAACCACTTCTTCGGACACCAGGAGATCACCTTGGGTGCACATAGGTCCTTGGAAAGCCTAGGAGCTAAGGTTGCCCCTGTCCCATCAAGGTTGATGAAGCCAGATGTGTGGGTTCCCCTCCTTGAGGAGAGAGTCAGCATGCTTGCCAAGACTATTGAGGACTGGAGTCAGTCCTTCACCACTGTAGCTTTGACAGCAGGGGCCCTTGCTATTTTCCACCATTGTGACAGCTCAGGCAAGGAAGCGGCGCACGAGGGCCTCCGTGATCTCTTCACTTTCGAGGTGACGTCCTTAGATGAGTGAGTTGTGCTGATACCCCTTGCAATAGAGTTCTTGAAGAGTGTTGCTTTATCCATGGCTTCGAGAGTTTCTGTGCCTACACTGACAGACAGAGAGCATAATGCCTCAGCCAGTGTATGATTTCTACTGATATGTTATGTTTGGTAGAGATCTTGTAGTGATATTACGCGGACTTGCTTAGCATCCTCTTTTTTCATAGGTGACACATGCCTGAGAGCTCATGTTGCATCAATGTGAGAGCATGGTTATGTTTCCATCTTATCCATTATTCAAGGCATGTTTATGAAGGCAATTGGCATTAAATATAAGTGATGTATGCATAGAGAGGCCGAGCACCCAGGCGATCGAACTCGGTCTAGGAGGATAGATTGCGGGAGGTGAGCGGTTTAGTAGTGGGTATGATTGCTAAGGGGCGCTCGATCCTGAGTAGTCTCCCTTTTTGCCTCAGTCCCAACCGAGTGAGGGAACAAGGGGTTTTGTGCACCCCTTGAAAGGGGCAGGGGCCTTGCTCGCAAGGCTCCTAATATCGTAAATGTAATAAGGATATGTTTTCATGCCCACTGAGAGGGGATGTCTCTCAAGACATGTTAAGGTTCGTGGCTTGTGTAACCATTTTGTTCGTAGAGAAGCACTCTTGAGGGGATGCGAACGGCTGGCAAACCTTCCAATCATCGACGAACATGTAGTTGGAAAGATATTCATAAAATAGACCCATCCCTTAACAACGACGTGTTAAGGGCCACCCTCGAATCATGTCACAATTGCATAAGTGGAGCGAACATGCGGAAATCTCATGCCTTCATTGCATCGAGCAAGATGGTATTTACATCTCGATAGGTGTCGCTTGAGGGCATACAACAAAGTTTCAAGTGTAAAACTTGCAGAGCTTATCCGCGTTCCACGCATGTTTCAGTAGCTTGTCTTCCTTGGTAGCAAGTCGGTAGACGCCCAATCCTAGGACCGAGGAGATGCGGTAGGGGCCTTCCCATTTGGGGTGAAGCTTCCTCTGAGCCATCGGGTCAATGACCTTTTTGAGTACGAGGTCATTGAGGAGGAAAGTGTGTTCTTTCACTCTGTTATTGTAGAATCAGGCGTCCTCCTATTCGTAAGTGGCATGCTTAAGGGGGGCTTGGTCATGGATTTCCTCAGTGAAGTCCACCACAGTCTTGTGGTTGTCCTTATTTTGCGCAAAACTAGCAGGTAGGGGCTTTGAGAGCATTTCCACTCAGAGGGAGCGGTGATGAATCTCAGTGGGGAGGATGCTTCTGCCTCATACACGAGCGATAATAGAGTCCTTCTAGTGGAATGGCTGGGGGTCATGCGCAATCCCTATATGACATTGAGGAGCTCCTCTGCCTAAATTCCTTGTTTGAGGGCACTTGCCTTGAGGCGATAGTGTATATCTTGTAGGACTAGACCATTAGCTCTTTCTACGGCCTTGTTGGGTTTTTGATGGGCCACTGATGCGAAGCAAAGGGTGTTCCTGATGGAGTCATAGAAATCTCTAAAGGAGGATGCATCAAACTGAATGCTATTGAAAACTGTGAGCTCCTTAGGAACCCCAAAGTGACACATGATATTCTTCCAGAAGAACTTTGGCATGGAGCGAGACGTGATGGAGGCTAGGAGTTCGGCCTCTACCAAATTGGTGAAGTAATCCACAGATACCACCATATACTTATAACCCGCCTTAGTTGGTGGGAATGGTCCGATCAGATCCATTCCCCATTGGGCAAAAGGCTAGGTAATTGGTATTGTGTGTAGGAGATTAGCAAGAGCATTATGATTGTTCACCATCCTTTGGCATCCTTTACATAACCTGAGGACGTCGAGGGCATCCTACACTATTGTAGGCCAATAGAAGCCTTGGCGAAGGGTCTTTGCTGTAGTTGCTATTGGGGCAATATGGGAGCCACAAAGGCCTTCGGGCATATCAAGGAGAAGTGAAATGCCTTCCTATCTTGTGATGCACTTGAGAAAAGGCGAACGCTCTACGTTTGTAGAGTTTTCTCTCGATGATCACATATGACTTGGCCTTCGAGAGTAGCGTGTGAACCATTATTGTGTCCTCAGACTCCTCGCCTTCTTGTATACATTTGATGATAGGAGTCATCCAAGGAGATAGGGCTAAAGTCTCATTGACCTCTGGTGATAACTTATGATCAAATATTTCTTCCACCACAAGTGCCTTCAGAGCTTCAAAGAAGACTTCCGGAGGAAGGAGCTGCTTAGAGACTGCAATACAAGCCAAGTGATCCATTCGTTGATTGTCTCCACAGAGGATCTGGCGAGCTTCAAGCCCAGCAAAGTGGCATTCCATCTTCCTTACCCTGTCCAAGTATTTAGCCATTGTTGGGTCAAGGCATTGATATGTTTTATCCATCTGATTTATGACCAACTGGGAATCGCCCAATATGAGGAGGCATCTGACCCCCATGGCCTTAGCGAGACGCAGGCCCAAGAGTAGCGCTTCATATTTAGCCATATTGTTCATGGGGTTGAAGGATAAATGAATTGCATACTCTAGTGCCTTCTCTTCTGGGCTTACCAAGACAACCCCTGCACCCTCTTCTACCAAATGCGTGGAGCCATCAAAGTATAGAGTCCAATAGTTGATTGGTATATTTTGGCCATCTATTGATACTTCTTGGTTGGTTGGGGGCGCAGTCCACTCGGCCACGAAGTCGGCGAGGCCATGTGATTTAATAAAAGCCCTTCCCATGAGCTTGAGGGAGAAAAGTGCCAGCTCTGTGGCCCATTTTTCTATTCTTCTCGTAGCCACTTTATTCCCTATTACCTTATTGAGAGGGTAACTTGATGGGACGATGATAGCATACCCTAGGAAGTAGTGGTGGAGCTTCCTTGATGCCATGAGTAAAGCATACCATATTTTCTCTATCTCTATGTACCTTATCTTGGCGCACGTGAGGGTCTCACTGACATAATATACTAGGTGTTGAACTCCATCATTTTCCTTAACCAGGGTGGCGCATACTGTAACTGGGGTTGCAGTGAGGTATAGAAGAAGTGTGTCTCCTGGTCTTGAACTTGTGAGCAATGGACAGGTTACCAAGTGGCTTTCAGGTCTTCAAAGACCTTTTGTGCTTTGGGAGTCCATAGGAAGCCTTCAAGTCTTTGGAGCACCTTGAAGAAGGGGAGGCCCTTTTCTTCTAATCATGATACAAAACACCCGAGTGCTGCCATGCGTCCCATGAGGTGATGTGCATCCTTGGTGGACTGAGTGGTTCCATGTCTAAGATCACATGAATTTTCTCAGGGTTTGCTTCGATGCCCCTTTGTGACACTAGGAATTCTAGGAGCTTCCCTCCTTTAATACTAAAAGTGCATTTTTTGGGGTTCAGCTTGACATCGAATCTGCAGAGGTTGTCGAATGTTTCACAGAGATCTTCAATATGTGATGAGGCCAAAATGTTCTTTAGGACAACATCATCAACATAAACATCCACATTACAACCTAATTGGTCTCTGAGGACAAAGCAGACAAGACACTGGAAAGTGGCTCCGGCATTCTTCAACCCAAAGGGCCTACGTAGATAGTAGAATGTTCCAATAGGGGTGATGAAGCTGGTGTTCTCCTCAACCTCTTTTGCCATATGGACCTGATGAAACCCTAAATATGTATACGAAACTCATAAACTCACACCCAACAATGGAGTCAATGAGTTGGTCGATGCGTAGGAGAGGGTAATTATCCTTCGGGCATGCCTTGTTGAGGTCGGTGAAGTCGATGCACATGCACCACTTGCCAATGGACTTCTTGACCAAAAAAGGGTTTGCTAGCCATTCTGGATGTCAAACTTCCCAAATAAGGCCAGCCTTTGTGAGCTTGTCAATTTCATCCTTTATGGCATGGCACCGTTTTGAGGATAGCTTTATGAGTTTTTGCTTCATTGAAGGACGCTCGAGTCTCACTATGAGGTGGTGCTGGATCACCTCCTGGGGGACGGCAGTCATGTCTAACGGTGTCCATGGAAGCACATTAGCATTGAACTTCTGAAATTCTATAAGCTATTTCTCCATTCTTTTTGGGAGATTGACCTTGATTCTAACGGATCACAGGTTGTTCGGGCCAAAGAGGGGCACTTCTTTTAAGTGTCCCTCCAATCGAGGCTTGAGAGAGTACTAACCTTGCAAGCAGAATGGTAAGGAGCATTTGACATGTAAGGAAATAATATTGTATAGTTTTCATAACAATAGATCAAATCCATTCACAGCGCTTCTCGACTGTGAATAATCGCATAATTCCCGTCCATGGGTATAGCACACGGTTGCGTACATGCTATCCTATATTTTCAGTGAATCTGTTTTGAAAATGAAAAATATACCCTTTGTAGCTATATTCGAGCTTGTTCATGACCGCAGACATGGCTATTTAAATAATTTTTAACACTCTGTAGAGGTTATACAGCTTTCCCCACACGTGATAATCAATTGCACTGTCGGCAGCTACACGCTTCCTTTGGCATGTGACGAAGTTGATTATCTTATAGCCTTTGGGTTATCTAGTCATAACCTTACACCAGCCTAATGAATGGACAATCCCTCACTTGAGTGTCCTTCTTCCAAGTGAGCTAACTGACAGACCCTCACTTAGGCGTGTCCTTCCCCTAAGTGAGCATCCATCATTGTATTAGTAAGCTTTGATTCCATCACCATGGTGTGGGAGCCCCTACAAGCCAGACCTTCACTCGGAATGCCCTTACTTCTTCAATGCCTACCACAATGCAAGACTAGACCTAGAAAACTTAATCAACTAAATGCCAGAGCCCGTATAGCACATGTGGATGTAGGTGTGACTTAGATGTGTGACAATAGCGTTCAGTCCTTAATTAACATAGGCGAGAATCTCCCCCTACCTACATGCGAGGTTCCTCCTCACATTTGATAGATTATCATATAACTCACCCACATCAAAAAACTTGGTTTTCATTTTGTATTATACCAAACTAACAAAGGTTCCTCCTCTGGTTCAATAGTTTGAAACCATCATGCCCACATGTAAACTTGTTCGAAAGTTCAAACTTAGCAAAACTAGTGCTTTGCTAAGCATCTAGACCATATATCAATGTAGTATTCCCAATTTGATAGTATAACTTGTCTAAGCCATGTCTTAGGGATTTCAATAGTAAGGGTATCAAATTTGCAAAGAAGGTTCAATGCATTCATGTGGTCCATATACAAGTGCATAATAGGTTTCGCAAACAATATACGATAATTTTAATAGAACATACTAGGTTTCGCACAGTACAACAATTTTAATAGAACATACACAAGTGCATAATAGGTTTTGCAAACAATATACGATAATTGAAATACTAGAATCAACATGGTCAAAGGGGGTGCTTGCATTGCTCTTATTGCTCAGAGAATGTTTCCGAGACATTCTCGGCATTGTCTGGTGCGAAGTCGTCTATCCAATAAAATCAAGATAAAAGCCAATAAGAGCCAAATAAATAGAGCTGAAACCAAAGTATTCATACAATTAAGAAGGTCACAATTTTAGAAGAATTTAGAGTAAAAAACTACTAAATTCGGAATCTTGACAGCAAAAGTTATATATGATCGAATGTTCACTTGGTTTGAATTACTTCTTCTCGGTGAGTATAGTACTCCTTATGACTACAAACTCTGATTGCTACGGTGCTTAGACGCTCCAAACATAGATTATCAACTACCGATCGCGACGCTTCGACTACACGGGTCTTCAACCTACCGCAACTTTGGTCATACCGCTCACACAGAGCTAGTACTACCGGTTCTCAACCACGAAGATCTTCCGAGCGTCGAGCGGGTACTGCAGCACATGTCTACCGACCACGTTCTGTTGGCTTACGACCGATCTAATGCACTTACGACTAATTCACTGTATCTTACAACCAATTTACTGCACAGATGACCAGCTATTGTTTCTTATGATTACCAATTGGGCACCGTACATTTTGACTACCAAGTAACGGCTTGGTTTTGTAGTTTACAACCATACGACCACTTATGGTTACCGACTACTGGAGCTATGACTATTATAGCTATTGACAACCGGGGCTTATGACTACGATGGCTATCGTCGACTAGGCTTATGACTATGACTATCGATCACCACGCTTCGACTATGTAGGGGCTTACGACCACACTGGTACTTACGACCATATTTATTCTTATGACCACATTGGTTCTCACGACCACACTGGTTCTTATGACTTCCAGCTGCTTCTGACTACTTAGCTATTTTAGCTCTCATTTTCGACTTCGACTATCGTCGACAATCGAAAGTTACGACCATGACTAGAGGTTGAAGATTACAATTACTGCTATCGAAGGTTAAGACTACATGAGTCAGTCGAGGATTATGATTATGAGCGTGGTCAAAGATCTTGACTTTGGTTGTGCTCAAAGAAGTCAGCTACTACTGTGGTCGAAGATCTCAACTATGACAGTAGTCAAAGATTTTGACAATGATCGTGGTCAAAGATCTTGACAATGACCATGGTCGGAAATCTTGACTACGGCTGTGGTTGATGATTTCAACTACGGCCGTGGTCGAGGATCTTGGACCAGCTATGGTCAAAGATTTCAACACAGCAACGGTCGAAGGTCTCGATATAGCAGTGGTCGAAAATCCTGATGCAGCAGTCGAAGAGTTCGACACCAGCAATGGTAAGAGATCTCAACTCCAGCTGCAGTCGAAGATCTTGACAGAGCAGCAATCGAATATTTCAACTCTGACTGCTATGGTTCGTTCTTGAGTTCGACTGCTACTCAACTCAATAGTGGTCGAAGAGTTCGACTATGGCAGTGGTCGAAGATCACGATCAGGCAAGTGGTCGATGGTTTTAGCTTTGACTGTTGCAGTTCATTTCTTCATTCTTACTACTATGGTTCTTTTTAGTACATTTTCTTTAGTTCTCTTTTCGACTTTGATTGCTCTTAATTCTTTTTCAGCTTTGATTACTTTGGTTCTCCTATCAACTTTGATTACCTTAGTTCTCTTTTGACTACGATTACCCTTTTTGAATTTAGTACTCTACTAGGGACGAGGAGCTCACTGAAGACGATGATGGCTCATGAGAAGGAGTGAAAGGAGCTGGTGTCAGAGATCTCGTCGGCTACGAAGGGGTTCATGGTGACAACTAGTTTCTGCCAACAGGAAAGCTACAAAGAGGGGGCACATGAGCTTTCATGCATGCATGTGGAGATACGAGTGGAAGGAGTCAAGGTACTGCTCACCAGAGAGAAAGGTCTTTCAGCGGTGTCCGAGTTGGTGATGAGGAAGAAGGCTTAGCCGAGTGATCCTCTGAGCAATCTGCTACATAGAAGGTCGGACGAGTAAGCAAGGTGCTCAAGGAAGAGGAAGGAATACTATGATGGAGTTTGGGAAGAGAGAAGCTCACTCGAGAAGAGGTCGCACAGTGGCATGCTCGTCGGAGTCACGTACGAGTTACACCTTTGATCATGTTGCTCCCAGTAATTTAAATTATTTATGTTATTTTTAAATTATTATGTATGCGTATTTTTATTCAAATCTAGTTTAAATTCTAGTTATACCTAAATCCTTTGTGTATGGCCAAATTTGATATTGAACTTCCTTATACCTTGTTACCTTAAATGAAAACCTAGTTAGTACAATAGTATTGATTAGAAATTTTAAAGAATTGCTTAGCCATGCTTAGAATGATTTAAGAGGGAATATTTGTTTCACTTTAGAACAATGATTTTCTAAAATGTATTCCTGACTTCGGTGAGTCAAGAGAGTATATGAAATATTTTTAAAATAAAAGATAAAATTTGGTTTTGACCTGGGCTAATGGTTAGGTGGTGGGTGCTGGCATGCATTGTTGTTAGGTGACACAATATTGATTGTCAGACACAAGTGGTATGTGGTTTGAGTCTAAGTCAAATTAAGGACCAGTCTATGAACTATTATTACAAAGTCACGTCGTACTACCATAAGTCTGGTATGGGATAGACCTGGCTATGTAATTTGTGAAGTTCCAAACATAGTTTCGCTATAGGTTGAATGTGAGCGTGGCGTAGGCTGCGACAAGTCTCACATGGCACAAGAGCGGGCTCCAACTTGTGGATTCAAGTTGTGGTGAAACCTTAGCGGCAGCATAACTATTTTGGCTATGGAACATTGTAACAGCCTTGTCATGATATCTTCGTCGCACACCAAAGAAAGTGTATTTATCCGGTGGTAATATGGGATGATCATGTCTTGTGGGTAAAGCTGTACAACCTCTGCAAAGTGTATAATCTATTCTGGATAGCCGTACCTATGGTTATGGGCAAGCTGATTAAAATTTTCATGGATTAGACTTTGGTTTTGAAAAATAATTTCTAAAAAGGCCTATGGATGGATGGAATCAATAGTATATTTTAAAAAGCATTTGGATGGATGGAATTCGTATGAGATCTTTTGAAAAATATGGACCAAGTGGAATACCTGTGAATAGGTTAGAGTTTGGTCGGAGCCTGCACTAACGATATTATTTTGTTAAATTATTCTTTCTATTTTATCAAATTTAGCTTTTGAATCTATTTATTATATTTACCTTAATTTACTTTTACGCACAAATAACCTATTATGCCTTCTATTGTCATTCCTTATGCATGCATGAACTCTGTTAAACCTCCTGGTGTAGCTTGTGAAGTACTTTATTTACTCATGTTGCTTCATACACTATTTTCAGATAAGGACTTCATCAACTTCGGTGCGAATAACGACGAGTAGGCCACGTCTTACAGTCATTCACATATGGATAGGCAGGATGGGCTGCTGCTTTATGGTTCTTTTCCGCTGTTTATATTTAATTCTGGTTTATGAACCATTGATGTAAATTTTAGCCATCAGGCCCATATTTAGTTAATGAATAAATGTCATTGTGCATGATATGAATCTTTGTTATCCATTTTGTGCACTAGCTTGATTCTGGACTAGTGCGATTTACACAGAGGATCCTGGAGTCGTTGCTCCGGGGTCCGACAGAGAAGCTAGCGATATTTGCATAATCAATCTTTGTCGGGACCCGGAACAACATCCCTTCTACTAGTTTGATTATGCAAATATTACCTCAGTGCAGTACAATGTCAATAGCATAAAAGATAGCTAGTAGACCTCAACTGAAATCAATCACTAATAATATATTTATGCTACTGTGGAGATGACAACAAAGTATATTCAGCAATTGCATAAACAACATGTACATATATATATTCGGTAAAGGATCAATAACAGTATGCTGGATAGTACAAAAACTATACCAAGGCAATTGACAAAGCTAGTAATTACACACAACAAAGTAATCAATAGTATACGAAAAGATCACACTAGTAGATGAGTCTAAGTTGTCACTGTAATCTCAATTTGACAGAGATCCTCATCGAGCAACTAAAATCCCACAATCTATTATGCAAATGACCTCCCGATGCTAGATTTTACCATAAAATTTTAGAAATAATAACTAGCACAGCTGACAATGCAGAATATATAGTAAAAAATAAAGAACAATATCATAGAGCGGCGGCACTTCATTATTACAGACGGTTCTATTTTAGAACTATCTGTGAAGCTTTATTATTACAAATGGTTATATTTGAGAATCATCTATGATATGTATCATCGCAAACGGTTCTCAAATAGAATTGTCTGTAATAATAAATCACAAATGATTTTTCTTTACGATCATCTGTGAAGATAAATATATATAAATATAAATTCACATACATATAACTCATTCTCATATATATATATATATATATATATATATATATGCAAATTCACATATATAACATATTCTCATATACATAAAATGTAAATTCACATATATATCACACATTCTTATATACATAAATGCAAATTCACATATATCTATATATATATATCACACATTCTCATTCCAATTGCTTATTTCCTTTAAAATTTAGCCCTTCATGATGATCGACACGTATGTAGTTAGTTTCATCATGTTATACTTCCTCGACCCTATGCCGTTTCTGAAAGGAGGTAACTCATCAAATTGATTGTATTCTTTCTCGACCACTACATTATTTACTTTGACAATTCTTCTTTTTTTCATAAAGAACTACATGGTGCTTCTTATTTGTCTGATCGGTTACATAGAAAATTTGAACAACTTGGTTAGCGAGTACGAATGATTTGTCTTTGTATCCGACACGTTTGAGGTTCGCGAAAGTGACACTGTACTTGTTGACCTTCACCTGTGGGAGATGGATCCAACGACACTGAAATAAGGAGATCTTGAAAACTATATAGTCGAGTTCCCAAATCTCTTCTATAAACCCATAGTAGTTCCTCAACCCATCGGTACTGAACACATCTATGCAGACACTACTGTTCTGGTTAGTACTCTTTACATTCTGAGCCTGTGTATAAAATATGTATCCATTCATATCATATCCTTGCCATGTCACAACTGTAGATATTGGTCCTTTTGCCAACCATGCCAACATCTCACTTGACAAGCTCCTAGCGACTCGCCCCTTCAACCATTAGTTGAACCGACTGTTGTGTTGTCTCATGATTCAAATATCTGGTCTCTCCGGATTCTGTTGCCGAAGCATATCCTTGTGCTGGTCAATATACAGGGACACTTCAGTTATGTATTGCAAGACCGTGAAATGGGATTGAGCATACGCATCTATATCTAGAGAGATTAATTTCTTTCTGATGGTTCCAATACTCTTGAGACTCCCCTCATGGTGAGATTGAGGCACACCTATCGGTTCAATTTGAGTCATATAATTGATACATAACTCAATGATCTCTTCACTTGCATAACCTTCGATGATACTGTCCTCTGACCGAGATCGATTCTATACATAGGAATTGAGAATCCCTACGAACCTCTCGAACGGGTATGCTACATAGGAATACGGGCTCGTATATTTTTATCTTTCACACAATATGAACAGTAAGATGGACCATGATATCAAAAAAGATGGAGGAAAATACATCTGAAGATGACATATAGTAATCACCCCTCGTCCTATAGAGCATCTAGTCATTCAGGATTGATGACCTTCTGAGCAATTGTGTTAAAGAAAATACACAGTCTCATGATTATCTCTCAGACCTTGATTGGTAAAATATTTCTAATTGCAATAGGGATCATCTGTGTCATCAGCACATGACAATCATGAGACTTCATGCTATTTAATTTTAAATCTTGCATCGAAATAAGGTTTTTCATGTTGATACTATGCAAGCACTAGCACAGTTCAATTTTCTTGGTTTTTGTTGGTGCTAATTCAGGCCTGATGTCCACATCAACTAAGTCAAGCCGTACGTTGACACCATCCTTTGTTTTATCATGAATATTCGGTAAGATACCAATCAACTATCACATACATTCTTCTCTATGTGCATGACGTCGATGCAGTGCCGAATTTTTAAGTACTCCCAATAAGGTAAGTTCCAAAATATTGATCTCTTTTTCCAGATATTCTTCTCATGGGCCTGAATTTACGTCCCTTTCCGAGGACAACATCTAAATTCTTAACCATATTATAAACATCTTTTCCGCTTAAATGCCTTGAAACTAAACTGTCCTCTTTCCCTCTGTCAAATTGTTTCTTCATCTTGCGGCATGGATGAGCCTTCCAAAGGAACTTGCAGTGACGTATGTACACTATTTTACGTAAGTGTTTCAGCCACACACTCTCAGTATCATCTAAGCAGTGAGTATAAGCTTTAGCCTCTTTTGTACTCTGGTCCGATGGATTAGCAAAGGTAAGATAATCATTTGTGGTGCAGAACAACAAGGAGCGTTAAGTGAAGTTCTCTCGTTTGTATGCATTCCATACCTGTACCCTTTTGTTCTATAGTACTTTTAGATCTTCCACCAATGGTGCTAGGTATACATCAATATCATTCCCAGGTTGCTTCAGCCCTTGAATAAGTATCGATAACAAAATATACTTCCGCTTCGTACACAACTAATGAAGAAGGTTATAGATGCAGAGAGTCACCGACCAAGTGCTATGTCGGCTGCTGATGTTACTGAAAGGATTCATTCTATCTGTACTCAATCCAAACCTTATATTTCTTGGTTCTACACCAAAGTCTGCAAACCTCCTATCAATATTTCTCCACTGGGCGGAATCAGTAAGGTATCTTAGCATTTCATCCTTCTTGCACTCCTCTGAGTGCTAACGCAATAGTTTTGCCTCCTTTGAATTCGCAAAAAACTACTTCAAACAAGGAATTATAGGAAGATATCATGCCACCTAGCAGGAGGTCCTTTCTTCACCTCTATTCTCTCGCCGTCATCTGATTGATTCTTACGCTTATATCGGGATACATTGCACACCGAACATACGTGCATATTTGCATACTCTGTATGGTAGAGGATACAGTCGTTCAAACATGCATGTATTCTTTCTACTTCTATTCCCAACGGATAAAGAATCTTCTTGGCTTTATACATGGTTTTAAGCAACTCATTTTCCTCCGGAAGCATGTCCGCTAAAAGATCTAGCAGCGCCATGAAACTCTTGTCGGACCAACCATTACTTGCCTTCAATTTCAACAGTTCAAGTACAGCTGACAACCTCGTATACTTTAACTTGTAGCACGTAAACAAAAGTTTCTCCGAGTCCTCCATCAAACTCTGGAATTTAACATACTCTCTCTCATCATAGTTTGCTTCTACATCGCGAAGCATCTGATCTAGATTGTTATCGTATAGCCTATTCGAATCCGAACCATAATCGACATCATCCGGCGGTATATCATTGACTTCACCTTCAATGTCATTATTACTACATTCCTATATAATCTCTTCTTCGCCATGATTGGTCCAACACGCATACCCCTTTTTGAAACCCCTTCGAATCAAGTGCGCTTCAATCTGCGCTTGGTTCTTAAACATCTTTAGATTCTCGCAATCAATGCATGGATAGTACATATATTCCTCCCCCTTATTCAACATATTCTCCTCGATAGTTCTTGTAATAGCAGAGACGTCATTAAAGTACCCTTCACTCACACGGTTCGCATCATACATCCAGGTTTGGTCCTATGTTACGTATATATACATAACAATTTAGCATTAAATATTAAATTAATTGGTATACTAGATATATACCATATGCATTGAGGCTTTGCTAGCTTAACACAAAAGCCATTTTCTCATGAACCAATTATAACTAACAATTTTGACCAATTTGGTCTGCCCACATGACGAGAACTGATCATGCATGGCCAAGTAGATCTAAATCATCTTCAATTCTAGTCACCAAAAGTTAGATCAAAATTTTAAACAAGAAACAAATTGCATTACTAACCATAGGTAGTCAAGAACTTGATGAATCTTCAATCACTCTTGTCAAATAGTCTCTTTTCACTAAAATGGCCTGAAAGTCTTGCCTCTAGTTCAAAGCAGCAGTCTAGATCTGAAATTCAAGACAGATGGTCCATGGTTCTGCACGAAATTAATATAGTGAAACTATCATAGACGGTTTTTAATACAAACCGTCTGTGATAACTTAATTATCACAAATGGTTTGTATTATAAACTGCCTGTGATAATTTACAGACGGTTTAAACTAAAAACCGTCTAAGATATTTGGTAATATCGCGGATAATTCATGGTAAAAACCATCTGTGATTTTAAATTTTCACAGAGGGTTTTTACCATTGGCAATAATATAAACAGTCTTTAAACTAAAACCGTCTGTGATAGTATACATCACATACGGTTTTATGAAATATCTGTGATGTTGTATTTAGTATTAGATTTTCTGTAGTAGTGGTATATGAGTGTACTATGGTATGTGGCACTTACCCCTAAGTGTGTACTCAAAATACAATGTGTTTTTATTACTATCGGTAGACTACATAATCTTAGAGCAAAACGGACACTTAGGTGGTCTACCCAGGATTTTTATGAAAATTTTGCCCGAAACCTTGGGTTCATTAGAAAATTGCAAAACCTAGAGTTTTATGTTACCTTTGCCTTAAAACCTAGGATTTTGTAAAGTTTACTCCTTAAAATATCACCGGTTAAACCTTGCTAGGAATGCACTAAAAACATAACGGGGTCTCTCACAGAAACAAAATAGCAATACGACGGAGGTCCCTTGCAAAATAAAAAAAAAACATAATGGAGATTATAGCATTTGATTCGCAACATTCTTGAAATGTCACTTTCGACGAGAGGTGGTAAGGTTTTGACGGATTAGAAAATGAAAATTTTCATCCAAAGGACACCCTCATTATTTTTGGTCTCTGGGGTGAGACAATGAGGTAACTAGGTATGTCGTAAGCACGATATTGAGGCTGTAGTTTAGACGGCGTGGAATCATTATCTACCTTCGTTTCCAACCAGCTTGAGCGGTGAGACAGTGAGGCCACATAAAATGGCAAGGTTGATGCGACATGTCAGCAACCAGAGGCGGACCGTATATAGCTCATGGGTGTTAAACTGGACACCTAAAAACTTGATAAAAAATGAGATTAGAAAATGAGAAATTTGATCCGAATGACACCCCCATTGTTTTGGCCTCTGGGGTGAGACAAAGAGGTAACTAGGTATGTCGTAAGCACGATATTGAGGCTGATGTAGTTTATAGACGGCATGAAATCATTCTCCAGCTTGAGCGGTACTGAGACAGTGAGGCCACATAAAATGGCAAGGTTGATGCAACATGTCAGCAACCAGAGGCGGACCATATATGGTTCATGGGTGTTCAACTGGACATCTAAAAATTTTAGTAAAAAATCTAGTATATACTGAGTAATATATATATATATATATATATATATATATATATATATATATATTACATAAGGCACCTAGGTTACTAGACACCTACATCAAGAACCGTCATATACACGCGTACGATTGATAATTTTTTAGAGTTTAGGTATGAAAATATTTTATATCCTTGATATTTTTATGGTAAGTGAGTTTTAAACTCAATTCAAACTAGTTTGAACTATTTTTGAGTTTGATGTGACTATAGTGAATATATTCCATGAAAGTACCTGAAACTAATTAAACGGAAGTTAGATTTAATTTTTTTTTCAGAGTTTGATATCTCAAATATACTTTTTTATGGGTATATGAAGATACCCACGTCAAACATCATGTATCTCAAAGCATATCAACGAGTATTGATATGGGTGCCTAGGTACCTAGGTGCATGAAACTCTTAGTTAGACTAGATTGTCATATTTAATTTGTACCCCATTGCCCCAATTTCACTCTACTTTCCTAACTTCCCCTTAGCCCAAGTGAGCAGCGAGCCCATCCTGCACCTTCTCTAACTGACTCAATTCATGTTGACATATTCGACCATCTCCAATCCTAACCACCTAAACTTCCTATTCTCTCTCTGTGCGTGTGGGTCGGCTCACCCAATGGCTCAAGCGGTTGGCTACACGCATGGTGCAAATAGGCGACAAGTGGCCAGTGGGCAAGCGGTAGCAGGGGCAGACGGCAATGCACGCATGGCAAGCAGGGCGGTAGATGGGTGGTAAGCACCGAGCGCAAGGGAGGCAGCAGTAGCCAGTGATGCGAACCCACACCCTATAGACCTCCTAGGTCACGACGGTGGCTGCCTAGCCTGGAAGGTCGAAGAAGGGCCGAAGCGTGAAGGGGAGGGAGCGCGGTAGTGCACGCAGGTCAAGGGGCTGGCTGTGTGCCATCGACGACGCTAAAATCACCATAAGTGAATCCCAAATTCCCAATTTTAGATCTTGGAGCTTTGAAAAATAAAGAAAATTGTTGATTTAAAAAATGAAGAAGAAACCTCAATGTAATTCCAAGCAAACAGCGCTAGGAGCGAAGTGACTGCGTGAGGCTGCACGAGCGAGCAGGGAGGTAGTGAGTAGCCGGCGTTGTGGCAAAGTCTCATCCTCAGGCGAGTTGTGTTCACCCTCCCACACCCTCAATTCCGAAATCAGCAAATTCTAAATAGTTGATTCAACGATTGTGTTTTTGTGAAATATAAATCATATAGTCTTTAAGAATAAAGAAGTTTGTAGATTTAAAATTTTTGTGAGATAACGCTTGTTAGACACACATAATAACGAAAATTTCCTTGAACTTTTAATGTTTAAAGAAGTTAGCAAGCTGATCTTAAGGAACAAGGAAATGAAATGAAATAACTGTCTCTAAGATTGCACAAAGAGCCGCAGAGTTAAAATTATATTTTACTTAATTATTTTGTAATTTTTCTATATTATTTTAAGATATTTTTAGTAGGAACACTTTGTACTTTGATTTTTACCACTGTAAGTATTTTTTTCTATTAAAAATATAGCGCCACTGTCAGCGACGCGAGCGCAGTCAAATGCAAGTTCAATAGTCCGTGCAGCGGAGCTAGCGTGACGAAGCCAGGATAATTGTCGCCGAGTCGAGACTCGCCAAGTCAACTAAATAGAGTAAGAAGGCGGTGGAAACACTTGTCGATAATGATGGATATGAAATTACTCCGGCAGTACGTTTTTAGCACTAAAGTTTTCACTCGCGGTGTTTGCAAAATTTTCATATTAAGATATGTCAACAATGATTTCAGCTTATCCTCGTTCTTCCATTTCATTCTGATTCCATGAAGGTAGGTTCTAGCGTTAAGACTAAGGTTCTGCTCAAATCAGCTTTAGTTAATGGTTTTTAAATATGTCTATTAGCTTTTGGTTAAAACTTATACTATAGTAGCTGTTAGCTTGTGATTGAGGCATTAAAGGAAAATAAAAAATAAAAAAACTATTATATCTCCACAAATAATACAAAGAAAAAAAGCCACGTTAAGAAACTAATACATTCAAAACGGCTTTCGACTTCTAAAACCAAAAGTTCAAAGTTAAAAACCATTTTGATCAGGGTATAAGAGTCTCACTCTCACTAGTTACCTTCTAGCCGACACACAAGCACAACAAGAGGCACAGAAGATCTTGCATGCAGGGTAGTGGGGACATGACTTGGCCCCGTTGTTAGTGGTTCATAGCTTAAGTTTCTGTTTTTTTTTGGCTTATGACTGAAATTATATTGTAATGATTGAAAAAACAAGAAAAAATAAAAAAAACACCACTATATTGTCACGGATAATACAAAGTAATAAAGAAAAAAGAAAATGTAAAAAAGCTAAAATAAGCTGAAATTAGGAGCCGACACGTTTCTATTAGTTTCTGGTTTAAATAAGCTAAAAGCTAAAGCTATTTGGAACAGGACCTTAGACCCTGTCTCGAGGTGTTGTGTTTTTTTAATTGAAATAATGATATAACGACTATTAGTTTTTTCTGAAATATTTAATTTAAAAATAAATAAAAAAATATTATTATATCCCTATAGATAATATAAAAAAACTGATCAAAATTAACTCGTTTTAAACAATTTCTATAACTTGTCAAAACAGGGCATAAGGCTCAACGGTACAATCGACCAGCACCTCCCCTAACACACAAATTAAGACCCCGTTTAAAACAGTCTAAAGTCCCATCCAAAACGGTTTGTCCTGTTTATTGTTAGAGAGAAGTAGCACTGGTCGTAGCTGCACGACCGACCGGACACGAGGATAAAGAGAAACACTTGCGATGTCTAACCAATTTTCAACGACACCGGTGGCGAGCCAACCGAGACGCTATTGATCGTGTGCGCGAGTTGTGTGTGCCCGTAGCCAGCCGCACTCCTACTCCGACGAGAGCACAGCCTGGCTGACACGAGTCAACATGACAACGGGCCCACCTGCCGCGTTCTTTGACGGACACACACCAAGTACACACGATGTATATTTTTCTTTAGTTTATAAAACGTATTTTTTAAATAATTTTATTCACAAATATAGAACATATTTTATGTTTTAATATAAAATTAGTGTGATGTTCTGTTTATACCTCTAATATTTTACTACCTTCATCAGGTTTATAATGTGTATTTTTTTGAATAATTTTGTTCATAAATATAAGCGTATTTTCTGTTTCAATGTAAAATTAGTGTGATGTTCATTTTATATAATTAATAAATATACAGCTTGATTTGATATCCACTGTTAGAAATAGACCCATAAATTGAGACATATTTTCTTAATTCCAAAGTATACAATGTTTAGTATCATATTACTAAGACAATGTGGGAGAGACCAATTTATAAGGTGGAATCCATACCACTTCTTGAATTATGGATGTCGATGGTATAAGGATGTCTTTGACTAATCACACACGATCGTGTCGTGACGTGGCGCACCACTTAACAGACCATATCCACCTTGTTTTTACTGAACCTTATACCATCTCTCTTTTTAAACTGATCATGAGACTGCTTAATTACCATTTTTGGTTTTGAATTTTATCAGTTATTAGTGAATAATTGAACAGTTACCAGTTAATTATTTCAGTTCAATAGGGGCTGTTACTAGAGAGTGATTTGCACGTTTATAAAAGACCTAGAGACGTTTAGGCTTGATGTTAGTTATATATTATGCGTCACAGTTTATTGTATTTGTTTTCTAGTAAAATTTGGAATTAAAATATTGCCTACATTTTCAATATTCCCTATATACATATACTAAATATAATACTTAAAGATAATAATTATGGGTAATCTAATCATTTCTACTGTCCTTTTGATCTATGTATGAAAAGAAAATATATTTTATAAACTTAGGTAAAGGAATTAAAACACACTCTAGGATATACTAAAATGCACAGTAGAACATACGAAGATCGCGATAAGTTCTAATTTTATTTGTTACCTCACAACATAAGAACACAGCTTTTCCAATAAATGCACAGTGAAAAGTGAGGCATCTGAAACGAATTCACCAATGACGAACAGCGAAGCTCGCCAACCGACCAACCGACCGAGCTCGTCCTCTTGCTGCTGCCACTTTTTCATCGGCAAAGCTCAGGCTCCAAGCTACCTATAGGAAAGATGAAAGCAAGAGATGCCCTTCTGACTTCTGTTCTCCGGCTATGGCCCAATTTCAGTTTATGTCTTATCTTAAATAAATAAATAAAATAATTCCTCTATCATAATTTAAAACAGTTTACCAAAATAATATTTGTAAAGTAATTTATCGATGTTTAATTTATTTATACAAACTCACACTAAAAACACTATAAGCCACCGCTAAAAGAACCATTGATTATCCTCTCCGTCTTTTCTCTTCACGCCCACGTTTTTCAAATTTTATTTAAAAGCTACCTGACGTTTTCCAAGAACCGTCTTCCAAATTTTATTTAGAAGCTACTTCTTTGACCATTATTGCTCAATCTCAGTCAAAAGAAAAAGCTTCAGCCAGCCAAAAAGCATCATCTCTAAAATACCCCTAGCTTCTTTTATAATGTGCCAGTACAACTACACTGATGCGAGTTTTTAGAAGAAAAAAAGCAAACGAAAGAACGAAAAAAAATCTAAATGGTAATTGAAGGGAAGAGGAGCGATAAGCTAATCTTTAATTAACAAGTCGGTTGGTGTAGTAATTTGCAAGGAGAAACTTCAAAGCTTGGGCAGCTCCGGGGATGGCGGCGGCGGTGGCTCCTGGCCGGCGGCGCCAGGGGTGTGGCGATGGTCGCCCTCGTAGGTGACGATGAGCATGGACGCGTCGTTTGGGTCGCGCTCCACGTGCTTCCGCGCCGGGCACCCGCGCAGCGTGCTGCACTTGTAGTAACTCCTGCGTCGTAATTAGCAGATTAGGCCCACCTGCTGGCTTCATCTTTCTTATTTTTAAAAAATATATTATAGTAGCTGGTAACTTTTTAAATAATTAAATTTTAAAAATAAAAATTAAAGAACATTATATTCAATGCAAAGAGTTAAGAAAAAAATAAAAAAAACTAAAAAACGAAATTAAGAAGGTCAAGCCGTTTAGAACATGCCTTAATCAGTTCACTAATAATCAAATTCAACCATTTTATATTAGTAATCATGGTGTTCATCTCGCCGCAGGCATGTTTAGCCCTCACCGTGGGTATGGGGAGCCCTTGATGGGCTTCTGGCCGTACTTGCGCCACGAGTACTCGTCCGCGGGGATGTCCGCCACCTTCGAGCTGATCGCCGGCACGCGGGTCGTCCTCTTCACCCGAGACTTCCTGCGGATTCCGATCCATTCACTGTTCAGCGACGAGGATATTACCACAGATAGGTACCACCAGCAGAAAGAAATGAACGAATTCTTACCTGCGCTTGGAGCAGTGGCAGCGGCCGCCGCCGTACTTGCCGCCGGCGATGTTCTCAGAGTGCGCGTGGTCGTGGCACTTGCGCTTCTGGCCAGCGCCGGCGGCGCCTGACGCCAGCGGCGGCTTCCCGCAGCTGGTTGTCGGCGGCGGCGGGAACATCAGCGAGGACGCACCCCCGCGCCCGTTCGACACGCTTCCGTCGCCGGCCGCCGACGACAGGAACGACGAGCTCGCGCCGGAGAGGGCCGAGACGCTGAAACCGGAGTCCTTCCCTCCGTACGCGGTCACCGCCTTGGTAAAGTCCAGCGTCATGGGCCTCGACGCCGCCGCCCTCACTGGCGCAGGCTCCGGCACAGCGGGGCCCTGCGACTGCGCCACCACCGGCCCGCGCCGGAACCTTGCGTGTCCGGTGCGGTTGAGGATAGAAATCACCTTCTTAAACTTGGACACCGTCATGTCAGTAATCTCCCGGCAGTCTACCTGCTGCTTCTGCGTCTGCACCGCCGCCGAGGCAGGCGCCCCAACCGGCGACCCCTCGCCGGTGCCCGTCTGGGAGAGCTGCAAGATGAGGTTCTCCATCCCGCGCAGCCCCGCCGCCGCCGCCTCCTGGATGGCCACCTGCTCGTCCACCCGGCCGTACCGTCCCATCAGATCGATGGTCATCGTCTGGACCGCCTCCGCCTCCCAAGAAACAGCGGTGGTTACCGGAGAAGGGAACGGGGGAGAAGGGAAGAAGTGGGAGGGAGGCGAGGGAGGTGTGGTTATAAAACGAGGCGAAGCGGTGACCGGGAGCAGCGGGTGGCGATCAGAAAGTGGACCGGGTCGGGTCAAACGGAAGATTCGATCGGACGGCTTGGATTACGTGATGACTAGACGGGGGACCAGGGTTACGGGCGTTAGCCGGTGGTGGGATTCGCCGTTGGATGCGATGGACGGATGGGATGGGGAGGGGAAGTTGACCATCGAACAGAGGCCACGAGGATGGCCACCAATGGGAGCGCGACGCGTGGTGGGGACACTGGACCAGTTGGTTCCAACTGCAAGACGTGCAGGACAGATGAACTGACTTAGGGGGTGATCGGAATAGCGATGGGCACGGGCTTTTGAAAAACATCAGAATTTACTGAAAAAACATCAGAATGAGTTAGTGGATAGTGTAGTGAATAGTGAAAAAAAAGCTGAAGCTAGAAGCTGAAGCCGAAAAAAGCCAAAACGATCACCCCCTTAACCCACCAGCCGATGCCTATACGGGACTATTCATATTAACCGCAGCAGATAACTTGTGCGGTCAATGGTCTTTTGCTTTAGGCCCCACACATTTTAGTTTTTTTTAACTTCAGCTTCTAGTTTCAGTTTTTTTTCACTATTTAATAATTTATCTTTTTTTAAAAAAATTTAGATTTTTTATATTTTTTTTGCATTTTTCTTTTTTTCCTGTATTCTTTTGCATTGTCCGTGATGGGCTAACATATTTTTCTATTTTTACATTTTTTAAATTTAATTATGCCTAAAAAAGTTAAATCAGCTACAGTAAAAAAAGCCAGCTATAATGAAATTTCAGCCAAAAGTTAGAAACCATCGTTAAAACGAACACCCCCTTAAAAAATACAGAAAGAAGCAGAATTAAAAAGAGCAAGAGGTAAAAAAAGTGAAAAAGATACTTGTGAGATAGAAATAATAGAAGTAACGAATATGATATGCATGTATACTCCTGTCTTTATTTCCAGAGTAAGATAAAAGCGAGATGGTGAGGAATCTGTTTTTAAAAATCAGTTATTTATATAGATTTTTTTTAAAACAGAAGCTAGAAAGTGAAAATTAATATGAATATATCGTATACTATGTCCTGCCTTTAGAAGAAATTGTAAGAAGAGACTTTACTGGAAACGATTATTCCGTGACCCTTTTCCCAAAATAAAAAAATGGAAAACTTTTATGTGAATAATGACAACGATGTGAAATGGCTGTACTACTTAGAGATATTTTCTCTCTCGTTTTGTTTTTTTTTTATGTGTGTGAGTTTTTATTTGGAACGGCGTGTTGGGTGGGGAAAGGAGAAAATGGACTGCAAATGTCGTTGCGTGGATTTAATAAGGGAAATCATGGGTTCTGACTTTTTGCCATGCGTCCTAACGTTTCTGGACTCGAACTGAAATCTGTCTTTTAGTAGCCCAACTGCTGTTTTGACTTTTGGAGTAGGACTCGTGAGTCACGGGCCAAGTTGCAGGGAGGGCCACGAACCGGGGCTTTTGACTTTTTGTAAGGTCTCGTAAATTGGCTCTAGTCAGCAGTCATATATCTTTTTTGACGTTCGCTACGCAGTGAATATTTACTGTTTACACAGGTAGTTAGCACTTATGTAAGGGTCCATTCGATATGGTTAGAATTTATGATTTTTAACTGAAAATTTTAAATTTTATCTATTTATGATAGAGATTATAGAAAGATATTTACTTACGATTTTAGATGGTATAGATGTTAGATTTTTAATATGTATTATAATTAATATATAGATTTTATTTTAAAAATAATTTATTTGAAAGTTAGATATTATAATAAAAATTAAAAATTAGTTTAAGAAGTTAGAAAGAACAGGCTCTTGTGTTTCTTCCGTGCACGGTCCGCTTTCGTGGTGCGTTGTCTCGTAACGCGTGGTTCGAGCACGGGAAAGGAATTGTCTGGGGCCAGTCAGCTCAGAGAAAGCGCGTGGCAGTATGTGAAGACCTTTTCTCACTGATTTTTTTTTCCTGGAACATGCGTCAGCGCCGCCTTCGCCAAACGGACTTTCCATCGAACGCCCCCTTTTCTTTTGCTTATATTAATATGCGCAAAAGACGCCACCACCTGTCGCCCAAGGAAGAAGAGGGGTATCGGAGAGGTGGTCGAAAAAGGAGGTGCAGCTATCCGGATGAAGTAATCCGGATTTTTTATGTATTCTTATATAGTTTTTGGATCAATAGCTAACTCATATAATATAATAATAGTGAATATCAATCTATATATGCACATAAACAAAAGCACACAGCAGCAAATAACCGTAAACGAATCAGGTGGTCAAGATCTTACATCATAGACTGGAAGGCTAAATACAGATAAAGTCTTAGAGCGAAAAAGATACATGACAGTGGAGTCTCTCAAGATACGCACACAGTCAATCGACTAGGATATGCAACCTAGTATTCAGCATCATCTTCAATATTTGATAGATGATGACAAATGTTCACCGACAGATTATTTTTTTAGTACTAAATTCATATAGTTGAGTAATAATAAGTACAGAAGTACTTAGTAAGTCCTTATATTAGAATGCAAATATATATATATATATATATATATATATATATATATATATATATATATATATGATAAATATCTTTTACTCCCGGTATAATTACACACACATATAATATATCACCTAAATGAACTTGAAATACTCCTTTTATCACCTTAGATATACTCGTATACTAACTATAAGATATTCTAATGTGAACTACATGAAAAAATTGTAAGAGAGTCCATAGTTTTTAGCGTATTTTGTAAATACCTTTATATACACACATAAAAAGGAGTATGTCAAAAAAATATATACATACTACGTCTGAAAAAATTATTCATACCACCTACATGATCTTAAATACTCGTATACTATACGTACATACTCTCTGTTACGCGAGATACTCACTACATTGTGAGATACGATATATGGTGTAATTACACTCGGGTATAGAAAAAAGGCTTCCTATATATATATATATGTATATATATATATATATATGTATATATATATATATATATATATGTATATATATATATATATGTATATATATATATATATGTAAATCTTAATCAAGAAAAAATTATGTTTCTTTTAACACGAATTTGGGCTCTTACAGAGGTGGGTCTCTAAGGGTTTGTTCTTTTTTGCTGTGATTTATGGTTTTTGGTTAAAATTTTTGACTTTTAGCTGTTTGCAATAGAGATTATAGAGAGAGAGATACTCGTTTGCGATTTTGGATGGTACAGATGTTGGGCTTTTAACATGTACTATAATTAACTTATAGACTCCATCTTAAAAATACTCTGTTTGAAAGTTAGGTACTGTAATAAAAGTCAAAAGCTATTTTAAGAAGCTGAAAAGAACAGACCCTAAATTCTCACGTAAATTTACTTTGATCTCTCAACTTCTCAATTATTAGCATGTCCCTATGTTTATTGTTTGTTGATCTCATTGCATGGGTGGAAGAGGATATGCTATTTGGGTTCTACCGGGAACTTATCAGGCTAAATACTATAGGGGTGTTTAGAATGATGATGGTTTATGATTTTTTTCATTGTAGTTAACTTATTTTTCACTGTAGTTAAGATAACTTATTTGGTGTAATTAAATTTAAAAAATTTTAAAAATAGAAAAAATAGGTTAACCTATCATAAATAATACAAAGGAATATAAAAAAAGACAAAAAAGTTCAAAAGAAATAATAAAATAAAATAAAGAAATAGTGAAAAAAGTAAAAATTAGAAGCCATCGCTAACTTGAACAGAGCCATATGAATATCTACTTTGATGAATTTAGGACGTCGAACGTGTATTCATTAAGCCAGCTGTGCTCACCAAATGTCACATGTTTCATGTTCTTTTTGGTTTTCAATTTCTACTTTGGGGTTTTGGCTTCTTCGGAAGTTAAAAAGCTAATTATTGAAACAAGATGGCTTCTTGAAACGGGTTCTCTAAATAACTTTCTAAGTCCAAAATCATATACGCTATCCATATCGTTATCTCCGTCGCCTCCTATCGTATAAAAAATTATAAACAAAAGTCATTAGCCCAAGTCCAAAAGAGCACCCTCTAAGCAATCGTCATACTATTTCTATTGACAGAATGCATATATTGACCACGCCATTTTTTCTCGTCAAAGGTGAACTTAACTAGCTAACAGCGAACAGGAACACGTTGAGCGACTTGCCAAGCCAATCGGGAGGTGCGACCGTGCGACGAGGATGTTAACCAAAGCTTATGTGCAAATTTTGAATGCAAAATACAACTTAATCGAGTTAACATACGAAGAGAACAAATAGATTGAGGAGAATTCTAAAAGAAGAAGAAGATCTACGAGAGAGAGTCATCGACTCTGTTAGATTTGTGCAACTGAAACTGCGTTAATTCCTCCCTGGCAAAAAATAAAAAGAGAAAGAAATTTCGTTAATTGCACGTATTAGCAGACCAGTTCTTGGCCTTGCTCACGTAATCATGGGATTGACTGGCGTGGAAGAAGGGGAACTAGTGAGCTATTTTTAGACTGTGATTTATGATTTTTAGTTTATAATTTTTGAATTTTAGCTATTTGTAAGAGAGATTACAAAAAGAAATAGTCGTATGTGATTTTAACCAATTTAACTGAAGTCAATATATTATTTGCTATAATTAACTTATAAATTATATCTTAAAAATACATCATTTAAAAATTTAGTTACAATAGCAAAAGACTAAAACTAAAAGGCACCAGCCCATTGGAACCCAGCCTTAGCCGAGGGAAAAAGTCATTGGATGTGTGAATGCGAGGAAGTGAGGGATTTTCAAAACTCATGCTTAGCCAAAAACTGACGAGCGTGCAGACCGGTTCGTGGACGTAGGAGTCGTCACACGACCAATTGGAGCCAACCAACGCAGATGATTGGTAGGATAACCGTAGTATTTGTTAGAAAACCTGAGTCTAGATCTAAGACTTTGGTTTATAATAGGTATCTCATCATTTAGTGTATAAATAAAGAGTATTAATTATTGTAACATGTTCAATCTACTATTTGTATTATTCTGTATTTAATCCATCTCTTTTGCCTAGGAGGAATTGATCGGACTGGACTCGTTAGCGACATTTCCTCAACACATTATCAGCACAAATCATTCTGGTGGAACGAAGGTAATCATCGAAGCACTCGTAGATTGAATTGTCTATCTAGATCATTTTTTTTTTGCAAATTTCGTCTTCTAGATTATTTTCTACGATGCAAATCCGCTCAAATCTACTATGAGCAGGCTTGAAGTAGCCGACACAATGCCGATCGGTAGATTGCATGAAAGAGTAGATGTCTATTGTACTGCAGATTTGAAAACAAATGACGAACGACAACGCTGTTTGGCCCTCGGTTGTTCTCACACTACCCGTGTGCAGTCATACCACCTATCACCGTGTGCGTCAAACAGCCACATCGCCAGCTCTGCACAGCTGTCATGCGTCGCGCCACGGATCCCGTCGGCGCCGCCAGACGAGCTCACTGCGCGCCACCCGCCTGAGACTCCGTTGCACCGCGTGTCATCACCGCCGCGCGTGGCGCCACCAGGCGGACTCACACCTGCGCCGCCACTCTCTGGTAGTCAAGCGCCTGAGCCGCCGACTCCCGACCGCCTTATGCCTACGCCGTCGGTCTCCAGCCACCTCGCACCGGCGTCGCCGCTCCCGATTGTCCTGCGCCTCCGCCGCCATTCCGCATAAATAGGGATAGGGGTTTCCCAACCCCTACCCCTCCCTTTTGACCGAATCTGAATGGTCTGAGTGGGCCAGGAAAGGGCCCGATCGGGTGGGTGAAAAAAAACAAAGAAAAAAGCGGGAGGTGGAGAGCCTGGCGCCCAAAATTTTGCAAAAAGGCCCTCAAAAAAATCAAAAAATTATGCAAAAAAATTTCTTAGAATTAAAAATTGACAGATAGGCCTCTAGAAATTACAAAATTCACTGAAAAATCATATCCTACCATAAAAGGGCCTTAGGAATTCAAATTTCAAGTTGTTTTTCGTATTTGAAGCATATTTAATACAATTGTTATTAATGCTTTGCTTTTATGTATTTATTTATTATTTTTATTATTCATAATTATTTAAATTGCATTTAATTACTAAAATTAGCTGTAAAAATTTTAGAAAATGCGTAGAAAAATTTGGAATATGACGAGAACACTTTGTATCATTATCCAATTTATTTTATGCATATTTACCTGTAGTAAATTTATATATTCCTTTTATGCACATGTAAATGACAGGGATCACAAACCGAGAGTTCGAGGAGCTGGTTTAGTATGGCCAAAACTACTTAACTTGGGCTTCCGATGTCAAGATCATACTTGGAGCTAAGAAGCTCCGCACTACCATTGGAATTGGTAAACCGCAAGATGCCAAATCCACACATAAGAAAAATGATCAGGTATTTCACTTTCTCAGGCACCATTTTTGCCTCACTCTCAAGAATGAGTACATAGTAGAGAAGAGCGTGCTAGCATTGTGGACTGCACTCAAGGAGAGATTCGAGAAGCTAAAGTACACAATACTTCCTCAGGTAGAGCAGGAATGGATCTGACTTAGATTTACTAATTTTAAGACGTTTGGGGAGTACAACTCTGCTCTGCACAGAATTTGTACCAATGTTCAACTTTGTGGCAAGCAAATCACAGATGAGTAGAAGATTGAGAAGACTCTCTTCACCTTCCACCCTAGTGTAGTGTAGTCTGCGCGCAACTATCGTCAAGACGACTATAAGGAGTATGCTGAATTAATTGTTATCATGTAGGTTGCAAAGACTCAAGATGAAGTTCTCCGTAAAAACTTTGTTGCATAGCCACCTGCGAGCTCTGCTAGACATGAGGCCAACGTTGGGAGCTACAAGGTGCGGAAGTTTATAATAAAAAAAAGAGGAAGAAAGGGCAAAGCCACAACCCAGCATGGCAAGTCAAATGCTCCATAGGAAAATAACACCATCAAATCAAAGCGGGACGACAAGCCCTATGGTCAACAAGACCAAACCTGCTACAAGTGTGGCAAGTGGGAGCACTGGTTGCGAATTTGTAAAGAGCTGTAGCACGTCGTCAATTCCTTCCAGGCCAAAAAGAAGAAGGGTGGCAAAGAGCAGCATGAAATCTATTTTGCCTTTGTTGAGGGGAGAATTCTAAGCAGTTGCTTGCACCAATGAAAGTGAACTCCACTCCTACAGCCGCACCCCCTCTTGATATTGCAGCTGTCACCGCCATGATTTTGTAGGATGAGTATTTCACCCCTAAAAAGATAGCAGCTGAAGTCTCAGATTTCGTAGCAGATTCAGTCTAATGCACAGAACGCATCTAGACTTTAATTATCATGTGTGAAAGAAATAAGTTAGACTTACAATAATGATACTCAAATAATTTATTCTCATGATAGTTGGATGATATTATTGCATTCATTTATTCAGTCAATAATAGCATGATATGTTATGGTATTTGAAGTATTTTATTTATGTGTTGATTGTCTGCTACTAACATATTAATAAAGTACTTTACGTTAGAATGCATGTGGCACCCTATGGAGGAAGTGTGCTTAGCTGACAACGTCACAACAAACACTATCTTGAGAGAGAAAAAATTCTTTCAGTCGATTAGCAAAAATATAGGTAGTCTTATGACAATCATAGGTAGAGATGCTTGTATAACAGGCTCAAGAAGAGCCACAATTATACTCCCAATGGCATAACTTTGGTCATTAAAGAAGCATTGTTGTACCCAGAATTGACTAGAACTTTCCTAAGTTTCAAGAATATTCGCGTTAATGATTTTCACGTTGAGACTGAAGAAGAGTGTGGTAAGAAATACCTACTCATTACAAAGTGTGAAGCAAGTGGAAAAGGATATTAGAAAGACTTCTTCATTCAAATATGGGTTGTACTACATTAATATTAAGGTGCATGTAGCCTATACTATTCTGAAAACTATATTTAGAAGCTCTGAACTTTTCTATCTCTGGTATGATAGATTAGATCACCTAGGTCTTAGAATAATGAGAAATATAATTAACAATTTATAGGGATATAATATCAATGTAAAAATTTTTCCGAATCAAGTAATTTCGTGTGCCTTCATGCGTCATTGAAAAATTAATTACTAGACCTTCTGTTATGAAAGTGAAGGATGAAGTCCTTGCATTCCTGGAACTCATCCAAGGAGACATTTATGGTTCTATACAATCTATGTCAGGGTCATTTAAATATTTTATGATACTCATCGATGCTTTCTCAAAACAGTCGTACGTATGTTTATTGTCTACGAGAAATCATGCTTTTGCAAGGCTGATTTTGCAGATAATTCAAATTAGAAATGATTTCCCTGATCATCATATAAAATCTATCAGAATGAACAACACTAGAGAATTTACTTCAAAAAACATTTGATAATTATTACATGGCAATGAAAATTAAAGTTGAGCATTCCGTCTCATATGTCCACACCCAAAATGGACTAGCAGAGAGATTAATTAAAAAGATTACATTTATTACCCGACCGCTTTTACAGAATTGTAATTTATCAACTACATGTTGGGGACATGTAATCCTCCATGCAGCAACTCTCATCAACTTTAGACCATCGACATATAACATCTATTCACCTATGCAACTGGCACAAGGGTCACCACCGAAAAGTTTTCATCTCTGTAGGTTTGGTTGTAAAATTTAGGTGCCTATACCCCTACCACAGCGTTCTACAATGGACCCTCTTCGAAAATTTGGGATATACATTAGGTATGAGACAGCATCCATAATCAGGTATTTGGACCCCATGACAAGAGATTTGCATATCACCTGTTTCGCTGATAGTATATTTGATGAGAATAATTTTTCAACATTAGGGGGAGGAAATCAACCCCTTGATAAAAAATATTGAGAAATTATGTGGCAAGCCATGGGGATCCATGCACATGACCCACACACTAGTGAAGCAAATAGAGAAGTCCAGAAGATCATTGATTTACAGGCATTAGCAAATCAACTGTCTGATCACTTTTGTGATTTAAAGAGCATGATCAAGTTGCATGTGTCAACATGCAATGCACCGAAGAGGGTTGAAATACCGAATAAAGTAGAAGGTATCCCTAATCCCATCCAATGGTCTTAGAATAAAAGGATGAGAATTCCGGCCCCTCGAATCCAAAGTAGCCGGAAACGCCTAGTGAAAAAAAGATAAAAAGGAGTTGACACAGCCAATCACCGAAGTTCCCTAGAACCAGTAAGAGAGCTAGTTGAGATCTGACACCAGTTTGGCACCTTCAGAAAAGGGCTGACCAAATCTGAATATTCCCATGGAGGGAGAAACCAGCATAGATGTGTGCACACACATCGGAGCTTAAAAACTAAAGAGACTTCCCTCCGCAATTGGAAGGGGTGATGAGCAAGTAGAAGCACTAGAAGAATCAACCCATGATGAAATATCTATAAACTATGTGCACATGGGAGAGTCTATGAATAGGATAACAGCCAATGTTAATATTTATTTTACAAAAAAATTACCACAATTATTGATCTTGATCCAAAGCCTGCATCGCTTGCCGAATGCAAGAAAAAAATTAGATAGGGAGGATTAGAAAATACAATAAAAACTAAATTGTTATCTCTAAATAAAATAGACGTGTTTGGGTCTACAAGCCGCACGCCTCCTCATGTGCACCCTGAAGGGCATAAGTGGACATTTGTTCAAAAGAGAAATGAGAAAAATAAAATTGTAAGATATAAAGTAAGACTTGTTACACAAGGTTTCAATCAACGTTCAGGTGTTGATTACGAAGAAACATATTCCCCAGTCATGGGTGGCATTACCTTTAGATATTTAAACTCAATGGTAGTAAATCTGAATTTAAAAATAAATTTAATGGATATGCTAATAGTATACCTTTATGAAAACTTGGATTCGAACATTTATATGAAGGTACCTGAAAGTATCCCTACCCCGAATTAAGACAGAGCAAATAGAAACATGTATAGTGTAAAGCTCTGAAAATCTTTGTACGGGCTTAAGCAATCAGGCATAATATGGTATAATCGCTTAAACGACTTTCTATGCAAGAAAGCCGACACGAACAATGAGAATTATCCCTATGTATTTATACGACGATCCCTGAATGGATTTTATATAATGTTAGTGTATATAGATGATCTAAGTATCATCAAAACCCTAGAAGATATCAAGGAAGTAAGTTTTTACTTAGAATAAGAGTTTGAAATGAAAGATTTGGGTAAAACCAAACATTCCTTAGGCTTTCAACTTGAGCATGTTCCGAAAAGAATATTAGTGTATCAGTCGGCCTACACTTAGAAGGTGTTGGAAAGGTTTAGCTTTGAAAAAGCATACCCTTCAAAAGTACCAATGGTCGGGAGATCTTTGCAGCAAGACAAGGATCCGTATAAACCTAAAGAAGAGGGAGGAGGAAATCTTAGGATTGGAATTCTCATACTTAAGTGCAATAGGAGCACTCATGTATTTAGCAAACTGCACTAGACCGGACGTTGTATTTGTCGTAAACCTATTAGCAAGATATAGTGCAGAACTTACCAAAAGACATTGATAGAGAATAAATGACATCTTCAGATCCTCTAAGGAAGCAACGATATTGAACTATTCTATAGAAAGAAGAAAGACGTAAATATGACTTGCTATGCAGATATCGGGTACTTATTAGACCCGCAACCACTAGGTTACAAATAGGCTATGTATTCCTATGTGTTGGAACTACAATTTCACGGTATTCATCAAAGAAAAGTCTTATATTTAGTTTGATGAACCACTCGGAAATCATAGCATTATACGAAGCCGCACGAGAATGTGCATGGTTTCAACGGATGATTCTTCACATCCAACAATTCTGTAGATTGAACATCTTGCAAGCCCTCACAATTATTTATAAAGATAATGTAGTTTGTGTTGCACAAGTACAGATAGGTTATGTAAAGAGTCACCTCACAAAGTATATCAACTCCAAATTTTTCTATGCTCATGAATTGTAAAAGATGGACAAAATTAAGGTACTGGATCTTAAGTCATGCGAAAATCTTGTAGATTTATTCAGTAAGTCACTTCCAGCATTTAATTTTGAAATATCTGTACATCGAATTAGAATGATGAGATTTAGAGGAGTGTAGAATTCAAGGTAAGATTCTTCTCAAGCTCACTATTAAAATTTGATGATGAAGATCGAGTATCCAAAGAGTAAATCCTGTAGATTGAATAAAACTAGGTGAATTGTACTCTTTTTTCCTTGATAAGTTTTACTGAAGTTTCTCGGTCAAGATTTTTAATGAGGCAATTCGTGCAACACAACATAACATGTATCATGTACTCTTTCTCTAATTTTTTCCACTGGATTTTATAAAGTTTTGATGAGGCATAAACGTGTGGATGAGTGCCCAAGGGGGAGTGTTAGGAAACCTAGGACTGGGCCTAAGGCTTTGGCCCATGGTGGGTACTGCACTACGTAGTCTATAAATAGAGGGTACCAATCGTTGTAACATATACATGAAAAGAAAATCAATAAAGAAAGGAGTTCTCTCATCTCTCTGTTCAATCTACTATTTGCATTATTCTGTATTTGATCCACCTCTTTCGCCTAGGAGAAATCGATCAGGTTGTTACAATAAATCTTATCATCCAACTCTCAATTTAGGAAAGTGGTCTTTACATTCATTTAATGTACTTGGAGTTTTATGTTGTAGCTAGTGCTAGATACACCCGAATTATAGATAAACGAGCCACAAGAGAGTATGTATGTAAATGGTCTTCTCCTTTTTGCGTGAAGCCTTTAACCACTAAATGGGTCTTGTACTTTTCTATAGTATCATCAGGTCTATGCTTTATTTTAAAGATCCATTTGTAGCCCATTTGGCTTACAACCAGGTGAAAGATTAGCATATTTTAAAGATCCATTTGTAGCCCATTTGGCTTACAACCAGGTGAAAGATTTGTAATCTCCCATGTTTCGTTAGCTATGATGAAATCCATATCGCTACGGACTGCCTCCTTCTAGTAATCCACATCCAGAGATGTGTATGTCTCTGAAAGGGTGTGTGGATTATCTTCCATGATATAGGTGACATGGTCATCAACAAGTGACTTTTCAGTCTTCTGTCTCTTACTCCTTTTCAACTTCAACTCTGGAGTGGTATTATCCACACTAGGAAAAAAGAGTGTTCATATGAACCAGTATGGTCAATGACTTCATTTGATCTTATAGGAAATACATGCTCAAAGAATATCGCATCACAAGACTGTATCACTATATTTATAGTGATGTCACTTACCTTGAATTTCACCACTAGAAATCTATAAGCCGTGCCATTTATAGCATACACTAGAAAGACACAATCAATAGTTTTTGGACCAAGCTTTCTTTTCTTTGGTAATGGCACATGCACCCTTGTAAGGTATCCCTATGTTCGAAGAAATGGTAGGTTAGGTTTTCTACCTATCCATCCTTTATAGGGTATTTTCTCTTGATTACGAGATGAAACCCTATTCATAACATAATTCGTTGTGAGAACTGCTTCACCCCACTAATAATTCGACATACCTGAACTTTGGAGAATGGCGTTAACGAAGTCATAAAGAGTTTGGTTCTTTTTTTTAGCTATTTCATTTGATTGGGGTGAGTATGGTGGAATAATTTCATCAGTTATTTTACTTTTTTCACAGAACTGAGAGAATTCATTTGAGACGTATTCACCACCTCAATCCGATCTTAACCGTTTGATTTTTTTCTACCCGATTTTCAACTTTGCCTTTATAGAGTTTAAAGTGTTCTAGTGCTTCATCTTTTCACTTAAGTAAATAAATATACCAATACTTAGTCGCATCATCTATGAGAGTCATAAAATAACGTTTGCCACATTTGGTTAATATTCCATTCATCTCACACAAATCAGTGGATTAGCTCAAGTGGAGAGGTGTTGCGCCCTTCAATGCTATGAAAAGGTTTTCAAGGTGTTTTGCTTGCACACACACTTCACACTTTGAACTCTTCTTGTAATATCCTAATTTTCATTGTTATTTGAAGTTTTTTAAAATAAAATTCACCATTTAAATTTTTCTAAAATTAATACAAGCTTAAAATAAATTTTTATTAATTAAAAAGATTTAATATGAATAAAATAAATATTGACATTTACTAGAAATATTTTATTTGGTTCCTTTTATCTCAAGGAATTTTTTAGAATTTTCTTGGATTTTTTTCAGATTTATTTGCTATTTTGTAGAACTTATTTTATTATATTTGAATTTCTAAAATTAAAAAAATCCCAAAACCCTAAGCACAGTAATGGGCCGAGTCCATTACTATTCACTCTGGCCCAACCACTCTCAGCCGTCTAATTCTCCCCGGACACGCGTTGCCCATCCATGCCCAAGCCCCATCGGCCGCCGAATCTTGTACTAAGACACGTGTCAAGCATCTAGACCGTGCGGTGCTGTTCATCTATGCCATCTCATCTCGGCCATCTATTTCCTTCCCAAGCCACGCATCCCTCATCCACCGACCTCGGTTACTGATCATCGTCGTCTTCCTCATGAACTCCGTCGTTGCCTCGGTTTCCATGCTCGAGCTGAACTCCTTCACCGCCGTCTCTGAGTGGGACTTCTCAGCATCCATGCTTTAAAGACGTGCCCGCTCCCTTGGTTCTCTCATCCCATCGCTACTCACATAGCAACCCTTGATGTCCATGCCTTGTCGTTTGAGCTCGAGTCGCCAAAGTCACCGTCTTCGTCTTCGGCCGTCGCCACCAACCTACCTATGCGCCATCGTCGGGAACATCGCCGCCGAAGCATGTCTGTGCGTTGCTATCCGCTGTCTGCTGCCATTCAGCGAATCGCCCATCTTCTCTGCTGGTGAGTCCCTGTCGGCAGTGAACCATCGCGCCACCTCGCCTTTGCTTAACTCCGTGCGCATCACTGTTGCCTACCACACCACTCCTCGGTTCGTGTGCCTGCTACCGTGACCCCTCGCACACTAAAGCATCGCCCTGGACCCCGTGTCGCACCGTGCGTCCATCCCTCAGTCGTTTGATCGAATCCGCACCGCTGCAAAGAACCAACGGTTGAGATCCATCCACGTAATTCATACCTCACTGTTGGATCCCCGTGACATCATCCTGCACCCACGCCCGACCGATGATTCATCTCCTCGGTGAACCGAGTCTGCCGTAAGTCGAGTCTCCGACAACAGGGTCCCGCACATCAGCCGCCACTGTTCTATAGACCGTGAGTCGATCAAGCTGAGTCAGCCGTCACGCCAGTTGTCACCTCAACCCTAGATCGACGTGTCACCACGTGTTAGTGCCACGTCAGCTTCCGAACCATCCCAAGTGCCACATGGCAGTGCCACGTCAGTAGGAACATGTCAGCCACATCACCCTATCAGCTCTATAGTCACGTCAACCCTAGTGCACACGTGCCTTGCCACATCACCACTACATCAGCCTTAGATGTTTAGTCAGTAGTCATGTCAATAAGCCTAGTTGCATGCATTGTCCCATGAGCTGAGTCCACCGTAGACTAGTCGTCCCGTGCATCAAGCCCATAGCACAGCAGAATTTCTAGTATTTTCTTTAGATTTAAATGTTTCAAGAGGTCGTTCTCCTTCGTCCTAACTCCGATTGACCCTATTCTTTTTTTTAAATTCATCTAATATTGAGCTCTATATTTTAGTTCTAGTTTTGAAGTTTTTGGAGTTTATTTGAATTTTATTTGATTTTTATTTTATACTTTATTTATTTTCTCTCTCGTTAGATCGCGTCTTCGAAGGAGTGAAAATACAACCAGAAGATCAAGAATTCATAACTGAGCAAGGCCAAGGAAAGTCCTACCCTTTGATCATATTAAATCTAGTTTTTAATTTATTATTTAATTATTTTATTTTTAATTATCATACATCACTATTTTATTACAAATCTTCGTATGCGGTAGTTATTGTCTAATTTGATTATTTCCACCTTGATAATTTGAATACCATGTATCATTATCACCATATGATGAAAAATTATTTATTGATACAATACTAGTTGTCACATGGGTTATACGATTAATACGTTTAGCCATGCTTATAGTCTCATTGGGTTCATCCTCATATGTGATTAATTAATTAATTTAACTTAATGAGATATTAAATCATGGTTAATACCACGGTTATAAAATTTGGATGCCATGACATCGGTGTGTCATTAGTGTTAGTTAGAAAAAATTGGTTTTCACTTGGGCGAGTGATCATTCAGTAAAGGGGGAAGTGCGGATTCACTTCGATGGATGTGGATGTCTCACTTAGGTTATATGTAAGAACTTAACTTTGTGCGCTATTGATCTGAGCTATACCGTGCAAACCACATGTCTAGTATATGATAGACCTGGCAGATTAATTGATGATATTTTAATTTCAATTTTGCCATTGAGTTGAACATGATTGCAAATTTCTGTGAGGCGCAATAGGGGGCAATTATCGACTAGGTGATTAACCTACTCGATGGTGAAATCTTAGCGGGCTGAATTGAGTTGAGATTGAACATTGTAAAGACTTTATTGTGATTTTATTTAAGGTGAGGATGATCAAATCATGTGGGTACAGTTGTGCAATCTCTACATAGTGTAAAACTATTCGAATGGTTGTGTCCCGGTTATGGACCATGTTCGGTGATTTCACACGAGAGGTAGTTATTTCATCAAACTTGGGTTGGATAATTTTGGGTAGTAGACAAGTAGTTCACTAGTGATTTATTAAATGGATGGTTGGTTCACTTATAATTTATTCAATTCCTTTGGTTCTTTATTATTATTTTTCTTAAAGTTTGTTTTTAATCTATTTATTGTATTTACTTTAAATTACTACTTACTGCAAAATAACATTTCAGTTATCCATTGGTAAGCCTTGCATATTATATTATCCTTTTGTTACAAACAACTTGCTAAGTACCAATGTACTCACGCTTTATGTCTACTGTTGCTCAGTTGAAGAAGAGGAACCATATTAGTAGAAGGTACTTGAAGGAGGATACTTCGATGACTTCGCGGATTAGAACTTCGCTTCCCAGTCAATTGCCTGTGGGCATGTCGAATGACTGCCATACTTATTTTTGTTTTTCGCTGCTAGTTTCTTAAGCCTTTCGGGCTATTAATTGTATATTTGGCCATAAGGTCGCACTCTAATAATTATTAACATTTGAGTCTTTTCCTTTATTTATTGCGCATATGGTCGATATTTCATCTACGTTACATTGTGTGCAGTAGCGTGATCCTGAACTAGTGTGGTATATATAGAGACTTCGGATTTGCATATTTAGGTCTTGACACTTCTCATAATTATAGCTTAGAATTAAATGTGAATGCCAACTATCATGAATTTTATTGCAATGAGAAACAATAAAGATGTTTACATTATTTGAATCAAGAATAGATAAGCGGAACATGCCTCTGCTATCATAGCCTTTGCTCACAAAATTTCTAAATTTGGTCAACATGACTTTATTGGACTCAAAAATAAGTTTTATTCCTTACATACATAGCATCGACCCACTCGAAAGATTGCGAGTCATAGCTAGCACGTACGACACATCTTTCAGGATGAGTATTTTGCCTGAGGTAAGCTTCAGGTGCACTTATCCAATCTCACGTACTGCCGCAGTAGCTCTGTTCCCTATTAGGATGGATCTACCATCTTCACTCTAAAATGAAGAGAAACAGATTGATCAGCACATATATGTCTAGTAGCACATGTATCAATCCACCAATCAATTAATGGACTTGCCATAAAGGACCGAGGTGCATACTCTTCTGAAACTAGAACTAGCTAGTGAGACATTCACTTAAGCCTTGTAGCCTTTATGCTGACCAGGGGAAGGACCCTTGCACTTGCGATTGCGGCTGTGGTTGGCCTTATGGCCAGCTTTCTCACAAACAAAACAGATGATGTCCTCCTTTTTCTTCTTCATTTCTTTGGTTAGAGCTTGACTTGGAGCTGATTCTTGACCTTTTGTTTCCCAGAGCCTCTAGTACTCTTGACCTCCACCTGATGAGCTAAACTTGAGCTTTTCCTACATCCTCACCGGATCTAGCTTGCTCTTCAACATTAATAGCTATGACAACTCATTGAGAGTCAAGCGTTCCTTCATATATCGGTGAGCGGTAACTAAGTCATGCCATAAGGACGGTAACTTGAAAGTTCTCTAGCATGATGCAGTCGTACTAACTTAAGTCATGTACATGGAGTTGTAGCTCGTAGAGCTGCTCTATCACCGACCGCCCCTCAACCATCTTATAGTTCAAGTAATTAGTAATTATGAAGGACTCATTCCCATTTTCTCCCTTGGAATACTTCTCATCGAGTTCACCCCAGAGTTGTTTGGTATTGGTGAAGCATATTTCCAGCAGTATGTAAATGATATAAATTACATATAAACATATAAATCTACTATGTCATTTATACAAGAGCAAAAACTTAATATATGAAACATAATCACTGCCGAAGTGAGCATGTAAAGCATTCTTAGGAACCAAGTAACACTAAAACTAGCATAAAGCTCAAGTTTTAGATTCATAATTTCTCTTAGAGCAGAGTTACTTAAGAATTTGATCTTGGCCCTCTCAATGCTTTTGTCGATACTCTTCATTAATTATAAGACAAGTAGTGATTAAGATTTGAGCTCTAATTTATGCTCATACTATCACAAACTTGCATATACAATGGATAGAATCTCTAACTTTTGGTATAACAAATGTTCACTAGCAAAGGATTATAAAGCAATATTCTGATAGACAAAGATCAGAAGACTGATAATACAATCGCATATAGTGTAAAGTAGAGAAGAAATGATCTTTTTTTAGCTGAACCGAACATAGAATATCAACTGTTGTATATCCAATAATCACAAAGCATGTTAACAAATCTGACCAACCAAAATAAGTAACTCAAAGAGCTACGGTACAAATAGTAGTAAGCAACCCAAATTGACCTCAATCTACTCTAGTTATTCAGATCAATTTCAATATTTGACAAGTTTCATCATAGAGCTTTAAACCGAGCCAACAAGCAAACATTCTCTCATTACTAGAGCATATATCAGAGATTAATGAACTAGCATAACTCACAATGTTTGCAATCAAAAGAACCAAAATACTCACGGTGCAGTCGGCACTCAAAGCCGTCTAGAAGTGAATCAAGCTGGTAGAAGCAAAATCACCAACAAGTTCCAGGCAAAGCACACCAGTAGGTGCCGATCCAGAAAACTTAGCACCCCTCTATGCCGCCGTGACAGAGGAGCATGGTACATGGAGATACAATGCCCCTTTGCCATTTGGAACACATCAAAACCAGCAAATTTGAGGGAAGTAGATGTCGCATAAGGACCTGAGAGCACCGGCCAAGTGCACCTCGCTGCCGAGCACCAGGGGCCACAAATCACTGCCAAGACCAATGGCTTTGCAGCAGAGAAGAAGCCCCAAGGACCAAGCTCCGAAGCCAAATCGGGAAGAAAAAGAGAGGATTGAAGAGAGAGAGCTCACTCAATTTTCCGATGCATCTCAAGGAAGAGGCGGCTGCCTTTTATAGCCGAGAGGAGGAGGGGAAGAAGGGCTTGGTGTGGTGGCCACCACTGGCCGGAGCCGAAGCTCCAGGGCCGCAATTGCCGCCTGCGCTGCCTCATCCCTCCGTCGAAGCCATCGCCGCCCCCAAGGATCAGATCTGCCGAGACGAAGCCCGCACGAGAGGAGACTAGGTCTCCTCCCCTTATCTCTTCGCTCCGGCTCATCGACAGGTGAACCCTTCTTTTTTTCTTTTCATTTTTTTTTCTTTTCTCAATTGAGAAATTATTGAAATGCCTTCAAACATAGAACACACTTTAGACCAGATTTTGCAATAGTTTTATTTTGCACCTCCATAGGCACCCTAATGTTGCACTTGCCCCTCTATCTGTAGCATCACCATTAATAAATAATTAATAGGGGATTTGTTAGGGGAAAAAAGTTGCCTCGAAGACCAAAACAACACGCAATTAGGCCTCGAAGGACCGAAACAACACGAATTTTGGGTTAGAGGTATCAACTAGCAAGGTTCAGAAAAGTAGCGAAAATCGGAAATCTTCACCGAGTTAATTAGGATAATAATTTCGTTTTTAGGCTGAATTATTAACAGTTCATGTTTTTTTTTTTGCCAATTTCACACTGCTCTTCGAGTAAGACATATCTAGTCAAGGCAAAATCGCCCCACAGATCCTCAACTTTGCACTTTTATGCAATCAAGCCCCTTTGCACTTTTACGCAATCACTGTGATGTTGCGCTCTCTCAAAAGCTTGCCATGGAAAGCAGTCACCATTTTAATTGTTTATTTACGGTAATGCTATCGATATAGCGGCAACTAGATAATTTGCAATGTTACCTACTGTGATTTTTTTTCGAACATTCGAATGTCTAAGGTGGTACAGAGTGAAACATTAGAGTGCCTGTGATGGTGCAAAGTGAAACTCCATACATAATAATTAGTGCAAACTGCAATTTACTACTCAGTGCAAAATATAATTTACTCATTTTAAATTTAAGAAGTGTATAGTGACGGTGTGTAATTAGACGGAGGAGGTGGCTGGTACTTGTACTTGACCATAGTATAGTAGTAGAAAACACGTGCCTATATGTAAGAGTGGCGTGCACAAAGAAAAGTATGCATGGTTCTGTTGTATTTTTTAAGACAATGTGTGACTCGGATAATTAATGTTGCATGCATTGGGTAGGGTCAACGTAGCGCCCTGTGCAGATTGACTGAGGAACAGGTCTTCATGGTTGGATTGGAAAGAGCCCATAAGCAAATATATGATTTCTTTCTCTCTCTCTCGTTTTTTTGTAGCTGTTGAATCTGGTCCATAAATTTAATTCACTGATTTTATCCTCTAAACTCCGTTATTTGGCTTTTTAAAAAGATGAAGCAGGAGCTCTGCCAAACTTTGGGCCTGTTTGGTAGAGCTCCAGATTCTCATTTTTCAGTTTCTGCTCCAGATTCTGTAAGAATCCACTTCTCTGAGAATCTGGAGCTACCTCTGAAAAGTGTTTGACTAGTGGGTTAGCTCCAGATTCATAAAAGAGGAGATTTGAGGGAAATAGACCATATTACCCCTAGTTGTAACCCCAATTTGTACATGTCAATAGAAGCAAACTCAGATTTATTACAAATGAGTTACATATTTTTCATTACAATAAAAATTTGGGATAGTGTTCTTTTGTTCTGCAACGTATTCAGAGCTGAATCTAGACATTGTGGTATTGAACCTAGCATAGCAAATGATGAATTGCTGAATCTTGCTTGTGTTCAAATTTCAATTTTATATGCAAACGAACAGGTCGATGGAAATCCATTGCCCTGTTACTGATACCATCTTACTGCTAATGACTGGTTACCATCTTGTCTTGATAGTCAACGGAGAATTATGCATTAACTCACATATGTAAAATAAAAAAAGTTTTCCCAGATAACAGTAGTACATACGAATAGTAACATTGACACACAACCAGATGTTGAAAAAACAATCCAATAGAAACTAAATCACAAGATCTAGCTGAAATAAAATACAGGATTTTGATCATTGCAAGTCGTCTTCTTCATTTTGTATGTCCTTCTCCACTGCCTTGCTTTCAGCTCAGGATGAACATCCATGATGGCCATCATCTCTGAGCTCATTTCAAGCTGTTTTCTTGCGCTTTCCTCCAGTCTATCATCTTCAAGATGGCATTCTAGCCGATTCAAGAACCCTTCTTCTACTTCGCTTAGGGGATCGTCGCCTTCTTGTTCACTCCATTTTCACTTCACTTCACTATAAATGAATCCTTTTTTTAATAGGGTTAAATGAATCTTTGTTGCAGCAGAAGCACGAATGTCATCTACAAGCATGTTAATGAGACCATGACAACATCTTTTCTGGGAGCCCACGTACCCAAACTCCCAGCGTCTGAAGATTGGTACTGCGACATCTGAATCCCTTGTTGCACATGCAGACAGCAGTGTTCCACATTCAGCCAAATGTTAACATTACTGCAGTGTTCTTAACCCAACCATTCATGCACAACCACAAATACATTAATCACATGAATACAGACCACAGGAAAATATAAACTGAATGCGCTCAAAGATCCTAATCTAACATCTGAAGTTAACCATAATCAATAAATATGAAATAGATAGCAATTTGCATTATTCACCAGAAGTTATAGTATGGAGAAATTTGCATTATTCATACTTGACAAGCAACACAGATCAATTTTGGAAGCTTGGCAATCCTCATACTTGACAAGCAACACAGATCAATTTTTTACGGGTTGGGGGATAGTGCACCTTGGGGCGAGAACGACGGCGGTGGAGCTTGGCGTCGCGGTGAGTGGCTGCGCGCCGCACCGTCGGCGACGGGAGGAGGAAGAGGCCGGCCGCGCCGAGCTCGGGAGGAAGGGGCGGCGCCGGGAGGCCGGGCTGGGGCGGCGTCGGGGTGGCCGAGAGGGAGGCGGCGCGCGAGAGGGGAAGGAGAGGGAAGTCGGCGCGCGAGAGGGGAGGGGGAGGGGAGGGCGGCAGCAGCGCGAGAGGGGAAGGTGGAGGGGAAGGTGGCGGCGCGAGAGGGGAAGGTGGCGGCGCGAGAGGGGAAGTTGGCGGCGGCGCGAGAGGGGAAGGGGGAGGGGAAGGCGGCGGCGCGAGAGGGGAAGGGGAGAGGGGAAGGCGGCGGCGCTAGAGGGGAAGGGGGAGGCGGCGGCGCGAGATGGGTAGGGAGGCGAAGGGCGAGCTCGGGTGGGGAGGAGGAGGGAGAGGGCGAGGGCGGAGGGCGAGCTCGGGTGGGGAGGAGGACGGAGAGGGCGAGGGGCGCTTGGGTGGGGAGAGGGCCGAGGGGCGCGGGCGTGGGGAGAGGGAGGGGTGCGCTCGGGGTAGTTCGATGGCATTTTGCAGGTAATTTATTTTAACTTCAATGGGCAAATTTGATGTAGGGTGGACAGCTCCCCACGAGAATCCACCAAAAGGCTGCTTCTTTTGGCTAGTTCATTTTGGACTCTGCTTCTCGTGAGAAGCAGAATCTGATCATTTTGAAAAGCTGGATGTTTGGTACAGCTCCATGAGAATCTATTGAGAAGCTAGGAGCAGGAGCTGTACCAAACAGACCCTTTATAGAAGATTAGGGAAACCATCGTTTAGTAGGGCTGCAACCAGGGGTGGAGTCAGGAATTGGATATGGGGGGCAACATAGACAACAAGTATCATGAAATTTTTAAATTTTAGCTGTTTGCGATAGAGATTACAGAGAGAGATACCCGCTTACGATTTTAGATGGTACAGATGTTAGGTTTTTAACATGTACTACAATTAACTTGTGGGTGTCTTGAAAAAATACTCCGTTTAAAAGTTAGGTACTGTAGCAAAAGCCAAAAGTTACCTTTAAAAGCTGAAAAGAACAGGCCCTTAACCTTGCGCCCTTGCTTGTGCCTTGTTATAGTTTTTTTCGATTGTGTTTTGTTATAGTGAACATATAATCTTTATGAACGAAACTTTGTAGGTACATATCTTCTAACAAGTTCTAAGTCCATAGTTTTTTTCCTAGTTAGGACTATATATAGTCTCACGAGCAAACTATAACGGTTGCAAGCAAGGTTTTTGTGATCAGGATCTTAGGAAGGGCTGTTTTTGTGTCGGTAGTATTTGGCTTCAAAATTATGATTAATTAGTTTAAATAATTGTACGGTCTACACAACTATTTTACATTCCTAACTAGGACCCTACTGATCCATTGAATTGAATCTGGGTTGATGAAGATCATTGCATCTTCGAATCCAACAATATGGATCAAGATCACGATAACGTTGGATGCAAAGCTAGCACAAGTGCACAGAATTCCATTTTCTAGTATCTTACTCACCTAGTCATCTTGAGACGGGGATATTGCTCCTTGGGGGTTGGGGGGTGCCAGGCCCCCCCTGGCCCCCTGTCTCCGCCATTGGCTACAACCCTGTTGTTTTGGTTTCGCAGCTTCGTTTTTTTCTTTAAAAAAATATCGTCTCTTGCATCCAACTTCTGATCATCCACGCAGCAGAAAATGATTTTCATTGGTAATAACCAAGAGACAATCCCATTGACTGGAGCTAGTGGCGGATCCAAGACTAAATCTTAAGTATGGTGGCTCGTCCCACCTCGTAGGTGCTACTTCCTCAGCGGGTGTGCCAGCCACCGCTTTCTCGCCACATGCTGCTAGAGTATGATGGCTCAGCCCTTGCTTGTTGGCTGGATGACGAGGTCTGATGTGCCACCGTCACACTTCTGACTCTAGTCGGAGTTGGACTAGATTGCACCGCCAACATTGTGGCTGATCAGCACTCGGCTTGGCGACATTGTAGTCTATACAGGCAGTCACTGTTTCTAAATTTACATGCCTTGATCATTCTTCTTGACTTCGCATTTGATCAAAACCTCTGAAACCAACCAGGCATCCATCCAAATTCTTAATTTAGGAGATGGATATTTGGTTCACAATTTAGGTTCCCGTATGGAGATCGCACTAATTAGTTGAGAAATGAGATGGAGTTCTGTTGGTACTGCCATGGAGAGATGCCATGCATGCATGATGTGATGGCTCATTTATTTAATCAATTGTTTGAGTGCATAGCTCATTTGAGTCTGACTAAGCTATTGTTGTTTGTAGTATTGTATTGTTGTCTGCATGCAGATGCACTCTTCCCATTAATGAGCTTGTACACGTGAGTCAATATGGCATTTTTGATTTGCTGTCTGCATGTGGCTTTAATGAAGACAGTAGCACATGCATGCAGCTGGTCATGTGTTAGAGAGAATTCCAGCTGGGCGAAAGAAGAGGAGGGGTGCCAGTGGCAACGATGAAGATTACCTCGGGCATCGCCCAGCCTTGCCCGATTGTTGGCTCCACCCCTGACTGGAGCATCACAGTCTAGTAGCAGTAGGTAATGCAGTAAGTGTGAATAAATAGTAGTAGTGTGGTGAACGGAATTCATAAAAACAAATAAAACGAGGGAGGTGATCCTATGCTTTTACAAACAGTGAATTGCATAAATAGTAAAATACTTTCAGGGTTGGATTGAGGCTACTTTATCTCTTAGTTCATTAAGATTTGTGTATGTCATGGGAGTGAAAAATATGAAATCACTGTTCATACAACAAATCTATAGTGTAGAAACCAAAGTTGTGGCAATCTATTGTCAAGATTGGGCAATGAGCCCTACATATGATTTGTCATGTATTGTGTTCTCCTGGTTAGTACTTCTGTACATGTGTTTAGTTTGTGACCTCACTGTTGTACAAAATCAATGGTCCCGTCTCCTTTTAACTTTTCAGCTAGCTTTTAGCTTTAGCTTAGACCTATCAACTAGACCTACCAACCACAGCTCCAAAGAATCGTCCAACGTCTCATAAAATTGGCACTCGTTTACAGTGTTGAAAATTTTCTTGTTTTTTATCTGTATCCTGCTAATCCTGCTCTTCCAAACAAGGCAACTGGAACAGAATCAATTTTATTGATGAAATTTGACTGAATCTACAGGAGTTGGAATTCCCATTGCACTGTACAATACTGTAAAGGACGAATGAAATGTTCCGTATCATCTAAAGAAACTTAATCTCATGCCATGATATTTGGATGGATATTGATACTCTCACTCCCTGACAAATTAAGACCTCAATACACTGGTACATCTTGGTAAATCTAACAAAGTCTTAGATAACAACTTCAATAGATTGTTTGGTCATTCTCCAGCCAAAGCGGCATGATTTTTCCAGAGAAATAGCATCAAAGCAGTCTGCAGAGTAGTTATCAAGGGCTACCAATCTCAGCAACGCAGCTCCAAGCAGGCAACTTCTGCAGGTCCATCTCTGCCATTGAGCGTCTAATGTCTTCCACTTCACCCCATCTATCACCACCTGCTTGGACATTGCTGAACACCACATGGTAGCCAACATTATCTGGTTCCAATTCCATTAGTTTCCGAGCTGCAGAAGATGCAAGCTTAGCGTTTGAGTGTGTTCTGCATGATGCGAGGAGAGCACCCCAAATTTTTCCATCCGGCTTAACCTTCATGTCACTAATCACTTGAACAGCTTCATCCAGGTTACCCGACCGGCCAAGAACGTCCACCATGCAAGTGTAGTGGCCTAGCTCAGGTGTGACGTCAAACTTTCTAGTGATGCAATCAAACAATTCACGAGCTTCACTAACAAGCCCTGAGTGACTACATGCTGACAACAAGCTCAGGAAGGTCACCCCATTTGGCCTTACTCCCTCCTCCAGCATCTGATGGAACAATGCCAGAGCTTCCCTACCGTAGCCATGAGTCGCGTACGCTTCAACCATTGAACTCCATGCAACAATATCTTTCTGATGGATGCTGTTGAAGCACCTTTGTGCCAAATGAATGTTCCCACAGCTAGCATAGAGTTTAACAATGGATGTCTCCAGGGAACTGTTCTCAGATTGTGCGGCATGGTTGTTTCTTATGATGTATCCATGCGTTGCTTTGCCTAACCGTAAAGCACCAAGTTCTGTGTAGCTGATGACTAATCCTTGCAGCACGTCAGCACTGGGAACAAGAAGAGAGATCATCATTCTACCGAACAGATGGATTGCTTCTAAGAACTGTCCAAGGTGGATGAACCCCAATATCATGGCTGACCAAACGCAGCTGTCCTTTCCCTTGAATTCCTCGAACAAATGAAACGACGAAGTCAGCATACCACATTTTGCATAAAAATCCACAAATGATGCCACCAAGATTGCATCAGTGAGCCCACTCCTAACTGCAAAAGAATGGAGCTTCTCGCCTTGCCGGAGACACCGGCCCTTTGCAAATGCAGCAATAACGGCAGTCAACGTCTTGCAGCTCGGGCACACTTCTTCTATTCTCATCCTTTCATACATATCAACGACTTTAGAAACATCTCCAACGGAGGAATACTCTGATATTATAATGTTCCAAGAAACCGTGTCCCTTGTCCGATCCTGCTCGAAGAGCCTCGCCGCATCGACCAGGCCGCCCGTCCTGCTCAAGAGCGTCAAGATCGAGTTGAGCACCACCCGGTCATCAATTAACCCGCTCTTCACCGCGTGACAGTGCAGCTGCCTCCCGCTGGAAATGTCCCGCTCGGCCGTGCACGCCCGGAGCAACACGGTGAGCGTCACCGCGCTCGGGTCGCACCCCTGCACCCGCATCTCCGAAACCAACCGGGACACCTCCCCCGTGTGCCCCATATCGACATACGTGGATACCACGGACGTCCAAGAAACCACGTCCCGCGCAGGCATTTCGTCGAACAGCTTCCTCGCGCGCGCGACCATCCCGTGCCGCGCGTATGCCTCGATCAGGGTGTTGCAGAAGTAGACGTTGCCACCGAAGCCGACCCGGACGCCGATGGAGTGGGCGGCCCCGACGAGGTGGGCGAGGCCCGGGAGGGACGCGGCGGCACGGTTGAGGAGAGGGAGCGTGAAGGCGTCCGGGCGCGCGCCGTCGCGGAGCATGGCGGCGAAAGCGGAGACAGCGGCCGCGGGAAGGCCGGAGTCGAGGCGGCTCCGGATGGTGCCGTTCCATTGGACGGCGGTGGCGGCGGTAAAGGAGGAGGAGGCGGCGGCGGCGGCTGGGTTGAGGAGGGCGTGCGAGGATGCTCGAGAAGGTGGCAGAGCACGTGCTCGACCAAATGCGGAACGATAATTGGGAGGCATAACAATTCACAAGGGGGAATTGGACTAGACATGTCGGGTTTCAGACGTGCAGGCGACAGCAATGTAAATTGCTTGAGTAAATTTTATAAAATCATGCTAGACAAAATTATCACAAAACTATATTTTTAAATTTTAGTTCTATATAACTATTATACCTGTATAACGTTTCACGAAACCATATTTTTAAACATAAGTTTTATATAACTCGATTTACTTTTGCATAAAGTTTTATAGAACCACACTTTTAAACAAATCTCGGTCCATTTGTCAAACTAACAAGACCATTCTTATTCCTATTTACATGGAGATAATTGACATGGTGGATAACAATAAACTCTTTAGGATAACTGCGTGTCATGGTGGGACTGACCAAAAGTCTTAGGCTCCGCTTGGAAGTTGGAACCTATCGACCAAGTCTGAGGGGGTGATCGGAATAGCGATAGCTTTTAGCTTTTGGCTGAAAAAACACTGTAGCTGGCTGAAAAAACACTGTAGCTGAGTTAGTGGATAGTGTAGTGAATAGTGAAAAAAAAGCTGAAGCTAGAAGCTGAAGCCGAAACGATCACCCCCTGAGCGTGTAGAAGTTTTGGGCGTACGCAAGCACAGAGGTGGGAGGCTGGGCGTGTAGATGTGACGCAAAGCGGTATGTGGCACGCAGAAGTAGCACGAAACGGAGTGGCTTTGTTGTTCTGTTTAGTGGGCCTAGGATGTCGGGCTATTGCATATGACAATATTGTTTAAAAGTATAGTTTTATGAAATGATATACAAAAGTAAATGTGATTTTATGAAACTGATTCTTAAGAATGTGGTTTTAGGATAATTTTGTCAAATATACTGTGGTTTTACTTTTAGACTCTCGATTTAGTTGGTAGATTGTACGGCTTAGAGTTTTATTATTGTAGATTTTCAAGACTCTCGTCTCTTTGATCTTAACGATATTTCATTTCTAATCTATCCTAATTTATTTAGGATAAAAGATTTTGTTGTTGTTGTATATTGTGATTTTATAAAATTTCCTCTGTATCGTTTCATGGAATGGAAGACCGGAATCCCGGTTCTGACTAGAACAATACTATTTTCTTAGTGAAACTCCTAGTTTTCAACGTACCAAGTCTTAGGAAAGCTTGTTTGCATTGGTAATTTTTATTGGCACAGACTTGTCATTTCAGAGACAAACAATGTTCCAATAGAATATCTAAAAAGAAAACTTCTATCATAGTACTAAGATTGATTTTGTGTAGCATTGTTAGTGTTGCGGGTTTGAACTGTGGCATTTTCACAATTTTCCAGAAAATTTAGGGTCCATTCAACATTGCAGACACCGATGCAGTGTCTCCCCTATTATCATAAAAACTACATATGGTAAATAGTCCATGCCATGTACAACAACATTTTAGTGTTACAAGTTAAAATCATAAACAACTATTTATCGTTTTATACTCTCTCTTACAAATATTTAAAACTAAAAAAAACAAAATTCATATGGTACAGCCCAGATAACTTGTCCCTAGGCCAACTCTCAGCTCAGTTTGTCGCGGGCTGTTGGAGAATGGAGCAGGGCCATTAGAGATGTCGGGTTTGGTCCACTCTGCCTAAGGTAGAGGGCCTTAACTTCCTGTCCCGGGTTGGCCAGCCCTAAACTTGGATTCAGCTCAGGCTGGATTGACATGTAGGTATCACGTAATGTTCCTTTAAAAAGTTAATTTTTCTATTGATTTTTATAATACGTCTATCCATATCGATGGCAAAGCAATAGAGACGCAAAAGGAAGAGGATAACCACATTAGGTGTCAAAGACATGAAGGAAGAAAGCCTATTTAGTGGGAGAGCAAAAGGGAGAAGCCCAAGGACTTAAACTACAAATTTTGAATAAGATTTTCAAGCCCAATTCGTACCTCCCACAAGGCCAATTGGATTCAAACTCGGATTCAACTCAGAATTCAATTCGGATTCGGTTCGGGACAGCCTGACAGGCACTTACTAAAAAGGTCATAACTTTCACAAACGGAGTTTGATTTGGGTGTTCTTGTACTCCTTGAAAAGATATTTTCAAGAGCTACGCAATGGATCTAGTCCTAACATCAAATTCATCACGGATCAAAAGTTATAACCAAAACAATGTGACAGCTATAAAATCTAGTTTCCTTTTTGTGAGAGTTCGTATCTAAAACCATATAGGGTTGAGTTGTACTAGGTTTGTGGACTCTATGGACGTCCCAAGGTCCTATATAAGCCATGTATTGGCAGTCTAAGGGCTGAGACCACCTTTGAGAATAATCAATCTACTAAAGTTTGTTCGAGTTTATCAATGCTGCTGAAATTCCGTGAGGGAATTAGGAGTGTTCTTCAATCAAGATCGTTCAGGCTTTCCGCTGGGAATTGAGTGCACAATAGATCTTCGCTTGGTGGTCGGCGAAATCGACGCGAGTGTGTTTTGGCGGATTAAAGAGTGTTCGTCCCTTGCATTGGCATTGGAGGATCATTGCGATTCATCAAGACTTCCGCGAGTATCCATCCTTCGTCGAGAAGATCGGGCGACCCCATATCATCTGGTATCAGAGCGCGGTTTACTCGGTAGGATCTTATCCCTTTACTTTTAGGTTGATTTATTTTTGTCCTATAGTCCATTAAACCGAAAATTGCAATAAAAATCCAAACCCTAGTTTCGCATATGTTATTTTCGTGAGTTTTATTAAGTTTTGATCCATTAGAAATTTTGTTTACGTGCTGATCTTAGTGTCCTTTTGCGTTGCTTTATCGTTGCACCTTTAATTCTTGAAAATCTGCTAGTTGATCTTTCAATTAGCATAAAAAAAGTAGATTCAATTTACTTTTTTTAAATCTTGTCCTTGCTGTCCACGTAATATCTTTGCACATCTTGAAAGAATATTACATCCGAATATATTTGGGTTTCCTTTTTCTTGATTGATTTGGCCACAAGAAACCCTACCTGTCACAAGTATGCGCCGCAAACAATCTTAGTTGGACACATTTAGACCGTCTGAAATTTGTTGCGGTTTGAATTCCGAGCGTCTGTTAATTGCTTTGAACCTTGAGACTAGTCTTTGATAATTGCTTTAGGGCTGTTCTCGAATTATGTACACCTTGCTGAACACTTTGGACTTACGTAGAATCTACGAACAATTAAATCTAGTTCGGCCTTGAGTATAAAAAAAAAGAAAGCCAAAAAAAAGAAGACAACCGATTGAAAAAAGAGGAGCCACGGCTTGAGAAAAAAGAAAGAAAGAAAAGAAAGAATTGGCCGAATTTGGGTGAGTTAATCTTAGTCCATAAATTTAGATTGTGTATTTAATTCCTTTGGACAATCTTGTGCCCTTAAATTCATTTTATTGCAATTAGCTAGCGTCTCAGACTTGGTGCAAAACGAGCTAATATTTTCCGATTATTTCTTTTAGCTCATTTCTTTGTTTGCATTAAGTCACATTAATCATTGCGTGTGCGTTCATATCCTTCACTTATATCTTGTGGATCAGCATATAGACAAGAGTTTTCTAGCTTGGATTATTACTTAATTCAACAATATCGTGAAATTCAGATTGTGTAGGATAAACACTTCCATACCGAGCCCCATTAAATATCCTTTGCCGTGCAATTGTGGGTCACTTTTAAATCCGCTTGATCATCACTTACTATTGTAGCCCCACCAAGTGTAAGTTTTTTTCGCCTCAATTCACTTCGAAAAAGTAAGAACTTTACTTGGTGAGGAAAAAATGAGATAGAGTGAACTCCACATATCGAATATATGTTGTGGTATTTGTGCGTTCTTTGTGCCACTAATCATGACAGGTAGAGACGATAATATGGAAGAGAAGCATACCCCGGTGGATCGTTTTCAATTCCACACTTTGAGGGGAACTTTGCGTAATGAGTTCACCACCACTTCTTCCACCTTGAAAGCGCAACTCAAGACCAAGATGAACAATTTCGCACAAGATATGCGCATTGAATTCAACCATCAAATGAAAGTGTTACGCTCGAACATCGTGAATGATGTTATGCAGGCACTTCATCCACAACAAGTCGAAGATAGCTTTAATTCTTTTTATGGCAGTGGAGATCCAGAGGAGTATCTTGAGTGGGAATGGCGAATGGAGAAAGCATTTAGATTTCAAAAGCTTCCTAAAGACCAAGAGGTGATGTATGCCACTAGAGAATTTGAAGATTATGCTTATAGTTGGTGGCATCAGCAATCTGGAAACGAATTCATTAAATCTTGGTCAGATTTGAAGGCACTTATGAGGAGAGAATTTGTGCCACCCTATTATGCACAAGGATTGCTTCGCTATTTGGAGAGTATCACACAAGGGAGTAATACAGTGCAAGAATATTATTTTGAGCTACAAGATGCATTACGTCGAGCCAGTGTCATTAGTGAACTACAAAAGAAGACATACTTCAAAAGAGGATTGAATTATAAGATTGTCGCTACACTTTAACATAAATATTTTGGTAGTATGCAAGATCTTGTGAATTATGCTATTCAAGAGGAGAAGAGACTTATGGAGAGACGTACACCACAGTTTTCTCCCAGTCCATACTTCAATTCTGCTGCCTCTACTAGTGTGACACATGAGAAGATGACTGAGCATGGAACTTTCCCTTCGGTCAAGGAGATATATAGTATTCCAAAACTACATATAGCTCCTAAGATACAGTACAACCTATGTGAGGATGAGAGCCACATAGCCAAATTGAGTGAGAGTGATAAAAAGACTGAGCTGTGTGATTCCACCGTATATGAGGTTGAGAGCATCCAAATTGAGAGTGTGAGAGAGAAATCAAAAGAAAAGAGAGAAGTAGAAGATAGACAAAGTGAGGATGCATCTGAAACTAACACATTAATATCTACTTCTAATGTTGTTTCTCACATTGTGCAGGTTGACATTAAAGATGAAGAATTGAATATTCAACAACCGGCACCTTTGAAGCCAAATGAGGAGGAGATAACTATGGGAAGGGATAAAGTGCTTGCTGCCCCGTGGGTGCATCTTAATAATTTTAAACACCCAGCGCCTACATCATTTGAGGAGGACGACAAAGGTAACACTATTGTTGCTGAATTTAATTGTGCGAAGGTGAGTAATTGTGAGTACTTATATGATCAACTAACAATTCCATATTCTGAAATTTCTTTGCTCAATCTACATAATGTGGAATTGATTACTCATAAGGAAGTTCTTACTAGAATATCTCCTAACGATTCTTTGTGCTATATTATGTTTGATGATCCTAGAGAGCTATCTAGTGTGATTTATAATGTTGCTGAAATTTCAAGTTCAAAATCACTAGTTAGTACCTGTGCCTACACATATAAGTTCAATTTGATTGGAGATTATGGTGTAGATGACAAATTTTATGTTCACAGAATTTACATTACATGTGATAAGCTTACAGAATTGAAATTGCATATTATGGATAAACAATCTTTTATGCCATATTATGATCACAATGAGATTAATTTCAACAATTGCACGTACTGTTTACAAAGATTTCATAAGTCTACTTGTTCGATCTTTAATGTACAACCATGTAAAAATAATCAGATTAGCGTAGTTGAAGCATGGAGGCTGCTCAAAATTTTCTTTGCTATGTATGAACAAATAAATCAGATTTTCCCTATTAATGATCTGTCTATAGAAAAGTCGAGGACAACTTTCTTTTATGGGAGGGACGTGAAAAACAATATTGCAATGCATGCATATTTTGGTTGCTACTATATTCATCGGTTTATGCAAAATAATAAAAATGGCACAACAATTGACTCTTACATATACCATGCGTATGTATTGTTCTTTTCGTTTATTACACCTTCAGATGATCATGATGTGCTAACCAGAAGAAGTGTTGATGACAAATATATATACCATGCATACACGTTGTATTCTTTGTTTAGTACAATTTCAGGCTATCAAAAGCCGAGTACGGCTTTTCTTGAAGAAGGGGAGGATGATGCGGATACGCACGTGTCTTGTACTTTTCAGTTAAATATATTATTCAACTGGAAAGAGTTATTGAGCCGTATCAACATTGCCAGGTGAACTCATTCCAAACTAAATATAATGTTCTTATTCATAAGAATAGAATACTACCTCATGTCATTAAATGGTGCGTTCTTAGGTTTGTCGATGGCAAAGCAATGGAGACGCAAAAGGAAGAAGATAACCACATTAGGTGTCAAAGACATGAAGGAAGAAAGCCCATTCAGTGGCAGAGCAAAAGGGAGAAGCCCAAGGACTTAAACTTTATTTTTGGATAAGATTTTCAAGCCCAATTCGTACCTCCCACAAGGCCAATTGGATTCAAACTCGGATTCAACTCAGAATTCAATTCGGATTCGGTTCGGGACAGCCTGATAGACACTTACTAAAAAGGTCATAACTTTCACAAACGGAGTCCGATTTGGGTGTTCTTGTACTCCTTGGAAAGATATTTTCAAGGGCTACGCAATGGATCTAGTCCTAGCATCAAATTCATCACAAATCAAAAGTTATGGCCAAAACAATGTGATAGCTGTAAAATCTAGTTTCCTTTTTGTGAGCGTTCGTATCTAAAACCATATAGGGTTGAGTTGTACTAGGTTTGTGGACTCTATGGACGTCCCAAGGTCCTATATAAGCCATGTATTGGTAGTCTAAGGGCTGAGACCACCTTTAAGAATAATCAATCTACTAAAGTTTGTTCGAGTTTATCGATGCTGCTGAAATTCTGTGAGGGAATTAGGAGTGTTCTTCAATCAAGATCGTTCAGCCTTTCCGCTGGAAATTAGGTGCACGATAGATCTTCGCTTGGTGGTCGGCGAAATCGACGCGAGTGTGTTTTGGCGGATTAAAGAGTGTTCGTCCCTTGCATTGGCATTGGAGGATCATTGCGATTCATCAAGACTCCCGCGAATATCCATCCTACGTCGAGAAGATCGGACGACCTCATATCAGCAGGGGAGGAGGAAGGGGGCTGGGGAGGTGAGGGAGGAGGGAGGCGACTGGGGGAGGAGGGAGGTGCCTAGGAGAGTGAGGTGTGGCCGTGGGGCAGTTCGGTGGTGGGGGAGTAGAAGTCCCTCTGGACTCTGGCTCTTGTGGTAGACTAGTAGTAGTAGTAGACTAGTCATTAGTAGCCTTAGTAGTAGTCTAGGAGAGTATAGAGCTGAACACCTGATTCTCTAAGCAGAGAGATGATTGAGAGAGACAATGGTTGGCACAATGTTCAGACTTCAAAATAAACGTTCGGGAGAGTCAATGTTTGGAAGCTGCAACGTTCGGGACTTGAGAGCAACGGCTGCTTCCTGATACATATAGGTGAATGCTTTGGCCTTGATTATTCGGAAGCATTTGCATATGTCAAAGAGGAGCTTTTTCATGTTTTTTATATGTATCATAACAAGTTTGGCAACAGCACGAGATTAGAGGCCTTACAGCAGACACAACAAGGAAAAACAAGCTTGACATCATACTTATGGAAGAAACTAAAGGGCAAGTCTACTTCGTCCTCTCAGCCTTAGGCGGTCTCCAAGTGAAATTCTATTTCGGAACTGAATCACTACTTGGAACATAATTTTACAAATATTGATCCTAATCTTACTAGCGGAGGCAAAATAGACATGCTCAAGTGGTGGAAGAACAACAAGCGGTTATTTCCTGTATTGTCACATTTCGCACAGGATATTCTCCTGGTGCTGGTGTCCACCGTCTCTTCAGAAGTGACGTTCAATATGGTAGGGAGGATAATCGAAGAAAGGAGATTATCCCTCATGTCTAGGATGATGGAGGCAATCACATGCGCCAAAGATTGGGAATTAGCTAAAGAGCGGCAATAGCATCAACTAGAGGATCCTGAAATCGTACAGGCATACACTGACCTCGAACGCATGAATGACCTGGACATTGATGAGTATATACTATGTACACATATTGTTATAGTTAGCATGTACATATATTATTATTGTACTCTTTTTCTTTAGGCTGGACTTAGGCTGGTATGGCACGAACGCCGACACGATGGGTTTTAGGTCATACTTGAGCCTGGTTGGAGACAAGGTGGGCCAGCATGACACAACGAGTTGACTGGGCCAAACCGGCACAACACAAAGCAACCTGAAGCATGGTGGATCCGGGTCGGAAAACGGCGCGGATCGAGCCAGGAGATTCCTGTGACATGGGCTTTCAAACATATTTTTGATCTGAGCTAGAGAAGCACACCTCATAGGTTTTCAACCCTGGAAATAGGCCAGCATCCTAGCCAGGATTTGAATTCCCAAACAAACCTTTAGAGGTGGCAATTTCCCTCCGGGGAATTTCCTCATTGGTGTGGGGGCGTAGTGATCTCCCCTAACTAGGCTAGCGGGGTGGGATGGGGGTTGTCCTCCCCCGTAGGATCTTATGGGGACTTGATAAAAATAAAAAAAAATTTATAAATAATAGATTATAGTTTTTAATATAAAAGATTATATTTTTTCTTATATATTTAAACCAAAACTTGAATCTATATATTAGAATATATATTTTGAAATCATATTTTGTAAAAAGTATACCTAACTAATTATAAATTAATAAATAAAAGTATATTATTATTTTTAAAAAATATTTTAAACTAGCTTTTAATCCCCGTAAGGACTAAGGACGGAAGGCGAGTCCCAAGAAAGGCTAACGAGGCTAGGCTAATTACCCTTGGTTTTCTACTTTTCCTTCAAATTATGTTATGAAATCTCAAAATGATGAAGGGTTTTTTATGAAAAAAGTGAAAAGAGTAAATTCTTGCTCTCTTTTCGTATCACTAGTTGCTTAGAAGCAGTTCAGGATTACGATACGAACATAGGATCCATCCCAATTCCCACCTTTGGTCGCGGCTACCACAAAGCCAACTGTGAACAAAGGAACCAATTGATGCCCTACGTATGTCAAAATACTATGTGACTAGGGTTTGGTTGAGAGAGCTCGCAAACCTCAAAGGCTGTAGGTTGTTGTATTTACTAGCTACATAGGTGCGACGTCACGTCGCGTTAGTCATCGTGTGAACCGAAGTAAAATGGCGAAAATTCACAACAAAAAAAAGCGGAGAGTTTTTTCGTAAAACAATCGAGGGCCTTTTCGCAATAAAAGGAGAGTGAAGGGTTTTTCTACAAAAAGCCGAGGATCTTTTCTAAAGAACTAAGGATATGTATGTAATTATGGGAAACCGCGGGGCGTTATCCAGCATAAAAAAGTAGAGAGTTTTTTTTGCAAAAAATCAAAGACCTTTTATCTATACATAATTACCAAAACTTTGAAAGCTATTTCGTGAAAAATACCATATGGATAGGCTGAGAAACCGAAGAGTCCCCCGCTAATAATATACGTAGTATACTCGTGTGCAAACCGATTACAGTCAGGAGATGTCCACCTTGGAATGCACGTCAAGTTTACAGGGAGAGAAACTACTAGAGATAGAACATAACTGGAGATGGAACTTCTCTCTTAACAACGTAACCCTTTCACCTTAACGTATTCCGAGGTATTGTATCCATGGAGACGAACAAACAGACATGGACCAAAACTTACGTAGCTCTGACCAAAGGTTAAGATAACAAAATATAAAATGCAATCACGACTAGTGCAGAGAAAGGATCAACGATGAACGATATTTTGGTCTTTCAGTCTATAGGCGGCACAAGCTAATTACATCCCCCTCCGGCAATCACATATAGGGGAATCTATATATATATTGTCTGCGTCGAGTGCTCCAGTCCAGCAGGCTCATGTGCTTTGCAATTAAGGTGTAGGCTCCGATTATTTGAACTTATTCTTTTAGCTTTGAGCTTATTCTTTTTTACTATTTACAATTTTCATCTTTTTCTAGTTTTTCGATATTTTTTTAAGGTTTTTACTTTTTTTCGTATTCGTTTACATTATCCATGATGAGTTAACCTTTTTTTCTATTTTTAGATTTTTAAAATTAATTATACTAAATAAGCTATCATTAGTTATAGTGTAATTTTAGCCAGCTATGCAATTTCAGCACAACCAAACGACCTTATAATATACCGGATAAATGCCTTATGCTCTGTGGCACCTCACGTACAAGACTAGTACAAATGTCAATTCATATAAAGAACAAAGATCAAGATACGACTCGATTGGATTACAAGTAAAGGAACTTCCTTGGCATGTCATGAAAATGGATGATCCAATTTAAACATGACATGTAGTGCCGATCCCCATGGAGAAGGAGAAACGGCGGTTTATTGAATGAAAAAAAAACGTAATCTAGATACATGGACTGAAGGGAGAGGTGCACTGACCGTCAGCTTTGTGGTGCTATGGTCGTGCTACCTTTGCTCCTCTATGCACCTCCTAGGGCCGGCCGAGAAATACCGGTATTTAGAGAGCAAAGAACCTTCCCATCCTTCTATATCTTGCTGCAAATAAATCCCATGTTATTGATATTTCTTGGCCTCCAATCATCAAGAATAAGTCAAGGGAAACCTTTTAAAATAGGAATTATTGATCATATACCCTCCACTTAGATGGAAATTGAGGATTTACCCTCCTGGTCCACGTGTCAGTGACCTACGATGATCCCACATGTCATTGAGTGGGGAGGATAAATTCTCAATTTCCCAACTATGAGGAGGGTATATGATCTAAACCCCCTTTAAAATATCCCTATTCGAAACGGCTTGGCCTGCTCCAAAGGAAAGCCTTGGCTTTTGGCTTTCTTGTTAGGGCTTTTTACTGTAGCAGCTATTCACCTTTTTTGAATTAAAAAATGAGAAAATTGAAAAGTATCGTTATATCTTTTGAGATAACGCTAAGGGATTGAAAAAACCAAAAAAAACTGAAAAAATACTAAAATTTAAAAATCAAAAAGCTGAAACTGTCCTAAACGAGGCCGAAATAAGTCATTTGAAGCTTTTCCTGTACATCTCGAGGGCGGTGTGGGCTGGTGGTACGAAAAGCTTCTATCTAGGGCTGCATTGTGGAGGCTATAACTTTTGCGTATAAGCAACAAATGATGCAAATAAATAGTCCAAATAATATTTTTTTGACAAGATCTACTACTTTCTAGCTATGACCATATTCATGTGAATTTTTTTATTAATATTACATAAATATATTACCATTTAAAAATTATAGAAATAATCTACTATAGTCATTCCAAATCACGACAAATCTCTATTACCATTTTAATTAGCAACAATCTTACATAGAGTCCTGCATGGCAACATGCATGTCTCTATCACTATTTCAATTGGCGACAAAGACTCTATCACCAATTGGACTAGTGACAAAGATTCTATCACCAAATGAAATGGCGATAAAGTCTCTATTGCTAATTGGTCAATAGAGGGTCCAAGGGCTCTATTGCCATTTAAAATGATGATTGAGGCTACGGGGGTTTCTGTCACCATTTTAATTGACGATTGGTCTCTTTATCGTCAATTGAAATAGTGATATGACCCATGGTGGCAACGTGGCACTTTGTTGTCTATTTGTTCAACAACAAAGTTCCTGTCACCATTTAAAATAGCGACAGAAAGTATTTTCCATATTCAAATGGTGACATGGTCTTTATCACCATTTCATTTGGCAACAAATGATTATTTTTGTAATTTTTTTTGAAAAGGTGGCACATTATTTGTTTTAAAAAATTTTCATTTGAGTTCATATTGGGCCTAGAATTGCGTCCAAAGCTTTGGACAACATTTTTGAAAGGTTCCTCCGGTTCAATGCCGAGTTGGTTCAAAACTTGATATTTGGGCATGGTGACTTTTAGTGAGACATTTTACCTGCATCATAAGAAATAAAAAAAATAAAAGTAACTTTATAATAATTCATAGCATGTGGGCGACGTATGGAGTGGAAATGCATAAAGTATGAAATGCAACTAATACTTATGGAAACGTAGCAAAAATGCAATGCTTATGCAAGGAAGCTATGTAATTATGAACATGGGAATGAGGCCCATTTAAGTTACATCACAATAGTAACTTATGCCTTCTTGATCAGTTATCCCGTGGCTTAGACGATAGAGAAAACAAGTTGATGCTCTAATAAGAAAGTGTATATTCATTGTACCCATGTCCTAATAAACAAAGTACTCTTTACTGTATAGAAAGTTGACATAAAACATTAATGTATTGTGTTATCCAAGGAAAGGTATTAGCCTACAGGATATCTAGAAACAATACACCAACTTGAGCCTAATTGTGTAGTCATAGTTTACGAGAACAAGATATTCTCTATAAAGCTCATGATCAGATCAGGGAGTATGACCTTTTAACGCTCTATTTAGGTGTCATTGATTGGTAGCCTAGGATCAGTTGAGATTTCAAGTGAATTCCGATCACAAAAAGCTATAAATTCAAGACGCAGTCCATTTATCAGTGATGAGAAGTTGAATCTTGCTAAATCTAGATGCAAGTTCAAACCGTATAGGACTTACACCAATAGATTGGTATATCAACACTTCCGTATAGTGATCTTTGATATCTTTTTTGTTTTTCTTTAGAATTGGTGGACGATTGTTGGAAATTGGCCCATGAGTTGAGGCATATTTCCTTAAGAAATTCTAAAGCATGTATGGTTTAATCCCATATTGCCTAGCCAAGTGGAGAAATGATAATTTATAATGTGAAGTCCTTGGCAATTTTTGAAGCATGTGACACATGAAATAGGGATGGCATGAGGACTTTAGCTATACACATGTACACATGCATGTATTCATGTATTTTCACATGAAAAATTATATGATTTATGACTTGTGACATGCAACCGTGCCACGACGTGGGGCACTACTTGACAAACCAAGTCTACCTTTTCTTTTGCAAATCGTACATTTCTCTCTCCATTTTGAACTGTCCAGGAGTTGATAAACACAACATAAATGTCATTATGGGCTTTGATGTGGCAGTTACCAATATTTTAATTTTGTTTAATCGTGGCAGTTACTAGTGAGTGATTGCAATGTTTTTAAAAGGGTCTAAAGGAGCAAAAATACAAAATTCTCCCTTCATTCTTCCTTCTCTTTATATAGTTCTGTTGTAGTATCAAGCTACTCAACTATGCCAGCCTTTCTTCTTGGCGTGCACCAAAAAGGGAGGAGAGCGAAATCTCCGAACCATTGCATAGAGAGGACTTGCATAGGACGACAATAAGGCTTCTGGGTAGTGCTACCTGTTTGACTGCTTGGCTTCTTCCTCGATGTCGACTACTTCCATGATTGCTCATTTTAGCGCTGCTTTCTTTTTCTTCATCAATCCCACTGTAAGTCATTCACGTTGATCGATTCTATTACAATATTGTTATTGTGTATTTTTAAATACGATGAGTTGCCTGTTGTTAGTTTTGTTTATTACAACACTAATATTTTAGCATATCTGTTTCCTAATAAAATTTGGAATTAAAATATTGGTCACATTTCCAACATTCTAGAAATCTTACTGTGAACTTTATTACAATTCAACAATAACTGGTGCTTCAAATACAATAAAACCTAAGAGGTTTTATAGTCAGAACTCTTGTTGATGGTAGACATTGTTGCTATCTGCCCCCACCACTACCACGAATGCTGCACAACACACGCACGGCAATCATAAAGGGCAGGTCAACCTCTCTCTCTCTCTGGACAGCCTCTCTCTGCCCCTTCACTACTACAAAAAGCCTAATACTAAACGCAACATCACAGACGGTTTCACAAAATCGTCTGTGATGTATGCTATCATAGACGATTTTAGTTTAGAGATCGTCTGTATTGTTGTCATTGCTAACAACCGTCTGTGAAGACTTAATATCACAGACAGTTCATGGTAAAAATCGTCTGTGAAGCAGCATAGACGGATTTTTTTCATGAACCATCTGTGATATTATCACATAGACGGTTTTTTTCATGAACCATCTATGATATTTGATATCAAATATCACAGATGATTTTTAGTTTGAACTGTCTGTGAATTATCACAGACAGCTTGTATTAAAAATTGTCTGTGATAATTTCACTATATTAATTACGCGTAGAATCATGGACGTACCCTTGTCTCGAATTCCAGACCTAGGATGCTGCTTTGAGCTGGAGGCAAGACTTTCAGGCTATTTGGTGAAACGAGACTATTTATCAAGAGTGATTGAAGATTCATCAAGTTCTTAACTACCTATGGTTAGTAATGTAATTTATTTCTCGTTGCATTAAAATTTAGAGCTAACTTTTGGTAACTAGAATTAAAGATGATTTACGTCTACTTGGCCATGCATAATCAGTTCCCGTCATGTGGGTAGGCCAAACTAGTCAAAATTGTTGGTTATAATTAATTCCCAGGAATAGCCAAATTGGTCAAAATTGTTCCTGAGGCTAGCCAATAAACAAAAATATATTTTAAAAAAGAAAAGAATATCACAGACGACTTCCAATGGAAACCGTCTGTGATATGTAAGTGTCACAGACAATTTCAACTACATACCGTCCATAATAGTTAAATATCTAGATGGTTTGTAGTTGAAACCATCTGTGATACTTATTTATCACAGATGGTTTCGACTGGAAACCGTCTGTAATATTTGCATCACAGACGGTTCAAAAACCGTCTGTGATGAACTCATTTCATTACTAACCCATAAATTCATATGGTTCACGAAACCATCTGTGATGATGTTTTTGAACCATTTGTGATAACGTTTTCTGCAGTAGTGCTTCCTCGCTTTATCATTGCCTCTCTATGCTGGTGAGAAAAGGTGATGGAAGAGAAGGCTGGCGGCGCTCTGGCGACTCCTCTTTGTCCTCACCCCTCCTCCCTCCCCCACTTCCCTAGGCCGTATGGATCCGGGCTGGCCAAGAGGAGTGGTGGCGGCGTGGCCCAGGACGGGCTGGCGTGGCTCCTAGTGGCAGCGGTAGTCCAAGAGGACAGCAGTGACTCTTGGGTCGAGGTGGGCGCGCAGGCGCATGCATGGCATGGCGGCGGTACGGGCGCTGTCGAAGGCAGCGGGGAGGGATAGCGGGAGCTGTCACTGGCGTAGTGAAGGCAGGAGGCAGCATGGGCGTAACTCGGGTAACCAGCGACTGGTGAAGAGGCCGGATCCAAGAGCGGCAGCGGTGGATTCAGCCTATGGCTGGCAGCTACGGATCAAGCGGCGGGATGGCATCGGAGTGGCAGATCCAGTAGAAGGCGGTCGGATCCATCATGGATCAGTGATGGAGAGTGTCGGATCCGACAATCCAGTGGGATCCGACACAAGTGAGGTCGCATGTGGACGCAACGTCCTAGGGCGGCGTGGTGATGGTGGCCCAAAGAAGATAGCGGCCCACCCAAGGACGGCGATAGCCGGAGACAAGGAGGCGGCGACCAACCAGCGACTGAGGAGGCCAGCGAAAAAGCGACAACCGACTATTGACAGAAAAAGCAACAATCGACTAACAAACGGCGAGGTCTCCGCCCCCGGGAGTGGAGACCGATCCTCCTGGGGGGGGGGCAGCGGCAGCAGATGAATAGCGAGATTAGGGTTTCAACCTAGGCTCTGATATCATGTTATGAATACTGTGTGTATAATGGGTAATATATATAAGGAGTACAAGGGGATATTATAAGGAAATATACCACATATGGATAAGAAAACAAAGATATATAAAAAAAAATAATTCCTATTCTATCTTTAATACCCTTGACAGCTACAATTCGCTGGCTTGAAAGATACTTACGCCTTCACTTCTGAAAGGAGGAGTTGGGATTGTCCCAGCTAAACACTCAGCACTACAATTTTATCAACTACAGCATTCACACTTGTCCAATAACCAATATGGACCCGGCGGAGTTGGCTTGTATCTGCACTTACCCACGTGTACAGAACTGATGAAGTGTTGTCTACTTGTCTGAAAGTTCAGCATGGAGCAGCACAGCAGCCAAGGTTATAGACTGCGATGAGCTTACAAGTTAAGAGGCAAGCCTGATCGGTTGGAGAACATAGACCACTATGTTTATGGCAAATAGGGTGCAATCAGATCTGATACAGACGGATATTGTTTATATCATATTTTAACCTATATTTTCGTGAATTCGAAGTCGGATACGAATACGAATTCAGAATATTCGGAGTTTTGGATACAGTACCATCTGGACGGATACATAACGGTTTCAAATCAAAAACAGATAATATAGACGGATAGTATGTGCATACATAAAGAAAATACACTGTACCATACCACTATCATTTTAAGTCTTCAATTAGCAGTAAATTCATTTAGATTACTTAAGTACAATAGTGGACACAACACAAATTCGACATAAGTGATAAATTCGTACATAAGTTCAAAAACTGATAAATTCATACATAAATTTAACATAAGCGAGAAGAATTGGTGGTGACTAGTTATGACTGGCCTCTGAAGTAAGGTTAAGATTTGAGTAAAATTTAGACTGGTTAGTGTCAATAATGACTAATAGGGTCAACCAATTGAGGTACTAATTTACTTATCAGATATCCGATCGGATAGTATCCAGTTTACTATTTATCGACGCTATTCGATCGGATTTAACTCTCCCATTTTCGCCACCGTATTCAGCAACAACTATTTGATACTGATCGGATTCGGTACCAGATACTAAATTATCTTCCCGTATTTAGTACCAACCAGATTCGATATCGGATCAGTCGAGATTAACCCATACCGTTTACACCCCTAGATGGCAAATAGACAATTCAGAATGGTTTAGCTTCAGAGTTGTCTTTTGTCTAAACCAAACACATGATCACCATGTTCAGGAGTCAGGAGCAGGATTCCAGATACCCGGCCCAGACGGTTGCTTGGATTTCCCCAACACAACCAGGATATGGTAAACTGCTTGGTTCTTGAACCCTGTGTCAACAGTACTCATAAAAAGAGGCGCGATTTAACACCTTATAGTGAAAGCAGAATGGCAAACGCTTACGCTAACAGGTGGGGATTAAAAATAGCAATCCCATGATAGGAATCGCGATTTATTCAACAGGGGTTAAACAGTTTACACACACAGCATAAAAAATAAAGCTAAGACTACATGCCATAGTTAACTTGCTTGTCATTACATCCAATGTCATCTGGATTTAAAATAAGGAAACTTAAATTTTCTTCACTGAAACCATTGATATCTCGGAAACCTGCTATCAAATCAAATATAAGCTCTAAAATATAAAAAAGAAGGGTCATCTAATAACTAAGCTAAATAATGGCTTTTTTACATTCACGTGATCATTCGTTGACATCAGCTTGTAAAATTAAGCCTAAGGATGGCTTGCAACTCCCCAAAGGCCCTACTAACCATCAGAATACTCTTCATCGTCACTGGGCTGTTCGTAAATTTCAAACTCCCCGTCACTTGCTTCAGCATTATTAGGGGCATCACCTAACATATTCTGGCCATCTTCATGCAGTGGAAAGCTGCGCAACACCTCTTCGAGGTATCCATTGGAAAAGCCTTCTCCAAGTGTGTCTAGTACACGTCATAGGAAAACCATTCAGGACTTCATCCAAGGTAAGATTAGATTGAGGCAGATCATATTATGATGTTAATAAACATAAGACAACTCCGACCATTCATATATTACAAGCAAAAAACAACAAAATATTCTTTAACCATGTAAAAGCTGAATCTAATCTCTGTTGCCTTGGGAGCATAACCAAACTGACAACCTTAGTTTAAATACCTTAATTTTATATCAATGGAGTAGTCTTTTATCAGAGATCAGTTACTTTACAAGTTATCTAATTGTGCCATGAATGCACTGTTAATCAATTATCCACATCAAAGGATTTCAATATGTACGAACTAACTGCTGCAGAATGTGAGTAAAACTATAGTTGGTTGCTTTATTAACCACATAATAATGTTTTCTACTATCCCTCCATATGTATCCAGGAGAGAATAACAAATGTCAATGTGACATCCCAAAAGAAGGGGGAAAATGCTAAATTAAAATAAAAGATCTTGTGTCACAGTTTCCCTTAACATGGCGATAAATGTGTGAAAATCATTTTGCACTATATATTATGAATGCAATCAATATGAAATATAAAATCACAAAAGTAAAGGGTCTACGTAAGAGAAAAGTCCTATTTTTGTTCTATTGCTTGAATGAGTGGTTCTAATCCCCAACTCCCCACCCAAATCCAAACAAGTATCTGCAGCAGGGAAAACATTTTTGGGCCGGAATTCGCGAATTTTGGTGAAAATCGGTATTCTTGGCCCATCCCAAAAAAAGCCCCAAATTGGCCAAAACATTCTGCCCGTTTTGAAATTTTCTTGGCCCAAGGGATAGACATGGCCCCCGACCCCGACTCCTTCGGTCACAACGACTCAATCTCTCTCTCTCTATCGACTCAATCCCCCTCCAATGTCGGCGCCGCAGCCACGTGGCTCTATGAGGGCCGAGTCCCCCGTGCACTACGCCCTCATCGATGGGGTAGGCGGCGCTGGCAAGGGAGGCGACCATGGCGTGGATGCGGCCGCCGGTAGGGGACAGGTACGTGGTGCCAATGTGGATCCCGAAATTTTCAAATTTAGCTGAATTTCTTAAATTCAAACCATATTTGAATTTTTTGGACAAAATTTTCTGAATTTCGGATATTTCGGAGGGGTTCAAATTTTTTCTATACAGAAAATGTTTTCCCTGATCTGCAAGGCCACATGAGAATTGTGCGAAGTCATGAAGAGCCACTAGCTTCAAATATTTTATAATAAGTACCAATAAGAGAGCAATGCTCAATTTCAAGGGCCAAAATAACTCCAATTAAAAAGTTTAGATCCTAAAATGGATCAGATCCCATTCTAAAAAAAGGACGAAATCCCAAAGTTGGACAATGGTGCCCAAAGTAGGACCAAAATAGTACTTCTCCCCTATGAGAAATCAAAATTGATCAATAAATTGTATCAAGGATACAGGAATCGTCTAAGGTGAAATCACGAACATCCTCCGCCTACAATAGAAATAGTAAAGGCTTAGTTTCTGTAACACACATATAGGTAATTGGTGCGAGTAGTAACATACCATAGGTGGAGAATCATAACCATCTGACTCCTCTTTATCTTCCTCTTCCTCATCATCCACATCTTCATTATCGGAGTTGTTAGGGCCCACATGATCATCAGTGTCAGTATGTTTAGCAGGTGCTTCTGGAGAATAAATAGAATTCAACAACCAGTACGGATGTGCTTACGTATCATACTGTGAAAAAGAACAAACATAAAGTCATCCAAACACACGGGATGCCAACTGACCTGAAATTATAGCGTGCCCATACAAACAAAGGTACAAAACAGTAGCATGCAAAAAATAGCTTAATAATAAATGTTTCGAGCCATTTAAGCAGCATAAAATTAGCTTAGTAATAGATGTTTTGAGCCATCCAAGCAGCAACATATTCATATTGCTCATACCTCAAGTAGCAGGTTTACAAAATGAGAAACGTGAATCATAAATTATGTCTGCAGAGTGCCCAGTGCCCATACATATTAAACGATATATGTGTTTGACTAGTATTAAGAAGTTCAAATTGAATAAACCTTCATCAACACCCTTGCTTTCCTTCAGCTGCTCAGATCTGCAAAGGGCTTCCTGCTTCTCGGACCTTTCAATAAGTTCATGGGCATTCCTCAAAAGGTTTTTGGCATCTTCATTAGGACATAACGAGAGGAACCTTATGCTCAGTTGCAACCTCAAGGTTTTAATCATTGGCTTAGAAAACCAACCTGTCGAATGCTGCACAGGAATCAGTTATTTTAGAGCATACATTACAGTGCAAAAAGGCTCTTGGTACAAGCTATGTATCAAATTTTTTGCACAGATAATTATCACAGCAAAATTGAGTAAGCTTGGTCTAAATATTAAAAGTGGTCAAAAAGGCACGAAAGCTGCTGATTGCAGCAGCAAGCTGGTTTCTGCCATTTTTCTTCAACAATATACTTCTAATGATATTTACAGTGAGCTCATCAGGTAATTCACCCTGACAGATGCAGTAGATAAGTAACAACAAAGATGTCATGCCCACACAATTTTTTAGGTTCTTTGCACGTTCAGACACAATGTCTAAGATGGAGACCAAAAGAAAGTCTGAAAGCAATTATTCTAGTTACTCACTGAGCAAGTTGATTGGTGGGATGGTTTTCTAATTTCTGCTTGAATAAAGTCGTCCTTCAGTTCAAATAATTGTAGGAAGATGAAACTCTTTGATGGCATCCCTTCAAGCTTGCACATCTCTGCCCACTTTTCAGATCTAAAGTGCCAAATAAAAGTAAAAAAGTAAAAATCTATAAGCAGCGGGGAGAAGCACAAACAGCAATTGAAAAGGCCCTCTTATGCAACGAAACAAAAACTTAAACGAAGTCATCAAGAACCCAACTTTTATGAACAAATAATGATATCACCAGACAATGCAATCATCTGAACAAATGAAAGTGAATCACTAAACATATTTGGGCAGATTCATCCTGATATAATTCCAAATTCCCCCAGTAGAGAATTTGACAAGTAAAATTTTGTGCAAGCACTTGGAGACTGTTAACATGAAAAGGAGCTACAACATATTGGACATATCCTACAAACCATTGACACAAACCACGATGGATACAACAATTTGAACAATTGCAACAATTATGAGAATCATCCAAGTATGAATAATTATATTTTGATAGCTGTATGAAATAAACTACAGAAAAATGCAGAAGGATGGTAGGGTATATTGGTATATGACAATATCACCAAAGCAACACAAGCAATGATAAAAAAAGGCGGCGCCTAGGCGGTGGGCGGCAGCCGGCCGCCGCGACTTGGCCCCTCGGCGGGTGGTCATGCGGCTAGGCGACTGGGCGGTCGCAGGCGGGCGTAGGCGGTCAAAGGCGGGCACGAGGCGGCGTCGAACCAGGCGGGCGCAGCAGCGACACGGCGGCTAGGCGGCCGCCGAGGACGCCTAGGTGTGGGACGGCGACATAAGAAGCACGAAACGGTGCGGGCACGTGACCATTTCCATAGAGCGCGGGGAAAGCTAGGGTTGGGGGAGACTTACAGTTGAGCTGCGGCGATTCCCACGCGCCGGCGCCGTCGGTCGAACCGCCGGATCCCTCCGCCTCGCGTCGTCGTCGCCGAGCAGGCCGAGGTTCTCCTCCGCCTCTGGCCTCCCCCTTCGCAGGATTATCCCCCCAGGTACCGCACTTCTTCCCCTCTGCCTCCCCCTCCGGCCTCCCCTCCGCCTCTGCCTCCCCCTTCGCCTCTGGCCTCCGCTTCCCCCTCCGCGGCCCCGCCTCCCCCTCCGGCCTCCCCTCCGCCTCTGCCTGACTGCCTCCGGTCTGCGCTTGCGCTTTAGAGTGGAGTGGCCGAGCGGGACGGCCGCACGAGTGACTAGGTGAGGTGTCGGCAGTCGGCTGGAGCCGGCTGTCGGTACAGGAGAGGAGATTAAATTTATTTTAATTAGTGATGAGTAAGCTAATTTGATGATGCATCATATATTCACATACACTTTTATTAATACTTTATTAATCTTTAATTATTTGTGCTATGTGTGGTTGAGAACTTTTGGTGTGAGATGTTATGATGTGAACTGTGTCTATGTATGGTTGTGAACTTATTTTACACTTTTATTTGATATATAAGACTATGTTTTATTGTTTTGCACTCATTTCTTATTTCTTTCATTCTTTCATACTTATATAGATGTCTAAAGAGCAATAGTTGTATAAATTTATCCACATACCAAGTCTCATGTATTACTTAATTTTTAATGTGCAGGTTTACATGAAGCATTTACATCAAGTGATGCAATATCCATCATCATATATCAAATTTACAACATTACAAATTATTCCAGGTAACAATTCTTCCTCCAAATATTATATATGTCTTGACATCGCCAGTAGGACATCATGCTCTTTTGTCAGCTGGGATGAAGTATTTTAATTGAATTGCCAAAAACTCTAGAAACTGATATTTAACTAAGAATCATAGACTTATACCACTTGCCTCCATTGAATTTGCTTGGAGATAGGGGAGGTGTGGCAAGAATATGGGGGTGAGGTTCAAAAAGGTACTCCCACTGTTTATTGTATATCGTTTTGGACTGTTAAGGATAGAAATGATAAAATAGGATTGTTATTTGTTTCCTTATATACCATCGGTTTCTTTATCTATAGATGGTATAAGAATTATTAGATAGATAACCTTCCTTATTTGCGCTTTCTATGTATGCGCTTTCCTTATATATACTTTCCATGTATACGCTTACCTTGTATACACTTTCCATGTATGCGCCTTCCTTGTATACCTGCGTCAGGCAATATATATATACAAAGTCACCTCAGCCCTCTGTTGTGTGGTGTCTACCAATCTCTCTCTACCTTTCTACATGGTATCAGAGCACTCCTGAGCCTTCTTTCCGCTGTCAAACTTCCTCCCGACCGATCCCCACCCTCACCACCACCCGGTCGCCCCCTATCCCCCTCCTGCCGCACGACTCCCGAGGCCGGACCGCCGCCGGCTCCGACCTTCGGGCTTGCCACCACCGGATCTACCCAGATCCGGTCTCCGGGCGCCATCGTCTTCTCTCAGGCCGCCATCCCGGCCGGCGCCGCCGCGCCGCCTCCCCCACCACGGCGCTTCCTCTCCTTGTGGCCGTCGCCCGCCCCAAGAGACGCCTCGGCCTCCAGTCGCCGTCCCCCGCAGGCACCGCCGCTCCCTCACTCGCAAGCCCCCTCCGACCACCGGCTCCACTTGGCACCACCACCTTCCGCCGCCGGCCGCCACCCACTCATGCTGCCCGCCGGCCGCCACCCCTGGTGCTGCCCACTGGCTTTGCTCCTGGTGCTTTTCTTTCGAGTTCACTCAGATCCGATCTGAGCCCAATAAAGTACGCCCAAAAAATCCAATCTCCCCACTGCTCCGACCATGGCGACCCCACCCGCCGATCCAGCTGCTGCCGTCGTCACCGCCAGCGAGATCGCGCCTATCGCCCCTCCGATCGTCCTCAACCCCTACTGCACGGTCGTCGTCAAGTCCCATATGCCGACCACCCTTGATCTAAAGACACCAAACTACTTCCGATGGTCCAAATTCTTTCGAACCATGTGCCCGAAGTTCGGCCTCCTCTCCCACATCGATGAAACCAACAGGCGCATCGCGACGAGGCTAACTGGGCCCTCACCGACTCCGCCGTACTCAACTGGTTGTATAGCTCCGTCTCCGACAACGTCCTCGACTCCGCGATGACTGATCAAGAGACCGCACGTGAGCTTTGGGTCGATATTGAAGCGCTGTTCCGCGACGACGAGTCCCGCGCAATCTTCCTCCACAATCAGTTTCACTCACTCGTCCTAGACAATCTGTCCATCACTGGTTACAGCTAGCACGTGATGGTCCTCGTCGACGAATTACGCGACATCGGCTACCCTGTCAATGACACGCAGCTCGTCCTCAACCTGCTGCGCAGCCTCAATCCGCGCTTCTCCATCGCCGCTGACGACATTACCAACTCCGTACCATTCCCTTCTTTCGCCAGGGCGCGTTCCATACTCGCTCTCAAGGAGACTCACCTCAGCAACGAGGCAAAGATCGCCACCACGACGGCCTCGCTCGCCTCCGGCGGCTCCTTCGGCTACACGTCATCGACCACCACTCCGGCCGCCAATGCTCGCAATGGGCGTCGCAGCGGCCGCAACCGCCGCGGCAAGCAGGGCGGATCCAGCCGTGGCGCCAGTGCCGGTTTCCAAGGTGGCCGCGTACCACCATCTCCACCGACCGGTCCCTGATTTTGATTCAACCCGTGGACTGCCTCTACTGGCCATCAGTGGCGCCCGGCCTCCTCGGCGCTCCACCTCAGGCTCATACCACCTTTATGCCATCCCAGCCTTCCACCCCACAGACCTGGGATCAGCAGGGCCTCATCACCGCGTTGAACCAACTGGCTGTCCAAGGACACGACGATTGGGTCATAGACAGCGGCACCACCTCCCACATGACGACAGACGATGGTACACTCCTCTCTTCTCACCCCCTACCTCACTCGGTCGTCACCATTGGCAACGGTTCCCGCCTCCCTGTTGTTTCTCGTGGTCACACGTTCCTTCACACACCATCCACTCGTTTTCTTCACAACACTCTAGTTGTTCCTAATCTAGTTCACAACCTTCTTTCTGTTAGAGCGTCTCCCTTTTGTTACCTCTTCTTCGCGCTCCTCTGTGCTATTTGAGAGAGTTCATTGTGAAGTGTGGACATCTTCAGTTCCTAGCATATCTAGTTTTCTTTACTATCTAGTGTTACTTGATTTTTCTCATTATTGTTGGACTTTTCCTCTTAGAAAGAAATCAGAAGTTCCCCAGCACATAGCAGATTTTATAGCCTATGCTAGCACACAAATCGGTCTCCCTCTAAAATCCATACAGACTGACAACGGCACCAAATTTGTGAACCACACTAACATATCCTTCCCGCAGAATGGCAAAGCCGAACGCATCATTCACACCTTCAACAATGCGGTTCGCACGCTCCTGCTCCACGCTACTATGCCTCCCAAGTATTGGGCCGAGGCGCTAGCAACTGCCACCTATCTCATCAACCGTTGCCCATCCTCTTCTGTCAGTGGTGACATTCCCTATGCCCTCCTTCGCTCCCCATCGCAGTACAATCATCTCCGGGTTTTTGGTTGTCTTTATTTTCCGAACCTTTCTGCCACTTCTGCTCATAAACTTACTCTACGTTCTATGGCCTATGTCTTCCTCGGTTATCCTTCTCACCATAAAGGGTACCGTTGTCTTGATCTCGCCACCAAACGTGTCATCATCTCTCGCCATGTTGTCTTTGATGAGAGCATCTTCCCGTTTGCCAGTAGTGACCGATCTTCACCCCTCCCTCTCGCACCGACTTCAATTTCCTCGACGTCGATACTGCCATGCCGATGCCTCGCACTGCTGCAATGGCACCCCTGTAGGTACCTCAGATGACCGCTCCACCACTGCTTGGTGTCGAGCGATCATCTCCTTCATCCACGGCGCCATCCGTCGCTCCGTCACCGCTTCCGCCCGTGCATCTAGTTTACTCCAGACAGCCACGTGCGGCTCCTTCCGACCTAGCTGCACCAGCACCGTTGCCCACGCCGGCTCCAGTTTCCCCAACTCCTTTAGCGCTCGCACCTTCCCGATCGGCTGCTCCCTCAGGCCATCTAATGGTGACACGGGCTCGGTCGACCGCTGATCCCTCTGTGGAGTTTTTCTCCCTAGCGGCCGAAGACTCCGCAGCTTCAGCCATTCCGGCGAATTATCGCAGCGCCCTCGCCGATCCCAATTGGCGCACCGCGATGGCCGAGGAGTACAAGGCCCTCATGGACAACACCTGGTGACTTGTACCACGCCCACCAGGTGCTAACGTCATAAAGCGCGCTGGGTTGCTAACGTCATAAGCACAAGTTCCACTCTGATGGCAGTCTGGCCTGTTATAAAGCGCGCTGGGTTGTTTGTGGCTTCTCTCAGCACACGGTGTTGACTACGATGAGACGTTCAGTCTGGTGGTCAAACCGACCACCATCCGGACTGTTCTCTCCATCGTCGCATCCTACTCCTGGCCAATTCATCAGCTTGATGTCAAGAATGCCTTCCTCCATGACACTCTTAATGACACCGTCTACTGCCAGCAACTTTCCGGATTCGTGGACCCTGCTCGTTCCACCCATGTGTCTTCTCCAAAAAGTACATCTATGGCTTGAAGCAGGCTCCCCGAGCATGGTGCCAACGGTTCGCCTCCTACATCCGCGGCATCGGTTTCGTCGTCTCCTCCGCCATGTCCCTGTTTGTCCTTCGCCGAGAGACTGACATGGCCTATCTACTACTCTACATCAACAACAACGTCCTCACGGCTTCCACCCTAGGTTTTCTCTAGCACCTCACAGGCTTGCTCCACTCGGAGTTTGCCATGACGAACCTCGGCGACCTGCACTTCTTCCTCGACATCTCCGCCGCACGCTCCTCCAACGGCCTCTTCCTGTCTCAGCGACAGTATGCCGTTGATCTTCTGCGACGCGCTGGCATGGCTGAGTCACCCTACAGCCACACCAGTGGACACTCACGCCAAGCTATCCGATCACGACGGCGCTCCCGTGGCTGATTCGTCTGAGTATCGCAGCCATGCAGGGGTTCTGTAGTACCTAACACTCACATGTCCTGACTTGGCGTACCCCATCCAGCAAGTGTGCCTTTTCATACATGACCCACGGGAGCCCCACGCGTTGATCAAACGCATACTACGGTACGTCAAGGGTACTCTCGACACCGGTCTTCACATCGGCCTCCCCGGCGATATCTATCACTGCCTACTCCGACGCCGGCTAGGCCGACTGCCCTGGCTCACGACGCTCCACCTCCAGCTACTGCATTTATCTCGGTGACAACCTTGTTTCTTGGTCTCCAAGCGTTAGACAACCATGTCTCGATTAAGTGCAGATATCGAGTACCGTGCTGTTGCCCATGCTGTAGTAGAGTGTTGCTGGCTACGGCAACTTCTCCAAGAGCTTCACGCCCTAGTTGCTTCGGCGACCGTTGTCTATTGCGACAATGTCAGCGCCATCTACATGTCAACTAATCTAGTCCAGCACCGGCGCACGAAGCACATTGAGATTGACATTCACTTCGTCCACGAGAAGGTTTCACTTGGTGAGGTTTGTGTTTTGCACATACCATCATCTCATTAGTTCGCGGACATCATGACGAAGTCTCCCGACCCAGCTGTTTCAGGAGTTTCGATCCAGTCTTTGCGTTCGGACTTCCGCTACGACTACGAGCGGGTATTAGAATTATTAGATAGATAACCTTCCTTATTTGCGCTTTCCATGTATGCGCTTATCTTGTATACACTTTCCATGTATACGCATTCCTTGTATACCTGCACCAGGCAATATATATATATACAAAGCCACCCCAGCCCTTTGCTGTGTGGTGTCTGCCAATCCCTCTTTTATCTTTCTACAGATGGCAAATTCCTCTATATATCCCCCTGTACTCCCTATATATATTGCTCTTTGGACCTCATGAATATACACATAATATTCACAACATGGTATCAGAGCAAATGTTCTAACCTTGCTTCTTCCGCTGCCATCGCCGCCACCTAAGTCGCCGTCTCACCCTGGCCGATGCTACTCTAGATCGGGAGCCGCCATTCGCCTCGGGTTGCCCACCAGGAGCCGCATCGGCCGCCGTCGCCTGGAGTACGCTCGCCGAAGCCGTTTCCACCCGGAGTTGCCACCTCGGGGGCTGCCCGGCCACCCGACGCCTCGTCACCGCCATCTTACGCTCCAGCGCTTGTCGGACGGCGCCATCTGCATCAGCCGCCGCCTAGAGTATGCTCACCGAAGCTGCTGCCGTCGGAGCCACCGCCACGGGTTGCCTGGCCACCAGACGCCTCGTCACCGCCATCTTGCGCTCCGCCGTCCGACGCCTAGAGCTGCCACCTGCCAGAGGCCTGACACCCAAAGCTGTCATCTGCTGGAGCCACCGCCTCACTGACTAACACCACTGTCCAACAACCGCTGACCGGAGTCCGACAACCGATCGCCGAAGCCGCCGCAGCCTAGAGTTCGCCCCCACCCCCTGAGCGGATCAGATCGATTCTAATCTGTTCTGTTCAAGCTTTATTGCTTCCGTCATACATACATATGTACGTACATACATACACATACATATACATATATATATCGTCGATCTAACCGCCACGCTGTCCAGCGCTGTCTACCAATGGCTTTCATTCATCAGCTACGATCCCATTATTGGGAACAAAGATCCATGGGATGAACTACAGGTTGTGGTCTTCTCATGAAGATCACGTTCGATGGTCTTCGCCACCACCGGTTCAGCCTCCTAAGCATTCCACTTCCGCACCTCCTGCAGAAGATGAGGCCGCCAAGGAGGCAGAGGCTACTGCTGATGACGAGGCTTTTCAGTATTCTATCGATGCTTTCGAGCGCTGGTGTGCTGATGAGGCCCGTGTTCGTGCTATACTGGTGGTCAACATCGACGACTCCATCCAGCCAGACATTGTTGGTCTGCGGTCTACTCGCCAGATCTGTAAGTACTTGCGTGAGCGATACCAGCAGAGCAGTGATGCTCAATTCTTTTCGCTTCAGCGTGAGTTGGAGATGCTTCGTGAGGGGGACTCTTCCGTCGATGACTTCTTCCAAGCCCTGGCTAGTCTCTGGCGCCAGCTGGATGAGCTTGTCTCTCCCCTCTGCGAGGAGTGTCATAAAGTGCGGAAGGCGGATCATGATCGCCTTCGCCTTTATGATTTCGCCTGCCGTCTTCGCCCAGAGTTTGAGCCTGTCAAGGTTCAACTGATGAGACGTTCATCACGACCGACCGTCACCGAAGCCCTTTCAACGCTTCGAGCTGAAGAACTTCGCCTCGGGTTGCAACATAGTCCGTTCCGACTGTGCTTGCTGTTGTTTCTTCGACTACACCTACGGTTTGTTACAACTACGGTCCCTCCCCAGCTACCTATTTTCGTACCAACTGGAGTTCAGTGCAACTACTGCAAGAATTTCGGGCACAACTACAAGAGTTGTGCGGTACAAAAAAAGCGGAATAAGGCGCGTGGGGGTGGACGACCAAAGGGGGGCAGGGTGGCCCTTTCTTCACAGGAAGACAAACCAGTTCATCAGTTTCTGCTTAGCGGGGTGACTGTTCAGCAGCTCTGCTAGGCTCTACTTGAGCAGCTCTCTCACAGCTCAGCGGGTTCTACCAGTCTAGCTTAGACGTCTCCTCCAGGTACCTCTTGGGTTCTGGATTCCGGTGCCTCTTTCCAAATGACACCAAGCTCCACATCTCACTTTAGTAGGATCTACTTTTCGTATCCCTGTTCAAACAACTGACGGTACTTCCTTACCGGTCAGTTGTCAGGGCACTCTTTTGTATACTGATTTTTCTATTCCAGCTGTTTCCCAATTCACCAGCTTATCATGTAGCTCATTTTAGTGGGACAACTCACTGGTCTTAGTTGTAGGGTTGGTTTTGACACACCTATTTTGTCCAGGATTGACAGACAGGGATGATACTTGGGACTAGCAGGCACCGTAAGGATCGTCAGTGCCTCTACATTCTTGACTGCCTCCACCTTCTGTCCATTTCAATTGGTCCTACTACATCTATTTCCACCGCTACTGCTGCCACCACCTCTAGAGTTTTTGCGCAATGGCATCACCAATTAGGTCACCTCTGTGGATCACGTCTTTCTTTATTAGTTCGTCAGGGTGTTCTTGGATGTATTACTGTTGACATTTCCATATTTTGTCAAGGTTGTAAGCTGGACAAGTAACTACAACTTCTTTATCATTCTAGTGATCCTTATCATCTTGTCCTTTTGATTTAGTCCATTCAGATATATGGGGACCTGCGCCTATTATCTCCAAAGGCAGGCATAAATTCTATATAATTTTCATTGATGATTATTCCCGTTTTACTTTGCTTTTCCCTATGTCTAATTATGGTCAGTTTCTTGCGATCTATCGTAACTTTGTCACGATGGTTCGTACTCAATTTGAGTCCTCCATTCGTAATTTCCGTTGTGATTCATGCTGGCGAGTACTGTTCTGGAGCTGTCAGACAATTTCTTTCTGAGCAGGGCACTCTTTACCAGTCTTTTTGTCCTGGTGCCCATGCCCATAATGGGGTTGCTGAATGCAAGCATCGTCATCTGATTAAGACTGCTCGCACTCTTCTCCTTACCTCTCACGTTCCACCACAGTTCTGAGTTGAGGTTGTTTCTACAACTGCATATCTCATCAATCTGTAGCCTTCCATTCTTAAGGCTATCAGTCCTATATAGCGTCTTTACTCTAGAGTCCCCCAGTACAGTCATCTCCGTGTTTTTGGTTGCACCTATTTTGTCCTGCTGCAGCCTCGTGAGCGCACCAAACTGTTAGCAGTCAATTGAGTGTGTATTTCTTGGGTACAATTATGAGCATAAGGGTTATCGCTGCTATGATCCTTCTGCTCGATGAATCAGGATCTCACAAGATGTTGTCTTTGATGAATCTCGACCTTTCTTTTATCAAGATTTAGCTCCTCATCTTGCTTCTGCCATCAAGACGATCTCCTGATTGTCTCTCCCTGACTCTTCGCCCATTTCTCCTCTTTCACAGCTACCCACTAGTTTGTTTCCAGTGATTCCTTCTGCACCTCCACCTCCTATGTTGCCTCCTACAACATCATCTCTTGCTCCTGTAACACCGTCTCATTTCTCTGGGATGCATTACTCCAGACATCCTTGTCATTCACCAGACTCATCTCCTAGTATCTTGCGACACCGATGCCTGATTCCTCTGATGATGCTCCTCGTTACGCTCTTCGTGACCAGACATCCCTTCGGCCTCCTGATCGTTTTGGCATTACTTCGACAGCTCATACTCTCTGTCATTGAGCCTAGTTCCTATCGTGAGGCTACTTTCATTCTGAATGGTAGCTCGCTATAGCAGAGGAGCTTGATGCTCTTCGACGTACAAAGACTTGAAACATTGTGCCAACACATGTGCATGCTCGTCCTATCACGTGCAAGTGGGTGCACAAGATCAAGACCAGGTCTGATGGTACTATTGAGCGCTACAAAGCTCTTGTGGCGTGCGGCTTTCAGCAAGAGTACGGTCAGGATTACGATAAGACGTTTGCCCCTGTTGCCTATATGACCACTATTCACACTCTTGTTATGATTGCTTCTGTTCGCCGGTGGTCCATCTCAGCTAGATGTTAAGAATGTCTTTCCTAATTGTGTCTTGCATAAGGAGGTTTATATGCAGCCACCACCTGAGTATTCTGTTCTAGATGGGCATGTCTACCATCTTCGTCGTGCTCTTTATAGCCTCAAACAGGCCCCTCGTGCCTAGTTTGCATGTTTTACCTCAGTGATTACCATTGTCGGTTTTACTGTCAGTACACATGACCTGCCCTCTTTGTCCACGTCTCACATTGAGGTAGAATATTTCTCTATATGGATGATATACTCATTATTGATGACGATTCCTCATTCATCATATACGTGAAGAAGCAACTTAGTGAGCAGTTTCTAATGACTGATCTTGGTTTACTTACGTACTTTCTTGGGATTGAGGTTTCTTCCTTGCCTGAATGTTACTACCTCTCCCAGCAGAAGTATGTCCAAGATCTTCTTGATCGGTCTAGTCAAACTGATACTCGCACTACTGAGACTCCTATGGAGCACTAATGGTGATCTTCTTGAGGATCCTACTCGTTATCGCTATCTTGTTGGGAGTCTGATATATCATATGAGCACTCGCCGTGATATTGCTCATGTTGTCCATATCTTAAGTCAGTTCATGGCTCATCCCACTCATCTTCACTATAGCCACCTTCTTCGAGTTCTTCGCTACTTGCGTGGAACCATTTCTCGTCGTTTGTTTTTCCCTAGCTCCACCTCACTACAGCTTCAAACGTATTCTGATGCGACCTGAGCTAGTGATCCTTCTGATCGTCGTTCTCTTTTTGCTAACTGTGTTTTTTTGGCTCCTCATTGATTACCTAGAAGAAAAAGAAGCAGACTGCAGTTTCCCGTTCGAGTGCAGAGACTGAGTTAAGAGCTTTGGCAGCAATGACAGCAGAGATTACTTGGTTAAGGTGGTTACTTGCAGACTTTAGAGTACTTGTGAGGGGATCTATGACTCTTATGTTTGACAATATAGATGCTATCAGTATTGCTCGAGATCCAATGAAGCATGAGCTCACCAAGCACATTGATGTGAATGCTTCATACACTCGCTCATAGGTGCAGGAGGCAATATTCACAACATGGGCAACTCTAAGCATGCAATTTTGACCACTAAGTTCTATCCCAATGCGCCAGTAAAAAGTTAAGATTGTTGGTTCCATTTGGCCAATCTACATATTCTTACTTAGATTTAGTTGAAGTTCTTCAAAAGACAAACATTTGTAAATGGGGAATCAAGAGATATATATTTAGTAAAAAAACAGGTACTAAATGACTAGTTGTCCAGATATTAATATGACCAAACAAACATGATAGGGTGGGCACTTCTTGTAGTGATCAATAAGAACTTCATAGTAGCATGATGCTGCACTATATGACATAAATACAAGTGAAAATTTGCAAGCAAAAAAGCCAAGAAATAAACATTGGCCTCCAATGGTTCATCAATACTCTGGGATTATTTGTAATAGTTGCACACCTGAGGCACTAAATACAGGAAACAGTGGAACAGTCGAAAGCTAGATCTTTAAAATGATGTATTGATAGGGCATTGTCACAAAATGCAAGCTAAAAGAAATATGACTCACCCACGATCATTTTTCTTTTGAAGATTCCTTAGCTCAGGAGGCATGCGAAAATCAATTCTCTGAAATCTAGCAAAAAAAAGCATTTTTCAAAGAGTTCAAGTAGCTGGAAAAATCTTCATTCTAAAAGAACAACAAAAGGTACAATAGAGAATACCAAACTAGTCCTTGATCCTTGGGCTAAGTTAATTTTTAAAGCCTCAAATTTTCAGATGCAATGGATTAGCCCTCAGGCTTCCACATAAAAGACGAAGCATAGGACTAAAAAAAACTCTAGAAAAAATACTACCGGAGTGCTACATGGTTTATACCATATAGTTTGAGATTATAGTTATCATTTTCTCTTTTTTTGGTACTTCATACATATAGTTTCCCCCACAGAATAAATAATGAGCAAATTTCCGATCATTTATACTTTCAGCAGAAAAAAGCAACATCAGAAGCATTTCCTACAATAAAACCAAGAGGCACTCCTGTCTACAATAATGCAATGGAACGAAAAGCACAAACAAAAAATGGACATCAAATAAGCAACAAAGCAAATAGCCAAATACATTAACAAAGCAGCTGGTGCTTACATTCGTGACTCGGCATCTTTACGAGGATCATACCCTCTTCTGATCCAGAATTTACCAAAGGGTCCTGTAGAGAAGTAGTAGCCAGCTCTAAACAGAAGCCTGAGCAAATCAACAAAGCATAAAAAAATACAGAATGAATAAAGAACATAATACTTCAAACTTGAAAGACATACCAAAAAACATACATGATGAAGCAAGTCTATAAGAGTGAAAGGAATAATAAAACCTTTTGAACTGGCTTTGTGACACCTGCACACCATCATCAAGCAAACGTTCATAAAGTGACTGCCTTGGCCACACAGGACGCTCGTCAAACAATTTGCACACAGCCATCTGCCAATCCCACTCTGCCGAGTTCTTTGAAATGTGGTCTTCCCAATTAATCTTCCCGGGAACAGGTAAATGCCAATTAAGGTAACAAAGGCACCAACAAAATTGTTGATTACGGGTGGGTTCTTTTGGGCTGTGGTTTACGGTTTTTAGCTTTTGAATTCTGGCTACTATTTCCCCTATGCATCGTGTGCAAAAAATTTTAAATTTTTTTGGATGTCGAGTTTAACTAGTCTATTAACTAATTCAAACAAGTTTAAACTGAAATTCGAATTGCAGTTGTTTTTTTTATGATAGTTTAATTGTAGGTGTGTGCTCATATATATATAAATCAGCAAAGTATGTGATCTAAATTCGTTCGAAACTTTGAAATCGACATGCTGATTATATATATACTAGCTTCGCATGTTTCCACAGCATTGTTCCAGAAAAAGAAGAGGCACACAAAATTCTAGGCAAAAATGGGTGTGCTTGTCATTTTTGCCGATGTTGTTGCTGTTGGTGATTGTCATTCTAACTTCCTCCATAACCAAGATAAAAAGATGGATATCATTTTGGAAGTCAGAACGCTTTTCAGAAAAGGATGCCTATAGCAAATGATATAATTCCTCAATTAAACGTGACAGTTGGTAATCTGAGTTCATTCAAATACTAAAATGTTAATACCACTTCTTTGTGTTACATAACAGCAGATAAATGGAGAGCAACAATACCTGAATTCACTTTCCAAATTGAAAAAAAAAATATTTGCCCCTAAGAAGCAGTGTAATTTATCTTAGACTCAAACCAAAATGGGAGACTCAAGTAGGTCAACTATCTTGACCAAGCCTAAACAAACAAATTAACCTTCCCATGCAAGAAGTCTTCGAACCTTTTTTTGTTTGTTTCACTCCTTTTACCTATTTTTGTTTAGCTCCTGATTTGCATTCCCCTCCTCTTTTGGGCTTTTGGCGTACTTTACTAGTTCTTTGTTTTTTTTTTCCAAAATCCATAAGCTCCCACTTTTTTGAAGATCATACACTGATACAGATTATTTTGTTTTACAAAACAGTACTCAATTGATAATATGATGCTAACAAAGGATATCTTGAATGTTGAAAGGAAGCGCAAGGGTTGGTCCAACATCCATCTGTAATAACCAAATAAAAACAGTCATAATTAATTCAGTCAATAAGCCATTTCACACTGAGTACAGCAACCACATCTCCCAAGAAAAAGTACCCACAGCACTGTACGAGTATAACTAGGAAGATAGAGATGTAAAGCAACAAAAAAAGATCAAGATTTCTAATGAAAACAAAAGACACAGAAGAAAGGATAAGAACAACACCATGTATTTCATCATTTCAATTGACAAGATTATATAACTTTGTATCTCAAGTTCCCACATCAATTTAGTGATTTACTGATTTAATTAACAAAAATTGTGTAAATACTCACCCACCCAGCTCTAAGAACAGAGCCCTATTTCCCGTGGAATGGTTCATCCACCAGCTGACCAGCAGACACCCAATCCAACCCCAACACACACACCCCACAAATTGATCAGAGTCTATCTCAGCCAAAATTGATCATAACTCCACAAAAACTTTGTACAAAACCCAGCCAGGATATGATATAGAGCCTTGGCCAGTATGAGCAGTTCCAGGTGACAAAAGTCACTTAACACCAGCTTTCAAGGTGTTAAATGGTATAGGACCACATGCAGTCAAAGTTGTTGTGAAGTTAGACATATCTACCTAATCATCAATAATGTAGGTGAAGCACACAAACAACCTAATGACAGCTTCAATTTTATCTACTACATTTTAAATGGAGATAACTTTGAAACTCTATCTAACACCCTAATCCTGGCATGGATTAGAAAATTAGATGCTATTACAATGCAGTGAAACAACACAAGATAGGGGAAATCAGTATAGGCTACCGGAGAGCCAAGTAAAATTTACCCAAAGAGTAAAATGAGAAGAATGTCAAAATTATACTTCAGTAGACATTCATGAACCCCTAGAATCACTGTAACAGCTAAGCAACAAAACACTGAAACAGTCCATGCAAGGATAATGTACCTCCCACCGATGTTGTACAACTCCCCTTTGCATGCTCTTGGATAGTGCATTGGACGATGGTAGAAGACTAAAACAATCACATTAAACAATGTTAGGCAATATTTTTAATGATAAACATTTTAACCATATAAATGTAAAATGCTACAGAAACAGTGAAATGGAATTTTACAAATGCTACCACTTCGTGGTACTAAAGTTTCTAGAATCTGCTTCTAATTTCTGTTATGCAAAATGGCTGTCCATAAAATCGTAGGTAGGAAAGATTAGGAGAAGAGAGTCAGAGACACAACGCTAATTCCAGAAAGCAGACCACTTAACTTCAATTTTTGTAATGAATGCCTTTAATTTATGAACAGGTACTACTAACATGTTTTATTTTAGTGATACAAAACGATTAGGAAGCATTCTGAACAATTATAGGGCCCATTCATATTGGTTTTTGTCTTTAGTTTATAAATAGTAATAGCTTGTAGAGAAACATCGCTCCAATTTTGACCGATATAAATGAAGTCGCTGTTATATGTACTATAATCAACTAGTAAACCCCGCTTTAAGAAGACACTTCGTTTGAAAGCTATGTAGTATAGAAAAACTATTTACTATAGAAAAACAGGTTTTAGAAGCCAATATGAACAGAACTATAAAAGTACTAGAGATACCTTGTTTAGGAGTTAGGACTAGTGATGATGCTACAGCACTGATTGTATGAATCCTATGACAGGTAAGCTGACCAAGCCTATGAGTGCTGATGATGGACATTTGGCAAAAAAAAAAAGGGGCCAGAATGTATATTTTGGATAAAATTTTAATAAGCTAGCTTTTATCTTAAAAAGGTCCAGTTTATAGGAACATGCGTCTAGTACCATTCTTACTTCTGTGTCATTTAGCTAACCATTTTCATCAGAAAAGCTAGTTGATTACCCAAAAAAAGAGAAAGCTGAAGGAAAAGGAATCAGAACTCATCACATAAAGCTGAAGGAACTCATCGCTATAAACAAAAGGAAAAAATATCAGATGTCCCTCACTTGATATGTTTCAACAATGAGCCATTCAATCAGAAGCTGCGCATGGTAAATCTACAAATGTTGTTTAGGTTAGCATTGCCTCCAAATTGAACATTTTTCTCAAATTGTTTCAGCCATAGATGCCATGATTAATATACATATCGAACAAATATTTGAGGTGTGTTGGGCTGTCGGCAGCAAAGCAAATACTTCTTATTAATATTGCCACATGGTGCGTCCTAGCATATTTGCATCCAATGCATCACAACCGTAATGTGTACTTTTAATGAGGAAATATTTCATGAACAAATTTCAGGTTGAAAGCTAATTTAATTTTTGGAAAGCAACCAAGAGAATTGAAAATATCAGGCGGAGCTGAATAAATAAATATTCAACGCTATTTGCTAACTGTGTAACTAACATCACTTACGCTATCTTTGTTGGTCTATCCTTCATTGAGAAGAGTGGTGGTACCAACATCATGACATCTCCATCACCTGTTTCTAGACTTCCTGCCTTATCTGTCATCCAGGAGATGAAAGCAATATTAGAGATGGTAACATTACTATCAGCCATTGCATCCTCAAAGTACAGAAAAACAGAAAGTGATCTACCACTGCCTAAATCTTCTCTATCATTTGGACAATATAACCGTTTTCTTTTCCTCACTTCTGCAGCATGCACTGGAACAACATGCTGAAAATCTGCCATACCTGCATAAACTTGTATATGAGCAAATTTACATGCAGAACATCCCGTTGTCAAACATATCATATGCCTCCAATTGCAGTCTTGTATTTATATCCATAGTCCAAACATAACGTATCATGCTGATTGGGAAGGCATGGAAAGATCAATTTTCAAGCAATATTGAAAAAATCTAGTTCATGACATGCAAACTAATTTTCATTTCGTTTTCTTCTTTACACAATACACAGTTTGGCATGTACAATTCTTTTACTTTCTATCTTTGCATAATTTGACATGTATATTCCATTCGCTATCCACTGTGCACAGTTTAACATCATGACATGTATATTCCTTTGAGAGACCATATGGGTAGGTCTAGATCAATATGTAATGAACAATTAGCAGCTAAGTTAAGTTGAATCTAAGGTTTTGCAAAGAGGTTCCAATTTCCTGAAATTCAGGTTATTGTCGGTAGTACCAACCAGATGCCTATGGAACTACTACGGCGGTAATACTGGCATAGTGGCCACGGTAATACGACTACCGCAAATGTGGTTCGACCGAGCGATAGTTGGTGGTAGCTATTTTCCAGAGTGAGTTGTTTTGGGTGTGTCCAGAGGGTATGATCGGGCCTTGAACAGCGATATTACCAGAGCGATAGTACCAGCATGTGCAAGTGGTCATATTGGCTACCCTGTTACCAGGAGATGGGTAAGGCCTAGTAGTACCGGCTAGTGGTTGGCAGTACTACCGCAACAGTATGACCGGCATGGGGTGTGCGGTATACGGCTGTGGCAGTTAAGTTCTGAAATTATGAATTGTGGGAGATTTGATCATGTGGTGATCTTGGAACTCTTGCCATGGTTATATTGTGTTGCATGTTTATACTAGCATGGGTCAAATTATGAAAAACTTATGCCTAAAAACGATTTCTTAGTCTTTGGATATGCAGAAAAACATGGAGGCAACTATAGTCAATGACGGGCAACTGGGACTAGATCAGCGTGGATTGAGGTCTAAGCAGTCAAGGTAGTCGTGTGAGATGGTTGAACTCAAGCATAGTGCATGGCAAAGCCAAGAGATGCATTGAAGAAAGATTAGAGCAACGAGTTAGATCAAATTGGCTTCGTCAATTCAAGTGAGGTGTCCGGTGGGAGCCGGAAACAGGAGAGGCTTGCCAATGGAAAGAAATCCATTGTTCAACCTACATGTGGCGTGCATAGTGGCTTACACGTCAAGAACACAGAGTCAAGGGAAGGCTCTGAGAAGCTTCATCGAGGGCATTGAGGTAAAATGCCAAATACCAGATCTAGACCATGTTAGCGGTTGTGTGTGTGGTGTGGATCAATCCCTACCATGTTAGCGGGTTGGTCTTGTACATGCTTTGAAAAGCGTGCGTGTAAAACCTGATGTTAGTGGGGTTGACGGGTTTCCCCAATCCTTAGCAGATCTAGACCCACTAAGGGGGCTGGTTAGCCTAATTATAAGAGGAGGCTAGCTATGGTTGGTATGGAGTTAGGGTTGAGTTCTAGGGCTAGTGCTTCTTTTCCTTCATGATGTAAGTAGGAGTGGGACTTGTGAAGGGTCCTTTGTAACCAGTAAGCTGTAAGAATCCTTCATCTTCACGCAATAGATCAAGTTATTGCAATCCTTATGTTCTTGTCTCTCTTTGCATGAGTTCTTGCCTTTGCTTATGTTGATTTGGATCTTTTCGTGCTCCTCTAGATCTATGATGTGTAAGAGGTGCTAGTAGATCCTTGGGATCGAGCTATGCCCATCTAGATCACTATATAGCAAGAATCAAGATCTTACCCGGTTTTAGCTTTGTTTTGACCAAGATTTGTGATTTTGTTATTGTGGCCTTTCTAACCTAAACTTGTGACTAGATTACCTTAGTAAGACGTGTGAGAGATAATCTAAAAGGTTTCATAACTTAGAAGCTCACAAGTAAGAAGTAATTTGGTTTTTAAGGTTTGGTGTGTTCTTGTGACCTAGAAATCGATTCTTCCAAACTGGATGGATCTAAGTCCAAGAACCTCATATTTTTTTTATTTGATTTGGTTCTTAATATCCTTGCTTAGGTCTATACCAATTTTGGTAGCATTTGGACAAGGTTTGATCGAAATCTTAAAATTTGGTTTTTGTCCGGAAGGGTTTGCAGTCAGGAACAGGGCGAGCGGTCATACCGACCAGACCATGGCGGTAGTACTGCAACGGTAGTACCGGCCACTACTTGGTGGTAGTACTGGATTTGCAGTGGAAGTTGGACTTTGCATCTTCTTGATCTCAAATCTCTTTGAATCTTTTGTAGGGGGTGTAATCTAATCTTGGTGACTCTGTTTGTCATTCAAGTGAAGATTTAGAATACTTGGGGGAATTGAAAAGGCTTCCACAATCCTTCACCCCCTGATTGCCGGCATCAGTCCAACATCTTTTCATTTTCCGCTTTATAATATGGCACTACTTAGCAATCATCGGCTCCAGATTCATAATGGTGCAAATAATATGCAAGATAACCATTGTACTGCAACTTATTTAGCACACATGCACTTGCCCTTGCCAACAAACGGGCAGCTTGTGTGAGGAAAAACATATTTCGACTATTTTATCATGGTTGTGAACCACTCTAGAGCAAGAGGATAAGTTTGGGTGATTTTATTACCATACAGAAATTTATATCTTATTATCTTTTCACAACCATAAGGGGGAAAGATGACAAGTGAGCCAGTCCAACAAGACATATTTTTATCCTATATCCTCAAATCTAGACTATTTTTAACTCAGTTTTGCTTTTGAAAGAGAATAGCAATTCACGAAAGGATAAGTATTCATCAGGACTATCATTAAGTAGACATGACGCATTTTAGTGGCTCCAGCTTGCTGAATAAATCTAATACTGACATTTGATTACTTGAGTAAGGAATATTAGAACTCATCTAGATTATGGTACTTAAATAATGATGAAAATTATGCTGAACATCCTGTGACCGAGCTTGTGTCTCTCCCATGAAACTAAATTCGCGCCACACATTCTAACTAGACAAAACAACGGGGACTTTCAGCGCAACAGCCATCCAACAAGCGCAACAAGGGACAAGGCATTTCATCGAACAGGTTGCGCTTAGGCGCGCTCACCTTCGAAGTGGTAGGCGTTCCGGACTCGCGCGACCACCTCAGCGCGCGGCAGCGTGGCGGCGCCTCCCCCCTTGGGCCTGGAGAGGCGGAGGACGAGGCCCGCGGACGCGCGGGGCTCGCCGAATGCCGGGTGGCAGTAGGGGTCTTCGGGGCGGAAGCGGAGCTCGAGGCGGGCGCCGGGGTCGGAGCTCCGGACCTACGGGAGAAAGGAGGAGGGGCCCGAGCCGCACGGCCATCACTTCACTTTGCTCGCACGCACGGCCTAACGGAAGCGAGAGGGGTTAGGGTTTTCGGGCGTACCTTGGCGATGGCGGCGAGGCCGCCCAGGGAGCGGACAGCGCGGGTCGGGGAGGAGGGGTAGCCCGGGAACTGCACGGCGAAGGCCTCGGCCATAGGGAGGGTGCCAGAAACGGTGCCGTCCTTGATGGTGGACGGTGACGGCGGTGGCGGTGGCGGCGCTGCCGCGGGGACGGGAGAGGAAGGCGGGGCGGCCATCGCGGCCCTGCTTGGTTGGTCGCTGGAGGGAATTGGTACGAGGGAACCGGAAAGGAGGCGCTCGTTTTAGCTATTGCTTTTGAATTTTAGCTGAAATTTTACAGTAGTTAATTTAGCTTTTTAGATATAATTAATTTTTAAAAAAATATAAAATAAAAAAAAATATGTTAAAAAATTCAAAAATATAATACAAAGGAATACGAGAAAAAAATAAAATACAAAAAAGCCTAAAATATCTTTAAAAATTCAGAATAAAACAAAATACTGAATAGTGAAAAAAACAGAATCTAGAAGCAGAAGCTAAAAAAAAGCCGAAACGAGCGGGACCAGGTTACGCAAGCGTACAAAAGAAGTTTCTAAATGGAGTACATATGTTAAAAGTAATCAATACTGCTTTGTTTTAGCCGGTATGACCAGTATATACAGTACCGACCATAAACCAATATAAAGTACTCCTACATTTTGTACTAGCCTAAATACTTGTCAATACCAGTCGAAAATGGTCAATATGACCATACTGGCTTTAATACTGATCGATACCGACGGGTACCGATGGAATTGATAATAATATCTATTGAACTATATGTTATATTTGATAGTACTACTATGTATTTGGAATAATATTACGATGATATTTGGTGTACATATAATTAAACAAATTATACTTATAAATATATAAACTCGTATTATTATATTAAATCCAAAACGGTACGCCGGTATGGACCGGTACCCAAAAGTATCACTCGATTAAAGATTAGCCGTCCAGATCTAGACAAACACTCCCACCTCCTCTCCTCACTTAAAGAAACGCTTTGAGATCCTCCAAATCAACACATCTCTCACGTCCGTTCTCTTCGCACGCCTCCTCACCTCCTTCCCTCCCCACCCACACCGCCACCTCCTCCTCCTCCTCCTGCCACTCCTCCGCTCCACCAGCCATCCATGCGATGTGCCCGCCCTGCCATGCCCATCTTCATGTGAGGACCGAGGACGCAGGCGAGACAAGAGCCCAGCCCAAACGCGTATAAAGGACGCCCTCGGATTTGGATCTCCTCATCTACACCTTGACTTCATCACACGTTCACACCACAAGGGTCGCAAGAACGGAACAAGGAGGAGATGGTGCACGAGATGCTAGAGGTGCTGCTCATCGGGGCCAAGGGCCTCATGAACACCAATTACCTGTATACTAATCTATCAGCTACTACTCATTTTGTTTTTCTGGGATTGTTCAAGCCCCATTTGAATATGTGATGCATCGATTGCTATTGATTGTTTTGCTAATCTTGATTAATCGATTAATTAAGTGCATTAGTTCACTGTTTCGCCCCTATGCACTGCCTGCCTGTGTAGGGAATTGGTATTGTGGGTTGTTAGGTTGTTAGCGGTCAGTGGTATAAGCCTAGAAACACCATGCATGCAAATTGCAGGTCCAAGGAAAACATGTAGATTTCAAGGTCAACATTTGTATATACCATAGGTTGGGTGGGTTATTTGTATTGATTTTCTGTGATTTCAACCCATGACATGTGGGTTGTGAGCTACTACGCTAGCCAATTGCTTTCACCTTTAAAAGAATTTAATATAATCCAACATTAGATTTTGTTGTTGTGTGGGATGGTTATTCAAACTTGCTTGTACGTTGCCATGAAATGTTTACTGCAAATTGTGAAGCGGAATGTTTACTGCTGTTGGCAATCAGAGTGGTGAAATTAGCTGCACTGTTGGTTGTTTGCCCATTTTTTACTGAAGATTGGTAAAGATCTTGTTGATGGGTTTTTTGCTGGCAATTTGAGCCCACAGGCAACATGGATCCGTACACAATTCTGAAATGCCGCTCACAGGAGCAGAGGAGCAGCATTGCATTAGGTGGGATACACCATTGATTTGGTTCCTTTCCCTCATAACAGTGCAATTCTTTTCTCTGTTATGATTATGATCTTTTTTCAAACCTAATTGTTTGCACAACGAAACAAATATGTTTAGTCTGTAGCTCTAGCGATCTAGCGAAACCGAATGCCACAATTTCATTATTAGAAGTATAATAAAATATTGCAATGCCATGTGTAAATTCTGTTATGGGGAATACTAGGAATGCAGGTAGTTAGTAATAATATGCTTGAAGAATAATAGATATCAAGGGAACAGAAATTGTACATGATGCAAGTCAACTAACAGTGTGACGAAACAAATTGTCATTATAGTAGTAGGGCAAATATCTGGGGGAAATCCAAATCGAGTGTAAATTCCATGGAAACCATGTGTAAAAGTTTAAAAAAAATTCCCCAAAAATTTGCAGATGTAGGGGAGGGGTATTTCTATAGTTAGGTGCTCAAATATCTTTAATGACTAAATAATAAAAATTTTCTAGCTATTGCCTCCTAGGCCCTAGCATTCATTTCGAGTGCAAATATTGTCTCTGATGCACTATTTGATGTTAATGTTATGTGCCTTAATTTTCCTAGCAATTGTAACATGAATACATGATCCGCTCATGTAGGCAAAGGAAGTAACCCTGAATGGAACGAAAGCTTTGTCTTCACCATGTCTGATCGAGCTACAGAACTATTGACCAAGCTTTTAGACAATCATATTGGCACAACAGACGACTTCGTTGGCGAAGCAACGTATGTCCATCTTGTCATTCATGTGTACAATCCTACAATTACTATTGTTATATTAAACTCTTCAAAATCTTTGCAGAGAACATCTGTCTTAAAGTTACTATTACTTCTGGCCCTTAGATTTTTGTTACAAAGCTGCAATGATGTTATGGGACTCGAAGTTTACAGTGCCCAACTAAACTAGCTCTTGTAGAATTCCTTTGGAAGCAGTGTCAGGAATACATTCTTGAATCTGGTTTTCTCTGTTTAACTAAAGGTAGAGTCAACAATACATTGTGTCTCTGGAGGTGCCGTGATAAAAGGCTAGGAAGCAATGGTTGTTGTTAGCCTGATGCAGTTTGTTGAATCCTTGCAAGTAACTATCAAAGCTGCTATGAAGCTAGACAAAGACTGGCATAATCAATTAATGAATCTTACAGAAATAGTAAGCATCTCTTGATTTTAGCTATCTTGTATTTTTTTATCATCTATAGCACACATATTTATGGGCTGGTAGCGCATGCTGAATGTTCTTCTTTTGACCTGCAGATGTTGTGTTTTAGATACAATGTTGTGTTTTGCTACGGAGTAGTTTTTCACTTGATTGGTAAAGATTAAATTATGGTGTCGACCTTCAGATTATCAGATAGCTATTTGTTCCACATAAATACTAAGGAAATAATCTTTTTTAGAGTTGACTTCCTATTTTTGAGATTGCTATTTTTGCATGATGTGTTCAACACAGTAAAAATTAAGACGTGACATACGTGAACATATTCCTTTTGATCGGAGATCAAGCATATTTTTTCCTTTCCCTAATTGATAACATAACGTAGTGAATTTTCTTGCATTCAATAGGATACAAGGATGCTTGATTACATTAGTTTGTTGTTTTGCTCCATCTAGAAATTGGCTACTCTCATGCTTGTTTCTTTTATTAGTTGCACGGTTATACTATGTCATAATCTGTATCTGCTGCTTAAGTGCTTAGAATTATTTCTTAGGTGCTCCATTCTTGCGAATGGTTTGTCTTCTTTTTTATTTAGTAAAAAGAAATTGATGGGTTTGTTTATGTTCTTCATACCGAGTGAGATGTAAGATATGATTGAATTTTGAGGAATAAAAATGACCTTACAGAGTTCAAGAGTGTTATGTACAAATGCAAGCCACAAAAGGGAGCCAAGCTCCACTTTCCTTACAAGTAATTATAAAGTAAACCTTTTAGTTTATCTCTTTTACAATCTTGTACTTTTTCCACATACTAATAAAGTTGTCTTATATTATTAAGATAACTTTAATGTTTCTTATCTTAATTTAAAAGGTTAATGATGACAATCTAAAGACAATATGTTGTTCAATTATCAAGGGGCATTTTTGTTCCGGAAACCATTCTCCACACATATTGGCCATGTTTACATTTGTGAGAAGATTGTGGCAATGGTATTATTTCTTCCCTCTCAAATTGTCTTGATGAGTGATTATTGAACCAGCAGTTAGCTTTCCAGATGTGAAGAAGAGATTGACTGCAATAATATGATTTTTGTACATAAGCAGTGGTGCCCAGATGTTAAACAAAAATTTGGCCTTTTTCTGTATGAATGCATCGATGTGAGATCTAATGAGCCATGTCAAAATAAAATTTATGTTTACTATCATTGTGAATAGAGCAAGTACCATCTTTTTGTGATTTCGTATGAAGTCTTAACTTTTGCGATTTGATATGAGATCATAACATTTTATGAACATGCACATCTGATTAAGCTTGATAAAATCATTCCCTATATCCATCAACAGTGGGCAACAGTCATGGCGCATGCTTGATACTATCTTGTTCATTTACATGGTGTACTGAAGTATACTATCCACAAAATGTTGTTTGCTACTTGTTCATTTACATATATCACATGGAGTACTTATTTTATCATGTTACTCTAATGTGATGTTCGCAGATATATGTATCACCCTCTTTTAATTAGATGATTATATTTTAGTGTGAAAGGGGAAAAAAAATGCTATTTTAGTATTAGTTTTAAGGTTCTATTGCAACATATGGGCATAAGACTAGTATGGTAAGAAAAATGAGAGAGATGTGTATACGAGACAGGAGCGAAAGAGTAAAGTGTGTGATGTGCCTATGATCCTATCTTATGTTAGAAGCAAGACGGGAAAGAAAAAAGTGAGAAAGCTGAGTGTTCATATCAATTTCTAGTTTCTCTAAGTAGAAATTAAAAGTAAAAGCCAATATGAAATTGGCCCCTATTATGCTTTTTTTAGGTTTTTGCCTTTTGGCTTCTGGGAAAGTCAAAACAAACAAATGACTTCTTCAAGTTGATTCTCCAAATAGCTTCCTAAGTCTAAAACCATGTACACCTTTCATATTGACATCTTCACTATCTGCTACCATCTCAAAAAATACAAACAAAATATATAAGCCATAGCTCAAAAAAGGGGGCTCAATGTGTGTGAGTTGTTGGGATAAGGATTGTGAGTCTGAGGGTCTAACTTCCATTGTTTTAAACTCAAGGAGTCGAATGGAAATTGAATCAAAATTGCTTCTTTATAGAAATTAGATGCATCTCAACCCTTCGTCATGATTTATATTTGAATGACATAACAGTTAGAAATTAATTTCCCACAATTTTTCATCCCTCTTACCAAACAGGGATTACGACTAAAAACAAACTCTCGTGCCTAATACCCCTATATACTCTATCCTGTAAACTCCCATTCCTCTTCCTGACGGTTGCCAAATAGGCCATTGGGTATGGAGAGAGCTTATGTACTTTTCGCGTGCTCTTTGAGTGGTTGAGTAGATATGCACAGGTATTGTTCATCCTGTATTATATTCTGTGTTTTTTCTTAGAGTCAGAGTCAGACATGGATAGAGCCGAATATCTATTTCTCCTTTTTTTTTTATTCACTTCGCAAACCTTTGGTTGGTCAGTTAGATGGAAATTATCCTCTTCATTTGCACACCACATGTGCATCGGACAGTAAGGGTGAAGCCAGAACGGATACGGATAGATAGCGCTTATCCCGTATTCTATTCTGTATTTTTCTCTCAGAGTCAAACACAGATACTACCAGATACCCATTTCTCCCTATCGTATTCGTTCCACAATTCTTCGGTCGGACAATCAGATGAAAATTATCTGCTCTAGTTGCACCCCTAGTTTTGACACATTATATTAACTCTCATGGTGCACAAACTTTGCATGCTGCATCTCTCCCTACAATTTAGCAAACAAATTGCTCATCAGTTGGGCCAAAATCTAAACCCAATCACTAAATTGCCTAAAACCAAGGGCTACGACCGTTATCCATTACCCTTGTTCAAACCCATACCAACACTATTGGGTAAGGTATGACTAAGAAATAAAAAACCTATTTAGATTTGGATATTGGGAGGTAATACCCATTTATTCATCTTTACTCATACCTATTCAAAACTAGCGTTAAGAATGTACTACGATTATCCATGGGTTTGAACTACCATACTCAGTTATAGTTTCCTACAAAAGCATGTGGGAGTCACCTGTGCACTTGTCCGCCAATTTACACAAAGTAGCTCCATACACACAGGATCATTTTCAACAAATTTCAGTCGAGCTCATAAAGCCTTAATGGTGTGAAAGCGATGTTGAAATTTCAAATATTGAAGTTTTACGAAACCTTCCTATAAAACATATGAGGCCCATGTGTGTGCCTAGCACTACCAATTTGTATATAATAGCTTTCCTATATATAGAATCATCTCCAATAAATTTCAATTGATTTTAGATAACTTTTGTGGTGTGAACGCAAAGTTGAAATTCTAAATACCGAAGTTTTACGAAAACTCTATAAACCTCTTTGACTTAACCCCTCCTTTTTCTTCTCCTTTACCCACTGGGTTACTAAACCCATTGAGTATACCTTTTTTTTATTTGGATATGGATAATGTCACTTCAAATATGTATAGATAAAATTAGTCATAAATTTGGGTTATCTATACCCTAGCCAGCGGCAACACTACCAAAACCCAAACCTGAAATGGCGTGAAAGGAGCATCCGGCGGCAAGGAAAGGGTAAGGCGCCAGCTGAGGAAGATGAAACCAGTTACATTCGTGGAAGCCTGGAGCCGACCGTCGTAGCTGCCGTCACCTTGTGATGACTGCCGCAAAACCCTTCCGTGTGTAACGTAATTACGTAGCCCTTCTCCCTCGGCGAGATGGTCCCTCCCATCGAACCAGACTAGTACACGTTTAGGGGCTGCTTTTATGCAAAAATTGCTCCACGAGCTAAGCTAAAATTGGTCATTGAAATTTGGCAACCGGGCCAAACATGGCATGAAAATAAACTAGAAAAGAGAAAATCTTGTCAAAATAATAAGCATTAAAAACCTAGCCAAACATTAGCAAAAAAAAGTACCAAAGAAAAATACTCAGTACTAAAATTTGCTAAGACGAACATGGGCAACAATTGACATCAAACCAAACATTGACTGTTGAAATTAGGCCCATAATTAAGGCCCATTTTCTTTAATTCCAAAGTATGTAAGGTTTAGTACCATATTGCTTAGACAAAGTGGGAGAGACCAATTTATAAGGTGGAGTCCATGTCACTCCTTGAATTATGAAAGTGGATGGTATATGGATGGCTTTGGCTAAACACACACATGCGCACGCATGCGCGCGCGTATTCGCGTATTTTTGCGTGAAAATCGCGTGACTTGTGACTTGTAACGCGCGGCCGCACCATGATGTGGCGCGCCACTTGGCAGACCATGTCCACCTTGTTTTTGCTAAACCTTGTACCGTCTCTCTTTTTGACTGGACATGAGACTGTTTAATTTTCATTAATCTGATTTGAATATCAACAGTTACCAGTGAATAATGGAGTCGGTTACTACTTTTGACTGGTAATGAGACTGCTTAAATATTTGGTTTGAATACGAGCAGTTACCAGTGAATAATGGAGTCGGTTACTTGAGTATTATTTCAGTCTAATAGCGTCAGTTACTAGAACTCCTCAATTTCTTTCTCCCATTGTATTCTTCCACTCTTGTACGAAGTATTGAGCAATCGAACTTCGTCAACCTTTCTTCTCGGCGTGCACTGGGAAGAGAGGAGAGCGGGATCGCCGAACCTTGTCGCAAAGAGAACCTGCACGGGCCGGCAATAAGGTTTCTGGGCAGCGCATCTGCGCGACCGCTCCTACTACATCCTGCACTGCATCGTGCCTTCACTGCATCACGCCTGCGCGGCTTCCTGTTCTTCATCAAGCCCAAAAGTAAGTCGTTCGTGTGATCGTACGACTTTGATACTATATTTGTTTTTTTCTTCTTGCATATATTCTGAAGTATGATGAGTAGCCTACTGTTAGTAGTTAGTTGTGCATCACTAATATATTGCTTTTGTCTCCTACTAAAACTTGGAATTAAAATATTGTCTACATTTCTAACAATCCAGAAACCTTATTGCGAAATTTGTTGCAATACAGAAATGGTTAGCGCTTCTGATGCGATGAAACCTGAGAGGTTTTGTGGTCAGAACTTTCGTAAATGGCAGACTAGAGTTAAGTTTTGGCTCATGTCTTTGGGGTTGTGGTGGGTTGTCTACCTGCAGTATCCATTTACGATTGAGCAGTACATGCAATTTGATAGTGCAAATAACACTGCTCTTGGTTGCATCTTGACTGTTCTGGCAGATTAGCTCTACGATATGTACATGGACTATAAGTCCGCCACAGAGTTGTGGAATGCACTAGAGCACAAATATGCAGAGGCAGAAGCTGGTCGCTGGCTCTACATGTGTGGGCAATCTTTCGACTTTAGCATGGATGAGGCAAAGTCTATAGTTGGACAAACTCATGACCTCCAGCTACTAGTCGGTGAGATTGCGCATCTGGGCTGTGTATTACCTCCTAAGTTTGTGGCTACGGGTATTGTTGCTAAACTCTCTCCTTCTTGGCGGGATTTTGCCACTAGCCTGAAACACAAGAGGGAAGAGATTTCTGTTGAGGATCTCATTGCTACCCTCGATGTGGAAGAAAAAACAAGAGCAAAGGATGCACCAAGCACATCTGGCCAGAACAATGCAAACTTCATTGAGAAAAAGACTATAGCAAAGAAGTACAAATCCAACAAACCGAATAAGACAACTAGCTTTAAGAAGAAGAAAACTGAGAAAAAGGATTTCAAGAACATCACCTGCTTTATGTGTGAAAAAGATGGTCATATGGCGAAGGACTATTGCTTCCGCAAAATCAGAGATGGTGAACAGCCAAAGAAGAAGGCTGTTAACGTGATCATATGCGAGGTGGGTGGATACTGGTGCTAATGTTCACGTATGTTCTGATATTTCCTTATTTTCTTCTTACCAGGCAGTAGGAGCTTCCTCCGTTCTAATGGAAAACGGCTCGCATGCTTCTGTTCTGGGTGTTGGCACGGTGGATTTGAAACTTACTTCAGGGAAGATTGTCCACTTAAAGAACGTGCAGCATGCTCCTACAATAAACAAGAACCTCATTAGTGGTTCTCTTTTATGTAGGGATGGGTATAAACTAGTTTTTGAGTCGAATAAAATTATATTGTCTAAGTTCAGAAACTTTGTTGGTAAAGGCTATGAGAGTGGAGGCTTGTTTCACCTAACTACTTTAGAGTATTGTTATAATCTAAATGTTGCAACAAATTTAAATAAATGTGAGGCAAATGTTTGGCATTCCCATTTTTGTCATATTGGTTTTGATAGTATTGTGAGAATATCCAAATTAGATTTAATTCCAAAATGTGAAATTGTCAAAGGATCAAAATGCCAGTCATGTGTGCAAGCAAAATAGCCTCGAAAACCCTTTAAAGGATTAGAGGATAAAAAGAACTTGGCACCGTTAGATCTTATTCATTCGGATTTGTGTGAAATGAATGGACTATTGACAAATAGAGGCAAAAGATATTTTCTAACATTTATTGATGATGCAACACGCTACTGCTATGTGTATTTGCTAAAAACTAAGGATGAAGTTTTAAACTACTTTAAAACTTGTAAGGCCGAGGTTGAAAACAACTAGAAAAGAAAATAAAAAGATTGAGATATGATCGTGAAGGAGAGTATGTCTCTCATGAGTTCTCCCAATTCTGTTCTAAGCATTGAATAATCCATGAATTAACACCACCATATTCACCCCAATCAAATGGGGTAGCTGAGAGGAAAAATCGGACACTAACAGACTTGGTTAATGCCATGTTAGAGAGTTCTGATATACCTAAGGCATGGTGGGGGGAAGCTATATTGATAGCAACTTTCGTCCTAAACAGAGTAATCACTAAAAGGAGTGAAATTACTCCATATGAGGGATGGAAGGGGAGAAAACCTAATGTTAATTTTCTGCGAACTTGGGGGTGTTTGGCAAAAGTCAATATACCATTGCAGAAAAAGAGAAAACTTAGACCAAAAACAGTCGATTGTATTTTTCTAGGATATGCTCAAAATAGCACGGTCTATAGATTTTTAGTAGTTAAATCAGAAACTCTTGAGATTATTACTAACACAATAATGGAGTCTAGAAATGCTTCTTTTTTTGAGAATATCTTTCCTATGAGAACAGTAGGCAGTACTTCAACACGAACTGAGAATGTTCAAATCGATAATATCGAAAATGAGAATAATCAAACTTCTGAATTTTCCACTATTTCTGAACCAATTTATGATATCCCTGAGGAAGACAACAATTTAGTCGTAGAAGCTCCTCGAAGGAGCAAGAGACAAAGGGTTGAGAAAACCTTTGGTGATGACTTTATTGTATATCTCATGGATTATATGCCAAAGACTCTTTCGAAAGCTTATGCATCTTTTGATGCTGAGTATTGGAAAGAGGCAGTCCGTAGCGAGATGGACTCTATCATGGCTAATGAGACTTGGGAGATCACTGATCTTCCTAGTAGGTGCAAACCTGTAGGATGTAAGTGGATTTTTAAAAAGAAACTAAAGCTTGATGGCACTATTGAGAAGTACAATGCAAGACTTGTAGCCAAGAGTTACACTCAGAAAGAGGAAGAAGATTTCTTTGATACCTATTCTCCTATCGTCAGATTAACCACCATCAGAGTGCTCCTTGCGTTAGCATCTTCCTATGGTTTACATGTTCATTAAATGGACGTGAAAACAGCTTTCCTTAATGGAGAGTGGGAGGAAGAAATCTATATGGATCAACCAGATAGTTTTGTAATTTCTGGACAGGAAAATAAGGTATGCAGGCTATTAAAATCCTTATATGATTTAAAACAAGCACCTAAACAATGGCACAAAAAGTTTGATAAGACTTTGACAACCGCTGGTTTTATTGTGAATGAAGCTGATAAATGTATATATTACCGCTATGGTGGGGGTCAAGGAGTGATCTTGTGTTTGTATGTAGATGACATACTTATATTTGGAACAAATACTACCGTAATTGATGAGGTTAAATCTTTCCTATCCCGATGTTTTGATATGAAAGATTTAGGAGATGCAGATGTTATTTTGAATATTAAATTGATCAAGAATGAGAATGAGATTACTCTGAACCAATCTCATTATGCTGAGAAAATATTGAGCCATTTCGGCTTTGAAAATTGTAAAGTTTCTCCAACACCCTATGATGCGAGCATTAAGCTTCGAAAGAATCAAAAGTTAAGAAAAGATCAATTGAAATATTCACAAATTATTGGATCACTCATGTATTTAGCTGGTGCCACAAGACCTGACATTTCATTTGCTGTGAGCAAATTAAGTCGGTTTACTTCTAACCCAGGAGATGATCACTGGGAGGCACTTGAAAGAGTGTTGCGCTACTTGAGGGGCACAACATCTTATGGAATTCAATATACTGGATACCCTTCTGTATTAGAAGGGTACAGTTACTCCAATACTTGCCATGTTGCTATAGCTCGATAGGGGGTGAGCCACGCAAGAGGGCGAGCTGGCGCAGCTCGACAGCTGCCCGGCGGTGCACGGCAAGCACAGTGGCTGTGTTGGATATGTGGGTAATATTTTAATTCCAAATTTTACTAGGAGACAAATACAATAAAAAATTATTGATGCTAAACTCATAACTAACAGCAGGCTACTCATTATACTTTAGAAAATATGCTAGAAAAATATAATATCAAAGTCGATCGAAAGCGCAAACGACATACTGTTAAGCTTAATGAAGAATAATAAGCAGTACAGGCTTGATGTAATACAGAACGCAGATGCGCAATGCAGGAGCGGTCACGTAAATGCGCTACCCAGAAACCTTATTGCCACCCCATGCATGTACTCTCTGTGGCAATGGTTCAGAGATAGCCGCTCTCCTTTCTTCTAAGTGCACGCCGAAAAGAAAGACCGGCGAGATTCAGTCGTATAGTACAACAGTATAGATCAGCAGAGAAGAAAGTAGAGAAAGAATGGAGGTGGAATGCTCTTCCCAAGCCCTTTTAAGGGCGCTATAGTTATTCACTAATAACTGTGTGATTAAACAGAATTATTCACTGGTAACTGTCTTATCAAATCATAGATTAAACAGTGTTAACTCACTAATAACTGCCTCATCAAATCACATTATGATATTTAAGCAGTATTATCACCAGTTAAAATATGAGAGATGATGCATGGTTTAGAAAAAATAAGGTAGGTTTGGTCTGCCAAGAGATGCACTATGTTACGGTACGGTCGTGCGTCATAAGTCATGCATTTTTCACACGAATACAGGCATGCATGTGATTATCCAAAGCTCTCCTTATGTCATCCCTATCCATATTCAAGGAGTGACGAGGACTCCATCTTATAAATTGGTCTCCTCCATCTTACCTTAGCAATATAGTACTAAACTATACATACTTTGGAATTATAGGAAATAGACCTCACTCATATAAACCTATTTCTAATAGGCAGAACCAGGCCTTGGGCTATTTAAACTATAGCTATAGCCCAAGGACTGGGAACCAAAGCCCATAAAGTCCTCATTATATTAGCTTCTAAGAAGCTCAAAGTCGGACCAAAAACAGCTAATCCAATCCGAGGCTTGGACTAAGCGTTCCACCCCTAAGTGAGCAGGCGGGCAACATGGAGCACTCATGATTCTGTTACATAGGAGCTACATGTGCACAACCTCGGCCGACAATTGGCAAATTTATTCTGTACACTCATGTACCCTATAGGGTCGTCCAACTATCTATGGACTTATTGCTCTGATTTGATTTCTTTGCTCACTGGTTTTGTTGCCACTTGTATGTTGTTGCAAAAGATAGTCCCATCAAGATGAGTTCATTTTAGCATTAACAAATGTTACGAGCCTGTTTGATATGGCTGTGGCTCATAGTTTTTAGCTGAAATTTTTGAATTTTAGCTGTTTGTGATAGAGATTATGGAGAGAGAGATACTCGCTTGTGATTTTGGATGGTACAGATACTAGGCTTTTAATGTACTACAATTAACCTGTAGTCCCCATCTCGAAAAAAATACTCCATTTAAAAGTTAGGTACTGTAGCAAAAGCTAAAAGCCGGTTTGAGAAGCTAAAAAGAACAAGCCCATATACTCCCACTGATTGAATGTGAGAGAATCCAATTTCCAATGCTTTCTCTCATTCCAAACATGAAGTAGTACTGTTGTATCTGCAATATGTACTCTGTAGGGATAACATTAAGTCAAGAATAACAAGCAGTGCATAAGAATGAGAGAGCATCCGTATTGACTCTTACTGAGGGCTTTTAACTATAGATTATGACTTTTGATTGAAAATAAATAGTAATGAATGAAAGAAGTGACTTTTAGAAGGAGATGACGAATGATGGAAAAAGTAAGAGAGAAATACGTGCGTGTGATAGGAGCGAAAGGAGTGAGGTACAAGATGTACCTATGACCCCCTGCCTTATCACCGGAGCAAATGGTAGCGAGATGAGTGAAGAAACCACTTTAAGAAACCACCGTTGCGTATAATGCAAATGAATACGTAAAAAAAGAATTGGCAAAAAGCTCAAAAAAGCCAAAAAAACTAGAAAAAGACAAAATTTAAAAATAGTGAAAAATAAACTGAAAGCTAGAAACTCAAGCCAAAACAAGTGGGCCTAGGTGAGTCGTCCAGCAATAAATGTTGCTGCCAAACACAACACGAATCAATACGCTAATGTTTCAGGTGGGACTTCGGAAACTCTGATAAATTCTTAAGAATTTCACTAGAAATAATTCAATTTCCATGGGTATTTATGAAATATTCCCACATTCAAACACGGCCTCAAGCCCTTAACCATGATTTAATGCTAAAAATTTTCGGTCAAAATCCAAAAAAAACCCATCTCTCTGGTACTAGTACCACTCATAATGAACAAGCAAGCTCTCTGAATCAGTGAGCAAAGTACTCCATTATTATTCCTCAACATATAGTACTTAGCATCAGAACGAAATTCTCTGATCACTTTCACACATAGTAGTAGTATCATGCAGCCATTCAGATTGTTGTCACTCCCAGATCACTCTCATAAGTACCTGCCGGTTGTTCAACGAACTCCTCAAATAGGCCAGATCACTCCCAGACCTACTCAAATAGGGCATCCGGTATGGCATGACACAGTTTTAGATAGGGTACAACCGAATTAGGTCTAGCACAGTTGGTTTGAATAAGTTACCATACCGTGTTACCCCACGTGCTTGTCCTCTGATCTAGACATGGTACGGAGAGGGGTCAAGCCGACCAAGGCATCTTTAACCCAATGGGCCACAAAAAAAAGAGAGATTAAAAGGAGAGAAAGAAAGGCGGAGATGGTAAGAGTAGGAACATGAGCATAGTTTCTTTTGAGCTTTATTCTTGTGCACTGCTTGTTGTTCTTGGCTCTTTTTTCAACTTTTGTAAAGGTCTCATTGCACGATTGGATAATAATGATAATGTTATCCTATAGAGTACAGATTACAGATACAACAGTACTAGTTCCTGTTTGGAATGAGAGAAAAAGACTTTGGAAATTGGATTCTCTTTCATTCAATCAGTGGGAGTATACATTTGTTAATGCTAAAATGAACTCACCTTGATGGCAGTTGATGATGACATAATCCCAGTGGATACAACCATATTAGCTATGCTTGTTGTTCTAATTATAAGAGTTCGTACGCATTACTTAAATTATCAGGTGAGCTTGTTTTTAAAAGTGTCTTTATATCATATAAACTATATGATGCTACCTAATGATGAAAATGTATATTTACGCAGCTGTACAAAGAGTATTGCATCAACACTACGCAGTTATACAAGAGTTCCTACGTATTACTTAAATTATCAGGTGAGCTTATTTTTAGAAGTGTCTTTATATCATATGAACTATATGATACTACCTAATGATAAAAATGCATATTTACGCAGCTATACAAGGAGGATTGTATCAACACTACGGCTCGTAGTTGGGGTCTACGAAAAGGGAAGCCAACTCTTCCTTGTACTTGGATTGCATCAACACTACGAGATCGTAGTTGGGGTCTATCAAGATCATGTCGACGTCTCCCACAACTCTTCCTTATAGTCATCACATCACTTTTGGATCAATTCAATCAAGAGTTCAAGTGGGACACGTTTTGAATCCAATTCGGCCTCCAGATTAATTTGGATTCAGCCTGACAGGTTCAACTTCAAACAAGCATAACTTTCACATACAGAGTTCGTTTGAGGTCCATAAATACTTGATGGAAAGCTTTTCTCATTCTCTTTCCAACGGATCTAGCCTTGCCTGCAAATTCCTTCTTTACACTCTGCAATCATCAAAAAAAATTGCTACACCACCGTTTTAGGTCAAATTGGGTCTTGTAATGTTTGGACCCAAGAGGAAGGTGCTACCCCCACTATTCATGACTGTACTACTGTTGATGTGAACAGTAATGAATAGTATCACCCCCTTATTTTTTAATTTTATGTGGCTTTCACTCCTATTTAAGGAGGCCGCACCCCTCTAGTTTTTTTGGATTTCGTTTATATTTAATTTGCTTGTGTTGCAACTTGTATCTTTTGAGTGTGTCGACTAGACCACCCAGTGAAGTTCCTTATTCAGAATCCCACCGTATTGAGTATTTTAATCCTATTTGTAATTTGAGATTGCTTGTTATATTATTCTTACGTGTTCTTTGGTTGCATGTAGGAATAGACCTTCGTGGTCGGGTCAACCACGTTCTTGGCATAGTTGATAATGACTTGGAGTATGGTTTAGCGATTGCTTGGTGTTTTAGTTGTAACCGGTTAGAAGTCTGCATCGTCAAAGTCATTTTCCTCCAAATTGAAGTTATCATCTTATCAAAAAATCGGAACCCCATCGCCTCATCAAGTGGTTTTAGAGCTTCAATTGACCGGTAGGATTTCTTGTATCCTTAGTTAATAGATTGGTTTTTTATGTCCTATAGTCCAGAAAAATTTCCCTACACAAAGAGTTTATTTCCGATTTCCAAATCCCGTTGTGCTTTTCAATCTGTTAGTTTTTGTCTGCTAAATTGAGTTTGTGTCCACCTTAGCATTGTCTATTTGCTAGTCATATTCTTGCTCCTATAAAAATCCACACAAAAAATTCCCACATTAAAATCCATCAAGAACACCCCACACTACAATTTGTAATTTCGGTCAGATCAGCGGCTTTCCTACCATGTCCACCAAAAACGCCATAACTTTTGTTTCCGATATCCTTTTTTTATTGAAATCACCGCCATTAGATCCATAACTTTCTTGTCTAACTGCCCCTAAAATTTTGCTTCATTCTAAGGTGGCAGTTGAAAGATATCTGCGGTGAAAATTGACCTAAATTTATGGATTGAATATTTAACAGTCTCTCTTGTGATTTTTGTGTGACTTTTTCAATCAATTTCCCGATCTTGGCACCAAAAGAAAAATTGTATAAAAATATGCCAGGAAACAAGAACAAAAAAGAATCGTAAAAAAGAGGCAACTGACAAAAAGTTACGGCCAAAATACCGACATTTTGCCAGTGGACCGAAATCTCCCATTCTTAGATTTGGGACAATCGTTGTGTTTTTCAATTCCAGATTACATTCTATTGAATTGTCTGTAACATCCTGTTTTTCTGCTATTTTTGAAGTCAGAAATTTAAAAATAAATTTTTGGAATATTCTGGAATTAATTCAAGCTTTAAATGAATTTTTAGAATTTTTAATGATTTAATATGATTAAAATAAACATTAACATAAGTTGAAAATATTTTATTTGAATTCTTCAGGTCTCAAGGATTTTTTTGGTTTTTTTGGTGAATTTTTGGGATTTATTTGCTATTTTCTAGAGATCTTAAAAGTTTATTTGAATTTGTCGAAAAGAAAAAGAAAATAAAATTTTTCCCCGCCGCCCGATCCACCTCCCCTCCACGCGTCGGCCATCTGGCCATTGCCCGCCACCGCTGCGCCCTTCCCGCCCTCCCCCGCTCCGTGCTGCCTGATCCCCTCCCCGGCTGCGCGTCGCGCATCCGCGCTGCCACGCGGTGGCACCAGTCCGCGCCCGCGCGCCCGCGCCTCGCGCCTCCCTCAGCCGTCTGATCCGCCCTCCCCCGCGCCGTGGCCTCATCCCCGCCGTCCGTTCCCCGCGCCCGCGCGTAACCCTAACCCTAGCGTCCGCCCACGCCCTCGCGTCTCCGCCGTCGGATGCGTCCACGCGTCTTGATCCCCGCCCTCCAACCCGCGTCCGCTACCGCTCTGCGCCGTAACCGATCTAGAAGCCTCGGTTTGCGTGTTTTTATTCACGCTCATCCCTCGTTCGCGTGCCTGCTCGTCGCCGCCGCCGAACCCTAGCCTCCGCTCCCTCGCGCTCGCGCCGCCGTCCCGGGCCGTTCCGCCGTCGCCCGCGCGCCGCCGCCGCCGCCCGTCGCCGCCGCCGCCGTCGCCGGAGACCCTCGCCGGTGAGTCGCCGTCGCCTCCACCGCCGCCTTGCGCCGCCGCCGGCCGCCGCCGCCGCGCGCCGCGCGAGCCCGCTCCGCCCCCCTCAGTCCTCGCACCGGACCCGTGCACCCCCGCATGCCCGCGCCCGCCGTCCTGCCTCCCAGCCGCGCGATCCCCGCCGTTGCCCCAGATCTGGATCAACGATCCAGATCTCGCCGCGCGTTTCCCTCCGCGCCATCGGATCAAGCCACGCCGCTGCGAGCCCGAACCGCCCACGTCAGCCCTAGCCACGTGGCATGCCACGTCAGACCTAGCACCACGTGGCTGGCCACGTGTCCTGCCACGTCAGCAAATCCCTGCCCCCAGGTGCCACGTGGCAACCACGTCAGCCGCCACATCAGCAGGAGACACGTGGCAGCATCGGCCGTGCCACATCGCAGACCGCCCGCCGCGGCGCTTCTCTCAAGCGCCTTTGTTCCGCGCGCGGGTCTCTGATGGACTCGGTTTTCCGTGGACCGGGTTCACAGCACAGTAATATTTTTTATTTTTTTCTGATTTAATTTTAGATTTATTTTCCGAGAGCCCGTTCTCCTCCGTCCTAGCTCTGATTGACCCCGTTCTTTTTCTAAATTCATCTAAAGTCGAGATCTAGATTTTGGTTCTGGTTTCATGATTTTTGGAGTTCATTTGCTTATCATTTTATGTGTTTCTTTGGTTTCGGTCGTTTTCTCTCTCGTTAGATTCAGATTCCGGAGGAGCAGGATCGACGCCCGAAGACCAGGAGTACCTTGCTGAGCATAACCAAGGCTAGTGTGTCTTTTGATTATGTTGAACCCAGTTTGCAATCTATTATTTAATTATGTTGTTTTAAATTACATTGCATCGCTACTTTTATTCGAACCCTTGTATTGGTAGTTATCGTCCCAATTGAATTTATCCCTCCTTGATATTTTGGAATGTCATGATACCATTGTCACCATAGGTTGGGAAACATACTAGTGATGCTAGGTTATTCGTCACATGGGTTGGTACGATTAGACTGCTTAGCTGGTTTATACTTACGATTGGTCTCATCATCATATGTTAATTATTAATTTGACTTAATGATATATGGAACCATGGTTGGTGCCACGTTTATTAAAATTTGTGCCATGATGTTGGTGCATCATCGGCAGTGGTTATACAAATTGGTTTTGCACTCGGGCGAGTGATCGTGCAGTAAAGGGGAGGTGCAGATGCACTTCGGGGGATGTGGTAGTTTCGCGTGGGTAGTCTTAAGGACTTAACTTTGTGCGTCATTGATCTGAGCTTAATCGTGCAAACCACATGTCTAGTATGGGATAGACCTGGCTGATTAATTTGTAATATTTCAATTCAATTCTGCCATTGTGATGGACATGGTTGCTGATTTCCATGTGGCGCAAGGGGGGGTGTGATGCGAAACCCTAGCGGGCAGGATTGGGTTGAGGTAGAGAATTGTAAAGGCCTTGTTGTGATTTCCTGAGATCGAGGCTAATCACATCGTGTGGGTACAGTTGTGGAACCTCTGCAGAGTGTAAAACTATTCGAATAGCCACGTCCTCGGTCATGGATAATGCTCGGTGATTTCACACGAGGGGTAATGTTTTCATTTATAACTTGGTGGTTTATGTTGGAGGTGAACAGGTAGTTCACCGTTGGTTTAGCTTATGAATAGGTGTTCACAAATGGTTCATGTTTATTTTGTTGATTACTTATTACTATTGTTTTCAGTTAAATCTCGCTTTCAATCTATTTATCATATTTACTGTGAAATGCTTTTTATGCAAATTAACCTTTCAGCCTTCCATTGGTAAGCCTTGCATATTATATTGCATTCATTTGTTACAAACGACTTGCTGAGTACCAATGTACTTACGGCTTTACGCCTATGTTGCTCAGTTGAGGGCGAGGAGTATTATCAGCAGGAGGTTCCAGAAGGAGAGTACTACGACGACTTCACGGATTAGGCTTCGTTCTCTACTCGATAGCCTGTGGGCTTGTCGATTGGCCGCCACGCTTTATTTTGGATTTCCGCTGTTGTTTTGTTAAGCCCTTCCGGTTAGAGATATTGTAAGCTTGGCCATAAGGTCGTATCTTTGAGGCTTTATCGATATTTTGAGTTTTACCTTTATTATATCGTGTGTATGGTTGTGATTACATCTGTGTTTGACTGTGTGCACTAGCGTAATCCTGGACTAATGCAGTTTACACAGAGAGTCCAAATTTGCATATTCGAATCTCGACATTGTCCTATCCTTGTTTGATCAGCAACATAAGCTAAGTGCTAGATACGAACTATAATTTAATTATGTGTAATTTCTAAAATTAACTGATTGTTCTCCATTGCTATATATCTAGCCTTGCAAACTATACCTTTTACTAACCGAGCAAATCTCGTCGAACCGACCCTTGCAATCGCTGTACACATCACTTGTGTCAAGTTATCATGAACCAGCCACTTGTTACACCACCTGTTTAGCATTTATAAGAACTTGTAAGAACTTGGTAAGAGTTTGAGAGATGCGTGACTTGTCAAGCTCCACCTCCTATTAGTTCATTGGGACTTACAAAATTCTTGGGTATTTTCTTATTTTCTATTAACCAAGACAGGATCAAGATCACATTGTAGAAATTTTTGTAAGCTCCGAACTCTTCGTCGAATGAGGATGATGACATCGAAGAGAACAACTACATCAGCCACACTAAAGTTGATTGCTCCGATCGTCGTCGACTTCAGCAAAATCAACGAGGTATGTGTAGGTTACAAAGAGAGATACCTGATGATGATGCATTAACTAAAGTCAAGTATGCCTTTCCATTATTTGCTGGTAAATTTGATTATGATATCTATATTAACTAGGAGATAGCATTAGACAAAGAATTTGAATATTATGATTGGTCTGATAGGCAAAAGATTAGAGCTACCACTAGTATTTTTATTGATGATACAATATTTTGGTGAACATATCTTAGTAGACATTGGAAAGTACTACGAACTTGGAATGCATTGAAAAAACTATTGCGAGATGATTTTGTTCCTAAATATCATATTGATTATTTGCTAGCTAGATTGTAACGTTTAAAACAACAAAGTAGAACTATAAGAGAATACTATCATGAATTAAAAATTCGTTTGTTGCGTTGTGGTTTAAAGGAACATGCTGAAGTTATAGAGAATATATTCTTAAGTGGGCTTAATAAAGAAATTTAGGATATCCTTATTCACAAGGAATATAATTCTCTCACTCATTTGTTTATACTTGTTTGTAAGGTTAAAAATCAGATTGAGGAGAAATTGAGAATACTTAATGACAAGAAATATGAGAACAAATTCTTATTTGTGTCTTTTTCTGTGACTAACAATTTGCAGGAAATTGAGAACCATGCTGAAGAGAAGAGAGTTTACATTAAAGACAAGGAGTTAAATGTTCAACAACGGGTGCTATTGAAAGTAAAAGATGAGGAGATAATCATGATTGAAGATGAAGTACTTGTTGTCTACTTGCTTCATCATAATGATTTGATACCTACAACATCTACATCAACTGAGGAGATCGATAAAGGTAATAACTATGGTTCTAAATTTAAATATAAAAATGTGAGTAATTGTAAGAATTCATGTGTTCATTTGAAAATTCCATATTCTGAAATTTTTTTGCTCAATTTACATAATGTGGAATTGATTACTCATAAGGAAGTTTTTACTATAATATCTCTTGAAGATTTTTTATACTATGTCATATTCGACAATCCTAGAGAGCTATCTAGCGTGATCAAGAATCTTACTGAAATTTCATGTTTACAATTATTAGCAAGTACTCATGCCTACACATATAGGTTCAATTTGATTGGGGATTACGATGTAGACAATCAATTTCATGTATATCAAATATGCATAACTTGTGATCACATGAATGAATTAAAGTTTGTTATTTTGAATAACAATTCTGGTGTGCTGAATCTTGTTCATTATGAGAGAAAAATAAAAATTAGTGACAATTCAAATTTTATGTGTTCATCTCTTATTGAACCATCTAGCATAAACAATTTGAATAATGAAGTTGATGGATGAAAAAACTTATAAATCTTTTCGCCCTTGCTAGATGAATGTGCTACTGCTTGATTGAAATCTGATCACTTGGATGAACTTTGTTTGATTCCAAAAGTTGTAGCTTTGCCCATAAGTACTACCGATGCAAGTTTACAACCTCAGAGATTTGAATTGCGTAACTGCATCACTTACATTTGCAAAACAAGTTGCAATAATTATTGTGTGAGAAATTTTGATTTGTTCATTAACTTCCAGGTTACTAATACAATGAGTTTTTATAATCGCTACTGTTTTATAACATTAATTATATAACAACGAAGAATTGTTAAAACGAATGACATCTACATATACCATGCATACACCTTAACTTCTTTGTTACCCTATTTTCAACGTATCAAAAAGCCAAGGACGGCTTTGTTTTCAAGAAGGGGAGGATGATAAGGACATGGCCCCGGTGGATACAACCATATTAGCTATACTTGTTGATCTAAATACAAGAGTTCCTATGCATCACTTAAATTATCAGGTGAGTTTGTTTTTAGAAATGTCTTTATATCATATGAACTATATGATGTTACCTAATGATAAAAATGTATATTTACGCAGTTATACAAGGATGATTGCATTAACACTATGAAGCTATACAAAAGTTCCTACGCATCACTTAAATTATCAGGTGAGTTTGTTTTTAGAAGTGTTATTATATCATATGAACTATATGATGCTACCTAATGATGAAAATGCATATTTACGTAGCTATACAAGGAGGATTGCATCAACACTACGAGCTCGTAGTTGGGGTCTATCAAACGGGAAGCCAACCAACATATCAAGACCATGTCGACGTCTCTCACAACTCTTTCTTATGATCACCACATCACTTTTAGACCAATTCAATCAAGAGTTCAAGTTGGACACATTTTGAATCCAATTCGGCCTCTAGATCAATTCGGATTCAACCTGACAAGTCTAACTTCAAACGAGCAAAACTTTCACATACAGAATCCGTTTGAGGTCTATGAATACTTGATGGACCTAAGTGCACCTAAAACACCTAATTGGTTTAGCACAAGTAACACCTAAAACAAATAAGTTCATCTAAGTGCACCAACAATCTATGTCTATGTCAATATTTGCTATACTAGAGAGACAAGTAATCAAATAGAATTATATGAATGTAAATTGCTTGAAGGTAAATTGAGCACAAGTAAACAAACCACAATTGACACAATTACTTTTTACCGTGGTGTTCGGAGACTTGCCGGTCTCCCCTAATCCACATTGAGGTAAGCCCAAACAAATTGAACTGGCTCCACGAATTAAGCCAAACACCTCAATTCCACTAGTGGTAGCTCTTCCCTACTCCGGGTAGATGAGCTCCAACCTTCACAACACGCCGGATCTTCTCACAAGCTTCTTTGAGAAGATCACCGGACATGACGTCTCCAACGCCGTCTAGGAGTCGACAAACTCCAAGAGTATAAGTCAAGCCCTTTGCTTGACTTCCGCCATATGCAACGAATGCACAAGCTCAAGTGGATACAAAATCCACCTTTAGATGCAACACATGCAACTAGAGATCTTTCTCCTTGCTCACAAAGTGCAACACATTCACAATAGAGTGGAGAGGCTTACACTAGCTCAAGAGAGTTAAATGAGATGCCAAATAATACTCTCCAATCGGCCACAAGTGAGTATTTATACCCCCCACACAAAAACTAGCCGTTGGAGCCAAATCTCTGAAAAAAATCAAGGAAATTGGTACTACCGCCGTTATAAGTGTAGTACTACCGCCGTTATAAGTGCGGTACTACCGATTTCTACTGTAGCACAAAGTAACGGCTATATCAAACTAGCCGTTGGAGTCAAACCACTGAAAAAATCAGAAAAATCGGTACTACCGCTGTACAAAGTGCGGTACTACCGCAGTGCGGTACTACCGATTAATTTGCGGTACTACCTACCGCGCTTCTATTTTTTCAGCATAGACAACACTCAGAAAAATGGTCATAACTTTTGACTCTGATGTCGGAATTGAGTGATTTTAGACTCTATAGAAAGATTATTCAGAGGGCTACATAACCCATCTATTTGCATGATCTAAAATACACTAGATCAATGCAGAAATCATAAGAGATCCAAGGAGTCATATTCACGGTCTAAGTCCAAAAAAAACAATAATACACAATTTTAGACATTATCAAGAGATATTGTATGATGTCCAACAACTTGCAAAATACATTTACAAACTTAGGTCATATCACAAGGAAAAGGTACATGGACTTTAGCCATTTGTAAAATATATTTGTAAAGTATAGTCACATGTTGCAAGGATTAGATGCATGAGCCTTAACTATTCGCAAAACACATTCGCAAATAATAGCATCATGCCATAGAGAGCTAGAGTAAACAAGATTGAGCTATCAACACATGATGAGACTCAAACTACTAGACAAGATCCCTCTTAACAGTATGTCAAACTTATACTAGCAATCCGGTCTTTCAACCAAACATCAAGACCGGTAAAAGACTAGGAACATATTCTTAGTCCTAACTAGTCATACATTTGCCTTGAGCATTTTCTTGAAGCTTGATGATGAACATCTTCACTTCAAGTCTAGATCATTGTCTTCTCGTGACTTGATGATCAACTCATGATCGTCTCCTTTTCGATGTCTTGATACGCATTAACATATGATGTATCCTCTTTTGATGGCTTTCAACTAATGAAGCCATTTTCATCTCGAATCTTTGCTTGATGATCTTCAACATATGAAGTCATCTAAAGTTTTCATCATCTTGGAACATAACATATTCATCTAACTCATGGAAAATATTAGTCCTATAATGTGATTATCATTAATTACCAAAACATACCATTAACTCATAATAGTGTGTCTAGATTCTTCAATCTTCCCTTTGGTAATTGATGATAATCACCACAATTACAAATAATTGAATATAAAACTTTAAACTCAAAGTGCGGTACTACCGCACTACGGTATTACCTCAGGTAGGTGCGGTATTACCGCACTGCGGTTCTTCCGCCGTGCTGACATCGGTACTTCCGATTTCTGGCCAGTTAAGTTTTTCTTGGGGAACTCTCTGGAAAAAACATTTCGCAAATCGATATTACCGCGGTACCATATGGTACTACCGCACTGAGGTTGTACCGCAGTTCAAATTTCAGTACTACCGATTTCTGTGAGTTGAAGTCCCCCAAACGGATGCTCTCTAGAAAAAACATACCGCATAAAAATCAGTACTACCGCACTGCGGTAATACCACTGTCTACACGCCGGTACTACTGCACTGCGGTAATACCGCAGGTGGGTGCGGTGCTACCGATTTTCCTAAGAGAGCACATTTGACTTTAGACTTTAAATTCAAATGCATGTTGACCTTTGTCTCGAGCCATATTGATCTTCTTATCAATCTTTGCATGCATCTCCAACTATTCAAATGAATTCCGGGACTAAACCTTTCAATCACTTGACATACATGTTAGTCCCCTTTTGCAAACACAAACAATTGAGTATAAAGCAATATGATTCAATGTGAGTATATATAAGCTACACAAGTTTTATATACTCAAGGATATGTTTCAAAGTAGAGATCCCAATATATGTGGAAAAAAGAAATATGGATGAATACTAATGAAATCACAAAACATAGAGTGAACTCCCCCTAAATGTGTGCATACAAGAATATCTAATAAAAATATATGCACATATTCATCCTAAATTTTTGGTGGAGTTTAATCTATATTTTGGATCCGAGGAATGCGCTAAGATATAAATAAATGTAAGTGTCGAATGCATATCTCTTTGATTTCACCTTTTCATCCAAATGAGACTAAACTATATCATAATCAATCAAGCACATTAGTCTCACAAAAGTATTTGTCATTATCACCAAAACCAACATAATAGAGCCTGAACTTACAACACGTCAACTGTTGTGTCTTTCGAACCCACGAGGAAAAGCTATTTTTATAAAAATAGATGCTAGATGGTTAAAATTGAAAAACAATTACCAACCGAGCTCACGACAATCATCAAGCTCTTCAACTATGACAGGTGACTCCTCTCTGTTGATGATTCTTGATGCTATCTCTTGACACACTGCTTACATCTGCTACACACGCTTTATGACCTCGCGTCTAACTCCCCTAGGCTCACCTCATTAACCTAAAACTAAAACAAGTTGCTCTGCCTCCGCACAACGCTCTGTCAACGTGTCTATACTAATTTATGTTTGAATTTATATACAATATTTTAATTCTAGATTTTACTCGAAGATAAATATTGTAAATAACTAGTGATGCATTAATGATATTATCCGTAGGCTACACATTGCACTTCGAACTATGCTTAAGAATATTATATAGCAGAGTTGATCGGTCACACGAATGATTTACAGTTGGCATTGATGACGCTCTTGTGTAGGTGTTCTCGGTGGCAATGGTCTAGAGATCACGCTCTCCTTCCTTCCCAATGTACATCGAGAAGAAAGGTCAGCGAAGTCAACACTCTAACATAATTCACCTGGGGAGGAAGAAGATGCGGGAGAGGAATAGAGAAATTCAGGTGTTGAACTTGGACGTCTTTATGCTCTTTTAAGGACGCATGCCAATTACCCTCTGATAACTGACACCATTAATACAAATTAATCCAGTCGTTTGAAATAACATTCAAACAGAATTAAGAGTGACAATCATGATTTAGCAAAATAAAAGATGGATTTAATGTTCTACAAGTTACGTGATTTTTCACACAAATATATGCGAATACGTGTGTGTCTAGTGAAAGCACTCCTAATGTCATAACTATTCCATGTGTCATATATTTCATATAGTAGTAAGAACTGCACCTTACAAATTAACTTTCCATGCTAAGCCATACACACTTTAGATTTTTTAAAGAAATGAGTCTCATCTCATGGGCTAATTAACTTTCCATACTAAACCATACATACTTTAGAATTTTTAAAGAAATGAACCTGATCTCATGGGCTAATTTTCAACAATTTATACCTATAATGGCCACTTAAACAATTTTTGTAGATATAAATATACAATTTTTACTTTTTAAAGTTCTGTTTGAAACGTAGAATTTCTTCTGTTATATACAAAAATTTCAACAGAATTTCTTTTGGTTCTCAGTGGGCGAATACCTCCATTTTTTTTTCAAAAGAAATAAGTCCCTATGGTTGCGCTCACAGACGGACCTGTCTCTTCTGCTGGAGAAAGGGCCTGTTCTTTGTGGGTTCTAAAAGCTGCTTTTGACTTTTGCTACAGTAACTAACTTTTAAATGAAGTATTTTTTTAAGATGAGGTCTACAAGTTAATTATAGTACACATTAAAAAACTAATATCTGTACCATCAAAAATCGTAAGCGATTATCTCTCTTTCCGCAATCTCTGTCGCAATAGCCAAAAAGCCATCAGTCGCAGCAAAAAAGAACAGGCCATTCTACCGTGCTATGGTGGTATAGATAGGTTTGTGTAATGGGCAATAAGGTGCTAACACATGGCCGCATAGCAATGTAGCAACAGGAACACACAGCGAAATTTCCAAAAAAACCCTTGTTCTATAGCGAAAAATTTTTAGTGTAGATGGGCTTGTGTAACAAGTGTTGTCACGTGACACGTAACACTGTAGCGTGCTATGCATAAAACTTATTTTTTGAGATTTCACTGTGTTGCCGGTGTTTCTACAGTACATTATGCCACGTGTCAGCACCTCATTGGCTTGTTACATAGACCCCTCTATACCACCGTTACACTAAAATTTTTTTCCTCCACCGCTTGGCCCCTACAAGCCTCCGTGCTTCTCTGGCTGAAAAGCAGAAAAGGAGACAAAATATCTCCTTTGGTATGCTCCACTTCTCTGCTTTGATTCTATTCTCTGTATTGATTTGTAGACTTTCTCTTCTTAGCCATTACATGTTATTCCTTTCGAAAAGAGAGCTACATTTTGGGACCCATAGATTTGGCTTGCTTCAGTTACTCAAGAAGACAAGAATGGTTCCGTTTGGTTTGTGTTAGTCTCTCTTGTTTCATCGGATGGTTTGTGTACATATGTTTGTTCTTTGGATCAAGATTGGAGACCTATCTCCTAGATTTGCCGATTTAGGTTGTAGCTCTACATTGCTCAGATTATGGTTTGTCTTGTTTTCTCTTTTCCTTGTATGATTTGCATGAGCCTAAAGACCTAATGAACACGTGCTATTCAGTTTACGCTTTTAGATATTTCCTGGTTCGGTGACATTTTGTAGTGAGTGGAATTGATCCTGAGCATTGGAGTAATGTACTGGAACATTGTAAATTCGAGAGTGACTTGTGTGATTCTCTTTTTGGAATATTCAAGTAATGGGGATTGATTATGAGAGAGATAAGAAAAATGGTAAAAATGGATTTATTGAGAGAGAGAGGAGCATAAACGTAGCTGAGGGAGAAAATAGAGCTTCTCGAGAGGAAAAAGAGCATAAACTTAGCCGAGGGAGAAAAAGATGGAGAGGTGCCAAAGATAGAGAGACTGAAGCAGAAGAAAAAAAGAAATGAGTGAAACCAAAATAGTTGAGAAAATGTTAAGGCACATAAAGAATGGATTACAAGATAGTGAAATTTGAGAATGAGAAAATTGGGGATATATAGGGGTGGAGCAAAGAAACTGTGATAATGGCAATTCGAGCTAAGGTAACTGAGATTTCCATGTTTGGATGGTTATTTCCATCATTCTATTTCAGTTAGGGAAAAAAATACTTCATTTAGTGATCCATTGTTTGTTGATTTTAGAGCCACCAAGGTGCCAAAAATGAAATGACAGGAAACACCAATCTATCCAGCATTCCATATTCGTTGCATATACAACCTTTGGACTGTGATCTAAAAGATGAGATTGACCAATGTGTTCCAAGCCCTAAGCCTGTCAACATAATTATGGCATGATGAGAAACTGAACGAATTGATTCCCTATTGTTCATTTTCTCATCTACCTTGCTTTCTTTGTTCTTTCTTTTGCTCTCATATTGGTCGCTTTCTTCAATTTCTCTTCCAAAGAATCTAAATTGTTGTGATACATTCAAGAATAGAACAAGTCATCAGGTATGTATTATTTCCACCAAATGCATCATCTAAAAAATAAAGTTCTCCCTTTTCTCCTTACCGATTCACCAAAGATCTTATTTTTTTGTCTTATTGATATGCTATTCTGATTGCAGTTTGGGTATGGTACTCGACTATTTTTTGTCAGAACAGGCCCATAAATGAGGCCCATTTTCTTAATTCCAAAGCATGCAAGATTTAGTACCATATTGCTAAGGTAAGTTAGGAGAGACCAATTTATAAGGTGGAGTTTATGCCACTCCTTAAATTATGGAAGTGAATGGCATGAGGATGGCTTTGACTAAACACACACGTGCGCATATTCGTGTATTTTCACATGAAAATCACGTGACTTGTGACTTGCGACGCGTCACTTGGCAGACCAAATCCACCTTTATTTTTGCTGAACCGTGCATCACTCTCTCTCAGTTTGAATGAGATTCAAACGTTTGAATTTGGAACTTTATTGGGTTTTGATGACAGGCAGTTACCAGTGGGTAAATGGCTAGTTAAATATATCAGTTACCAGTGGGTAAATGACTGTTTTAATCATATCAGTTATCAGTCTGCCTATATATATATATGCCTGGAGACATCCAGAGTAGACACCAAAGTAGCTCACTGCCTCCATTCTCTTCATTCTATGAACTTGTGTTGTTGTGTTGTGCCGTCTGAGCCTTGTTAACTCTTCTTCCCGGCGTACACCGTGAAGAAGAGGAACGATATCTCCGAACCATTGTCGCAGAGAGAATCTGCACGGGGCGGCAATAAGGTTTGTGAGTAGCGCATTTGCGCGACTGCTCCTACTCTACTTCATCTACATCCTGCACTGCATCGAGCCTACATTGCATCACGCCTGCGCTGCTTCTTGTTCTTCATCATGCCCAACAGTAAGTTGTTCGTGTATTCGTACAACTTTGATACTATATTTTTCTTGTGTACATTCTGAAGTATGATGAGTAGCTTATTGTTAGTAGTTAGCTTTGCATCACTAGTATATTGTATTTGTCTCCTACTAAAATTTGGAATTAAAATATTGCCTATATTTCTAACATTTTTTGTGTTCATGATGTCCAAATTCGTCTAGCAAGATCATCCTCATTGAGGAAGTTGTGTTGTTTACTTTAATGCTTTGAATGCTGCCAATTCATGTATACTTCTGTGATAATACAATTGATTATGACTTTTCTTTTTGCATACCTTGTTACAATTTGCTTCCCTTTAATTCCATTTGCTGTTTTTGATGCACAATTAATGATTTTGCAGTTATACTGCTACAATTGAATTAACCACCAAACTTAATGATTTTTGTTCAGTCAGTTCAGTTAGGTTGTGAATATGAATTCGGTTACTTTAGTTTTTAAATTTAAAAACCAAAATTTATAGTTTTGCGTGAAAATTTCCCCAGGCAGACTGAAGTCACCAAATAGTCACCCCTAGGAATGTGGCCTTACAAGCTGAAACCAAAACAAGAGTCCAACACTTCAAAATTTTACCATATGATCATGCTGTTGCTAATCTAGTTCTCCTGTGGGCGATGATGTAGGGTCAATGTATTCAGGCAATCATGGGTATATGAGACAACAAGCTTATGACAGGGGAAGTCCACATGAACACTAGAAAGAGGAAATACTAGGGGTTGCTATAAACATGGATATGCTTAGTGGGTATGCCTTTTGGCTGGCTGAATATGTGTATAATGTGGAGTATGATGGTATAGGTGACTTTGGACAAGGAAGTTTGCATCTCATGGAAGATAGAAGATGGTTAAGACATGCGCATTATGATTCCTCATATAATGACAACCCAACTAACTATGAAATGCAGCATCAAGTAAGAAAAAAAAGCTTTAGTGCAAGTACCTCAAAGAAAGGGAAAATGTTTTGCTCGCAGGAGATGCTCCTAGGTCAGCCTACAAAAAATGGAAGGAGCCAACCGAGAGCACCAAATTTATAGGAAGCGAGGCAGGAATTCACTAAAAAGGAAGCAAAGAGTTTCAAACATGTGGAAGCACTTCAACAAACAAGCTTGTCGAAGAAGGCAAGGTCTGTGCCTTCTTCGCCCTCATTATTTGGTATCATGCTTCAGTTTTTTTTAACATCATAATTTCTACGAAAGCTTACCATATGGAAACTGCGGAGAAAAAAAGTAAGTTGAACTAACAAGGTTCTCGAATAACACAATTTCTGTATAAGTATGTTCCCCTTTATGTTGTATTATTCATTGGTTTTCGAATAACACAATTTCTGTATAAGTCTAACTGCACAAAAGCTACAGAGCAAAAAACAAGGTGTGTCAAAGAACACTCCCAAGGTTGAAGGTGTGTCAAACAAAACTCCCAAAGTAGAACAGCAATTGCATGCTCTACAGAAGCTGGAATAAGAAATAAAACAGATGAAGGTCAAATTGAATGTGATGAAGCGTAAATCAGATGATGAAGATTCAGTATCAAAGAACAAAATTGATGAACTGACCAGGCAGCTGCAAGAAAAGATGGAAGAAATGGATTTGATGGAATCATTCAATCAAATTATGGTCCTGTTTGTATTGGTTTTTAAAAACTATTTTTCTATAGTAAATAACTTTTCTATAGTACAAAACTTTTAAACGGAGTGTCTTTTTAAAACGGGATTTACTAGTTAATTGTAGTACGAACTGTAGTGACTTCATTTATATTGGCCAAAATCGTACGTGAGTGTTTCTCTTTGCAAATTGTTATTGTTCATAAGCCAAAACCAAAAGCCATAGGCCCTATAGTTATCAAGGAATGAAAAAGCAACGATGAGCTGCAAGGTATTCGGAAAGAGCTAATAAGTGTATGTATCTTTTATGTTGATAAATTGTCTAGTATTTACTCAAAAGAAAATTCAGCATTCACTTAGTTTTATTGTTCCAATGATCTATATATATGTGCATGACATTTCATGATAATTCTTTCTTTTGATATATTGTTGACTCTACAGGGCTTGCTTGAGCATCAAGATGCCCAAGCACCCATAGCAAGCTTGTTACGGCATTGCCTAGGTGTCGCGATGGAGCTGGGTGGACGCCATGGCCATTCGCCGCAACCTGGAGGGAGGTGGCGGGGGGAGGAGGCACCAAGGAGGGGAGGAGGTACCAGGGGGAGGAGGCGGTAGGGAGGGGAGAGGCACCAGGGGGGAGGCAGTGGGAAGGGGGAGGCACTGGGGAGAGTTGGCGGTGAATGGGGGAGGTGAAGATGGGGAGAGGAGGTGGTGGACAGGGGAGGCGGCGGCGGGTAGAGGAGTCATCGCGGGAGAGAGACTGACGAGAGAGAGATAGGAGGTTGGGAGAGCAACGGGGGGAGAGAGAGAGGAGCAGTCGATATATTGAGTGGCTACAGCTTTGGGGATTCATATGTTACAGCTTAGCATGTGAGTATGTGATTTGTATGCATGCGTTGTAGCATATGGCGTTCGCCTAGGCATCTTGACGCCTTTTAGGCATCGTGGTTGCCAGTTATGCCATGACAACCATGACACATAGGCATCAAGAGAATAGGTGAGCTTGATCCAAAAGCACTTTCAAATGCGTTCAAGCAAAGTTCATCCAAAGACAATACAGAAGTTATTGCTGCTATTCTTGGTTGATGGAAAAGAGGTGGTTTGAATCTATATCTATGACAATTATTTCTTAACACTGCACTAGTTTGTAGTTCAAAATCTTTTTGTGTTTCTAGTAGCCCAACATATCTAGTGATAGTGTGACATACACCTTTCCCAAATCTCTTTTAGTGCAACATGTTACCTGTCAGATGGGGCCAACCGTATCGGCGATGGCATCGCACGGAAGGGCAAGTGGAGACCGACTCGTCTACGCATGACATCCATCAGGTAAGCGCATCAGACTTGGTTCCATAGAGTTGAGTAGAAAGGTTAAAAGTTGTATTCATTGCCAGACAGGCAACAGTTCCTTTCTATCTCGGGTCATATGGATGCACATAGAACTAGGCTATTGCTATATATTGTTAAGGGTTTGTACACAGAAGAGTAAAGAATAAAAAGATCATCTTCTCTATATCCCACATCCTCTCCTTCCAGTCCCGTTCAGTGCTCTCATTGGCGTCATTTCTTCTCGGTAAGATGGAGACTTCTGGTCCCGGTAGCATAAGCTCGGCCCAGGGCCTCCCTATCCACGGGTATAATCTTCGCTCCCGCAACCGTACCTATGACAACTTGGTATCAGAGCCAATGGCTGGAATGTTGGAGATGGCGACATTGACGCAATAGATTGCTGACCTGACGGTAGCCATGACGGTCCAATTCAAGGAACTCAAAACGGATTTATCCACAGAGGTGGCTGGCCTCAATGATCTTCTAAAAAATGGCCCATGAATTCTGGAGATGGTTCCTATACCACCGGGTTTGATGCCCTCCCTCCCTCACATCAACAACTGGCGCATGGTGGAGGACAGCAGGGAGCTCGCGTCCATAAGCTCTCATTCCCCACCTTTGATGGCAAAGATGATTCCTTGGGATGGATTAACCGTTGTGAGCAGTTCTTTCGAGGTCAGCAAACACCAGAGCATGAGAAGGTGTGGCTGGTGTCGTATCATCTGTTGGGAGCAACACAAACATGGTATTATCAGTTGGAACGGGATGAAGGTGAACCCTCTTGGTAGCTTTTTAAGGACTATTACAATCTATGTTTTGGGCTGCCAATCCGTAATAACTTCCTAGGAGAATTGGCCAAACTACAAGTAGTAGGAACTGTTGTTTAGTATCAAGAGAAGTTCATGGTGTTACTATGTCGCGCAGAGCCCCTATCCCCGACCCAGCAAATCTAACTGTTTACATTCGGACTAATGAAGCCAATCCGCACAGACGTCGAACTCCAGAATCTTGAGAGCCTGCAACTGGCCATGGAACTCGTAAGGGCCTATGAAAAATGACACTTCATCATGACATCACAGGCAAAACAAGGCATGAGGTAGCGGAGCCAAGTCCGCTCACCACCCACACCAGCTGAATCAGCCCTGGTCGTCGCTCCAAGCCAAGGATCTCAGAAAGCACAACCAGCACTCAATTTGGCCGGGGAAGGATCAATCCCAACTACAACAACACTTTTACCATGGAAGCAACTTATATCTGCCCAGATGTTTGATTGTCACCGCCAGGGATTATGTTTCAATTGTGACAGCAAATTCCTTGATACAAGGTCGCCCGATTTTCTCGATATAGGATGGATACTCATGAGAATCTTGATGAATCGTACTGATTCTCTAATGCCAGTGCAAAGGATGAACACTTTTTAATCCACAAAAAAATGCTCGTGTTGATTTTGTGGACCACCATGCGAAGATCTACCATGCACTCAATTCCCAGCGAAAAGGCTAAATGATCTTGATTGACGAACACTCCTAATTCCCTATGGAATTTCGGCAGTAATGATGAACTCGATTAAACTTTAGTAGATTAATTTTTCTCAAAGGTGGTCTGCCTTCCCAAGTGAGAGACCATGTGGAGGTAAGCTCGGTTGTGTGATGAGTAATATACGCGTGTCCTAAAGTCTGAGTTTGTTCCGGGCATGATAATGATATTTACTGATGCGGATATTTAATTATATCATCTGGTGCGGTGCTATGTAATGTGTTTTCTTGTCGGTGATGACTGCAAGACTTTGAGACGGTGTCGTGGTGAGACACGGGTGACCGGACTAGGCACAGGCGGTGCTAAGGTCAGAGCAGTTGGAGTGTGTCGAAGATGACGAGGACTCGAAGTGGCTGCGAGGCGTGCGCGGCAAGACACGAGGAAGCTTCCAGGAAGGTGCAGGAGGGGCATTTTGGTAAATGCGCAAGGCTGCACAAAAGAAAGCGGATTTTATTTGAAAATGATCCATTAGTGGAAAGGTGTTGTGACCTAATGGGTAAAATAGTGTGTAAACCCATTAGTGGAGAGGTGTTGTGACCTAATAGGTAAAATGTGTGTAAATCCATTAGTGGAGAGTTGGTGTGACCTAATGGGTAAAGTAGACTTGTAAACCCATTAGTGGAGGCTATAAATAGAGGTGCTCTCTAGTGGGAGAAGTGCACTTGAGATAGTGAGAAAGAAAAATGGGTATGAGTAATAGGGTTTCCTAATACTTGTGCTCTTGGGAGAGAATTTTTTTATACAAGATTTAGGGTTCATTCTCTCCTTGTGGGTGTTCTTGAGTGAGACATGGAAGAGTTGATGTAAACATTCATATGTTATAATCTTTCATCGCTCTTCGTCTCAATATGAATATCCTTGTTTTATAGCTTGTGCTATTTACTTGCTTTCCTTTTAATTAATGTTCTTGTTCTAGTTGCTGCTCTATGTACTTGCTTTGAATTGGGATTATATTTCAAAGCTCTTTGGCTAGTTCATCCCGAAAGCAAAGTCTCTAGCTTCAACTCATTAATTTTCTTGCTACTTTGTGATGGGAGGTGGCTTCAAGATCAATTGATCAGTTCATCCCAAGAGTAGATATACTAAATGTTTCAGTTTAAATATTCTCTTTTAATCTCTTGATTTTTCAGTTTTCGGTTCATGCAGTCTGTGCTCTTCGGCTCTGTGATCAGTTTGTAGTTTGCTCTCGGTTGGTCTTTCCTGCGCAGCATCTATTACTAGCAGCAGCCTTGCTTTGTCTCTTGATTGAGTGGTTTGGCCAGGCTGCTTTACATCTTTGCTGCAGTTCGGTTCTTTTCCCAGTAGTGCTGCAAAAGATCAAGTCCAGTCAGTAGTTCGGTTCCCTGCTCTCTGCATTTTTCTTGCTGTTTCGCTGCAGTTTTTGCTCCTTCCGTTCAGCAGCAACAGCAGGTTGTTTACTATTTTGTGGACTGCAGCTTTTAGTTTACAAAGTACCATTTTGGGGCTGTTTGGACAGCAGTCAGTTTCAGTTTTTGCCTCTTCTTTCGGGTTCATTTTCTTGCTGCAGCTAGCAGTGTTTTCAGCATGCAGTTCCTCAAGTTTCTGCTAATGCCTTCAGCCAAGTTTCTGCAGGCATTCCCTGTTTCAGCTGCTGCTGTTTTTCTGCAGTATTTGTGATTGTTAGTTGCTGTTTTTCCTGTGCATTTCGGTCAGGAAGGTTGTGTTTCTTTGCTGCTCCTTCCAGTATTCTTTGGGCAGCAGGTTGAACTTTGGGGTAGGTGTTTACTGCTGTTTTTCAGGCCAGCAAGCTGTGATTTCTTTTCAGTCTTTACCTTTTTCGTTCCTTGGCCGAACCATCTTCTCATCTGTAGTTTATTTGGTTGTGAGTTTTCAAGTAAGACTTGCAGTTTTCTTCTTCATAGCTTGCTAGCTATCAGAGGAGAATTACTTTTTCATAGCTCTCTAGCTATTGGAGGAGAAATCGTGTGGATACGTCGAGGCAAATTTTTAAAGGCACCATTTACCCCCCCACTGTTGCCATTTTCGATCCTTCAATTGGTATTAGAGCCGGTTAGTTCTCGTCTATAGATCTTAACCGGTCTGCGAGTCATGGCAACAGACAGGTATTCGACCAAGCCACCCATTTTCGATGGCATTGATTACCCCTTCTGGAAGAGCCGAATGGAGACATACATCCAGGTCCAGGGGTACGCCATCTGGCGCAAGGTCAAGGTCCGGTTTGTTGTTCCTGCCGATGAGAACATCAATGCCGGGAATATGGCTGATGTTGAGGCGAATGCAAAGGCAAGAAACATCATGATCCAGGGCCTGAGTCGTGGTGAGTTTGATCGCATATCTCATTTTTCGTCCGCCTTCGATATTTGGGAGACCCTCGATGCTTACCATGAGGGCACCACCCAAATAAAGACGGTACGACAGGACCAGTTCAAACGAGAGTATAACAAGTTTGAAATGCTCGCTGGCGAGTCTCTTGATGAGTGTTTTGCGCGTTTTCACAAGATTCTGAGCAACCTCCGAGCGGTCGGTCTCACATACTCCGATTCGGATAACACTCGACAGATGCTCACTGCACTCGATCTGCGTGTTTGGGAGATGAAAGTGACTACCATCAAGGACACCACGAACCTCTCGACTTTGACTCTTGATGCGCTGTACTCGCGTCTCAAGACTCACGAGATTGACATTGTCTCTCGCAAGTCGAAGTCACAGCCGATGGCCCTAGTCACCGATCCCAGTTCGGCTTCTGGTCTTTCGTCTGATTCGCTGTGTGGTTTGTCCTTTTCTGCTCTCTGTGATGTAACTGATGATCAGTTAGAGCAGCTCGAGGATGAGCAACTGGCCCTTCTAGCTCGGAAGTTTTCCCATGCTTACAAGAGGAGGAGGGACAGAAAGAAGGGAGGACCTGTCATTTGCTTCGAGTGTGGTGGCGCCAACCACATTCGAGCAAATTGCCCCAAGCTGGTGAAGGGCAAGAACGACTACGGCGGTGTGAGTAAGAACGACTACATCGACAAGAACCACAACAAGAAGCCCCCAGCTCACACTCAAGGCAAGAAGAAGTTCCGCAACTTTGGCAAAGCCAAGAAGCTTTTCCACCGTGTCCTCCGGTCACAGTCACGATGACCATCCTCCGGTCATCCTTTCCACCGCTTCCCATCCTCCGGTCACAGTCACGATGACCGATGCACCTGGACAGCTGCTCCACATGGACACAGTTGGACCAGCTAGAGTGCAGTCAGCAGGAGGGAAGTGGTATGTTCTTGTCGTAGTCGATGACTTCACGAGGTACTCTTGGGTGTTTTTCTTAGCCTCGAAGGATGAGACATTTACACATTTTCGAGGTCTGTTCAGTAGGCTTTCTGTTGAGCTTCCGGGTGCCTTACGAGCGATCCGCAGTGACAATGGCACGGAGTTTAAGAATTCCTACTTTGAGAGGTTTTGCGATGAGTCAGGTGTAGAGCACCAGTTCTCTTCTCCATACGTCCCTCAACAAAATTGCGTTGTGGAAAGGAAGAACCGTACCTTGGTCGAGATGGCCAGGACGATGCTTAATGAGTATTCTACACCTAGGAAGTTTTGGGCTGAGGCGATAGCCACTGCGTGCCACGTTTCAAACAGAGTTTTTCTGAGGGCACACTTGTATCGCACTTCTTTTGAGTTGAGATATGGGCGAAAGCCTAGCATCTCGTATTTTCGCATGTTTGGTTACAAGTGTTTTATTCTGAAGTCCGGAAACCCAGATAAGTTCGAGTCACAGTCTTGTGATGGGATTTTTCTGGGTTACTCGACTTCTTCGCGAGCGTATAGGGTCTGGAACTGCGATTCTAGCAAAATGGTAGAGATCTGCGAGGTAACTTTTGATGAGGTCAGTTCAGGGACTAGGCCCGATATCTTAGGTTCAGTAGAGCAGTCCAAGCCCATCTTTGTGGATGAGGAGGAGGACGAAGATGAGGGTTGTCTACCCAATCCAGTTTCTCCTCCCCTTGAGGTGCCTGCTTCGTCCACTGCATCTCAAGGAGATCAGCCCATTCCTTCCGCATCCTCAGGAGCTAGTGGTTCTGTTCCTACATCATCAGCTCATGAGGTAGAGGCCACTACTTCTTCTTATCCAGGACCTCCCCATAATATCCAGAAAGCTCATCCTTCAGAGCAGATAATTGGAGATCTCTTTGAGCGCGTTACACGCTCAAAGTCTGGCACGTCTCACTTCTGTCTCCATTCTGCCTTTGTTGTCACCTTTGAGCCCAAAGATGTTAGTCATACTCTATCTGATGAGTCTTGGGTCAATGCCATGCATGAGAAGCTAGAAAATTTCGAGAGAAACAAGGTCTGATCGCTTGTCGAGCCCCCGCGAGGTCACAATGTTATTGGGACTAAGTGGGTGTTCAAGAACAAGCAGAGCGAGGATGGAGTGGTTATTCAGAACAAAGCTAGACTGGTAGCTCAGGGGTTCTCCCAGGTTGAGGGTCTAGATTTCGAGGAGACCTTTGCACCTCTAGCCAGACTTGAAGCCATTAGAATCCTGCTTGCCTTTGCAGCTTCTAAGGGTTTCAAGCTTTACCAGATGGACGTTAAGAGTGCCTTTCTCAATGGCTTTATTGAGGAAGAGGTCTATGTCCGACAGCCTCCTGGTTTCGAAAACCCCAAATACCCAAACCATGTCTTCAAGCTTTTCAAAGCTTTGTATGGACTTAAGCAAGCCCCTAGAGCTTGGTATGAGAGACTTAAGTCCTACCTGTTGAGTCATGGTTTTGAGATGGGTAAAGTAGATAAGACCTTGTTCATTCGCCGGCATGGCACTGATCTTCTGCTCGTCCAGATTTATGTGGATGACATCATCTTTGGCGGCTCCTCTCATGCTCTCGTTTCTCAGTTTTCCGATGTCATGAGCTCGAAGTTTGAGATGAGCATGATGGGCGAGTTGAGCTTCTTTCTTGGCTTCCAGATCAAGCAGACTCGGGAGGGTACCTTCTTGCATCAGGGCAAGTACACTCGAGACCTCTTGAAGCGCTTTGACATGAGTGATGGTAAGCCAGTATCTACTCCAATGGCGATAACAACTTCACTTGATCCAGATGAGGATGGCGAGCCAGTTGATCAGAAGGAGTTCAGAAGCATGATCGGTTCCCTCTTGTACCTCATTGCCTCGAGACCGGACATACACTTCTCTGTGTGTCTGTGTGCTCGATTTCAGGCTTCACCTCGTGTATCTCACCGGCAGGCGGTGAAGCGCATCTTTCGGTACCTTCGAGCTACAATTGACTATGGTATCTGGTACTCTTCGTCTTCCTGTCTTTCCCTTAGAGCCTACTCCGATGCAGACTTTACTGGTTGTAGGATAGACAGGAAGAGCACTTCTGGCACCTGCCAATTCATTGGCACTTCTCTTGTTTCTTGGTCTTCTAGGAAGTAGTCCGGTGTTGCACAGTCCACCGCAGAGGCTGAGTACGTTGCTGCCGCCAGTTGCTGCAGTCAGGTACTTTGGATGGCTTCGACCCTGCGGGATTTTGGGTTAGTTATAGACAGTGTTCCACTCTTTTGTGATAACACTTCTGCTATTAACATTGCTAAGAACCCAGTGCAACACTCTCGGACCAAGCACATTGACATCAGGTTTCACTTTCTTAGAGACCATGTGGAGAAGGGTGATATACTGCTCCAGTTTGTAGAGAGTGACCACCAGTTGGCTGATATCTTTACCAAGCTATTGGATAGCTCTAGATTTTCAGCTCTGCGGGGAGAGTTTGGGGTGGTTTGTCCTTATGGACTGTTGTGAGGGGGAGCTTTATGCTTTACTGCTTTTATTATTTTGATTATGCTCTTACTCCTTTCTGTTGCATAGCATTCGGGGTGCATTGGGGTTAGTCCTTCTAGCATAGGTTAGAGTGCTCTTCTTGTCTAGGTGCTTAGACATCTGCTCTTATCTTGTGATTCTAAGATGCTGCTTATTAGCTGTTTCTTATATCACTAGATTGAGCTCACTCACGGCTTGTAGGTTCTAGCGAGGGTTGGGCCATCCTCGAGTAGACAGGGTACGTGTTTGCTCTCTAGTGTGTGTGCTAGACAGTCAGCTGATAGTCCTGGAGTCATATGGGGTAGACGAGAGTCTGTCTAAGCCATAGTATCCTCTACATCTTATCTATGCTTTAAGGACTACCCATTTGGATTTTCTTTGCCAGCTTCTCGTTTTTATTGCCTTGGTTCAGGGGGAGTTCATTTGGGAGTTTCTAGATATTAATTTTGACATAACTCAACTTGAACTAAAAGTGCATCTTATGTTGAGGGGGATTTGGATTTTCTTGCATTTCAGTTTGCATTGTAATATAACTACATGGAGTCTTGATTATTATCCAATTATGATCTGTTTACAATATATTACATCTTGCCATGATTTGTGCTTAAATTGCTAGATTTATCATGACTTTATATGTGTAGTCTAGTCTTTACCATGGTAAGTTACTTAAAAATGCTTAACTTGAATTAATTCATGTCATGATTAGCTTTTGAGACTACTCTGTCTTTAGTTCTCCATTTATTATTCATGCCATGTCAAATAGGCTGAGTTGAGTCTTGAATCTTTATTGAGCTATGCTAGTTCTTCTGTGAAACATGAGTTAATTCTTGTACTTCAACTAAAATTAGCAAAAGCAAAAAGATCTCTTTTGTGCGAAAAAACTGATCTCACCAATTCACTCTCATGAGACGGCTTGCCATTGCACTAGGCATGAACTCAGGGGGAGTTTTGGTTGACCAAGATCATTTCCTTAAGCTTCTTGCTTGGAGTGATCGCATAAGGCTTGAGATCTAGTATATGGCTAAGAAATTAAAATTTGTGAAAATGGTTGAAGCTTAGGAGGCAGTTGTAGATGGCTCCTAGTCCAGGACTTGCTTTGCTAAGATAAAACCAAATATAATTTTCAGAACAAAGTCAATTGTGCTAAATTTGTTTTTTTACAAGAAGACTAAGTACTTGAACAAATGAGTCACTCTTAAACTTTTAGCATTCTAAATTGGCTCAATATTAGCTTATTGGTTCCACTTAGATTATTTGACATGGGTTGCATCATCCTTGGATACCTTTAGTTAGACTGTAATCATGTTTGATTCGACATGCTAAGAAATTGGATTTATCTGGTTTAGCTAGTCTATACATGAATCGTCATGATCTTGATAGCATTCTTATGAATTATGGCTTGGTGTAATATTCGAAATATCACTTAGGATAATCTTCATGGCTCCGAATGCTTACAATAAAGAACACACAGTCATTTCATTCTCTCGTGCATTTTAATGTTTTTATTGCCAAAAGGGGAAGAAGTTTGGAGAAAAAGCCTTCTGGAGCTTTGCAGAAAAATTTGCTCTTTCAGTTTCTGCTCCAGTTTTCTCTTCTGTCGATATGGTCTTAGTTACTTTGATTTTCTTTTAGACCATATTTGACTCTCAAACTCAACTTTATGCTTTTTCTGTGTTTGTCAACATACTCATCAAGGGGGAGATTGAGAGACCATGTGGAGGTAACCCCGGTTGTGTGATGAGTAATTGACGCGTGTCCTAAAGTCTGAGTTTGTTCCGGGCATGATAATGATATTTACTGATGCAGATATTTAATTATATCATTTGGTGCGGTGCTATGTAATGTGTTTTCTTATCGGTGATGACTGTAGGACTTTGAGACGGTGTCGTGGCGAGACACGGGTGACCGGACTAGGCACAGGCGGTGCTAACGTCAGAGCGGTCGGAGTGTGTCGAAGACAACGAGGACTCGAAGTGGCTGTGAGGCGTACGCGGCAAGACACGAGGAAGCTTCTAGGAAGGTGCAGGAGGGGCATTTTGGTAAATGCGCAAGGCTACACAAAAGGAAGCGGATTTTATTTTGAAATGATCCATTAGTGGAGAGGTGTTGTGACCTAATGGGTAAAATGTGTGTAAACCCATTAGTGGAGAGTTGGTGTGACCAAATGGGTAAAGTAAACTTGTAAACCCATTAGTGGAGGTTATAAATAGAGGTGCTCTTTAGTGGGAGAAGTGCACTTGAGATAGTGAGAAAGAAAAATGGGTATGAGTATTAGGGTTTCCTAATGCTTGTGCTCTTGGGAGAGAATTTTTTTTATACAAGATTTAGGGTTCATTCACTCCTTGTGGGTGTTCTTGAGTGAGACATGGAAGAGTTGATGTAAACATTCATATGTTATAATCTTTCATCACTTTTCGTCTCAATATGAATATCCTTGTTTTATATCTTGTGCTATTTACTTGCTTTCCTTTTAATTAATATTCTTGTTCTAGTTGCTGCTCTATGTACTTGCTCTGAACTGGGATTATATTTCAAAGCTCTTTGGCTAGTTCATCCCGAAAGCAAAGTCTCTAGCTTCAACTCATTAATTTTCTTGCTACTCTGTGATGGGAGGTGGCCTCAAGATCAATTGATCAGTTCATCCCAAGAGTAGATATACTAAATGTTTCAGTTTAAATATTCTCTTTTAATCTCTTGATTTTTCAGTTGTCGGTTCATGCAGTCTATGCTGTTCGGCTCTGTGATCAGTTTGTAGTTTGCTCTCGGTTGGTCTTTCCTGCGCAGCATCTATTACTAGTAGCAGCCTTGCTTTGTCTCTTGATTGAGTGGTTTGGCCAGGCTGCTTTACATCTTTGCTGCAGTTCGGTTCTTATCCCAGTAGTGCTGCAAAAGATCAAGTCCAGTCAGCAGTTCGGTTCCCTGCTCTCTGCATTTTTCTTGCTGTTTGGCTGCAGTTTTTACTCCTTCCGTTCAACAGCAACAACAGGTTGTTTACTATTTTGTGGACTGCAGCTTTTAGTTTACAAAGTACCATTTTGGGGCTGTTTGGACAGCAGTCAGTTTCAGTTTTTGCCTCTTCTTTTGGGTTCATTTTCTTGCTGCAGCTAGCAGTGTTTTCAGCATGCAGTTCCTCAAGTTTCTGCTAATGCCTTCAGCCAAGTTTCTGCAGGCATTCCCTGTTTCAGCTGCTGCTGTTTTTCTGCAGTATTTGTGATTGTTAGTTGCTGTTTTTCCTGTGCATTTCGGCCAGGAAGGTTGTGTTTCTTTGCTGCTCCTTCCAGTATTCTTTGGGTAGCAGGTTGAACTTTGGGGTAGGTGTTTACTGCTGTTTTTCAGGCCAGCAAGCTGTGATTTCTTTTCAGTCTTTACCTTTTCAGCTTTTTCAGTTTCTGGTCTTTCTTTAGACAGCAGCTTGGACTTCTTTTGTGGGAGATTTCTTCCTCCTTTTTCAGCTAGCAGAAATTTATTGGAAGTAGTCCTTTTTCAGTTTTGTTTGCTCTCTTTTTGTCTCTCTTTTTGATGCACAAGAAATTTTAGCAGTTCGGTCTTTGTAATGCAGAACAAAAATAGAAACCTTTTTCGTTCCTTGGCCGAACCATCTTCTCATCTGTAGTTTATTTGGTTGTGAGTTTTCAAGTAAGACTTGCAGTTTTCTTCTTCATAGCTTGCTAGCTATCGGAGGAGAATAACTTTTTCATAGCTCTCTAGCTATTGGAGGAGAAATCGTGTGGATACGTCGAGGCAAAATTTTAAAGGCACCATTCACCCCCCTCTGTTGCCATTTTCGATCCTTCACCAAGGGGTGGCGGTTGTCTTTTAAAGGGGTGCGCACCCACCTTACGCAACACACACGGTTTTCACGCCCCCACATATGGGCTTTAGGGTTTTCACATGCACACACTAGGCCTAAGGCCTTATTCTGCTTATTTGGCTCAATCGTTTACATGTTGGGTTGAATTCACGATATGAAAAATATGAGTTTGCAAAATTATAAATATTTGTATTTCTCTTATTTTGGGCTATGGGCTTGTCGCATGAGATTTAGGCTTACTTCTGTATCACCTGAGGACCCACATTACCCTGAGATGCCACTAAACCACTCCACAACTAGCTAATTTACAAGATAAAATAAGCTAGCAACAACTTCTAAAACATAATAAGCTAAGTGAAAACATAACAAAACAAAAGGTAAAGGTAAATATTAAATAGGAACAGCCACTAACAATTTTAACCAATTAGAGCGAACCATAGTCTAGCATTATTAATGAATGATGATTAACGATGAGGAACAAAGATGAATAACTAGAGACTTCACATATGTATTACAGCATAAATCATGAAATGGTGTGTGATAGTGTTGTGCCGCTCTACCCTTCCCATGTATGCTCAAGAATCACTTGAAAAGGGGGGAAAACAAGAGTGAGATAAAAATCTCAGCAAGTAAACTGTTTAAGAAGTTAATCAAACTACAATGTTTTAAGCATCAATATTTATTTTCCACATTAACCACATTTAAATCCTCAACCCAAACCACTACCCACAACAGTAAATTATTAGCAAATAAATCTTGTTTGACTACTTCATATTCTCAACCACTACTACTACCAATATCAGTATAACATTAACATATTTTACCTCATTAACTTTACTATATCCCACAACCACATCCGCTAACAACAGTTACCACAAGAAGAAAACCTCATGCTACAACCACAGCTCCTACCATACCATGAGCGGTGAACCCCACTCCACGACCATAGCCACATTCCTCATACCACAAGTGACTCTCGTGAACCAATTCCACAGAAAAACTAAGAAGTTGCATTTATTTACAAATAATTCAACCACAATACATTGCATAAGTAAATACATATGCAAATGATCTATCCACAATGTAAATACATATGAATGCATATGATCCAGTGCACCCTTACCCAACAAAGTAAGAGTGTGCATCATACTACAGCAATGTACGATGCTGTACCGGTACAGTCGCGGCTATGTGCGGCGACATCCACGATGCAAATGATATGTCATGATATGAATGATATGATAAACATAATTCATAAGAATTTAACCGCAAAAATCAATAACATATTCATCATGAATACCACCTCATAATCCACATATGATTCAATAAAGACATTACCACATAATCCACATTTGGTTCACTAAGATCAAAATCAATCTATTCAAAGGGAATACTACCACATAGATCACAATATATCCATTAAGAATACTACCACTATGACCATAGTATATTTATTAATAATACATCCACTATGACCATAATATATTCATTAAGAATACTACCACCAAGACCACAATATTCTCGTAAGGAATACTACCCCATAACCATATTTATTTCATTAAGAACTATACCACATAATCACAATTAATCCATCAAGGTATAACCAATTGATTGCTAATTTGCTACCATATAGACCACATTAAGGAAGCATATAACAATGGCGTAACATCTCAAATTAAGAGGATTAACTAGTGTGAATGTAGAATGATTAACAAGTTAAACGGTAACACATTCGCTATGTTTACTTGTCTCTACCGATGAAGCGAGGCGCTCACGCATGGTCAGGAGCGAAGCCACAGGTCAAAAATTACCTCTTAACATAAGGCTACAGTAAGGAATCCGCAACTTAAGAAAATAAAAACACTGCTATAGCCCAAATCCGATAATACCCTTTTCACTCAATGATCCTATGCCCAGCCCACTGCAGCAGCGCTGCTTATTTTTATTGTGTATTTAAAACTATTAGGCCATTCATAGCAAAAAAGATATTTCTGAAAGCTACAGTGAAATACCTATAATTTTCAAGTAGACAACTTATTTTTATCTTGCTGCTAAAAGGGTGTAAATTATCGTGCAAAACAGAGGACAAACTTTGTTTCAGCAATCTGGCCAGAAGTCTTCTAACGAACCCCACCTACTGTACAAAGCTCTAAAACTCATAATTCACAAGATTTCATACAACTTTCATAATTGTGGCTAAAATTAAAAAAATCATCTACCCCTCTGAAACTACACCCAAACACCAACCTATTTCAGACTACCCCTCTGCTACATAGCGAAGTTCCGGACTCTGTTGCGCCCAAACTCCGCAGACAAAAAATCTAAAAACATTACAGAAGCTAGGTCTCGTACCCTACAACTTTCATGTTGGACAGATCTGCAGGAAAACTCGATTTAATACTCTAATCTATACAAACAGTCGTGCTGTGCGAATCAGCCTACGCGTAGACAGCTGAAAACCCTAATCGGTTAATTCCTCCATCAGAACCCTACTAATCCCGTACCAAGAACTCTAATTACACCTAAAATAGGGAGAATTGAGGTCAGAAAAATTACCTAGGTAATCCCTTAAGATCACCCCTCTTCTTTTTTTCTTCTTCCTCTTTCCTTCCGTCCTTCTACCTTCTCTTCCTCCCTTTCTTCCCTTCTTCCTTTTCTTCCTTTCTTTTCAGCCATGGCAGCCATAGGGAAAGAGAGGGTAGGGAGTGACGTCCAAGAGGGGGTGGGGGCGGCCAAGGGGGTGGGAGGGGCTTGGCTAGGGTTTGAGGGAAGAAAAAGGGGGTGGCTTGGGCCCCTTTTGGGCTGGCTGGCCCAAAGTGGCTAGCACACCCCTCTAGGCAACCCAAAACTTAATTTTTAATTAATTAATTTATTTTTTTCACTTTAGACAATTCTATAATTTTATTCACACCTCCGGCGATCCACCAAAAAATGGAGGAACTCCGCGATTCCACTAAATACTCTCAACACTCCGCGTTTTCGCTAAATACTCCTAGGGCATTACAACTTCGTTCTTGGATGTACTCTGCTTGGGTTGATTGTGCTACTCGAATGGGCCTTCATCTCCTAGACTTTGGCCGCATGGTTCTTATCCCGTGTGGCCGTATGAATCCTTCTCCCTTTGGGCTTAGCTAGTTGTTCCTCCTCAACTTAATCTTTCATTGCTTCAAATCTGAGGAAACAGAATGTATTTGCATAAGGTAGTATACATTCTCATGTAGAGCAATAGGAAATTCTCTAAGAAATAAAAACACCTATTGTTGGAGTAACTTAGCTCTTGATCTTGTAATAGGACCTTTTGGAGCCTCATTACCAGCTTTGTCATGTACACTTGGAGTGAAAGGTAAATGTGTAATAGGGATGTCCTCATTATCCTCCCTCTCTTGAAAAGGAGTCGTCCTCAACTTTGCATCATCTTGTCTAAAGAAGGGTGACAAATAACCAACATTAAATGTGATACTTACCTCATAGTCATCTCCTGAAAGCTCAATCTTGTAAGTATTGTCATTGATCTTGACGAGTACTTTGAAAGGTCCATCACCACGGGGAATCAATTTGGATTTGCACTTCTCTGAAAAGCGTTTTTTGCAAAGATATACCCACACTAAGTCACCTGATTCAAAAAACATTTTATTTCTAGATTTATCATGGCACATAGCAACATTGAAATTGTGTGATTCATCATCTCCATTTGTCCATCTGTTTGTGGGTGACAAGTCATTGAAAACAACAACTTTGTCGCAAACTTAGCCCACAAAGTCTTCCAAAAGTAGCTCATAAATATGATGTCATGATCTAAAACAATGGTTCTAGGCATACTGTGCAATATCATAATTTCTCTGAAAAATAGGTCAGTTATATGCGACGTATCGTCGCTCTTATGACAGAAAATAAAATATGCCATCTTAGAAAACCTATCCACAATAACAAAAATAGAATCCCTCCCCCTCTTAGTCCTAGGCAATTCCAACACAAAATCCATACTAATATCATCTCAAGGAACGCTAGGATCTAAAAGTGGAGTATACAAACTATGTGGATTGAGTTTCGACTTCGCCTTGTAGCACGTGATGCATCGTTGAACAAATCTCTCGACGTCTCAGCTCATCTTTGGTTAATAGAATTGATCGGCCAACATTATGTATATATTTTATCTTCCAAAATATCTTATCAGTCCTCCCGCATGAGATTCCTACAATAGTAGGAAACGTATAGAAGAATCTGGTACGCATAGCTTGTTCATGCGAAAAAGAAAACCATCATGAATATAAAAATTATCTCACCCTTTCCCATCTTTGCAGTTAGAATATGTAACTGAAAATTCATGATCGGAAGTGTACAAATCTTTCGAACACTCTAACCCTAGTACCTTTACATCCAATTGAGTCAAAAATACATTTTTTTAGATAATGCATTAGCTACCACATTCTCTTTGCCTTTCTTATATTTGACAATATATGGAAAGGTCTCAATGGATTCTACCCACTTAGCATGTCTATGATTCAATTTTGGTTGGCCCTTTAAGTATTTCAAATCTTCATGATCAGAGTGTGTGATAAATTCCTTAGGCCAAAGATAATATTGCCATGTTTTCAACACACGCACAAGAGCATACGTTTCTTTATCATAAACAGGATAATTCAATTCTACACTATGAAGTTTCTTACTAAAATATGCAACGGATTTTCTTTCTTGCATTAAAACATCACCAATACTTATTCCACTAGAATCACATTCATTCTCAAAAGTTTTAGTGAAATCAGGTAAAACAAGCAATAGTGCTTCAGTCAAATATTTCTTCAATTTAGCAAAAGTGACTCCCTTTTTAGTCAATTCATTTAATGGGGCGGTAATGGTGCTAAAATCTTTCACAAATCGTCGGTAAAAACTAGCAAGCCCATGGAAGCTGCGAATTTGACTAACATTCACAGGAGTAGACCAATTTCGAATAGCTTTAATTTTAGTTCATCTACTTCAATTCCATGAGCTGAAACAACAAAGCATAGAAACACAACCTTATTAGTGTAAAAAGTACACTTCTCAAGATTAACATACGAGCGTTTCTGTCTAAGTACTTCTAGCACGTGTTTGATGTGTTCAACACGATCATCCAAAGAGCTGCTATATATCAGAATATCATCAAAGTAAACTACCACAAATTTTCCAATAAAGTGTCTCAAAACATGGTTCATCAAGCGCATGAAAATACTAGGAGCATTGGACAAACCAAAAGCATCACTAACTATTCATACAAGCCAAATTTTATTTTAAAGGCAGCTTTCCATTCATCAGCATGTTTTATTCTTATTTGATGGTAGCCACTTCGCAAGTCCATCTTAGAGAAAATAGTAAATCATTTAATTTATCAAGCATATCATCTAGTCTAGGAATAGGATGATGATAATGAACAATTATGTTATTGATAGTTCTACAGTCAACGCACATTTTCTAAGTAATATCTTTCTTAGGAACAAGAATATCAGAGATGGCACAAGGACTAAGACTCTTACGTACGTACCCTTTGTCTAAAATTACTTGCACTTGCTGCTGAATCTCCTTTGTCTCCTCCAGGTTGGTGCAGTACGACAGCCGGTTTGGAAGAGGGGCTCCTGGAACCAAGTCAATCTGGTGCTCAATGCCTCGAATGGGTGGTAGACCAGCGGGTACCTCCTCCGAAAATATGTTGCCATAAGCCTGAAAAACTTTGGTGACAACACTAGGAAGAGATGTTATGTCATTAGTAGTCACCAAAGCATATTTGTACAGCAACACAAAGTGAACCATAGTGGGATCATCTCTTATCTCCCTCAACTTAGATTTTGTTGCTATCATTACTAGCTTTTTCTCTCCCTCACTCTTGGCTTTCTCACTTAATTTTAACTTTTCTCTTTCGCTCACCTTTTGTGGAATTACATTCTTTTGTTCCCTCCCTCTTGCACTCTCTAATTGCACTTCTTTCTTTTGGACATTTTCAATCATAATTTGGGAAGGAATCATAGGTCATAACACTATTTCTTTGTTATCCCATATAAACTGATATCGATTTGTTCTACCATCATGAATCATAGATCTATCATATTGCCATGGTCTACCTAAAAGTAAATGACATATATCTATGAAAACCACATCACACTCCACAGTGTCTCAGTAATTACCAATCTAAAAGTTAACATCAACAGTGTACCCAACATTCATAGACCCATCATTATTCAATGATTGAATTTGATATGGATATGGATGCTTCTTGTATTTCAATCCAAATTTAGTGCAAAATTCTTACTAGCCAAATTATGACAACTGCCCCCATCAATAATAGCCTTGCAACACTTACCATCTTTACTTATCTGAGCTCTTGTTTGAAAAAAGTTGCAGCGCTGTTCATGGTTGGATTTGACTTGAACGCTTAACACCAAAGGGATGCACACAAGGATAGGATCGGACTCAAGGTCACAGTACCCATCCACAGGCGTCTCCTCTCCACTTTCTCTATGGCCATCCTCATTCGTCTCGAAATCAGTAAGGTACTCTCCGTCTTCATCACTAAAAGAATCATACTCTCCATCCTCAGTTATCAGCATTATCTTTTTATTTGGGCAATCCTTTTGTATACACCCACGACCAAGATACTTGAAGCATTGAATGGAGCAACTCTTGGCCATAGACCCAATATAAGAAGATGAAGAAGGGGCTGGTCTTCTCTTTGAGATGGAAGGAGTAGCACTTTTTGCACTTAGGGCAGCACGTGCACTAGGAGCAAAACTTCCACTAGATTGGTTAGTTTTAAATAAATTAAAATGGGATGTTGATTTTCCTCTTGTAGGTGCTATGTGTCGGAATCGGAATTATTCATTCCAAATTCCTCTGTGATTTCTGCACTATTCTCTGGATCAGTAGCTAGTGCTTATAGATACATCACTGTATATCAAAAACATATTAAGCGGAAGCGTAATTTACACAGTAATAACTTACGCATGGGCTGTTTGGGCCGAAAACAGAGAATGCAACAGCGGAAATCTTCACACAAGTGGGACCCTCAGGACTTGCCCACAGGCAGCCAACTGGGGTTTCGTGACCTAGTTCCTGACATTCATGGATACCAGCTCTGTCGATCCTTTTGAAGTACCGCAGGTCCTCTTCTTCTTATTCCTGACTGACTGGAGGATGGTAATTAAGCAATAGTGAGCACAAATTGTACTTAACAAGCCATCACACAGAATGCAGTGATAATAATACTACATGCAAGGCTGTGAAAGGAGGCTTGAGGTCATTTTATTTGCTAAAGCATCATTTCCAAATATCTTAAATAAAATTTCTGTGACTTAGCAATTTTAACCAAAATGTAAGTTGTAAAGAGATGATGCAATAGTAATAATAGTGCAGGCTACATCCACCTTTTACAGTGTATAGTTACCTCCACCGATGCTAGATTTTATAACCACTGGACTACGTCCATCCAGGAAAAGTTAAAGCCAAAGTACCTTCCTCTGATAGATTTTTATCCCGCCCACAAAAGGTTTTTGAAATAGAACTAACTCAAGGATGTTCCCATATTCGCCCTTGACCGTGGGCACGACTATTTGAATAGTTTAGACTCTGCAGAGTTTGCACATCTGTACCCACAAGAGATAATCAACCCGATTGGCCTATGTGATTCCTTAGTCATATAGATCGAGAGATCATCACGAGACCTTTACAATACCTTTCCCCTTAAGCATGTCATCCCCATGGGGTTGAACCCATAGGTTGTGTGGGAAGTCACTCATAGCGGCTGGCGCAGCTAGATACTTCTTCCACAACGCCACCCTATACGTCGCACTTCACCTTTACTCGTCTCCCTTCAGGCAGAACCTTCTTTGGTCTCCTACACCCCACCTCATATACCTGATTGACCTGTGAGATGCCTTCAGGGGTCTAGTAAATTATTCAACCAAGCCTACACTTTGCCAGCTTGTGGTTTGCACTGTTTTACATGGAGAGGTCATACAAGATTAAATCCTTAATTCGTCCAGGCGGTGCTTACCACAACCCTATATTTCGTGCTACGTCTACACCAACCACTCTTACCAACCGTCCAGACAGGTAAAGCAAGTTTTAGGATGTTGGAAAGATAAGCAGTACCAAATATCAGTTATCTACATCCAATAACTGCCCAAAAATAATTTCACATGCTTGAAGTAATGAGCCAGACAACTGAATGCCCTGGCTTTAGACTCGCTTGGCATTAAGTATGACTTAACTAGTAAAGATATTAATAATATCTAGGGTGACAAGGGCAATATCTACCTTACATTTGATATATATTTGCATAACAAAGTAAGCATGCACCTTGATAATTTGAAAAAACATAATTTTTGTAAAATATGGGATCAATATGATCAAAGTGATGACTTGCCTTGTTTATTTACCGCGGCCTTGTTTTAGTGCAAAGCCGATTTAATTAGTCCATCATATTAAATCTTGAATCCTTCTTCCTCAGTAATTTCAACTCGCTTAAGCTTGTCACCTTCAGACTGCAGCTTCTAATATGCGGCCAATACATGAAGAGCCAAATAAATCCAAATAGCGGCAAAAGTGTAGTTTAATTTAATTGAACTCATTTAATGTTGCTTAAGAATTGAGAGTAGAGAGGGAGTGGTTGAAATGGATTTGAGTGGAGGAAGAAGTTGAATAAAGGATTACCCGCAGGATCCTTCTGCTGGGTTCAAGATAAAGGGCTTGATCTTTTTTCTTTATAATATCTTTTATAATATTTTATATTTATCAAGGAAGTTCCAAGAGTTAAACAGGACTTATGTATCTTTAAAAAGATTGCTTGGGAGGGTGATTTGTCAGGTACTTGAATTTAAGTATTTTTCCCAATTTTTGTTATAGTGTGGAGTTGGTTATTTATCCCATTACGATTAGGAGCAGGGTTGCTTGTTTCAATGATTAACAAATCTATTAGAGATGATCGAAGGTTGTATTTTCGAGCAAGGTGTGAGACAAGTTTGAGTGGATGAGCTTGCACACAAGAGTTTATTCTTAACTAAGATGATCGGATAAGTATTTTAGGTGCAAAGATAGGTTTTGGCAAGATTCTTTAGATAGGGGTATTAATTATTCAAGAGTTATTATTTTATGCTTCTTCTTGCAAGATTGGGTTTAGGATGATCATCCCAAGATCTATTATTTGGGACAAGAATAATGATTCTTTATTTAAGTTTAATAAGTCCTTATTCCGAAAGAAATTAAAAGCTTGCATTTTTATAGATGAACATTGGAGGTTATTAATTTAGTTGTGACAGGGAGTCTTATTATAAATGAACGATCTGTGATGGGAAATGAATATCATTTTAGATATTTAAATAGAAGGGAATTTCCTATTTGAGATAAACCTTAGTGACTTGTATGAAAGTCTTTAATAACTTTAGAAAGGGGTAAATGGTTATTAGTTTATGCGTCTACTTGTGATTGAATTTTAATAGACTTGATTGGCAATTGGTGTTATTAGTCTGGGGTAGAGTTCAAGAGTACTGATAAAGCTTTGATTTTTAGCTCTTAAGATGACATGCACTGATATCTCTTGATATTACTTTTAGCTCCTAAGTGACCATCTTGAAATTTCTGATCTGGCAATTATTTTTAGGATTAGCTTCTTAATATACAACATTATATGATTAGAGTCAACATTTAAAATCTAGCATCAATGATTATTATATCTAGCTCATTTCATGCCATTCGAGAATATACAAGCTTACACTCATTTTAGCCAACTTTTTACTTGAAAACAATAATCTCGTGATCTCGGTTGCTCTTTTTACATTAACCTTGGTTATAAACTTTAAATTTTGATCACAAGAGCTAAGGATGCCTGGGGTAGGCACTAGTTTGTCTCTCCTCCTGGTTGGGCCCAACTGTCAGACAGAGGGGGGAAGAAAAAGGGAGAAGGAGCTTGGACTGCAACCAGAGAGGGGGCTGAGGACTTGGGCGCACTTGGCTAAAACGGAGGGGGGTGTGCGATGCACCATGGCGGCGGCGTCGCTGGTGGGCAGTGGCAAAGGATGTGGTGAGGGTCAGCAAAACGGGTTTCGAGAGAGAGGGGGTCAAGGAGTATAGGGCGTTGGGGCACAACGCCGAGCGGGGTGGGGGCAAGTTGGCAGCTTTCACCGACTGAAGGGAGGATGCCACATGGGCGACAGCAGCCGGGGAGGAAGGAAGCCAGAATAAGGGGATTACGAGCGAGAGTGAGGCAAGGGCATCTCACCTATGTAGTTGATGGGGCCAAAGGGGTGCCGAGGTGACCTAGCGTCGGAGGCCTGGAGCGGCGGTGGGCGGTTTTCGTTGGTAGCAAGCTCGGGTGGTCGGGAGGCTTGGCCACCAGTGGGAACAGCTTCGGGGTGCCGTGGTCGATCTCCTACATCAAGGAATTGAGGGGAGGCCAGCCCAGGAGGGGATGGCGGCGGTGGAGGCGACTTTGGCTGGAGGGGAGGAAGATGGGCCGTGTGGTGAGCCCGGTGTGGTGATTTCCGATTAGCCACTAGAGGGAGTCTCTAGGGGTGTGAGGAGTACCGTGATGTGGGCGGTTTACGAAGAAGATGGCGATGGTGGAGTCGACGCCGGCCGCTCTTATGGGCGGGGAGAGGTGACTGGTAGATGAGGGATTGAAGGCGCACGCATGACGGCGAAGTAATTGGGCGGCCGTAGGACGGCGAGAGGCTAGCACCTTGGTCATAGGGGCACAGGGGAGGCCCAGCAATTGGGTGGATTGTGGAGGAGTAAAGATGGCACCGCACTGGGTTGGCCGGTTGGTCGCCATTGAAGACACGCTCAGTGGGGAGTACAACCGAGCGACGGCAGCGCGTACGGTGCCGATAGGCTAGCAGGTGAATGCGGCAAGGCCGGCGGTAGGGTGGCGCGAGGGGGCGGTAGACTGGCGCTTCGGGGTGAGGCCAGTGGAGGTCTTGAAGGCCCGTCATGGCCGAGAGCTAGACGGCTAGAGGAGAGGGGAAGGCTAACTGAGGTGTGCCAATGAAACAGGCTAGCAGAGGAGCGGCGCTAGGTGTACGACGCGGGGTAGCTGGCCGGCAGGCTGGGTCGGAGAGAGGGAGAAGAAGATTCGGGCCGACATCCATACGAGCAGAGAGAGAGAGAGAGGAGAGGGGCGAAGAAGAAGAGCGGAAGGGCCTGACGGTGGCGCTGGGAAGGGAGCCGAGTGGAAATGAAGAGGAGATCGGGCAAAGGGAAAAAGAAGAAGGGGCGCTGAATGGGCCTGGGGGCGGGAAGAAATGGGCCAGGCCGAGAGATAGAATTTTTTGAATTTTTGGGATTTTTGTAATTAAATTTTCTTGATGAAATAATTAAGTGCCAAAGAATTTAAATAACAAAATTTTAAACTTTAATTTGAAACTTGGTATTTTAATTCCTTAGTTTTCAGAAAGTAGGATTTAGGGCCTCCAAATAAACTTTAGGGAAATTTTAGCTCCTTGCTAGTTTGTCAATTTAGTTTGATGAACAAAATTCTTTTAATATTTAACTTAAGTATTGACGTTAAAGTTTTCTAGCCCTCAAATTTTGGATTTCAAGATTCACAAAAGAAAGTGAGAATCCGGATCCGACTTTTGAAGACGGGGTTCTTGATTTTAGAGAATTTAATTTGAATTTTTGCCGCCCGAAATTCCAAATCAAGAACTCAGATAAACGAAATTTTGAAATGAATAGAGAATCAAAAAAGATTTTCATTAATTTGCAATTAAAATAATCCCGATATTTTTTTGGGATGTTACACTGTGTGGGTAGTGTAGAAAGTTATTTTTGAAGCCCTCATATTTGCCTCTCAGCCTTGGTGGCTTGATGGACTAACTCCACTATGTTATTGTAGGGTTGAAACTTGGTGATTCGCTTGATGGAAAGGTGCAAATCAGCAAGAAAACGAGCCATGGTTTGCTCTTCTTGTTCATAAACATTAGCCCTAATCATGGTCATTTTTATCTCTTTGCAGTACTCGTCAATTATGAAACTCTCTTGCTTCAATTACTGTAATTTATTAAAAAGATCACGTTTGTAATGTTTAGGAACAAAATTTACCCTTATATGGTACTTCATCTCCTCCCATGTAGTAATGGGTGACTCATTGTTGTCTCTCCTTTGATTTTACACTTGTTCCCACCAAATCAATGCATAATCATTGACTTCAAGACCCGCCATGTGAATTTTCTTCTCCTCAGAATAATTGTGCAAGCGTAACACCTTATCCACCTTGAGCTCTCAAGTGAGGTATTCTTCAGGCTCTTGTGTACCTGAAATTGACTGCAATGTGAATTTAATCTTACCAAAGTTTTCCTCATTTGGTCGATCATCGCCACAATGGTTACGGCGGTGATAGCCGTTGTTGTAGTGCAAAAAGTCATCGTCATCGAGATGAGGTGCTCTCCCACCATGGCCTCTATATCCATGACCCCTCTCCGGACCATGGAAGCCGCCCCCTTCACCTCTCCCAGGTGGGGGTGGACGAATGCGTTTTTCACTATGCGATCTTGCCTTTATTGAGTTTCTTGACTGCCTCAAGCAGCGCCTGCTCCTCATATCATGGAGGAATAGCTTCTCCATGATGAACACTTTCTTTCTCTTGTTGTGGTTGATGTGCGCACACAACAGTGTTCATAATGTTTATACGTAGTACATTCATTTGTTGGTTTATCTCAATGTGCATATCCTGCACGGAATTGTTTATCTCCGCTTGAGTTGCTCTTCCAAGATGGAAGTAGCGGCGATGAACTCATTGCGGAAGGTTCCCCTCAAAACTTGGAATTAAAAACGAGTCACCAAGGTGTTTAGATCATACTCTTCTCCCATATCATCGTCTCCACCTGACATGATCAGTGACATGAAGAAAGCACAAATACAACAATATATATTGATATGTGGAATTCTTTCAATCTCACTTTTACCTCTCCCAAGTAAAGTTCTTACCTTTTCGAAATGAATTGAGGCAAAAAAAACTTACACTTGGTGGTAACTACAACAGCAAGTGATGATCAAGCGAATTGAAAAGTAGTTCACAATTGCACGGCAAAGAATAATTTGTGGAGTTTGGTATGGAAGAGTTTATCCCACACAATTTGATTTTCAAGATGTTGTAAAATTAAGTAATAATCCAGTCTAGAAAATATTGTCTATGTGCTGATCCAAAGGATATAAGTGAAGTGTATGAACGCATATGTAATGATCAATGTGACTCAATGCAAATAAAGGAATGATCTAAATAGAAATAGTCAGGAAATAATAACTCGTTTTGCACCAAGTAGTAGGAGAGACGCTAACCAATTGCAATAATAAGGGCACAAGATTGCTCAAGAAATTAAATATTCCAACTGAATTTATAACTTAAAACACTCACCCAAGTTTGGCCTTTTTCTCACTTTTTTGCTCTCTCTTTTTTTTGCTGTCTGTTTTTTTGCTACCTTGCAATTGACTCAAATACACTCAAAATCTTATTCTGAGTCTAATGAGGTATATGAGTCATAAACTTTTTCTAAAATACAGGGGTATAAATGTAATTTAAAAAATACTCTCTTTCTCTAAACTCTGAACTTTTTTTTAAACACTACTTAACCATGGCTCTTTCTTTTGGTATGGTAGCCTTTTTCTTTCTTTTGTTCGGCCGAAGGAATTACGCACTTGCCACAAAGTTTAGCCGAAAGTAAATAATTCAAGAGCAACCCATAATGCAATATCAATGACTAGTCTCAAGTGTGAAAGGATTTAGTGAAGGTTGATTCATATGGTGTTCAGCTGTTTTGATTGCGCAAGGCAAGGAGATCAAAGAAGCCAACCTGAACACAAACTCTTCTCTTGGATTTCGGATAGTACTTCCCTAGAGTTGGTTTCGGATGGCAATATTCCAAAAGAATTTAAAAGTGGACAGCTAGCCAAACCGACTTGGACTCTAGGGTTGTACTCGGATTGTGTTGGGAGTAGTTCTGGACACACGGTCCAATGTCAGCTAGGGTTTGGGGTTTGGTCGGCCACCAAGACCCGAAAGCAAGATTGATTCCCATCCCTAATCTTGATGTTGGCGCAAAGAAATATGGCTAGATAGCATGACTCAAAGTTCAAAAAGTAAATTGAATCTACTCATTTTTGGAGCTAATTGAAGGATCAACTAGCAGATTTTTTAAAGGTTTAATATGTGCACAACGATTAAGCAACGCGAAAGAAACACGATGATCTACACCTAAACAAAAATTCTAATGGATCAAAACTTAACAATGCTCATGAAAATAACATATGCAAAAATTAGAGTTTGGATTTTTTGTATGTTTTCGGCTTATGGACTATAGGATAGAAATAAATCAATCTAAAAACAAGGGTAGAGAATCCTATAGAGGAAACCGTGCTCTGATACCAAGATGATCGGGGTCGCTCGATCTTTTCGAAGTAGGATGGATACTCACGAGATTCTTGATGAATCATAGTGACCCTCTAATGCCAGTGCAAAGGATGAACACTCTTTAATCCACCAAAACACACTCAAGTTGATTTTGTCGATCACCAAGCGAAGATCTATCGTGCACCCAATTCCCAATGGAAAGACTGAATGATCTTGATTGAAGAACACACTTAATTTCCTATGGAATTTTGGTAGCAATGATGAACTCGAATAAACTTTACTACATTGATTTTTCTCGAAGATGGTCCGCTTTCCCAAGGGGTGGCGGTAGCCTTTTAAAGGGGTGCACACCCCCTTGTGCAACACACCAGGTTTCCACGCCCCACACATGGGCTTTAGGGTTTTCACAAGCACACAGTAGGCCTAAGGCCTTATTCTGCTTATTTGGCCCAATCGTTTACATGTTGGGCTGAATTCACGGTATGGAAAACATGAGTTCGCAAAAGTATAAACATTTGCATTTCTCTTATTTTGAGCTATGGGCTGGCCTTCTCAAAGGTGGTCTGCCTTCCCAAGGGGTGGCAGCTGCCTTTTAAAGGGGTGCACACCCCCTTGTGCAACACACTAGGTTTCCACTTCTCCACATATGTGCTTTAGGGTTTTCACAAGCACACAGTAGGCCTAAGGTTTTATTTTGCTTATTTGGCCCAATCATTTACATGTTGGGTTGAATTCACGATATGGAAAACACCTAAGGTTTTATTTTGCTTATTTGGCCCAATCATTTACATGTTGGGTTGAATTCACGATATGGAAAACATGAGTTCGCAAAAGTATAATATTGTAAGTTCAAGCTCCATTCAGTTGATTTTGGTGATAATGACAAATAAAATTATGAGACTAATTTGTTTATTAATTATAATATTGTTTAGTCTCATTTGGATGTAATAAATGGTAAATGCTATTGTAAGACTAATCTGTTTGAATGATTATAATATGGCTTAGTCTCATTTGGATGAAGAGGTGAAAATCATGGAAGTATGCATTCTATGTCATATTTCTTCATCTTAGTGCAGCTCTCGGATCCAAAATATAGATTAAACATCACCAAAAATCTAAAATGAATATGTGTATATGTTTTTATTATATATTCTTGTATGCACACATTTAGGGGAGTTCACTCTATATTTTGTGGTTTCATTAGTATTGATCCATGTTTCTTTTTTCACATATATTAGGATCTATATTTTGAAATATATCCCTTGAGTATAAAAAACTTGTGTAGTTCATATATATACTCACATTGACTCACATTACTTTATACTCAATTATTTGTGTATGGGACTAACATGATAATCATGTGTTTGAAAGGTTTAGTCCCGGATTTTGCTTAAAGACTTGGAGATGCATGCTAAGATTGACAGGAAGATCGATATGGCTCGAGACAAAGGTCGTGCATGCATTTGAATTTAAATTCTAAAGCCAACTGTGCATTGACAGGAAAATCGGTAGTACTGGTGTGTATCTAGCGGTACTACCGCAGTGCGATATAACCGGAATGGTAGTGCGAAACTACCGGAACCTCGAAGTACCAACGTGTAGTTTGCGAAATATTTTTTCCAGAGAGCAACCCTTGAAACACTTAGTCTCTCTAAAAACAGTAGTACCAGAATTTGAATGGCGGAACTACCGCATAGCAGTATGACCATAACTCCTGAGCGGTACTACCGGATCCCGGAAGTTCCAGATTTATGGGCGGTATGTTTTTCCAGAAAGGACCAAGTTTTGGTCCTCAAGAAAAAGGAAGTATCACGCCAAAAATCAGAACTACTAGAGAGCAAAACTACTAGACTTATATTGGTGGTAGTACCGTACTTTGAGTTTAAAGTTTTATATTCAATTATTTACAATTATGGTGGTTATCATCAATTTTCAAAGGGAAGATTGAAGAATCTAGACACACTATTATGAGTTAATGGGATGTTTTAGTAATTAATGATAATCACATTATGGGACTAACATTTTCCATGAGTTGGATGAATAGATTATGTTCCAAGATGATGAAGACTTTGGATGATTTCATATGTTGAAGATTATCAAGTAAAGGTTCAGGATGGAAAATGGTTTCCTGAGTTGAAAGCCATCAAAAAGAGAATGCATCATGTGTTATGCATATCAAGATCTCGAGAATCAGATGATCATGAGTTGATCATCAAGTCAATATAAGACAATGATCTAGACTTGAAGTGATGATATACATCATCAAACTTCAAGGGGATGCTTAAGGCAAAGGTATGACTAGTTAGGGCTAAAAATGTGTTCCTAGTATTTTACCGGTCTTGATATTTGGTTGAAAGATCGGATTGCTAGTATAGGTTTGCTGTACTATTAAGAGGGGTCTTGTCTAGTAGCTTGAGTCTCATCATATGTTAATAGCTCAATCTTACTTATTCTACCTCTCCATAGCATGATACTATTATTTGCGAATGTGTTTTGCAAATAGTTGAGGCTCATGCATCTAATCCTTGCAACATGCGACTATACTTTGCAAATGTGATTTGCAAATAGTTGAAGTCAATATACCTTTTCCTTGTTATATGATCTAAGCTCGCAAATGTGTTTTGCAAATTGTTGGAGATCACACAATATCGCTTGGCATGGTCTAAAATTGTTTTCTTGGACTTAGACCGTGATAATGACTTATTAGATCTCTTATAATTTCTACATTGATCTAATATATTTGATATCATGCAAATAGGTGGGTTGTGTAGCCCTCTGAATAAACTTTCTATAGAGTCCAAGATCACTTCATTCTGACATCGGAGTCAAAAATTATGACCGTTTTTCCGAGTGTCGTCTGTGCTGAAAATGGTAGTACCGCAATTTTAACTGTGGTAGTACCGTAATTTACACAGCGGTAGTACCGCACCGACTTTCAACAGCTATTTCTGATGTTCTGACAAAGCTGTTACTGTGTGCTACAACACACTGCGGTAGTACCGCACTTATAACGGCAGTAGTTCCGATTCCCCGGATTGTTTCGTGGGTTTGGCTCCAATGGCTAGTTTTTGTGTGTAGGGTATAAATACCCACTTGTGACCAGTTGGAGAGAAATCTTTGGCACCTCATTTCACTCTCTTGAGTTAGTGTAACCCTCTGTACTCTATTGTGCATGTGTTGTAGCAAGGAGAGAGGTCTCTACTTGCATATGTTGCATCTAAAGGTGGATTTTGCATCCACTTGAGTTTGTGCATTCGTTGCACGTGGTGAGAGTCAAGCGGGGGGGCTTGACTTATTACTCTTGGAGTTTGTTGACTCCCAGACGGCGTTGGAGGTGTCGTGTTCGGTGATCTTCTCAAAGAAACTTGTGAGAAGGCCCGGCGTATTGTGAAGGTTGAAGCTCACCTACCCGGAGCAGGGAAGAGCTACCGCTAGTGGATTTGAGGTGGAAAGCTTAAATCGTGGTGTCGGTTTGGGCTTACCTCCACGCGGATTAGGGGAGACCGGCAAGTCTCCGAACAACACGGTAAAACATCGCATGTCATTTGTGGTTTGTTTATTTGTGCTCAATTTACCTTCAAGCAATTTACATTCATATAATTCTATTTAACTGCTTATCTTTCTAGTATAGCAAATCTTGACATAGACATAAATTATTGGTGTACTTATGTGAACTTATTTGTTTTAGGCAATATTTGTGTTAAACCAATTTGTGTTAAGATTCCGCATTATATACTTGGTTTTAGCCAAATAGATATTGTTTTTAATTAAAAGAGAATTTTTAAGAATACCTATTCACCCCCTCTAGTCGGCCTCCTCGATCCTACATGCATGAGACTTAGCCTTGCTTCATTCTTGGATGTACTCTGCTTGGGTTGATTGTTCTAGTTGAATGGGCCTTCGTCTCCTAACTTTGGCCGCATGGTTCTTCTCCTGTGTGGCCGTATGAATCCTTCTCCCTTTGGACTTAGCTGGTTGTTCCTCCTCCACTTGATCTTCCATTGCTTTAAATCTGAGGACACACAATGTATTTGCATAAGGTAGTATGCTATTATCATGTAGAGCAATAGGAAACTCTCTAAGAAACAAAAGCACCTATTGTTGGAGTAACTTAGCTCTTGCTCTTGTCATAGGACCTTTTGGAACCTCATTACTAGCTTTGTCATACACACTTGGAGTGGAAGGTGAAGTGTAATAGGGATGTCCTCATCATTCCTCCCCGGCCATCGTTGTAAACGTCTTTTTTTTACTTGAGATCACACCGCATGACAACGACGACGAGAAGGGACTCATACAAGATGACAATCAGTCATCCATCTCACTGCATGCCTTATCCGGCATCTAGCCATGGACATCTCACACAATGCAAGTGCAGGTGCTGATCGGCGTAATCCGTCTGATCGTGTTTCTTGACTCAGGATCGACTCACAATTTTATCTTGGAGAAAGCAGCTTGTCGAGCAAACATAGCAATACATTTGCAGCACTAGATTCGGGTAGCAGTGGCTAATGGTGATCACATTGCAAGCACAGGTCTCTGTCATAGTCTTCCGGTCTGAATTGAGAATGAGGAGTTCAGTCTAGATTGCTATGCTATCCCACGGGCCGGGTTTGATATGGTTTTGAGAGTCCAATGGCTGTGCACGTTGCACCCAATTCTCTAGGATTTCTCCACTTAGACGTTGTCTTTTACCTATAACAACTATTCAGTCACTTGGTATAGGTGGTCGTTGGCAGCAACTTTGCATGCACTTCAAGGGTCATCGGCTAATCTGATGGAAGAATTGTTACAAGATTTTGGGTGGTTGTTTGCTACACCACAGGACTTGCCGCCCACACAAGCACAGGACCACAGAATCCAACTGGAACCCAGAATGCCACCCATTGCTGTTTGGCCTTACTGGTGTACACACCTTCAGAAGGCAGAATTGGAGGAGCAGTGCTGAGGTAGGGCACCATACGACATAGCTCATCCGCCTTCTCAGCACCTGTGCTGAACAAGATGGTTCCTAGCGTTTCTGCGTCGACTACAGGGCTCTGAATGCAAAGACAATCAAAGATGGGTTTTCGATACCAGTGATCGAGGAACTCCTAGACGAGCTCAAGCATGCAAAATTCTTCACTAAACTAGACTTGTGTTCAGGTTAACATCAGATACCCATGCATTCGGTGGATTTGAGAAAACAGTGTTTCACACCCATGTCCACAATCAATTAGAGCTCTTCATGGTTTTTTGGGTTTGGCCGAATTCTATCGACACTTTATCAAAGATTACGGCACTCTCGCAGCTCCGCTTACAAAATTATTGAAGAAACAAAGCTTTGTCTAGACTTTAGAGGCCTTTGGAGCATTTGCTGTGTTAAAACAGGCTTTAGTGTCTGCACCTGTACTGCAATTACCAGACTTTGCATAGGAGTTCATTGTGGAATATGATGCATCCGAAGCCGATATTGGAGATATGCTACATCCAGGTTCAGGACTGATCGCATATTTCAGCTGGACCTTGGCACCTTGTGAATAGGAACTAATGGGGTTGGTTTAGGCCATTAGACATTAGAGACCATATTTGTGGGGTACTGATTTTCTGATCCGTACCGATCATTACAGTCTAATGTATTTATTGGATTAATGATTGGCAACAATTCCCCAACACCGTTGGGTAAGCAAATTGTTGGGCTTCTCCTTTCACATCGAATACTGCCCTGGATGGTAAAATGTGGTGGCAGACGCTCTCTCATGATGAGATGCTGAAGTGACCATGGTTTGCGCTCTAACTGCCAATCGGTTTGACCTCGTCGATACCCTTCGCAGTTAACTAGTGGCCTCACCCGAATTGCTTGCTCTCAAAACTAGCATAGAGGCAAGGATTGCTGCACCTGATTGGAGTATTGTGAATGGCTTGATTACAATTAAGGGGCACATATACATACTACCCACCTCTCCCTCCCTCCAGTCTATTTTATCTACAGCTCACACAAGGGGGCATGAGGGCGTGTAGAAGACACTCCAACGTCTACATGTAGATTTCTTTGTCCCTCATGCCCGGCATGAGGTTCAATAATTTGTGAAGGCCTGTCAGATATGTCAGCAAAATAAGTATAGTCATCTTCACCAAGTTGGCCTACTACAACCATTGGACGTACCTTCTCAAATATGGGCAGATATTTCAATGGATTTCATTGAAGGATTTCCTCTTGTCAATGGCAAATCAGTTATTTTGATGATTATGCATGGATTTTCCAAATATGCATATTTTATTACGTTAGCACATCCGTATTCAACATGTTCCATTACTCGGGCTTTTTTTGATGACATTATTTGTTTACATGGGATACCATCTTCCATCGTAAGTGATCAATATCCTATTTTTACTAGCTGGTTCTGGGAGGAGTTATTTTGATTATTAAGCATGCAACTTTGTCGAAGTTCAGCCTTTCATTTGCAATCTGATGGGCAATCGAAGGTCATCAACAAGATTATTACTATGTACCTGAGGTGTTTGACGAATGATTGACCCCGACTGTGGTTATAATGGTTGCTATGGGTGGAGTATTGTTATAATACCTCTTTTCAATATACACCGTGGGAAACACCATTTAAAATAATCTATGGCCGTAATCCTCTATCATTGTGCAGCTATGAGCCGAGAGGTGCTCAGGTGGTGGCCGTCGACATGTTGTTAAAAGACCAAGATGAGTTACTTCAGGATGTCCGTGATCGCTTGCTTCAAGCTCAACAACATTACAAGAAATTTTATGACACTCATCACCGTGATCTGAAGTTCAACGTTGGTCAATGGGTGTGGCTGCGTATTCATCATCGTAAAGCTTCATCACTGATTTCTCCATAGCACGACAAGTTGGCGCGTCACTTCTTTGGGCCATATCAGATCCTTGAGAAAATTGGGACAGTGGCCTATCATTTGTGTCTACTAGCAAAAGCCAAACTCCATGATGTGTTCCATGTGGGCTTATTAAAGGCTTTCAGAGGATGCCACCTTTGACAATTCCTCCATTGCCACCTCTGTTCAATGGGAAATCGCTAGGGGTGAAAACGGATCGGATATTTTCCGACCGACCGACCGTCGAATCTGAGTCAGATCGGATTCGGATAGTTGTATCGGATAATTATCGGATTCGGTTTCGGATTCGGATAGTTATTTTCGGATACGGATTCGGATTCGAAGAAGAAGTATCTGACGGATACGGATATATCCGGAAATCTTATTGGATAATATCCGGATATCCTTATCGGATATCCGGCCCACAAGCAATCACATTCAGTCATTCACATCACAGAGCAGAGGGAGTAGAGTGGAGGGGAAGGAGCATACCAGAGGAGACAATGATGGAGGCACGGGGGAGCCGTGGATCTGGCCGGAGGTTCCGCTCCGACGACCCGCTCGAGCCCGGCACCGTCTACTTTCTCCTCCCGCACTCCATCTTCCAGTCCGAGTCCTCCACTGTCGACCTTGCCTGCCTCATGAACCGCCTCACCATGCTCGCGCGCAAGGGCGTCTCCGGCGCCACCGGGCCCAAAGATCATCAAGGCGCTCTTCGCGGATCAGCAGCACGCGCCGACCCAGCACGCCGAGCAGCCGGAGCAGAAGCCAGCGTCGGGCACGGGGCCATGCGGAGCACGTCCAGTCCCGGAGGCGCGGGGGAGAGGAGCGGCGGTGGGGGAGAGGAGGGGCGGCGGGGGGGAGGAGGAGGGGCGTTGGGGGGGGGCGAGGAGGAGCGGTGGTGGGGGCAAGGAGGGGGCACCGGGGGAGAGGCGCGCGGGGGCAGCGGGGGTGCGAGGAGGGGTGGCGCCAGGGGGAGGGGCGGCGGGGGGAGAGGAAGTGAGCGGGGGAGAGGAGGGGCGGCGACGGGGGTGGGGGGGGCGAGGAAGGGCAGCGCCAGGGGGGAGGGGCGGCGGGGGGGAGAGGAGGGGCCGCGAGCGGGGGAGAGGCGGGCAGGAGCGGCGGATTGGGAGATTCGGGACGGAGGGACCGAGGGAGGAGTGGAGATTGGGGGGATTTGGGGGCTCACCCAAGAAAATGAAATAGGGACGGAGGGAGTTCATTCACGGAGCGATCGGACCTAGGGATTGAGTCAGCCGAGCGACCGGACCGAGGGATTGAGAGCCAGCGACCCTATTGGAACTATTCAAGCTTGATTCGATCAGACTCATGAGTTTATTTTGAGACTTGAGTTCGGCTCGTTAACGGCTTGAATCGAACTCGAATCGATCCTACAACGAGCTGAACTTGAGTAGTTCGCAAGCCTCGAGCTTTTTTACAGTCCTAAGTAATGCTAAGTGTAAATGGTTTTCTCTTGTCAAATGTGAGTGACTGACAGTAAATGGCCTTCTACATGTTACCGAAATTTACTCTGGCAGATGATTAGTGTTATCGGTTTTATTAATTCTTGCACAATGCTCTATTCTTGTTCTGCAGGGCTTCATTTCTTGGGTGCTGTGTGCCTGTGTTACTTTAGATTGTTGATTATAGATTTGTAGTGGAAGAATCGAGCTATGTGATCGGTGGGCATTTGATTCATTTATGGTCTGCTGGATGTGATTAAAATGAAGCACATGTGACTATGTGCTTGTGAGTATTTGGTTCATGGTGGATGACTGGATATTATTCGCGTACTATATATATGCCTTTTGTATTCTTACATAATATCCGACTAGATATTCGTTATCGTATTCGCATCCGCTCCGTATTCATTCCGTATCTGTAACCGATATTACCTGGATTCATATTCGTATCTGGCACTATTCGTATCCGACTCCGAATCCGAGAAAAAATATAGGATATGATATGGAATAAGCAATATCCGACCGAATCCGATCCGTTTTCACCCCTAGAAATCGCATAGGAGCCAGCACAAGTCATTAAGGAGTGCAGGGTTAGGGGGTCTACTGGTCTTGGTTCGGTGGTAAGGTCAGTCCACAGCGGAGGCTTCTTGGGAGCATCTCAACCAGTTTAACTTTGTTACCCTTCGGTGCAGCTTGGGGACAAGCTTTTTCTTCAACGGGAGGGAGATATCAGATGGGGCCAACCGTATCGATGACGGCATCGCACGGGATGGCAAGTGGACACTGACTCGTCTGCATAGGACATCCATCAGGCGAGCGTATTTGACTCAGTTCCATGGAGTTGTATTCGTTGCCAGACATGAAACAGTTCCTTTCCGTCTCAGGTTATATGGATAACATAGAACTAGGCTATTGCTATATATTGTTAAGGGTCTGTACACAGAAGAGTCAAGAATAATAAAGATCATCTTCTCTATATCCTACGTCCTCTCCTTCATGTCCCATTCGGTGCTCTCATCAGCGTCATTTCTTCTCGACAAGACGGAGACTTCTAGTTCTGGCAGCACAAGCTCGCCCCAGGGCCTCCCTATCCAGGGGTATAATCTTCGCTCCCGCAACCGTACCTCTGACATTACCTTTCCTAAATCTCTTTTAGTGCAAAATGTTATCCCATGTACTACTATTTTGTTTTGCACACAATAATGTCTAGGCAATTATAAAGAATGTCCTATAAGCATCATTATGACAATGTCCATAATTTCTGCGTGCTATTTGTTAATGAAATGAATCATGTTTGTAGTTTTCCAATTCATGAAGGACATCCAATTTTTGAAACATTTGGCCTGTGCAATCCTAATAGATTACAGGAGCATGCGCAATTAGAGTTTATTTGGCACGATCCACCTAATCTAACGGGTGTTTGGATGAGACTTTTTTTTATTTTCTGGGACTTAGCCCCATTCAATTAGAGTAGAAATGGTTTTTTGCTTCTAAAAGTTAGAAGCCCAAAGCTATTTAGAACGAGACCTTAGTTCCCCTAAGGATTTGAGAAAAATGAAAAACACAGTTATATTTCCACGGACAATGCAAAGGGAAAAAAAAGAAAAAATCACATTTTTTTGCTTATAAAAGCTAGAAGCAAAAAATTATTTAGAACAGAGCCTTAGTTCAACTAAGAATTCGAATCCAAATCCCCCTATCCAAACAAGCCTGATTTACTCTTCATCGTGCATCAACAATTCAATATTGTGACACAGAGTACGATGCAGCACATGCAAATAACAAACTATTCTCTTCTATTACTGATCAACTAAGCAGTCTAAGCTGGTGCCCATAGGGTTTCTAGTGCTCCGTATATTGAACATTGCAACTATTAATTCACACAGCGATGTACATTCTATTGGTGATATGTCCTTCAAGTTTTTGTTACATCATGATTTCATCATTGTTATTCTGGTCCTGCATGCAGTTGCTGGCCGAGAAGAATTGCAAAAGGATAAATTTTGCGACTTTGCGTATTGCAGTGGTTGCTATTGCTGCATGGTTCCATGGGGGAGAAGCTTTTGCACTACTTTCAACAGCAGAACCAATGGTGATTAATCAAATGGTAGTGTTGTAAGGGCATCTGGGCATGGACGGAAGTCCCTGGGGTTTAATTTGAAGGGCGCTTTTGCAAATTCCATGGGAGGTCTTTGCAGATTCTCTAGTTTATGCGCCGTACTTGCTCACACTGGTGTTCAGAATGGCGTTGGCTTTTGGCTTTTTTACTGTAGCCGGCTTATTTTTTACTGTAGCCGAGTTGGCTTACTGTAATATCTCGATCGTCGATTCGGCGTAGGTTTTTTAAAAAAATGGGGAGTTTTCCGTTTTTTCAGTGAATCGCGGGAGGCGAAAATTAATTTGGGAAATTGTCCAAAATAAAAGAATGAATTTAATTCATTAAAAAATATAGAATTTGGGCTTCCTAGAGGAGGGCTTAGCCAATTTGGGCCAACCAGCCCAAAGGGGGCCCAAGCTAGCCCTTTTTCTTTCCCCAAACCCTAGCCAAGCCCCCTCCCACCCCCTTGGCCGCCCCCACCCCTTCTTGGATGTCCTCCCTGCCCTCTCTCTCTCCCCAAGGCTGTCATGGCTGAAAAGAAAGGAAGAAAAGGAAGAAGGGAAGAAAGGGAGGAAGAGAAGGGAGGAGGGAAGAACAGAGGAGAAAAGAAGAAGAAGAAGAGTGATCTTGAGGAATTCCCCTAGGCGGTTTTGCTTCTGAACGCGCGTGATTTCGTCGCTTCGCCGGTAGAGGCAAGTAAACGTAGCGGATGTGCTACCGTTTAACCCGTTATTCTTACTACTTGCAATATGCATGATTTTTTGTAATGATAAATGATATGCCATGATTACATGTTTTCTGAGTAAAAATATGGCAGCAAGATATTAATCAATTGCCATGTTTGGATGAGTTTTGGTAGTATTGTGGTAATTTACGTAATGAGCTACTTGTGGTATATGAAAGTAAATGCATGGTGGATATGAAGATATTTCATCATTGTTAAATTTATGAGTATCATATTGATGTCCTTAAAGTTGGTATTTTGGTGGTCTTGGTGGTAGTATTCTTAGTGAATACTTATGGTTGTAGTGGTAGCAATCTTGATGAATATATTGTGCTCTATGTGGTAGGATTCACTATAGATCGATTAATTTTGATCTTGGTGAACCGAATGCTGGTTATGTGGTTGACCTTCGTGGTTAAATTCTTGTGGTTTATTATTATCATATCATTCATAACATGTCATGACATTGCATTATGGATGTTGCCGCTTATAGCGGCGATCAGATCAGACATCGATCGCATTGCCGTAGCACGATGCACACTTTTACCTTGTTGGGTAAAGGTGCAGTGGAGCATAGCATGCATATGCATTGCATTTGTGGAAAGATCATTTGCATACTTATGCAATATATTGCGCAGAAGTTATTTTACAAACAACTACAGCTTCATAGTTGTATGGTGGAATTGGCTCATGAGGGCCACTTGTGGTATGAGGAATGTGGCTGTGGTCGTGGAAAGGGGTTCATCCCTTGTGGTATGGTAGGGGTTGTGTTTGTGGCATGAGATTCTTTTCTCTTGTGTTAATTGTTGATAGCAGTTATGGATGCGTGAAATAATAAAGTTAGTGAGGTAAAACATGTTAATGCTTTATTATCGTTGGTAGTGGTAGTGGTGGATGATATGAAGTAGTTAATCAAGATTTATTTGCTAATGTTTTATCATTGTTGGTAGTAGATATGGTTGAGGCTATAATTGTGGTCATTATGGAAAATGGATATTGATGCTTAATATCATTGTAGTTTAATTAGCTTGATAATGAATGTGGATGCACATTGTGGATATAGGCATGTGGATACTTTAATGATGTTGTATATTTGTTTGTAGTCTGAATAGCCTGTTAAACAGTTTGCTTGCTGAGATTTTTATCTCACCCTTGTTTCCCCCCTACGGGTGATTCTTGAGCATTCATGGGATGGGTAGAGCGGCACCACAATAATGCACTTGGTTCATCAATTCATGCTGTAATAAAGTCGATGGAATTCTAGCCAAATGCTTAGCAAATTCGTGGATGATTATTTTATTTAAGAATGATGAACTTGTGAACAATTCGTTGATTAATTTGCTAGAGGTTGCTTCAATTATTGAACTTGATACCGATATCTTTGTTCTCTTCGTTGTTTATGCTTCCGCTTATTGCTTCATGTATAGAAATTATTGCCGAAATAAATTATCTTGAAATTTTAGCTAGCTGTAGAGTGGTTTAGTGGCATTCCAGGGTAAAGTGGGTCTTGGGGTGTTACAGTTGGTATCAGAGTGGGCGTTAGGTCCGTGGTAATTAAATTATTAAATTGACACACTGGTGCACAATAGGATGGGATGAGTCAAGCATTGCATTTTATGCTTTTGACATGTTGTATTGATGATTTATGTTATGATATGATCTTGCATGATTATGATTTACTTCTATGACTGCTATGAGTGAGGATAGCTTTTGATAAGAGATAGAGGTTGTAGCTGTTGCTTTGGGCATTGATAATTTATACCACCATTCGTGGTATGGGGATAGTTGTGTAGTTACCTCAGGTAACTTAGTTGCAGATGTCGAGGGTGAGTTTCTTAGAAAATGTGTTATTCCCTTGGAGTTGATTTTGCCAATTCTTGGCCTATTGCGGTCAATGAGTTTTCTCTCGGGTTAGCGGTTCAATGCAATTGTTGGGTGCCAATAGGCCTCTAATTGTTCTTGAGACAAAATATTGTTTCTTCTGATTGATGAGTTGCTTTTGCTGCTCGTGAGCGCTGTTAATTGATGAGAATAGTTTTTTCATGTTGTCCCATCTTTCTTACTGGAAAATGTGACTCACTAATTCGTTGATATTTTGAAAAGAAATCAAAGTTTTATGTTAGAAGTTCGTTAACTTATGGAAGTCTTGGCTCTATGCATTTCTTTTGAGTTATTTTGGGTATTGAAGTTTGAATCCTCTCTTTTCTAAAAGGAAGTGTTAAAAACACTTTGTGATGTTTTGTTGTGTCTGAGTAGGAGTTGGCAATTATGCAAGTAATTGATAAGTTGTGAATTATCAAGTTGAGATGCTAGCGTGGTACATAATTAATTTCTACCAATATCCTTAGAAGTGAGGTTGATTAATATGATATTGTCCTGTTATAGTTTCTTGAATAATTGTGGATAAGAATTTGTCTATGCATGTTTAGAACTTATGCAGTTATTGAGGAATATGAAAGAAAATAGGATTGGTTTGATTATTGTGATTGTTTAAATTTCCAACTTGTTTTGTAAATTGGATATTCGTTTTTAAGTAATTGATCTGATCATTCAGCATGGTTAAGTAAAGAGATGTTGGAATATTGATTTAGTAATATTAATCTTTAATATGTCCTCTCTTTACTTATCTGATGAGCATGTATAACTGCTAAATTCATGTAACTTTTGCCATGCTAAAATGTTAAAACATGTATAAAGAAATAGATAAAGATTGATATCTTATTAAGCTGGTATTATTGAGGTTTAAATTTATTTTGTTCTAATTTCTGAACATTAGGTGGAATATTGAATCTATGCTCATAATTGTTTTGCGATTGCAAAACAGAGATAGGATCATTAATGATACGATGATGAAGAATAATGATCCATTATTGACAGTAATAGCTAGAGTGCACCTAATTTTTTTTGCTAAATTAGAGTTGAGCATCAGAAAGAAGTTAAATGTATGAAATCTAATAAGAGATTTATACTAGCATGTTTGCGAGGATGTCATGTTCTAATATCATCTTGTTAAAGAGCTTTCTTTTAATATGGTGGCTTATGCACTAGGTTATTCCTAGATTAAGTAGCTGGAATCTTATTTAGAGAATAAGAACATGATGAAGTTATTTATGGTGCTCCTTTTGAAAAAATATGGAATAAGAGGATATGATGATTCTTGCAAAGAATGTTTTATCCTGTTGTTAATACAATTGATAGCATATTGTAACAGCCCAGCTGTTTATGCCAAAAAAAAATTTATTTGATTTAATTTAAAAAAAATAAAACATTTGCTTTTGCTTTCTTAAGTCTGTAAAAGTTTAATTGCATAAAATTTTTTTAGAAGAGGCTATTGTTGTGGAAAATAATTTAACAGAAAAACTTATGCTTTATTAATTAAAGGTTATTTGAAATTCTGGATAAAACCAATTCAATTTAATTAATTGAATTTTCTGGGGCTAACTTGGATTTTTCTGGATTTTATTCCAAGCCCTGAATTGAGAGAAGTTAAAAATTTTCATTTCATAAAAGCCAAAATAAAAATATTTCATAGAGTTCAAAATAACTGCATTTCATTTTCCTAGTCAAACCTGTAATTATAGTGATTTTTCAGGAACTTATAAAGATTTAAAACTCTCCTTTTAAAGTCAATTTGGGTGTTTACAATTTTTAAATATCAAAATGAGTTGAAAATATTTTTATTAAGTCAAAAATCTTTCCAGATGATTCCCTAAATTTTTCTGGAATTTTTAAAATTTATTTGGTATTTTTCTGAGTATTTTAAAGCCTCCTAGCTTTTCTGGAAAATCAAAAATAATTTTAAATCCTTAAAACCTCCCGGGCTGACACGTGTCGCTTCCTAATCCCATCCCGCCGCCGCCCAATCCGATCCAACCCGTCCACTCCCTCACCGCCTTCCCTCTCCCTGCAAGCGACACTTGTCGCGCATCGAATTGACCCCCCACCCCCCAGTCTAATCGCCACCGCCCACGCCAACTTACCCCTTCACCCGCCTCAGCCTCCTCTCGGATTGCCACTTGTCGCTCGTGGGTTAAATCCTCCCTCGCCCGAGCTGATTTGGGCCGCACGTAACCACTTAACCCTTCATCCAAGATCTAATGGCCCCGATCTAATCTTGATTTGCCAGATTAAATCTCTGTCGTTCATCGCCACTTACCTCTTCACCAATCCGTCCAACGGCCCGGATTAACTCCCTCTCCACCCGATCTAATCCTAGCCGTTCCCCGTTGCCGTACCAAATCTCGGCCACCCACCGTAACTTACCCCTTCGCTTATCGTTCAACGGCTCGATCGTCCCCGTTGAGCCACCTGTCAAGAATCAGAGCCACCGCCTCCCCCTTCCTCTCTTTTCTCTCTCACCGACACGGGGGCCCTACCTGTCAGTCGTCTCCCTCCCCACCTTCTTCCTCCCCACGCCACCGCCGCTGCCGCCATTAATGGCTATAACCGAAGCTTTGAATATTCAGTTTCTTCCGCCCTCTCCGCCCGAGCAAATGCGCATATTCCTCCCTGTGTTCTACTGCACCCGAGCTGCCCGTTACCCCTCTCCTTGACCTGGCCATTACGCCAATTAGTGCTCGGGGCCACCTCAAGTCCGGCGATAAATCGGGCATCCGTTACTCCTCTCCTCTGCTATTTAAACCCTCCCCGAGCATCCCCTCACCACACCGCCCACTTCCCCTCCCTCAATTTCCCCTCTCCTCGCCCGAGAAGCCATCGCGTTGTGCAACCTCGAGTTTTCCTCGACCGAGAGCCCCAGCGAGCAATTGGGTGAGCTTCGGGCATCCTCAAGTCGTGCCGCCACCGCCAACACCCTCGCCCGAAGACCGCGCACCTCCTCCGCCTCTTTCCCGAGCGGTTGCGCCAACGGAGGACCCTCGCCACCGGTCGCCTCCTCCGACCGCTGCCAGCAGCATCCGCTCGTCCTCAGGCCTCCCGAGCGGTACCATCTTGCTCCCCACCTTCCCCTCTACCTCACCGTGCCGTTGTCCGGCGCCGCCGCCCGCCGGAGCGCCAGTGACCCTTGGGTCCTGCGCGCCTCCGTCAGCCGGCGTGCCACGTCGGCAGGTTGCGCGTGTGTGGCAGCCGACGTGGGCACCGCGTGGCAGCCACATGTACGCCACACAAGCCATGCCAGCGCCAACCGAGCACCCCGGCACCCGCCTACCACCTCACCCCTCTCTCGGGTCCATGGACTCAGTCCACCAAACCCGGGCCCACTTGTCAGCCTCTCTCCGAATTTAATAATCCCAGGGCTGACGTCAGCTGACATCATAAACCCGATTTCCCCGTTTAAAAACAATTCGGTCGAAATGAAATTGCTGTGCTGACGTCATAATCATTTATTTTCCTTTAGAAAAATAATTCATGCTGATGTCATTAATGATTTTTGGTTTAAAAATAAATCCAGAAAATGAGCTTTTTCTTTTTAATTGAATTAAATCTTCTAGAGGCCATAACTTCTTCATTTTAACTCCAAATTGATCCGTTCAAATTTCTAAATTTTTCTAAAATCATGAACTATCCATTTATGGATTACTTTTTAATTTTTGAATTTTATTTAAATTTTTTTGAATATTATTTGGTAATCCAAGATTTAAATTTTAAATTATAATTCCCACTTCATTTTTTTACCTCAATTCCTTTCCAAATTTTTAGTTCACATCCAAAATTCAAATTTTAAATCTTGCAAACATTTAAAAACTCCATAAAAATATTTGTTCTATTTTTCTCTGAGTCCAAATATTATCCTGGTATTTTTTTTTCTTTCAAAGCAAAATACAAAGAAATATGGAGACTTCCCCCGGGCCAAAATCTTCTTTTGTTTAAGCTCGCTCAGTTAAAAATTCTCACCTCATCTAGTGCCTTAGATCCTTGCCATTTTCAGGTATTGGACTATTCTCTTTTCACCTAATATTTATTCTTTCCTCCCTCGCTATTCCTCTCCACGCATCTGACTAGCAAAACAGCCTGTTTTTCAGCTAAAGCCACCATGAGCAATGTATGCATGCAAGAAAAATCAATTCCCTTTTTCCAAATTAATTTGCATGCAGCAATAACACCTTTAGTCATTGCCAAGCATAAATTCCATTCAGTTTTTACCCATTAAAATTTCAGTTTCTTGCATGCAAAGTTGAAACCGACATTTCATTTAATTCGGCCATTATTTCGGCATTCAATTCCGGCCATTCCCTTGCTCCTCTCCACCTATAAATTGAACCCCAGCCCCCTCACCTCATTCCCCACTTGTTATGCATTCTAGGAAACCAGAAACCCAGCCAAGAAGAAGCTTTGGAAGACTATTCCTTCGGTTGGCTTGTTCCAACAATTTTCTTCCCAACCGATCTTCCGACGACTCGTTCTCCGTCGTCCGGACTCCGAATCTGGTGATTCAAATTCCTAAATTCATATAAATTTATATTCTATCTTCCAGTATATATTTTATAATTTTTAGATTTTATTTAGATTTTATTTGAGTTTAGTTTATTCTGACTTTTTCGCGTGTAGACTACGACTATTCCGGAGAGTATAACTTTGGCGAATCTCAGCAAACTTCGAGCAAGGCAAGTTACACCTTTGATCATGTTACTCCCTGTAATTTAAATTATTTATATTGTTTCTAAAATTATTATGCATGCGTACTTTTATTCAAATATAGTTTAAATTCGATTTAAATTCTAGTTATACCCAGATCCTTTGTGTATGGCCAAATTTGACATTGAACTTACTTATGCCTTGTCACCTTAGATGAAAACCTAGTTAGTACAATAGTATGGACTAGAAATTTTATAGAATTGTTTAGCCATGCTTAGAATGATTTAAGTGGGAATATTTGTTTCACTAGAAAATGATAAGTTTCTAAAATCTATTCTTGACTTCGGTGAGTCAAGAATGAATATGAATGTTTCAAAGAAAAATATAAAAACTTGGTTTGGCCCTAGGCTAATGGTTAGGTGGTGGGTACTGGCATGCCTCGTGTTTGATGACACCTGGTTGATTGTCAAGCACAAGGGGGTATGTGGATTGAGGCTAAGTCAAGTTAAGGACCGGTCTATGAGCTACTGTTGCAAAGCCATATCGTACTACCACAAGTCTGGTATGGGACAGACCTGGCTAAGTAATTTGTGAAGTCCAAACATAGTTTTCGCTATAGGCTGAATGTGAGCATGGCGTAGGCCGCGAGAAGTCTCACATGGCACAAGAGGGGGCTCCAACTTGTGGATTCAAGTTGTGGTGAATCCTTAGTGGCGGCGTAACTATTTTAGCTACGGAACATTGTAACAGCCTTGTCATGATATCCTCACCGCACACCAAAGGAAGTGTGTTTATCCGGTGATAATATGGCATGATCATGTCTTGTGGGTAAAGCTGTACAACCTCTGCAGAGTGTATAATCTACCTAGATAGCCGTGCTCACGGTTATGGGCAAGCTGGGTAAAGTTTTTCATGGATTAGACTTTGGTTTTTAAAATGGTTTCTGAAAAAGCTTATGGATGGATGGATGAAATCCATGATTAGGTGGGATACCTGTGAATAAGTTGGTGTATGGTCGGAGCCTACACTAACAAAATGAATCCATAAGAGATTTTGAAAAGCATATGGATAAATGGAATCCATGTGAAAACTTTTGAAAAGATGGACCAGGTGGGATACCTATGACTAGGTTAGTTTTTGGTCGGAGCCTGCACTAACGATATTATTTTGTTAAATTATTATTTCTATCTACTGTATTAACAATTCAGCTTTTGCACTTATGTATTGTATTTAAATTCAGTACTGTTTTTCGCACAAATAAACTTAATGAGCCTTCCTTTGTTATCCCTATGCATGCATTCACTCTGTTAAAACTCCTGGTGTAACTTGCGTAAGTGCTTTATGTGCTTACCTTGGGAGTACTTTATGTGCTCACCTTGCTAAAATCTGTTGCCAGAGGATGACGTCAACAACTTCGGTGAGCATGGTGACGACTAGGCCGCGTCTTACGCTCATTCGCTGTGGGCGACGGGATGGGTCTTTGCTTCATTAGTTTTCTTCCGCTGTTTATATTTATTTTTAGTTTATGAACCATTGATGTAACCTTTGGCCATCAGGCCCATATTTAGTTAATGAATAAATGTCATTGTGCATGATATGAATCTTTGTTATCCACTGTGTGCACTAGGTTGATCCTAGACTAGTGCGATTTACACAGAGGGACTCGGAGTCGTTGTTCCGGGGTCCGACACATATAGTTGTGCTTATGGTGTTGAATGCTTTACAAATGAAGGAATTTGTTAGTTTCATGTTACTAATTGAATTTAAGAATTTGAGTTTTGCGGTTGGGGTCTTCTTTTCGGACCTTAAGACTTATGTGGTAGCTGAAAATTATTTTTGAGCAAAGTGGTGTGATGAATGCTTTTATTGGTTTTATCTGAACCTTGTGTTGTGGTATTCAAGCATCCTTTGTTGGAATTGGCGGGATGCTGTTATCAAAGGAAAATTATTTCTTATTGAAAGAAAAAGTTGTACTAGAAGTATTTGAGGTACAGATGATCTCATCTTGTGTTTTCCAACCTTATTGCTATTTGTTTTTCTCTTGGTGCATTTACTCTGTGAATGATAGAGATTTTCTGTATGCTGAAATTTATTTCTTCTTACCTCTTTTTCTAAGAACATGGTAATTGTTGTAGGTTGCGAAGCCTTTTGTTGCGTGATAGCAACTGGTTAGTGGTGGTCTAGTAGACATTTTGTTTTGGGGACCCTCAAACATTACGATGTTTGAGACCCATTAGATGATATATTATTTTCGTGGAATAATCCTTGGGAAGGATATGTTTTAAATAGAATGTTTGTCTTGGAGCCAAGTGATTTGTTGATGTTAAGAATTAAGTGTATGTTGACTTGGAATAGTAAGGTTTTTACTTGAGGATTTCCCTATCTTATACGGGAAGTTTTTTGTAGGAGTCTTAAAGCTAAGTCTAGGTTTTACCTTTTATTATGCTAGAACCTTAGAGACCCTGTGTTGCTGTATAGGAATAGTGGATCAGAGTAGAATCCAAATAGTGTGATGGTCGGGATAGTATCCTCGAGGTGCAGTTAGGGAGTATGTGTGGGTGTGATAAGAATTTCGAATTGTTATCCTTGAGGGACTAAGGTGCGTTATGAATTATTTATGAAAATAATTCTGTTGGTCGAGGTCTTGGCTAGAGTATGTTTTTTTGGGAGCAGTGAGTCTCTCTACAAGGGTGTAGATGATGTACTCAGTTTGGGCTTATTGTTGAGGTAGCCAACTTGAGTTAAATGAGAGGGTGTGTTGGACGATGAGTTGGAAATACTTTGTTCAAGAAAGTTAAAATTTTGAAAGGGAATGGATTGGGACATTAATGATATCTCGAGTAGTAAAATGCTCGCTTGATTCTTGTTTATGCTGTGTGCTTTGGCAGAGGTCATCTGCAAATTGAGTTGTTTATTGTTGAGGTGTAGTCTTTTCCAGTTGGGAAAAGAAAATGATTGTTTTGGGGTGTTACACTTACATGGCATAATTGAATTTAAAAAATTTAAAAATAGTAAAAACATGTGAGCCTATCACGGACAATGCAAAGGAATACGATAAAAAAGAAAATACAAAAAAGCCCAAAAAATCTAAAAAAACCAGAAAAAGACGAAATTACTGAATAATAAAAAAAAACAGAATTTAGAAGCAGAAGCTAAAAAAGCTGAAATGAGCAGGGCGCAAGCTTTTAGTGTTGAAAACACTTCATAATGAAGGTGTGAATTACATGGTGTGTAGGGTTTGGTTAAATGCGTATATTTGCCATATTACGCGTATGACACAAATGGCAATATGCCTAGACTGTCTACTCCAACTGCAGCTAAGACACATTTGTGCTTTTTGGAAGTTATGGTTGCAGTCATTTGTCATACACATTTGAGTCCATCGGTGCCTTTCCCTTATCTCTTTTGCAGGCTTTAGACCTCACAATCCATGCTCAAAACTTGGTTTCCACAACTTATGTAGGTTTGTCTCAGTCGGAAATAACCTGGCGTTCAGGAAGGGAAGGGGCATCCAAGACGTTCAACGCCTTACCCTTCTCCTTCTCCATCCTAGCCTTTTTGTTGTCATCCGGGGTGTAAAGTTTTCAGCGCGTGAATATCTCCAGTGCCACCGGGTAGTTGAGTATGTATTTTCACTTGGTGAATGCCCTGTCGTACATCTTTGGACTGTCGATCTATTGGAAGAAGTAGCAACACTTCGTGATCTGCTAACATGGATGGAATAGGTTAGAGATGTGTGAAATAAAGCATGCAAGGTTAAATGTCAATATGTGCTTACAAGAACTTTGCCGCACTTGTAGTGTGCCCGGGTGGCGGTTGCTAGGTGTGTGGACTGAATGATATATGCTGAATTGCTGTAGTTGCACTGCGGCCATGGAAACTCTGGCAGCACAGGTACATTCTTGGCCACCCACTTTCGCTTACGAAGTATCACTCCGTATTTCGACATCCGTAATAACAGCGTAGTGACATCCTATACATGTACTCTCTTTTCCTCTCCTCTTCCCCTATTTTTGAGAGCTGTTCGAGTTTGAGTCTTGGATCTAGTCGTGGGGGCTAGCCGAATTTGTATAGGCAGTTAGTGTGCATTATTCGGGAAGAAAGCTTGTATGTATTGGTATCTCACTGTGTAAAGCTGGTGCTTCATATCTGATCAATGAGAAAGGTGTTGCACACTGTCTATCTAGTCAAAAAATCTGGTACGTGCTGTCAACTCACAGTGAAAAGTTGGTACATTCTGTCAACTTACTGTGAAAAGCTGTTACGTGTTGTTAAATCACAACAGAAGGTGGTGCTTGCTATCAACTCACTACAAAAAGCTGGCACATTTTGTCAAATCACTAGGAAAAGCTGGTGCTTACTTCGAACTCGCTGAGAAAAGCTGGTATATATTATCAAATCACTAGAGAAGCTAGTGCATGCTTTGAACTCGCTTAGAAAATCTGGATCGTGTTGTCAAATCACTAGGGAAAGTTGGTACGTGGTGTGAACTCACTTAGAAAAGCTGGTATATGTTGTGAAATCTCTGTAGAAAGCTTGTGTGTGGTGTGAACTCACTGAGAAAAAGCTGTATATGTTGTCAAATCATAAGGAAACGCTTATACATGTTGTTAAATTACTAAGAGAACCTTGGTATTGTAGAATTGCATTACACTCATCCACATATTCCATTTCATACTGCTACAATGGGGACAAAGCATTAACGAGTACATATTTAAGTTCAACACTTGGGGAGCAAACATAGGGTCAGTGGAATAGATTTTTGACTAGCTAGGACTGAAGAGCTGGAACTGAACATAGTACCCAGTCAAGGGTTGCCTACTACCTACTTTCTCTGGCGGTGAAGTTGGTCATAAGGGAAAGTCAAACTATTCTAGGAGCATCATACATCGCACAAGTCGTATTGTGGTGGTGGCCGAGTGGGAACTGGTGCACCGGACATTTGACTAGGCCTATCCTCTAGTAGCCCAAGAGGAACATCGCTTGGAGGCTCCTGCATTGGTGCCAAATCCATAGGAGTTGTCTACACTGGTGCCAACTCCACTGGAGTTACCTGCATCAGTGACAAGTACACGGGAAGTACCTGCACCGGTGCCAAGTCCACGAGAGCTACCTACACTGACACGACAAGGGCACGGTGGATCACGTGCATCTACATCTCATGCCTGGTCGACTACCGTGAAATCGATCTCTAGCAACCAAGGCGGGAAGGACAAACGGAAGAAGACCAATGATGTCCCCTACTTGTCGTTTGTCGGAAAATTCGAGCAAGGCAAGCCGTTGATCGGCCCGATAGAGCACCTCCAAACCTTAGGACTAGCTTGCCAGGGATTGCATGCATGGTACATGGAACATGCCAACAAGCTGGAGTGACAACGATGATCGGTTGTCACTGTTAAGTTCAGGTCGCATCATCTTCAGCGTGATATTTATGACTGTGTCTTCATGGTGACCTTCGAGAACTAGTTCTTTCTCTTCAAACTAGACATCCTTGGCGCCTCACTCATTCAATGTTAGACACTATAAGTGTGTATATCATAGTCTACATTCATGTAATACCGATAAATGTCATATATAACTCCTTACTTTTATATATAAATACATGGTAATTAAAACCAGATTAATGAAATCACCAGTAGGTTTTCTTGACCTACACTTGGTCTCCTTGCATACCATCAACAAGAATGCATGCTTTGTCCAGCGTTACACAACGACGACATTGGTGGCTCACCGCAACAAGGAATTCATACTTATGCCCTACAACCAGGAGTAAGAATTACACTAGTGGTTATACTTCCTGATTTATACTTTATAAGCAACACAAACTTAGGTTTAATGACCATGATGATGTACCTATATAGGTTCCACTGAATTCTAATTGTAATTATACTAAAAAAGAACAAGATAATATACCTTGATTTCCTCAAGAGAGCCAAAACCGACTTCATAGTTGCCCAAAAATTAATCGATAGGTAAACACATTTTCTCTATAGATAGCTCTAATGTAGTCTTTCCTTTCTTCGCAATGACTAAGGCTAACTTTTTGGAATCACGTAGATTGCTCGCCGAGTACATTGCTACTATACGGAAATTCAAGGGAGGGATCAATGCCCTGTGACACGATCTAGATTTTTTGGTATTCGCAAGTACACATTAATCCTATATAATACTTTATAGGAATGCCTCTCGAACTAACAAATTCTATTTTTTACAATACCACCAGCAGCCACCGGGTAACACTTGTGAATTTTATATTTGCCACAGCATGGAACTACTCGATTTCACGAAGACCAATGATCCTTAGGTTTGTCAATCTTACAATAATTATTATTTCATACTTATCAATTTATATGTATGCACGATATTGATCTACCTATCGACAGGTTGCATCCATCACTACAACTTCATTGGAATAGGCCAAGCTCCAAAAAAATAGAGGATAGTGTGCGTACTTCTTGATATTTTAGGTCATAAACAAAGATGGGAAGTTTCACAATATAAGATGAATTCGATTGGGATAACATTGAGCTTAATTGTACATGTGTGTATTTGTTCATGGATGGTTAAATTATTTCATTTGAGTTAATTGATTTGTAAAATGTATGTTCTTGTTTTTGAAATGGATGTGAATTGGATGTATATATGTACTTGTTGTGTTTCTGCTTGTTTCAGAGGGCATGGCTAGCATTTCCTGATACTAGCCAACAATTAAAAATAAATTTAGGTATAGAAAAAATATCACAAATGGTTTGTAGTAGAAATCATCTTTGATATCTGATGTATTATAGACGATTTCAACTACAACCCGTCTGTGATAGTGTATCATAGATAATTTGAACTACAAACCGTCTGTGATAATCAACTATCATAAATGGATTGTAGTTCAAAATGCCTATGATACATCAGATATCACAGACAGTTTCCACTAAAAACCATCGGTGATAGTCAATTATTATAGACAATTATGAGTTAATAACCACCTATGATAATATGTATCACAAATGGTTCAAAAACTGTCGGTGATGATTTCATATCATTGCTGACCCACAAACTCAGACGGCTCACGAAACCATCTGTGATGATATTTTTGAGCCATATGTGATGACCTTTTATATTGTGGTAAGGGCACATATCATTGTTGAGTCTTGAAGCAGCACCAGCTTTCTCCTCTCTAGCTCCTCTACCATGGATCCATAGGAGTACGTGCATCCCTAGGTGCTAAGCTAATGTTATAGAAGAGAGAAATTTCTTAGCACTAATACTAAGAGATGTGGGAGTGAGTGCTAAGCCCAGATTGCATAGCACCAAAGCAGACCTTAGTAGTTGATGCTTTGTCAGGAAAAGTTGAATCTTTAGCACCTATAGATAGTGCTAAGGGTTAAAGTAAAGTTAGCTAATAATGGTCTTATAAAGAGAGAGAGCTGATGTGTCTACCTTAGCATATATTTTAAATACTAAGGGTTGTACATGCTCTAACTCATACCATGGTGCTGGCACTAGCGATGGAAATGGATTGGATACGATCGAGTAGTCTCAAATATGAATACGAAGGCATATTTTTAAAATCAATACAAATACGAATTAGAATATTCTCAAATACGAATATGAATTGAATGTAATAATGAATAAAAATTTGAATCGAATATGTACTTAATTTGGTTGAATACAAATATTCTCCTACAACTTTTATAACAAATCTCGATAAAACAAATTTATATAATTGGCCGCTAGGCCGACCGACATAGGAAACGGATCGAATAGTCTCGAATACGACTATGAATACGAATGCGAATACAAACATTCTCAAATACGGATATGAATATTGTTGAATATGAATACGAACATTTTTCAATACGGATTTTGCTTACCACATTTACGTTATCTCCGATACGAATATCAGATAAGACGGATTATCTATTACCATTTCCCACCCCTAGCTAGCACCGCCATCCTCGCTGTTGCTTAGGGGTGTAATCGGAGCGGATACAATCAGTAATCGCTGATTCTGTATCCTGTGCCATATTTTTTTCTTGGAGTCAGAGTCGGACACAGATAGTGCCGGATATGAATACAAACGCGGATAGTATCGGTCATGAATATGGAATGAATACGGACCGGATTTGATATGGTAACTATATTTCATCGGATACATGTGAAAACAAAGGTCCTAAATATAAGTGGACATATCACATATAGCATATATTGATCTAGGGGTGCAGTCGGATCGGATACCTCCCGACCGACTGGACAACTTCGGATAGTATTCGGGCAAAAAAGTCGATAACTGACAGATTTTGTTGGATATGGTGTCGATATCAGAGAGTATTTTTTGGAATCAGGAGAGCAGTTTTCGACAGATTGGAGAATATCCAAAAATATATTCGGTAATATTCGGTAAATGCAATCGGTAAATATCTGAAGGGGCCCCTAATCCCCAACTTCCCAAGCGTAAGCCTGTCTCTGTCATGGCCCAACCACCGCCATCGCATAGCATGACCCTAACCCTAACTCTCCATCTCCATCTCCACTCCCCACTTCCCCAATCCCCAGTCCGCATCGACCCATGGACCACGCCGCTGCCATGGCACTGGGGCAAGGCAGCAACCGGTGGGCGTCTCCCTCCATCCAGTCATCCAACAGATCTGCAGCGTAGTGGCATTGCTTGAACCTGCACGCCTCTGGCTTCTGGCACGAGTTGATGAGTTTCCCCCTCTGGCGTCCGCTCTGACGCGAGCTTCCTCTCCCCAGCCTACGCTTCCCCTCTGGCCTCCAACACGAGCTTCCCCCTGGCCCATGCTCCCCCTCTAGCCTTCGGCGCCGTGTGTCGTCACCCCCAATGCCCCCATCTTCCTAGTTGCCACCCACTCGGGTATATAAACTGTAGTTTTTGTATATGTGATCTAGACATCTAGTGAAAGATATCGTTGGAACTTGGAAGAAAACATTGCTGGAATGGATCAAGCTATCTATCAATCTGAATCTAGTTCAGCACTTATCTCCCAGAAGCTGCACTAGTGGACCACAATGTGTTCAATCATGTATATCACAATTCTGATTTCAATATATGTGTTTTGATGTGTATGTGTATATTGTTCAATGATGTATATCACAAACACAAATGTTTTTATAATTTATAGTTTTATGTGTTCGACGATGTATATCACTACCAGTGTATGTTATATGTGTTCAATTAGTATGTGTTTAACAAAGCTATGTGTTCAATGATGTATATCACAATTTAGATTTTAGTATATGTGTTCTGATGCATATGTGTTCATTGTTCAATGATGTATATCACAATTCAGTATGCATTCTAATGCATATGTGTTTAGTATGGACAGTATGTGTACAATGTTCATTATATAAAGATCATGCATTTGAAAGTTGAGTACAGAGAGCAACTTGTATACATACCAACAATAATGAACATTGTATAATGTATATATGCTGATAATATATATGTCAACAATGCACTTCACTAGGCACCCATGCAATGCAACAATATATATTGCAGGTTCAAAGGCAATCATACTCATAAATAAAAGACTATGCACAATGCAAAAAATCACAATGGGAATATGAAAATCTCAAACGCCAGACACCATGTGAGCAAACCGATTTTGTATAGCCATTTCACCTATGCAACAAAAGGCCAAAGTTTGCTGAGATGCTTGTTTAGCCATTTCACCTATAGAGAACAAAATATATATAAGCTTGAACAATGCACTTCACTAGGCACCCGTGCAACAATATATATGCATGTCATAATAGCAACTCATAAGTCATAACGGAATAATAGATTAACAACCAACATGCAGTCCAACATTTAGCAAATAACAGCAGCAGCAATCCCCAATCCATCAATCACTGTCAGGATCAATCCAAGTTTTATCTTACAATTAAAATTTTAAAGGTATAGTTAATCATATCAGTGTTTTATATAAACATGAATAGCAACAGCCAACAAGTAAGATAAGAGAACTTGAAAACCTCATGCTCTATAGCCTTAGCCACCATGTCCATGTCCAACTCATCTATGAGTGATGCAATCTTCTTCTCCTTGGAACCTAACATTTTATTATGGCGGAAGAAAATTAGTAAATTGGAAATAATATGAAAATATGAACTAAATGAATCAACAATTATTATTACCTTTTTTTGTTGCAGCCGTTCAATCCTTGGTACAAATTAGTGCTTCAACCACCTTAGGATCTAGTTGACTATGAAATGGATCAACAACACGCTCACCAGCACTGAATGCTGACTCAGAGGCAACAGTTGACACTTGCATAAATAATATATCACTAGGTAATCATGATAGATAAGGACAAGTCCCTTGTTTACCCCTCTACCAATCCAATATATCAAATTTGGTGTCATTAGGATTAATCCACCGAAGTAGTGGTTCTTTCATGTATGTCTCCAATTCACTTTTCTCACTTTGGCTTGGCACATTAGCATCATACAAGAAGTCTTCAATCTTCTGGTCCACACCACATGGCTGAGAATCGACACTTGGCACTATAGTGATAGCATTTGCCTCAAAAGTGCTGGACTTGTAAGCTTGAAATAATTTGTGAAGAACATCCATGAAAGCATTGAATTCCAGTTCCCACCCATAGCTTTCACCATGAATCTTCTTAAGAAAAACTCCAACTTTTTCTTATATCTTAGATCAAGAAAGAATGCAATGGAAAGACATTTGTTGGACTTGTCCCAATACTTCTCATATTTAGCTTTCATTGCCTTTCCCATAGTAGAAATGGCTTCATCACAATCACAAGCCCAATCTCCAATTGCTAACTTTATCTCACAAAATTTCTGCCAAAAGAGATTAGTTGTTGGATACGAATGTCCAGAAAAGATATCTGTTGCGTCATGAAATTTCTATAAACACTTAGTTAGAGACTCTGATCTATCCCAATCATCTTCACTTGGAGCACATCTTCTATATTTGCTCTCATCAAGAACATTAGCCCTTGAAATGCCTTCTTGAAGTAAACAACATTATTTAACATGTCAAAAGTGGAGTTCCACCTTGTTGTAACATCCAATGAAAGATTTCTTGTGACATCCAACTCACATTCAGATGCACATTTTTGGAATTCCTCCCTCTACAATGGGGAATTCTTCACAATTGCAATAGTATCTCTAACATTTTGGACTGAAGATGCAATTGCTTTTAATCCATCTTGAGTAACAAGGTTTAATATATGACATAAGTATCTCATATGGAAAAATACCCTATCATAGATCAAGGGAGCATACTTATGGAGTATTGGAATAAGTTCTTTAACACATTTGTCATTAGAAGATGCATTGTATAGAGTTAAAGCAAATAACTTCTTTTCAAGGTTCATGGACATCACACCCTTCACAACCTCATTGGCTAGATTTGTCCTAGTATGGCTACCTTTCATATGCATGACTTTGATTATCCTTTTCTGCATTTGCCAATTGTTATCTACCTGGTGCACAGTGATACACATGTACCTTTTATTTTGATTGGAAGTCCACATATCCATGGTAGCAGAAAAGTGACATGACATAGCTTTAAACATATTATACAACTATTCCTTTTCCTTTGTGAACATTTCTAGTATATTGTTTCTTGTGGTTGTGTGACACTTAAATGAAAACCCAGGATGCAATGACTTGATGAAATCCACAAAGTATTCATGCTCAACCATATTAAAGGAATATTTATGCATAACAATTGCCAACTGCCACTATTTTAGGCTAGCTTTTGGATCATACTTGTATGCTTGCACAAGAGTGGTGTTGTCATCATTCTTTTCAAGCTTGATTGTTTGTTGGCCTTGCTTTACAGAATGCTTGTATTCCACATGATTCCAAAAGGCCTTTGTACCCCTCATGGTCTCAGCACGACCCTTGTAACTACATTTCTTGCATTTTGCCCACAGTTCTTTCACTTCAATGCCATCTGCTCTATTTTTTGTCTCCCAAGTCTTTGTGAAGTACTGCCAAACCATAGAAGTAAATTTCTTTTGCTTCTTCACAGGGGGCTCATTTTTGCAGTAATTTCCGCTTCATGCTCACCTGCTACCACTTCATCACTTCCTATTGGTGCCTCTGCATTCCCACTATGTGCATTGATACTTGCACTAAGTGGGGCAACATCAGGTGACTCTCCTTTGCTGCGCCAAACATTTGCACTTCCACTTCCAGTTTCCATCATATGCACAGCAGTCACATATGCATCAGAACACATACAGAATTGTGATATACATCATTGAACACATTGTGGTGCACTAATGCAACTTCTAGGAGATAAGTGCTAAGCTAGATTCGGATTGATATATAGCTTGATCCATTCTAGCAATGTTTTCTTCCATGTTCCAATGATATCTTTCACTAGATGTCTAGATCACATATACAGAAACTACAGTTTACATACCTAGGTGGGCTGTGACTGGGAGGACGGGTGCATTAGGGGCAACGGCACACGGTGCCGAAGGCCAGAGAGGGGAGCATGGGCTAGGGGGAAGCTCACGCCGGAGGCCAGAGGGGGGAGCGGGCTGGGGTGAGGGAGCTCGTGCCGGAGGCCGGAGGGGGGGAGCTCACGCCGTCGCGGATGCTAAAGGGCGAACTCATCAGCTCGTGCTGAAGGCTGGAGGGGGAGCGCGTGCAAGTGCAGGCAACGCCGCAGCGCATCAAATCTGCAGGATGACTGGATAGAGGGAGGCGCCTACTGGTTGTCGCCTTGCCCTAATGCTGTGGCGGTGGTGTGGCCCATGGGTCGGTCTGGACTGGGGATTGGGGAAGTGGGGAGTGGAGACTGGAGAGTTAGGGTTAGGGTTATGCTATGCGGCGGTTATGCCTTATGCAACTATGCCATTATGCGGTGGGCCGGCGGCAGTTGGGCTGTGACAGAGGCAGGCTTGGGCTTGGGAAGTTGGGGATTGGGGGCCCCTTCGGATATTTATCAATTCCATTTGCCGAATATATTTCTGGATATTTTCTTATCTGTCGAAAACTGCTCTCCCGATTCCGATATCAATTCCGAAAAATGCTATCCAATATTGACACTATATCTGACAAAATCTGTCGGTTACCGACTTTTTTACCTAAATACTATCCGAAGTTGTTCAGTCGGTTGGGAGGTATCCGATCCGATTGCACCTCTACTATTGCTAATATCTCATGCGGTGGCACACGCACCTCGCGCCATAGATTTTTTTCCACACATCATGGCTTGTTGAGGCCACGACGTGAGTATGTTCTACCTATAAATTTATCGAATTTTATGTTATATTTGATATTTTCTTTCCTTTTGAATTATTTTAAGAGAGGTTCTTTACATATTGTCTCTCAGATCCAACAGGCCCAAACACACACACACAAAAAGAAGAAAAAAACTGAAGAAAAAAAGAGCTGCATCACCACGTCAAGCCAAATCCAAGACCATGCAGCAGCGACCAACCAAGACAAGAAGCGACAACCCATAACAGCACGCGAGCCTGTCCCTCTCTTCTGTTCTGTTCCTCGACCGCTGCCTGCGCCTGTCTTAGCTATTTTAAACGGGGGTGGGGTGTCCTTCGAATCCGTGCTGCGCTCTCTCCCACCCGCACAGGTACCGTCCAAATCGCGGCATCTTTAAATGTGGCCCGGCCATGGAGCTACCTCTGCCCCCGCATCTGGCCCAGATTAGCCCCCTCGCCGAGCCGGAGGCTCCCCAGATCGACCGACCGGTAGCCCCCCAGGTACCCCCTCTCCTCGCTTCTGCTTCCTTCTTGGCATCTATGGCGGCCGATTTGTTGGCTCTTAGCTTTGGTTCTTGCTGTTTGGTGCTGCATCGTCTGGGAAGAAGTGGTGGATGGGGTGGGTTCTAGACTTCCAGATGGCCATTGTTCTCTTCTTGTTGTTGCAGGGAATGATTGTGGCCGTATGGGTGATGGGAAAAGTAGGGGAAGCGTCAGGGGTTGTTGAATCCTGCGCCGTGAAGTTTTATTAACTTCAATTTTGCTGTGGTATAGATTTGTTGTTTGGTGGTACCGTCCATCAATCTATCTGTGCTTTCTTGTCTTTCTTGGCGACATTCTGCTCATAATTCTTGGCATTAACGGCTACCCTTCATCTCTTGTACGGTCTGGTAGGTTCTTTGGCTTTGCTTATTCTTGACTTTTTTTGGGTGGGGAAATGATAGGTTCTATATGAGTTGATGGCCATTTTTAATTACAGGTATTTCTAGGGAATATTTGTTTAAATGTTCGTACGGCCTGCACCATAAATATTTTAAGCGAGAATTCGTTGCGACAAGCGTCTTTTTTTCGTCTTTTTTGTTTCCTTTCTCTTTTTGCTGGAGCCGCCGATTTTGATGTGTCGCCAAGAGCAGAGCACAGTTTTGATTCTTGAGTGCATCGGGTTTTCACAAATTGGGGTTTGGCATTTAGGATTTTGCTCAAGTTCATCTTGTTCTTGCGATTGTTGGACAAGATCTACTTAATCTGTGCATGTGTTTCTGATTCTTGATTCAGTTTATGCGCTTCGCAGCCCCAAGCCGAACTGATCTGTGCCACTTGTGCAGCTTGCTACTGCTGCACTACAACAATGGCGACATCCAAGAAGGAGCCTCCCAACCTCAGTAGCAGAGACAGGACCACCAGGACGTCCCCGAACCACAGGCCGTCCAGCAGCGAGTCCTCCTCCAGCTACGGTGTGCGGCGGACGCAGTCGGTGCCGAGCTCCCCGGACCGCAAATTCGGCTCTTCGTCGTCGTCGTCCACGGCTGCCTCCGTCTCCCCGGATGTGTACCGCCCATCCTTGTCGCTCGCCGGTCGGTCCGTCTCGTCGAGGTCAATGTCCAGCTCAGGCTCATCCATTCATGGCAGCAGGGCCCAGCCGTTCCCCGGTGCGGCCTCAAAGCCCACGCTGGCGAGAGTGAAATCCGACAAGGCCACCGCCACCTCGCAGAGGCCTCCCGCGCTAGCCGTAACGCCGAGCAATTCGTTCAAGGACATGGCCAAGACAGCGGCAGCGCCCAAGGCGCCGTCGTCCACCTTGCAGAAGAGTAAGCTGTCTCCGAGGCCTAGCACTGATAAGGCGGCAGCAGCATCTCCAAAGCCGAGCACCCAGAGGGTGGCAGCGCCAGGGGCTGTGAGAGGTGGGAGGACTCAGCCGGTGTCCTCGGCACGCGCACTGGGCGCCGCTGCAAAGAAAAGAGCAGAAGCAGCAAATGGTGGTGCTACTGCAAGCTCAAAGGCAAGAAATGTTCTTCAGAGGGCAATGGAGGCATCTGCAACCAGGAAGGAGAAGGAAGAGGAGCCATCAATGCAGTTTGAGGAATCTGAGTGCATAACCACCCCGTCCATAGAAGAGGACTTGCATGGGCAGCTTCCCGACCCTGTCGACCTGAACTCCATAGACATGGCTGCTCCTGCTTCCGCCCAACCTGATCAGCAGGAACCATACTCTGATCATCCGGAGCAACAAGGCAAGAATGAGGAGGAAGTCAAGGGGCACTCCTCTGAAGAGAAAGCAGATGCAGGAGGCAGTGAACTGCATAATGGAGGGCAAGATGCTGATGGCAGTGCAGAGAACGAACCGGATATCGTCAAGGCTGCTGATGAATCTGAGCAAGTGGAGAAGGAAGAGACTAAAGCAAAGGCGGACAAGGTAGTGCTAGTGTGGAGGAAGGATGATCCCAAGAGCAACGATGTGATTGAGGAAACTAAAAGCAAGCTCCTGGAGGAGAGGAAGAGCAGGGTGAAGGCCTTGGTGGGGGCATTTGAGACGGTCATGTCCTTCAAGGAGTAGTGCTCAGTCTCACTGTTGTATCAATCCTGGCCATCTCAAGATGAGTAGATCCTGTCATGAATATATATGTGATCACGGGTTGATTGTTCATATGATGATTTCCTTGATTCGTTGTATGCGACGTGTTAAATTTTTGTTTCTGAATGATCACTGCATTCAATGTGTATGTGTTTGCTGTTGCTGTTATTGATGTAGAATTGAATGAAATGTTTGTGCTTGTTGACAGGAAATTTTGATTCTGTTATTCATGCTTTTTCTTTTCATATTTGGTATCTGGCAAAATGTGGTTCTTGGCATCAGGAGATAAGTTGTATGCTCGCTGATTTCTGAGTTCTGATACATGTGCATCATTAGCATATAGATGAAAAAGAGGGTTCTATGTGTATTTTGTGAAACAATAATTTATTTCTTTCAACCGTTAATTGCGTATGTATTCTGCACAAAATGATACATACCTACAGGAACCGTCCACATATTAATCCCATCTCCACTTCGCAAACCGAGCTCAATTCTTGCGCCACGTCATCGAAAGTTCAACACAACAATACCACATACCCCGACCGAGTCTAGACTGGACAAAATAAAGATGGGAAAAATCAGTCATTTTTTATGTTTTTGAAGTACAACATGGATGCACATATCTATGCATGCACCACAACACAAATGACAACACGAGTGCGTCCACTTGCACACGCCTGAAATTCACAAAGTTTGCCGACGAATGTGAATCATCACGAAGCGCAAGGCTATGCATTCCTACTTAGATTTATTAGGAAACCAGGCATAAGGGTTTCCGTTTAAACGGATTCTTTCCGTTTAAACGAGTCCCTATCTATATTGGACACCTCACTCTCCCCTATAAATAGAGAGCCATATGGCTGATTTTGTACCCCATTGAATTGAAGCAATAAAGAAAGATCAGGAGTTCTCTCTACCTCTCTGTGTGTTCAATCTATTATTCTGTCTTCTGTGATTGATTCGTTCTTGTTCTTAGCAGAGAAATCTCTTGGACCGTCGCGTGAGGGTTTCTCAACACGTTATCAGCACGAATCGCTCCGGTGAACGAAGGTAATCATCGAAGCACTTAATAGATTGGTTTTCTAGATCGCTTTGAATTTGCTTTTTCTTCGCGTTCTAGATTGTTTTCTATGGTGCAAATCCCCCTAATCTACCGCAAGCAGACTTGAATTCGCCGGCACAATGTCGATCGGTAGATTGTGAAACGGGGTAGATGTTGATTGCACTGTAGAAAACGATGCAAATCCGCCCTAATCTACCGCGAGCAGACACGAAGTCGCCAACACAATGTCGATCGGTAGATTATGAAACGGGGTAGATGTTGATTGCATCGTAGATGAGAAACAAAATTTCTTTTCCATTGCCTTTTCTGTTTGGTTGGCCCTGGCCTCACTTGCGCGCATACCGACCGTCGCCTCCCACACGAGGCACCGCCGTTGTCGCCACGCCCGCGCCCCGAACGGCGCGCCGCCTCACCGGCCTCGGCTCCCGCGTCGCGCTGCATGCGCGCTCGCGCCGCCGCCGGCCTCGCGCTGCCTCCTCGCGCGCGCGCCCGCATGACGCCTGCGGCCTCGGCGCCGCCGCGCAGCGGCCTCTCCGCGCCCGGAACAGCCGGCGCCGCTCACTCGCGCGGGTGGCGCCGCTCGGCCGCCGCATCGGGCTCGGGCACCGCCCCGCGCCGCTGGCGCCGCCGCCGCCTCGGCAGCTCGCTTTGCCGCCCGGCGGCGCCTCCCGGCTTTCTTTGCGCGCGCGCTTTACTGCGTCGCCGCTTCGCCGCGCCGCGCCAGCGCGCGCCGCCGCCTGCCACGCCGGCCACCAGACGGCGCCGCGCCGGCCGACATGCGCCATGCATGCGCATGCGCGCGCCGCCGCCGATGCCTCGGCCCTCGCCCGCATGGTGCCGCCACCACTCCACCCGGCAGCGCCTCGCTCGCGCCCGCGCCGCCTGCCCGCCGCCCGCCGCCGCCACGCGCGCGCGCGCACTGACGCCGAGCCGCCGTGCCGCCGCCCGAGGTCGGCCCCTCCCCGCGCTGGACGCCTCCCGTGCGCCGCCACAAGAGAGCTAAGGGGGAGGGGAAACCCTAGCAAGGGGGCAAGCCAGCAAATTTAAACGGGCCAAATGGGCCGGCCGAAAATCTCTGAAAAAAAGGAGGGGCCCAGCCGGAAGGTGGAATTTTGCAGAAAATCCCATGAAAAATCAGAAAATTGCGCATAATTTTCTCTGAATTGAAAATTTGCGTAAAACCCCTCTGGAATTGCAGAATTCACTGAAAATTTGTATTCTAGCATAAAAGGGTCTCAGGAACCCAAATTTTGCATTATTTTCAGCATTTGAAGCTTGTTTATTTATGCCATTATTGTTTTATATATTTCTGTATTTATTTACTGTTTTTGATTAATTGTAATTATTTAATTGCTTTTAATCACTGAAAATTAGCAGTAAATTATGGAAAATGTATAGAGAATTATGGAACATTACGAGAATTTATTGTACCATTTATTTACCTGCAGTAAATAATTTCATACATGTTTACCTAAGTAAACTTATATGTTCCATTCATCACATGTAGATGACTGGCATCACGAACCGGGAGTTCGAGGAGCTTGCCCAGCATGGCAAGAACTATCTGACGTGGGCATCCGATGTCGAGATAGTACTTGGAGCCAGGAAGCTCCGCGCAGCTATTGGGATTGGCGGACGGCATGACGTCAAACCTACACCTGAGAAAAATGATTAGGCACTTCATTTCCTCAGGCACCACCTCTATATTACTCTCAAGAATGAGTATATGACGGAGAAAAGCACGCTAGCACTCTGGACCGCACTCAAGAAGCGGTTTGAGAGGCTAAAGTACACCATTCTTCCTCAAGCAGAGCAGGAGTGGATCGGACTAAGGTTTGCCGATTTCAAGGCGGTCGGGAGTACACCGCCTTGCACGAATTTGTACCAATCTTCAACTCGTGGCGCGATCACGGATGAGCGAAGATTGAGAAGACCCTGTCCACCTTTCACCCCAATGTTGTACAGTCCGCCCGCAACTATCGTCAAGACGGCTACAAGGAATACGCCGAATTGATTGATATGATGCAGGTAGCGGAGGCTCAGGACGAATTTCTCCGCAAGAATTACGTCACTCAGCCATTCGGGAGCTCCGCTGGCCGTGAAGCCAATGCTGAGAGCTACAAGGTGCGAAAGCCCTTGATGAAAAGAAGGGGGAAGAAGGGTAAGACCGTTGCCCAGAAAGGCAAGTCAGATGCTCCAAATAACAAAAGGGCTAAGGAGAGTGGCAAAACCTATGGTCAGCAGAACCAAGGTTGTTACAAGTGTGGCAAGTGGGGGCATTGGTCGCGGATCTGTAAAGCACCGCAACATGTCATTGATGCCCACCAAGCCCAGAAGAACAATGGCAAAGGGCAGCCTGAAGCTCACTTTGCAGCTGTTGAGGGGGAGCATCATGAGCCGTTGCCTGAAATGATGGAGGTTGAGTCCATCCCGGCAGCAGCACCCCTTACGACCTAGAGGCAGCCACCTCCATGATTTCTCTCGAAGAGAACATCACTCCTAAAAAGATAGCCGAAGAAGTCAATGACTTTCTAGTCGATTCCGTCTGATACACAGAATGCATGAGACATTAATTGTGTTAGTGATATGCCCTAGAGGCAACATGGAGATGTTGTATATATATCACATACTATGTTTATGATACATTATTTTGTTCCTTGGAATAGACATCATCATTATTGATCAATGAGTATGTGACTTATTCATGAGACTCTTAAATACTAAGATGTTGCTATTTCTAAATGATCCCTGATCGTATATCATATGAGGAACAAATATGATTCAAAGACAAAGATCAGCATATGTATTGATTGATGATCATGTCTCATGGATCATGGTATGGTGATACCAAATCAATAATATGGACATGTGTTAGTGAACATATGTTGGATAGACCTGCCATGAGACACTGCAGAGATTCCATGTGTCATCAGTTGGTCTCAAGTAGTGTTTATGTAGAATCCTTAGACTTGAGATCATCATGGTTCCCAACATGAGTAGTAGCTTATTTTGGGACTACTAAACACTACTCCGTAACTGGGTAGTCATAAAAGTAGTCTTCGGGTTTGCAATGAAACATGTAGTGGGATGTGAATGATTGTCGAGACCCGAATATGCAAACTCGGTCTCTCTGTGTAAACTGCACTAGTCCAGGATCACGCTAGTGCACACAGTCAAACATAGATGTCATCACAGTCATACACACGACAATAATAAAGGGAAACTCGAATATCGATAAAATATCAAAGGTACGACCTTATGGCCAAGCTTACAATATCTCTAGCCGGAAGGGCTTAACAAAATAGCAGCGGAAATCCAAAATAAAGCGTAGCGACCAATCGACAAGCCACATGCTATCGAGTGGAGAACGAAGCCTAATCCGTGAAGTCGTCGTAGAACTCTCCTTCTGGAACCTCCTGCTGATAGTACTCCTCTCCCTCAACTGAGCAACATAGGCGTAAAGCCGTAAGTACATTGGTACTCAACAAGTCGTTTGTAACAATAAATGCAATATAATATGCAAGGCTTACCAAAGGAAGGCTGAAAGGTTAATTTGCATAAAGGCATTTATTGATGAAATATATTAAATAACTTGAAAGCGAAAGTTAACTGAAAACAGTAATAATAGATAATCAAAGGAATAAACATGAACCACTTGTGAACACCAATTCACAAGTTTGAACCAACAGTGAACTACCTGTCCACTCCCAACATAAACCACCAAGTTATAAAGGAAACACTAACCCTCGTGTGAAATCCCCGAGCACTGTCCATGACCGAGGACGCGGCTATTCGAATAGTTTTACACTCTGCAGAGGTTGCACAACTGTACCCACACGATGTGATTAGCCTAGGCCTAAGGAAATCACAACAAGGCCTTTACAATGCTCTACCTCAACCCAATCCCGCCCGCTAGGTTTCATCATCACACCCCTTGCGCCACATGGAAATCAGCAACCATGTCCATCACAATGGCGAAATTGAATTGAAATATTATAAATTAATCAGCCAGTCCATCCCATAATAGACATGTGGTTTGCACGATTAAGCTCGGATCAATGGCGCACAAAGTTAAGTCCTTAGCATTACCCGGCGAGACTACCACATCCCCAAAGTACAACCGTATTTCCCCTTTCTTGCACGATCACTCGCCCGAGTGCAAAACCAATTTGTATAACCAAGCCAACGTCACACCAATGACGTGGCACAAATTTTAATGCACGTGGCACCAACCACGCCCATATATCATTAAGTCAAATTAATAATTTAACGGTGTGATGAGATCAAACGTAAATATAAACCGCTAAGCAATCTAATCGTACTAACCCATGTGATAAATAAACTAGCATCACTAATATATTTCCCAACCTATGGTGACAATGGCATCATGGTATTTCAAAGTGTCAAGGAGGTATAATTGCAATTGGGACAATAGCTACCTGTGCAAAGGTTTGAATAAAAATAGCAATGCAATATAAATTAAAGCAAAATAATTAAATAATAGTTTGCAAAATTGGGTTCAACATGATCAAGGGACACGACTTGCCTTCGTTATGCTCGTGGGTACTCTGGTCTTACAGCGCGAAACCTGCTCCTCCTGAATCCGAATCTAACGAGAGAGAAAACGACCGGAAACAAAGAAATACATAAAATGACAAGCAAAAGAACTCAAAAATTCACAAAACTAGAACCAACAGCTAGAGCTCGATTTTAGATGAATTTAGAAAAAAGAACGGGGTCAATCTGAGCTAGGACGGAGGAGAACGGGCTCCCGGAAAATTAATTCAAAATTAATTCGGGAAAATCGAAAAAGTTCTCGCGTCTTTGTGAACCCGGTCCACGAGATTCGAGTCCACCGTGGACGCGTCCACGTAATGCTGCACGGGGGGCGCGTCGACGCGGGGACGTCTTGACGTGGCGGCGGCAGATATGCCGCCACGCAGCACGCCACCGACGCGGCAATGACGTGGCTGCCACGTGGCTCGGGGGGGCGGCTAGGGCTGACGTGGCGCTGACGTGGCATGCCACGTGTCATGCCACGTGGCCTAGGGCTGACGTGGCACGCGCTGGTGCTGCCACGTGGCTAGGCTGAGCTGGCGGCTCGGGCGCGGGCGGCGTCGGCGGGATCCGACGGCGGGGACGCGGGCACGTGGCCAGATCTGGGCCCTCGGCTCAGATCTGAGCGGGCGGCGGGGATTGCGCGGCGCGGGCGCGGGCGACGGCTTGATCGGCGACGCGTGGCGGCTCGCCGCGCGAAGCGTCGCGGGCGCGGGATCGCAGCGGCGGCGACGCGTGGTCGGGCGCGAGGGCGGATTGGCGACGCGTGGCGGGTGCGCGCGCGAGGCGACGGGGTCATGCGGCGCGCGGCGACGCCGAGGCGAGGCGAGGCGGCGGCGCGGCGAGGCGACGGAGGCGACGCGGCGAACGGCGCGGGAGCTCACCGGCGGCGACGCAGCGGCGGCTATCGCTCCGGCGACCTCGGCGACGGCGGAGGCGCAGACGGGCGGCGGCGGAGCGCTCCGCGACGGCGCGCGAGGGCGAGCGCGAGGCGGCGGCGAGGGTTTCGCGGCGTGCACGCGAACCGAGGATGGTCGACCGGTTTTAACACGCGAACCGAGGAGTTCGATCCGGCACTGGCGACGGCGCGACGCGGACGCGACGGGTTAGACGGCTAGGATGCGCCACACGGCGAGATTGGACGGCGGGATTGATTAGGTTAGGTTCGCGCGCGCGCGGGAGCGACGGCCGTGATCGCGCGGCGCGCGATCGGGCGCCGAGGGCGCGCGGGGCGAGGGCGCAGCTGCCGCCGCCGCCGCGCCATCGCGATGCGCGACGCGTGGCGCGCGCGATCGGCGGCGAAGAAGCGGCGCGCGAAAGGGTACGGCGGCGGCGCGGGCGCGGGATCGGGCGACGCGTGGAGGAGAGAGGGTGATCGGGCGGCTGAGGTTAAATCCTTTTCTTTTCTTTTTCCAGGAATTCAAATAAACTTCTAAAAGCTCTAGAAAATAGCAAATAAATCCCAAAAATTCACCAAAAATACCAGAAAATTCCTTGAGACCTGAGGAACACAAATAAAATATTTTCCACTTATGTTAATGTTTATTTTAATCACATTAAATCATTTAAAACTTTAAAAATTCAATTGAAGCTTCAATTAATTTCAGAAAATTCCAGAAAATTCATTTTTGAAATCCAGGCTTTAAAAATCTCAGAAAAACAGGATGTTACAATGATCAAGATAGAATTTGCCCCTCCTTATGGGAGAGATATCTCTGGGCCCCTCGATGTAATGGATTATGAAAGTGCATGGCCATGCCAAGGTGATTGAGGAGTCAATCATGAGTTTATAATCCATCACAGAATCGAGAGAGTGATTGAGCTATTAAGAGGATGACACAGGTCTCGCCTTGAGCTCAATCTATATCGTGAGGCAAAGGGATTCGTACATGAGAGAACATTACAGTTCAAATTGATATGATCTTTACATATACTTTGGGGTTAATATGTCTTACTAGAGGCCGCTATTAACAGGGTGACCGGAAAGGCGTTTCCGGGTCACGACCAAGTATACGTGAACCTACAGGGTCGCACGCTTAACGGGTTGGAACACTGATTCGAATATGATTCGGATATGGGCTCAATTCGGATAAAGATCCGAATAGACTCCTAATGGGCCTCGGTCCGCAAGGCCCACGTGAGGAGGTCTATATATGGAGGCGAGGGGTGAGGGGATTCGTCCTCGTTAACATCTAGCAAAACCCTAGCCGCCACCTCCCGAGCCAAACCCTAGTCGCTCACGAGTGCTAGTACACTCGCGATCGGCGCCCACCCCGGGACGTGTGGATACCGGTGGAGGCGCTGCTCGTTGCGATCTTGATCGGCATGCGTGGAGGAGACGATCTGTTCGGGACGATCGGCTACTTCCACTACTACCTCGACGCGTGATTGGATCGGTTTCCAATTCATCTTCACGCGCTGCGCGTCTAAGTGGTAACGATCCATGATCCTTCCTTAGCATGATGTTCTTGGGTGCGCGGTAGAAAAGTTTTGTTTTCTCGCTTCGTAGCCTACGCGTATTCCTTGAGTGTTATCGAGCCATCTTGCTTAGTTTGCAATCCGGATCGCGCATATGTTGATATGCGATAGTAGTAGATTGGATCTATTACGCCTAAATCGTAGCACGGGTTGATAAGATCAATCGGTCATAAGGGGTTGAAATAGGTATGAGTTGATAGCATCATAAGGCCAAAAAGATTAGTTCGTGCTCTTCTTTGATGTACGCGCGACTTGCCCCTACCGGCCGGAATCACCATCGGGGCTAATCACGCGCACAATCGATGATCGAGCCAACGGATCGAGGTCTTGTGTTGTGGTCTCCTCAAGTATACCGATCGCGATGATCAATATGATTGATCTAATGAAAATTGAGACATTTTGAATGGCTCGAATTTGGGTTGATTTGATCGGCTCGATAAGATTTTCATAGCGATTTCATAGATGCGATCTATGTAATTCTGTGAGGTTCACATTGATTTGACCGCCGTGTGTATCCCCCCTTGTATAGCGTCATGGGTTCACATCGTTAGGTAGAATGCGATTCTACGTCTAACTTGTTTTTGCAGGGAATGGTGTGAATAGTATGGCCCTATAACTTATTTGAATGTATGAGATGTATGTGATGCTTGTAACATTCGTTCATGGCCTGCGTGTCATGATTATTTCAGCTATTGATAGCTGTATATATTGTATTTAATGACCTGCGTGTCGACCTTAATGCTTGAATCTATCTTTGTAATCTTCAATTTCTAGCTATTATAGGTAGTAGCCTAGTTTTGAGGTTACAAGCTTTTAAGCATGGTGGCCTAAAGGAGTGATGTGGAGGATGGAGATCGTCTACACCTACTTGGAGATGGATATCACCATTTTTGGGCCATACTACTTCACGCTTAAATGTGTTTATCTATGATGTTATCTATCTTATTCTTATGCAATGATATATGTGATATGTTGCTTTGGTAGGATAGAATCCTCTTAAAATTAGGTGTTAATGCCCTTCCATATGTTGCACCAAAAGATAATGATCACCGCATGGTAGGTCTACCAAAGTAGAGTGCCATCGGTTATCATCATCATTTGGGGTAGATGTCGGACATCTACATGCGGAAGTATTTGGTTTACTTAACAAGGTTATCAAAATAGTTTTGGACCTTGGGGCATAGATTGGGGCCGAGGCATACCGATGTCACCCAAAGTAGAGTCACATAGGGATGTGATTAGCAAGGTGTTGCTTACCCATGTCACTAGTTTTCTAGCCGTGATGCCAAAGCTCACTAGGAATTAGTGAAATGAGGATCTTTACCCACTATGTAACTTAGAGAGAGTTTTTGTTGCAAAACTCATAGTGGGAGTCTTTTGCTAAATAGTTTAATAAAAGATGAACATAAACATAGTGCTAAACTTTGCATATTCTTATGTTGTAGATCATGTCAGCTAACGCCGCATCCAAAGATTTTTAATTTGTGATCTGTTCTTGAGAAAGAAAACTCAATGGAACAAACTTTTTGGATTGGTATCGCAACTTGAGAATTGTTCTCAAGCAAGAGCGCAAGGAGTATGTCCTTGAGTCTCCTTACCCAAGACTTGCCTCGATAATGCTACCGTGGATCGCACGGAGAGCTTATGAGAAGCAAACGAATGATTGCCTTGATGTGAGCTGTCTCATGCTTGCCACAATGTCCTCTGAGCTTCAGAAGCAATATGAGAACACAGATGCCTACAATATCATTGTGGGGCTACGTGGTATGTTTGAGAACCAAGCAAGGGCTGAGAGGTTCAATACTTCAAAGTCCTTATTTGCGTGCAAGGCTTGCGTAAGGGAATCCCACCGACCCTCATGTGATTAAGATGATTGGCTACATTGAGAGTCCGGAAAAGCTTGGTTTTCCCTTAGCCAAGAGTTGGCTATCGATGTGATTCTCCGATCGCTCCCCGAGCTTTGAGCCATTCATAATGAACTTTAACATGAACAACCTAGACAAGACCTGGTGAGTTGCATGGGATGCTAAAATCTGCAGGAAAGCATTAAGAAAAGCAGCAATCATGTGATGATGATGCAGAAAGGCAAGGGCAAGCCCTATGTCAAGAGAAGCGCGTCAAAAGAAAGAAAGCTCCGATGCGATCGCGAGGTTCTAAGGCCAAGAAAGACAAGAAGGGCGATGCTCATCTCGATGCATTGTTACTACTGTAAGCAATCGTGACATTGGAAAAGGAACTACCCAAAGTACTTGGAGGATCTTGAGAAGAAGAAGGAAGTACGACTTCCACCTGTATAAATGTTATAGAGATCAATCTTGCTACTTCATCAACTGATTCTTGGGTATTTGATACCGGATCGGTTGCTCACATTTGCAAATCGCTGCGGGGGCTAATAAGAAGTAGAAGTTTGAGGAGGAGCGAAGTGGATCTTCGCGTTGGCAATGGAGCAAAAGTTGCTGCGGTAGCTGTTGGCACCATGCCATTGTCTTTACCTTCGTGATTAGTTTTGGAATTGAATAATTGTTATTGTGTTCCATCTCTTTCAAAGAACATTATTTCGCTTCATGTTTGCAAGCGTAGGTTATGACTTTAAATCTATGGACAATGGTTGTTCTCTTTATTTCAAAGATATGTTCTATTGTCATACTCCATTGGTGAATGGGTTATACGTTCTTACTCTTGAAGGGTCACCGGTCTATAACATTAATGCAAAGAGGCAACGTCCAATGATTTGAATCCCACGCTTATTTGGCACTCGCCGCTAGGTCACATAAATGAGAAACGCATGCGAAACTCCATAGAGATGGTATTCGCACTCATTTGATTTTGAATCATTAAAGACATGCGAATCTTGTTTACTTGGCAAGATGACAAAGGCACCTTTCACGGTCAAGGTGAACGGGCAAATGACTTATTGGCACTCGTACATACCGATGTATGTGGACCAATGAGCTTAATACCAGAGGTAGTTTTCATGATTTCATAACTTTTATCGATGACTTTAGTAGATATGGGTATATCTACCGATGAAGCATAAGTCCGAATCCTTTGAAAAATTCAAGGAATTCCAAAATGAAGTGCAAAATCATTTAGGCAAGACAATCAAGTTTCTACGATCCGATCGTGGAGGCGAGTATTTGAGCCATGAGTTTGGCAATCATCTAAAGGATTGTGGAATTGTTCCACAATTGACTCCGCCAGAACACCTCAATGGAATGGGGTATCTCGAACGGAGAAATCGCACCTTATTAGATATGGTGCGCCCATGATGAGCCAAAGTGATCTTCCGTTGTCTTTTTGGGGTACGCTCTGAAACAAACGCTCACACTAAACAGGTTCCATCAAAATCGAGAGATAAGACACCATATGAGATGTGGACAGACAACGTCCTAGCTTGTCTTTTCTTAAGATTTGGGGATGTGAGGCTTATGTAAAACGTTTACAACTGATAAGCTCACTCCTAAATCTGATAAATGCTTCTTTATCGGGTATCCTAAGGAAACAAAAGGATATTACTTTTATAATCAAGGAGAAGACAAAGTGTTTGTCGCCCGGCATGGTGTCTTCTTAGAGAAAGAGTTTCTCTCAAGAAGGGATAGTGGGAGCACAGTGCAACTTGAAGAAATTCAAGAAACACCGATAACGTTTCAGCTCCTACTGAACCACAACAGATGAACAAACCGTTGAAGAACTTTGTTGTGGACACACCAGCACCACGTAGGTCGAAGGTCACGTCGTGCACCTGAGAGGTACATGTTCTTGACTACTCAACAACGTGACATATTGTTGTTAGACAACGATGAGCCTAAGACCTATGAAGAAGCGATGGTGGGACCAGACTCTGAGAAATGGCTTGAAGCCATGAGATCCGAAATTGAATCCATGCACAGTAATCAAGTTTGGAACTTGGTTGATCCACCTGATGGTGTTAAAACCATTGAATGCAAATGGGTTTTCAAGAAAAAGATAGACATTGATGGAAATGTTCACATCTATAAAGCGCGATTGGTGGCCAAAGGTTTCAAACAAATTCAAGGTGTTGATTATGATGAAACTTTTTCGCTCGTCGCAATGCTAAAATCTATTCGGATCATTCTAGCGATTGCTGCATATTTCGACTATGAAATATGGCAAATGGATGTCAAAACAGCTTTCCTTAATGTAAATCTGAGTGAGGATGTGTACATGACACAGCCCACGGGTTTTGTCGATCCGCAATCAGTTGGAAAGATATGCAAGCTCCAAAGATCCATTTATGGATTAAAGCAGGCATCTCGGAGTTGAAACATTCGTTTTGATGAAGTAATCAAAGGGTTTGGTTTCATCAAGAACGAAGAAGAGCCTTGTGTTTACAAAAAAGCTAGTGGGAGCGCACTCGTATTTCTGGTCTTATATGTGGATGACATATTACTGATTGGAAATGACATTCCTTTGCTCGAATCATTAAGTCTTCATTAAAAATAGTTTCTCTATGAAAGACTTAGGAGAGGCAGATATATTCTGGGCATCAAGATCTATAGAGATAGATCAAAAGGCTAATTGGATTAAGCCAAGATATGTACATTGACAAGGTGTTGAAAAGGTTCAACATGCATGATTCCAAGAAAGGTTTTCTACCTATGTCACATGGTATAAATCTCAGCAAGAATCAGTGTCCTAGTACACCTGATGAGCGGGATAAAATGAATGCGATTCCATATGCTTCGCTATTGGGTCCATTATGTATGCCATGCTTTGTACACGCCCGATGTTTCGTATGCTTTAAGTGCTACGAGTAGATACCATCGATCCAGTGAAAGTCACCGGATTGTCGTAAAGAACATCTTGAAGTACTTGAGAAGAACTAAAGATGTGTTACTTGTCTATGGAGGTGAGAAAGAGCTCGTTGTAAATGGTTACACCGATGCTAGCTTCCAAACTGACAAAGATGATTTTAGATCGCAATCTGGATTTGTGTTCTGCTGAATGGCGGTGCGGTAAGTCGAAAGAGTTCCAAGCAAGAGACGGTTGCTGATTTTACAACAAGTCGAGTACATAGCGGCTTCAAGTCGCCAAAGAGGCCGTTTGGATCAAGAAATTTATTTCGAGCTTGGTGTGATGGCTAGTGCCTCCACCCAATGGACCTCTCTCGTGACAATAGTGGGGCCATTGCACAAGCCAAGGAGCCTAGATCGCACCAGAAGTCCAAGCACATTTTACGGCGATTTCATCTCATCCGCGAGATAGTGGAGAGAGGCGATGTGAAGATATGCAAAGTACAAACGGATTTGAACATTGCAGATCCGTTGACAAAGCTAGTTCCCCAGCCAAAGCATGAGGCTCACACTAGGGCAATGGGTATTAGATACCTACATGGTTGACTCTAGTGCAAGTGGGAGACTGTTAGTGATATGCACTAGAGGCAACATGGAGATGTTGTATATATATCACATACTATGTTTATGATACATTATTTTGTTCCTTGGAATAGACATCATCATTATTGATCAATGAGTATGTGACTTATTCATGAGACTCTTAAATACTAAGATGTTGCTATTTCTAAATGATCCCTGATCGTATATCATATGAGGAACAAATATGATTCAAAGACAAAGATCAGCATATGTATTGATTGATGATCATGTCTCATGGATCATGGTATGGTGATACCAAATCAATAATATGGACATGTGTTAGTGAACATATGTTGGATAGACTGCCATGAGACACTGCAGAGATTCCATGTGTCATCGCTGGTCTCAAGTAGTGTTTATGTAGAATCCTTAGACTTGAGATCATCATGGTTCCCAACATGAGTAGTAGCTTATTTTGGGACTACTAAACACTACTCCGTGAATCGGGTAGTCATAAAAGTAGCCTTCGGGTTTGCAATGAAACATGTAGTGGGATGTGAATGATCAAGATAGAATTTGCCCCTCCTTATGGGAGAGATATCTCTGGCCTCGATGTAATGGATTATGAAAGTGCATGGCCATGCCAAGGTGATTGAGGAGTCAATCACGAGTTTATAATCCATCACGGAATCGAGAGAGTGATTGAGCTATTAAGAGGATGACACAGTCTCGCCTTGAGCTCAATCTATATCGTGAGGCAAAGGGATTCGTACATGAGAGAACATTACGAGTTCAAATGATATGATCTTTACATATACTTTGGGGTTAATATGTCTTACTAGAGGCCGCTATTAACGTGGTGACCGGAAAGGCGTTTCCGGTCACGACCAAGTATACGTGAACCTGCTGTGGTCGCACGCTTAACGGGTTGGAACACCGATTCGAATATGATTCGGATATAGGCTCAATTCGGATAAAGATCCGAATAGACTCCTAATGGGCCTCGGTCCGCAAGGCCCACGTGAGGAGGTCTATATATGGAGGCGAGGGGCTGAGGGATTCGTCCTGTTAACATCTAGCAAAACCCTAGCCGCCACCTCCCGAGCCAAACCCTAGCCGCTCACGAGTGCTAGTACACTCGCGATCGGCGCCCACCCGGACGTGTGGATACGGTGGAGGCGCTGCTCGTTGCGATCTGATCGGCGTGCGTGGAGGAGACGATTTGTTCGGGACGATCGGCTACTTCCACTACTACCTCGACGCGCATGATTGGATCGGTTTCCAATTCATCTTCCGCTGCGCTGCGCGTCTAAGTGGTAACGATCCATGATCCTTCCTTAGCATGATGTTCTTGGGTGCGCGGTAGAAAAGTTTTGTTTTCTGCTTCCGTAGCCTACGCGTATTCCTTGAAATTGTCATTTATTTTACATTAAATGGACAAGTTAGATCTTGCATGGATGGTACTTTATTTTTGTCTTCTCGTAATGGTTGGATGATTTTGAAATAATTCATTCATTTATTCAGTTTATAATGGCATGAACACGTGTGGCTATATTATACCAACATTAAGGCGCTGCAGTAGCTGCATAATCGCTCAAGACGGATTTAGAAGCTCTGAACTATTCTGTCTTTGGCATGACAGATTAGGCCACCCAGGTCTTAGGATGATGAGAAATATAATTAACAATTCTCACGGGCATAATATTAATGTGAAGAATTTTCCGAATCATGAAGATTTTGTGTGCCCTGCATGTGCCACCGGGAAATTAATTATTAGACCCTCCACTCTGAAAGTGAAGGATGAAGTCCCTGCATTCCTGGAACGCATCCAGGGAGACATTTGCGGCCCTATTCAGCCCATCTCAGGGCCATTTAGGTATTTCATGGTGCTCATTGATGCTTCCTCAAAATGGTCATATGTGGGTTTATTATCCACAAGAAACCATGCTTTCGCCAAATTGATTTCGCAGATCATTCGCATCAAAAATGTGTTCCCTGATCATCGCATCAAGTCCATCAGAATGGACAATGCCGGAGAATTTACTTCAAAGGCATTTGATGATTATTGCATGGCGATGGGGATTGCAGTTGAGCATTCAGTACCGCATGTCCATACCCAGAACGGTTTGGTAGAGGCTTTAATCAAGAGAATTAAATTTATTGCCCGACCCCTTTTGGAGAATTGTAATTTGTCAGCTACATGTTGGGGACATGGCAGTCCTACATGCAGCGAATCTCATCAACTTTCGACCTTCAGCCTACAACATCCATTCACCTATGCAACTAGCGCAAGGGTCACCACCGAAAATTTCTCATCTCAGGAGGTTTGGATGCAAAGTTTATATACCTATACCCCCTCCACAGCGAACTGCAATGGGTCCTCTCCGTAAGACTGGGATATACGTTGGTTATGAGACTGCATCCATAATCAGGTATTTGGAACCCATGTCGGGAGATTTGCATACTACTGGCCACGATCGCATTTTTGATGAGGATAATTTCCCGACATTAGGGGGAGGAAATCAACCCTTTCATGAAAAATACCGGGAAATTACGTGGGAAGCCACGGGAATTCCTGCACATGACCCACGCACTAGTAAATCAAATAGAGAAGTCCAGAAGACAATAAAAGTCCAGAAGACAAGAGAAGTCCAGAAGACAATAGAAGTCCAGAAGACAAATGATTTGTAAGCATTAGCGAATCAGCTGCCTAATCACTTTAGTGATTTGAAGAGCGTGACTAAGTCGTATGTGCCTGCACGCATTGCACCGGTGAGGGTTGAAATACCAAAGAAAGCAGAAGGTATCCCCAATCTCGTCCAGAGGCCTCGAAAAAAAAAGAGGACGAGAACTCTGGCTCCTCGAATCCTAAGTAACCGGGGACGCCTGGTGAAAAAGGATAAGAAGGACTTATCACAGCCGATCACCGAATCCCCCAGAATGAGAAGGGGAGCCAGTTGAGACCTGGCACATGTATGACACCTCCAGTAGAGGGCATACCGGATCTGAATATCCTCGTCGGCATGGATGAGTGCGCATACATCGGAGCTGAAAAACTAAAGGGACTTACCACCGCAATTGAAAGAAGCGATGCGCAAGGTGAAGTTCCAGAAGAAGCAACTCATGAAGAAATAGCTATAAATTATGTGCACACGGGAGAGTCCCTGAACAGGACAACAGCCAATGTCGATATCTACTTCGCAAAGAAAATTGCCACAATCATTGATCTTGATCCCGAGCCTACATCGCTCGCTGAATGTAAGAAAAGATCAGATTGGGAAGATTGGAAGAAGGCAATAGCAACCGAATTGCTATCTCTGAACAAAAGAGAAGTGTTTGGGCCCGTATGCCGCACTCCTCCCCATGTGCACCCTGTAGGGCACAAGTGGGTATTTGTTCGAAAGAGGAATGAAAGAAACGAAGTAGTGAGATACAAAGCAAGGCTGGTAGCACAAGGTTTCACTCAACGTCCTGGAGTTGATTATGGAGAAATCTACTCCCTAGTCATGAGTGGAATTACCTTTAGATACTTGATCTCAATGGCAGTGAACTTGAATTTAGAAATGAAATTGATGGATGTTGTGACTGCATACCTTTATGGTAACTTGGATTCGGAGATTTATATGAAAGTCCCTGAAGGAATTCCTCTCCCGAACCAAGACAGAGCAAATAGAAATCTATACAGTGTGAAGCTTAGAAAATCTCTGTATGGACTAAAGCAATCTGGCAGAATGTGGTATAATCGCTTAAGCGACTTTCTCTGCAAGAAAGGCTACACGAACAATGATGACTGTCCTTGTGTATTTATACGGCGATCCCAGAATGGATTCTGTATAATCTCAGTGTATGTAGATGATCTGAATATCATCGGGACAGTGGATGATATAAAAGAAGCAAGCTCCTACTTGGAGTCGAGTTTGAAATGAAAGACTTGGGCAAGACCAAGTTACGCTTAGGCCTCGCACTGGAGCATGTCCTGGAGGAGTCTTAGTACATCGATCGACCTACACCTGAAGGTGCTAGAAAGATTCGGCTTTGAGAAAGCATTCCCATCAAAAGTACCTATGATCGGAGATCTTTACAACAAGAAAAGATCCTTTCCGATCTAGAGAAGAGGGGAGGAAGTCACGGGACCGAATTCCCATACTTGAGTGCGATTGGAGCACTCATGTACTTAGCAAACTGCACTAGACCGGATATTGCCTTTGCCGTGAACCTATTAGCAAGGTATAGTGCAGAGCCCACCAAAAGGCGTTAGCGGGGGCATAAAGGACATCTTCCGATATCTCCAAGGAAGCAAGGACCTTGGATTGTTTTACAGAAAGAATCAAGATCTGAACTTGATTGGCTATGCAGATGCTAGGTACCTGTCTGACCCGCATACCGCAAAGTCACAAACAGGCTATGTATTCCTGTGTGGTGGAACTGCAATTTCCTGGAAATCGTCTAAGCAAAGCCTTGTAGCTACCTCGACGAACCACTCGTAAATAATAGCGCTGTATGAAGCAAAGACGTGAATGCGCAGCTCGCGCGAATGGTTCACCACATCCAGCAGCTTATGTGGAATGAACATTGTGCAAAACCCCACAATTATCTATGAAGATAATGCCGCTTGCGTTGCACAAGTACAAACGGGCTATGTGAAGAGTCATCTCACAAAGCATATCAACCTCAAGTTCTTCTATGCTCATGAATTGCAAAAGATGGACAAGATTAAAGTACTGCATACTAAGTCTTGTGAAAATCTAGCAGATCTATTCACAAAGTCCCTCCCCGCATCTAGTTTTGAAAGGTGCGTGCGAGGGATCGGTATGATGAGACTTAGAGAAGTGCAGAATTCAGGGAGAGAATTCTCTCAAGTCCGTTAGTAAATCTTGATCCTGAAGATCAAGTACCCAAAGAATAAAAGTCCTGAAGACTAAATGAAGTTGGGTGAATTGTACTCTTTTTCCTTTGACGAGTTTTCCTGAAGTTTCTCGATTAAGGTTTTTAATGAGGCAATTCGTGCAATCGCAGCATAACATGCATCATGTACTCTTTCTCTAAATTTTTTCCACTGGGTTTTTATGGAGTTTTAACGAGGCATGAGTATGTCGGATGAGTGCCCAAGGGGGAGTATTAGGAAACCAGGGATAAGGGTTTCCGTTTAAACGGATTCTTTCCGTTTAAACGAGTCCCTATCCATATTGGGCACCTCACCCTCCCCTATAAATAGAGAGCCATATGGCTGATTTTGTACCCCATTGAATTGAAGCAATAAAGAAAGACCAGGAGTTCTCTCTACCTCTCTGTGTGTTCAATCTATTATTCTGTCTTCTGTGGTTGATTCGTTCTTGTTCTTAGCAGAGAAATCTCTTGGACTGGTCGCCAGTGAGGGGTTTCTCAACAAGATTGACTCACGCAGTTGTGCGGGTGAAAACACCCTCCAACAGTGAATCATGTTATCAAACCTAGGCCGCTAAGTGCGAAGTCTTACCCCTTCACTTAGACAAGGGTGGCTTCTTCGGTCATTTTTACTTTATTCTTTTAATTTAACTAGTTACATGTCGGCGTGTTCCGATGGATAAAAAGAATTCTATCATTTCAATATGTCAAGCTACAGTGACCATATCAGCTTCTTCCAGCTCATATCTATCGTCATCTGCTTGGTTTCCATTGGCCTACCATTATGATAACACATATGTTGTGTATGCAGGGGCAATTCGATAATTTCACAATTGATAAAAAGAAAACAAAAAGAAGAGAGGGGGGCTCATCTATCGGTGGGCCAGGCTGAAGACATAAGGAGGAGACTCCTCCCCACACACTTTCGATTGGCGCGGGCGGCATCATGGGTGATGCGGTGCCTCCGCGGGAGACGCTCCCAGCGGTGGCGTGCTCCACCCGTGTGGCGACCCCTCCGGATCTGGGTGCAGGCGTTGCACCGATCTGGTTTCCTCTGGCACAGTGTTGGCTCGAGCAGATTCGGCGGAGAGGAGGGGGCGGTGGCAGCCCGAGAGCCTCGGCTCTGTTCGTTGGAGGCCACTGCTCTAGGGGTTTTTCCCCTCCTCTCTCACGGCTATAAAAAAGGAGCTTGCTCCTCTCATGATGGGCATCAAACGGAAGTGAGCTGTCTCTTCTTCTAAATCCTCTCTGCCTTCTCAGTGTGCCTCTAGTTTGTGGTGTCTTGGTGTTTCCTGGACACATCATTGCTGGTCTCGGCGGTCCTTGGTGCTTAACGGTGAGGTGCCTAGCCAGCGCCACCCGTGTGCTTGTGCGGTGTCCCCTCACCTCGACTTTGCCGGGTTGTGAACATTCAACGGCAAAGGTGGGCTTTGTATCTCCGATTACCTTGCTACTCTCTCTCACCGTGGCATAAAGAGGTGTTAGGTTTTCTGGGATAACGCCCTATGGCGTGCCTAGCTCTGAGATCTTCTCGGTGATTTCGAGTATCACCGGCTTTGTGAGTATACGGTTAATTCTTTGCAATTTGTGGCCTGTCCATATATTAATGATTGCAAAGAAAATAGTGGGCTGTGATGCTCGATGATGCAATTAGTCATATACTGAAATTGGTTAATTTCAGCTTTGAGCTCTAAATTATTGTTACCTCTGATATTGGTTTGTTTGAACGACTAACTTTGAGCTATGCATATCAATCTTCTGACATGGATATCTCAGTCACATATCATTCTATTATTACTGTCACTAGATCGTAGCAATTCCTTATAGATTGCATGATTGCTGTTAGAAATTAGACTTGGTAATTTGAGTTTGAGCCATCTGTGAGAAACTCAATTTGTATATAGCTAAATTGCTCTAATTGAGTGACCTCTCTGGTTGCTACCCTACTGGCCGAATGCATATGTGCTGGGTATATTTTGAACTTTGAGGGTGTAGACTCTGAATTTAGAGCTCAAAGGTTAAAGTCTTTTTCAACATAACCAATTGATGAAAAGTATAAAACTATTGTAGAAGAACGGCCAAGATTCAATCTTGTGTAACCCTATTCTGACAGCACTAAATATTAATCAATTAAAACTTATGCTTTTTTTGCTAGTCTTAATTGATTCCATGCTTTTTACATTAGCATACATGTTTAAATTAGGAGTGTTCTTGCTCCTTTTATTGAATATGTGCTATATTACAAATGATATGATGTAAACAAATGATTATATGTAATTTATATTATTTATATACATCTTGGTATTTTCTTTGAGATTATTTAATTATGATGGAATTATTTCTATATATATGCAATGGCTTCCTCCTCTGATGTCGTTAAGCCGGAGGTGTTTGACGGTGCCAACTAACGCTGGCAGGCTAAGATAAAACTCTGGCTGACTGATCTCAAACTGTTTTTGGGTTATTTCAAGTGCTCCGATGTTTCCATTGGAAACCACTGAAATGATGCGGTGGGAGGATACGAACAATTTAGTCTTAGCCCGTTTGTTAGCCATTTTGTCCAACCGGCTGTTCGACGTCTACGTTAACTTTACAAACGCTAAGCAACTCTGGGACGAACTTGAAGAGAAGTATTTCGAAGGGGATAACGGGAATGAGTCGTTTATAACTGGCAACTACTTGAACTACAAGATGGTTGAAGGACGGTCGGTGATGGAGCAGCTCTATGAGCTACAACTCCATGTTCGTGACTTAAGTCAGTACGACTGTGTCCTACCAGAGATGTTTCAAGTGAACGTCATCCTAGCTAAGTTACAGCGTGCTAGAGCTGGTGACGGTGTAGGAAAGGCTCAAGTCCAAGCTCATCAGGTGCAGGTCAAGAGTTTTGGAAGCTCTGAGAAACCAAAATTCAAGAATCTCCCTGAAGTCTAGCTCCAACCAAAGAAAATGAAGAAAAAATAGGAGGACATCGTCTGCTTTGTTTGCGGGGAGGCTAGGCACAAGGCTAACCATTGCCGCAATCGCAAAGGCAGAGATCCCTCTCCTGGTCAGCACAAGAGCCGCAATGCTGAAGTAAATGTCACACTGGCTAGTTCTAGTTTGGAAGAGTACGTACCTCAGGCCTTTAGGGTAAGTCTATCAATTGATTGGTGGATTGATACAGGTGCTACTAGATATATATGTGCTAATCGATCATGTTTCTCTTCGTTTCAGGGTGAAGGTGGTAGATCTGTTCTAATGGGGAACAGAGCCATTGCGACAGTACGTGGGATTGGACAGGTTTGCATGAAGCTTACCTCGGGCAAAACACTTATCCTCAAAGACGTACTGTATGTGCTTGCAATGACTCGCAACCTTCTAAGCGAGTTAATGCTGTGCAGGCAAGGAATAAAGCTTATGTTTGAGTCCATGTTCGACTTATCCATTCTTGATTCCAATAATGTAACCATTTACAATGTTTCTCATTGCAATAAAATCCATGATATTTGGCATTCACGTTTATGTCATGTTAACTTTGAAGCTATTATGCGGTTAAGCAAAATATGTTTAATTTCAAGCTATAATTATGAGAAGGGTTCAAAGTGTGAAGTGTGTGTGCAAGCAAAGTAACCCCGAAAACTTTTTTATAGTGTTGAAGGGCGGAGCACTTCTCCACTTAAACTAATTCATTTTGATCTTCGCGAGATGAATGGAATATTAACTAAAGGTGGCAAACGTTATTTTTTAACTCTCATAGGTGATGCGACTAAGTATTGCTACATTTATTTACTTAAGTCAAAAAATAAAGCACTTGAATACTTAAAAGTCTATAAAGCCAAAGTTGAAAACCAGCTAGAAAAGAAAATCAAACGGTTAAGGTCGGATTTAGGCGGTGAATACGTCTCAAATGAATTCTCTCAATTATGTGAAGAGTGTGGAATAGTTAGTGAGATTACTCTATTATACTCACCCCAATCAAATGGAATAGTCAAAAGAAAGAACCAAACTCTTTGTGACTTGGTTAACACCATGCTCTAGAGTTCAGGTATGCTGGATTATTGGTGGGGGTGAAGCAGTTCTCACAGCTAATTATATTCTGAATAGGGTTCCACCTCGCAATCAGGAGGAGACACCCTATAAAGGATGGAAGGGGAGAAAATCTAACTTGTCATTTCTTCGGATATGGGGATGACTTGCAAAGGTACATGTGCCATTACTGAAAAAAAACAAAGCTTGGTTCGAAAACTGTTGATTGTGTTTTTCTAGGGTATGCTACAAATAGCACGGCTTATAGATTTTTAGTAGTCAAATCCAAGGTGAGTGACTTCACTACAAATATAGTGATGGAGTCTCGTGATGCGACCTTCTTTTTATTGAAACTTTGCATTTACATTAATCTGAAAGGTATTACATACAAAGACCATTTCATACATTCATACATACACTAGGAAGTTCACACTCACACACGCTATTACATTGTCCATAGATTACATTCTTGCATTGCATCTATAGTCTGCCGTCGAGCCACACCGTTGTTCAATTGAGAGCAACCATTAGATGAATTACCAAAAAAAGACCGAACAAAAGAACAAAGTCCAGAAACCAGTAGAAAAAGGAAGAAATTGCCGTCAGAGCCCTCGAGGTTATCTCGGGCGGGGCATTCCATTCACGGAGATACCTGACCGTCCGGGGGCTAGTCGGCACCTCTCACAACCATAGGGTTCATCATCCGGATTTACAACAAACCTGTTTAGAGTTGCAAGCACTGTTCAGAGTAAACCAAAACCAACATTTGTCCTCAGATCACCCAACCAGCCAGGCAATTGCCCCAGCAGCCATCGGCCAACATGCCTCCCAGGTGAAAATATCTAGCACAGAAGGGAGCAACAGAGACCAAAGCCGACAAGTGTCCACAAGCCAGCAAATCAGCCCGGACCCCCCGGCAAAGCCCCAGCACAGCCAGCGGCAAAGACGGCGGTCGATCCGGCTTTCCCAGATTTTGCTCGCGTAGCACAGTGGCTGGAGCAGCAAACCGTGGGCAGCAAACCACGGGCAAGCAAATACCAGAACGACTGTAACTCCATAGATAAAGCAATCCCAGAACATCCAGGGCGTAGTCACGAAGCCACAGAAGGTAAGCGCACACACATTCACTGAGAGAGACAAAAGAGAAACTCACTTTCTTCCCCATTCACAAACACATTCAGCCCCACCAATCCCCACCAAGGGAGCCCCAGGTAGCAGCCAATCGCGGTCAAGCCAGGAACTAGGACTTGGGGACCGCAAGCCACCAACAAGGAGGCCACCACTGGAGTTGTCGGCACTCAAGCAAACTGGGGAGCAACCTCAACAACCACATCACCACCACCTCAGCCAACATCATCCAAGCATCCAACCAAAAGGAGGTAGCCCACAAATCCTATCATACTAGCATTTCAATAAGCATTTGTGGTCTAGCTTTTAGCAACCGTATGAGCTCTTAGCACCAACACCACCAGTAGTTTTCGGCACAGAGGATAGAAGTAGAAAGTCACATAAGGGTTTACCTCAGCATGTTTGGCGGCGACGCGCCGCCAGCGACCTAGCACCTGCGCCCTCGAAGGCCATCACACACCCCCCCGGCATGCGGATGACCTCGATCACCACAGGGCCGAGCTGCAGCAGCACGCATCCATGCCAACCTTTCTTTTCCATCATACAAAAAAATATATATGCAAAATAGACATGCATCAGTAAAGCATCATCCACAAGAACCACAGGAGAAGGCTAGATCGGGCCTAGTAGGGGTATGGGGGAGGTCGGACCCGGGCTCCAGGCCCCGGATCGGGTCGGCGCTCGGGTAGAGGTGAGGGGACCGTAGGCGCGGCGGCGCCAGGGTAGAGGTGAGGGGACCGTAGGCTCGCATAGGATAGAGAGAGAGAGAGAGGGAGGAGGTGGCACTTGGCGCAGGAGGCAGGCGACGCACGGCAAGAGAGGGAGGGAGGAGGAGAAGAGAGGGCGCGGTGCATGAGGGGGAAGAAGAGGGGAGTGAAGCGGCGCGGCAGAGGGGAGGAGTAGGCGGCGGCGTGAGAAAGTGAGGGAGGAGAGGAAGGGGGAAAAGATAAGGGGGAGGAGGAGAACCGGGCATGACCGCACAAGGAGAAGGGAAGCAGGCCAGGGCAGGCGGTGGGCCGGCGCAAGAAAAGGAGCAGATGGGCCGGCCAGTTTGGTGGGGGAAATTGATTTAACCAAAAGAATTGTAAATGAGTATTTATACATGCATATAAACCTATACATATTTCTATCAGCTCATATTTAATTCCTTTTTCCGCGTAACCAAAAATAGTGATAAGTTTTATTAACGATTTCAAAGCCAGTTTAAAATCTTGTTGCCTGAATTTATTAGTATTAATTATCGCCAGCTTTAGTTTAGCACTAGTTAAGCCTATCATTAGTGGATAAATTAAGTTGGTTTGCAACCCTGTGTAAAAACCCGATAGCCGCCAATCCCAAAGCTTGAAAGCCTCGCGTCGATATTAGCATATTTTATTAAGTTAGTATCTTCCGCCGAAACCAATAGTTTGAGGAGGCGCATTATTATTGCAGAAGGCGTTCCATTCTTGCAAAGGCAAGAATACCTGGGTAGAGCAGAGGCTCAGGACTTTTTGGCTAACTCAGGCAAGCATTCCCTTGATTAACTCCCGAGTATTTTGATATCTCAGTATTTTGATATTATTCTATTATCACCCCTGCATTTAAATGAAAAGTCTTAAATCGAGAGTATTGAGAAGGATGGAACGACGACTGACGGAGCAGTCGACCGTATAGAATATTATAAAGGTGGGCAGAGGTTGCCTTGGCAGGATCAGAAGGACAGGATGGGAACCTCTGCATAAGTTATAACATAAGTAACCACCAACTTCATCTGTATGAGTGGACCGTATTTTATCGTATCAGCCGACATTTCGTCTACGGGCGGACAGGACTAGTAGTGCTATTAAAGTTATTATATCCTCCACACGGGTAAGTATTTTATTTAGGGAGAACCCAGAGCGGTAGGAACCGGAGTGGGGATCCACACCGCATGGTCCCGCATCGCGAGTAGGCCGATGGAGGATGCGGATCGCAAGAACCCGAGCGTGGGTACGCGAAGGCGATATATTACGCAGATGGGGTGATGGGCGCCGGTCGAAACCGCCTGTGCAACGACTATGTCTCTTTGGTTGAGTTTGGTCGAGGTGATTCCGTCGGATCGCCAACCGAGAATAGTCGGGTGGAGATATAATATACTGAGATAGTTACAAAAGTTTAGTTTACTGATCTGGGCACCGCATCTTAGGAAATGCGGAAATCCCTGTGCAGTAAGACCAGAATGATGTTGGGTAAAGTGATACAGGCTTGCGCAATGCTTTTCAAATCATGGATTCATGCCCGTCTCCGGGAAAGGAGATGACGGGAACCCAGGGAGGTTCTTCGCTATTCATACAAATGTTCAGTAGATTTTAAAAGTAATAAAAATCGAATCTTTGCAACCAAAAACCTTATTTTCTCATATAAGCATAAACTGACCCATGAGCATGAGATTAAAGAAAAGAGAAAGAATTAAACGAGAAAGAAAAGATAAAGGCATTTGATGCATATTTGTTATATGAGCTTGCTGAGTACTCTGTACTCATCCTTGTTTTATTTCTTTTGTTAGAGGATAGCCCTTACAACTCTTGAGGAGATGAGGCCAGCAGAGGAGCCCTACTCCTCGGAGAGGGCATTGGCTTTGAGGCGGAGCCGTGTGGGGCTACACCTCATTTGGACGATCGGGAGGACTAGGGTTGTAGGAGCGATCCAGCTCCACGCCTTGATCGGCACCACTAGCATATCGTACTTTTGGGACATTCTCATCCTGTATAATTAGTTTACTACCAGACTTCTGTATTAGAATTGTAGTAGTTGGACTTATCTGGTTGTATGATATTTTAGCCCTGCGTGGCAATATGATTGTATGGATTGTATTAGCTCTAATTGTTGTTCTGTTGTATTAACTCTGATGGGCTTATTATTCGTTAGAGCGGTGTTTTATCGGCTAAAACGAATAATAATCCGTTGACTAGCGTAATTACCCCGTGGTAATTATGCGGGTCGTTTCAGGTGGTATCAGAGCAACGGTTTGAGAACCACGCATATAGTTAGTTCTAATCTTTCCTTAAAGTAGAGTATACAATACTTTATTATAGGTATTCTTTCTTATTCTCACCCCTTCATCACCTTATTCTAGTTATAGTTATAAAATATTGTAATTCTACTTCTTCTCATCAGGTTTAAGTAGACTACTAATACTAATTATATTACTCTATTCTTGTAGGATGGCACGGGTAGTGGTACCACCAGCCAGGATCAGGGGTCAGCACGCCTTACTACTTTGGCAGATGCTTCAGGAGCTAGAGGCACCAGGGCCGGAGTACTTCTATATTATACCAGACGATGGTTCACTCCCTAGTCTAGGGGTGACAGTCGCAGGGATTCCTGTTAACAGGGCATACGTTTGGGAGCACGCAGTTCCTTGGCAGACTGCGGATGATTATCTACCTATGCAGCAGGTGGCCAAAGAGGCCATCTTAGCACTTAGATCCCATTTTGGGGAACAGCTGAGCCGCACAGGTTTCCGCGACGTACCTGCCTTTGCACCGGGTAGTTACGGTCAGCAGTATGGAGTAGGTGCAGGTAGTACTAGCCTTAACTTAGGGGCAAAGTTGCCAGCCCCTGCGGCTCGTAGTGTCACATCTAGTCTGATGATGATATCAGACACGATGCTATACTATGGCACTCAGGAGGCATTGGAGAGAGCCCAGGACATATCAGATCGGTGGAGATACCAGTACTACCTAGGTGAGTACAGGCAGCAGGCACTCCAGGAGCAGTTAGCCCACTATGTAGCCCAGGACCCCCAGTACTTCCACCCACCTCCACAGGACCCCCAGTACTTCCACCCATGTCCACAGGACCCCCAGCCGAGTGCACCTCCACAGCACCCACCTCCTACAACCCCACCACCCGCTCCAGTAGTCTATCCTGAGGTAGGAGAGCCTTCCGCACCCGCCCCACAGCCTTCCCATATCCTGCAGCAGGACCTTCCTTCCACTAGTCACGAGGCGTTCCGTAACGCCCGTATGAGTGTTCACCCAGGACCGGCTAGAGAGGCAGGTTCCTCCCGAGCGATGTTCTCGTTCTTTAGGAGGATGAGGAGGAGAGGCACTTCGTCGTCAGACGACAGCAGTGGCCGAGTCAGCGAGCGGAGGAGAGCAGGTGGATCTGATGACTACGATCCTTCTAGCCCTGACAGACAGGTCTGAGGTACTATTGTATTTTATTATAAGTATATATAGGAGGCAAGGTAGCAAAGTAACACTAATAGTAGTTTATTAATATCTTAATGTCATAATGTTTTTCTTCCCTACTAATAACTGCATGCATTTCATCCTCTATAACTGTTTAAAATTTTTAATCCTGAGAAATTAAAATATTGCCATATGCATATTGTCATATTTGCATAACTTAATCTTTGTTAATGGTGTAATTTCTATTTGTTTCATCAGCAACATAGGATAGCAAACCAGTATTAGATTTAAAATGGTGTAGATAGGAACCAGTTTCCCTGACCACTTACCTTTCTCAGTCTGGAAACTACAAGTGTTCTCATCTAATTCTGCACAAAAGATTTCCCGGACGAGTGGTCCGTGGCGCTCCCGAACGCGTAAGTTTCGGGCGTACCCAGGAATGAAGTCTTGGGCATACTCAGGAATGAGCCCTGAGCGTGGTCCCAACTGCGAAATCGTTGGGCGACCCCGAGAGCGAGTTCTCGGGCATGCCTGGACACGGAGTTCCAAGGTAGTGTAGGTTCGCACTCAGGGGCAAGCCCTGAGCGTGGTCCCAACTGCGTAATTGTTGGGCGGTCTCGAGAGCGGGTTCTCGAGCGTTGTTGGGCACGTAGTCCCAGAGTAGAATAGGAATTTGGATCTTTTTGCATCTCTTTGTTTCTTGGGATTTATTTGACTCTGTGATGTGATATGACTGACAAACATGAGCGGTGAAGAAGTAAAAGGTCGAGCAGGTGCTATGACCAATTCTCAAAACAGGAAATTAATTTCTTACCTCAAAATTTTTGCTGAACCTTGATCGCAGGCTACCAACCGTGTGTTTGACAACCAAATCCAAGAAGGCCTTGTTTTGAAACGAGGGGAGTTAAACCTGAGTAAAGTTAACTAAATTGACTTGGTCTTATTACAGATGGAGCAAAGACAACGTAACTCACCGCGTAACCCGGGCTAGAACCGTCGGCGACCAGCCATTCAGAGGGCGATCACCCAGTTGGCAGCCATAGTGTGTTGCTTGGCCAAGGCCAGCCGCCAGAGTCATCAGGAGAAAAAAAATGGATAGCCAGAGGTGAGGAGTGAGCCACAGCCAGGGCGGGATGGTCCCCCATAATTGGGAGACGCTAGTAATGTGGGAGCTCCAACCATCATTAATAACTTGGGAGATATTCTCAAGTTTATGGAGAACTCCCGCAAGGAGGCCCAAGAGAGTCAGAACAAGTTTATGGAAGCTTTACTGACAAAAGTAGCGCCCCCTGGTCAGCGCCCAGCTAACATCGGAGTAAGTCTTGGGGACTTTCTCTAAACTCGCCCACCTACCTTTTCTAAGGCAGTGGACCCGATGGAAGCGGATGACTGGCTACAAGAGATAGAGAAGAAACTAAATGTGGTAGGGTGCTCGGATGCAGAAAGAGTCCGATATGCATCCCATCAACTGACTGGACCAGCCGCCACTTGGTGGTTGAACTTCCAGCGAAGCCGAGGTACCGAACGCCCCATCACTTGGGCGGACTTCATGAAGAGTTTCAGTGCTCATCATGTGCCCCAAGGCCAGAAAGAAGTCAAGAAGCAGGAGTTCCGAGCCCTGACTGAAGGGAGTAAAAGCATCACTGAGTATCTGCATCTTTTTAATGAGTTATCCAGATATGCACCCGATGATGTGTCCACAGATGAACGCAAGATAGATAGATTCAAGGCCAATATGGACCCATATATCAGGATGTAGTTGTCGTCTCATAAGATCACTGAATTTGAGGATCTGATAGATCGGGCCATCATTCTGGAGAAGGAACATGCTAACCTTATGGGCGAAAGGCGTAAGAAGGCAAGGTATGACCAGCATGCTAGTGGCTCCAACCGCAACCGTCTAAACCCACCTCAACAACAAGCCCATTATCAATCTCAGCGAAGCACCTTCAGGCCCCACAACCAGCCTCAGACCTTCCATCAGATTCAGTGTGGCAGATGCAAAGGAAGGCACCTCACTAAGGATTGTCGCTATGGTACTACAGGGTGTTACAACTGCGGGAAGGATGGACATATTAAGGCCAATTGCCCGTACCCTGTTAGGACCACAGGACCACCAGGACAACAAAACCCAGCATTCGGAGCACCGAATACCCCTCAAAATTCCGCAGGTGGACGTGGACAGGGAGTACAAGGAAGTGCAGCAAGAAGAATCACCAAGTCTGGAAGCCAAACAGGGGGCCAAGCTAGATTGAACCATGTCACCACAGAGCAGCTCAGCGAGGCCACAGATGTGGTCGTAGGTAAACTCACTATCCCACCCTCAGTAGCCACTGTTCTTTTTGATCCAGGGGCAACTCATTCTTTTATCTCTCAAGAATTTGCCAAGACAAATGGGTTAGTGGGAACAGCATTAGAGAGGCAGCTAGGAGTTCATACTCCTGCTGGAGTTATAATCGTATCTTCTATTCTGAGGAACCAACCCATATTTATCCAAGATACGAAATTCCTAGCTAACCTTCATATCATTAAATTGACCAATTTGGATGCCATATTAGGCATGGATTGGTTAGCTAAGAATGGAGTAAGAATAGACTGTGAACTCAAAAATGCTTCCATAAGAAAGCCTGATGGCTCTAGGCTGATATACTCTGGAGAGAGAATGGAACCAATAAAATCCAAGGGTAAATTGAACCGTCTCCAAGAAACCGAGGCAACCAGCATATTGGTAGTCCAAGATTTTCCAGATGTTTTCCCTAGTGAACTACCAGGCATGCCACCTGACCGAGAGTTAGAATTCACAGTTGACCTTATCCCTGGTACTACCCCCATTTCAAAAAGACCATACAGAATGACATCACAAGAATTGGTAGAATTAAAAACCCAGTTAGAGGATTTGGAAGCAAAAGGATTCATTAGAGAGAGCGTGTCTCCATGGGGAGCACTGGTACTGTTTGTGGAGAAGAAGGACGGAAGTCTCAGACTATGTACCGATTATCGAGAATTGAACCAAGTCACCATAAAGAACAAATATCCCTTACCCAGAATAGACAACCTCTTTGATAAACTTCGGGGAGCATGTGTATTCTCGAAAATCGATCTAAGGTCGGGGTATCATCAAATTAAGGTAAAACCAGAAGATATTCCCAAAATAGCGTTCGTATCCCGTTACGGACATCACGAGTACACCGTGGTTCCGTTCGGATTAACCAACGCCCCAGCAGTCTTCATGAACTTGATGAACAAGCTTTTCATGAAATACCTGGACAAGTTTGTGGTGGTTTTCATTGATGACATCCTGGTATACTCGAGGAGCAACGAAGATCATGTCCAACACTTGAGTATAGTATTACAAATCCTTCGAGAAAACCAGCTATATGCCAAATTCAGTAAATGTGAATTTTGGTTAGACCAAATTTCCTTCTTAGGGCATGTAGTGTCGGGGCAAGGGCATTGAGGTAGACCCTCAAAAGATTGAAGCTGTTATGTCATGGAATCGCCCTACCAACACCACCGAAATTCGAAGCTTCTTGGGTCTAGCTGGATACTATCGTAGATTCATTCAGGGATTTTCTCAAATAGCATCACCTCTCACCAAGCTATTGAGAAAAGAAGAAAAATATCAGTGGACCGATGCCTGTGAGCAGAGCTTCCAAAAACTCAAAGGACTTCTCACCACTGCACCAGTACTAACCTTATCTAAAGATGGAGTAGAATATATCGTATATTGTGATGCTTCAAGGTTAGGATTGGGGTGCGTATTGATGCAACAGGACAAAGTTATATCTTATGCCTCTCGGCAACTAAGACCCCATGAAGTAAATTACCCCACACACGACTTGGAATTGGGAGCCGTGGTCTTTGCACTCAAAATTTGGAGACACTACCTGTTAGGATCCAAATGCACCTTGTACAGTGATCATAAGAGCCTGAAGTATCTCTTTACCCAAAAAGAGTTGAACATGAGGCAAAGAAGGTGGTTAGAACTCATTAAGGACTATGATATAACCCTAAATTATCACCCGGGGAAGGCAAATGTAGTTGCAGATGCTCTTAGCAGGAAGTCTCACTGCCATCACCTGTTGATCACTGAGTTCAACCCAAGCCTGTTGCAAGAGATAGCTAAGATGGAAATTAAATTTCAATTGTCTACCGTCAAAGCCACTATCTCTACCATGACTGTACAACCCACCCTCAAGGATCAAATTAAGCAGCAGCAGTTGAAGGACCCATTTATCACTGAAGAAATCAGCAGAATAAAATTAGGTCAACCCTCCGAATTTGAGGTAAATCCAGAAGGGATACTATACAACCATGGTAGAATATGTGTGCCAAATGACCCTGAGATTAAGAAGCTAATTATGCAAGAAGCACACGACACCTTATACACCATACATCCTGGAAGCACCAAAATGTATAGGGATGTAAAAGGACACTTTTGATGGAATGGAATGAAGCGAGAAATTGCTAGTTATGTCAATAGATGTGATACCTGTCAGAGGGTAAAGGCTGAACACCAGCGCCCTGCAGGATTAAGCCAACCACTAGAAATCCCAGAGTGGAAATGGGAAAGTATAGGCATGGACTTTATTTTGGGTCTACCCATGACCTTGAGCAAGAAAGACACCATTTGGGTAGTGATAGATCGACTTACCAAATCAGCCCATTTTATTGCCACTAAACAGAACTATTCTTTTGATAAGCTGGCAGAATTGTATATTGAAAGAATAGTAACCCTTCATGGCGTTCCTAAGGCCATTGTGTCAGACAGAGGATCTGTGTTTACCTCTAGTTTTTGGAAGAGCCTTCAAACCGCCTTAGGAACCACCTTGAAGTTCAGTTTAACCTACCATCCACAAACTGACGGTCAAACGGAAAGGACCAATCAAATCTTGGAAGACATGCTTAGAGCTTGTGCTTTAAATTTTGGAGCATCATGGGATAAGTGCCTACCTTTAGCAGAATTCGCTTATAACAACAATTATCAAGCGAGTATCCAAATGGCACCATTTGAAGCCTTATACGGCAGGAAATGTCGGTCACCCATCTGTTGGTATGAGGTTGGAGAGAAACCCTTGTTAGGACCTGACCTCATACGAGAGAATGACGAGAGAATCCAAATCATTAGGGACCGTCTTCGAATAGCCAAGCAAATTACGTAAGAGTTATCTTGATCAAGACGAGATCTTACCTTTGCAGGTGGTGACTACGTATATCTAAAGGTATCACCCATGCGAGGAGTCCGTCGATTTGGATTAAAAGGGAAGCTAAGCCCGAGATATGTTGGACCATTTAAAATATTGGCCCAAAAAGGCAACTCCGCATATCAACTGGAACTACCCAAGCACTTGTCTAGAATCCATAATGTCTTCCATGTGTCCCAACTCAGAAAGTGCATCAGCCAGCCGACTGAGCAGATAATTAAAGAGGATATCCCATTACAAGAGGACCTGACCTATGAAGAACGTCCATTGCGAATTGTACAAACTGAAGATCGAAAGTTGCGGAATCGGACAATTCGTTTTTGCAAGGTCCAATGGAGAAATCATACCGCGCGGGAAGCGACATGGGAAAAAGAGGAGGATCTACGCGAAGCCTACCCAAATCTTTTTAAGTAAGACCCTGATTTCGAGGACGAAATCTCTTTTAAGGAGGGGAGGCTGAAATAACCCTCATTTGTTAATTAGCTTTTAAGCGTGATTAGTAGTAATCACGTGGATTAATTAGTTATTGTTTAGCTAAGCCTAGCTGTTAGTTAAATCGGCGATAGGATAAATTATCTCGTAAGTTTAGCCACATAAGCACACACAAGCACAAGAGAATTAATTTCTGAATCATCTCATGTTTTATTGAAACTTTGCATTTACATTAATCTGAAAGGTATTACATACAAAGACCATTTCATACATTCATACATACACTAGGAAGTTCACACTCACACACGCTATTACATTGTCCATAGATTACATTCTTGCATTGCATCCGTAGTCTGCCGTCGAGCCACACCGTTGTTCAATTGAGAGCAACCATTAGATGAATTACCAAAAAAAGACCGAACAAAAGAACAAAATCCAGAAACCAGTAGAAAAAGGAAGAAATTGCCGTCAGAGCCCTCGAGGTTATCTCGGGCGGGGCATTCCGTTCACGGAGATACCTGACCGTCCGGGGGCTAGTCAGCACCTCTCACAACCATAGGGTTCATCATCCGGATTTACAACAAACCTGTTTAGAGTTGCAAGCACTGTTCAGAGTAAACCAAAACCAACATTTGCCCTCAGATCACCCAACCAGCCAGGCAATTGCCCCAGCAGCCATCGGCCAACATGCCTCCCAGGTGAAAATATCTAGCACAGAAGGGAGCAACAGAGACCAAAGCCGGCAAGTGTCCACAAGCCAGCAAATCAGCCCGGACCCCCCGGCAAAGCCCCAGCACAGCCAACGGCAAAGACGGCGGCCGATCCGGCTTTCCCTGATTTTGCTCGCGTAGCACAGTGGCTGGAGTAGCAAACCGTGGGCAGCAAACCACAGGCAAGCAAATACCAGAACGACTGTAACTCCATAGATAAAGCAATCCCAGAACATCCAGGGCGTAGTCACGAAGCCACAGAAGGTAAGCGCACACACATTCACTGAGAGAGACAAAAGAGAAACTCACTTTCTTCCCCATTCACAAACACATTCAGCCCCACCAATCCCCACCAAGGGAGCCCCAGGCAGCAGCCAATCGCGATCAAGCCAGGAACTGGGACTTGGGGACCGCAAGCCACCAGCAAGGAGGCCACCACTGGAGTTGTCGGCACTCAAGCAAACCGGGGAGCAACCTCAACAACCACATCACCACCACCTCAGCCAACATCATCCAAGCATCCAACCAAAAGGAGGTAGCCCACAAATCCTATCATACTAGCATTTCAATAAGCATTTGTGGTATAGCTTTTAGCAACCGTATGAGCTCTTAGCACCAACACCACCAGTAGTTTTCGGCACAGAGGATAGTAGTAGAAAGTCACATAATGGTTTACCTTAGCATGTTTGGCGGCGACGCGCCGCCAGCGGCCTAGCACCTGCGCCCTCGAAGGCCATCACACACCCCCCCGGCATGCGGATGACCTCGATCACCACAGGGCCGAGCTGCAGCAGCACGCATCCATGCCAACCTTTTTTTCCATCATACAAAAAAAATATATATGCAAAATAGACATGCATCAGTAAAGCATCATCCACAAGAACCACAGGACAAGGCTAGATCGGGCCTAGTAGGGCCGGATCCGGGCCGAAGGCCACGGATCCTGCGTCCGGAGTAGTCGGCGTATGGGGGAGGTCGGACCCGGGCTCCAGGCCCCGGATCGGGTCGGCGCTTGGCAAGAAAAGAGAGAGAGGAAGGGGGGAGCAGGCGCGGCGGCGCCAGGGTAGAGTTGAGGGGACCGTAGGCGCGCATAGGAGAGAAAGAGAGGGAGGAGGCGGCACTTGGCGCAGGAGGCAGGCGACGCACAGCAAGAGAGGGAGGGAGGAGGAGAAGAGAGGGCGCGGCGCATGAGGGGGAAGAAGAGGGGAGTGAAGCGGCGCGGCAGAGGGGAGGAGTAGGCGGCGGCGTGAGAAAGTGAGGAAGGAGAGGAAAGGGGAAAAGATAAGGGGGAGGAGGAGAACCGGGTGTGACCGCACAAGGAGAAGGGAAGCAGGCCAGGGCAGGCGGTGGGCCGGCGCAAGAAAAGGAGCAGATGGGCCGGTCAGTTTGGTGGGGGAAATTGATTTAACCAAAAGAATTGTAAATGAGTATTTATGCATGCATATAAACCTATACATATTTCTATCAGCTCATATTTAATTCCTTTTTCCGCGTAACCAAAAATAGTGATAAGTTTTATTAACGATTTCAAAGCCAGTTTAAAATCTTGTTGCCTGAATTTATTAGTATTAATTATTGCCAGCTTTAGTTTAGCACTAGTTAAGCCTATCATTAGTGGATAAATTAAGTTGGTTTGCAACCCTATGTAAAAACCCGATAGCCGCCAATCCCAAAGCTTGAAAGCCTCGCGTCGATATTAGCATATTTTATTAAGTTAGTATCTTCCGCCGAAACCAATAGTTTGAGGAGGCGCATTATTATTGCAGAAGGCGTTCCATTCTCGCAAAGGCAAGAATACCTGGGTAGAGCAGAGGCTCAAGACTTTTTGGCTAATTCAGGCAAGCATTCCCTTGATTAACTCCCGAGTATTTTGATATCTCAGTATTTTGATATTATTCTATTATCACCCCTGCATTTAAATGAAAAGTCTTAAATCAAGACTATTGAGAAGGATGGAACGGCGACTGACGGAGCAGTTGACCGTATAGAATATTATAAAGGTGGGCAGAGGTTGCATTGGCAGGATCATAAGGACAGGATGGGAACCTCTGCATAAGTTATAACATAAGTAACCACCAACTTCATCTGTATGAGTGGACCGTATTTTATCGTATCAGCCGACATTTCGTCTACGGGCGGACAGGACTAGTAGTGTTATTAAAGTTATTATATCCTACACACGGGTAAGTATTTTATTTAGAGGAGAACCCGAGCCAGAGGAACCGGAGTGGGGATCCACACCGCATGGTCCTGCATCGCGAGTAGGCCAGAAGTGGGGGATGCGGATCGCAAGAACCCGAGCGTGGGGTACGCGAAGGCGATATATTACGCAGTGGGGTGATGGGCACTGGTCAGAAACCGCCCCAGCCAACGACTATGTCTCTTTTGGTTGAGTTTGGTCGAGGGTGATTCCCGTCGGACTGCCAACTGAGAATAGTCGGGTGGAGATATAATATACTGAGATAGTTACAAAAGTTTAGTTTACTGATCTGGGCCCCGCATCTTAGGAAATGTGGAAATCCCTGTGCAGTAAGATCAGAATGATGTTGGGTAAAGTGATACAGGTTTGCGCAATGCTTTTCAAATCATGGATTCATGCCCGTCTCCGGGAAAGGAGATTACGGGAACCCAGGGAGGTTCTTCGCTATTCATACAAATGTTCAGTAGATTTTAAAAGTAATAAAAATCGAATCTTTGCAACCAAAAACCTTATTTTCTCATATAAGCATAAACTGACCCATGAGCATGAGATTAAAGAAAAGAGAAAGAATGAAAAGAGAAAGAAAAGATAAAGGCATTTGATGCATATTTGTTATATGAGCTTGCTGAGTACTCTGTACTCATCCTTGTATTATTTCTTTTGTTAGAGGATAGCCCTTACACTGCTGAGGGAGATGAGGCCAGGCAGGAAGAGCCCTACTCCCCTGGAGAGGGCATTGGCTTTGAGGCGGAGCCGTATGGGGGCTACACCTCATTTGGGCGATCGGGAGGACTAGGGTTGTAGGAGCCGCCTGTGCTCCACGCTCGACATCGCACCACTAGCATATCGTACTTTTGGGACATTCTCATCCTGTATAATTAGTTTGCTACCAGACTTCTGTATTAGAATTGTAGTAGTTGGACTTATCTGGTTGTATGATATTTTAGCCCTGCGTGGCAATATGATTGTATGGATTGTATTAGCTCTAATTGTTGTTCTGTTGTATTAACTCTGATGGCTTATTATTCATTAGAGCGGTGTTTTATCGGCTAAAACGAATAATAATCTGTTGACTAGCGTAATTACCCCGTGGTAATTATACGGGTCGTTTCAGTATGTTGATTGATTAAATCATTATATGGTCTAAAGCAAGCTTCCAAGTAGTGGCATAAGAAGTTCGATAGTACAATGATATCGGTCGGTTTTTGTGTAAATGAAGCCGACAAATGTGTTTACTATCGGTTTAATGGAAGTGAAGATGTCATTCTATGTCTATACGTAGATAACATATTACTTTTTGGGACTAACATGGATGTAATCAATAAAACAAAGTCTTTTCTCTCCCAGAACTTCGATATGAAAAATTTGAGTGAAGTAGATGTTATTTTAAACATCAAGCTTATAAAGGGTGAGAATGTGATTACTCTGTCACAATCCCATTATGTGGATAAGATCCTAACCAAATTTGAATTCATGTAATGTAAGCCAGCAGCCACACCCTATGATCCAAATGCTAAGCTCCCTAAAAACACTGGACATGGAAAAGATCAGCTTAAGTATTCACAAATTATTGGATCCTTGATGTATTTAACTAGTGCAACGAGGCCAGACATCTCATATGCTGTAAGTAGATTAAGTTGTTATACGTTCAATCTAGGAGATGATCATTGGATAGCACTAGAAAGAGTACTTACATACTGTCGGACTCTGGAGCAACTACTCCTAGATCCTCTGTGTAAATCGCATTAGTCTAGGATCAAGCTAGTGCACACAGTGGATAACAAAGATTCATATAATTCATAATAACATTTATTCATTAACTAAATATGGGCCTGATGGCCAAAGTTTACATCAATAATTCATAAACCAAAATTAAATATAGGCAGCAAAAGAAGAACAATAAAGCAGCAGTTCATCATGCTTGCCCATAGGCGAATGACTGTAAGACGTGGCCTACTCGTCGTTATTCTCATCGAAGTTGATGGAGTCCTTCTCTGACAATAGTGAATGAAGCAACATGAGTACATAAAGTACTCCACAATCTACACTAGGAGGTTTAACAGAATTCATGGATCCATAAGGATTGATAATGGAAGGCATAATAGGTTATTTGTGCGAAAAAGCAGAATTAAAGTAAATATAGTAAGTAGATTTAAAAGCTGAATTTGATACAATAGAGAGAAATAGCAATTTAGCAAAATAATATCGTTAGTGCAGGCTCTGACCAAACACTAACCTATTCACAGGTATCCCACTTGGTTCATCTTTTCCAGAAAGATCTCACATGAATTCCATTCATCCACAAGCTTTTTAAAATCTCCATCCATAAGCCTTTTTATAAACCATTTTGAAAACCAAAAACTAATCCATGAAAAATTTACTCAGCTTGCCCATAACTGTAGGCACGGCTATCCAGGATAGATTATACATTCTGCAGAGGTCGACAGCTTTACCCACAATACATGATCATCCCATTTTGCCAACGGATAAACACACTTACTTTGGTATGCGGCGATGAGATCATGATAAAACCTTTACAATGATAAGCCTTCAACCTAGTCACGCCGCCACTAAGGTTTCACCATAACTTCAATTCACAAGTTGGAGCCCCCTCTTGTGCCGTGTGAGACTTCTCATAGCCTACGCTATGCTCATATTCAACCTATAGCGAGACCAAAGTTAGGACCTCAAGAATTAGTCAGTTAGGACTATACCATACCAGCCTTGTGGTAGTACGATATGGCTTTGTAGTAGTAGCTCACAGACTGGTCCTTAACTTGACTTAGGCTCAATCCACATACCCATTTGTGCCTAACAATCAATATTGGGTCACCGAACAACAATGCATGCCAGCACCCACCATCTAACCATTAGCCTAGGTTCAAACCAAGTTTTATATTTTATTTTAAAACTTTTCATATATCTTCTTGACTCACCGAAGTCAAGAATATATTTTAGAAAATCATTGTTCTGAAGTGAAACAAATATTCCCACTTAAATAATTCAAAGCATGGCTAAGAAATTCTGTAAAAATTTCTAGTCAATACTATTGTACTAACTAGGTTTTCATGTAAGGTGACAAGGCATATGGAAGTTTAATATTAAATTTGTCCATACACAAAGGATTTGGGTATAACTAGAATTTAAAACGAATTTAAACTAGGTTTGAATAAAAGTACACATGCATAATAATTTTAAAAATAACATAAATAATTTATATTACTGGGAGCAACATGATCAAAGGTGTAACTTGCCTTGCTTCAAAGTTTGTTGAGGTTCACCGAAGTTATATTTTCTGGAATAGTTGTAGTCTATACGCAGAAAACTAGAACAACTAAACTCAAATAAAATCTAAATAAAATCCAAAAATTATAAAATATATACCAGGAGATAGATTAAGAATTTAGATGAATTTAGAAACTTGAATCACTTGATTCAGAGTTCGGACGGAGGAGAACGAGAGACTGGAACATTATCGGATGAAAAATTCTGGAAAAAGAAAAATCAAGAATATTCCTTCAGAATATTCCTGCGCGAAAGAACAACTTTTGATGTCTTGGCCATGGCGCCGGTGAGAGAAGACACAACAATCCAACTAGCAAAATGGATTGCTAGGGACCTGAGGAACACGTAGGAAGTGACGGCATATTAAATAGAGCACGATAACGACGTGGACGATGACAATGACATGGGGTTGGAGGGAGGAATAATTTTTAGGCATAGAACATGAAGAAGTAAGGTGAGCACAACCTAGAGCGTGGCGTGATGAAGCTAAAAAAATTATCGGCTAAGCCAAAAATTCACCAAAGGCGACGCAATGTCGTTTGAACGACAACGGTACCAAAAAACAAAAAACTCAATATCTTGGTGCTCGGTGGAGCGAATCCAAAACTATCTGAAAGGTAACCACCTGGAATAGTTTGGCACGCTTTGATGTGAACGGATTGTTGAAAGCATCCTTAGATAGATGGGAACGCGAAGTACTATTTGCGGCCATGGCTAGGTGTCGGAGGTAAAAATTTGGGGAAGGTTTTTAGAGAAACGGTGGGAAGCACGGTATAGAACGCGTCGAGACGAACTCAACGGCTCGACCAACGGACTAGCGGAACGTGGTGGAGAAGCCTTTAAGCAGCTGACGGGTTGACATTGGCGTTCCAAACAAACGGAGAGGAGATAGCATGTGGGAATTGCGGCGAAACAAAGAGGAGAACGTGGGGAACATGATGCTCACCTTAGTTGTGGTCAAATATGCACGGTCGGGCGGTGGCAATGCGATAAACGGCAACGTGATTTGGCGAACTTCTGGCGAAGGCGAACAGAGCACCACGTAGAACGCGTGAAGACGAAGCCGATGATGTGGTCAAACGTGATAGAGCTCCACTGTAGGAGGCGCAATAAGCCGAAGAATGACATTTGGACGACGAAAGAAAAACTCAAATTGTGGCTGTAACAGCCCAGCTGTTTATTTCAAAAATTAAGGAAAAATTATTTACTTTAATTTAAAATAAAAATATTTACTTTTGGTTACTTAGATTTAAAAATTTATTCGCCTGATTTTCTGCTTTTAAAAAGGGTTTTTATTGTGAAAAGTAATTTTAGTAAATAAAATAAAATATTATTAAATAAAGGATATTTTGAATTTCTGTATGAAAACTAATTCAAATTTATTATTTGAACTCTTTTGGCTTTTAGTTGGGCATTTTGTGCTTTTGTGGATTTAAAAAATAATAATTTCAAGGTTAAACAATATTTTATTATGAAAACCAAATTCGAAAATAAGTTCATTTCATTTTCCCTAAGTCTTTCTGAAATTATTAGAACTTCTCAGAATTTTCCAGAAATCAAAATCTCCCTTTAAAAGCTTCGGTTTCCTCTCCAATTTCCCTCCCACGTGATTGCAAATTGAAATCCCCCCTCCACCGCCACCGAATCAGGCATTACCTTCCCCATTACACCCCTCTGCGCCGTCGCCATTTAGCCGTCATGGCTATTTTACTCCATTGATGACATGCGACCGTTACTACCCACCCCAGCCTATAAAAAGCACACCTCGAGCCCCCCTCTCCACACCGCACCCTTCCCCTCTCTCAATTGCGCTCGAGCTCATCCCTAGCATTGCCGCCCCGTGCGTCCTCCCTCTCCGCCGTCGGTAGAACTTCGGTGAGCAATCGCCACCGCCTCGGAGCTCCTCGTGCCACACCGCCACCACTCCGAGCTTCAGGGAGGCGAGGCGCATCTCCTCCACCCCATCCCCGAGCCCTCCGCCGCTGGAACGGCCTCGCCGCCGCCGACCTCCCTCCGCCGCCGCTCCTCGCATTTAAAAATAATTCTAGAAAAATATATTTTTCTTTTTCTCGAATTTAATCTTCTGGAAGCCATAACTTCTTCATTTTAACTTTGATTTGACCCATTCAAATTTTTAAATTTTTCTAAAGTCATGAACTATCCATTTCTGGACTCCTTTTGAATTTTTGAATTTTATTTAATTTTTGTTAATCCCAAGATTTAAATTTTAAATTATAATTCCGAGTTCATTTTTAACCTCAATTCCTTTCTAAAGTTTCAGTTCCCATCCAAAATTCAAATCTTGAAAAAAATTCAAAATCTCCATAAAAATATTCACTATTTTTCTGAGTCCAAATATTCTCCTGACATTTCTCTGTTTCAAAAGAAAAAAAAACAAAGAGAAGGGTTCCCGAAGGGTCACCCACCAAGGATTGCTCCCAAGTTCAACACGCTTAACTTACTAATTTTTCCAAACCGTGCACACAGCGTTACTTCTTTTCTTTCCTGTTTCTCATTCTCCCTCCCTTTCCTTTATTCCTTCATTAATCAATTTCCTATTCATCTTCCAGCACCGTTCGTTGCTGCTTCTCTCTCTCTTCATTTCTTTACCCGAGCAAACCAAGAGTAATGAAAGCTAATAGAAACCGAAACCACCCAACCAAAATCAATAGCGTGCAGCAAGGGACGTCCTCATTTACATCAAGCAATCAAATATACCCGTTTCTTAGCCATTTATTCATCCGTTTTTAGTTTCTAAGTTTTAAACTTGAAAACCGACATCTCCTAAATTGAGCCGTTTCAATCCATTTCCTCTCCCTCCAAGCCTATAAATACGACCTTTGTGATCATTCCTAACCCTTCACCACTTCTCCAAACATCCAAAACACTGTCGTCACCACGAATCAGATTCCGGAGCATCACCATCATTTTGCATCGATCGCGCCACTGGTCGCGCGCCGCACCACCACTGATCAGCTACTCTCTGGTGAGCCACCAACCCGTTTTGCCCTTGGCCAGTCCCTGGTTTTTCTCACCGGCGAGTTGCCGCGGCCGAGCTAGTCCAGACCTCCGCTCAGAACACTGTAGCGTGTAACAGCCAAGCGGCTGCATGTCTAAAAGTGCACTTTTCAATATTTTTTGTGACAAATTTCCAATTGCTCGTTCTCCCTCATACGAACTCCGAATCCAGTGATATAAATTTCTAAATTCATCTAAAATCATAACCTTTCTTTAGATATATATTTTATATTTTATGATTTTATTTATATTTATTCTTTTTCTTGTATTTGTTGTTGGCGTTGTCGCCGTGCTCCGTTTGACGTGCCGTCACCTTCTGCATGTGCCTCGGGTCCTTAGGAACCCATTTGGCTAGTTGGCTTCACCTCCAGTGTCTTTTTCATCGGCGACACGACCAAAAACTACTCTATGTTCGTTTTGCGTAGGAATATTCCTGATTTTTCTTTTTCCAGAATTTCTTGATCCGCCAATTTTTCCAATCGCTCGTTCTCCTCTGTCCGAACTCTGAATCAAGTGATTCAAGTTTCTAAATTCATCTAAATTCTTAATCTATCTCCCAAGTTTGTTCTTACTTTTCGCGTGTAGACTACGACTATTCCGGAGAGTATAACTTCGACGAACCGCAGCAAACTTCGAAGCAAGGCAAGTTACACCTTTGATCATGTTGCTCCCAGTAATTTAAATTACTTATGTTGGTTTTAAAATTATTATGCATGCGTACTTTCATTTAAATCTAGTTTAAATTCGATTTAAATTCTAGTTATACCCAAATCCTTTATGTACGGCCAGATTTGATATTGATCCCTTATGCCTTGTCACCTTAGATGAAAACCTAGTTAGTACAATAGTATTGACTAGAAATTTTATATAATTGCTTAGCCATGCTTAGAATGATTTTTAAGTGGGAATACTTGTTTCACTTGAAAACAATGATTTTGTAAACTCTATTCTTCACTTCGGTGAGTCAAGAAGGTATACGAATGTTTCAAAGGAAAATATAAAACTTGGTTTGGACCTAGGCTAATGGTTAGGTGGTGGGTGCTGGTATGCATTGTTGTTCGGTGACACAATGTTGATTGTCAGGCACAAGGGGCATGTGGTTTGAGCCTAAGTCAAGTTAAGGACCGGTCTGTGAGCTACTGCTACAAAGTCATATCGTACTACTACAAGACTGGTATGGGATAGTCCTGACTGACTAATTTGTGAGGTCCTAACTTTGGTCTCGCTATAGGTTGAATGTGAGCGTGACGTAGGCCATGAGAAGTCTCACACGGCACAAGAGGGGGCTCTAACTTGTGGATTCAAGTTGTGGTGAAACCTTAGTGGCGGCGTGACCAGGTTGAAGGCTTAACATTGTAAAGGCCTTGTTATGATTTTCTGAGTCGCACGCCTACGGAAGCGTGTAGTGGCCGACAATATGAGATAATCATATCTTGTGGGGTAAAGCTGTACAACCTCTGCAGAGTGTATAATCTATCCTGGATAGTCGTGCCCACGGTCATGGGCAAGCCGAGTAAAGTTTTTCATGGATTAGACTTTGGTTTTTAAAATAATTTCTGAAAAGGCCTATGGATGGATGGAATCCATGTGATATTAAAAAGCATTTGGACAGATGGAATCCGTATGAGATCTTTTGGAAAAGATGGACCAGGTGGGATACCTGTGAATAGGTTAGTGTTTGGTCGGAGCCTGCACTAACGATATTATTTGGTTAAATTACTCTTTCTATCTATTGTATCAAAATTCAGCCTTTGAATCTATTTACTGTATTTACCTCATTTCTGCTTTTACGCACAAATAACCTATTATGCCTTCCATTGTCAACCCTTATGCATGCATTAACTCTATTAAACCTCCTGGTGTAACTTGTGGAGTACTTTATGTACTCGTGTTACTTCATTCACTATTTTCAGAGAAGGACTTCATCAACTTCGGTGAGAATAAAGATGAGTAGGCCACGTTTTACAGTCATTCGCCTGTGGGCAGGCAGGATGGGCTACTGCTTTATTGGTTTTCTTCCGCTGTTTATATTTATTTTTGGTTTATGAACCATTGATATAAACTTTGACCATCAGGCCCATATTTAGTTAATGAATAAATGTCATTATGCATGATATGAATCTTTGTTATCCACTGTGTGCACTAGCCAAGGAAAGATCATAGCAGAAAGACTACACTTAGTAATAACCTACAACATACAAAATAATTAGTAAAGAATTTATCGCCCCGAACCTTTATCTGAGTATAAATTATTTATGAAGTGGGACTGTCATCTTGGTTATACAAATGTTGATGAAGTAAATGTAGAGTGCAGGACAGGAGATAAGTAACTATGTTGCTGATATATTGCCAAATAGTATAATCTTGTAAAATTTCAATTAAGGCATGAGGCACTATGACTGCAATTCTTTTTGCCATGATATACTGCATCAAAAATGAGGTGAAAGATAATGAAAAGGAGAAGAAAATGCAAACAACAGATACAGCATTTGGACAAATTCTGTTATTCTGCTTTCAAGAGAGAAAACCCTGCAATCAATAGCACGTAGTTAATTCTGTTGGCATTCTTTTTTTTTAACGGAAACTTATGTTTGCGTTCTTATGATCTTATGTTTTATTTCTGTTACTGAATCTAATATGACGTAGTAGTATGCAGAGGTATAGGCGGTAGATGAAGTAGATCCTTTTATGGCTCCAGAAGGTGGTGAGAGTGTCACAGATGTTGCTAGTAGACTTGCAGTAGTGCTGTGTTCCATCCACAGACAAGGAGTATCATCTGCACTTGTAATTGCATATCATTAGAATTCAGATGATATATTTGTTTTTTCATGTTTTATTACATCTCTTTTGTGTTACATTATCACTAGAATCTATATTGACAGATCTAGATATTGTGTTAAGGCATCATTTTGAAAATATCAACTGCATGTCTTACCATGAAATTTTTAATTGTAACATTGGCAACCTGCAATGTAATAACTACTTCGTGAAGGACCATGTGAGAAGATTCTGTTTAATGTTGTGATGAACCATTGTAGTATTTCTGGAGTGGTTATTTGATTTTACAAAGATCGTACTTTGTCAGGATTGGTTTTAGACAGAAATTGAGGATTTAGGGATTTGAGTCATGGATTGAGTTGGGGTGACCTGAGTCATTGTATTAAGGTTGCATGATACATGTTTTGACTAACGTGGGTCAAATTATGAAGAATTTATGCCTAAAAATGATTTCTTTATCTTTAGATATGCAAAGTCGCTTATAGTCAATCTTGGTCAACGGCGAGGATCGAGGCTAGGATCATGGAGGAGTTGAGGCCCAGAATGATTGAGGATGCTACGTGAAACAGTGAGCTCAAGCATGACATGATAAAAGCGGAAAATATTGAAGATGAGTTCGAACGGTAGAATAGTACCATAAGGCTTAGACGGTCCAAATGAGCCGTGATTCGGTGGAACCAGGACGAGAGAGACTTGGCCACGCGTAGCAAGCTAGTGGTGCATCTATACATGAAAAGCATGGTGATTGCTTGCAAAGGATGGTGATGACTGGGTCAACGAAGGGTATTTTAGTAGTTCAGCCAAAATACCAAAAACCACATTTTTCGCAACTCTATAGTTGTATGTCTTTTCTTGCAAGTGTTTTATTCTGAAGACTAAGAACTTAGATAAATTCGAGTCACCCTCATCTGATGGTATATTTCTAGGTTACTCGACTTCTTCGTGGCGTTATAGGGCCTGGAATTGTGAGATGGGTAGGATAGTTGAGACCTATGAAGTTACTTTTGATGAGGCTAGTTCTGGTACTAGGCTCGATATCTTAGGTCCAGTTATGCAGTTCGAAACTATTTTTGTAGATGATGAGGATGATGGAGACGAAAATTCTTTACCAGATCCAGTCTAGCTTATCTCACTTCTGTTTACTCTGCCTTCTTCACCATATTTGAGTCCAAAGATGTTGGTCATACTCTATCTGATGAGTCTTGGGTCATTGCTATACATGAGTAGTTAGAGAATTTTAAGAGGAACAAGGTAGGGTCCCTGGTTAAGCCTCCTAGTAGTCATAATATCATAGGAACCAAGTGGGTTTTTAAGAATAAGCAGAGTGAGGATGGGGTAGTTATTCAAAATAAGGCTAGACTGATAGCTTAGGGCTTTTTCTAGGTTGAGGGTTTAGATTTTGAGGAAACCTTCACCCCTATAGTTAAGCTAGAGGCCATTAGGATTTTACTTACATTCGCAACGGCTAAGGGCTTCAAGCTGTAACAGATGGATGTCAAGAATGCCTTTCTTAATGGGTATATGAGGAAGAGGTCTATATTAGATAGTCTCCAGGTTTCAAGTACCCCAAATAACCAAACCATATCTTCAAGCTTTCCTATGAACTTAAGTAAGTCCCAGAGTCTGCTATGAGAGGCTTAAGTTCGATCTCTTAGGTCATGGTTTAAGATGGGTAAGGTAGATAAGACATTGTTCATTCATAGGTATGGCATTGACCTTCTACTCATTAAGATATATGTGGATGACATTATCTTTGGTGGCTCCTCATATACTTTTGTTTTCTAGTTTTCTAATGTCATGAGCACAATGTTTGAAATGAGTATGATGGGCGAGTTGAGTTTCTTCCTTGGCTTCCAGATCAACTAGACTCGGGAGGGTTGTAGGATCAAGAATAACCGACTAGAGGGAGGGTGAATAGGAAGTTATAAAATTCTTATCTTTTAAAAATAAATTATAACAATTAATTACTAGGCAAATATACTAGATGAACTTAATCTATTCAATTCTAGTAATCCTAAGGCACCACTCCAAATAGAGATTGCAATAAACTACAAGCACAATAATATATGGCAATTACAAAGTTACAAATGTAATCACTAAAAGACATAAGAAATAATCACAAGTGGACACACAATGTTTTTCCTATGGCATCGAAGACTTATCAGCCTTCACTAATTTACGTTGAGGAAAGCCCAAGCGCTTTTGGACCGGCTCCACAAATTAAGCCTCAACTCCTCGATCACTATTGGTTGCTCTTGCTCCTCTCCGAAGATGGCGAGCACCAAGCCACTCACAATCTTGCTCGGGCCTCTTCACAAGTTTCTTGAAGAGATCACCTCGCGATCAACCACCCGGCCATCTAGGTGCCGGTAAGCACCAAAAGTAAAAGATCACGCTTTGCTTGACGGTGCTCAAGTACCAAGAATCAATCTAATGGATGTATGCACTGAAATGGCTCACAACACCTCAAATAAATGCTCAAGAGAAAAGGCGGTGTGAAATGAGTGCTCAAGGTGCAAAGATGTTCAATGCTTGCTCAGTAACCTCTCCTTGAGCTAGTAGGGGGTATTTATATTCTCACCAACCAAAACTAGCCATTGCAAAAATTTAATCTGAAAAATCAGGAAAATCGGACTACCGTCGTGCAAAGTGCGGTACTACCGTATTTCACTGTAGCACACAGTAACAGCTATATTAGAAGGTCAGAACTAGCCGTTGAAAAAATAATACGGTACTACCGCCATTGTAAGTGCGGTACTACCGCACTATGGTAGTTTCGCAAGTCGGTGCGGTACTACCGCACTACGGTCATTCCACTGTGCAATGTCCGGTACTTCCAATTTTTGCCAATCTAAGTTTTCTCAGGGTTGCTCTCTGGAAAAAACTGTAACACCTCAGGACCCACATTACATTGGGATGCCATTAGACCACTCCACCACTAGCCAATTTACAAGATAAAATAAACTAACAACAACTAAAACATGATAAGTTAAGCGAAAGTATACTAAGACAAAAGGTAATGAGACACTATTAATTAAAGAACAACCGCTAATAATTTTTAACCAATTAAAGCAAACCACAGCCTAGAATCATTAATAAAAAAATAATCAACAATGAGTGAAAAGGGTGAATAACTAAAAACTCCACTTATTTATTACAACATGAAGCATGATAAGGTGTGTAAAAGTGTTGTGCCACTCTACCCTTCCCATGCATACTCGAGAATCACATGGAAAGTGGGGAAAAACAAGAGTAAGATAAAAATCTCAGTAAGCAAACTATTTAACAAGCTAATTAAATTAAAATAGTTTAAACATCAATATTTATTTTTCACAATGACCACAATTTATAGACTTAACCACACTTACTACCAACAACAACAAAACATTAGCAATTAGGACTCGAATATCTACTTCTTAATCACAACCACCACTACTATCAACAACAGTAAAGCATTAACTTATTTTTCGTACTAACCTTATTCTTTTCCACAACCACAACCGCTAACAATAGTTATCACAAGAGATATTCCTTCTATCACAGCCACATTCCCTATCATACCACAAGGTGGGTGAACCCCACTCCACGACCACAGTCATATCCCTCATACCACAAGGGACTCTCATGAGTCAATTCCGTAAAAATAGTTAAGAAGTTGTATTTGGTTGCAAATAATTCATCCACCACACATTACATAAGTATGCACATGATCCATCCATAATAAAAATGCATATGAATGCGTATGATCCACTATACCCTTACACAACAAGGTAAGAGTGTGCATTGTACAAGTCCTCGTCATCCTCCAGTCTAGCTATGGGAAGCTTGAGTCATCCAAGACATTATATAGGATAGAAGTCAATTTAAGGCTTTCGGGAAAACAAGTTTTTGAATAAGGTGGAGAGCAAGAACCTTAAGAAAGGGAAAGAGAGTAGAGAGTTTACTAAATATCCAATTTGGTTGGTTTGGTTTAGAAAATAGATTTTAAAATTTCACTAAGGCAACCACTCTTGCTAAGGCTTCATCCTACAGTCGTTATGGCTCTGATGCCACCTCTGTCGAGACCACAATTTACAAATCTAGACTCTCTATGTATAGCGCGCTAGTCCAGGATCACACTAGTACAAACGGTGTAAATATAGATGAAATATCGACCATATATATGATTAATAAAGAGAAAAACTCAAATATCAATAATTATCAGAATACAACCTTATGGACAAACTTACAAATATTAGCCTCAAGAACTTAAGAAATTATCACTGAAAAAGACAAGCATAGTTGCCATTCAACATACCCACAGGCAATCAACTGAGAAGCAAAGTTCTAATCCATGAAGTCATCAAAGTATCCTCCTTTTGGTACCTCTTGCTGATACAGTTCCTCTTCTTCAACTGAGCAACAGTAGGTATAAAGCCGTAAGTACATTGGTACTCAGCAAGTCGTTTGTAACAAAGATGCAATATAATATGTAAGGCTTATCAATGGACAGCTGAAACATTATTTTACAGAAAGCAATAATTTAAAGTAATACAATAAATAGATTAAAAGCAAATTTTAAATAAAATGATAATAAATAACTAATCAAAAGAATTTGAATAAACCATAAGTGAACTAACTATCCACCCAATGAACCACTCGTGAACTAACCATTCACAAATTAGACCAGTAGTAAACTAACTATTTACCTTCCAAAGTTATCACAACCAAGTTTATGAAATATTTACCTCTCATGTGAAATCACTAAGCTTTGTCCATAACGGAGGATACAGATATTCAAATAGTTTTACACTCTACAGAAGTTACACAACACTATCCACACGATGTGATTATCCTTGCGTTAAAGAAAATCACAATAAGGCCTTTACAATATACAATCACAACTTAATTTCACTTGCTAAAGTTTCATCGTCGAGTAGGTTAACCACCTTATCGATAATTGCCCCTTTTGCGCCTCATGAAAATCAGCAATCATGTTTAACTCAATGGCGAAATAAAAAATTGAAATACCACAAATTAATCAGTTAGGTCTATCCCATACTAGACATGTGGTTTGCACGAGAAGGCTCAGATCAATAATGCATAAAGATAGTCCGTAAATATTACCCAGGTGAGACTTTCACATCTCTCAAAGTGAATCCACATTTCTCTCTTTACTATGCGATCACTCGTCCGAGTACAAACCAAGTTTTGTATAACCAACATCAATGACACACCAATATTATGCCACACTATGATTCAATATATCATTAAGTCAAATTAATCAATTGATCACATGTGATGATGAACCCAACATGTCTATAAGCATGACTAAGCAAATTAAACGTACAACCCATGTGACAAGTAGTATGGTATCATTAAATAATTTCTTATGCTATGGTGACAATGAAATCATAGCATTCGAATTATCAAATGAGATGATTAAAGCAAATTGGACAATAACTACTATATACAAGGGTTTGTAATAAAATAGCAATCCATGATAATTTCAAATAAAATAATAAATAAATTGATTGAAAACTAGGTTTAACATGATCAGAGAATATGACTTGCCTTGACTTTACTCAGTTATGAATTCTGAATCTTCTAGTGGTGCTCCCGCTCCTTCGAAGACGCGATCTAACGAGAGAAGAAACAAACGAGGTATAAAATAAATTTAAATAAAATTCAAATGAACTTCAAAACCAGAATCAAAAGATAGAGCTTAATTTTAGATAAATTTAGAAAAAGAAAGGGGTCAATCGGAGCTACGAAGGGGGAGAACGGGCTCTTGAAAAATTAAATATAAAGAAAAATGCTAAAAATTAAAAAAAATTACTATGTTGTGGACTCGGTTGTTGAAAATGCTGATGTGGCGGCTAGGGCTGATGTGGCAATAATGTGGCGGCTGACTGAGCTTCTAGGGCTGATGTAGCACTAACATGTGGCATGGCACGTGGTGTTGACGTGGCACTTCGGTCGGCTCGAGAGTTGATGTGTCAAGTGATGTGGCCAACACGTGGTAGCCACATGGACTCTAGGGCCAAGGTGGCAGCTGTCGTGGATGCAGATTCAGCTGGATCGGTACATAGGGTCTAAGGAATAGTAGCAGCTGACAGGTGGGACCCAGCTGCAGTGACTCAGCGCATGGTCGACTGCGTCTACGGAGAAAGTGAAGCGTCGCATGGGCGCAATGCGATCTAGCGTCATGGTTGATGTCAGCTGGCATGGAGATCGAGGGGTGACACGACGGGCGAGCGAACGACCGAGCAAAGCAAGGCGGGGTGCTATGGTGGGTCTGAGCCGCGGCGATGGAGTCCAACTGGTGAGATGAGCGGCGTGACGGGGCGGCGTGGAACTCACCAGCGGTCAACGAACGACGATGGAGACGGCCGAAGCGAACAGCAGCGACGGGTGAGGACGAGCGGCAGCAAGATGCGACGGACAAGGTGGTTGTTACTATTTAAGTAGGGAGCCTGAGGAATCCCACTAGGGGACGACGTGGAGTCCGAGTTGGGCATGGTCGTTGAGGCAGAATGGACACAGACAGCGGCCTATAGAGATTGGACGGCTGGTTTCATATGGCACAGATGAACAATGCGGGGGTTCTTGGATATTTGACGTGGCATAGGGGAGATCCAGTGGTTAGGATGGTCATGGCTCGAATGGTCGACATGTGGCTAGGGAAGAACGGATGGTTGTAGTTGGATGGGCCAGGTAAACAGTAATAGGCTTGGGTCGGTATCGTTCTAAGATTTTTATGGGTTTTCTTATTTTTAGAAAATCGAATAAAATCAAAAGAGCTCTAGAAAATAGCAAATAAATCCAAAATATCCACAAAAAATTCCAAAAAATTCCTTAAGATACAAAGAACCTAGATAAAATACTTTTAGCAAATTTTAATGTTTATTTTAGTCATATTAAATTCTTTTAATTATTAAAAATTCAATTTAAACTTGTATTAAATCCAAAAAAATCATATATGAATTTTCTTTTTTAAAAAGCTTCAAATAAACTCTAAAAATTAGGATGTTACAAATGGTGTCCCTCATTTTCATAAATTGTCCTTTCCTCTATTTGATGGCAAGGAGGATCCCTTGCCCTAGCTTAATTGTGAGTAATTTTTTCGTAGGCAGCGAACAATGCAAGTCTGGTTGGCGTCCTATCACATGACAAGGATGGCTCAGCAATGGTATTATCGATTGGAGCGCAGCAATGGCATGCCTACCTAGCCTCGTTTTGTCGAATATGTCAATCTCCATTTTGGACCACCGATCCAAAATAATCCGCTAGGTGAGTTGATCCAACTTTGGTGCACGGTTCCATTGATATCAGGATTAGTTCCTTGCTCTTCTTTGCCGTTGTGATGACATGAGAGAAAAGCAGCAAGTCCAGAGTTTTCCGATGGGCCTTCGCACCCCCTTGCAAACCGATGCCAAATTGCAGAACCCCTCAACTTTGGAGGCGGCAATGAGTCTTGCTCATGCCTACACAAAGCGAACGATAGTGGATGACTCGGGGGAGTTGAAGCTGGCCACTAAACTAGGGGTGTCCCTTCATCTAGCCCCTCCTACATGCAGCATGGCTCCAATGTTGGCAACACCTTACAAGCCCATGTCGACGCCTACTCCTCAAAAGCCGACATCAACCTAATCATCCAGAAACCCAACTTCCAGGTTTCAGCACGTCACAGTCGAGATGGCCGAGCGTCGCCTCAGGGGCTTATGCTACAATTGTCCAAAAAAATTCACTCGCGAGCATGCCAGCAAATGTTCCATGAAAGGTCTCTATCTCCTGGAGTTAGAGGAGGGAGAGGACCCGGTGGGTACTGATGATGATCTAGAGATTTCTCTTCATGCTCTAACCAGCATATGCTTTAGCAAGACGATGCAGGTTTCGGTCAACATCCACGGTGCCACTTTTCATGCTCTTGTTGACTAGGGCTCAACTCACACTTTTTTCTCTCAGTCCGCAGTATCTATCCTAGGCTTGGTGCCAACACCACGGCCAGGCATGCACGTCCAGGTGGCCAATGGTGACTGCGTGGCTAGTGTAGGCTTCTGCACTAACGTTCGCATGCAGATCGATCAGGAGTTCTTGTTGGATGGCTACATCATTCCACTGGATGGCTATGATCTGGTTTTAGGTGTTCAATGGTTGTGCACTTTGGGGCTAATTCTTTGGGATTTTGACAAACTGGTAATGTCCTTCTGGCGGGATGATCACCGTGTCACATGGAGCGGCTTGGATTCTCAATGTTCTTCCCAAGCGTGTGCGGCCACAAGATCTGACCTTCAATCGCAACTTCTGGAGAAGTTTTGAGGATGTTTTTGTAATACTGCATAGCCTGCCACCTGAGCGACATTTTGATCATCACATCCATCTATTTCCTGGGGCTACGCCAGTAGCGGTTCAGCCATATCGTTATCCTCATCTCTTGAAAGATGAAATTGAGCGTCAATGCGATGATATGCTTCAACAAGGCATTATCGGATCCAGTACATCTACACATGCACTCTACAGATGTAGAGAAGATCGCCTTCTGGACTCATTGGTATCACTATGAGTTCTTGGTTATGCATGCCTTTCGGCTTAACCAACGTGCCAGCAACTTTTCAGGCATTAACGAATGACATCCTTAAGCTATTCTTACGCCACTTCATGCTTGTCTTCTTCGACGATTTTCTGATTTGCAGTTCCTCTTGGGCCAAGCATCTCTGTCACATTCGATTGATTTTGCAGGTCTTGCGCAACACAAGTTAGGGTTGCACCGCTTTAAGTGCCATTTCGGGGAAGAATCCGTGGCTTATTTGGGTCACTAGTAAGGTGCCCGTGCGTTACAACGGAAAACCAAATAAAAGTGATGCATACTGTCAAATGTCCATGCGATGCTACGGAACATCTCATGAATCACCTACATAGAGTTGAATTCAGATCATTGAACACAATTACAGCAGGAATTATCATCCATCTGCAGAAGTTTAGACACAGTTGGGATATTTTATTCACATTTCAAAAGTGAATCACCACTTATTCATCGTAATACAGATACATGTACAACTGCTGTAACAAAATTAACTTGCAGGCATGGATAACTAAGGTATTTTACTACATGCTAAAAAAATTGTTACAACACCTGAAACAATAAAATAAGGTTGTTTATTGATCAACTACAGGTATATATGTCATTAATTATGATTGCAAAATAAACTTTGGAGGTAGCAAACTACAAACACAACTTGCTAATTTTTTCCCTAATTGCTAACTCCCATGAAAAGGAAAGCAGTTGTGGAAACCTGCTGGTTAGCTTATCAACATGCATGGTTTTATCATATTGTGTCTCATAGCCAATTAGGAAAGCAAAATTGAGGAAAGATATCTATTGGATATCATTAAAATGTTACAACTACAATATAACAGTTGATAGCCTTGAGGGTCCCCCCATTACAACACTCCACCTCTCAGTAATGGGGCCAACACAGGCACAGCTATTATGACTGAATTTGACTTGGCAAACAGGAGTTTAACAGCATGGGAAACCATAGTTCAACTAATGTGACAACTACCTACAAAAGGAATGCCTTTAAGGTATCCAAAATTCCATAATTCAGCTTTGCAATGTACAGGTAATGAATATGACTTATAGTTCATAATTCAACTTTGCAACATTGTTGTATGGCATGTGCCTTCAAGTTGTCTGCAAAATTGAGGTCAGGTTCCCATTACCTCAAACAAAAGGCATGAATATTTTCTTACAATTCAGGTATTAAGCTGCATGTGTATCCACTATAACAGTACACAAATTTGGGACAACAAAGTGCATCACCCCAAAGTAAAGATGTAACAACAAAGTGCATTCTTGACACCCAGATAGATATTAATTATAACAGTAAGCAAAATTGGAATCCGTGCCAACTCAAATTTCTCAAGACAATGTATCATCAACAACTTTACTTAGGCATATAAGAAACATACCAAAAAATCATATGATCAGTTGATCACTATGTGGAAAAAAATGCTATGACTTATCACATTTCTTCGTTGAGTAATTCACTACAAGTTCTCAACAATAATAAGAGACCCATATCAACATTGTCAGGTCACGGAAATTATAAGTTCCCTTGAAAGCACGAAACTATGACAGAGGCACCTAGAATGGTGTTTACGTACTTAAGAAAGATCAGGCACCTGGTCCTTCTAAACCTTCTTCAGGGTAAAATCAACTACAACGATAACATCCTTTTCACCGTCCATATGATCAAGCCTCAAGAAACGCTCACCTGCTAAGTCCACCTCTAGGCCCTCGCCAACAATCTTATTGACAGATAGGTATCATCAGTCAATGTATTTTACAACTCACAGATATTACATTCTATATAAATTGTTGGAAATACTTACTATGTTTGCGAACCACCAGGGAGCCAGACTGTTAGAAAGACTTACTGTGTTTGCGAACCACCAGGGACCTAGACTGAACATGATAAGAGTCTGTTCCCCCTCGTCATCCTTTTCCCATAGCTGTATCATGGCCATCGACCCACAAGCACCACATGTCTTACATCGCATTCAAGCGCAGACAGTGAAAGGAAACTAATATTAAGAAATTACATTGAACCCTTTCAGAAACTTAGAAATTACAAAAAAAACCCTAGTCCTTTGAAGTCAACGTGACAGAGAGAACGATGGAGAATAGCAGTGCGTCGGTAGCCGGTGTCCTCGCCGTAGCTCTACCACCAAGGATCCATCCGGTGGCGCTATATGTGTTGTAATGGAAACCCAAATTTTATAATGTTCACATTTTGCCCCATGCCTTTGTCGCTACTTATCTAGATCTTTGTATTTCTCTATTAACTGTAGGGTAGATTGTAGAGGGAATCAGAAGTTACCCAAGACAATCTTCTCAGGTGTCAGAGTAATAGCAGGAGACGACATGACTTCACCAACACTTGAGTCCAACTGCATCATGAGAACAAGCACGAAGAGCAACGATCAGTATCACCAGGAATCCTTAGGGATAATATTTCAGACATAGTTACCAAAGGACAATCGGTGTCAGCATGATATCCTTCTTTCAAACAGTTTGACACAACTTTCATCGAATTTCCCAGCTACTACCTTTTCGTATTCAAGGATACAAGTAAACAACGATATTCAAGTTCCTGTTGAAGAGCTTAAAACTTCGTCCGCTATCTATTAAACCTAACACACAATAAGCACATTGGACATATAATAAGTCTTCATAATGCTTGGCTTGGTTAAAGGTTTAGAGGATGAGACTGCAGATCAATGTGTTTTTCAGCTTGATTTGTAGTTTCGTGATTGAAATTAGGGCAGTTGCCCTCTCTGGCTCTCTCAGAGAAGTATACGGTAGGTGCTAGGTGTAGTTCTAGGCTTCTAGCAGTTCAGATCGTTGTTATAATTGAGTGATCTAAAAAAAGATCAGAGGCTTAGAAGGTAGTGGCCTTATTCACGAAGGTTTCTATTATGTCGTAGCTCAGCCGTCATATCTAGCATAAACCAAAATAGGCCCCTACATGTGTTGATAGCTAACTGTGAAATTAAGTCTACGGAGATAAACTACTGCTCGAAGTCGGATAACAGTTGGACAAGGTGGTCAAAAACATTGATATTTACTAGCTTCAACCATAGCATACTCAATCTGCATCACGATATTTAGTTCATCATCTATCTTGCATATTATTTTGACTCCCATGTATAATTTCGGATAGATGCATTCACTTGGGGCTTCATATATAAGCGACTGCCTACCATAGGATTGCCGTAATACTCCACATTTTCTACGTGAAATTGAATGTAGAAGATTTGTGAGTTCATGTCAATTCTTCTAAAGTTTCACATCATCCAAAGGGGGAGAGAGGGCAAGAGGAGGGGCGACAAGTTCGTGCTTACCTTCAAGGGATGTGAGCCGACAGCGACTGACGCGGTGATGAGGGAGTAGGGGACCGGTGGCCGACTGGGAGCGAATCAGGAGAGTGAGGGGGAGGCGGGGAGAGAGCGGGGGGGAGAGCGAGGGGGAGGCGGGGGTTTGCCCTGCTCCAGCGACGCGCGCGAGAGAGCGAGGGGGAGGCAGTAGGGGGAGATCCAGCGGCAGTGTGGATGGAGCGGAGTGGGAAGGAGGGGAGGAGGCGGCGCGCGGAGGAGGTGGGTGGGGAGGAGGAGGCGATGCGGCGGCGCGGGGTGGGGAGGAGGAGGAGGCGGAGGCGGCGGCGGCGCGGAGTGAAGAGGAGGGGAGGCGGCGGCGGAGCGGGGTGGGGAGGAGGAGGAGGCGGCTGCGGCGCGGGGTGGGAGGGAGGGGAGGAGGCGGCGGAGCGGGTGGGGAGGAGGCGGTGCGGCGGCGCAGGGTGGGGAGGAGGAGGAGGCGGTGGAGCGGAGTGGGAGGGAGGAGAGGAGGCGGCGCACGGGGAGGAGAAGTGGGGGGAGGAGGAGGAGGCGGCGGCGGATGAGGGAGGGGAGGGGAGGGGTGGGAGAGACGTCTAAAGGGAGGGGTGGTGCGGTTAGATCGAGAGAGAGAGAGAGAGGAGAGAGCGGTCAAGATTTCATTGTTCAGATCAAATGGCTGAGAAGAGATATGAGAGAGGACTCATCAACCACCAACTCCTTCTTTTTAAGTAGTAAAGATATCATCTCGTGTCATGGTGTGGCTATGGATCCTAGTAAGGTGGAGGCTGTTGTGGCTTAGCCAACCCCCCATTCTGTTCGTGCTTTGTGGGGATTCTTGGGTCTGATAGGCTATCAACGCAAGTTTATCAAAGCTTATGGCATAGTGGCCGCACCCCTCACCAAGCTTCTCAAGAAGGCGGCATTTGTTTGGACATCAGAGGCCGATGCTGCGTTCGGTGCCCTCAAAGCAGCTCTAATGATCGGCCCGGTTCTTCAATTACTAGACTTCGTTAAGTGCTTTATGGTGGATTGTGATCCTTCAAGTGCCAGTTTCGGCATGCTTCTTCATCAACGCACGGGTCCTATCGCCTTCTTCAGTCAAGCGGTTGCACCACATCATTCCAAATTAGCTGTGTACAAACGGGACATGATCGGCCCTGCAAAGTTGTTCATCATTGGCAACCGTATCTTTGGGGGTGATTTCTTGTCGTCCACACCAACCATTACATCTTAAAGTATCTCTTGGATCAACGGCTTTCAACCATTCCACAACACACCTGGGTGAGTAAACTCTTTGGTTATGACTTCGTTGTTGAGTTCCAGCCTGGACACCAGAACACTGGTGCCGATGCATTATCTCGTCGGGATGAGGACAGTCTACACCTATGCGTGCTTTCCAGTCCGACTTCGTCTTTTTGCTGATCTGCGTTGTGACTTGCTACCCTACGGGATAGACTGGCTCAGCGTGATTCCATCCTTGCAAGTACTGCTGGCCCTGACTGGACATTAGTGGATGATTTTGTAATGTACAAGGGCCGTATCTTCATCCCTAGCACTTCCGCAATTTGGCCACAACTTTTGAAAACAGCACATGGTACCGGCCATTAGGGCATACAGAAGACCCTACATCATCTCTGAGCTTCTTTCTACACGGCTCACGCCAATCATTTAGTTCATGACTATGTTCAAGGCTGCGAAGGATGTCAACGCCACAAAATGGAGCATCTTCATCCCACGGGTCTTCTTCAGCCTTTGGTTGTCCCACAATCCGTATAGGCTGACATCGCCATGGATTTTGTGGAACGGTTTCCGAAGGTGGGCAGTAAATTAGTAATTCTAATAGTTGTGGATTGTTTTTCTAAATATGCTCATTTCCTTCCAATGGGTCACCCTTATACCGCCATCAGTGTCGCCCATATACTCTTCGATCATATTGTCCATCTTCATGGGTTGCCATGTTCTGTTGTGAGCCATCGTGATCCAATGTTCACTAGCAATTTTTTGGACAGAATTATTCCAGTTGTCTAGTGTCAAAATTTAGTTGTATTCCTTAGGCGTTAACAATAGTTTGGCCAACAATTGGTATCAGAGCGAGGTGTGAGGAGAAGCTCTCTAGTGATGACTCACTGGTCGGCGTGATGGCGTGCACAGCGGTGCGTGTCAGGTGAAGGTGCACAGATGCTGGCAACGAGTCGACTGCAGCACCATGCACTCAAAAGCACGGCGGCGAATTCCGGGCAACCATGGCGAGGTCAGGGCGGTGTGCCATAATCGCACGTGACGTGCACACTGGGGGTGACAACGTGATCGCTATGATGTGACGACGACGAGCGGCATAGATGGGCTGCAAGGCGGGAGCGGCGTCGACGGCAAACGACATTCTTCCACTATCAGCAGTGTCTTGGTGTAAGGTGTCGCGAACACGGCGATGTCTAAAGCGGCGGTGGCATCGTCTAAGTGTTGTGTTGCATGTAGTTGAGTCCGTGTACGAATATGAGTGCACGATTGCATTTTGAGTCCTTTGGCACAGTAGGAGCGTTGCATGTGTCATTAATTTAGTCGTGCACGTAGAAGGTGTGTTACATACGTGCGCATAGTCATATCATGGTCGTGCACGTAGGAGTGTCAGTGCGTGATGCATGTGTGTGGTTCTTGTAGTTGTCTAAGTTCTCATGTGTGTATACTCACCGTTAAGTTGTGCCATCGGCGAAAGACAATTGGAGCTAAGGAATAAGTCAAAGTCGTCGGTAAGGTGTGTCACTGACGGTGAAGAAGTGAAAGACGCCAACAAGTTGTGTCACTGACGGCATGGTCAACAAGAAGACGACAAAACTCCTTAGAGATGCGTCAGGAGATCGGACTTCATCTTGTGATATTTAGCAAGTCAAGATTAAGAAGAGATTGTTAGAAAATAATCTTGATTTGGTATTTACTTTGAGTTAGTGCTTGCGGTTTCTAGTGAGTTAGTGTTTGCAGTTTTTGATCTTTAGTGTTTGCAGTTTTTTCTTGGTCATTAGTACTTCAATTTTTGTTCTTATATTTGCTATAAAAGGAGAAGTAAACCAGAAAATGCTGCCAAGTTCTGCAGCGCCAAATTCTATGTGAGTTCGTCGTGTTCTTATGTTATATTTCTTAGACGTTAACAATAGTTTGGCCAACACCATCGACATTGTTGTCTTATCAACCCGTCGTTGCTCGCATTACTGCTGTTGACAAGCAACTTATGGACCAAGATATCTTTCTGGGGGATTTTCGGGATCGCCTTATTCAAGCTCAAGCTTATATGAAACAGCAGTATGATGGTAATCATCGTGCCTTTGAATTTGAGGTCTGTGATTGGGTTTGGTTGTGGCTATTGGGAAACTAAAGATAAGGATCCCCGTTTAAACGGATCCTCTCCGTTTAAACGAGTCCTTATCTATAATGGGCACCTCATCCCACCCCCTATAAATAGAGAGCCATATGGCTGATTTTGTACCCAATGCATATGAAGCAATAAAGAAAGACCAGGAGTTCTCTCTACCTCTCTGTGTTCAATCTATTATTCTGTGTTTCTGTGATTGATTCGTTCTTATTCTAAGCAGAGGAATCGCTCGGACTGGTCGCCAGCGAGAGTTCCTCAACACGTTATCAGCACGAATCGCTCCGGTGAATGAAGGTAATCATCGAAGCACTTAATAGATTGGTTTTCTAGATCGCTTTGAATTTGCATTTTTTCTTCGCGTTCTAGATTGGTTTTCTACGGTGCAAATCTGCCTAATCTACCGTGAGCGCACTGAAGTCGCCGCACAATGTCGATCGGTAGATTGCGAAGCGGGTAGATGTTGATTGCTCGTAGAAACGATGCAAATCCGCCCTAATCTACCGTGAGCGGACACAAGTCGCCGGCACAATGTCGATCGGTAGATTGTGAAAAGGGGTAGATGTTGATTGCATCGTAGATTAGAAACGAAAATTTTATGCATCTTTTCTGTTCGATAATTGCACAAGAAAAAATTCGCAAGGGCGGCCCTGCATGGCCACCGCGCTGTATCGCGCACCGCCTCCGGCATGAGGCAACACTCGGTCGCCGCCGCACCCGCATGTGCACCAACAAACCCCGCCGCGGCCGTCGTTGTCGTAGTCATCGCATCGCCCGGCCGCCGCGCGCCGCGACGGCGCGCCACTCCGCCCCACGGTGCCACCGCCGTCGGCCCGGCTCGCCGCGCGCTCTCGCATGGCACGCCACCGCAGCCTCCGCACACGCGCCCGCAGCGGCGCTGCCGCCGACGCCCGGCTTCTCCGCTGCGCGCGCGCGCCCGCCACGGTGGCCTCGGCTTCGCGCCCGGCAGCGCGCGCGCCATGGCGCCTCGGCTCCTCGCGCTGCGCTGCGCGCGCGCCGCGCTGCCGTCGGTCTCATCGCACCGACCCCCCCACGCCGCCGCCAGACCGCCCGCGCGCGCGCCGCGCGCCGCGCGCTGCCCCGCCTCCACCGTGCCGCCGCGATCGCCTCACCGCGTGCCGCCGCGCCGCACGCGCCGCCCCACATTTGCGCATGTCTGCACGACGGGCGCGCAAGCCTCGGCCGCGCCACCCCACGCAGCGCCGTTCGCTCCTTCGCGCCGCGCCGCCCGCGCAACCTTGACGCCGGCGCCCGCCCGCATGGCGCCGCATGGCGTCGCCCTGCCTCCCGCGCGGCCGCCCGCATGCCGCCGCCGCCACAGGTGTGAACGAGACAAATGGGCCGCATGGGCCGGTAATAGGCCGAAAAGTGGGCCGGGCAAAGAAAAAAAAAACGGGGGGCAGGGGCCGGCGGGTGAAGTGTAGCCCGGGAAAATTTGCAGCAAGCCCCTCGAAAATTCTAGAAATTACGTAAAATTTCTCTGAATTGAAATTTTTACGTATAGACCCCCAGAAAATGCAAAATTTACTGAAAATTTGTATTCTAGCATAAAAGGGTCTCGGAAACCCGAATTTTGCATTATTTTTAGCATTTGAAGCTTATTTATTTATGTCATTATTATTTTATGTATTTTATGTATTTATTTACTGTTTTGATTAATTGTAATTATTTAATTGCTTTTAATCACTGAAAATTAGCAGTAAATTATGAAAAATACATAGAAAATTATGGAACATTACGAGAATTTATTGTACCATTTATTTACTGCGCAGAAATAATTCCATGCATGTTTACCAAAGTAAACTTATATGTTCCATTCATCACATGTAGATGATCGCATCACGAACAGGAGTTCGAGGAGCTTGCCCGACATGGCAAGAACTATCGGCGTGGGCATCCGATGTCGAGATAGTACTTGGAGCCGTGAAGCTCCGCAGCTATTGGGATTGGCGGAAGGCATGACGCCAAACCTACACCGAGAAAATGATCGGGCACTTCATTTCCTCGTGCACCACCTCTGCATTACTCTCAAGAATGAGTATATGGCGGAGAAAAGCGCTAGCACTCTGGACCGCACTCATGAAGCGGTTTGAGAGGCTAAAGTACACCATTCTTCCTCAAGCAGAGCAGGAGTGGATCGGACTAAGATTTGCCGATTTCAAGACGGTCGGGGAGTATAATTCTGCATTGCACAGAATTTGTACCAATCTTCAACTCTATGGCAAGCAAATCACAGATGAGCAGAAGATTGAGAAGACCACATCCACCTTTCACCCCAATCTTTCAGATCCGCCCGCAACTATCGTCAAGACGGCTACAAGGAGTACGCCGAATTGATTGATATGATGCAGGTAGCGGAGGCTCAGGACGAACTTCTCCGCAAGAATTACGTCACTCAGCCATTGGGGAGCTCCGCTGGCCGTGAAGCCAATCTTTGGGAGCTATAAGGTGCAAAGCCCTTGATGAAAAGAAGGGGGAAGAAGGGTAAGGCCGTTGCCCAGAAAGGCAAGTCAGATACTCCAAATGACAAAAGGACTAAGGAGAGTGGCAAAACCTATGGCCAGCAGAACCAAGGTTGCTACAAGTGTGGCAAGTGGGGGCATTGGTCGCGGATCTGTAAAGCGCCGCAATATGTAATTGATGCCCACCAAGCCCAGAAGAGGAATGGCAAAGGGCAGCCTGAAGCTCACTTTGCAGCTGTTGAGGGGGAGCATCATGAGCCGATGCCGGAAATGATGGAGGTTGAGTCCATTCCGGCAGCAGCACCCCCTTACAACCTAGAGGCAGCCACCTCCATGATTTCTCTCGAAGAGAACATCACTCCTGAAAAGATAGCCAAGAAGTCAATGACTTTCTAGTTGATTCCGTCGATGCACGAATGCATGAGACGTTAATTGTCATTTATTTTGCATTAAATGGACAAGTTAGATCTTGCATGGATGGTACTTTATTTTTGTCTTCTCGTAATGGTTGGATGATTTTGAAATAATTCATTCATTTATTCAGTTTATAATGGCATGAACACGTGTGGTTATATTATACCAACATTAAGGCGCTGCGGCGTACTGCACATCTGAAGACGGATTCGAAGCTCAACTATTACATCTCTGCACGGCAGTTAGGCCACCTGTCTTAGGATGATGAGAAATATAATTAACAATTCTCACGGGCATAATATTAATGTGAAGAATTTCCGAATCTCAAGATTTTGTGTGCCCTGCATGTGCCACCGAAATTAATCACTAGACCATCCACTCGAAAGTGAAGGATGAAGTCCTGCATTCTGAACGCATCCAGGAGACATTTGTGGTCCTATCCAGTCCATCTCGAGTCCATTTAGGTATTTCATGGTGCTCATTGATGCTTCCTCAAAGTGGTCATATGTGGGTTTATTATCCACAAGAAACCATGCTTCGCCAAATTGATCTCGCAGATCATTCGCATCGTAAATGTGTTCCCGATCATCGCATCAAGTCCATCGAATGGACAATGCGGAGAATTTACTTCAAAAGCATTTGATGATTATTGCATGGCGATGGGAATTGCGCTTGAGCATTCGGTACCACATGTCCATACCCGAATGGTTTGGCGAGGCATTGATCAAGAGAATTAAATTTATTGCCCGACCCTCTTGCGAATTGTAATTTGTCGGCTACATGTTGGGGACACGCAGTCCTACATGCGGCGAATCTCATCAATTTTAGACCTTCGCCTACAACATCCATTCACCTATGCAACTAGTGCAAGGGTCACCACCGAAAATTTCTCATCTCGGGAGGTTTGGATGCAAGGTTTATGTACCTATACCCCTCCGCAATGAATGCAATGGGCTCTCTCCGTAAGACGGGATATCGTTGGTTATGAGATCGCATCCATAATCGGTATTTGGAACCCATGTCGGAGATTTGCATCTTGCCGCCGCTTGATCGCATTTTTGATGAGGATAATTTTCCGACATTAGGGAGAAATCAACCCGTTGATGAAAAATGTCGGAAATTACGTGGGAAGCCACGGAATTCCTGCACATGACCAGCGCCTGGTGAAACTGAAAAAGAGGTCGAGAAGATCATCGATTTGCAAGCATTAGCAAATCAATCGCCCGATCACTTTAGTGATTTGAAGAGCGTGACTAAGTCGCATGTGCTCGCACGCAATGCACCGAGAGGGTCGAAATACCAAAGAAAATTGAAGGTATCCTAATCCCGTCCGAGGCCTCGGAATAAAAGGGCGAGAACTCCGGCTCCTCGAATCCAAAGTAACCGGGACGCTTTGGCGAAAAAGGATAAGAAGGACTTATCACGGCCGATCACCAAGTCCCCGAATGAGAAGGGGAGCCGTTGAGACTGGCACAAGTATGACACTGTTGTAAAGGACATACCGGATCTGAATATCCCCATCGGCATGGATGTGTGCGCACACATCGGAGCCGAAAAACTAAAGGACTTGCCACCGCAATGGAAAGAAGCGATGCGCAAGATGAAGCTCGAAGAAGCAACTCATGAAGAAATAGCTATAAATTATGTGCACACGGAGAGTCCTGAGCAGGACAACGACCAATGTCGACATCTACTTCAAGAAAGAAAATTGCCACAATCATTGATCTTGATCCCGAGCCTGCATCGCTCGCTGAATGTAAGAAAAGATCAGATTGGGAAGATTGGAAGAAGGCAATAGCAACCGAATTGCTATCTCTGAACAAAAGAGAAGTGTTTGGGCCCGTATGCCGCACTCCTCCCCATGTGCACCCTGTAGGGCACAAGTGGGTATTTGTTCGAAAGAGAAATGAAAGAAACGCAGTAGTGAGATACAAAGCAAGGCTGGTAGCACAAGGTTTCACTCAACGTCCTGGAGTTGATTATGAAGAAACCTACTCGCCGGTCATGAGTGGAATTACCTTTAGATACTTGATCTCAATGGCAGTGAACTTGAATTTAGAAATGAAACTGATGGATGTTGTGATGCATATCTTTATGGTAACTTGGATTCGAGATTTATATGAAAGTCCTCAAGGAATTCCTCTCCGAACCAAGACAGAGCAAATAGAAATCATGCAGTGTGAAGCTTAGAAAGTCCTGTATGGATGAAGCAATCCGCGAATGTGGTATAATCGCTTAAGCGACTTTCTCTGCAAGAAAGGCTACACAAACAATGAAGACTGTCCTTGTGTATTTATACGGCGATCCTGAATGGATTCAGATAATCTCGGTGTATGTAGATGATCCGAATATCATCGGGACAAGTGGATGATATAAAAGAAGCAAGCTCCTACTTGGAGTCGAGTTTGAAATGAAGGACTTGGGCAAGACCAAGTTACGCTTAGGTCTGCAGCTTGAGCATGTCCTCGGAGGAGTCTTAGTACATCGATCGACCTACACCTGAAGGTGCTAGAAAGATTCGGCTTTGAGAAAGCATTCCCATCAAAGTACCGATGATCGGAGATCTTTGCAGCAAGAAAAGATCCTTTCCGACCTAGGGAAGAGGGGAGGAAGTCACGGGACCGAATTCCCATACTTGAGTGCGGTTGGAGCACTCATGTACTTAGCAAACTGCACTAGACCGGATATTGCCTTTGCCGTGAGCCTATTAGCAAAGTATAGTGCAGAGCCCACCAAAAGGCATTGGCAGGGCATAAAGGACATCTTCCGATATCTCCAAGGAAGCAAGGACCTTGGATTGTTCTCTGAAAGAATCAAGATCTGAACTTGATTGGCTATGCGAATCTTTGGGTACTGTCGACCCGCATACCGCAAAGTCACAAACAGGCTATGTATTTACGTGTGGTGGAACGCAATTTCTGGAAATCGTCTAAGCAAAGCCTTGTAGCTACCTCGACGAACCACTCGTAAATAATAGCGCTGTATGAAGCCGCACGTGAATGCGCTTGCTACGCCGAATGGTTCACCACATCCAGCAGTCATGTGGAATGAACATTGTGCAAAACCCCACAATTATCTATGAAGATAATGCCGCTTGCGTTGCACAAGTACAAACGGGCTATGTGAAGAGTCATCTCACAAAGCATATCAACCCCAAGTTCTTCTATGCTCATGAATTGCAAAAGATGGACGAGATTAAAGTATCGTGATACTAAGTCTTGTGAAAATCTAGCGATTTATTCACAAAGTCCCTCCCGCATCTAGCTTTGAAAGGTGCGTGCGAGGATCGGTATGATGAGACTTAGAGAAGTGCAGAATTCAGGGGAGAATTCTCTCAAGACCGTTAGTAAATCTTGATCCCGAAGATCAAGTACCCAAAGAATAAAAGTCTCAAGACTAAATGAAGTTGGGTGAATTGTACTCTTTTCCCTTGACGAGTTTTCTGAAGTTTCTCGATCAAGGTTTTTAATGAGGCAATTCATGCAATCGCAGCATAACATGCATCATGTACTCTTTCTCCAAATTTTTCCCACTGGGTTTTTATGGAGTTTTAATGAGGCATGAGTATGTCGGATGAGTGCCCAAGGGGGAGTATTGGGAAACTAAAGATAAGGATCCCCGTTTAAACGGATCCTCTCCGTTTAAACGAGTCCTTATCTATAATGGGCACCTCATCCCACCCCCTATAAATAGAGAGCCATATGGCTGATTTTGTACCCAATGCATATGAAGCAATAAAGAAAGACCAGGAGTTCTCTCTACCTCTCTGTGTTCAATCTATTATTCTGTGTTTCTGTGATTGATTCGTTCTTATTCTAAGCAGAGGAATCGCTCGGACTGGTCGCCAGCGAGAGTTCCTCAACAGTGGCTTCGTCATCGTACAACCTTCGCCTTAAACGGTAATCAGAGGGGGTGAATGATTGCAGAAGCTAAAAATAAATTTTAAGACTCCCCCTTAAACACAAAACCTATTTAAGTCTCGTTTAAAAAATCTGGACAGAACGGTGTACCCTCACTAAAACTGATCTTAATAAAAAACCGTAACTCCGATTAACCTCAAATTTTGTAAGAATAAACTAGATAAAATTATTGAACTAACCCAACTGGAATCACGTCAAACGGAGGTCTAGAACTCGAGATATAAAATAAACAATCTCACTGAAGAAAATAGTGACGAGAATTAATTAATCTCTAATTATGCGATTAGGCAAAAACAGTAAGAACTAATCAACCAAAACTTTCCAGATAAAGAACATGAAGGCAAATAATAATTTAATCCAAAATCCAAAGCTATCACTTCTAGTCAAAAACATGCGAAACAATGTTTGTGAGTTTTATCCATGCATGCATGACCAAAAGGTTACGTAATGCAAAGAAGACAAATAGCCTAGTTAATTACCTTGCACTAACCTTATTTTCTTCTCTCCTCAAAACAAGGCTACGGCATGTACTACTCCATTATCCAGTTGCTTCTACTCCCTTCTCTTCACGTACAGACCAACCAAAGCATCCAAGTGTGCTGCTCCTTCACGTCTCCTTGATCAGCAGTCACGACAAAACAAAGATCAGTCGCCTGATTTTTCTCACGAGAGGAACACAGCGCCGTAAGTCCCGATCTACTCCACCTCTACTTCCTTCCGATCGGAACTCCCTTTTCTTCGCACGAGCAATGCAGCGTCGCCGTTGTCTTTTCTATTCGATCTGCTGCGGCTCCAATTTATCTCCAAGCGCACGGCTGCTTTTGCTTGAACGCTCCCTGTCTTTCTCCCAGCGCACGGCACCGCTTTTCTTTTTCGCCCAGAGCCTGTCGCGCCGCTGCTCCTTTTTCTGCTTCTCTCGAGACAGCGCAAAGAGGCTCGGCCGCCGCTCCTCAGACTTCGAGCCGTGCCGATTGACGAGAACCTTCGATTTCTATACTCTCGGCCGAACAAACAACTAACAGCCAGCTAAAATTATTTAGTCGCTCCGTGCTGCAATTTTGTCTTTCCAAAAGCTGGCCAAAACAAAGCCCAGCCTCACGTTTCTTTATTTCACCGTTCGCTACAACCAAACCAAAAGCTCACGTACATATATATGCATGCAGCCATGCAGCCATACAAACTCAACTTCTACACGGAAACGACCACGCGAGACTCCATATATAACACGTATTCTTCAGCCGTATGCACCTACGTGCATAACTCCAATCCGTATACAACTCGTATACGCCTCGTCCGAGCACATGCAGCCTTGCCGCATGCCTTCACCATGACGCATCTCCACGCCTCTAACGTCGCGTCATCTCCATGTGCATTGTTCTTTAGCCTGAACATCCCGCATGACATCCTTGACTGATAGGACTTCAGTTCCTCCCTGAACTTAGTCCCGAAACCTCAGTTCCACCCGAACCTAGTTTCAGTTCCGTCATCGACGACGTTCCGCCTCAAGCAACACCTGCACATGAATAAACAAACAACCTCATATGAGTACAAGTCCACGACTTGACTCAAGTCAATCCGCACAATACCTCACACGAGCGTATCATGCAACATACGACAATCCGAACACATGAACGTCACTCCGCACACGCAACATACTATAAGTAAAACCATAATCAACGTTGTCAATTATTCATCATCTCGCTTTAACCTGACCACATGGTCTAACAGTTTTTCATAAGAAGTTTGTCAGTACTCCTCTAAATTCTGTTCCACCTTTGCCCGTCATTACGCATGGACGTGTTATTCCGACTCCATGCAAGGTTATTCAGGCGCGGCTCAATCGTGGCAATTGGGAATTATTGGTTCAGTGTATGGGATTGTCGCTGGCTAATCTGACGTGGACTACTTTGGAGGAATTTCAAAAGAATCATCTTGACTTCCAGCTCAAGGTTGAGCTGTTTTGCGAAGAGGGCGGAAGTGTTGTGGACACGTTCATTGGGAAGACGTACAAGCACTGTAAGCATTCAGGATAATTAGCGAGTTCTAGCGGCATTGCTAGATGGGAAACATCAGAAGCGAGATGCAATACAGTAGCAGCGACCACTGGGTTCAATTCAGATACAGCTTAATCTTTGGAAGGCTTGGCTGGCAGTACCGCAGGAGATATGATTCAGAAGTAGTTTCCTTTTGATAGATAATATTGTAAGGATAGTTTGGTTTCCTTTCTATCTATGATATGTCTTTTTTTATTCAGTTGTTGCACCTGATATATAAAGGCAGACTCTGGTTTTCGAAGGAGGTAAGCAATAAAAAGATCAAAGTTTATAACCAGCGAGGGCCAGCTGGTCAGAGCCTCTAGCGTGAGAGCGAGTTGTGCCATCTTGACTCCTTATGTTCTACCATAACATGTTTGCTCATGATCATAGGCACAGCTGCTCAAGTAGTTTTTTTGCTATACAGAGGCTGTAGACTTTATCCACAAGAGATAATCAACTTGTTATGTTCCATATGCTTTCTTAGACATGTAGATCAAGAAGGTCACCATAATGTCTTTACAAGGCATTTCCCAATGAGGCTACATCCGCTAAGGTTTCTACCGCTGTGGGGTACAACAACCTCTCCAGAAGCCCCCTCTTACTCCATCTCATCAAAAGCCTTTCCTTCTGCACGTGTTTTACATTGAGAGGTCATCACAAGATTTAGTTTTTAAAATTATCCGAACGGTTCTACCACACCCCAACACTCTCGTGCATCCACTGCACCAACACCTCTTACCATCCACCTAGATTTTTAAGCAAGCTGGGACATTTGAAAGTATAAAACATTGGTGTTCAACATACCAGCTACTTTCCACTAGTAATTGCCCAATAGAGTTTTCATGCATGAAATGATTGTAGGGAAAATTAATGCCTCCAAGGAACTGACTAAGCATGTCGCTTTAAATAGGGACTTATTACCAGTAGGTAAGTTTTTTATCCTAGGGTGACAAGGTGTTTTGCCCAAAGACAAGGAGTGGTGTTGTGGCTACAGGCCAAACAGTAAAGAAGGGGACTCGTAGGAGAGGAAGAGGAGAGCTAGATCTGGGGGAGAGTTGGTAAGTGTGAGGGGATGTCTCCCTCCTGCCCCTCCTGAGGGTTTATATACATGAGTGGGGTAGAATGGGAAATCCCCATTCTACCCCTTAGTGCTTACAGAGGATAAGGGTACATTGGTATATTTGCACCTCTACACTATCGAGCCTATTACATATTATACCAGTTGCGAGGCCCCGTCACGGGGGGTTGGACCGCCCCCACGACAGTACTCCCTCGTCAGTAAGCGCAGAGGTCCCGATGGGCGAGCTGGCGCGCCACACTATCTCAGCCCCCCGTTCCCCGACAGCAAGTACCGACGGGCCGAAGCAACTAGTAACATGCATCCCCCTAAGGTAGTGCCTACGAAGAGGTACGCGGAATCCCACTCCGAAGTCGGGTTGTCCCGCCGAGGCCGTGCCTACGAGGCGGATGGCGAAGTCGTCGCCGCCCCGCCGAGGCAATGCCTACGAGGCGGGCAGCGAGGCGTTGCTTTGAAGCCGGGTCGTCCCGCCGAGGCCGTATGTACCAGGCGGACGACGAAGTCCTGCTTCAGAGCTGAGCCATCTCGCTGAGGCCTTGCCTACGAGGCAGACGGCGAAGTCGTCGCCGCCCCGACGAGGCAATGCCTACGAGGCGGGCAGCGAGACGCTGCTCAGAAGCCGGGTTGTCCCGCCGAGGCCGTGCCTACGAGGCGGACGGCGAAGTCGTCGCCGCCCCGCCGAGGCAATGCCTACAAGGTGGGCGGCGAGCGCTGCTCCGAAGCCGGGTCGTCCCGCCGAGGCCGTGCGTACCAGGCGGACGACGAAGTCCTGCGTCGGAGCCGAGCCGTCTCGCCGAGGCCTTGCCTACGAGGCTGATGGTGAAGTCGTTGCCGCCCCGCCGAGGCAATGCCTACGAGGCGGGCGGCGAGGCGTTGCTTCGAAGCCAGGTCGTCCCGCCGAGGCCGTGCCTACGAGGCGGACAGCGAAGTCGTCGCTGCCCCGCCGAGGCAATGCCTACGAGGCGGGCGGCGAGGCGCTGCTCCGAAGCCGGGTCGTCCTGCCGAGGCTGTGCCTACGAGGCGGACAGCGAAGTCGTCACCGCCCCGCCGAGGCAATGCCTACGACGCGGGCAGCGAGGCGCTGCTCCGAAGCCGGGTCGTCCTGCCGAGGCCGTGCGTACCAAGCGGATGACGAAGTCCTGCGTCGGAGCTGAGCGCCGTCTCGCTGAGGCCTTGCCTACGAGGCGGATGGCGAAGTCGTCGCCGCCCCGCCGAGGCAATGCCTACGAGGTGGTGGCGAGGCGCTGCTCCTAAGCCGGGTTGTCCCGTCGAGGCCGTGCCTACAAGGCGGACGGCGAAGTCCTACACCAGAGCTGAGCCGTCTCGCCGAGGCCGTCCGTACCAGGCAGACGACGAAGTCTTGCGTTGGAACCGAGCCGTCTCGCTAAGGCCGTGCGTACCAGGCAGACGACGAAGTCGTCGCCGCCCCACTGAGGTAATGCCTACGAGGCGGGCGGCGAGGCGCTGCTCCGAAACCGGGTTGTCCCGCCGAGGCCATGCCTACGAGGCGGACGGCGAAGTCCTACGCCAGAGCCGAGCTGTCTTGCCAAGGCCGTGTGTACCAGGCGTACCAGGCTGGCGTTCCCCTCCCTTCAAAAATAGTGCCCGCGGAGGGCGAGCGCTCGTGGAGTAGGCCGAGGGCGCTACGCACACGGAGGCAGGGAGACGAAGCTGCCGTTCCCCTACCTTCAAAAACAGTGCCCGCGGAGGGCGGGCACTTAGAGCGTAGGCCGAGGGCTCTACGCACACGAAGGCAGGGAGGCGAAGCTGCCGTTCCCCTCCCTTCAAAAACAGTGCCCGCGGAGGGCGGGCGCTCGTGGCGTAGGCCGAGGGCGCTATGCACACGGAGGCAGGGAGGCGAAGTTGCCGTTCCCCTACCTTCAAAAAGAGTGCCTGCGGAGGGTGGGCGCTCGTGGCGTAGGCCGAGGGCGCTACGCACGACGGCGTGGCGAGGCGGCGTCGCCCCCCTCCCTTCAAAAAGCACCGCGAGGCCGGGCGCTCGTGGCGTAGGCCGAGGGCGCTACGCACACGGAGGCAGGGAGGCGAAGCTGTCGTTCCCCTCCTTTCAAAAACAGTGCCCGCAGAGGGCGGGCGCTCGTGGCGTAGGCCGAGGGCGCGACGCACACGGAGACAGGGAGGCGAACCTACCGTTCCCCTCCCTTCAAAAACAGTGCCCGCGGAGGACGCGCGCTCGTGGTGTAGGCCGAGGGCGCTACGCACACGGAGGCAGGGAGGCGAAGCTACCGTTCCCCTCTCTTCCAAAACAGTGCCCACGGAGGGCGGATGCTCGTGGCATAGGCCGAGGGCGCTACGCACACGGAGGCAGGGAGGCGAAGCTGCCGTTCCCCTACCTTGAATATGCAGTGCACTCCCTGGTGCAACGCGCGCGAAGACGCGATACCCAGGTGGTGCGCCGCAAAAGCGAGGCATTCCCTGGTGTCTTGGCCATTATGTAGTTTTTATACTCCATAGAGTGTGTGGGAGCATCAACCACATCTTATTTATACTTCAGAGAGTACGCGTAGTGATAACATCAACGCGTGCGTGGGACATCCGCGTCTTGTTTATACTTAGTAGAGTGCGCAGGGACAACATCCGCGTCTTGCTTGTACTTCGGAGGGGGCGTGGGACTATCAACCACGGCTTACCGAGCACTCCGGAGGGTACGTCAACGCGTGTGCGGGACATCCGCATCTTGTTTAGACTTAGTAGAGTGCGCAGGGACAACATCCGTGTCTAGTTTGTACTCCGGAGAATGCGTGGGACTATATAGGACCAAGTTGAGAGTGCTTTGATAAAATAGGATCAAGTTTATTGTACTTGTAAATATAGGACTGAGTTAAGCAACTTTTTGTAAATATAGTATTTTCCCTATTTAATTTCATTTTCATTTTCCAACCCATTTTTCTCAACATAAAATGGCTCTTTTGCCCCTCATTTGTTGCCCCCAAATCCAGCCCATTCCCTGGCGCCGCCGCCACCGCTCCCTGGCGCTACGCCGCCGCCGGCCGCTCCCTGGCGCGCCCTCGCGGCCAGCAGCCGCGCCGCGCTTCCTCGCTCGCCCGCATAGCGCCGCGCCATGGCCGCCGCCAAGCCCTCGCCTTCCTCCTCCTCCTCGGTGCCTCGCCACCGCGTCCGCATCCGCCTTGTTTGGTCGCGCGGCGCTCGTGGCGAGGGACAGGTGAAGAGGAGGTGGTCGAGGTGAACTAGCTAGCGGTGCCGATGAGCGGCGGCGACGATGAACTGCGAGCGGTGGTGATGACCTTGAGCTGCTTGCGGATGTCGAGGTGCTCGAGCACGCGCTCCACCCGGTCCTCCTCCTTGACCTCGACGAGCGTGGCCGGCGAACTCCTCGAGCCCGAGCCCCGGAGGTGGCGGATGAGGCGAAGAGGACGCAGTGAGGAGGTAGATGGCGCTGCGGTACATCCACGAGGCCATCTCGAGGAACACGCGAGGCGCCGCCGAGGCGTCGTTGGCGAAGAAGGGGACACGGCCGACGAGGTGGCGTACCACTAGGCCTTGTAGTCCACCTCGGCGGCGGCGGCGCGACGAGGAGGCGAGGAGGCGGAAGGAGAAGGAGAGGTGCGCGGTGTAGTTGAGCTGACGCGTTCGCTCTTGGTGCGGAGCTTGTCGAGGTAGAGCAGCGGCGGAGACCGATGCGGCGAAAGCCGGAGGAGAGGCGAGGAAGCTGCGGCGGAGGTGGTGAGTGAGAGGCCGGACGACGGCGGAGAAGGGCAAAAGAGCCATTTTATGTTGAGAAAAATGGGCTGGAAAATGAAAATGAAATTAAATAAGGAAAATACCATATTTACAAGAAGTTGCTCAACTCAGTCCTATATTTACAAGCACAATAAACTTGATCCTATTTTATCCAAACACTCTCAACTTGGTCCTATATATTCAATTTTCCCCTGTTCGATTGGCATGCATTACTCTCAATGTTGCAACAAAAGAGATAAGGACTAAAAAAAGGTTTTACCTGTGAACATTCGCTGCTAGACTAAGACAGCCGCACCCACTCAAGAGATACAAGTCAGCTACTGCAATATTATTCTTGGGCCATCATGGTATGGAGTACAAGATAAATCATGGGAACGACATCTCACAAAGCTCCGCAGCATCTTTCAACTTGCCCAGTGGCTTCAGAGGCTTCTCCCCATAAGGTATCCTGAGGACTTTCTGCACTATCCTTTTGGGGAACACAATTACCTTGCCATAGTAACGAAACTCACACATCAGGGGCTCCCATCTTGCCCATTATCCACTCTACCAGATTAATTGATAGTGTGAATTTTGCAATTGACAGCAAACTTTCAAATCCATACTTCACAACCAATTCCTACTGACTCGAAGTAAGCGAATTTGCAATCTTCTGTAACCTTTTGCACTAAAACGATACTTGCAATAAGATTTGCTACCATCATTGGCTATGGAGAAAAAATAATCCTGTGAAAAATGTCAATAGGTACACAGGTGTTACGGGGCCAAAATAACACAAGCAGTATAAGGATGCAATAACAATGCGAACAAAAAATCTAGTAATTGACTGCAAGCATTCTAGTTGAACTACATACAACAAAGCATACAAACGCAACAAAATCCAATAAAACATACAACAAAAAAAATCATGCCCATAGGTTGCTTATGGAACCTACAGGGGAAGCAAACTCAAGCGGACATTGCACATCGTCAAAAATCGCTGGAGGAGGACATTGGCTAGAACCCTAGGCCACGGCCGAAAAATAACGAATAATCAGACATTCGCATAAAAAAAAAGTGTCATCGCCTACAAGCCCCCATCGCATCACATACGAATTTTTCGCTAGAACCTTATATTTTTGCTACAAAAAATCGGCTCGGTTTTTTGAACCCTAGGTGCGAAAAGCCATAATTGTGAGCATTTGTACAGTAACTGCATAGATGCGGATTGAAGAACTCACCTGAATCACGGATTTTTTTCGGTAGAACTCCAGATTTTTGCTACAAAAAATCCGATCGGTTTTTGAACCCTAGATGCAAAAACCCATATATTCGAGCATTTGAACAGGTAACTACGATGCATATGGAGGAACTCACCTGAGACGTCATACGTCGTTGTTCCAAAAACAAGTTCGTCGTCGGCGAGATCTCGTTCAGATTCGCGGCCCCGCTTCACTCACATCCGCTTCATCTCTTCATTCCAGCGGGGAATGGGGAAAAGTGAGAATAGTTAGGGCCGATCGATTGGGGTGGAGTGGTTAAGCGAGCGGAACGTTGGATCGATCTACGACACGTGGACGACGCATGAAAGCGTATGAATGTATGATTAAAGCTGACAGTCAAGACTCAAGGCGTCCTACGCTAATCAATTCCGTTTTGAAATACGCGGTAGCTGCGCAGGTCTATTCCAGTTTGTATTCCAGTTTGATATGGAATGGTCCAGGATTTTCTTTGGTTGATAGGATGAGTGGTAGTAACGAATGTAGATAGTGTGCTTAGGCGACAAACTAGGCCAGAGAAAATTTAGAAATTTTAATATAAATTTAAAATTAATTTTAAATATTTAACATGCTAATCAACACCCACTAACACTAATTGTGAATAATTATTGCTCATCAGCGCTAACCTTGCACTAATAATCATGAATTATAACTAAAACATGCTAATTATAACTACAATGCTAATGGTCATCACTAATCATTACTAAGGCCAGGTACAACGGAGAGATAGATACCGTCTTTATCATGCCAACACAGTAGAATTATCCGACGTGGACCGTAATTAAAGAAGAGAGAAACACAAGCCGTCATCTCGCGAGGAGATGACCTACCTGCACTTATGCTCCTAGGCGAAACCGCCGACATTGCGAGCGTTATACGAACCATCGTCTCCTCCCGATGCATGCATACTCCCAGACTTGATCGTGGATACATGCATGCAATAAATAAGTTACAGACAACTAAATAAACAACTTATTGTACAAACTATCTTTTTTATTATCTGTGTGATATGCATATATATATATACAGACAGCAACCGTCTAAATTATTATACGTGCGCTAATCGTGCTCAAGTCCCACTTCGTCCGACCAAATTAATGGTACCAAACCATCATGGATCTTTGAGGAATATTCCCTAAATAGGATGAATCCGTCCCACCGCGTTCCACCAACTAAATACAAAGACGGCCCCTTGTCTCAGGAGGATCCCATCCCATCCCACCCCACTTCGTCTTAGCAACCAAACAGTACCTTAGATATTTGCAGGGTAAAAGGTGTGCAGAAAAACTGGGAACTAAATAAATATGAAAGTAATTTGAGTGATGTTACACATATTACACTGATTGTACAAAGCTACGGATGCTTACATATCAGTTAATATGGATCAACCAGCTAAGTGGCTTATTGTATTTCATCTGTACGTTAATGCTTGAAGATGGGACACAATTTTGCCAGTAAATCACGATTATGACCTGCATAATTAGCAATTTTGTACAAACTGTCAGGTCAGGAAAATGAACAGACAAAAAATATAATTTGTACCCTGAGGATAAGAAGCCTACCAAATCGTTTTCCGACAGAGGCAACCAGCACGAAGAAATAGCAACAAAGTTTTGCACATTCCCGTCTTCATATTGTTTGCAGGGAACATCTGCTGCAGAAACAACTTTGGCAAATCCTGGAGTTAACCTATAAGCAATGTTCTTTACCAACTCAGACACAACATAGCTCAGAAATATAACCTTATATATTGTACATCACATAAAGCAGGCTTTATGTTTCCTTCACATAAGTCTCAAGAAAAATCATTACATAATAAAAAACTCCAATTTCAAGTATATTTGTTGAACAAGTAGCAAACTTTGCAAACAAGACTTCAGCACATCACTATAAGAAAAGGAACTATCTGTTGTGAAAGTATTCACCCTCGACAAAAAAAAAATCAATATAATGTAAAAGTTAAACCCATTAATGAGGGTAAGGAATAAGGAGTAGGTCAAAATTAGAGTTCTGGATAAGTGGTGCCCTGGCATTGTCGTGAAGAGATTAAAGTACTTAACAGTAGTAATAAGAGCTACTACCTACCTTCCGAAAAGAACCAAAATCAGAAGAACTACAGAGGCTAATGAAAAAATGGAGGAACAAAAAGAAGGCCACCATAGATGATTTCAAATTTAAACAAAGACATACTTAAAATTGAGCAAAAAAATGAATATGGAAAGGAAAGCTTGTTTTCAATAGCTATATTTTTTATTAAAGTCAAACCGATCCTCAAAAGATCAGGCGCAAAATTAGATTTTTTTTTATACTAAAGCAAATGTATATCATCATGACACTGAAAGTTCAGGGTTGTCGTGCATACAGAACAACACTATACAAAGTTAATATTTTGGTTTACTAACATGCATTCCATGATAACAATGAACCGGGGAACTAAACCTAAACAACTAAACATGTCCAGAACATATTTAGAACTTTATCAAGCAGGAATAAGAAACCAAAGCATCAATGGAACCTCAAAATGAAAACTAACAAGACCAATAGCTCAGAATGCAATTTTCCTGCGTCTCTAACTGGTTCAAAGAGGACTAAAAGTTTTTTCAGATGATTGTGGGGATACTGAACTGTAAGATCATCTATCGGTAAAATAATTGCTTAGCAGGAAGCTGCATAATATATTAAGAATTTAAGATTTACTATTTTAACTTCAATCTTCACGAAACAGGACACAGCTGATGCATACATATGTATTCGATACAAATTGGCACACATACATATGCACTGCCAACCTTAGTAAATTACAAATTTAGTAACTTTCACCTCTACACTGCTGCAAATAATTTTCAATTTTCGTTTGGTGTAAACAGGGAGCCAATACAAAGGTTTATATAGTTTTCTATCATTTTACTGATTTTGGCCACAAAGACCTATGTTATGGACTTTTCAAGATGATCCCTCCTATTCTAGATAGATCATTACTCTTTGCTCATTTGATGTTCCTTCTCAGCTGCTATTAAAATCTCAAAGAGCATTCTTTTTTCTTTTATGAAAATGGTCAATTAAGTATAACTTCATCCTAGTAAGGAAGAACAGCCATGTGCCAAATGCACAACCACACCAGCAAATAACTGCAATATATAGCACTCAACATAAAAATTATATTCTGTGGAAGACAAATACATAGATGGTGTGCAATAAGTACCATATGTGAAAGAAAACAAATGTTATTGGCATGATCGGGGCCAAGAGGCCAAGACATAAGGGGTTCTCACAAAAGGGTGTATCCACTGTTAATCTTACAACTTTTATGCCTCGATACTTGGGTAAAACTGCTGTCAGTTTACTCCTTGACAAAGTTTCCACCCATTCTGAAGAAATGGAATATTCTCAGACAAGGACATTATATTGTTTTCCAGATATTCCTGATAAATAGTTTCTATTTCTAATAACACTGAAACAAAACTGATTGCAGATTAATCATCAGCTACTGAACTGATTGCAGATAAATCATCAGCTACTGCCCTATCTATTCTAGAATTGTAATAATTAAATAGCACATATTAGTGCGGTACACTTACAGAGCAATTCTGTGTTATGGCCCTCAATTTGTTTCAAGTTCTGGACCATAGTTCTGTGTGAAGCACTTATGCCTCCTTACTGGTTCTTAGACGCACACAATGGATGAATTCTACTCTACAGCCTCCAGTAGATGAGCAGATCTTTACTCATTTTGGAAGGTTGACCTGGAGATGAGATACAGTATTATCAGCATACTGTACAAAGTTCACCTGCCTTTTCCACCAACCATCAGTAAGCCATGACTAGGATACAACAGCCATGAAGCGTGACACACCATCAAGTCGGAACAATCTTGAGAGGAGAAAAATCCGACTTGCTCCACCAATTAGTCATATGAATTAATCTTTTCAAGTAGCAGTGACGCATTAACCCCAAGCAGACGAGGGTTTAGCTCTGACACTGCCCTTAAGTCTTGCATTGAGATCGAGTTAGTCCCTGGAGATATAATACCACCCTGTCCATGCACATGATTTTGCAGTGATACACCATTTATTAGCTTACAGCACAACTGCTGCTTCAATGCCACATGGCTTAGTTTGCCATGTTGAGATCTTGCTCCAACTAGCTCAACACAAGATCCAATCAACTGCTTCAAGAAAACATCAACTCCATTATTCAACAAATTGGCACACTCTATTGAGACCCCTTTAAACCCTTCTGCTTCCGTCGTTTTCTCCATCCGCTTTCTCAGTGACAAAGTATCACATAGCTCACCAAGTTCACAGCAACTAACAGAGCTATCATTTGAAATGATAGAAGCAAGGGCTGAAGGTTTTCGAGTCCCACCAGAACTAGCAGGGCCAAACTGAATCCCAAGAGGAGCTTGCACCGGCTGGGCATGGTGTATAATTTCTTCTCCCAATTTTTCTCTAGAAGCTATAGCAGAAGGGTCGTTGCTCTGTGGGGAGTCATAAAACTGCAATGGTGCCTTTTCCACACATGATCGTTTGGTTAGTGGCTCCGCATGCTCACTTTGTCGAACCTGTGTACGTCTTTTTAGACCACTCAAATTTAGAGCACCATTCTCCCTAATAATAGTCTCACCATGATTTGGTGATGACTGCTGGGTTAATGTGTTTTCCCTTCTGCTCAATGGTCTATTGTCTTTGACATGCTGGTTCAAAGCATCACCATTGTTCCAGATGGGAGGAACCAGGGTATGTTCTGAACTATTGACATCCCTGGTCAGCTTAGGTACATTAATTGATGGTGGTCCACTTGCTCGACTGGCATTATGGAGGATAGAACATATGAGGTGGTTGTGCAATGGGAGGTTCTCACGACCAAGTGCAAGAAGACAGAGCTTATCAAACTCATTCTTGCTCAACTTTGACGATAAGAACCTTTCCAGATGCTGAAAGTACTTCTTTGCTCGCTCTGGCCCAATCCTCTTAACAATCTTGGACTTGATCTCACGAAGGTCGATACGTGTGCTCTCTCCTATTGCAGATGATAGTATTGGTTGAACGCTTGGTGCTGGTGGCACAGATGATGGCATAGAGGACAGCATCTCTCAGGAAAGAGATTCCATGTAAATATGATTGAACGAGAAAGGACAACCCAAAGGACAACCCCAAGTAAAAAATACAGTAAATACTGTAACCTTCCTCAAATCTGACCTCTCTTAGTATACAGCCCAGCCACAGAAAATTACTGCAATGAACAAATATCTAATTTAGGAATATAACAAGTGTAAAGTAAAACAAAGCACTAAAGAAAATGCCTATAGCCCATGGGATTATCGTAGAACAATGAATCAGTGTAGAACTTTATCTCCAAGTGATAAAATAGCAACACTACAGATACAAAGTCCTTCAATCCAATACAGTGCCATAACTTGAACATACACTGATGAAAAGAAACAAGTGTGTTAACTCCCTACCCACTAGACCAGAGAGAGAGAGAGAGAGAACTCACTATGTGATCTGGATATACACATCATTAATGATATATATATTTCTAAACACACATATTTAAAACATAAACATTGATCTAATATAATAGCAAAATGGACTAGTCAATTACTAAAACAAGTGTTGGCCTCCACAAGCTATTTTTTCCATGGGCTATTGGCATTTTTAGGTCCAAAGCCTAGCAAACTGAATGTATGTTTAGTAAAATGTCACTGCCGTGTCAGGAAAATTTATATCCTAAAATAAAATACACTCTGTAACTCTAGCAATATGTTTGGGAGTCTTGCTGGTTTGTGTCAGTGTCAGCAACATCTAAAGCTGCTTCAGCAAATTGTGCAGGAGCTTGAAATCTTTCATTGGCTAATGGCTATAGCCAATAGGTAAGATCAGAGCACCAAATAAACCAACAAAATGTTATCAAACCCTACGGTATTGGCATCTCTGGGGAATCAAAACAACCATGATAATGGTAAATTTTAAAATTAATTTTCACTTTGAACAGAAAAATTCATCAAGCATGTGCTTAGAAAATCGGAAGTTTCCACTCGTTTGGAAGATGATGTTTTTGACAAAATGAGATCAATAAAGAAAACCCATCACAAAATACAAGCTTGAAACAGCCAAACCATCTATAATTTATGAAAACTACAGGACAAAGGGCACTTTACACCGAATTTTGTTCAGAAGTGACCGGTGTGCTCAACACCATGCAAACAATTAACAACAAAGGAACGAAATCACATTACTAGTTGCACTAACATTGTATGCCCAGGTCAACTATAAACTAAAATAGAGTGTAACTTCAAAACTAAACCTAAAATAGGATAACAGAAACAAAAGTTTCCCAGATCCGACCATGCTGCCTTTATGCACACTGCGCAAAATTCAAGTTTGGCAGGTAATTTTCTTCATGTAAACGAAACCAACTACAGCGTAATCAAGAACCTTCCAATCCAGAATCCACAAACTAAAACATGGGTTCACCTGCCATCTTAGAAAGATCAGATAAACTTATGCCTACACAAGATCATAACCATAAAGAAAATTACCAAATAAGGCGCCTCAACCCTCAGGCTCTTCCAATCCAACCCAGTTACTCCTAATTCCAACAAATGATAAGGGGGGCTTCGCACCGAATTCATCAATTCAAACTTTCCGACCTCATCTACAAACACAAAACATCCACCAAACAGAGAATCCAAATCACAAGCTCCCCCAACTGACCGAATTTTGGACAGAGCACAATTCAAAATTCAAACCATATGTACAATTCAGACGGACCCAAGCTCCTCTGATCCAATCAACAGTACCCCAATCCAAAAGCTAAGAAAGCTAGGGTTTCGCACCAAATTCAAACTCCCAAGCTCATCTCCACGCACAAAGCAAAGAAACATCCAGCAAACAACGAACCCGCATCAAACCTCAACCGGAAAACCAAACCTGCGCCACCACGGCAGTGCAGAGCTCAAACTAAATCCCCTGCTCGCCCCTCTGGTCCAATCCGGACCACCACAATTCCGACCGAAAGCTAGGGTTTAGCCCCCGAATTCGAACTCCCGACGCCTAAATCACGAGCCTGAAACCCCGCCGGCGAGCGGCGCGCCGCCATTGGGAACCGGGCGAGGTGCCCCGCCATTGCCGGCCGTGGGGCTCGTGGGGGCGGATCGAGGAGGGGGGGATTGGTACGGGGTCAGGGAGTTCTCACCTCTGCTAAGCAAGCAAGCGCGCTCTCCCCGGCGCAGAGGAGGAGGCCAGGCAGGGGGTGCAAGAGGCGATCTCCAGCCAGGCTTCCCGCGCTGCTACCGCTGCAAAACGCGGACCGCGCGGCGGCGGCGGCTTGCTGCTGCGACGGAGGTGGGGGTGGTGGTGCGAGGTCGCTGCTGGCTGCTGTTTGGCTGGGCTCTGTGTTGGTGGTGCCGTTCTCCGTTCCGTCTCGTCTGAATGTTTGTAGATGTTCTCTGAGACTCCCTCCCTGCTCTGCTGCCTCCTCTCCCGTTTTGGGCCTTTTTTTTGTTTTCTTGTTCTATGATGTTTATGGGTGAATTTTTTTAAACTGTAATTTATAATTTATAATTTTGATTTTTTAAGTTCTAATCTGTTCACGAAAGATAATATGTAAAATAAAATAATTATATATAATTTTAATTTTATAGTTGAATTTGATATAATTTATACTATTATCTTTCTATAGACCATATTTTAAAAAAGTATAATTTAATAGTAAGTTACTATAAAATCCTAAGTCTACTAAGCTAACGGACATTCCAACCCAACCTATTTTTTCCCTCTTTCGTTCTTTCCTTGAGCAGGAGAGATGAGGCCTTGAGCAGGAGAGATGAGAGAGAAATTTTAGTAGCACACTCATCACTTAGTGGATAATCCATATTATACTACTCTAAAGCTTTTCAACTATTAGCATACCACTGTAAAAATGTGGCCTAGATGAAAAATAATATGATTAGCTCTTCATCTTTTCAGCTATGATTTATGATTTTCTGATCAATTTTTTTCGAAGCGATTTATCAGGATAGTCTTTTAAAAGCGGTTTATCGGTATTCGATTCGTTCGCATAAATATATATGTTGTAACCAAGAACTGTTAGTTATAACTAGAAGCCATTAACCAAACCTGAAAAGAACCCACGCTTACTCCATGGACTGATCGAGCAACGGTGCCAAGATCATATATTAGTCATGCGGTAAATTGGATGCTAGAATGGGCAAAAGAGACAAGGATATGGATTAGAATCGAGCAGTAATGAGCAGCCCACAACGCTATTAGTAGCGCCAAAAAAAATCTTTTCGTGGGAGAGCCGAATTGGCTCTCTGGGCTTGCCAGGGTTTTTCTAGCCCGAGGAGGCTAGATTGTCTTGGACCGATACTGACAATCCGAGAGAACGAGTAAATATAAAAGTTTTTCTATTTTTCAAGTATTTAAATTTTCACTTGAATAACTACAATAGTCACCAAGATAGGATTGCACCTTCTACACAAATCTGACTAAGATTTACGAACAAAACAGCGCGAAACTTGGGAGTTTGCACCTTTTCCAGTCTGACCATAGGCTAGTCTGACCATTTGTAATACACTAGTCTGATCGTTCTCCTGTTATCAGGTGAAAAACTACTTGGGACAAAAACCTAACTTGATGGATCTTAAGTAAATCTTGTTCAACTATTACCAAAATTAGTATAGACCTTGGCAAAGATGTCAAGGACCAAATCGAATTAAGAAATATAGATTTTTGAACTTAATCTCATCTAATTTGAAAGAATTGCTTTATTAGCCACAAGAAGACACCAAACCCTAAAAATAAAATTACTTCTTACTCGTATGGATTTAAGTCATGAGATTTTTTATATCATCTCTCATATGTCCTAGCAACAGAATCTAGTCACAAGTTTAGATATGATTATAAAATCACAACTCCTGATCAAGAGAAGGTTAGAACTGGGCACGATCATGATTCTTGCTAAAGAAGTTAGCTTGATAGGCAAAGATTGATCCAAAGACCTTCTCTTGCACATCATAGATCACACTAAGAACAAAAGCAACATGAAAGACCCAAATCAACACAAAGCAAGAATAAGAACTCAAGTAAAGAGATACAAGAACACAATGATTGTAAGAATTTGATCTACTACATAGAGATAAATGATTCTTACAGTTATTGGTTACAAAGGATCTTGCATAAGTCCCACTCTTACTTACACCATGAAGAACAGGATCTAGCCTAAGCCTATGTAACATCCTGTTTTTCTAGAGTTTATAAAGTCTTGGTTTTTTAAAATTAAATTTTGGAATTTTTCTGGAAATTAAACAAGCTTAAAAGGAATTTTTAGAGTTTAAAATAATTTAATATGAATAAAATAAATATTAACAAAGCTAAAAATATTTTATTTGAATTCCTTGTGTCTCAAAGAATTTTCTGGTATTTTTGGTGAATTTTTGGAATTTATCTGCTTTTTTCTAAAGCTTTTCGGATTTTAATCGGATTTATCAAAAAGAAAATGGGAAAAACCCGATGAACAGTGTCGGGCCGAGCCCAACACTGTTCACCGGCCCGGCCCCCTTCCACACGTCGGTCCCTGCCTCCTTCCCGCGCGCCGCCTTTCTCAGCCCGGCCCGCACTTGCCCCACTTCGCATCCCTACCGCACAGCCTACCACGCGGCAGCATCCTGCGCCCGCGTTGCCCTAGCGTGCCGCGTCTGCCCGTGCCCCGCTCGTTCCCAGTCATCCAATCCCAGCCCCACGCCACATGTCACCGCCCCCGCCTTCGTCTCCGATGTGGAGACAATCCGTCTCCGCCCTGCTCCCGCCTTGGTTCGCGAGATTTAACCCGCGCCGTCCTCGGTTCGTGTGCATCGAGCGCCGCTGCCCTCGCCTTCCCCGCTCTACCACGTCGTCGCCACCTCGCCAAACTCACCGCTATTCCCGGACCGCCGAGCACCTTCATCCCCGCTGCCTCGCCATCGCCGGTGTCCGCCGATCCCTCGTCGCCGCCAGTAAGCCGCACCGCCGCCCCCCGTGATCGTCCATCCTCGCCGCCTCCACCGCCGTCTAACCTCTCCGCCACCCGCTAGACCCTCCACCATGCGCGCTGGTCGCCAGAGCTGCCGCTGCCACGCCCAAGTCCGCTCCGCCCCTCGGCCGCACCCGTGCCACACGCTCCGCCCCTCGGTCCCCGAGCCGCGCACCCGCGCAATGCCCGCGCCCGCCTCGGTCAACACGCCCGTGTCTGCGCCTGTGCTGCGTCAACGATTCCTCGTACGTCGTGCTGCCATGCGTCGACGATCCGGCGGCCTGAGCTTCGCATCGCAGCCCCCGATCTAGATCTGAGCCAACGGCTCAGATCGCGCCACGCGTTACCTTCCCCATCGTCGAATCTTGTCACACCGCCGCTGCACTCGCACTGCTATGTCAGCCCTAGCCATGTGTCGTGCCACGTCAGCCCTAGTGCCACGTGTCATGCCACGACAGCCGCCATGTCAGCGAAAATCCACCTCTCTACCACGTCAACATGCCACGTGTCTGCCACATCAGCACCACGTCAGCCCACACTCGCTCCCGGGTGACACGTCAGCAGCCACGTCAGCATTGCCACATGTCATCACCTCGGTGTGCCACGTCAGCCCTAGGCTGCCACGTCAGCACCGCCCTCCCCGTGCACATTGTTTCATGGACTGGGTTCACCGTGGGTTTTGTCTTTCGTGCACCGGGTCCACAGCACAGTACAATTTTTGATTTTCTGTATTTTCTTTAGGGTTAATCTTCTAACAGCCCGTTCTCCCCCGTTCTAGCTCCGATTGACCCCGTTCTTTTTTCTAAATTCATCTAAAATCGAGCTCTAGCTTTTCGTTTTAGTTTTAAGGTTTTTGGAGTTCATTTTCTTATCATTTTATGTAATTTTGTTGTTTCAATCATTTTCTCTCTCGTTAGATTCCGATTCCGAAGGAATAGGAGTGACGCCAGAAGACCCCGAGTACCTCGCTGAGCATAAACAAGGTAAGTCATATCCTTTAATCATATTGAACCCAATTTGTAATATATTATTTAATTATTTTTTATTTAAATTACATTGTATTGCTATTTAATTACAAACTTTGTATGTGTTAGTTATCATCCCAAATTGAATTACCCCGTCTTGATAATTTGAATGCCATGATGCCATTGTCACCATAGATTGGAAATTTTACTAGTGATGCTATGCATAATATCACACGGGTTGTACGATTAGAATACTTAGCCTTGCTTATTCTTACGATTGGGTTTATCATCGCATGTGATTAATTAAATTGACTTAATGAAATATGGAACCGTGGTTGATGCCATGATTATTAAAATTTGTGCCATGACATTGGTGTGTAATTGGCGTGGTTATACAAATTTGATTTTCTCTTGGGTGAGTGATCGTGCAGTAAAGGGGGAAGTACAGGTTCACTTCGTGGGATAAGGTAGTCTCGCCCGGGTAGACTTAATGACTTAACTTTGTGGACCATTGATCTGAGCTTTATCGTGCAAATCACATGTCTAGTATGGGATAGACCTGACTGATTAATTTGGGATGTTTCAACTTTAGTCTCGCCATGGTGATGAACATGGTTGCTGATTTCCATGTGGCGCAAGGGGGTGTGATGCGAAACCCTAGCGGGCGGGATTAGGTTGGAATTAAACTTTATAAAGGTCTTGTTGTGATTTCCTTAGGCCGAGGCTAATCACATCGTATGGGTACAGTTGTGCAACCTCTGCAGAGTGTAAAACTATTCGAATAGCTACGTCCTCAGTCATGGACAATGCTCGGTGATCTCACACCCCTATTACAGAAATCAACAGCACAGATGGTTCAAAAACATCATCACAGACGATTTTTTTGAACCGTCTGAATTTATGGCCCAGTGATAATCGAAGGTTATCACAGACGGTTTGTGAGCCGTCTGTGATAAATACAATACAGACGATTTATAACTAGAACCATCTGTGATTTTCTTTACAGACGGTTTATACTACAAACCGTCTGTGATAGTTCATTCTATACCTAAGTTTTTTTTATTTTTGAATTAGTCTTAGGAAATATTAGCTATGCCGTTTGAAAACAAGCAAATACGATAGCAAACATAGCAGAGAACATTCTATTTATATTACAATCCGCCATTACAATATCACAAGATTATAATCCACCATTACAATATCACAAGAATACAATTCACCATTACAATATCACAAGCTACGCCTGTTGTCCTTGATGTAGCTCGAGTATGAGAAACCCTAAACAAGCTATACAATATCACAAGCTATCACAAACTATACAATATCACAAGCAATACAATCTTTTTTGGTGGCCGTCTCACTGTAAGTAGAAGAAACAATGGAGGGAGAAAGCCCTAAACACCACAAAGTAGCAACACAAAGTTACAGAATCAAACACTAGAAGAAATAATGGAGAGAGCCCTAACCACAAAGAGCTCGATTGAGGAGGAGACAGTAAGGAGCCTGGAGAGGTTTTGAACGCATAAAGAATAGGGGATGAGTTCAGATGAGTATTTATAGGGAGGGAGAGGTGGGACGATCTGTGGGGTGTGGGTTGGTTGGTTTCTATTGGCTGGAATTGGGTTGGGGAGGATTAACGGGCCCAGCGGTTAGAATTTATCACGGACGGTTCTTGATAAAGACCGTCTGTAATAACATCACAGATGGTTCTTATTAAGAACGGTCTATGATATTGGCTACATATATACCGATATAATATAAATAATTAGTCTCAAAATATGAAATAACAAAGTTCTGTATGGCTTATATATACTCATTTGAAAGGTTTCGACGAGATCTACAACTTTGCAGTTGAGATAAATCCCAAATTTCAAAGGGAAGATCAAAAATTTTGGCAAATACAGAATTCAAAAACTTTTGATTCAAATTTAAGGCCAAAGATGGCTGCTTTTGGGGGTCTTTGAGGGCGACTAGCACAAGTGGGTCATTTTTTTGGATCGGGCTCGTCGTTAGCTTTCCAACGAGTACAAGAACGTCGAAAACGGACACCGTATGCAAAAGTTATGTCCGTTTTACTGAAGGTGTGTCAAAACGGAATCCTACTCGAACTCAGGCGGGAAATTATGTTGCTCAGTTGAGGAGGAGGAGTATTATCAGCAGGAGGTTCCAGAAGGAGAGTACTTCAATGACTTCACAGATTAGGACTTCGTTCTCCACTCGATAGCCTGTGGGCACGTCGATTGGCTGCTACGTTTTATTTTTGGATTTTTCGCTGCTAGATTTGAAGCCCTTCCGGCTAGAGATATTGTAAGCTTGGCCATAAGATCGTACCTTTGAGATTTATTATTATTTGAGGTCTCCCTTTATTTTAGTGTGTGTATAGTTGTGATTACATCTATGTTTAACTATGTGCACTAGCGCGATCCTGGACTAGTGTGATTTACACAGAGAGACTGAATTTGCATATTCGGGTCTCGACAAAGATGGTATGAGAGCCATATCAACTGTAGGACGAAGCCCTAGTTAGAATGGTCGTTAGCCGAAAAACTTATTTTCTAAAACAAACCAACCAAATTGGATACTTAGGAATTATTGCTCTTCGCCCCACTCTCTCCAAAATTTGTTTTTCTAAATCTTTAAATTGATCTTTCCCTTATAAATGCATTAGATGTCTCTAGCTTCTTTTAGCCAGACAGGAAGATGGAGAGGGCTTCAGCGTGTTTTGTTGCGGAGCCTTGGATTAAAGAGATCGCTCGTCTACCTCACCAAGGACAAGAAAGCGAAAGGTCAACGCATCGGAAGCATCACCTGATTGTACTTCACCATGAGAGTCGACAAGCAAGTTCTACACTATAGCTTCAAGAACATCGGTGCTTGTGGAGAGTGGTCAGCACAAGGAGCTGCACACAAGGCCATTCGACGACTTTGCAAGCTATACAAGATCAACATGTCAAGACTTATCCGGAAGTTCAAGGAGCAGTATGGAACCAGCCCTAGTCTACCGGAGCCAGTCAGGGAGGAGCCCTGACCGCAGTCACTAGTACCTCTACTGTCGCCCACACCACCGAGCCCAGAGGAGAGACGACGCATCACCGGAGATCGCCAGGCGTACCTTCGTCACTTCATTCCAGCCCTAGTCGAAGAGCAGTCGCCACCGATCCGCAACTCGTGGGTGATCTACAGCGATTCTGAGGATGAGAGTAGTGAGCCCTATCTGTCAGGACCCAGTGGGAGCCTTCAGATTAGATGGTGCGAGTAGAATGATGGATTTTATTTGCAGTTGTGTGTGATGTGAGCTGCAAATCTTGCCCTTAAAAGCATTATATTGGAATCATGTCAATCTTTTTATTGGAGTTATTTTTGCTCAGTTTTGTTGTTAGCTTTTTTGGCTAAGTGTTTGTTTAGTTCAGGTTACCATTGGAAAACCCCTTAGACAAATTTACCCCTCTTACCTATGCTTTTTTCTCTCACCTTTGTGCCCTTGAGAAGTCAGCAGTTGTTTCCTTTTCGGAGCAGCAGCAAGATGGTTGATACCAAGAACTCTTCAGGCCGTAGTCAGGCGAACCAGGACCCATAGAGCAGTGCCGCTCAGCCAGTACCACCGAGCTTAGACCCAGCCCTTAGTTAGTTTTTGGTGGCCCAGACATAGATGATGCAGGCAATGATGCAAATCATGAATGCTATGATGCAGTGTCAGTACCAGGAGGCAGTAGCACCTCAGCCAGCACGTCATCAGTCCAGCTATGCAGAGTTCATGAGGACGAGACCGCCCACCTACTCCAGTTCTTCAGAGCCTTTGGAGGCAGATGATTAGATCCGTTCGGTTGAGAAGAAACTGAACCTGGCCCAGTGCATAGATAGAGAGAAGGTGTTGTATGTAGTGCACCAGCTTGAGGGAGCCATAGCAGAGTGGTGGGAGAACTATTGCGTTGCTCATGAGGACTAGAACAGTATCACTTGGGTAGAGTTCACCGCCGCTTTCTGTCACGCCCATATCCTGGATGGGGTCATCGAGATGAAGGAGGAGTTCAGAGAGCTGCAGTAGAAGAACATGTCAGTGAGTGAATATCTCAATAAATTCACTTAGTTAGCTCGCTACGCGCCAGAGGACATAGCCACGGATGCTGCTCGCTAGAGGAGGTTCAAGAAGGGCTTGAACCCAGGATTAAAGGTACAAGTGGTGGGCAATGACTATGTCAGTTTTCAGCATATGGTGGATAAGGCTATACTTATTGAGGAGAGTCGCCGCGATCTAGAGGAGTCTCGCAAGAGGAGGATGATCCAGCAGGGATCACAGTCGCATCAGTCTTAGAGACCCCGTTTTGGTACTTACCAGCCAGCACGAGTACCACAGCAGCAGCTAGTCTTCAGGACCCCAGCCCTAACGCCGCATCCGTAACAGTCAGGACAGCGTCCCAGTGGATTAGGTCGTCAGTAGCAGAGGAGCACCAATCCAACAGCGTCCATCACTTGCTTCAAGTGTCATGAGCCAGGACACTATGCTAGCAAGTGCCCCCAAAGGTAAGTCCCGACCCCAGTTCGTTTCAACTTGGGATCCACACTAGATCAGACTCCTGCTCCAGGAGTAGGACGAAGAGCACCCAGGCATCAGGCCAGGCTAGGACACTAGTTGTGAGAGGCCAAGTGAACCACGTCACTGCAGAGGAGGCCTATGCAGCACCAGAAGTTGTGATCGGTAAGTTCCTAGTCCATGCAGTCCCTGCTACAGTTTTTGATTCTGGAGCTTCGCATTCGTTTGTTTCTCAGAGTTTTGCTTTAAAGCAATGGTTGAAAACTGTTGCTCTTGGATCTGTTCTTCTAATTCAATCCCCTGGTTCCAAGTTGAGCACTAACCTAGGTTGTCCAGGAGTTAAGATAACTATTCAGGGAGTTGAGTTCAATGCCGACCTGATTTTGTTGGACATTCAGTCCTTAGATGTGATCTTGGGTATGGATTAGCTTAAGAAACACTAGGTAGTGTTAGATTGTGGAAGCAGAGCAGTGATCTTGACCAGTTCAGATGGGAGTAAGGTACAGTTTGCAGCTAGCATGAGTCAGCTAGATGAAGTCATGGTTTGCCAGAGCAACGTGAACCAGTTGGAGGGTGTACTAGTTGTCAGAGTGTACCCGACGTGTTTCCAGATGATCTTCCAAGTATGCCACCAGAGAGAGAGGTTGAATTTCTGATCGAGCTTGTACCAGGTACCGCTCTGATTTCCAAGAGACCCTATCAGATGCCTGCCAATGACTTAGTAGAATTGAAGAAGCAAATTCAGAAGCTTTTGGACAAGAGTTATATCAGACCGAGTTCATCCCTGTGGGGAGCACTAGTGTTGTTTGTTAAAAAGAAGGACGGTAGTCAGTGCATGTATGTGGATTACAGAGCACTTAATGAGATCACCATCAAGAACAAATACCCTTTGCCCAGGATTGATGATTTGTTTGATCAGCTTAAGAGAGCAGGAGTTTTCTCCAAAATTGATTTGAGGTCAGGATATCATCAGATGAGGATTCGAAAGGAGCATATACTAAGACAACTTTCTCAACTCGTTATGATTTGTATGAGTTCACAGTGATGTCATTTGGTTTGACCAATGCTCTAGCCTACTTTATGTACTTGATGAATAAGGTGTTCATGGAATTTTTGGACAAGTTTATCGTTGTGTTCATTGACGATATTCTGATCTACTCCAAGGATGAGAGAGAACATGAGGAACATTTGAGGATGACATTACAGAAATTGAGAGATCACCAATTGTATGCTAAGTTTAGCAAGTGTGAGTTTTGGATGAAGGAAGTCGCTTTCCTAGGTCATGTAATGTCAGTAGAAGGAGTCGCAATTGACCCTGGAAAAGTAAAAGATGTTTTGGACTGGCAGTCACCTTCGTTAGTGATCCAGGTCAGGAGTTTTTTGGGTATGGCTGGATATTACCGTCACTTCATCGAATGATTTTCCAGTGCAGCCAGACCCCTTACACAGTTGCTCAAGAAGGAAAAGAAATTTACTTGGACGCTAGAGTGCGAAAAGAGTTTTCAGAAACTTAAGGAGAGTTTGATCACAGCCCCAGTGCTAGTGTTGCTTGATGTAAATAAGGATTTTGAGATTTATTGCGATGCCTCTCACAAAGGATTGTGTTGTGTATTGATGCAGGACAAAAGAGTAGTAGCTTACGCCTCACGCTAGTTGAGACCGCATGAGGAGAACTACCCTACCCATGATTTGGAGTTAGCAGCTGTAGTGCATGCTTTAAAAATTTAGCGTCATTATTTGATGGGTAATAGATGTGAGGTTTACACGGATCATAAGAGTCTGAAATACATCTTTACCCAGGCTGAGCTCAATCTCAGGCAGAGGAGGTGGTTAGAGCTAATAACGGATTATAATATTGGTATACATTATCATCCTGGAAAAACCAATGTGGTTGCAGATGCTTTGAACAGGAAGGTTTATTACAATTCAATAATGTAAAGGAAAGTCAGTCAGCTTTACATGAGAAATTTTAGAAGCTTAGCCTAGAGTTGGTTGAGTAAGGATTTTTAGCAGCAATGGAGTTGCAGTCAACCTTGGATGGTCAGATTCGTCAGGCTCAGTCAAAGGATGAGGCATTTCAGCGGATTAAGGGGAACATGAGTAAAGGGAAAGAATCAGGATTTACAAAGGATGACCAAGAAACCTTATGGTTCAAGCAGCGTTTGTGTGTGCCCAATAAGAAAGAGCTAAAGGATTTGTTGCTAAAAAAAGCTCATGAGTCGTTGTACTCAATTCACCCCGACAGTACCAAGATGTACCAGGATATTAAAGACAAGTATTGGTGGCCAAGTATAAAGCGTGAGATCGCTGAGTGTGTGGCACTTTGTGATGTGTGTCAGAGAGTAAAGGCAGAATATCAGAGGCCCGCAGGCTTGTTACAGTCATTGAAAATCCCTGAGTGGAAGTGGGAAAAAATTGGTATAGACTTCATAGTCGGTTTGCCAAAAATCAAAGAGGGTTATGATTCGATTTGGGTCATTGTGGATCATTTGACCAATGTTGCTCATTTCATTCCAGTCAAGATAACTTACACCGATGACAGATTCGCAGAGCTGTATATGTCGAGGATTGTCAGTCTACATGGAGTGCCCAAGAAAATAGTACTAGATCGTGGATTGTAATTCACCTCTCGTTTTTGGGGGAGTTCCCATGAGGCAATGAGAACTCATCTGAATTTCAGCATAGCATACCACCCGCAGACAGATGGACAGACAGAGTGAGTAAATCAGATTCTTGAGGATATGTTGAGAGCATGTGTGTTGGATCGTGGAGCCAAGTGGAATAGTTGTTTGCCTTTTGCAGAGTTTTCGTATAACAACAGTTATCAGGCCAGTTTGCAGATGTCACCGTTTGAGGCATTGTATGACAGAAAATGCAGGACCCCTCTCAATTGGAAAGGGATAGGGGAAGGTCAAGTGTTTGGTCCAGATTGTTTAAAAGAAGCTGAAGACAAGGTCCGTTTGATTCAGAAAAGATTGAAAACTGCATAAGCCAGACAGAAGAGCTATGCAGATACCAGACGTCGAGAGCTGAGTTTTGAGCCAGATGATTTTGTGTATCTCAGGATCACACCATTCAAAGGTATGAAGATGTTTCAGTTAAAAGGAAAGTTTGCACCAAGGTATGTTGGGCCATTCAGAGTTTTGAAACGCAGGAGAGAGATTGCTTATCAGTTGGAGCTACCTGCGTCCTTCAGTGGGGTACATGAAGTCTTCCTGTGTCCCAGTAAAGAAGTGTCTGAGAGTGCCAGAAGAGGTTGTGCCAGTCGAGGCCGTTGATCTTCAGGAGGATCTGTTGTATAAAGAGCACCCGGTCAGAATTTTGAAAGTGTCATAGCGAGTCACCCAGAATAAAGTTGTCCATTTTTGCAAAGTCCAGTGGAGCAACCATTCAGAGGAGAAAGCTACCTGGGAGCACGCGGAGGACCTCAAGGTCGAGTTTTCGAACCTACTCTCTTAGTTAGCCCAGATCTCGGGGTTGAGATCCCGTTTAAGGGGGTAAGATTTGTAACACCCTATTTTTCTGGAGTTTATAAAGCCCTGATTTTTTAAAAATTAATTTTTGGAAATTTTCTGGAAATTAAACAAGCTTAAAATGAATTTTTAGAATTTAAAATGATTTATATGAGTTCCTTGTGTCTCAAAGAATTTTCTGGTATTTTTGGTGAATTTTTAGGATTTATCTGCTTTTTCTAGAGCTTTTCAGATTTTAATCGGATTTATCAAAAAGAAAATCGGGAAAAACCAGATGAACAATGTCGGGCCGAGCCCAACACTGTTCATCGGCCCGGCCCCCTTCCACGTGTCGGTCCCGCCTCCTTCCCACGTGCCGCCTCTCTCGGCCCGGCCCGCACTTGCCCCACTTTGCATCCCTGCCGCACAGCCTGCCACGCGGCAGCATCCCACGCCCGCACCCGTATTGCCCTCGGTTCGTGTGCATGTTTCGCCGCCGCCGCCGCCTCCGCTCTCTCGCCGCCGCCGCTGTTTCCGGAGCCGCGCCACCGTCGCCCGTGCGTCCCCGTCGTTGCCCGTCGCCGCCGCTGAAACCCCGTGGGTGAGCCCGTCGCCCCTCCCTTCTCGTCGTCGCCTCGCCGTCGCCCGCTCGGTCGCCACACCCCGCACCCCCGCTCCGCCCTCGGTCCCCGCGCCCGGACCCGCGCACCCCCGCGCACCCACGCCCGCGCGCGACGCTTCGTGTGGCCCGCCGGCCACGCGTCGCCGATCCGCTCCCCGCTCCGCGCATCCCCGCCGTCCAACTCGCGCGCACGCGACGCCTCGCGCGGCGCGCCCGCCACACGTCGCCGATCAGCCAATGCCCCGCCTCCGCACCGCCCCATCCGAGCCGCTCATCCAGATCTGAGTGAGCGGCCCGGATGCAGCCACGTGTCGTCGCTCCGGCCGCCCGATCCCGCGCCGCACCGCCGCGCACCCGAGCCGCCACATCAGCCCTGCCACCTCAGCCCTCCACGTCAGCCCTAGCCGACGTGGCATGCCACGTGGCTATGCCACGTCAGCCCAGCCCCACCCCCCGGGTGCCACGTGTCGCCACGTCAGCGCCACGTCGGCGCCACGTCAGCGGACACGTGGCAGTATCAGCTCTTGCCACGTCAGCTCCGCCCGCAGGCCGCGCGCACTATTCCATGCGCCGGGTTTACCATGAACTCGTTCTCCCGTGAGTCGGGTCCACAGCACAGTAACTTTTCCGATTTTCCCGAATTAGGTTTAGGGTTTATTTTCCGAGAGCCCGTTCTCCTCCGTCCTAGCTCCGATTGACCCCGTTCTTTTTTCTAAATTCATCTAAAATCGAGCTCTACCTTTTAGTTCTGGTTTCATGAATTTTGGAGGTTATTTGCTTGTCATTTTATGTGTTTCTTTGGTTTCAGTTGTTTTCTCTCTCGTTAGATTCGGATTCCGGAGGAGCAGGATCGACGCCCGAAGACCACGAGTACCTCGCTGAGCATAACCAAGGCAAGTCGTGTCCTTTGATCATGTTGAACCCATTTTGCAATCTATTATTTAATTATTTTATTTTAATTACATTGCATTGCTATTTTATACAAACCCTTGTATCGGTAGTTGTCGCGCCAATTGATTTATCCCCCCTTGATAACTTGGAATACCCTGATGCCATTGTCACCATAGGTTGGGAAACATACTAGTAATGCTATATTATTTGTCACATGGGTTGGAACGATAGACTGCTTAGCTTTGCTTATAGTTCCGAATGGGTTTATCATCACATGTGAATTATAAATTTGACTTAATGAGATATAGAACTGTGGTTGGTGCCACGTGTACTAAAATTTGTGCCGTGACGTTGGTGCGTCATCGGTGGTGGTTATACAAACTTGGTTTTTCCACTCGGGCGAGTGATCGTGCAGTAAAGGGGGAAGTGTTGGTGCACTTCGAGGGATGTGGTAGCCTCGCCCGGGAATTGTTAAGGACTTAACTTTGTACGTCATTGATCTGAGCTTTATCGTGCAAACCACATGTCTAGTATGGGATGGACCTAGCTGACTAATTTGGGAGGTTTCAACTTTAATCTTGCCATTGAGATGAACATGGTTGCTGATTTCCATGTGGCGCAAGGGGGGGTGTGATACGAAACCCTAGCGGGCGGATTAAGTTGTAATTGAACTTTGTAAAGGCCTTGTTGTGATTTCCTTAGCGCGAGGCTAATCACATCGTGTGGGTACAGTTGTGCAACCTCTGCAGAGTGTAAAACTATTCGAATAGCCACGTCCTCGGTCATAGACAATGCTCGGTGATTTCACACGAGGGGTAGTTATTTCTGAAAACTTGTGGATTGTGATTGGACAGTGGATGGTTAATTCCCTGTTGGTTTAGCTTATGGATGGGAGGTCCATAAGCGGTTGGTTTAGCTTGTGGATGGGAGGTCCCCAAGTGGTTATGTCAATTCCTTTGATTATGTATTTACTATTGTTTTACTTAAAGTTCGCTTTCAATCTAATTACTGTATTTACATTTCAACTGCCATTTATGCAAATTAACCTTTCAGCCATCCTTTGGTAAGTCTTGCATACTATATTGCATTCATTTGTTACAAATGACTTGCTGAGTACCAATGTACTCACGGCTTTATGCCTATGTTGCTCAGTTGAGGGAGAGTGGTATTATCAGCAGGAGGTTCCAGAAGGAGAGTACTACGACGACTTCACGGATTAGGCTTCGTTCTCCACTCGATAGCCTGTGGGCTTGTCGATTGGCCACTACATTTTATTTTGGATTTCTGCTGCTAGTTTTATAGGGCCTTCGGGCTAGTCTATTGTAAGCTTGACCATAAGGTCGTACCTTTTTGAGATTTATTGATATTTGAGCTTTTCTTATATTTTATCGTGTATATGGTTGTGATGACATCTATGTTTGACTGTGTGCACTAGCATGATCCTGGGACTAGTGCAGAATACACAGGGAGTCAGAATTTGCATATTCGGGTCTCCACAGTAATGGTTCAAAGACCCTCCTTTGTTATTTACCGATTTTCGCATAAATTAGTATGCCAATTAAATCGGGACAGCGGGTTGGTGTCCGGTGAGAAGGAGGTTGGCGATACTGGGTTTATGCATGATAGCGATGTTACTTGCTTGCATGTATATGTATTGCATTAGCAAATGAATTGAAATAGGTAACGCTTGTTTAGGTAGCGGTTCGAGTTTGGTGCTGTCTGTGCCCCGCCCACCAGGTTAATAGGCAAGTGCATATTAAAACAATAAATTATGTTGAACGATGGTTATTTGTGTTTCCATGCCATGATCTATAGCATGCAAGAGATGATGTATATAATTTTGTGTTAATCATATCTGGAGGAATATAGTTCATGAGTAAACAACCTCATTTGAAAATCATTGTATCATGCAAAGTGCATAAGAGCTAGGTCGGTGAGAAAGTCTTATGACTAGTCCAGAGTGCTCTTGAGTAAGTCCTACAGAGGTAGGCACCTCCACAGGACGGAGGGAGAGGGTGACATCGACGGGTGTACCCTCCGCTATACCGGTATAAGCTATAGTTACAGGAACATTGCATTACATTGCATTGCATGAAAAGAGATAAAGACAGTGGTACAGTTACAGATATTTGATTTACACTTTACAGCTACAGTAGATTTGATTTACAATTTACAGTTACAATAGATTTATTTTACAATTTACAGCTCATGAGATGTGTTTCTGATTCTGATCATAGAATTGATTCTGATTTCTGATAGATGTGATTTACTGACTCACAGCAGATGTGATTCTGATTCTGATGAGATTGGCTTCACAGTTCATATTAGATTTGATTTACAGTTTAAAGTCGTTTGGCTTTATAGTCTACAGTAGAGGTGATTTACATCTTACAGCCATAGAATTAGATTACTGTTTACAGATATGGATTGATGTGTTGCTTTATCGTGTCCTTGCTGAGTCTTCGGACTCATCCTTACTTTGTTGTTTTTTTGGGTGATCCGGAGTGACGGCATGCATGGATATAGGAGTAGTTTCTTTTGCACTGCACATATGCAATAACTGCTTAGTCATGCACTGAGCGTTATATTTAAACTTTTATTAAGAAGTTTGTGTAAATTTTCTAGTTACAGTATGTTTCAGGAGAACGGGTTCTCTCGTTAATACAGTTCTCGTGCATTATTTCTGTTTATGGTTCACCTATGTGAGATGGTAACAGTGTGGTGGTAGCATCTTGGACTCTGTGGAGGGTCAGGGTGTTATAGTCGTTGGTGTGTTAGTGTTTTACTATTCAATTCATCAACCTTTGTATGAAAATGAATTTAAATTCTGAGCACATTGGGTAAATCATTTCTTCTGGTACAAATTCGGTGCCCATTTTTGCACATGGTGTGTGACCTAACAATTGTAGCTGACAATACAATATTTGGGTAGACAGGTCCTAAGGTGATTTTTTTGGCCTACTTTGTTTGTTGGCTTCTTGATGTGTAGTTTGTAGATGCCAAAGTGGATTTTACATTCTATGTTATATTGTTACCACTTTTATATGTATAACTTTGATTGCAATTTTTTTGTAACAATCTGATTTGTCTTGACATAGCTCTATCATGTCAGAACCTTATACAAGACCTTCATACCATGGTGAATTTCTCCTGAGTTCTGATAAAACATAACGCTGAGACTATGATAACTTGGCTTCACCGTAGCATACACACACACACACATATACATATATATACATTTATATATATACATATACATATATATACATATAGAAAACATAGAAATCCAACCATTGAATTGCTAGGGCAAGTCATTGTTAGTGAAGGTAGATACAAGAGCTTGGTATTTAGGATGTGCATCAAGATCACATGGTACATTTCATTTCCATGTAGTTTGATACTCTGAATGCAAATGGCTGCTCCCACAAACATGTAACTTTGTGTGGGGTGGATTGATTTACCTTCTCTCTCTCTCTTGAACGTATCCTAATTTTTGGCCTAATGTTTCTTCTCATGATCGATTCAACCTCTGATAAAAAAGATAGACCTTGGTTCTATTTCATCTCTTCAACAAGTTTAGTAGTAAGCATAACAGTCCTATTGTTCCGTTGGAGAGAATAACCTATAATTAGCTTTTCAAGAAATTTGTGATTTGTATGACAGGTTGGAAGCGCCAGCTATGGCTCTTCAATTAGGTCTCGATTGTAAGTTTCTGTACCAATCCATTGGCTTCTTGCTTAAATGGTGCCCTACAATATATCCTGATCATCTAATGAGATGTATATTCTATTTCTTGATAATTGAAAATACAAAACAATCACACCCCTGTATAGAGCTGCTAAGTGAACATCCAAATCAAGCATGGACATTACTACTATATAACGTGCTCATTTTTGGATCATATCTAGAGAGCAGTAATAGTTTGTTTTGTCTCATACTAATTTCCTTGTGGACATGTACGACCAAAGAAAGACCACGAGATGTGATTGGTTCTACAACTAAAATTTCAAATTCAAAACATCATGATTACTTCTAAAAGTGCTATAATAATCAAATATGGTTATCTGGATACCATATTTGATTATTATGTTTGTGTTTTTAATGCTTTAAAATAGAAGTGTTAATAATTTATCTCATCTAGCAAATTGTTTCCTACTACAAAGTTTTTGTATGGTTAATATCAGTCAGGCTGTCCTTGTTAGTGGATTTTCTATTAATCGATGCGAAATAGTTTCTCTCTTGCACACTATAGTAGTAGCAATCAAGTGATTACTACCTGTCTATATTGCAATTGCAATGCAAAAAAAAGTCCTTTTCACTTCATTGGTTAGGTCATATTGTGGAATTAATCAAATATCAAATACAAAGTTGCATTGGTCTATTCAAACAAATTATTCTTGATGAATACTATCATCTATTTCCATCTCTGACTATTATTTGTATGCCGGTGTGTTAAGATGTTTCAGCTTCACCATGCGTTCTTTCAATTGTCACATGTAGTTCTTGTTCTATCATACTTCACTATTGTGATGCTCGTATATGTGTGTGTGTGTCACCATCTTTTAATTGATCGGTTTGCTTTATGTGTTAAATTGGAAGTAGGTGAAAAGTCATATAATGTTGAGTCATGCCAATTTTATGATGCTAATGTTCTGCTAGAAGATGACAAAGACAATGGGCTACATATACTCCAATCATTTCTACATCATTGTATTTGTTAATGTTACAAACTGTTATGCGCATAATTATGTGCAATCTGAATTAGTGGTTACAGAAAGGATGTTCGGATGAGTCTTGACTAGTTTGTTGCGATAATGAAAGCCTGAACTGATTGTAGTAAAGTATGGTCTCAAAGTCGAGGAGCAGTCCAAGAATTTGATTCTCTGAGTAATAAATTGTGCTCTTTATGGCATGTTAAAGAAGGTATATGTTCAGACTTTAGAGATGATATGAAATTGTTTAGATTTAGTTGAAGTATGTACGAAATTATTGTTTTATTATTGTTTGCGGAAGATATAGTAGAAAATTCAGATTGTATTTTCAAGTTCATTTCGGTGCTATCTTCTTTCACTGATCTTTTTCTTTTAGCAAAGCTAATGGGTTTGGCTTGCGTACCGCATGATGTGTGCCACCATATTTTGTATGAATATTTCAGCCCATAAGTTGAAAACAGTGGTGACTTGTTGCTCAATAACCCTATCAAATCCTTTGTGTTGCGAGGGATCTCAAATAGATATTCATGATATTACACAGGTTCTAAACTTAAAAAACAAAATAATGTGAATTTAGAACTTGTGGTATAGTTTAGGATCCGCTGCAACACACGAACACTTGACTATACATAGGATGAGTTGGATGAACATAAACATGAAAGGTTATGTTAGATATTTGTGTGACTAATCGATTCCTTTCTGTATACACTTCATATCCTTTGTTTTCTTTCTATTTTAATGCATCTGTAATGTCAGTTCATTCATATGGTTCCGTTAGTTAAAATTTTGTGTGAAAAAATGGATTGTTCATCTATCATTTTGTGTGAAAAAATAGATGCACAAAAGTACTTGTATTTACTAACATAGTGCTTTTCATTCTTTGGTTTACCTGTACATGTGTGCTTTGAGTTCATGCGAGGTTATTATGTTGTACATCCTATCTAGAAGATCAAACTACTGTCTATGTGTCCAAATCATAACATAAAACAACTATGAATGTCAGCAAAAAGTTTGGATGCTGTTCATTTTAAGAAAATGGATGAACTATTGTCTTATCATACAAAGCTATCTTGTGTGTCAAACATATATTTTGTGCTCTTTTGGGTTCCCGTTCAACCTTTATTATAATAAACCTCACTTAGACTTTCTGGCAGATCAATCCAAACTTTTACATTGGTGTATCCATGCTTATATGATCAAAATTTTCCTATTTCATGCTTTCTCTAGTCTGCCATAGTAACATTTTGGAAAGGGAATGTCAGATTCCACATCTATATGTCAACCAAGTCACCTTCACACTTCACATGTATACATTCTTGTGCCTTTCTGATGTGGAAGCTGTTAGATATTATTATATAGCTATGTATTTATCCTGTTGTATAAAAGATTTCTTGCATATATGTCATACCTGTACGTGTATATATATTGGCCTATTGGCCTTATGATGAATACAAGTGCTATTCATAACATGGTATCGGAGCTGTTAGTGATATGCCCTAGAGGCAACATGGAGATGTTGTATATATCACATACTATGTTTATGATACATTACTTTGTTCCTTGGAATAGACATCATCATTATTGATCAATGAGTATGTGACTTATTCATGAGACTCTTAAATACTAAAATGTTGCTATTTCTAAATAATCCCTGATCATATATCATATGAGGAACAAATATGATTCAAAGACAAAGATCAGCATATGTATTGATTGATGATCATGTCTCATGGATCATGGTATGGTGATACCAAATCAATAATATGGACATGTGTTAGTGAACATATGTTGGATAGACCTGCCATGAGACACTGCAGAGATTCTATGTGTCATCAGTTGGTCTCAAGTAGTGTTTATGTAGAATCCTTGACTTGAGATCATCATGGTTCCCAACATGAGTAGTAGCTTATTTTGGGACTACTAAACACTACTCCGTAACTGGGTAGTCATAAAAGTAGTCTTCGAGTTTGCCATGAAACATGTAGTGGGATGTGAATGATCAAGATAGAATTTGCCCCTCCTTATGGGAGAGATATCTCTGGGCTCCTCGATGTAATGGATTATGAAAGTGCATGGCCATGCCAAGGTGATTGAGGAGTCAATCATAAGTTTATAATCCATAACGGAATCGAGAGAGTGATTGAGCTATTAAGAGGATGACACAGGTCTCGCCTTGAGCTCAATCTATATCGTGAGGCAAAGGGATTCGTACATGAGAGAACATTACAGGTTCAGCCGATATGATCTTTACATATACTTTGGGGTTAGTATGTCTTACTAGAGGCCGCTATTAACATGGTGACCGGAAAGGCGTTTCCGGGTCACGACCAAGTATACGTGAACCTACAGGGTCGCACGCTTAACGGGTTGGAACACTAATTCGAATATGATTCGGATATGGGCTCAATTCGGATAGAGATCCGAATAGACTCCTATTGGGCCTCGGTCCACAAGGCCCACGTGAGGAGGTCTATATATATGGAGGCGAGGGGCAGAGGGGATTCGTCCCTGTTAACATCTAGCAAAACCCTAGCCGCCACCTCCTGAGCCAAACCCTAGCAGCTCACGAGTGCTAGTACACTCGCGATCGGCGTTCCAGCCCCGGACGTGTGGATACCGGTGGAGGCGCTGTTCGTTGCGGTGTTGATCGACGTGCGTGGAGGAGACGATCTGTTCGGGACGATTGGCTACTTCCACTACTACCTCGACGCGCGTGATTGGATCGGTTTCCAACTCTTCTTCCGCTGCGCTGCGCGTCTAAGTGGTAATGATCCATGATCCTTCCTTAGCATGATGTCCTGGTGTGCGCGGTAGAAAAATTTTGTTTTCTGCTTTCGTAGCCTACGCGTATTCCTTTAGGAGCGTACCTAGGGTTTGTTGCCAAGCCTCTGCTGGTTTGTCTTCCAGCCACCACTGGCTTTGCCTTGCGTTTGTCACTGTCGTCTGGATCTGGTTCTTCCTCTAGATCCTGTGAAGTCTTCTTTCGTCACCCGACATCTTTCATCGCATGATGTTCGGATCGATCAATGCTCCGTTGGCCGCCGTCTTTGTTCCCCACCAACGGCTGCCACTGGCTGAGATAGCCACGCAACCACTATTGAGGTCAGCAGCGGTTGCCAATCTACCCGACTATCTCTGCCCGCTGCCCGAAGGCCGTCGCTTGGACCACCGCCTAGAGGCCTCCGCCCGCCTAGAGACCGGCCACCCACGTCTTCTAGATCTAGATCTGATTGTGTCTTCGTGGTCACCGAGTCACTTAGTCACCGCCACAAGGGATCAGAGTTGCTAGCCGCTAGTCGTCGGGGCCACCGCTGCTGAGGCTGTCAGAGATGCCGCCCTTCGATTTTTCTTCTACTGCTTTGACCACCGATGAGGCCTGCCACCTTTCAGGACTCTAAGCAGCCACCGGTGAAGCCGCTGCTGCTCCAGATTCAAGGCCGCCACCGGTGAAGCCGCTGCTGCTCCAGATTCAAGGCCACCGGTGAGGCTGGCCATCACCCTCCTAATTCGAGGTTACCATCGGTGGTGAGGCCGGATGCCACTCGTTTCGGTCATCTATTGATCGAACACACCAGTTAATTTAGTTTTGTAACTTAGTTGATTTATTAAAAAAGAAAGAAAAAGAAAGAAAAAAAAGAAGAAAAGAAAAATATCATCTTTTGCAAGCCCCATTTCTGTTCCTCGTTACCCGGTGATCTTCAACGGTCTCAACTATCGGGACTGGTTTCAACATATGCACCTCCACATGCATGATCAGCCTCTTTGGGTGTTTCTTATTGGCAAGTTGCCTTATCCGTCTCACTCTACACCTATTGTGTCTGTACTCTTGAAGAATGCTTCTGAAGATGCTCGTAAAAAGGCATCTGAGGCTTTTGAGGTTGCTATGGAGACTTTTCAGACTCAATATGCTGCTTACAAGACATGGATCAATGAGGATGCTCGTGCTTTTGCAATTCTAGTTGCTAGTATGGAGGTACACCTCACTGGTGATGTTGTTGGTTTGGCTTCCATCTAGGCGATGTGGGCGCATCTACACACCCGCTATGAGCCATTTGGTGATTCCTTGTACCTTGATGTTGTGTGTTAGGAGCAGTCACTGCAGCAGAGAGATACCACTGTAATATCTTGATCGTCGTTTTGGCGTAGGTTTTAAAAATGAATAGCGGAATCACGGAGTTTCCCGATTTTTTTCGGTGAATCACGGGAGGTGAAAATTAAATTGTAGAATTGTCCAAAATTTAAAAAATAAATTAAAATAATCAATTTAGAGGTTTTAGGTTATCCGAAGGGGTAGGCCAGCCACTTTGAGCCAGCCAGCCGAAAGGGGGGCCTGTACCCCCTCCCAAACCCTAGCACCCCCTTTATAAACCCCCTCCCATGGCCCCTCCCCCTTGTCCCTCCTCATGGCCACCACCCCCTCCCCTCCCCTGCGCCTCCACCTTCTCCCTTGGCTGCTGCCCTGCTGTTTGATGCAAAGGAGAAAGCAAGGAAGAGGAAGGAGAAGAGAAGGTAGAGAAGGAAGGGAAGAAGAAGAAGGGGAAAGAAGAGGGGTGATCCCAAGGGGATCCCCTAGGTAACTCTCCCTCATCCTAAATCTCTCTGATTTTGCTGTAATTAGGGTTCTTAGTCTAAGAATTGGTGGCGATTAGCAATTAGATTCTTTGATTAGGAAATTCCTGCTGTCTACCTGTAGATCAATTCGCGTAGCGTTACTGTTTGCTCAGTTTAGACCCAAGAAACGATTTTTCCTATGGTCTTCCCAAAAGAAAAATTGTAGAAGACAACGAGATGAATCTACTGTATTTTTTCAGAATTTTTGGCCACGGGATTTGGGCGTAGCAGGGTCGGGAAACTCGCTGTCTGTCAGGGGTGTAGGCTGGGGCAGATTGCTGTTCAGGTGTGATTTAGGGGAAGTAGATGATTTTTATGTTTTTGGTCACAATTGAGAAAAATATAGGGAATTTAATAATCTAACTACTGTATAAAAACATAATTTTAGAGCCTTACACTGTGGTTGGGATGCGTTAGAATCTGGCTACTCGGATTGTCACAACAGAGAACGTCCTCTGTTTTGCGTGATAAATTACAACTTGTTAGTGATGAATTAAAAATAAGTGATCTACTTGAAAAGTGAAGGTATTAAAGTGTAGATTCCAGATATATATCTTTTGCTGTAATTAGTTTAATAGTTTTAAAGATATAAAAATGTTAAGCAGTGTTGCTGCAGCGGGCAGAGTGTGGAACCGTTATGCGGAGAGGGATGTTGTGGGGTTTTGGGGATTAGCGACATCTTTACTTCTTAAGACATGATTTCTTTGTCGTGGTATTGTGCTGAGAAGTACTGTTAAACAGGTGGTTTTGCTCCGGAACGCGCATGATTTTCTTCGCTTCAACGGTAGAGGCAAGTAAACGTAGCGGTTGTGCTACTGTTTAACTCGTTAATCATTCTACATTCACATTAATTAATTTTTAATTTGAGGTGCTATGTCGTGGTACATGCTTCCTTAATGTGGTCCATGTGGTAGTATTTTAAGAATTCAATTGCTCATGATCTTGATGGTCTAATTGTGGGTATGTGAAATTGTTCTTGATGAAACCAATATAGTTGTGGGGTGATATTCTTTATGAACATATTGTGATTTAGGTGGTAGTATTCTTAGTGAATATTTGTGGTTGTGGTGATAGTATTCTTGATGAATATATTGTGGTCTATGTAGTAGAACTCTCTATAGATCGATTGATTTTGATCTTGGTGAATCGAATGTGGGTTATGTGGTAGTGATCTTATGACACATTGGTATTGTCCTTATTGAATCACATGTGAATTATGAGGAAGTATTCATGCTGTTTATGTTGTTGATCTTCGTGGTTAAATTCTTGTGGTTTATGATTATCATATCATTCATAATATATCATGACATTTGCATTGTGGATATCGTCGCTTATAGCCGCGACCGTACCGGTACAACATCGTTTATTGCTGTAGTACGATGCACACTCCTACCTTGTTGGGTAAGGGTGCAGTGGATCATATGCATTCATATGCATTACATTGTGGATAGATCATTTGCATAGTTATGCAATGTATCATGGTTGAAGTGGATCATACGCATTCATATGCATTATATTATGGAAAGATCATTTGCATACTTATGCAATGTATCATGTTTGAATTGATTTGCAAACAAATGCAATCTCTTAACTTTATGTGAAATTGGCTCATAAGAGTCACTAGTGGTATGAGGAACGTGGCTGTGGTCGTGGAATGGGGTTTCACCCCCTTGTGGTATGGTAGGGGATGTGGTTGTGGCATGAGGTAATGGGTTATGTTTGTGGCGTGAGATTCTTTTCTCTTGTGGTAATTGTTGATAGCAGTTGCGAATGTGAGAAATAATAAAGTTAGTGAGGTAAAACATGTTAATGCTTTATTGTCTTGGTAGTGGTAGTGGGTGAGGATATAAATGTGGTTATTGTGGGAAATTAATGTTGATAATTAAACTGTTATAGATTAATTAGCCTGTTAAACAGTTTGCTTGTTGAGATTTTTTATCTCACTCTTGTTTTCCCCCCTTCCAGGTGATTCTCAAGCATGCATGAGAAGGGTAGAGCGGCACATCACTGTTACACACCATATCATGTTTCATACTGTAATAAATTAATGCAATCTCTAGTTATTCTGTTTTATCTGTCATTGTTGATCATTTTAATTAATAATGTAAGGTTTTGGTTTGCTTTAATTGGTTAAAATTATTAGCGGTTGTTCTTTAACTAATAGTGTTTCAATACCTTTATTTTAGTATGCTTCCGCTTAACTTATCATGATTTAGAAATTGTTATCAGTTTATGTTATCTTGTAAATTGGCTAGCTGTAGAGAGGTTTTGTGGCATCCTAGGATAATGTGGGTCCTAGGGTGTTACAACCACTGTGGACAAGTTCTATGCTCAACTGTCCGTGGTATGGGGTCAGATTGACTCTTTGGGGTAAGATGTTTGTTGCACCTGTCAGTATTATCAGCGTCAGTAGTCCCACCTAGAGCTTTCCCGCATCTATAACTTCTTGACACGTCTCTGGTCAGAGTTTGAGTAGACTCATGCTCAGTTACTGGCTCGTCATCCTTGTGTGACTCTACTAGATTCCCTTACAGCTGTTCGTACTGGGAAGATTCGACTTCGTGGTGCGGGTCTACTGTCGTCATCATCGTTTCCTTTAGTTTTTGGCAACTTCTCTAGCTTCCACACCTGCTACGCCGCTAGTTACTCCTTTACCAGTTACGCCTCCACTAGTAACAGCTGCTGTTGGTAGGGGACTCCACTGCACCTATTGCAACAAGATTGACATGTAGAGTAGTTTTACTACAGGAAGAAGAATACAAGAAGAAGAAGGATTTTCGTCATAGTGCTCATCCTCCGAGGGGCATTGGAGGTTCCTCCTCTCAGCCGAGTCCTAGTGCCTCTAACACTCAGTAGTTTCTAATAATGCTAGGTCGCATGGTTGCTTCTGCATTGTTAGGTGCTACTGGTTCTGCTACTCAGTCTTCAGGTGAGTGACCACCTTTTACTTCTTCTTCCTTAGGTATATCACCTTAGATTCTTGATTCTGGTGCTTCTTTTTATATGACATCTGATTTCACCACTCTCATTTCCATTAGTCCTTTAGTTACTCCTATCACTGTTCAAACATCAGATGGTACCTCTCTTTCTATCATGTGGGACCCGGGGTAGAAACTCCCAGACCCCCCTGTGCATTTCAGTACTAGTCCCAGATCAAAGCTAGTACACACAGATATCCAGAAAAACGGTACAATGTCATCCACGATTTATTACAATAATAATCAAGTTTTACAAAGGTCATTGCCTTACTAAGGTTCACGTAACCTCAAGCAAAAATAAACACAATGAAGCAAATGAAGATAAGCGATCGACCCATCAATCGCCACGGGCAATTGACTGGGAAGCGAATCCTAGGCATCCGAGAAGAATCCACCGCATCCACATTCGCGAAGTTATACTCTCCAGCTTGATCTTCTTCATTCTCTCTTTTATATTTATAGAGCAACAGTGAGTACAAAAATGTACTCATAAGACTTGGGAAAATGCATAGATGTAAGGCTTCACAAAAGAAAGCTATATGGTTTATTTGCAAAAATCAGCATTTTATTTCAAATCTACATAATTACTTTGTAAGCCATTTTGTAAACCACTTGTTTTTAATAATCGAAATTGATAAGTACTTTAGTGAAGGTTAAACTACCAACACTAATACCTCGCACCATCACAACCAAATTTTCAAAACCTCGTGTTACACCCCGATCTGAACATCACGAGAGTTATACTACTCCCGAGTTTTTCTCCAATTCATTTTGTTTTGAAATCAAAACCAAAACTTCTACCATGTGAATGCATTCCTTGCTCGCCCTTGACCGTGGGCACGGCTATTCGAATAGTTTTACTCGCAGAGGGTGTACAACTTTACCCACAAGAGATAAGTCATCCTTGCAGTCAACATGCTTCCTTTGGCATAAGACTCGGATAAATTATCACAAAGCTTTTCACCTACTCCAAGATAGTTTAAACACCACCGCTAAGGTTTCACCACAACTCGAATCCACGAGTTGGAGCCCCTCTTGCGCCATGTGAGTACAAAGAAACCCTGCTCTCACTATGAGTAACCAGATACCCTGGCACCCAATACACCACCGGTGATATCTAAGCTAAACTTTTATAGGTTAGTTAGCTAGGTCGCACCCATATAGACTTGTGGTTGTACTGCTTTGCTCAGTTTGGACAAACACAAGCGTCGGTTCTTAATCGACTGTGGTGGCTCATTCACAAACCCAACAATTCTCGTGCTAATCGCACTCACCAAACCTTTCATCCACCCTTGTCAACTTTTCCCTTTGAATTTCATTTTTGTTTTCAAATTAACAGTGGTAACATCCATTACCACTTTTCAAACAAAATATTTAACAATGGTAACATCCATTACCAATGTTCAAACAAATCATTCATCAACACATTTGATAAACATGCTACTCATTTGAACATTATTACATTGATTTGCTACACTAAGCATTTGCTAGTATTTTAAACATTCAACCAATATAATGCTAGCTCATTATTGAGTCAAAGGGATATCCTAAGTTGACAATGGTACAAGGTGAACAATTTTCAATGGAAGGTATAACAAATTGGGTCTTTAACTAAATTTTCTAAATCAAACTATCACTTGATATAACGTAAGCATGCATTAATTTAAAATAACTACTTAAACATTTTTCCAAATCATTTGAGCAAGTTGATTAAAGGAAACTTGCAAAACATAGGAGCAAAATGTTCAAAGGAGACTTGCCTTCCTGTGTCTGGTTGAAATCTTCCACAACTTGCTCTTGCAAAGCCTCGGACAAATCGGTCTCTATACGTAAATCGAGCAAACCAAATAAATAAAATAAAATAAAAATTCAAAAATTGAAAGTAAACATACCAATTGAAAGATTGAAATTTTAGATAAATTTAGAAATTTGAATGGACCAATTTGGAGTTAAAATGAAAAGATATGGCTATTTGAAATTCTCGATTTGATTAAATCTAGAAATTCGGAAATTATCGATGTGGGGTCCATCGGTCGCTGAATCCATAATACAATCAGTCTCGACATGTGGAACCCATCGACTCGGGACCCACTTGTCGCTGACTAGCGTGAGGGGTGGTCGCCGACGGTGGGGCCTACTTGTCGTGTGGATTAAACGGAGAAAACTCAACCTCGCCACGGAGCGGGCTCGAACGCGCCGAGGAGTGGGGAAGAGAGCGGCGCTAGCCAAGTGAGCGGGAGGCACCGCCACCCCATAAGGGTAGGTAATCCTCTTAAGGATTAACAGCGGGGAGGCCGGCGGAGCAACGTGGCGCGCACGTGGCTACCTCGTGGCTGCCACCGGTGCGCCACGTGTGTACGGGCAGCCGACGTGGCCGAGGCGAATGTGTGTGAGGCTTTGGCGTGGCGGGTTTTGTGCCGACACGAGATCCCGGTGGCATCCACGTCTATTGCCACCGGACGCAGCCACCGACGTGGCACGCCGGCCGACGGAGGCGCCGCGGACCCGAGGGTCACCGGCATTCCGGCGGCGCGGCGCGGCCGATGTGCGCAAAAGCAAGAGGGAGAGACGGGGAATGTTTTGGTACCTTGCGCAGTTACCGAGGATGGTTGGATTGACGAGACGGCAAAAAGGGGCGGCGGTCGGAGAGGGCTTCACGGCGGCGGAGGGGTTCCGGGGTCGCAATAACTCGTAAAAGTGGTCGCCGAGATCGCTCGGCACCAAAGAACGCCGAGGATGCTCCAGGTGAATCTCGGAAGGCTTGAAGCGGCGGCGATTGCTCGCGGAGTCGAAGGTGGCCGACGGAGGAAATCAAGCGCGAGAGGGCTCTCGGCTCGACAAAGGGCAATTGGAGGTGGAGAAAGCGAAAGGGAACTGAGACACAGCTCGGGCGGCAGGTTTTATAGAGGGATGAGGCCGGTAACGGCAGCGCGAAGCTCGCCGGACTTGGAACTGCCCGGAGAATGAAGGCGACGGCGCACAGTGCATGATTAAAGGAAATAATGCCAGAAATGGTTGCGGGAAGGCGGCTATTTGAATGTGCATTAGTGCGGGGAAATAATTGGCCAAGAAACTGAAGCTTTTAAAGCTTCGCTTTTTGACACGGCGGCGGCGCGACGCGGGGAGGAAGAAGGTGGCGGGGAAGACGACTGGCCGATGGGCCCCGCATGTCAGTGAGAGAGGGAAAGGAAGAAGAGAAAGGGCAACGGCGAGATTTGCGACAAGTGGCGAAGAGAAAAGGTGAGGGCCGTTGGATGATGATGGAAGGGGTAAGTGAAAGGGTGTGGTCGAGATTCAATCCGGCAACCTGGATTAAATCTGAGCCGATGAGAGGTATTAAGTGGCAGCGGGCGGACGAGATGCTGTACGGCAACAGAGAACGGCGCGGATTAAGCCACGCGTCGGCAGAGGGAAGAGAGGGTGGACGAAGCGGTAAGTGGAAGCGAGCGGCTCGGATAAGCGCGGCCGCGGGCGCGAAGCGTGGATGCGCGACACTTGGCGGCCAGCGGAAGGGGAAAGGCGGTGTGAGGCGTAGACGGCCGAGATGGTTCGGGCGGCGCGGATGAACGGCCAGATGGGCGCCACGTGGCAACCCGGGAGGGTTTTGGATTTTAAATAATTTTGAAGATTCCAGAAAACATTAGAAGGCTTAAAATATTCAGAAAAATACCAAATAAATTCCAAAAATTCCAGAAAAATTCACATAAATCATTGATAATGTTTTGAACACATGAAAAATATTTCCAACCTATTTTGGTAATAAATTTTTATTTTAAACATAACTTTTAAATTGTGAAAATTCAGATAATCGAAATAATTAATTTAAAATTATTCCTTCAAATAAAAGCAAAAATTGGGATGTTACAAACCTACCCCACTTAGAAGGAATCTCGACCCGAGATTCTAAGAATCGAGAAATAGATCAGAAACTCGCTCAAGATCCTCTTCTCGCTCCTGTGTTGCTTCGATTCGGGCGGTTGCTCCATTGCACTTTGCGAATTTGATGATCTTGTTTCTTGTGCGCGTTCGCCTCTTCTAAAATCTTGATAGGAAATTCAGGCACGCAAGTCTTCCTTTAAATCAACATCCTCAAAAGGTATCAACTCCTCCGTACTCTCAAACACTTTTTCAATCGTGATACATGAAATACATCATGTACATCCGACAATCGAGGAGGAAGTTCTAGGCGATAAGCGACTTCACCTCTTCTCGCTATAACTAAAAATGGTCCAATATACCTTGGGGCAAGCTTACCATCGACTTTAAATCGACGCATCCCTTTCATAGGTGACACTTTCGATACACATGATCGCTGGCTTAAATTCCAACATTCTTCGACGATTATCGCATAACTCTTTGTCCGGTCTCAGGCTGTTTTCAATCGGTCTCGGATTAGCGAACTTGATCTTACGCTAACTTCAAGATATCCGGTCCGAATACTTGACTTTCTCCTGTCTCGACCAATATAACGGCGTTCTACATTTTCTCGCCGCACAAGGCTTCAAACGGAGACATCTTCGACTAGATTGATAACTATTATTATATGAGAATTCCGCATAGGGCAAACTTTGATCCCAGTGGCTTTATTGGCTAAAGCACATGCTCTCAAAGATATCTTCCAATATCTGATTTACCTGCTCTTCGACCATCCGCTTGAGGATGATAAGCAAGATCAAATTTAAATTGGTGCCCAAAACTTCATGAAGCTTCTGCCAAAATCTTGAGGTAAATTGTGTTCCTCTATCTGACACGATCCTCTTTGAAACTCCATGCAAACACACAATTTTTGACATGTAAAGCTCTGCCAATCTATCTCCCGAATATGTAGTCTTCACTGGTATGAAATGAGCGACTTTTGTTAAACGGTCAACTATAACCCAAATTGAGTCATAACCTAACTTGGTTCTTGGTAGTCCTGTTATGAAATCCATTCCAATTTCCTCCCATTTCCATTCAGGTATATGCAGAGGTTGCAAAAGACCAGCAGGTCTTTGATGCTCTGCTTAACTCTTTGACATATGTCACACAAGGCTACATATTCTGCAATTTCCTTTTCATACTGCTCCACCAAGAACTTTCCTTTAAATCTGATACATTTTTGTACTTCCGGATGAATTGAATATCCCGATTCATGAGCTTCTTTTAAGATTAAATCTTTTATTTCCTTTTTCTGGTACTAGTATTCTCTTTCCAAACCAAAGAGTCCCTTCTTCATCTTCTGAAAATCCAGGCGCTTTACCTTTCTTCATATTCTCTTTAATTTCTTTAACATATTCATCCTCTCGTTGGGCTGCCTTGATCTGATCTTCCAAGGTAGGGTGAACCTTCAATGCGCATGTAATACCTTCGTTAACTATTTCCAAATTTAATCGTTGAAATTCCTCATGGAGGGTTAATCGCTTATCCGAATTGACAGATTATTCATATGATTCTTTGGACTCAAAGCATCGGCTACTACATTAGCTTTTCCGGATGATAGTGTATTCCCACATCATAATCCTTTATCAATTCGAGCCACCTTCTTTGCCTCAGATTAAGGTCGTCGGGTGAATATATACTTTAAACTTTTATGATCTCAGTATATATCTCACACCGACATCGATTAAGTAATGCCTCCATAACTTTAGAGCATGCACAACAAAGAGCTAGTTCTAAATCATGAGTGGGATAATTTTCTTCATGCGGTCTTAATCGCTTTGATGCATAAGCTACCACCCTTCCTTCTTGCATTAGTACACAACCAAGACCTTGTTTTGAAGCATCACAAAATACCTCAAAATCTTTTCGAATATCGGGTAACCGCAGAACTGTGCTGAAGTTAACCTTTTCTTTAACTCTTGAAAACTATCCTCACAGATTTACTCCATTCAAATTTCTTCTCCTTCTTTAACAAATGGGTTAAAGGTCCGCAATCTTGGAAAAGCCTTCAATAAATCGACGATAGTAACCTGCTAATCCTAAAAACTTGGATCTCTGTTCGTCTTGGGTGGAGTCCAATTTAATACATCCTTAACTTTTCCAGATCTACTGATACTCCTTCTGCTGAGATCACATGTCCCAAAAACTCAATTTCTTTTAACCAAAATGCACATTTGCTAAATTTGGCATATAAGCGGTGTTCACGAGTCTTTGCAACACTATCCTTAGATGACCTTCATGTTCTTTATTATTCTTCGAATAGATAAGAATGTCATCTATGAAAACAACAACAAACTTATCTAAATAATCCATGAAGACTTTATTCATCAAGTTCATGTGCATTTGTCAGACCAAAAGACATCACCGTATACTCATATAATCCATATCTTGTGGCGAAGGCTGTCTTTGGTATATCTTCAGGTCTAATCTTCAACTGATGATATCCTGACCGAAGATCAATCTTGGAAAAGACACTTGATCCTATGAGTTGGTCAAACAAATCATCGATCCGAGGTAAGGGATACTTATTCTTTATAGTGACTTCATTTAAAGCTCGATAATCAACGCACATCCGTTGACTACCATCCTTCTTCTTTACTAGAAGCACCGGGCTCCCAAGGCGAAGAACTTGGTCCGATGAATCCTTTCTCATACAATTCTTGGATCCGCCTCTTGACTTACGCTAAATCATCTACCGACATCCGATAGGGTCTCTTTGATATTGAGCTGTACTGTGCACCGATTTATAACAAATTCAACTTCTCGATCGGTGGTAATCCCGCAAATCTTCAGGAATACATCGGGTATTCGCGACTATTGTCACATCTTCTAAGCTTTTTCCTTTTAGACTGGTTAACATATTGTCCTTCCCGGAATGCATAACGGACTCATGTCTTATCCGAATTCCATCGAATTGGTAAGAATAATAGCACGATTGGCACAATCGATCCGCCTTTATACTTGGTCAACCAATCCATTCCAAGTATTATATCTAGGCCATCGAGTCTATTATAATAAGGTTCGCTAGGAACTTTACTCCGCTTATAATTATGGTTGCACTAGGGCTAACCAAATTAGTCCTCAATTCTTTTCGTGAGATTGACTATCATAAGGTCCTTTAGCAAACAAATTTTCCAATTATTCTTTCAACAAAAGCCTTTGTTACGAAAGAATGTGTAGCTCCGTAATCAAATAATATAATTGCTGATACCGAGTTCACTAGGAACTTACCGAAACTACGCCCGTGCATCTTCCACGCCTCTGTGATGACATGGTTGATACGCCCTCGATTAATGTTTTGTGGAGTCTTGGGAGTTTGAGGGCTTCACGCCCTGACCATTGGTTGGAGCTCTTGCCGGTGTAGGGTCAAGATTGAAACGAACCGGGTTACCGCTTGACGCTTCGTGGATAGTTGCCGCATAGTGTCCCATATTCTTGCAATTGTAGCATTGCACTCGCAGCTACATTTACTGCTTTGCCGCAGCTTGGGCTGCATTTCCAGCCTAGGAGCTTGAGGTAAAGGACGAGGTGCGTAAATCGTGTCCTTGTATGACTATGTACTGGAGGTCGGTGGTACTGTGGTGGCGTGAATCGTGAATTGCTCGCAGACTGCTGAGCTTGGAACTTCCTCTTCCGGGAGTCGAAGAGTTGGCGTTGAGCATCTTCTTGCAATAAAGCTTTATTCACTAGATGCTGAAAAGTAGGGTAGTCATTGGAGACTAATTGAACCTTGAGGTTGGGGTCTATCCTCCCATGAACCTCCAAATCTTTGCGGCATCACCACCACATCTTACGGGGCATATCTAGATAGCTGAATGAATTTGCTTAAATAAGCGGAAACGCTCGTGTTTCCTCGCAGATGATGGAACTCCTTCCTCTTCATTTCCATAATACTCATAGGAATATGAGCATTACGGAAGGCTTCCAAAAATTCTCGCCCAACCAATGTTCTGGGCATCCCGATGTGCAACGCGAGAATTGTCCCACCAATTGGCAAAGAACTCCTTGGAGTTGATGAGCAGCGTACATAACCTTCTCATGTTCAGCACATTGAGCTAGATTCAGCTTCCTTTCCACTTCCTTGATCCAATCATCCGCCTCCAACGGATCGGCAGATCCTGCGAAGGCCTGAGGTCGGGTCCTCATGAATTCCCGAGCTTAGATCATGGTGGTTGAATAGGTACTTGTTGAGCTTGATTGACTTGATTTTGGGCCAAAGCTCAAGAAGTTGAAGTTGCATGGCCATCATTTGTTCCATGTTGGGAGCTTGGGTCATGGAGGAGGTGGAATTGGGGCTTCATTGTTGTTGGGCGCTGGTTGTTGTTGATGTTGCTTCTCGTGTTCACCATCCAAGCTCCATCAAGAAAAGTACAGAAAAGAGGAAAAGCATAGATGAGAGACGGGCAATTTATCATCCCAAAACAACACACAAGATTAACACAACAGATTGAGAAAACTCAACTTTTGAAATTCAAATTAACTTTTGAAAATGGCTGTACCACAAATGCACAAGGCTCGGCATAATCCATTTTATTACATCATAACATTATAAAAGCGTTCTAGTATCGATAAACAACTGAAAAAGGGGTAGTCTATCTAACATCTAATTGTCCTCAACGATGATACGCTCCTCTGCTCCTCCTCCGAGTCCGACGAGTGACTCGCCCACAACCACTGCAGCTTGTTCGCGAACGCGACCGTGATCGGCTCGGTGAAAGTAGGTGATCCGAACGGAAGCGCCGGGCGTCCTCGGCCGATCCGCCGATGTCGAGGTCGGGTAGCGGATCGGGCGCCGCACACTCTTCCTTGCGGTGAGCCTAGTGCGAGGTCCTCACGAGTCGACCGAGCAGCAACAGGAGCCGGTGGAGTCGGTGTAGTGGTGGCAGCCAAGACGCCGCACCTCGCCTCGGCGGTCCCGCGCTGCATGCCGCGGCGTGGCGCCTCACTCGCAGCACTGTGCTCGGAGAGTGTCGGAGTGGTCGTAGCTCGACGCCGAAGCATCCGGAGAAGTCCTATCTCCCGCCGAGCTCGCGTAAGTCGCGACGATGCTTGGGTGAATCGCACTGATGAGACAGCGTGGGTCGCCCACCACGATCCGAAAGCCTCGGGTGGGTCTGCCCCGCTCGTAGTCGGAAAGAAATGTAGAGGGCGATCGTCAGAATTCCTCCTTGTGCCTCCCGCACAACTCGCTATCGCCATCTTGGCTACATCTGGATAGCGCCCGCATGCAAGGTCCGAGGGTGCTCAATCCTGCGAGACGGGTCAAGCTGCCCATCCGAGCATAGATGAATACCTCCATGATCCATGAATCCATAGTCATCACTCTAGTGTTCCGCCCTCTGAAAATGGGCCGTTGATTATATTTCGATGCTGCATTAATCGTCGAGAAGAGTCGCAAAGCTCCTCACTCGCCATGAGAATGGTGATCCCATGGGGTCAAGACGACGAAGAACCCGCCATCTATAAGTTTGAAAATAAGGAGAGATCAAGAAAGATTTTTAAATAATGCGAGTAGGACAAGAACAAGATACTAAGTAAGAAAAGAGTAGAAGCAAAAGAAACTTATATTTTTGTACATAAATTTTTATTAAATATAAATCCTTAAAGCTTCCCAAAACCTAGGGCTCGTCCTCATACCAAGATGGCTCGATACCACTACGTGGGACCCGGGTAGAAACTCCTGCACTTCTCGTGCATTTCAAGACTAGTCCCGCATCAAAGCTAGTACACACAGATATCCGTAAAAAGCGGTACAATGTCATCCACGATTTATTACAATAATAATCAAGTTTTACAAAGGTCATTGCCTTACTAAGGTTCACGTAACCTCAAGCAAAAATAAACACAATGAAGCAAATGAAGATAAATAATGACCCATCAATCGCCACGTGCAATTGACTGGGAAACGAATCCTAGGCATCCGAGAAGAATCCACCGCATCCACATTCGGCGAGGTTATACTCTCCAGCTTGATCTTCTTCATTCTCTCGCTTTTATATTTATAGAGCAACAGTGAGTACAAAATGTACTCCGCAAGACTTGGGAAAATGCATAGATGTAAGGCTTCACAAAAGAAAGCTATATGGTTTATTTGCAAAAATCAGCATTTTATTTCAAATCTACATAATTACTTTGTAAGCCATTTTGTAAACCACTTGTTTTTAATAATCGAAATTGATAAGTACTTTAGTGAAGGTTAAACTACCAACACTAATACCTCGGACCATCACAACCAAATTTTCAAAACCTCAGTTACACCCCGATTCAACATCACGAGTTATACTACTCCCGAGTTTTTCTCCAATTCATTTTGTTTTGAAATCAAAACCAAAACTTCTACCATGTGAATGCATTCCTTGCTCGCCCTTGACCGTGGGCACGGCTATTCGAATAGTTTTACTCGCAGAGGGTGTACAACTTTACCCACAAGAGATAAGTCATCCTTGCAACAACATGCTTCCTTTGGCATAAGACTCGGATAAATTATCACAAAGCTTTTCACCTACTCCAAATAGTTTAAACACCACCCGCTAAGGTTTCACCACAACTCGAATCCACGAGTTGGAGCCCTCTGCGCCATGTGAGTACAAGAAACCCTTCCTCACTATGAGTAACCAAGATACCTCGCACCCAATACACCACCGGTGATATCTAAGCTAAACTTTTATAGGTTGGTTAGCTAGGTCGCACCCATATAGACTTGTGGTTGTACTGCTTTGCTCAGTTTGGACAAACACAAGCGCCGGTCCTTAATCGACTGGGTGGCTCATTCACAAACCCAACAATTCTCGTGCTAATCGCACTACCAAACCTTTCATCCACCCTTGTCAACTTTTCCTTTGAATTTCATTTTGTTTTCAAATTAACAGTGGTAACATCCATTACCACTTTTCAAACAAAATATTTAACAATGGTAACATCCATTACCAATGTTCAAACAAATCATTCATCAACACATTTGATAAACATGCTACTCATTTGAACATTATTACATTGATTTGCTACACTAAGCATTTGCTAGTATTTTAAACATTCAACCAATATAATGCTAGCTCATTATTGAGTCAAAGGGATATCCTAAGTTGACAATGGTACAAGGTGAACAATTTTCAATGAAAGGTATAACAAATTGGGTCTTTAACTAAATTTTCTAAATCAAACTATCACTTGATATAACATAAGCATGCATTAATTTAAAATAACTACCTAAACATTTTTCCAAATCATTTGAGCAAGTTGATCAAAGGAAACTTGCAAAACATAGGAGCAAAATGTTCAAAGGAGACTTGCCTTCCTGTGTCTGGTTGAAATCTTCCACAACTTGCTCTTGCAAAGCCTCGGACAAATCGGTCTCTATACGTAAATCGAGCAAACCAAATAAATAAAATAAAATAAAAATTCAAAAATTGAAAGTAAACATACCAATTGAAAGATTGAAATTTTAGATAAATTTAGAAATTTGAATGGACCAATTTGGAGTTAAAATGAAAAAGATATGGCTATTTGAAATTCTCGATTTGATTAAATCTAGAAATTCGAAATTATCGATGTGGGGTCCATCGGTCGCTGAATCCATAATACAATCAGTCTCGACATGTGGAACCCATCGACTCGGGACCCACTTGTCGCTGACTAGCGAGGGGTGGTCGCCGACGGTGGGGCCTACTTGTCGCGGGATTAAACGGAGAAAACTCAACCTCGCCGCACGGAGCGGGGCTCGAACGCGCCGAGGAGTTGGGGAAGAGAGGCGCTAGCCAAGTGAGCGGGAGGCACCGCCACCCCATAAGGGTAGGTAATCCTCTTAAGGGTTAACGGCGGGGGCCACGGAGCAACGCGTGGTGCGCGTGGCTACCTCGTGGTCGCCACGGCGCCACGTGTGTACGGCAGCCGACGTGGCCGAGGCGAATGTGTGTGGAGGCCGGCGTGGCGGGTTTTGTGCCGACACAAGATCCCGGTGGCATCCACGCCTATTGCCACCCGACGCAGCCACCGACGTGGCACGCCGGCGGAGGCGCGCGGACCCGAGGGTCACCGGCATTCCGGCGGCGGCGCGCGCCGGCGATGTGCGCAAAAGCAAGAGGAGAGACGGGAATGTTTTGGTACCTTGCGCAGCTATCGAGGATGGTCGGATTGACGAGGCGGCAAAAAGAGGCGCGGTCGGAGAGGGCTTCACGCGCGCGGAGGGGTTCCGGTCGCAATAACTCGTAAAAGTGGTCGCCGAGATCGCTCGGGCACCAAAGAACGCCGAGGATGCTCCAGTGAATCTCGGAAGGCTTGAAGCGGCGGCGATTGCTCGCCGGAGTCGAAGGTGGCCGACGGAGGAAATCAAGCGCAGAAGGGCTCTCGGCTCGACAGTGGGCAATTGGAGGTGGAGAAAGCGAAAGGGAACTGAGACACAGCTCGGGCGGCAGGTTTTATAGAGGGATGAGGCCGGTAACGGCAGCGCGAAGCTCGCCGGACTTGGAACTGCCCGGAGAATGAAGGCGACGGCGCACAGTGCATGATTAAAGGAAATAATGCCAGAAATGGTTGCGGGAAGGCGGCTATTTGAATGTGCATTAGTGCGGGGAAATAATTGGCCAAGAAACTGAAGCTTTTAAAGCTTCGCTTTTTCTTACATGGCGGCAGCGGCGAGACGCGGGGAGGAAGAAGGTGGCGGGGAAGACGACTGGCCGATGGGCCCCGCATGTCAGTGAGAGAGGGAAAGGAAGAAGAGAAAGGGCAACGGCGGGATTTGCGACAAGTGGCGAAGAGAAAAGGTGAGGGCCGTTGGATGATGATGGAAGGGGTAAGTGAAAGGGTGTGGTCGAGATTCAATCCGGCAACCTGGATTAAATCTGAGCCGATGAGAGGTATTAAGTGGCAATGGCGGACGAGATGTCAGACGGCAACAGAGAACGGCGCGGATTAAGCCACGCGTCGGCAGAGGGAAGAGAGGGTGGACGAAGCGGTAAGTGGAAGCGAGCGGCTCGGATGAGCGCGGCCGCGGGCGTGAAGCGTGGATGCGCGACACTTGGCGGCCAGCGGAAGGAAAAGGCGGTGTGGCGTGACGGCCGAGATGGTTCGGGCGGCGCGATGAACGGCCGATGGGCGCCACGTGGCAACCCGGGAGGGTTTTGGATTTTAAATAATTTTGAAGATTCCAGAAAACATTAGAAGGCTTAAAATATTCAGAAAAATACCAAATAAATTCCAAAAATTCCAGAAAAATTCACATAAATCATTGATAATGTTTTGAACACATGAAAAATATTTCCAACCTATTTTGGTAATAAATTTTTATTTTAAACATAACTTTTAAATTGTGAAAAATTCAGATAACTGGAAATAATTAATTTAAAATTATTCCTTCGAAATAAAAGCAAAAATTGGGATGTTACATATCACAGGACGAGGTATTCTTTCAAATTGATCTTTTTATATTTCTGTTGTTTCTCATGTTCCACACTACAACAGAAAAGTCTTATAAGGACGTTTTTCTTTAGACGTTTTTTAGTGTCGATGTTTGTTGAGACGTTTTAGAAGTTGTCACAAAATTAGAATTTTAATTAAACTCTACAAACATTAAAAAATAAAACTCCACACCGCATAACCGCAATCCCTAATTCCTTTCCCCCCTCCACACCGCAAGAATTTGAGCCGGTGACGGCGGAGCTTGGCGCGGACCTGGGGCGGCAGCTAGTGGAGGCGGTAGGCGTGGGCTCCCACGCATCGTGATGGCTCGCGTGACGTCATCTACCGCAGCACGCTCCCCCACAACGACGGCCTCACCATCACCGCCCCCAGCGTCGCGCTCGCCCTCGCCGCTGCGTCCTACCTTTGGTCCACCCCCGGCGTCGTCCTGGGCTTCTTCGACATGTTCGTCCTCGCATTCGTCGAGCGCCTCTTCCGCCCCACATTTCGCAAGGTGCGCGCTTCACACTTCCGAGCCCTATGTCCTTTACGCTTCTTCGGTTCGTGCTGATTTGGCTGCTCGGGCAGGATGACTTTGTGCTCGGGAAGAAGCTCGGCGAGGGTGCATTCGAGGTCATGTACAAGGCGTCGCTGGCTGACCCCAAAGCGGCAGAGAAGGTAAACATCAATGCGCAACTGCATGTATAAACTTCAATTTTGTACTAGAATTTTTGTTTGCTGATGGTTGCTGCTTGCCTTAGTGGAGAAATTGGATTAACCGGGTAAATTGAAGTATTATAGACTTGGACAAATTGAGGTTGCTCATGAAGGAAGTGAAAAATGTGTTTGTGAGTACATGTTGATAGTACCATGTAAACAAGGGGGGACTATGCAATATTATGGTTGTTGTGATATGTAGATCAGTTGCGTAGTTTTGTTGTATCAAAAACACTATGAAAGTTTTGTGAAATAAGCTTTTGAAGAGCACTAAAAGAGTATAATGTATTCGGTTTATTTATGTGTCAGTTAAGTGGATGTGCTATAGGACATGCGTACTAATAGCTATGACATGTTTTGTTCATCTTGAAGCAAGGCGATGTGGTCGTGAAGAAGGCAACGGAATATGGCGTGGTGGAGATATGGATGAATGAGCGCGTCAGGAGGGCATGCGCTACCAGCTGTGCAGATTTTGTTTATGTCTTCCGTGAGGTATACTATCAATTGGGTGCTTATGTTACAGCTTGTTTTTCATCCTGTTATATACTTAGTTTTGTTGACTTAGACACTTAGTTTTGTTTGCTTTAATTTTATCAATTAGGAAAACTCACATTGCATATTGCTTTCTAGAGCAAAGCTAAAGGTAAGGGAGCTAATGAATACTGGCTTATTTGGCATTATGAAGGTGAGGATACGCTTTTTGATCTCATGCAAAGCAAGGAGTTCCCTTACAATGTAAGTGCTACCACCAGACTTGAATGATAATCTTAGGTCGGTTGGGTTGCTTGCTTGCATTGACTTCAGTCAACCAGTTCTTTTTCTTAGGTTTGTTATGCTATTTGCTTGTCTACATCAACTGCGGTCAATGAACCGATTATAGCCACTTGATGATGAGACAATTATATTTGTTTGGAACTGTGTTAACTTACTGAGATGCACTAGAATGATGCAATTAATTGGCCAATTCTATGATTATCTGATGAGTTGACTGTCGACTCATGTAATCTTTGGAGCAGGGATTATGTGCGTTGGGAAGAGGGGTGTATGGCGGGAGATGGTTTTCCTTTGTCAGGCAGTATCACATTTTATATTTTGTTGTCCTGCCTGATTGTAAATTGTAATTCAAAATAAGGCAGACAAAGGAATACACACTATAGCATTTACAGCAATGTGAATAGCAAACTATACTTTACCATACTCTCTCTGCAAAAATCATTCTAATATATTGTTCTGGAAGGTAATAAAATATCCTTTAGAGATCTTTAGAGAAGATTTTTGCACTAGTTGGAACATTTGTTACTGTATCAATATTCAAAGTACACCACCACAAGTGAAAATGGAAATTTTAGGCAATTAGATGGCTCCAAACCTAGTCCAACGAAGTGCATAGGAGGACATCGTGTACCATTTCCTGGTTCCTTTGCATGTTTTGTATTTATTTTCCATCTATGGATTGATGCCTTCCAAGATTATACAAGCAAGGACACATATTCATAACATCTGTTGCTTTTTATTATGATTGATGCCTTCCAAGATTATACAAGCAAGGACACATATTCATAACATCTGTTGTTTTTTATTATGATTTGTAGGAATATGTTTTCCTATGGCCTCCTAGCTTCTGCCATTCTTCTTGTGGTTCCTTTCAAATACGTTCTTGCATTCTTTACCCTTGCAACCATCCTAGCTAATTTCAATGATATATCTGTTGATGGAACTACCTTCAATGATTTTTTTGCAGGATAATGAAAGAATGTAAAGAAAATCTACATATGTAGTGAAGATGAGAAAGTTGATGAACTAGTAACTGCATATAGAAATCTTATAGATACCAACAATTTTAGGGGAAAATTAGGAAATTTTTTTCATCTGTGTTTGTACTTATTTATATTCATGTATGATTTGGTTGCAAACTCCACTTGCTATTAAATAATATAATTACTTTTTTCTACATTTCAGTGTATTGCTCTATTGTTGTGTGGTTTGTGATAGCGACAATGTGATTTTGCATATTAATCGGTTTGATTACAACGATATGCAAAAATATTATTTCTTACATAACAAAAAAGAACAAAGAGAAGACGTCTTTATTTTTCTCAAAATGTAAGCATGCAATTTACTGTCTCTATAGTAATCAAGACAATGTGTAAGCGTATCTATCAAAATGTCTCTACAAGTGTAAGCATGCAATTTACTGTCTCTATAAAGCATCTCAAATATTATCTACATGCTTACCAATGCGTCTCTACAGTTTTTGACACGGTCCATGGGGAGACGCTCCTAGGACGCTTTACAAAAATGACTCAACAACCCTCTAGTGACGACTTAAAACGTCTTTAACCTATAAATAAGATGTCTCTACAAGGCTTTTCAGTTGTAGTGCCAAAACTAACCATGCCGCTCATATCTGCCGGCTAGCTCACTGATCATGGTTGTCGTGTTATTTTCGATTCTGATTCTTGTTGTGTTCAAGATCGCCACACGAGGACTCTAGTTGGTACTCGCCCTCGTCGTCGTGACTAACAACGGCTTTGGGAATTTGACTGGCTTCGGGAATTTGACTGGCTTCATCTTCCATCCGCTGCCCCGCATCTACTGCAGCCTTCATCACATATTTTGCTTAGTGGCATCATCGTTTAGGACATCTTTCTGGGTTACATATGTCTTCTTTACTTCGTTGTGGTTTTTTAGGGTCTGTGTCTGGTAATGCTTCTCTCAGTTGTCAGGGTTATAAGATTGGCAAACAGTTTTAATTCCCCTATCCTTCCAGTGAGTCAGTGTCTCAATGTCCATTTGATCTTGTTCATTCTAATGTATGGGGACCAACTCCTTTCGTTTCGAAAGGAGGTTATCGATATTATGTTATTTTTATTGATGATTTTTCTCGATATACATGGATATACTTTATGTCATCTCGTAGTAAAGTTCTATACATTTACAAGACTTTTGCCAACATGATCTATGCTCCGTTTGACTCTCCTATTCGTATTTTTTTTCTGCTGATTCCACTAGGGAGTACTTGTCAAGAGTTCTTCGTAGTTTCCTTGCTGAGCAGGGTACTCTCTTTCAGTTTTCTTGTCCCGGTGCATATACTCAAAATGGTGTGGCTGAACGCAAGCATCGCCATCTTCTTGAGACAGCCCGTGCTCTCATGCTTGCTTTTGCTGTTTCACCACACTTTCAGGCTAGGCTGTTTCTACTGCCACTTTTTTGATCAACATTCAGCCTTCCTCTGCTCTTCAGGGTGGGATTCTAGTTGAGCGTCTATGTGTCAAGACTCCTGATTATTCTAGTCTTCACCTTTTTGGGTGTGTGTGCTATGTTCTTCTTGCATCTCGTAAGCACACCAAACTGGCCGCTTAGTCTATTGAGTGCGTTTTTCTAGGCTATAGTGCTGAGCACAAGGGATATCATTGTTGGGATCCTGTTGGGTTGCAAATTTCTCAAGATGTTACTTTTGATATGTCTCGTCCTTTCTATCTTTGCCCTTCTTCTTCCACTTCAGCATTTCTTGTCGAGCCACTTTCTTTCTTCATTTTTTCCATCTCCATAGTCAACAGTTCTCCACCACAACCTTTGGTCTCTCTGGTGCCTCCTTCTTAGATGACACCTTCTTCACCACCGACACCCTCTCGCAAGGTTACTCCTGATCTTGTTCCTTCTTGTCCTCTCTGCTATACTCGTCATCTGTGAGTTGAGGATTCTTCTGACATACCCTCTCCTTCTGATGGGTCATTCTCTTCGATCTCTCCTCCTCACTATGCTCTTCGCGATCGCTAGTCTATTCGGTCTCCTGAGCATTTTGGTTTTGCTATCGTTGCTCTTGTTGAACTGACTTCTTATGTAACGCTGATGTAAATTAGGAGTGGCAGCATGTAATGGTAGAGAAGATTGCTGCCCTTGAGCATACTGGAACGTGGGTTCTTGTTCCTCTTTCGACGCGTATTACTCCTATCATATGCAAGTGGGTCTATAAGGTTAAGATCTGCTCTGATAGTTCTCTTGAGTGCTACAAGGTTTATCCTGTAGCGCATGGTTCTCAGCAGGAGTATGGTCGTGACTACGAGAGACCTTTGCTCTTGTCACTCACATGACCACTGTTCACACTCTTCTTGCTGTGGCCTCTATTCAATAGTTGGTTATCTCTCAGTTGAATGTCAAAAATACATTTCCCAATGGTGAATTACGTGAGGAGGTCTACATGTAGTCACCCCCTAGGTATTCTGCTCCTGAAGGTATGATTTGTTGCCTTTGCCGATATCTCTATGGCCTCAAACAAGTTCCTTGGGCCTAGTTTCATCGTTTCTCTTCTATTGTCACTGCAGCCGGTTTCTTTGCTAGTGCTCATGATCCTGCTCTTTTTGTTCACACTCGCCTCGTGTTCGGACGTTTCTCCTTTTATATGTTGATGATATTATCCTTACTGGAGATGATTCTTAATGCATCACTTTTATTAAGGAACATCTTCATGATCAGTTTCTCATGTCTGATCTGAGTCATCTTCATTACTTTCTTATGATTGAGGTTATTTCTACTCTTAAGGGTTTCTATCTATCCCAAAAAAAGTATATACATGATCTTCTTGATCGTGCCTCTCTTATTGATCAACGCACAACTGACACTCCCATGGAGCTTAATTTTCATCTTCATCTCTTTGATAGTGAACTCCTTACTGATCCTACTCACTATTGTCATCTTGTTGGGAGCCTTGTTTATCTTGGTGTCACTCGTCCTGACATTTCGTACCCTGTGCATATCTTAAGTCAGTTTGTTTTTGCTCCCATTCAGCTCTATTATAGTTATCTTCTTCGTATTCTATGATACCTTCATGGAACTAGCTCTCATCATCTTTTTTCCCCTTGCTTCAGCTCTTTACAGCTTCAGGTATATGTTGATGCCACCTAGGCTAGTGGTCCTTCTGATCGCTAGTCTCTCTCTGCCTATTGCATTTTTTGGTAGTTTTCTTATTGCTTGGAAGACTAAGAAACAGATAGCAGTTTCTCGTTCGAGTACTGAGGCTGAGTTGCGAGCTATAGCTTTATTGATTGTGGAGGTTACTTGGCTACGGTGGTTACTTGAGGATTTTGGTGTTTCTGTTTCTGCATCGACTTCTCTTTTGTTTGACAGTACTGGTGCTATTAGCATTGTGAAATATTCGGTGAAGCATAAGCTTACAAAATATATTGGTGTTGATACTTTCTACATACGGACACAAGGTGCAGGACCAGGTTGTTGTTTTTCAGTATGTGCCTTCAGAGCTTCAGTTAGCAGACTTCTTCACAGAGGCACAAACCAGAGCCCAGCACAGCTTTCACCTCTCCAAACTTCATGTTGTTGATCCACCATAAGGTTGACGGGGGGTGTTAGATATGTAGTATATAGCTATGTATTTACTCTGTTGTATAAGGGATTTCCTGCATATATGTCATACCTGTACGTGTATATATATTGGTCCATTGGCCTTATCATGAATACAAGAGCTATTCATAATAGAAGCATTCCTCCCCTGTAAGAAGTATTCCTATCAATTCATTTTAGTTAAGATGTTGACTGGGTTCTTTCATTTAGTCACTATTTTGCTTCAGTTTTATGGATGAAGGCTCAAATTAAATGCGCCTTTTAGCTTAAAATAAGGTGTGCCAACTGAAGTTGGGGACATCATCACTAGAATGGTGCTACCTCACTCCTAATTATTTCTATTTTTTGCACATGACTAGTGTTTGCTTAGTTATTTCTCATGATTCTATCATAAAAGAATGCAATGAGCCATGACATTTATGAAGCTTAGTGGTATTTTAAAATTTTATTATGAATATTATGGAACAACACAAAATGGGATAAATTCATAGAATGACATGTATATTTTAGAGTTCTTATGGATGCTATGCTACTGAACAAAATGCCTTGACACATGGAAGAACCTTTTTTTAAAGGATGCAGAGTTCATTGGGTTAATTTGTAGGATGCAGAGTTGAAGGAGATGTAGGCTTGATATTGTCATGTTTCTAATTTTTTGGCTTATTTAATTTCATGTCCTTACTGAACATTTGTTATGTTAATTACTTTTGAGATGCATATGTTTTTTTGCTGTAGTGGTGACCTTCCACTATAGTCAGATTTGTGAATGGGCTCTTGGTGTTGTAGCCTTGTAGGATGTTAGTAAAAAGAAGCTGATTTGCTAATATTCCCTGTCTTATCTATTTGAGAATATTTGGACCAATCACAAAAATAGGTTTCCAATCATAGAAGAATAGTGGCAATGTTAGTGACCTCAGATGCGCAAATGGACTATGATCGACACTACTACAGAAATCATCATCACAGACGATTTTTTGAACCGTCTGAATTTATGGGTCAGTGATAATTGAAGGTTATCATAGACGGTTTGTGAGCCGTCTGTGATAAATACAATACAGATGGTTTATAACTAGAACCGTCTGTGAAAAACACTATCACAAACAGGTCTATATATAGAACCGTCTGTGAAAAACACTATCACAAATGGTTCTATATATAGAACCGTCTGTGATGTGTGAGTATCGCAGATGGTTCTATATATATGGCCATCTATGATGTTCTTCACAGACTGTTTATACTACAAAACCGTCTGGGATAGTTCATTCTATACCTAATTTTTTTATTTTTGAATTAGCCTCAGGAAATATTAGCTATGCCATTTGAAAATATAGCAGAGAACATTCTATTTATATTACAATCCACCATTACAATATTACAAGATTATAATCCACCATTATAATATCACAAGCTATGCCTCTCGTCCCTGATGCAGCTCGGATAGGTCTTTTTGGTGGCCGCCTCACTGTAAGTAGAAGAAACAATGGAGGGAGGAAGCCCTAAACACCACAAAGTTACAGAATCAAATACTAGAAGAAATAATGGAGAGAGCCCTAAACGCCATAAAGTAGCAACACAAAGTTACAGAATCAAATACTAGAAGAAACAATGCAGAGAGCTCTAAACGCCACAAAGTAGCAACACAAAGTTACAGAATCAAATAATGAAAGAAACAATGGAGAGAGCCTTAACCACGAAGAGATCGATTGAGGAGGAGACAGTAAGGAGCATGGGGAGATTTTGAGCGCATAAATGATAGGGGATGGGTTCAGGTGAGTATTTATAGGGGAGAGAGAGGTGAGACGATCTGTAGGGTGTGGGTTGATCGGTTTCTATTGGCTGGAATTGGGTTGGAGAGGATTAATGGGCCCAGCAGTCAGAATTTATCATAGACAGTTCTTGATAAGAACCGTCTGTAAAAGCATCACAGACGGTTCTTATTAAGAACCATCTGTGATATTGGCTATATATATACCGATACAATATAAACAACTAGTCCCTAAAAATAAAATAACAAAGTTCTGTATGGCTTATATATATTCATTTGAAAGGTTTCGATGAGATCTACAATTTTATAGTTGAGACAAACCCCAAATTTTGAAGGGAAGATCAAAAATTTTGGCAAAAACAGAAATCAAAAACTTCTAATACAAATTTGAGGCTAAAGATGGCCAATTTTAGGGATCGTCGAGAGCGACTAGTACAAGCTGATCATTTTTTTGGATCAGGCTCATCGTTAGCTTTCCAACGAGTACAAGAACGTCGAAAACGGGCACCGTATGCAAAAGTTATGCACGTTTTACTGAAGGTGTGTCAAAACAGAATTCTACTCGAACTCAGGTGGAAAATTATAAAATTTTAGAGATGTGTGAGACAGGAAATATATCACAGATGGTTCTTAATTAAGAACCGTCTGTGATAGGCCAATATCAGAGACGGTTCTCAATTAAGAACCGTATGTGATATTCCGTAATTTCACAGACGGTTCTTAATTCAGAACCATCTGTGATGTTGGCCTGTACAGACGGTTCTTAATTAAGAACCGTCTGTGATTACATTTAATACAGGCAGTTTTTATAAATCGTCTGTAATGAAGTGTCTAATATAAACCTTTTTGTAGTAGTATATCTATGAATTGCCCCTGCCTACTCATGCAGAAAGCATGATGGTAAAACATTATATTATCATGTCTTAGCTAAAATTAATCTAGATTTGCAAGAGACAAGAGAATATAAGAAGACATGGATCAATTTTAATTTCTGGATGTACTTCTATTATATCACAGAGACAATGCCCTATGATAAGGCATTTTACTTTGCATAATTATGCTTCTAAATGACAACTTTTGCCTTGATTTTTCTTGATCTCAATGTTTCTTTCTTATTCTCCTTGATGGCAGTTATATCTAGAAACTTTCCTACATTAAACAGATGGAAATATGAAATCAAGCAATGTCTATAGTATGTGCATTCTGTGGAGAAATTCTCATATTTTGTTGGCTAATTTGTTGTCAGTTTTACACCTTTATGAACATCATTTTAGACGCTTGACTTTGATTTATCCATCTTACCATGCAACAACAAATCTGTCACACCAAATTAATGAAACCAGCAAGCACGTGCTGTGATCAACCATACTCTGATACCATGGTGATACGGGTCAACTAGTTGTTAGTGATATGCCCTAGAGGCAACATGGAGATGTTGTATATATCACATACTATGTTTATGATACATTACTTTGTTCCTTGGAATAGACATCATCATTATTGATCAATGAGTATGTGACTTATTCATGAGACTCTTAAATACTAAGATGTTGCTATTTCTAAATGATCCCTGATCGTATATCATATGAGGAACAAATATGATTCAAAGACAAAGATCAGCATATGTATTGATTGATGATCATGTCTCATGGATCATGGTATGGTGATACCAAATCAATAATATGGACATGTGTTGGTGAACATATGTTGATAGACTCGCCATGAGACACTGCGGAGATTCCATGTGTCATCGCTTGGTCTCAAGTAGTGTTTATGTAGAGTCCTTAGACTTGAGGTCATCATGGTTCCCAACATGAGTAGTAGCTTATTTTGGGACTACTAAACACTACTCCGTGAATCGGGTAGTCATAAAAGTAGTCTTCGGGTTTGCCATGAAACATGTAGTGGGATGTGAATGATCAAGATAGAATTTGCCCCTCCTTATGGGAGAGATATCTCTGGGCCTCGATGTAATGGATTATGAAAGTGCATGGCCATGCCAAGGTGATTGAGGAGTCAATCACGAGTTTATAATCCATCACGGAATCGAGAGAGTGATTGAGCTATTAAGAGGATGACACAGTCTCGCCTTGAGCTCAATCTATATCGTGAGGCAAAGGGATTCGTACATGAGAGAACATTACAGTTCAAATTGATATGATCTTTACATATACTTTGGGGTTAATATGTCTTACTAGAGACCGCTATTAACATGGTAACCGGAAAGGCGTTTCGGTCACGACCAAGTATACGTGAACCTGCTGTGGTCGCACGCTTAACGGGTTGGAACACTAATTCGAATATGATTCGGATATGGGCTCAATTCGGATAGAGATCCGAATAGACTCCTATTGGGCCTCGGTCCACGAGGCCCACGTGAGGAGGTCTATATATGGAGGCGAGGCGAAGGGGTGTGTCCCGCTAACATCTAGCAAAACCCTAGCCGCCACCTCCCGAGCCAAACCCTAGCTGCTCACGAGTGCTAGTACACTCGCGATCGGCGTTCGGCCGGGACGTGTGGATACCGGTGGAGGCGCTCGTTGCGAAGCTGATCGGCGTGCGTGGAGGAGACGATCTGTTCGGACGATCGGCTATTTCCACTACTACCTCGACGCGCGAGATTGATCGGTTTCAATTCTTCTTCACGCGCTGCTGCGTCTAAGTGGTAACGATCCATGATCCTTCCTTAGCATGATGTTCTTGGGTGCGCGGTAGAAAAGTTTTGTTTTCTGCTTCCGTAGCCTACGCCTATTCCAATACTAGTAGGCTAGCTGATGCGCGGGGTGGCCCAATCTTCATGGTACAAATTAGCGATGAATACCTCTTTCTCCTTGCGGTAGAAGCAAAATTAGGGTTTTGGCTAGAGAAATTTCATAAACCCTTATCTCCTTGCGCCAATTGATTCATTGATACAATGGAATTGCACCAAATCAACAAAGTTGATGTATAAGCAATTTATAGGCTCTCCAAACCGTGGCCCAAGATAGGAGGATGAATTAGAGGAGTTGAAACGTGTAGATTCCATGGGCAATCTTGAGAACAATCTGTTCTTGTCTTGCACCAACTTTAGCAAACCCTAAATGGGAAAATCTTTCAAACACACTCCAGAATTTATGCCACAACTTGTGACTTTTCTATGTATATTACTCAAAAATGAAAAAAAAATCATATCATAGATATCCTTGCTAAACTATTCTGGCCCCCTTGGGGTTTATATCCCCCATAAGAACGCACAAAGGGCTAAGCTCGACTCAATACTCACGCACGACACAACTTGGTTGAAGCTAGCTCACACACACACACACATGTCTACGTAGCTAACTTGGACTCCAAAAGAAAATGACTTGAAGCAAAACTCCTAGCTCGGTTTGCTGGCTCACAGCTTTTGCTCCTCACATTCTTCACACGGATTGGCCTTAATTCCTGGCTCCTCAAGCCGAGCTGCCCCCTTTTCCTAGTTCTCTCCTTCAGCTGCCACCTTGCCTGGCTGGCCCCTTTCCTCATGTGTTCCCCTCTTTCTTGATGCTTAAGAAATAACTCACGTGGCTTGGCTCCCTTTGCTGGCTCAGCATTTGGCTTGGCTCCCTTTATTTCCTGGCTTGTTTCTTTCTTCATGCTCAAGAAATAGCTCCTTTGGCTCACGTGCACCAAGCTCCCATATGTCTCCTCTGCTCATGCACCCATGTCCCCTTGGCCGAAGGCTTGCTTTCCTGGCTTGGGCTTGACACGGCTTGACTTGTCTTGGCTTGGCTTGCACCTAACTCTTTCTTCTCTCTCAAGAAATAACCAGTTGAACTCCCCTCTCTTAGATCACATGACACATAGCCAACCCACGCACCAGGCCCTCCTCTATGCGCTCTTCTCTCATGCGGCCATGCTCTCATGTCATTGGATCATGTGTTGTTCCAGCCCCATGCACCCCAAACATTCTCCCTTGGTCGGCCTTGACAACTCCACACATTCGCTTATCATGAGGCTGATGCATTAGGGTTTGTTTTTCTCCTTCCCGATTAGGAATTGCCATTCTTGTATTTTGCAAAGGAGGAACCAAATTAGTAGTTTCAGAAGCTAGGGTTTTTCCTTCCTTGCCATCCTCACCTCCTTTCCTTTGTGTTAAATTGAAATCACACAGCAAGTAGCATTGGCAATTGGGTCCGCATTAGGTTTGACCGGCCTTGGTGGTAGCCAGACCGGACCCTGTGTGGGCGGTGTGACCAGTAGCCCCCATAACATCTAGTTTTCTACCCATTGCGGAGGTTGCAGTAGTACCGGCCATTAGTGAGTGGTAGTACTGGCCTTAGGTTGATTTTGCTGATTTCTTGCTCCAATTGCTAGTTTCTTGGTATAGGGTATAAATACCTTCTTATGGCCGATTGGGGATAAGGTTGTTGTAGCCATTTTCACTCTCCCGAACTAGTGTGTGCCTCTGCTCTCAATTGTTCATGGATTGCACCTTGTGAGCTCACCTACCCAGAGGGGGAAGAGTTATCACTAGTGAAAATTGAGGTGTTTGGCTTAATTCATAGAGCCAGTCCAATTCATTTGAAGTTACCTTAACATGGACTAGGGGAGATCGGTAAGTCTTTGAACACCAAGTATAAAGAGACTGTGTCAATTATGGTTTGCTCTCTTGTGTTCAATCTACATTTAAGCCATTTATATTTCTAGAATTAAATTGACTGCTTATCACCATAGGATTGTAAATCTCAACATAGACTTGTGGTGTTGGTGCACTTAGGTGAAACTAGTTGATTTTCGTCTTAATTGTGCAAAACTGATTTGAGGTATGCTTTGCATTATAAACTTGGTTTTAGCCAAAGAGAGATTTTAAAAAGCACGTTTTTACCCCCCTCTAGTCTACTCCTCAACCTTACACTTTCTTTGGTAAGCCCTAACTATGAGCTAGGTCATTTAGAGTTTCTCTACGATCCCCCTAAACCTCATACACACCTTGGTTTTAACTATCGATCGTCGCCAAGCTCTGTCACCATTTGAGCCATCAACACCGCCCTAGTCCACTATTGTCCAATCACCGCAAATCTTCTCTGCCATTATCAACCTCACCATCATGTTTGTGGTGAGCTCCTGTTCCTAGTGCGATGATTAGTTAGGCTTAGAGTAATAGTTTGCTTGGTTACTGCTGCATCCTATTTTGCGCCACCGCAAAAGCTGTAGCTTCCCCTCGTCGGAGCTCGCCAATGCCATGAACCTGGCCGCGCCGCCCAGGCCTCACACCGCCGGAACTCCTCGCGGCTCCTCTACCCATACAATCTGCACGATAAGCTTCCCCTCAATCCCCTACAGCTCATGCTCTCACCCATTCTTCTTTCCGTCCTCTCCGACGTCGTCTTTGTCTTCAGCTCCTACCTCCGGCTGTCGCACGCTGGTGCCAGCCACCCACAGTGCTCTCCCAACCAGAACCACGACTCCCCCTGGTCTCCACCAGCCTCGTGCATTCCATTTTGACGACCGCCGCCACCGGTCCGGCCAGCTTCCGTTGGCGGCGAGCCCCAGCATCAAGCACCGCCTAGTTGCTTTGTTTTGGCCCCCAGCCAGCCCCTCCTCTCTTCTATGTATTTCCCTCCACTAAGTCACCAAAGGGCAAATGCCCAGTTGGTCACCAGAGCATGCGAAAGGTTCCCACACAGTCGATCGAGTTCCCCCATCTCCCATTTTTCATTTGTTTTCTTTTGGCCCATTTTTATTTAGGAAAAATTAGGAAAACAATTAAGGAAGCCATGATAATTGAATGGAAGTCAAATGAAAATATAAATGTAATATTTTTATTATATATATATGTGTGTGTGTTTGTGTGTGTGCGCGCGCGCATAAGAATAAAAATAATAGTGAAGGTGAAATTAAAATATGTGCAATAGGAAAATATTAGAAGTTTAGTCTCGGCTAACTACCTGTCAGAGGATTAGCAAGCTAGCTATTGTATGGGAATAACTAAGGTGATGACTAGCCACGCAAAACCATAATTATTTTAGAAGATTCTCGTGTTTGCCGTAGGCCCTGATGAAAGATAATGCCCTGTCGATTAACCTGCCACCAATAATCAAAAATCTTAACGGTAGTTTGATTAATAATGATAACGAGATATAATGCATATATGAAGCTCGGCCCCACACAAATAGGTTTATTTCTAAGAATTGAACTATACTAAATAATAACTAAGGAAACATAGAATAATAATGAGATTTAATCTGAAGGGCATCTTTGACTAAAATCATGTTGGCACATCTATTAAAATCCCCAGGGCCATCGATAATTAAAATAATCTCACTCGATAATGAACTCGATGAAGCAGCCTGCACAGGGTTAGTCACAAGTGCTAAAGATGAAGACTTATCAATTTTAGACGGCAAAGCTTCCATCTCATAGGTTTTGAATCTAAAATAAAAACATGATTAAAGTATCTAGATCGATAGTTTGATTAATAGTTGTGACAACCATCAACCACTCAGAACTTAAATATCTCAAATTTTTAGTTGCATTATCTTCATTAGCAGAAATAACATTAACACCGCACAAATTACTTAATGTTTTCTCAAAACAAGCAAAAAGATCACTATAGATTCACCAGGCTTCGTAGTAAATTGGAATATTTTTTTTGATAAAGATTTTTATGCACTTTCTTAATTTTAGTGGTTCCTTTATAATAATCGTAAAGAGTTTTCCATATTGAGTGGACAGAATTAATATGAGCTACACGATCAAATTCTTTGTGAGAAATCCCTTGAAATAACAAGTTACGAGTTTGAACATTTAAATCAACATATATTTTATTTAGATTAGTAATAGTAGCAGGAATTTCATAAGGTGTAGAAACTTGTTTTCCAAACATCACTACCTTCAGCCTCAATGTAAGCTTGCATATGGCACTTCCAAAAAGCAAAATTAGTACCAACTAGCATGGGGGACGGTTCACATACCTCTCTGATGCCATAGGAACCCGCTCTGATACTATATGTAGGATCGAATACCGCAATCAGAGGGGGGAGGGTTAATGATTGTGTTCACATTTTGGAACCTAAAACTAATCTTGAACTAGAAGAAAAACAACCTAAACAATAGATTATGTCTACTGAAACCGAATAAGCAAGCCCTAAAAAAATAGTGACAAAAATTGAAAATCAAGTCTCTGAGCCGATCAGACTGCAATGGTAAGGGCGTTTTGACCGCTATGTAGTTGACGATCTGACCTCCTGACACTATTTACCGTCTAAAAACTGAAAACCAATGCGAACAAAAATCGTTCTAACTTCTACAAATCAACTCTAATTGACCTTAAATTTGACTCACGTGATGCTAAGGAAATCTAGAATCTATTCCAACAAGAAATTGCAAGTATTAACAACTAGATATGAAGAAGTTCAGATTGCAACATGAGATAATAAAAAACTAGTTCAAACACTAAAATTGCAATAACTTTCAATCGACTTGGAGATTTCCAACAAAACTTTACTGATCTATTCATAGGCCTATTTGCACCCTATTCCTCAAAACAAATCAAATCAAAATTGTACGGATCACAAAATCACTCGATTCCACAAAAACGAGGCAAAACATAAGAACAAAAGCAAGATTCCTTTGTGGATTGGATCAAGAGTTGATTTACATTGTTGAATCATGATGTTCTGTGGCTACAAAGTACCCTCAATGCATCTGTCAAACCCTAGAACAAAAATCCAAATGTTTTTCTCCAAAAGTCAAGGTTAACATTAACCTCTCCCATCTATTTAAGTGTTAGAGCCCCAAAATGTGTCCTTATCTATAAGGCCACAAAATTCTATCCTATTCCAATAGCAAAGGGACCACAAACCCTTCCTAGCATGGGTTTTCCAAAGTCCTAACTGTTCCAACTCGTCACGTATCGAAGCCTTTAGGATCGTACCCCTAGTTCCTCCACGCATCATCCACCTTTGATCTCCATGTGCTTAAGCATGAGCCTGACCATCTCCTAATATCCTCGATCATCTGAACCTTGGATCTCCCTATCCTAGTCCTGGTCAACCTAGTCATTAACCACGATCGTCTCCATACTCAACCTGCATATGTAAAGACCAAAGAATATTTTTCCGATACAAGTTTTCTCCAACTTGACCAACATCAGTTCACACACGCATAACACACCATAATTCACCCAAAACACACAAACCAAGTTGTCTATAAACTCAATTTCCATGTTTTCCAAAAATGAACCTGAGATAACCTTGAAAAATCGGTCTGACTACCATGCATGGGCCCATCAGACCACCCCATACATGACGGTCAGACTGTTTACTATAAAGATTTTAGCAATTTTCAGTTTCACCACAGTGCATTGTTCAAAACTTTTACAAACGCAAATTTTAATTCAGGCCAAATATCTATTATTCATCGTCACTATAATCATGACCTATCCACATGGTTTAACTATCATTTTAGTAAATGAATAGTCAAAGAAAATTGTTGCACACCGGTTGCGGACCACATTTTGCCTTTCAGATAGTAGAGAAACAAGACGTTACATTTTTCCCATTTTGTTTGTAATATTTTGGCTAGAGAATACTTGATTAATACATAATACATGCCCTTGCATCATTGCAAGTGCCCAGTGGGGAAACAAATGTTTCAATAGAACCAAGTCAAGCCACAGGGTGAAAAAATGAAATGCAGAACTACTTCACAGAAGTGTAGGATCTTTGTGAAATAGATTCATAGAACATCATAATTGCCCATCTATTCCAGCAAATTAGTATCAGTGATCGATGTTAAGATAGTACATGCTATTTGATAATACATATACAATGATAAATTGCAGCCTACCCTCTCATGAAAAAAGAGAGAATACCATAATAGTGAAGATCATACATGAACAATATTATACTTCATGCTACAAATGCATGGTAACAAGGTTTGACTAATAAAAATAGTTGCTACAAAATGCAAATTCTTTTAAGTCCCAATAACTTTCAACCTTTAAAGAGGTTTAATATAGGAGATGGCAACCACAATACTACAGCCTGAATTCAACAACCATCTCATGTCTATTTACACTCATGTATCAAACATATCATAGTATCAATCCTTGTGTAGGTTCAGGCTTTTTAGGAGCAGCGGCAGATGGAGACACCTGGGTGATATCCTCGTTTGAAACGGGGACAGTAGTAGTTGTAGAGATGGGAATATCCTTGTCTGAAACGGGGACAATCTATGCAATCATCTTCTGAATTGCATGAACATAAATCACCTGAAGAGTCATCACTGCAGCTGCTATTAGAAATAACTGACTCAGAGTCCAAGATACAGTAGAGTCCATGTCCGTGTGTTACTCGGGTTGAAGTTGTTGGAAAGAATTCAAGTGCATCCTTAATTGAGTTTGATCTGCATTAACTTCATTTGAGGATTCTGTCACTACTACAGAAAGCCTAATACTAGACGCCAAATCACAGACGGTTTTGTGAAACCGTCTATGATGTACACTATCATAGACGGTTTTAATTTGGAGACCGTCTGTGCTGCTGAAGAATTATCACAGACGGTTCTTACCAATGAACTGTCTGTGATAGTGGACAATCACAGATGGTTTTGACTGAAAAATCATCTGTGATAGTGAACTATCACAGACGGTTTTTCAGTTAAAATCGTCTGTGATAATCCTGCTATATATTTATTACGCCGCTCAGGCTGCATCTGTCTTCATTTCGATCCAGATCTAGCCGGTGCTGCAGCTGGAGACGGCAAGGCTTTTAGGCCATTTAATTAATTTGGTGGAAGGAGGCTTATTTGGCAGGAGAGCTTTGAAGATTTATCGATTTCTTGGTTGCCCTAGATATGGTTAGTAATGAAATTTGTTGTTGGTTGCAATATCAAAATTTTGATCTAGCTAATTAATTTTCGGTGACTGTTATATATATACTTTGAAGATCTAGCTAATTTAGATTTAGATAGCCTCAATGCATATGGTATATATGTAGTAATAATTAATTAAATTAATTTTAATACTAAGTTGTTATATATGTGCATAATATAGGACTGAAGCTGGATGTATACTGCAAACCGTGTGAGTGAAGAATACATTAATGGCGTGTCTGCTTTTACAAGAGCTGCCGAGGAGGATATGTTGAATAAGGGAGTGGAATATGTGTATTGTCCATGCACTGACTGCAGAAATTTAAAGATGTTTAAGAATCGAGAGCAGATTGAAGCGCATTTGATTCGGATGGGTTTCAAAAAGGGGTATACGTATTGGACCAGTCATGGCGAAGTCAACGATATACCGCTGAATGACATCGTCGGTGAAGTCATTCGTATGCCGCCGGAGGACATCGCCGGTGAAGTCAATGATATGCCGTCGGACGACATCGCCGGTGAAGTCAATGATATGCTGTCGGATGATGATTGTGGTTCGGATTTGGATAGGCTACACGATGATAATCTGGATCAGATGCTTCGTGATGTAGAACAGAACTATGATGAGAGAGAGTATATTGAATTCCGAGGCTTGATAGAGGACTCGGAGAAACCTTTATTCACGTACTGCAGGTCAAAATACACGAAGTTGTCAGCTGTGCTTGAACTGTTGAAATTGAAGGCAAGCAACGGTTGGTCCGACAAGAGTTTCACGGCGCTGCTAGGTCTTTTATCGGACATGCTTCCAGAGGGAAATAAGTTGCCTAAAACCACGTATAAAGCCAAGAAGGTTCTTTGTCCATTGGGAATAGAAGTAGAAAGAATACATGCATGTCCGAATGACTGTATCCTCTACCGTAAAGAGTATACGAACATGCATGTCTGTCCGGTGTGCAATGCATCCCGATACAAACGTAACAATCAATCAGATGATGATGGCGAGGGAATAGAGGAGAAGAAAGGACCTCCTGAAAAGGTGGCATGGTATCTTCCTATAATTCCCTTTGAAACAGTTTTTTGCGAATTCAAAGGAGGCAAAACTACTGCGATGGCACTCGGAGGAGCGCAAAAAGGATGGAATGCTGAGACACCTTGCTGATTCCACCCAGTGGAGAAACATCGATAGGTGCTTTGCAGATTTCGGTGCAGAACCAAAGAATATAAGATTTGAATTGAGTATAGATGGAATAAATCCTTTCAGTAACATGAGCAACCGACATAGCACTTGGCCCGTGACTCTCTGCATCTATAACCTTCCTCCTTGGCTGTGTATAAAGCGAAAGTATATTTTGCTATCGATATTTATCCGAGAGCCAAAGCAACCTAGGAATGATATTGATGTGCACCTAGCGCTATTGGTGGAAGATCTAAAAGTACTGTGGGATGAAGGAGTACAGGTATGGGATGCATACAAACGAGAGAACTTCAGTTTGCGCTCCTTATTGTTTTGCACCATAAATGATTATCCTGCCCTTTCTAACCTGTCAGGCCAGAGTACAAAAGGTGCCAAAGCTTGTACTCACTGCTTAGATGGTACCGAGAGTGTGGCCGAAACACTCACGTAAAACTGTGTACATGTGTCACCGCTGGTTTCTTCGAAGGGCTCACCCATATCGCAAGATGAAGAAACAATTTGACGGAGAGAAGGATGACGGTTCAGCTCCAAGGCATTTAAGCGGAAAAGAGACTTATAATATGGTTAAATAATTAGATGTTGTCCTCAAAAAGGGATGTAAATTGAGGGGTCGTGAGAAAAACATCTGGAAGAAGAGATCAATATTTTGGGATTTACCTTATTGGGAGTATCTAGATGTTCGACACTGTATCGACGTCATGCACGTAGAAAAGAATGTATATGACAGCTTGATTGATCTCTTACTGAACATTCGTGATAAAACAAAGGACAGCGTCAACGCACGGCTTGACTTGGCTGATATGGACATCAGGCCTGAGTTAGCACCGAGAACAATAGATAATGGATGAACGTACCTTCCCCCTGCGTATTACACTCTATCCAAGGCCGAGAAAACAGAACTGTGCCAGTGCTTGCATAGTGTCAAAGTTCCGTCTGGTTACTCCGGTAATATGAAAAAACTTATTTCGATGCAAGATTTGAAGTTAAATGGAATGAAGTCTCATGATTGTCATGTGCTGATCACATAGATGCTCCCTATTGCAATTCGGAATATTTTGCCGATCAAAGTCCGAGAGACAATCATGAGGCTATGTTATTTCTTTAACACAATTGCTCAGAAGGTCATCGATCCCGAAGGACTAGATGCTCTGCAAGATGAGGTGGTGATGACTCTATGTCATCTTGAGATGTATTTTTCTCCTTCATTTTTCGATATCATGGTCCATCTCTGTGTTCACATTGTGTGGGAGATAAAAATATGTGGACCCGTATTCCTACGTAGCATGTACCTGTTTGAGAGGTTCATGGGAATTCTCAAGTCCTATGTACGGAATCAATCTCGGCCGGAGGGCAGCATCGTTGAAGGTTATACAAGCGAAGAGGTCATTGAGTTTTGTGTCGATTATATGGATCAGATTCAACTGATAGGTGTGCCTCAATCTCGTCATGAGGGGAGGATAAAGGGTATCGGAACTATCGGAAGGAAAGCAATCACTCCAGATATGGACGCGTATGCTCAAGCCTATTTCACGGTCTTGCAACACATGACTGAAGTGGCCCCTTATGTCGACCAACACAAGGATGTGCCTCGGCAACAGAATCCGAAGTGGCCAGATGTTTAGATCATGAGACAACACAACAGTCGGTTCAACCAATGGTTGAATGAGCAAATCGCTAGGAGCTCGTCAAGTGAGATGCTGACATGGTTGGTAAAAGGGCTAACATTTACAGCTGTGACATGGTAAGGATATCATATAAATGGGTACACATTCTACACACAGGCTCAGGATATAAAGAGCACTAACCAGAATAGCGGTGTCCGCATAGATGCGTTCAGTACTAATGGGGTGAGAAACTCGTACTATGGGTTCATAGAAGAGATTTGGGAGCTCGACTACGTGGTTTTCAAGATCCCCTTATTTCACTGTCGTTGGGTGCATCTCCCACAGGTGAAGGTTGATAAATATGGTGTTACTACCATGGACCTCCAACGTGTCAGGTACAAAGACGAACCATTCGTACTCGCCAACCAAGTTATTCAAGTTTTCTATATAACCAACCCGGCAAATAAGAAGCGTCATGTAGTTCTTCATGGAAAAAGGAGAATTGTCGGAGTAGAGAATGTAGTGGATGAGGATGAATACAATCAATTTGACGAGTTATCTCCTTTTGAAAATAGCAAGGGTCGACGATGAACAACGTGACAAAACTAGTTACGTACGCATTGATTATCATGAAGGGCTAATTTTTTTAAAAAATAAGCAAGTGAAATGAGAATATGCGACATATATGTGGGCATTTGCATTTATGTATATAACAATGCATGTATGTGATGTATATGTGAATTGGTATTTATGTATATAACAATGCATGTGTATGATGTATTTGTGAATTTACATTTATGTATAAGTGAAAATGTGTGATATATATGTGAATTTTGAGAATGAGTCATGTATACAAATATATCTCTATGTTCATTGGGCTGTTGTAAAGAAATATACTAGGTTGTTGTAAAGAAATATCGATATCACAAACGGTTCTTAAATATAACCGTCTGTAATAAGCCTTTATATAAAACCCCCGGCTAGGGTTTTACGCGTACACTGCTAGTTATTAGTAGTACCAACCAAGACTTAGTCGCTCTCCCGATCCCCTGAGCCCGTCATCGCCGCCGTCTCCTGAGCCAGTCGCCGGTCGCCTCCGGTCCCCGAGCCCGTCACCGGCCGCCTCCAGCCCCCGAGCCAGTCGTCGTCCTCGAGCCCGTCGCCATTCTCCTCCGTCGAACCCCTGAGCCCATCGCCGTCCCCCGAGCCAGTCGCCCTCCTCCTCCTTCGGGCTCGTCGCGGCTGCCTCCGTCCCCCTGAGCCCGTCGCCGTTCGCCTCCGTCGACGCTCGAGCCCGTTGGCCTTCTCCGTCCACGCTCGAGCCCGTTGGCCGCCTCCGTCCACGCTCGAGCTCCTCTAACATCGCCAGAATCCCCTCGGTGAGTCCATCTTCAATTCTACGTATTGATTATGGTGATCTTTTCTGTTGTCCAGTAAGTTATATTCATGATCTGTTAGTTTCTTTTAATAGAAAATTTTGATTTAAGCTCAAGATCTAATATATAGTTGTCATATATAATCAGGATTGCATTTTTGTCATGGCTGTGATGGCCAAGAGAAGATCTTGTTCAACTAGCCTTTTGAGAGCAATAAATAACATCATAAATCATAGAATTATGCTGATTTTAGATACATGATATTTATGTTGGGCATAAATTTCTACTTCAATAACTTAAAATGTTTATATGTGCATATGTTGATTAAGTCATTTTTATGCCTCTGGTATCTCGATCGTTGATCCAGATCTGGATCGACGGCGACGATAGAGAACGCGGACCATCGGATGGCCAACGCGTGGCGGCTCACCGCGTGGCGCGACGCGACGCGGGTGTGGGTGTGGTTGCGGGCATGTGGCCCAGGAGCAGGGCGACACAGCCAGGCGCGGTAGTGCGGTGGCGGGGCTCAGCACTGGCGGGGTGGGCATGGCGTCGAGGCTCCGGTCGTTGGCAAGGGCGACTCGGCTCGGACGCAGGCGACATCGGGGAGGCGGTGGCGGAGCGTGCGGCGGCGAGGATGGCGACGGCGCGAGGTGACGGAGAGGCACAGCGGACCGCGGGTTCGGCTAGGAGACGGTGACCCCACTCGCGACACGTGGATGGACGGGATGGAGACGCGCGGCGGGACAAGCGATTAGACAGCTTTGAAGCGAGGCGGGACACGGCGGCGCACAGATGACTGACGCGTGGCCAGGGCGGGATCGGGCGGCGACATGCGATTGCGCCGGATGAACAGTGTGGGCTCAGCCCAACACTGTTTAGATATTTTCCCTGGATTTTCTTTTTCATAAATTCAAATTAAACAAAAAGAACTCTAGAAAATAGCAACTAAACTAAAAAATCTTAAGACACAAGGTGTCCTAATAAAATATTTTTAGCTTATGTTAATATTTATTTTAATCATATTAAATCCTTTTTAATTTTTAAAAATTCATTTCAAACTTTATTAAATTCTAAAAAATTCCAGAAATTCATTTTTAATTCAAAACTTCTGAAAATGCTGAAAAACAAGATGTTACAGGCTTGAAAACATGTTTATTAGCAAAACCTCTTTGGGATGGTTATGGCATAAAAGCTTTTCAAACTTGATCTAGTAGTTGGCTTGAAATATGTGAAGTTTGAGAAAAATAAACTTTGTAGTGCTTGCCAAGCCAAGAAGCAAGTTGTAAATTCTCATCCTTCCAAAAGTATCATGTCAACCTCTAGACCATTAGAGCTCTTAGATATGGATTTGTTTGGGCCAACAACCTATAAGAGCATTGGGGGAAATAGCTATTATTTAGTCATTGTAGATGATTACTCGAGATATACATGGATATTCTTCTTAAATGACAAAGGTGAAACTCCTGAAGTTTTCAAAAGCTCTGTAAAAAGCGACCAAAATGAATTTGATTTCAAAATAAAGAAAATTAGGAGTGATAATGGTTCTAAGTTCAAGAATGCAAAAATTAAAGTTCTTTGTGATGATTTTGGAATAAAGCACGAGTTTTCCACAACATACACTTCGGAGCAAAATGAAATTGTAGAAACGAAAAATCGAATATTAATTGAAATAGCTAGAACAATACTTGATGAGTACAATACTTCCGACATCTTTTGGGCGGAAGCCATCAATACCGCTTGTCATGCCATAAATCGCATTTATTTACATCGACTTTTGAAAAAGACTTCATATGAGCTTATAATAGAAAGGAGACCGGACATTTCATATTTTAGAGTATTTGGATGCAAATGCTATATTTTGAGGAAGGGTGTTCGGCTCTCAAAATTTCAAAACCGGTGTGATCTCTGGTTTAGTTGAAGAATCTTGTGATATTCAATTTGATGAAACTAATGGCTCTCAAGAAGAGTAAGAGAATTTGGATGATGTAGGTGACGAAGGACTAAGGCGTGCAATGGAAAATATGTAAATTGGTGGCATCAAGCCAAAAGAAGATACAAATGATTCGCCTTTATCAATGCAAGTTAAACCTCCCACTTCTACCACAACAAGCAACACTCAAGCTCAAGATGCTGAAGAAAAGGAAGATCAACCTCTACCTCTCAAGATTCACAATGCTATATCCAAGGATCATCCAATAGATCAAATATTAGGTTACGTGAGTAAGGGTGTCCAAACTCAGTCTACAATAGTTTACTTTTGTGAATATTACTCGTTTGTTTCTTCTCTTGAACCCAAAGTTGTAGATGACGCTCTAAATGACCCCGATTGGGTAATACCATGCATGAAGAGCTCAACAACTTAACAAGAAATGATGTTTGGAGCTTGGTAAAAATACCTAAGGAGTACAATGTAATTGGCACAAAATGGGTCTTCCGCAATAAACAAGATGAGCACGAAATTATGGTAAGAAATAAAGTAAGGTTAGTGGCTCAAGGTTTTACTCAAGTTGAGATATTAGATTATGATAAAACTTTTGCTCCCGTTGCTAGACTTGAGTCGATTAGGATCTTGCTTGCTTTTGCCTTATGTTTCGATATTAAATTGTATCAAATGGATGTTAAAAGTGCATTTTGAAATGGCAAAATAACCAAACTTGTTTTTGTTGAACAACTTTCTGGATTTGAGGATCCTAAGAATCCAAACCATGTGTACAAACTCTCAAAGGTGCTATATGATTTAAAACAAGCTCCTAAAGCATGGTATGAGTGCCTTCGGGATTTTCTATTTTCAAAAGGATTCAAAATCGGGAATGTTGATACTACATTATTCACTAAAGTTATAGATGATAAATTCTTTGTATGCCAAATTTGTGTTGATATTATTTTTGGTTCTACTAATCAAGACTTTTGCAAAGAATTTAGTGATATGATGTCTAGAGAGTTTGAGATGTCTATGATAGGGGAATTGAGTTATTTTTTTGGACTTCAAATCAAGCAACTCGAGAATGAAACGTTTATAAGCTAAACCAAGTATGCAAGGTACTTAGTCAAAAAGTTTGGCATGGAAGATGCAAGACCCATTAAGACTCCCATGGCGACAAACGGACATCAAGATCTCAATGAAGGAGGTAAACCGGTAGATTTAAAGCTTTATAGATCTATGATTGGTAATTTGCTTTATTTTACCGCATCTAGGCCCGATATCATGTTTAGTGTTTGCATGTGTGAAAGGTTTCAAGCCTCTCCAAAAGAGTGCCATTTAGTGGCAGTAAAAAGGATTCTGAGATATTTAAAACATTCCTCTAGTGTAGGCTTATGGTTTCCCAAAGGTGCTAAATTTGATTTAATTAGATATTCGGATTTCGATTATGTAGGTTGTAAAGAGGATAGAATAAACACCTCAGGTAGTTGTGGTCTTTAGTGTCATGGTCTTCCAAAAAATAAAATTCCGTAGCGCTTTCAACCGCCAAAGCCAAATATATTTTCGCGGGTAGTTGTTGTGCACAATTGTTATGAATGAGGCAAACTTTGATGGATTATGGAATAAAATTTGATAAAATGCATCTTTTGTGTGATAATGAAAGTACGGTGAAAATAGCCAATGACCTCGTCCAACACTCAAGAACCAAGCACATTGATATTCGCCACTATTTCTTGAGAGATCATGTAAGCAAAAGGGATATTAAGATTAGCCACATTAGAACCGAAGATCAATTGATGGATATTTTTACCAAACCCTTAGATGAAAGCCTGTTTTGTAAATTAAGGAATGAATTAAATATCTTATATTACTCAAATGTGGCTTGAACACTTGTTGCATGCTCTTGTGTGTTGTTGGTGCCACTTGAGTATTTTTGAGATGAGTTTTCAAAGATTTTTGCTAAAATCTCGTATGTTCATAAAAATTATTTTCTTAGATCTCAAATAGGTTCCTTAATGCATAATGATCCTGAATGATTCTTATTTAAGTGCAAAACTAGGGATCATTTGCATAAATTCTCAAACCTATCTCAAAATCAGAAAGTTCCAGAAATATCGAAACTACCGCAGTTCATTGCGCGGTACTAACGGCGGCAAAAATGCGGTACTTCCGTAGTGTGGAACTACCGACGTGTAAACTGCGGAACTACCGATTTTTCATGGGGAGAGCAGTTACTCCCAAGATTCTCTCCCTATTTCCTCCCAAAACTTTCCCTCTCTCTCTTCACATTCAATTGAACCGTACAACTCCCCTTCCTCTCTCTCTCACCCCCCTAAGAACACCTCTCAATCTTCCACCCCGATCTCCAAATCCGGTGGAATTTTCTCTGTTCTTTGGCTATTTTCGGCATCTCTAGAATTCACCTCCCCCGATTCTCAAGATGGCTCCAAAGACAAGGAATGCAACCAAGATAATGAGGAGTGTGACCAAGAAGTTCTACGCACGGGAAGGTGGTTCAAGCCAGGGTTCCTCTCAATAGGGCTCTCATGCCCCTGAGTCGCTAACGGTTGAGACAGCTCATGAGGAGTCTACTCAGTGGACCCCTGAGGACAGCGGCAACGGGACCCCAAGTGACTCCGAGACTGAGTCAGAACAAAGGATGAGTAGTCCCTCTAGGAGTCCGGTCCCTAAGGCAGCCGATGGGGACATGGCACCGACGGACAATGAGCGTAGGGATATCCTGCGCATGACCAGTGATGATTATGCCATCCTCCAGCACCAAAATCAGTTCGTGCTCCCAAGGAACAGTCAAAATTCAAAGTTTCATACTCAGTTTCAGGAACAAGTCTATGAGGAGATATATGGTCCCACCAAGAAATTTGCAGATCATAAGTATGTGGATTGGGATCACTTGGACAGCATGGACAAGTTTGAGGGCAACTTTCGCCTGTTTCAGAGGGCAGAGATTCATCATGTAGTGTCCCTCAAATCTGATTACAATGAGGAGATAATCAGACAGTTTTATATCACTTTGTATATCTCTCCCAACTTTGAGAACTTGTCATGGATGACGGGAGACCGCTACTTGGACTCAACAAAACAAGAATTTGAGGTTGCTCTGAACACTTTCTCCGGTGCTTATGAGAAAGTCTATGACAGACCTGCACTGCCCATTGCCCAATGCACTGAATATTATGATCAAAATGTGCGGTACGTGGCGGCAATCTCAATGGACTTCTTCCAATTCCATGTTTGGTCAACCGGATTATCAACCACACCATTCTCCCTAACAGCAGTAACTTCGACGCCATCAGAGAGCATGCAAGAAATATGATTGACTACATCATGACTGAAACTAATTTTGATGTAGTTGATCTTATGATTCGAGAGATGGCTGCGATAAAGAATGACAGGATCCGAAGGATTAACTATGCACCTTACATCATGGCCCTGATCATTCATAAGACTGGACCATTCAGAGGAGGACGGGGCGGAGTGCACAAGCCCTACAAGCCAAGAGAAGGACCCCCAATTCCCGCACCTCCGCACCCAGAGGATGTGCAAGAGCATCTTCTTCTCGACAGTAGACCGAGGACAAGGTGACACTTGCCCAGATCTACTCCGCTATCATGCGTCTTGATGGTAGCATGACTACCATGACTGACAACATGACATCCTTGATCGGCAATGTCTTCTCCCTGACTGAGGATGTCTCCTCACTAACGGCGGCCGTCTCCTCTCTTGGAGACCGCATGTCTGCCCTTGAGGGCGCCGTCACTCCCGTCCAGTACGAACGTCGCCATTGCCGCCGTGCCGCTTCTCCGTAAGATTCACAGGAGTAGCTCTTTTTGGTACTTTGATGCCAAAGGGGGAGAAGAAATGGAGAAGTTATGGGGAAGGAAGAAGAAGAAAGTTGATCAAGATCATCTTCAAGCTTTTGCTATCTTTTAGTATTATGTAATGAACTATGGTGTAATGAACCATGTGATGTTTATCCTTTAAGTTTGTGCGTGATGAACTATGCTATGTGATGTAATGAACTTATGCTTTTAAATTCACACTTTATGCTATATCAAGCTTCTTTATGTTCATTGCTGTCTCTTTGATCTTCAAGTGCATTTTATTTGCAAATTATGTACTCTCTTGAAGTTCTTGATTTAATAGCTCCACAAAATATTATTGTTCATATGTGCATACTGAACCTCGTTTCATATGTGCACATATTTAGGGGGAGCTTTCCAAAAATTGACTTTGAAAGAAATTGAATTACTTAACGTCTTGTGAGAAAATAAAATTTTCAATTACTCTTTCCTAAGTCATAAAGGAATATGCAACTTGTTCTCATACACGTGGTATATTCAAAATCTTTTATAACGCTTAAAATTCAAGTGTTGTCATCAATTACCAAAAAGGGGGAGATTAAAAGCATCTAGGCCTTAAAAATGTGGTTTTAGTAATTAATGGCGATTTACAAATATAGAACTAATGTGTGTGTTGAGGTTTGCATAGGCAAAGGCTAATAAGTGTGCAAAGGATAAAAGCAAGTTGTATGCGAAATGGACGTCAAGTTGGATCAAAAACAAGGTATATGAAATATAGGATCTCTTTTTGATTTTACCGGTCGTAATAGAAAGGTTGGAAGACTGGATTATAGAATAATCACAGTACTATTAAGAGGGATCATTGAAAGTAGCTTGATAGCATGTTCTTGTGGCACTTGGATCAATTTAGGATTATGCATACACATAAAATTAAGTTTGAAAATAAACTGTGCTCTCTCAGAAAAATTGGAAGTACTGCCGTGTTAACAGCGGAACTACCGGAGTGCGGTAGTACCGCCATATAAACTGCGGAACTACCAGACCACGATAGTACTGGATTTTCAGCGGTACATTTTTCCAGAGAGCACCCTTGCTGGGGACTTAGGCTAGCCGAAATTGGTAGTACCGGAATTATAACGACGGAACTACCGCAGTGCGGTAGTACCGCACCGACCAGCGGAACTACCGATGTTCAGAAGTACTGGCTATTTCCAGCGGTACATTTTTTCCAAAGAGTAACCCCTAAAAAACTTAAGCCGGCAGAAATCGGAAGTACCGAGCATTGCACAGCAGAACAACCGCAGTGCGGTAGTACCCACCGACATACGAACTACCGCAATGCAGTAGTACCGCACTTATAACAGTGGCAGTATCGCACTATCTTTTCAACAGCTAGTTCTGACACTCTGACAGAGTCGTTACTGTGTGCTACAGTGAAATGCAGTAGTACCGCACTTATAACGCCGGTAGTTCTGATTTCCCTGAATTTTCAGATTAAATTTTTGCAGTGGCTAGTTTTGGTTGGTTAGGGTATAAATACTCCCCACCAGCTTAAGAACAGGCTACTGAGTTAGCATTGAGCATTCATTCCACACCTCTCTCTCTTGAGCATCCATTTGAGGTGTTTTGAGCCATTTTCAATTGCATTCATTTTCTAGATTGATTCTAGATTGAGCGTCGTCAAGCGAAGCGTGATCTATTACTCTTGGTGCTTGCCGGCACCTAGACGGCTTAGAGGTTGATCGCGAGGTGATTTCTTCAAGAAGCTTGTGAAGAGACCTGAGCAAGATTGTGAGTGGCTTGGTGCTTGCCATCTCCGGAGAGGAGCAAGAGCAACCAATAGTGATCGAGGAGTTGAGGCTTAATTTGTGGAGTCGGTTCAAGAGCGCTTGGGCTTTCCTCAACATGGACTAGTGAAGACCGGCAAGTCTTCGGTACCACAGGAAAAACATCACGTATCTCTTTGTGATCATTTCTTTACCTTCCTCTAGCATTTATACCTATTGCTTGTGGTTCTTTAAGTTTACTAGAATTGAACAGGTTGATCTTAATTAGTATATTTGCCTAAAGTTAAAATTGTAGTTAATTGTTTTAAAAGGCAAATTTTTATAACCTCTTATTCAACCCCCTCTAGTCGGTTATCCTTGATCCTACAGTTACAAATGGTATCAGAGCCGACTCTCACGGTTACACGGGCGCATACAGGTCAGGAGCGTGGGCATATGACGCATGCGCGTGTGGACCCGGAGTGGACACACGGCATGGTATATATACCGGCACTAGACGCACGGACATGTGCCAAGAGGGAGAGATCCTGGTCATTTGCCCCAGTGTGGGTATGTTGGACTGACGAGGACGTTGGGTTCTTTAAGGGGGTGTATATAACACCTCGGCCCATGATGGCTCATGTGTATGTGCACATGAGATTGTGAATTAGTCCTACATTGCTAGCTTAACATAAGAAGCACTAACATATAAACCCATAAACACCATTTGTAATAACCTCTGGTTAATCATTTTGCGTGAAGCATGAGGACGAAAGCGCAAGCAGGTTGTTATGTGTGCGTGGCTTATCCATAATAGAGTTAGGCCTAAGTCGGTTTGGACCCTTTAGAACGTTACAAGACCATCCTAATTCCTTACAGAGCGATATACGAGTTTGATCAATCCCAACATATTGGGAGCAGGCCAATGGCCTAGCCTCCCCACCCACCGGTTAAGTCCTGGGAATGGCGTGGGTACCCATATCTTTAAGTGAATGCTAGGGCTCCTGGTCAATTTTCAAAAAAAAAACTAACATATTGGCCTACTCTGATTATCACATGAAAGGTGGTGCTCAGATCTCCAAAGTGCATTATTGTAGCTGCAGAGCATTTCTGCACGGTGTGGCCTTTATATGTCGACGAGCGGTCACGAAGTCACGCCACGAGGGCGGTAACTTAGTCAGGATGACGTTCACTTGGAACTTCTCTGGTAGAGCAAAGTCGTACTGACTTAAGTCACGTACATGGAGTTGTAGCTCATGAAGCTGCTCCATCACCGACTGTCCTTCGACCATTCTATAGTTCAAGTAGTTCGTAGTCACGAATGATTCATTCCCATTATCCCCTTCGGAGGAAGGAGGAGTGAGCCGCACGGGGGAAAGGAGGAGACCAGGCTGTCGGGTGGGGCCCGCTACCGGGTGCGCCGTTGCCAGATGCGCCGCCGCTGGAGTCGGATCCCCCCGTGTCGTCGCCTTCTTTGCCCGGTCGCCCGAGCTTCCCCCTTGCGCGCTTCTCTCTGGAGAGAATGGGGAAGAGACGTCCTCCCCCCTCCTTATCCACTCTGGCCCACCGACGAGTGGGCCCCTCTCCCTTTTCTCTCTTTTTTTTCTTTAACAATTGTGAAATTCCCTTTTTGCCCTTGGCATATACAACAGCTATTGTCCAGAGAGTCAAGGATACCGGAGGAGACAGTTGTGCTCGAGTTGGGGCGTGTGGAGATCAAAGACGGTCGATGCGTGTCAGAGCTACGGCGGTGTGGTTCGTAGGTTATGACATGTGAAGGAAGTGAAAAACCCGTGTTTTGGAAGGGTTTCGGGTCCCTTAAAATGTAGTGGACTAAAAAGCCTGATTGAGATAAAAAAAAAGCCCAATTGAGAAGTTGTATTAGGGTTAAAGACTTGTGTTGGTATCGGTATGCGAGGCAGCTGGAAATCTTGCACAGGTATTATTGGAATTGTTGGCGGCTGGACATTGTGATGCCCAGGTCATTAGCTTTTTGGAGAGCAAAGAGATTAGAGGCTTGCTTGCGCGGCTGGCTTTGAGGAAACAATTGCTGCATACAAGGTGTAAGTAGATGATGTGATTGGCTAGATGTGCATGCATGGTTGATGCTTGATGGCCGTAAGTCTTTTGAATACATGCATGAATATTTTTTTCTTTCGATATGATGACTGCATGCGATGGTTCTTCCTGTGACTTGTGACTACTGCTTTTTGGTTGATCTCGTGACGGCTGCTGGAGACTTGTCTGTCAGTTTTTTTTTGTGGTTGCACGGTTTTTTTAGTAGATTAAAAAAAATTTCGTTGCGCACTGCAATCATTCACTCCTCCTTTGATTGCTATCGACGATCCTACACATTGCAAACATATGTTCTGGAACAGGTTATCTAGGAGAAACAGGAGTACATGCACCGAGGGTATGCCAACTCAGAAGAGAACATGATCAATGGTAGAAAAGTATACCTTAGAAAACAGAAGATGAGTGCTGAATTAAGTAGCGAAAAATGGCTTGAATCCTTTGTTTCAATTACTTAATCCATGTTTCAATTACTTAATCCATGCATCCCGAAGGAGAAAATGTCACCAATAAGTAAACCACTAAACAGAGATAGTGGCAAAAAAAAAAGGACAAGCAGGCCATGGCAAGGCTTACTGTCAGTCACCGACAAAGGAGAGGACGCACGAGAATGAGGGGGAAAGGTCAAATATGCCTCTGAACAATATATTCGTCACTTTTTGCTAGCGCTCCTCCACTAATCATGCAAACATAAATACAAGAACACTTACACAGATGGGCTGAAGACGGTGAGTGCAGTCAAGGCAGTGGGCTAATATGTACAGCATCTAGTGACCCGTGTTCCTGCAGTACGCCTGCAGAAAGATCATCTACTTTAAGCAAGAGGAATGGAGGGTGAGTGTGTCGATTTATTAATTCTGAAGACAAAAGTGTACCTTAGAGGTAACCTCCTGTGATTAATTCACACTTTAGTCAATTAGTACTGACACTTGCTTCTCCGTTGCTGCCATTCTGCATTGCATACGTAGCTCCTCGCTGCAATGCAATACCCTAAGGTACTTGAGCGAAGGTGGGAGTCCCATCTCTGGCAGCCTTGTGATGCTCAGACAATGATTGATTTCTAACCTCTCAAGGGAGACCAGGCTTCGTAGATTTGCAGGAAGTGACAAGAGATTAGGGTATCACAAAAAATCAAGTTTTTGGAGGGAGGTGAGAAGCTGAAGCGCTCCCTCTTGTTCCTCTGTTAGGCTCATCATGCTCTCGCGATGCGTGCTTTCCCAGCGATGCCCAAACTGTAGGTGTCGTAGGGATGTGAGCTGTTTGCAGAGGGACATGGTAAGGACAGACACGTCATCAATATAAAGTGTTTCAAGACGAGACCAGATCTGGCAGAACCCTTGATATTCCGACACAAGCTCCAAACATAAAGGTAAACTAGGGAAATCAACTACTTCCAAGGAGGGTTTCTAATGAACTCAAAGCCCTCGATCGAAGCAAGCAACGCACAATTTCTAATTTTCAACTCTTCTAGTGCCGTGCAGTATCCCAGCTGTAGAGACGTCAATTTTGGACTATCCCATAGCTGTAATTTTGTGATAAAAGGGACGCAGGACATAAGACGGGAATGGACCCCATCTGTGAGATTCACGATTCGAAGTTCGTTAAGTGATGGAGGAAATAGTCGAATCTGACTGCCACCCTATTCTTGCTCCCATGCAGTAGACAGCTCAGGATTCATCTCAATCTCCAAGCTTCGAAGGGAACTGAGGTATTGCAAGCCCTCCAACACAGCCAGCTGTTCACATCCCCAGATTTGCAACTCCTCCAAGGCCGTACAGGAATGCAGTTGTAAACACTTAAAATCTGGGCTACTAAATAGACTTAATTTTTTTAGGTAGGGCATGCCTTTATGGAAGCAGGACTGCAAGTTTGCTGGGAGATTCATGATCCGAAGATTTTGAAGTGATGATGGGAGTAATCCAACATCCGAGGTACCATCGTCTCTCACCAACGACGAGAACAGCTTGGGGCAACCATTAATGTGTAGATCCGCAAGAGAGGTGAATCCTCCAAAGCCTCCCTTGCCCCCACAAAACTCCAGATCTGGACAGCCTCAAATAGATAACCGCTTTAGAGAACGGAGGAGATTACATGGCATTTTCAACAGCTGCTCATCTCCAGCTGAGGTTGTCGCTGCTGAGGCCGTACTGCCGGTTGCTTCCGTTTCTGTAGGTTGACTGATTAATAGGAATTTTATTTGTGGACATTTACTTAATCTCAATTCCTCAAGGGACTGCAAATGCGGAAGCATTTGAGTTAGCCACCTCCCTGCTATGCCGCATGACCGAATGCCGAGATGTTTGAGAGATGGGAGGTCTTTATGGAAGCAGGACTGCAAGTTTGCTGGGAGATCACTGATCCAAAGATTTTGAAGTGATGGTGGGAGTAATCCAACATCCGAGGTACCATCGTCTCCCACCAACGACGAGAACAGCTTGGGGTGTTGAAAATGTAGGCAATATTTTAATTCCAAGTTTTAGTAGGAGACAAAAACAATATACTAGTGATGCACAACTAACTACTAACAGTAGGCTACTCATCATACTTCTGAATAAACACAAGAAAATATAGTATCAAAGTCGCACGATCACACGAACGACTTCATCGTTGGGCTTGATGAAGAACAGAAGCAGCGCAGCGTGATGCGATGAAGACTTGACGCAGCGGGATGTAGTAGGAGCGGTCGCGCAGATGCGCCGCCGTAAACCTTATTGCCGCCCGTGCGTGTTCTCTCTCGACAATGGTTCGAGATCCCGCTCTCCTCTCTTCCCGTGCACGCCGAGAAGAAAGGTCGACGCGTTCGATAGCTCAACACTTCGCATAAGAGTGGAAGAAGACAATGGGAGAAAGGAGTGAAGGAGATCGCTTCAAACACGGGCGTCTCTGTGCCTTTTATAGACGCCTCAATTACTCTCTAGTAATCGACGCTATTATTCACCGTGAATCGGCGCTATTATTCACCGTGGCGACTCCATTATTCCTCGTAATCGACTCCATTATTCATCGTAATCGCCGTATTCAAACCGAAAAATAAACAGTCTCATGACCAAGAAAAAAGAGAGACGGTACAAGGTTTAGCAAAACAAGGTGGACATGGTCCGCCAAGTGGCGCACCACGCCACGGCGCGGCGCGCCGCGCAGTCACAAGTCACGCGATTTTCACGCGAAAATACGCGAATCTGCATACGCGCGCGCGCGCGCGCAGTGTGTTTAGCCAAAGCCACCATCCACTTCCATAATTCAAGGAGTGGGATGGACTCCACCTTATAAATTGGTCTCCCACTTTGCCTAAGCAATATGGTACTAAACCTTGCGTGCTTTGGAATTATAGAAAATAGGCCTTGGGCCTAATTTCAACAAATTTCACCAATTCCAAAGCAGAAGCACAAATATGTCGAAAAATTGTATCAAGTGTTGTTTAATATACCAGTCTTATAATGTAAGTCCCGTATGGGTTGAACTTACACCTAGATTAGCAAGATTCATCTTCTCACAACTAATGAATGGACTATGCCTTGAATTCACAAACTTTTCGTAATCGACTTCACTTGAAACCTCAATCGATACTAGGCTATCAATGAACCACGCCTAAACGGAGCGTTATATGGTCATGCTCCTTATCCGCTCATGAGCTTTCTAGAGAATGCCCTGCTCTCGTGAATCTGCGACCAAACAGCTTAAGCTCAAGTAGGTGTATTCTTTCTAGGTATCCTGCAGCTAATACCTTTCCCTCATGAATACATTAAGGTTTTATACCAACCTTCCATACAGTTGAGAGTACTTTATTTATTTTGGATATGGGTACAATTAATATGTACTCTCTTGTTACAATATCAACTTGTTTTTCCCATTACCTAAGTCACGGGATCTCCGTTCATGAAGGCATGGGTTACCATTGTGATGTAACTAAATGGGCCTCATTCCCATATCCATAGAAGCAACGGAAATCGCTCTCCGTGCTAATCCCTTGGTAAAAGGGTCTGCCAGATTTTTCTCAGTGTTAATATAATTCACAGCTATTACTCCGGAGTTTCTCAATTTTCTGACAGATTTAAGCCTACGCTTCACATGTCTAGAGGACTTCATATTATCCTTTGTACTTGTGACTTTGGCCAACACAGTTTGATTATCACAGTACATCAGGATTGCCGGTATTGGTTTCTCAACCAACGGTAAGTCCATCAGAAGCTCTCTTAGCCATTCAGCCTCAACAGTGGCTGTGTCAAGTGCTACAAGTTCCGCTTCCATGGTTGACCTCGTCAATATAGTCTGTTTACAAGACCTCCATGAAACTGCAGCACCAGCTAAAGTAAACACATAACCACTTGTAGCTTTGATCTCATCAGCATCAGAGATCCAATTCGAGTCACTGTACCCTTCTAATACGTATGATATCCAAATAATGAATTCCAAAAGATGTTGTGCCTCTCAAGTAGCGCAACACTCTTTCAAGTGCCTCCAGTGATCATCTCCGGGTTAGAAGTAAACCGACTTAATTTGCTCACAAAGAAATGAAATGTCGTCTTGTGGCACCACTAAATACATAAGTGACCCAATAATTTGTGAGTATTTCAATTGATCTTTTCCTAACCCTTGATTCTTTCAAGCTTAATACTCGCATCATAGGGTGTTGGAGAAACTTTACAATTTTCAAAGCCAAGCGGCTCAATATTTTCTCAATAATGAGATTGGCTCAAAGTAATCCCATTCTCATTCTTGATCAATTTAATATTCAAAATAACATCTGCCTCTCCTAAATCTTTCATATCAAAACATCGGGATAGGAAAGATTTGACCTCACAATTACGGTAGTGTTTGTTCCAAATATAAGTATGTCATCTACATACAAACACAAAATTACTCCTTGACCCCACCATAGCGGTAATATACACATTTATCACTTCATTCACAATAAAGCCAGCGTTGTCAAAGTCTTATCAAATTTTTCGTGCCATTGTTTAGGTGCTTGCTTTAAACCATACAAGGATTTTAATAGTCTCAGATACCTTATTTTCCCGTCCGTAAATCACAAAATCATCGGGTTGATCCATATAAATTTCTTCCTCCAACTCTCCATTAAGGAAAGCTGTCTTTACGCCCATTTGATGAACATACTGCACTATAGGAAGATGCTAATGCAAGGAGTACTGATGGTGGTTAATCTAGCGACAGGAGAATAGGTATCAAGAAATCTTCTCCTCTTTCTCGGTGTAACCCTTAGCTACAAGTCTTGCTTTGTACTTCTCAATAGTACCATCGGGCCTCGCTTTCTTTTAAAAATCCACTTACATCCAACAGGTTTGCACCCAATAGGAAGATTGGTGATCTCCCAAGTCTCATTAGCCATGATTGAATCCATCTCGCTACGGATCGCCTCTTTCCAATACTCAAGATCGAAAGATGCATAAGCTTCCAAAAGAGTTTTTGGCACATCATCCACGAGGTATACAATAAAGTCATCACCAAAGGTTTTCTCAACCCTTTGTCTCTTGCTTCTTCGAGGAGCTTCGTGACTAAATTGTTGTCCTCCTCGTGGATATCATAAAATGGTTCGTAAATGGTGGAAAGTTCGAAGTTTGATTGTTCTCATTTTCGATATTATCGATGTGAACATTCTCATCCGTGTTGAAGTATCGCCTCATGTTCTCATAGGAAAGATATTCTCAAAAATGAAGCATCTCTAGACTCCATTATTGTATTAACAATAATCTCGTGAGTTTCGATTTAACTACTAACAATCTATAGGCCGTGCTATTTTGAGCATATCCTAGAAAAATACAATCGATCGCTTTTGGTCCAAGTTTTCTTTTTTACGCAATGGTATATTGACTTTTGCCAAACACCCCAAGTTCGCAGAAAATTAACATTAGGTTTTCTCCCTTCCATCCTCATATGGAGTAATTTCACTCCTTTTAGTGATTACTCTATTTAGGACGAAAGTTGTCACAATATAGCTTCCCCACCATGCCTTAGGCATACCGAACTCTCTAACATGGCATTGACCAAGTCCGTTAGTGTCCGGTTTTTCCTCTCACTATCCCATTTGATTGGGGTGAGTATGGTGGTGTGAACTCATGGATTATTCCATGCTCGTAATGCAATTGGGAGAACTCATGAGAGACATATTCTCCTCCACGATCGATCTCAATCTTTTATTTTCTTTTCTAGTTGGTTCTCAACCTCACCTTATAAGTTTTAAAGTAGTTTAAAGCTTCATCCTTAGTTTTTAGCAAATACACATAGCAAAGAGCGTGTTGCATCATCAATAAAAGTTAGAAAATATCTTTTGCCTCCTTTTGTCAATAGTCCATTCATTTCACACAAATCTGAATGAATAAGATCTAATGGTGCAGATTCTTTTCATCCTCTAATCCCTTAAAAGGTTTTCGAGGCTGTTTTGCTTGCACACATGACTGCATTTTGATCCTTTGATAATTTCACATTTTGAATTAAATCTAATTTGGACATTCTCACAATACTATCAAAACTAATATGACAGAAACGGAATGCCAAATATTTGCCTCACATTTATTTAAATTTGTTGCAACATTCAGATTATAACAATACTCTAAAGTACTTAGGCGGAACAAGCCTCCGCTCTCATAGCCTTTACCAACAAAATTTCCAAACTTAGACAATACAATTTTATTCGACTCAAAAACTAGCTTATAACCATTCCTACATAGAAGAGAACCACTAATGAGGTTCTTATTTATTGTAGGAGCATGCTTTACGCACGCTTTTAAGTGGACAATCTTCCCAAGTCGACTTCAGATCCACCGTGCCAACACCAAGAATGTAGCATGCGAGCCGCTTTCCCATTAGGACGGAGGAAGCCCTCGCTGCTGGTAAGAAGAAAACAAGGAAATATCGAACATACGTGAACATTAGCACCAGATCCACCCACCAATCGGTGGATTGACATGCTGAAAAAACAACGGTGGATTACCATACCCTCCTCGGTTGAGGCCTCGCCTATTATCACGCTGATGACCTTCTTCTTTGGTCGTTCACCATCTCGATTTTGCGGAATCGATACCCTTCGCCATATGACCATCTTTTCCGCACACAAAGCGGTGATGTCCTTGAAATCCTTTTTCTCGCTTTTCTTCTTCTTAAAGCTAGTTGTCTTGTTCGGTTTGTTAGATTTGTACTTCTTTGCTATAGTCTTTTCTCAATGAAGTTTGCATTGTTCGCGCGGATGTGCTTGGTGCATCCTTTGCTCTAGCTTTTTCTTCCACATCGAGGGCAGCAATGAGATCTTCAACAAAATCTCTTCCTCTTGTGTTTCAGGCTAGTGGCAAAATCCCGCCAAGAAGGTGGGAGTTTAGCAACAATGCCCGCAGCCCACAAACTTAGGAGGTAACACACACCAGTGCGCAATCTCACCGACTAGTAGCTGGAGGTCATGAGCTTGTCCAACTATAGACTTAGTCTCATCCATGCTAAAGTCGAAAAATTGCTCACACATGTAGAGCCAATGACCACCTCTGCCTCTGCATATTTGTGCTCTAGTGCATTCCACAACTCGTGGCGGACTTATAGTCCATGTACACATCGTAGAGCTGATCCGCGAGCAGTCAAGATGCAACCAAGAGCAGATTGTTTGCACTATCAAATTGCATGTATCGCTCAATCGTAAATGGATATCTGCGGATGGACAACCCACCACAGTCCCAAAGACATGAGCCAAAACTTGACTCTAGTCCGCCATCTACGAAAGTTCGACCACAAAACCTCTCGTGTTTCATCGCATCGAATGCGCTAACCATTTCAGATTGCAACAAATTCCACAATAAGGTTTCGGATTGTTGAAAATGTAGGCAATATTTTAATTCCAAGTTTTAGTAGGAGACAAAAACAATATACTAGTGATGCACAACTAACTACTAACGATGAGGCTACTCATCATACTTGAATAAACACAAGAAAATATAGTATCAAAGTCGCACGATCACACGAACGACTTCATCGTTGGGCTTGATGAAGAACAGAAGCAGCGCAGCGTGATGCGATGAAGACTTGACGCAGGCGAGGATGTAGTAGGAGCGGTCGCGCAGATGCGCCGCCGAAACCTTATTGCCGCCCGTGCGTGTTCTCTCTCGCGACAATGGTTCGAGATCCCGCTCTCTCTCTTCCCTGCACGCCGAGAAGAAAGGTCGACGCGGTTCGATAGCTCAACACTTCGCATAAGAGTGGAAGAAGACAATGGGAGAAAGGAGTGAAGGAGATCGGTTCAAACTCGACGCGTCTGTGCCTTTTATAGACGCCTCAATTACTCTCTAGTAATCGACGCTATTATTCACCGAATCGGCGCTATTATTCACCGAATCGACTCCATTATTCCTCGTAATCGACTCCATTATTCACCGTAATCGCCGTATTCAAACCAAAAATAAACAGCTCATGACCAAGAAAAGAGAGAGACGGTACAAGGTTTAGCAAAAACAAGGTGGACATGGTCTGCCAAGTGGCGCACCACGTCACGGCGCGGTCGCGCGTCGCAAGTCACAAGTCACGCGATTTTCACGCGAAAATACGCGAATACGCGCGCGCGCGTGCGTGCGCGCGCGTGTGTTTAGCCAAAGCCACCATCCACTTCCATAATTCAAGGAGTGGGATGGACTCCACCTTATAAATTGGTCTCCCCCACTTTGCCTAAGCAATATGGTACTAAACCTTGCGTGCTTTGGAATTATAGAAAATAGGCCTTGGGCCTAATTTCAACAGTCCCCCACCAATTCCAAAGCAGGAAGCACAAATATGTCGAAAAATTGTACTCAAGTGTTGTTTAATATACCATCTTATAATGTAAGTCCCGTATGGGTTGAACTTACACCTAGATTAGCAAGATTCATCTTCTCACAGCTAATGAATGGACTATGCCTTGAATTCACAACTTTTAGAATCGACTTCACTTGAAACCTCAACCGATACTAGGCTATCAATGAACCACGCCTAAACGGAGCGTTATATGGTCATGCTCCTTATCCGCTCATGAGCTTTCTAGAGAATGCCCTGTTCTCGTGAATCTGCGACCAAACAGCTTAAGCTCAAGTAGGTGTATTCTTTCTAGGTATCCTGCAGCTAATACCTTTCCTCATGAATACATTAAGGTTTTATACCAACCTTCCATACAGTTGAGAGTACTTTATTTATTTTGGATATGGGTACAATTAATATGTACTCTCTTGTTACAATATCAACTTGTTTTTCCCATTACCTAAGTCACGGATCTCCGCTCATGAAGGCATGGGTTACCATTGTGATGTAACTAAATGGGCCTCATTCCCATATCCATAGAAGCAACGTAAATCGCTCTCCGTGCTAATCCCTTGGTAAAAGGGTCTGCCAGATTTTTCTCAGTGTTAATATAATTCACAGCTATTACTCCGGAGTTTCTCAATTTTCTGACAGATTTAAGCCTACGCTTCACATGTCTAGAGGACTTCATATTATCCTTTGTACTTGTGACTTTGGCCAACACAGTTTGATTATCACAGTACATCAGGATTGCCGGTATTGGTTTCTCAACCAACGGTAAGTCCATCAGAAGCTCTCTTAGCCATTCAGCCTCAACAGTGGCTGTGTCAAGTGCTACAAGTTCCGCTTCCATGGTTGACCTCGTCAATATAGTCTGTTTACAAGACCTCCATGAAACTGCAGCACCAGCTAAAGTAAACACATAACCACTTGTAGCTTTGATCTCATCAAAGATCGAGATCCAATTGAGTCACTGCACTTTCTAATACGTATGATATCCAAGATAATGAATTCCAAAAGATGTTGTGCCTCTCAAGTAGCGCAACACTCTTTCAAGTGCCTCCCAGTGATCATCTCCTGGGTTAGAAGTAAACCGACTTAATTTGCTCACAGCAAATGAAATGTCAGGTCTTGTGGCACCAGCTAAATACATAAGTGACCCAATAATTTGTGAGTATTTCAATTGATCTTTTCCTAACCCTTGATTCTTTCAAGCTTAATACTCGCATCATAGGGTGTTGGAGAAACTTTACAATTTTCAAAGCCGGCGGCTCAATATTTTCTCAAAGATAATGAGATTGGCTCAAAGTAATCCCATTCTCATTCTTGATCAATTTAATATTCAAAATAACATCTGCCTCTCCTAAATCTTTCATATCAAAACATCGGGATAGGAAAGATTTGACCTCAAATCAATTACGGTAGTGTTTGTTCCAAATATAAGTATGTCATCTACATACAAACACAAAATTACTCCTTGACCCCACCATAGCGGTAATATACACATTTATCGCCTTCATTCACAATAAAGCCGTGGTTGTCAAAGTCTTATCAAATTTTTCGTGCCATTGTTTAGGTGCTTGCTTTAAACCATACAAGGATTTTAATAGTCTGCATACCTTATTTTCCCGTCCGTAAATCACAAAATCATCGGGTTGATCCATATAAATTTCTTCCTCCAACTCTCCATTAAGGAAAGCTGTCTTTACGCCCATTTGATGAACATACGTACCATAGGAAGATGCTAATGCAAGGAGTACTGATGGTGGTTAATCTAGCGACAGGAGAATAGGTATCAAGAAATCTTCTCCTCTTTACGGGTGTAACCCTTAGCTACAAGTCTTGCTTTGTACTTCTCAATAGTACCATCGGGCCTCGCTTTCTTTTAAAAATCCACTTACATCCAACAGGTTTGCACCCAATAGGAAGATTGGTGATCTCCCAAGTCTCATTAGCCATGATTGAATCCATCTCGCTACGGATCGCCTCTTTCCAATACTCAAGATCGAAAGATGCATAAGCTTCCAAAAGAGTTTTTGGCACATCATCCACGAGGTATACAATAAAGTCATCACCAAAGGTTTTCTCAACCCTTTGTCTCTTGCTTCTTCGAGGAGCTTCGTGACTAAATTGTTGTCCTCCTCGTGATATCATAAAATGGTTCGTAAATGGTGGAAAGTTCGAAGTTTGATTGTTCTCATTTTCGATATTATCGATGTGAACATTCTCATCCGTGTTGAAGTATCGCCATTGTTCTCATAGGAAAGATATTCTCAAAAATGAAGCATCTCTAGACTCCATTATTGTATTAACAATAATCTCGTGAGTTTCGATTTAACTACTAACAATCTATAGGCCGTGCTATTTTGAGCATATCCTAGAAAAATACAATCGATCGCTTTTGGTCCAAGTTTTCTCTTTTACGCAATGGTATATTGACTTTTGCCAAACACCCCAAGTTCGCAGAAAATTAACATTAGGTTTTCTCCCTTCCATCCTCATATGGAGTAATTTCACTCCTTTTAGTGATTACTCTATTTAGGACGAAAGTTGTTGTCAATATAGCTTCCCCACCATGCCTTAGGCATACCTAACTCTCTAACATGGCATTGACCAAGTCCGTTAGTGTCCGGTTTTTCCTCTCAGCTATCCCATTTGATTGGGGTGAGTATGGTGGTGTGAACTCATGGATTATTCCATGCTCGTAATGTAATTGGGAGAACTCATGAGAGACATATTCTCCTCCACGATCGATCTCAATCTTTTATTTTCTTTTCTAGTTGGTTCTCAACCTCACCTTATAAGTTTTAAAGTAGTTTAAAGCTTCATCCTTAGTTTTTAGCAAATACACATAGCAAAGAGCGTGTTGCATCATCAATAAAAGTTAGAAAATATCTTTTGCCTCCTTTTGTCAATAGTCCATTCATTTCACACAAATCAATGAATAAGATCTAATGGTGCCAGATTCTTTTCATCCTCTAATCCCTTAAAAGGTTTTCGAGGTCTGTTTTGCTTGCACACATGACTGCATTTTGATCCTTTGATAATTTCACATTTTGGAATTAAATCTAATTTGGACATTCTCACAATACTATCAAAACTAATATGACAGAAACGGGAATGCCAAATATTTGCCTCACATTTATTTAAATTTGTTGCAACATTCAGATTATAACAATACTCTAAAGTACTTAGGCGGAACAAGCCTCCGCTCTCATAGCCTTTACCAACAAAATTTCCAAACTTAGACAATACAATTTTATTCGACTCAAAAACTAGCTTATAACCATTCCTACATAGAAGAGAACCACTAATGAGGTTCTTATTTATTGTAGGAGCATGTCGCACGTTCTTTAAGTGGACAATCTTCCTGAAGTCGACTTCAGATCCACCGTACAACACCAAGAAAAGCATGCGAGCCGCTTCCCATTAGGACGGAGGAAGCCCTCTTTGCTGGTAAGAAGAAAACAAGGAAATATCGTAACATACGTGAACATTAGCACCAAGATCCACCCACCAATCGGTGGATTGACATGCTGAAAAAACAACGGTGGATTACCATACCCTCCTCGAAGTTGAGGCCTCGCCTATTATCACGTTGATGCCCTTCTTCTTTGGTCGCTCACCATCTCGATTTTATGGAATCGACACCCTTCGCCATATGACCATCTTTTCCGCACACAAAGCGGTGATGTCCTTGAAATCCTTTTTCTCGCTTTTCTTCTTCTTAAAGCTAGTTGTCTTGTTCGGTTTGTTAGATTTGTACTTCTTTGCTATAGTCTTTTCTCAATGAAGTTTGCATTGTTCGGCGGATGTGCTTGGTGCATCCTTTGCTCTAGCTTTTCTTCCACATCGAGGGCAGCAATGAGATCTTCAACAAAATCTCTTCCTCTTGTGTTTCAGCTAGTGGCAAAATCCCGCCAAGAAGGTGGGAGTTTAGCAACAATGCCCGCAGCCACAAACTTAGGAGGTAACACACGCCCAGTGCGCAATCTCACCGACTAGTAGCCGGAGGTCATGAGCTTGTCCAACTATAGACTTAGTCTCATCCATGCTAAAGTCGAAAAATTGCTCACACATGTAGAGCCAGTGACCAGCCCTCTGCCTCTGCATATTTGTGCTCTAGTGCATTCCACAACTCGTGGCGGACTTATAGTCCATGTACACATCGAGAGCCGATCTGCTGAGCAGTCAAGATGCAACCAAGAGCGAGATTGTTTGCACTATCAAATTGCATGTACGCTCAATCGTAAATGGATATCTGCGGATGGACAACCCACCACAGTCCCAAAGACATGAGCCAAAACTTGACTCTAGTCCGCCATCTACGAAAGTTCGACCACAAAACCTCTCGTGTTTCATCGCATCGAATGCGCTAACCATTTCAGATTGCAACAAATTCCACAATAAGGTTTCGGATTGTTGAAAATGTAGGCAATATTTTAATTCCAAGTTTTAGTAGGAGACAAAAACAATATACTAGTGATGCACAACTAACTACTAACAGAGGCTACTCATCATACTTGAATAAACACAAGAAAAATATAGTATCAAAGTCGCACGATCACACGAACGACTTCATCGTTGGGCTTGATGAAGAACAGAAGCAAGCGCAGCAGCGTGATGCGATGAAGACTTGACGCAGGCAGATGTAGTAGGAGCGGTCGCGCAGATGCGCCGCCCGTAAACCTTATTGCCGCCCGTGCGGTTCTCTCTGCGACAATGGTTCGAGATCCCGCTCTCCTCTCTTCCCTGCACGCCGAGAAGAAAGGTCGACGCGTTCGATAGCTCAACACTTCGCATAAGAGTGGAAGAAGACAATGGGAGAAAGGAGTGAAGGAGATCGGTTCAAACTCGACGTCTCTGTGCCTTTATAGACGCCTCAATTACTCTCTAGTAATCGACGCTATTATTCACCGATAATCGGCGCTATTATTCACCGAATCGACTCCATTATTCCTCGTAATCGACTCCATTATTCATCGTAATCGCCGTATTCAAACCGAAAAATAAACAGTCTCATGACCAGTAAAAAAGAGAGAGACGGTACAAGGTTTAGCAAAACAAGGTGGACATGGTCTGCCAAGTGGCGCACCACGCCACGGCGCGATCGCGCGTCCGCAAGTCACAAGTCACGCGATTTTCACGCGAAAATACGCTGAATCTGGCAGCGCGTGCGTGCGCGCAGTGTGTTTAGCCAAAGCCACCATCCACTTCCATAATTCAAGGAGTGGGATGGACTCCACCTTATAAATTGGTCTCCCCCACTTTGCCTAAGCAATATGGTACTAAACCTTGCGTGCTTTGGAATTATAGAAAATAGGCCTTGGGCCTAATTTCAACATGGGGCAACCATTAATGTGTAGATCCACAAGAGAGGTGAATCCTCCAAAGCCTCCCTTGCCCCCACAACTCCAGATCTGGACAGCGCCAAATAGATAACCGCTTTAGAGAATGGATGAGATTACATAGTATTTCCAACAGCTGCTCATCTCTGGCTGAGGTTGTCGCTGCTGAAGCCAAACTGCTGGTTGCTTCCGTTTCTGTAGGTTGACTGATTAATAGAAATTTTACTTGTGGACAGTTTTCTAATATCAATTCCTCAAGGGACTGCAAATGCGGAAGCATTTGAGTTAGCCACCTCCCTGATATGCCGCATGACCAAATGCCGAGATGTTTGAGAGATGGGAGGACAGGGATGTTTGCAGATGTACTGTTTTCCTGGACAGGCTCTGACACAATGTGTGGCTGGAGCAAATTAGGGTAGTTCTGCATATCCAAACGCTCTAAAGCGATGAGCTGGCTGAAGCCTTCACTCGAAATAGAGATCAAGTTTCGACAATTTCGTACGCACAACGATGTTATGCCCTTAAGATTATGGAATGCTAAGATCTTGCCATCCAGCACACTCAACTCACTGGATTCGATCTCGAGAAATCTCCCACCTGACTTCATTGTTGGAAATATGGAAAGTCCCTTAATGGATAAGTCAGATATCAGAGCAGAAGGCGGAAGAGGATGCGACAGTATCAAACAAGGGCAATCATGGATGGTGAGTCTACGGAGATTAGATTCCCATTCCAGTTGCAGAGGTGGAGAAGCCGTTAGCCCGCTGCAACTTTCCAGGCTTGGCATTTTAATCAACACCAACTTCTCCAGAGGAGGAACCGACAGAACTCTGACAACATGCAGGTCCATTAACTCCAACTCCTTGAGTGCCCGCATTTCTTCCAGTGGAAGGATTTCCGACTTGCTGCAATTATCAAAGTAAGTGCCTGAGAATTTGCAAATGTATATCGAACAAGCAAAATTAAAGAGAAGAAATTACTAAATTATTTGAGGACAACGCCTAATGGTGAGTTTGTCGAGAGATGGAAACCACGACTTCTGTTCGACTTGGAAAGAAGTGTCACTCTGGAAAAGCGTAAACTCATTCAGTTGAGGGCAATCCTTGACCATCAATACCCTTAGATTGGAAGTCAATTCCTGCCCGTAAGTACCAGAACATTTTTCCAATTTTGGCATCTCATTTAAGACCAACTCTTCCAACGAAGGAATTGAAACTTCTATTAAGTTCCACATCCTTTCCAATGTCAGCTTCCTAAGGAGTGGAAGCATTTCGAGAGATTGAAGAATTTGCAATTCCCTGCAGTAATCTAGATGAAGTGTCTGTAGTAAGGTAACTGAGACATTCTTGGCAAGCCAGGTTGGGGAGGTAGCACCGTCGTACCCAGTTATTTGTAGGGTTTTGAGGTTCTGATGTGGCTCAAGACCCTCAAGCACATCTCTTGTTCTCTCTGTAGTAGGTTCAAGGCTCATGCTGCTATCGGACCATGACAAGGACAACTCTACAAGATGCTCTTTGTCCATCAAGCTTGCACCACCAGCCTCTTCTTTAGTCTTCACATTTTCAAGTTGAGAAATTCCAAGTTTTACAAGCTGGTTCATGGATTGAAGTTGTCTTATCTCAAAATTGCTAGCATTTTGAACCTTGAATCTTAGTTCCTGAAGAGACGTCATGTTGCTGACACAAGCTATTGCACAGTGCACCTTCTCATGAGCAACAAGGTGCCGCAAATTAACAAGATTATTCATACCAGTAGGTATAGCAAGAATGCCTGAAATGCCCACATCCAATACTTGAAGGTGATAAAATCTTGTGAAAGCTTGAGGTAAAGCAGTGTTGCGGTAGACTGTTGTATATGCCAATCTATTTGTGGTGGAGACACAAACAAATTCAAGATAACGAAGATGATATGGCCTTAAAATACTGAGTATAGAGCCAACATCAGCACCTGTCGCATAAACTCTCAGGAATCGTAAAGTTTTTGCCTCCTCGCACAAAGTTAGTAAGGATCTCAATAAATGTACGCTGCTTTGGCCAAAGAGCATCAAGGTCCTCAACCTTTGCAAAGGTCCAATCATCTGTAGTATTTTCTTAAAATTCTCACTGGGAAAATTGGCATGTTCATCTCTGTCATGACCAGTAGTTATGATAGACAAATGACGAATAGATGGTTTAATTGTCTTAGATTGCAATCCATTTATTGTAGCATATTCATTTGATGAAACCTGCTCCGCTAATTCATGCATTAGGTCATGCATAGCATAGCGTGTGCCAACCCTTTGGAAAAATCCAAAATCCACTAAACTATTCAGATATTGTCTCCCTGTTTCCTCCAATCCCTTGCCAGTGTCTTCACATTGCACAAAATTTTGTGATATCCAAGCCCGGACCAAAACTTCTCCATTAAACCGGTGATCCTCAGGAAATAAAGAGCAGTAGGAGAAACAACGCTGCAGGTGGTAAGGTAAATAATCATAACTAAGTCTCAAGATAGGTAAAATACCATCTTCTTCTTCTTGCAGAGATTTCCATTTGTTCTGAACTGTCTTCCAGTGCTCATAGCTAACATTTTTGTACAAAAGTGCACCAACACTTCGTGCAGCTAGTGGACAGCCCTTTAGTGCTTTAGCAATCTGTTTCCCAATGGTTTGCAAACTAGGTTGATTCTCGTAGTTCTCATCACCAAACGCGCATGCCTTGAAGAAAAGCCAAAAGTCCTTTTCATCCAGACCATTCACTTTGACCGCATCCATTGTTCGTATCATTTCGGCAACAGATTTACTTCGAGTTGTTGCTAAAATCATGCAGCCGGTTGCTTGATTATGTTTCAATGGAGCTAACAGTTTATCCCATCCACTCCTGTCCTTGTATTCCCACATATCATCTAGCACGAGCAGAAATCTTTTGTTTCTAATACATTTCGAAAGGGTCTCCTGCAGTACATTGAAACTACTTATCTCCTTGTACTCGTTTCTATCTTTACATACGTGCTCTAACATCTCAATTGTTAGCCTCACTTTATCGAAATTAGTGGATACACAAACCCACATATGCAAATCAAAATGAGCTTTAATTCTTTGATCACCGTATACAAATGTGGCAAGCGTCGTCTTCCCAACACCACCAATGCCAACTACTGGCAGAACATGTAGATCTCTAGATTTCCCATTTATTAAAAGCTCTATTATCCTGTCCCTCTCTGCATCCCTCCCGTACACCTTGCATTCAGATGGCACAGAAGTTGCCAGGCGTGTGTTCCACGCCACACTCTGACTCTGGTTTGACGTCACAATGAGGTGTGAGGTCTCTAGCTGAAGAACCCCCTGCACAGAATTGCCAATAATGCGTAAACGATCCACTATTTCGTTGATCCTATCAGAAATGTCATGTTTAATCTCAAGAGGCAGCATGGTGCTATGAGTTGGCTCCTCCTCCTCTCTTTTCCTCTTTCTGCCATGCGAGGCCCAACTAATAAATCTATTCATGGCACTGCATGCTCGTTGAAAAGAAGATGAAGTAGATGAAGGCGCATAGCTTCCCTCGGGATTAGTACAACCTTTCCCTGCATAAGCAAACTGTCAGTTGTTATGGCGACAGGCAAAAGATAGCCACTTACGCAAAAGCAGGCATTACCTTGCAACTGCTAATAATTAACAAATTTAGATAATGTGAAAAGAAGTCACAATTAACAAATAGATAAACTGAGGGGTAGTGCCTTATGATATTCAGCTGCTATTAGACATACAGTAAACGATAGGCCAAGTAGCGCTCACAATTACACCAATATAAAAGGTGCAGAAAGCAAGAAACATGCAACAAGACAGTGGTGGGCAATGCACCTTCTTCGATGTGTTGTTGCAGTCGGTAGTAATCGAGCTCATCCATCACATCTTCTGTATCATAAAGCAGCTCTTTTAGATCGTCCAGCGACTCAGCCAGTGGCTTGTTGTCAATCCTCCTTCCATCCGCAGCAGCAAGCACCATCTTCACTTTCCTCATCTCAAACTTGAGCTTCTCCACATCTTCAGCAAGCCCGACTACACGAGTCCACGCTTCCATCTGTACAGTGAAGAAGCTCTCAAGGATGCTTTGCACCAGCCATTCTATTGCAGCATCAACTACTGTGCCAACCAACCCCATCGTCTCCCAGTGCACCTAAGGCAGCAACAGCAGGCCTTGCACAATGGAGAAACCAAGCAAATGGATTCAGATGAAAAGAGATTAAGAGAGCGAAGCTGCTTTAAGGAAGCAACTGGGACGGCAGAAAGCACGGCTGACAGCAGCACCAAAATTAGATGACTTTTCCAAATTCCAAGTAGCACTAGAAGCCCTTCAACTGACGCACAGACCCCTTGTAGCAGCATAAGTGGGGTCTGCACAGCCGTGCAACAATGGAAGCCCGCGAGTCAAAGTCTTGGCTCTACGGTTGCACTAATTAATGGTGTAGTTAGTGTGTGTGACTGTGCAGTACAATCTTCTTTACTAATTAAACATAATGTAGCTGTCAATTTTGTAGAAAATTCTAGCTCATGATGTTACGTACCAACTACTAACTATCATTGCCTTAATTGTCAGGATAGGATGATAGGGTTACCAGCCGGCTGCGATTCTGCAAAGCAGTTTCGTGGAGTTTAACTAACCGAGCCTAAAGAACCAAAAGAAAAAGGCATTGGGGCTTCACTATTTTAGATATATCTTTATATATATATATATATATATATATATATATATATATATATATATATATATATATATGTGTGTGTGTGTGTGTGTGTAATTACCCTGTTGTATAAAGAGTTTTCTGTATATGTGACATACTTATATGTGTATATATATTGGCTTCTTGGCCTCATGATGAATATAAGTACTATTTATAACATGGTATCAGAGCCAGGTTGCCAGCTCACTGATCATGGTTGTCGTGTTATTCTCGATTCTGATTCTTGTTGTGTTCAGGATCGCCTCACGGGGACTCTGGTTGGTACTGGCCCTCGTCGCCGTGATTCCCAATGGCTCTGGGAGCTGGACTGGCTTTGTCTTCCTTGCACTGCCCCTGCCAGTCTGGTCACCTCCACCACTACCTCCGCGTCTGCTGCCGCCTCCACTGCCTCTTTTGCTCAATGGTATCATCATTTGGGACATCTTTGTGGGTCTCGTATGTCTTCTTTACTTTGTCGTGGCCTTTTAGGGTCTGTGTCTGGTGATGTATCTCTCTATTGTCAGGGTTATAAGCTTGGCAAACAGCTTCAACTCCCCTATCCTTTTAGCGAGTCTGTATCTTAACGTCCTTTTGATCTTGTTTGTTCTGATGTATGGGGACCAGCTCCTTTTGTCTCAAAAGGAGGTCATCGATATTATATCATTTTTATTGATAATTTTTCTCGGTATACATGGATTTATGTCATCTCGTAATGATGTTTTATCCATCTATAAGACTTTTGCCACCATGGTCCATACTCAGTTTGACTCTTCCATTCGCGTTTTTCGTGCTGACTCTACTGGGGAGTACTTATCGGGAGCTCTTCGTGCTTTTCTCGCTGAGCAGGACACTCTCCCTCAGTTTTCTTGTCCCGATACTCATGCTCAGACTGGTGTGGCCGAACACAAGCATCGTCATCTTCTTGAGACAGCCCGTGCCCTTATGATTGCTTCTAATGTTCCACCACACTTCTGGGCTGAGGCTGTTTCCACTGCCACTTTTTTTATCAACATTCGGCCCTCCTCTGCTCTTCGTGGGATTCCAGTCGAGCTCCTATGTGGTAAGACCCCTGATTATTTTAGTTTTCGCCTCTTTGGGTGTGTGTGCTATGTTCTTTTTGCACCTCGTGAGCACACCTAATTAGCTGCTCAGTCTGTTGAGTGTGTTTTTCTGAGTTATAATGCTGAGCACAAGGGATATCGCTGTTGGGACCCTGATAGCCGACGGATGCGGATTTCTCGGGACATTACTTTTGATGAGTCTCGTCCTTTCTATCCACACCCTTCTTCTTCCTCCCCTTTAGCATCTATTGTCGAGCCACTTTCTTTTCTGACTTTTCCTTCTACTCCCATAGTTGCCACTCCATCACCACATCCTTTAGCTTCTCTGGTGCCTCCTTCTCAGTCGGCACCCTCTTCACCACCAGCATTCTCTTCTGCATCACCACAGCCTTTGGTCTCTCCGGTGCCTCCTTCCCAGTCGGCACCCTCTTCACCACCAGCATCCTCTCCTGAGGTTAGTCCTGATCTTGTTCCTTATCCTCTCTACTATACCCGTTGTCCGCAGGTTTAGGACTCTTCTGATGGGCCATCCTCTTCGGCATCTCCTCGCTATGCTCTTCGCGATTGCCAGTGGTCTATCTCCCAGTTGAATGTCAAGAATATCTTTCTCAATGGCGAGTTGCGTGAGATCTATATGCGGTAGCCCCTGGGTATTCTGTTCCTGAGGGTATGGTTTGCCGCCTTCGCCGCTCTCTCTATGGTCTCGAGCAAGCTCCTCGCGTTTAGTTTGATCGTTTCTCTTCTGTTGTCACTGCAGCTGGTTTCTCTACTAGTGCTCATGATTCTGCTCTTTTTATTCACACTTCGCCTCGTGGTCGGACACTTCTCCTTTTATATGTTGATGATATGATCATCACTGGAGATGATGCTCAGAACATCACTTTTATTAAGGAACGTCTTCATGAGCAGTTTCTTATGTCTGATCTGGGTCCACTTCGCTACTTTCTTGGGATTGAGGTTATCACTACCCCTGAGGGTTTCTATTTATCCCAAGAAAAATATATTCAGGATCTTCTTGAGCGTGCATCTTTTACTGATCAACACACAGCTGAGACTCCTATGTAATTTAATGTTCATCTTCGTCTTACTAATGGTGAACCTCTTTCTGATCCAACTCGCCATCGTCACCTTGTTGAGAGCCTTGTTTATCTTGGTGTTACTCGTCTTGACATTTCGTATCCCGTGCATATCTTGAGTCAGTTTGTTTTTGCTCTTACACAGCTCCACTACAATCATTTCCTTCGTGTTCTACGAAACCTTATGGAACTATCTCTCGTCGTCTCTTTTTCTCTCACTCCAGCTCTTTACAGCTTCAGGCATATTCTGATGCCACATGGGCTAGTGATCCCTCTGATCGCTGGTCTCTCTGCTTACTGTGTTTGTTTTTGTGGTTCTCTCATTGCTTGGAAGATTAAGAAGCAGACAGTAGTCTCTCGTTCGAGTGATGAGGCTGAGTTGTGAGAGATCATGTTATTGACTGCAGAGGTTACTTGGCTACGGTGGCTACTTGGGGATTTTGGTGTTTCTATTTTTGCACCAACTCCTCTTTTGTCTGACAGTACAGGTGCCATTAGCATTGCTAAAGATCCGGTGAAGCATGAGTTTACAAAGCATATTGGTGTTGATGTTCCTACATGCAGACACAGGTGCAGGATCAGGTTATTGCTCTTCAGTATGTGCCTTCCGAGTTTCAGTTGGCAGACTTCTTCACCAAGGCACAAATCAGATCTTAGCATAGTTTTCATCTCTCCGAACTTAATGTTGTTGATCCACCATAAGTTTGAGGGGTGTGTTAGATATATCTCATATATATGTGTAATTACCCTGTTGTATAAGGGATTTTCTGCATATATGACATACCTATACGTGTATATATATATATATATATATATATATATATATATATATATATATATATATATATATATATATATATATATATATATATATATATATATATGGCCCTTGGCCTTATGATAAATACAAGTGCTATTCATAACACACTATAGCAACCTGGAAACTCTGCACGCACCAGCTAAGACACTACCATATGACGCCACTGTATTGGGAAAGTGGCACAATAGCAGTGCAAGACAACACATTACAAAGACCATGGTATCACAAGGCTTAAAGTAGATCCTACTTGTGATGCTTGATGATTCTTGATAAGTATGTAAGGTAGTACCTGGCGACAAAATTTGGCATACAGCATAGGGGAAATTATCGCTAGTCTGGGCAAAAACCAAAATTCCCCAAATACAAGACAATGTTGAGGCAACTGGTTTTCAGCTTGGACTCCCATAATGCACATTTTGTGGAAGCACCGATTGAGCATGACCATGACCATGACCAGGGGTGTGTATATGGTGAAAACCCACTTAAATGTTGTAACCACGTGAAATAGGGGAGAGAACATTATTTAATTATGCAAAATTATTTAACTATGCAAAATTTCATGATCAAACTTAACTTCATTTGCAATATATGAATTATCCCTCCCCTACATCTGGTATTTTTTTTGAATTTTTTTAAAACTTTAAAGATGTTTTTTTACAAATTTACAATATTTGGTTGGTTTTCACCTTATATATGTCCCCCAAAGTAAAACCTTCGATGGGTTAGTGAACATGATTATCATCCATATGTATAATATAGCATAGGTTGAGGTAGTTTTGGCATATAGCATAGGCAATATCTAAAATACAAAATCATCAGAGACTAACATGTGTTACATGTATCGAGAAGTTCAAAGACTAACATGTGTTATGTGTATCGAGAAGTTCGGAGTTGACCTGAACATGAGTCGCCAAGAGAACACCGAGGGTACAGTAAGCTGATTATGTCAGTCCATCATTCTATGAAGGACTAACATGAAGAGAAGGCAATGTGAGGAGCCGAAGTGCTCTATCTTGCTCATCCGTTAGTCTCGTGAAACCGCTAGTGACCCCAAAATCTTGTAGCGTTAGGCATTGGAAGGAGGTGAGGTGCTCTCAAAACGACGTGGTAAGGGCAGAGGGTCATTGATCTACGATATTTTGGGGTCTTCAGGACGTCTCTGTCGCACTCCGAATTTACAATCCAAAATTCTTTGTGTTTTTATCGTACTTATTTCTTAGATTAATAGTTAGTGCACATAGATATATTACTGAAATAAACACATATAATATGTGAACCATACCAAACAATAATATTACATATCAGAGTTTAAATAACCTATGGTCGGGTTCTTTTCGGTTTAAAGTTAGTTTATGTTTGTACTGTATACAGTAACTAGCTTTTAAATGGTGTGTTTTTTTTAAAACAGGGTCAATAGAAAAATTATAGTAAAAAGTGTACTGAGTTCAGCTGTACCGGTTAAAATAGCATACGACTATTTTCCTCTACTTACTGCCTCTCACGAACAGTCAGAATTCAAATATTTAAGCCATAAGTCATGAGCCCAAAAGAACCCTCCCTATATCGGGTAGGGTGTGCATAACAGGTCGATCAGGTCAAATGATACATTACAAATAAACAAATGCGGAAGCGGAAGTAGAAAACAAAAAATGAGATCACACCTTGCCACATACAAGCGACTAGTGGTAAAGGATGACAAGCTAGTACCCATGGTTTGGATAATAGATGTGCACACAATCACCATCAAAGTCTGTCCGAATAAAAGTCTGTTGAGTAAAGGTAAGAATGAGATACTGCGAGAACAGCCTAGACTCCTCCATCTTCTTCCCTAGTTTCGATGCAGCGTAGTAGGCATAAGGATCTTGATCCAAATGTTCTGAGCTATTTTAGTGAGCGATGGTGAGTACAAACTACCATGCTCCACGAGCTAACACACGTAATGCAATATTACAGATACAAGACTTAACAAAGGAAGACTCGAATTCATTTATTTGCAAAATGCCATAGTTCAATTATAGTAAATAGAAATCTTGAGACTTGGCATTTTTGACTAAGCCATTTTTCTAAAGATTGTGGGAGTATGCAATAATAGTTGAGGTATAGGTTCCATTCACCTATTACATAGTTTCATCTATCATATGCTATTTTTGTTATTAAGGTTCTATCGACCTATTATAATCATTGAGTTCTATTCACCAAGGGAAAATCAACTCAGGGTTCTATCCACCTATCATGTTTATCCACCTATCATGTTTTTCATCTCACCTACAAAGATTGTTTTGTAAAATAGACACTAAATTGAATAAGTTCTCATGCCTGTCCATGATCATAGGCACGGTTGTCTGAACAAATTTCACTTTGCAGAGGTGCACACTTTACCCACAAAAGATATTCAACTTGTTATATGTCGCATGCTTCCTTCGGCATGTAGATCAAGAAGACTATCACAAGACCTTTACAGTGCATCTTCATAACGTGGCTACACCTGCTAAGGTTTCTACCGCCATGGTGTTCTATCAACCCGCTTGAGAGGCTCCCTCTTGCGTCGTATGTCAATGCCTCTATTCGGCACTCTTGCCTATGTTCCACTGGATGAAGCAACCAGTGTTGGGTTGATGCAAATTATTTGGCCAGACGACACCCATTATAACTTGTGGTTGCGTTGTTTTACCTTGAAAAATCATCACAAGATTCAGTCCTTAAAACTACCCAGGTGGGCATATCTAGGAAAGAATAGGCACTTGAAAATAATGCTTTTACTGTTATGCATATGTATATGTATATGCTTTTACTTGGAAATAAGAGCCCTGGGAATATATATGTATGTGTATACTGTTATGCATATGTATATGTATATGCTTTTACTTGGAAATAAGAGCCCTGGGAATATATATGTATGTGTATATATATGTTGCTAATGAACATAGATATGTACATGTATACTTGAATATATGTATACATATATTCTTGTTATTTCATAAATCTTATTGTTGTTAAATCTTACTGTTATGCATATGTATATGTATATATATGTGGCTAATGAACATAGATATGTATATGTAAACTTGAATATATGTATACATATATTGGAATTAAATTTAAGTATGTGCTTATACCACACTATTTACGTATATGCTACATTGTGCTTACTTTTCATATATGAGAAGGCCAACATGTCATCCGCGCATTCTTCAGTATCATCGCCGGATGCGTCCGCTCCAAAATCAACATGCAAAGGAAAAGGACTATCGAAAAAGCCTGAGGGTTGATTTACCATCACAGAGGTCGATAGATCTGGGATCCCTCTCCTTCCTCGCAAAGCAGCGTCCGCATTTCGAACAACGATCGGAATAGTTGCACGACAACGAATTGAGATCACATTCGATTTGTGGAAAGCCGTGAGTGAGACTCGGAAACGTGAGCTACTGATCGAGATTTTTGCTTCGTTCGAGATCCCAGAAGGACACCACAACTCCGTGCAAGGACATACCTTGGCAGTGACATGCAAAGCATGGAAGAACTTCAAGAGTGTGCTTGTCAAGAACTATGTGGAGAAGGATCTAACGCCCTTTCACAAATATCCATTCCTAGAACCACAATGGGAAGAGTTCAAGGTGATGAAGACGACCGAATCTTTCAGAAGTGCAAGCGCGGCGCACAAGGCCCTCCAGGAAAAAAACACACACCCCCACAGACTCAGCACAGCTAGGTATACGGGTAAAATCCCGCAGTAGAGGCAGGAGGATGAACAGGCAATCCTACGGGACACCGCCCTGCCATTTGCCACGATCCCGGATGAGCGCGCTCGAAATTGAATTAGAGCGAGATCATCTACCACGTCGTCGGGGGACATCTCCTTCTGGAACCCTGTAGACCAGGAAGTGTCCCGCCGCCTGGTAAGTATCGAACTACGTAGCTTGTAATTACTCCACATCTTCCCTAAAAACTAAATGACATATCGGGCTCTTGCAGGATACATTGAGTGTCGAATCTTCCTAGGGATCATTCTAGTCAATTAGGGAGAAAGATATACTCTCCGCAGTACTAGAAAACAAAGAGCACCCGGGTCGTACGAGAGGCCTTGGGTTTTATGTTCCTTGGAAACAAGGTTTCTCAGATAACTCTGAATTGTATTGGAGTAGGAAGAGAAACAAAGCCGAGCGTGACGCACGGCTATGAAAGGAGATCATGGCATTTCTTAGAGAGGAGCTTGCTGATTACGTGAGAGATGAGATGCAAAGACAAATAGAAGAAAATCAGCAGGCCGTTGTCGCCACCGCTCCTGTGCTAGCCAGCCCCCCTAACCGTCGGAGTAGCTGCGCGTCCAATCCTACGACGGAAAGCGAGGGCAGATTTCCTGTGGATGACATCCAGGATGCTACGAAGTGCAAGCTCCAAGTGAGATATGCCCCTGTTGCCTTGTGCGCTGCTTAGGGCCTAGCATATCCGTCCGGTCAAGGGGCCATGGTCCACGATCCACCTTTAGCGCCAGGCTTTGCAAAAGTGAATATGGATGGTGTGTATGCCAATTTTGAGGTCGTCCCGCTATCGAAGCCCCCAACAACGAGCTTGTGACTCTAGGGCAAGCCGTTGGAACCTTCATCCAGTGGCCCAAAAGAGACATCTGCCTAGAGGCTTCTTCACTGGTGGCAGGTCCACAAGGGCAACACGAACCAGAGCTATTTGCACTGGTGCCATCTCCACAAGGCCTATCTCCACCACCGCTACCTGCACCGGTGATGAGTCCACCGGAGCTATTCCCGGTGCAACAACTTCTACTGGTGCTACCTTTACAGTCGACCTACAGCCGAGACAGCAAGGGCAAAGCAAAGAAGACTGATGATGATGAAGATATCCTGTACCTGCCATTGGCCTGCAAATTCGTGCTTGGCAAGCCGATGATCGACCCAGTGAAGCGCCTCCCATTCCTACTAGTTAGTTGCAGGCAATTACACACTTAGTATATGGAACAATCCAATAAGCTAGAGGGAGAACGATGCTCAGGTATCACTGTCAAATTTAGACTACATCATTTACAGCACGAATTTCAAGATGGTGTCTTCGCGGTGATCTTTGAGGATCTATTTGATCTTTACACGCTCAACGCTCTTGACGCCTTACTCATTCAATGATGGACGCTGTAAGTGTGTACAATCACAGTCTCCATTCATGTCATGTCGATAAATATCATATATAATTTGTTGCTTTCGCGTGTATATATATAGATAAATGGTGACTGAAGCTAAATCATCCAAATCATCGGTTGGTTTCTTGGACCCACACTTGGTCGCCAGTCATACCATCAACGAGGATGTTGGCTTCGTCGAGAGGTACATTGCAGCAGCACTGCTGGCTTACCGCGATAAGGAATATGTACTTATGCCCTACAATCAGGAGTTTCATTGGATTTTAATAGTAATTGTACCAAAATAGAACAAGGCAATATACCTTAATTCCCTAAATAAGAATAAAACTAACTACATAGTTGTTGGTAAAGTAATCGATAGATAAGTATATTTTCTCCATACATATCTATATTGTACTCTTTCTTTCCTTCCGAATGACTAAGATCAACTTTTTCGAATCACGTAGGGCATTCGTGATGTACGTTGAAATGGCAAAGCTCTCGACGCAAGGGGCCAAAGCCCTGACACATGATCTAAAATTTAAGGTATTCGCTAGTACATATTAATTAATCCTATGCAACAGTTGGTAGTAATGCCTCTTGAATTAATACATTCTATTTTTTACAGTGCCACCAGCAGCAGCCGGGCAACACGTGTGGATTCTACGTTTGCCACCATATGAGACTACTCCTCGATTCCTTGAGGATCACCAATTCCAATTCTAAGGTCTGTCAATATTCTCATCATTACTTCATACTTATCAGGTTATATATATAAGCACATTGATATTCCTATCGACAGGCTGCGTCCATCACAAAAACTGCATTGAAATAGGCCAACCTTGAAGCAATTCGAGGAGAGTGTGCGTACTTTTTGGTGGCTCAAGTCCTAAATTCAAAAGGAGAGTTCCACAATATACAATGATTTTTTTATTGCTCTTATCACTCCGGAATCGAGGTCTCGGGAAAGAAATAGATCCATAATCAACAACTTGTCAGGCTGCACCAGCAATACTTGGATGGCAATCATGCACCATCCAAGTATTGCTTGTGCAGCCTGATAAGTTCGTTTATTATGGATCTGTTCCTTTCACGAGACCTCGATTCTAGAGTGATCGAGCAATAAAAAATACAATGTTACTATCTAAGTGCAAATGCAATCTAGATCTTTTGTAATTGTGTATTTGCTAATGGATATTTTACTTCATTTCAATTAATTGATTTGCAAATGGATGTTTTATATTTGTGAAATGAATTGAGATGCGAATTGGATGTTTTATGTTTCTGAAATGAATTGAGATGTGAATTGTCTATATACATGTACATGTTGATCTGCTTGTTTCAGAGGGTATGGTTAGCATTTCCTGAAGTTAGCTAATAAACAGAAATATATTTAGGGATAGAAAAGAATATCACAGACAGTTTGTAACTAAAAACCGTCTGTGATATATATATATATCACAGACGATTTTTAATAAAAAAACCGTATGTGATGGTATCTATCATAATGGTTTTTAGTTATAAACCGTCTGTGATATTTACTCCACAGACGGTTTTCAAACCGTCAGTAATAACCTTCGATTATCACTGACCCATAAATTCAGACGGTTCAGAAAACCATCTGTGATAACGTTTTTGAACCATCTGTGATACGATTTTCTATAGTAGTGTGTGCTACCTCCATTAGCACCATTACATACATCATCTGTGAAAGATAAATCAGATTCCAAAGGTTTGAGCTGCTCCCACCTTCTGATATCTGTGCCAAGTCTGAGATATTTTTTGAGCTCTTCGTGTGTGATTTCTGCCTTATCCTTTGTTTGACAAACCTTCCATTGCTATTGGTGAAATCAACATAAAGGCTGACACCTTCTGCGTTCTCCAAATTTTCATCCATCCACTCCTTCAATTCACGCAGCCAATCAGTCAATCTTTCTTTCTTCATTAATTCAGCTGTGTTTATTAAAGAAGTAATTTTTGTGTCATTATCAGCAGCTGCAACTACATCCTTCTTAGAACTATCACTATCACGGGGAGTGGACTGCTGATCCACACCTTCATCACAAAGACCTCTCTCTTCCTCCACAATACAGGCAAGTTGGGAAATATTTTTTCTACAGTAAATAAAAGTGCAAACAGACTATCATTTTCTCTTGCTCAGCCACTATTTTCCCCTTTGCCTTTGCCCCGACATCATTTGCGGCATTGACCACCTTACTGAAGGCACCAGTTACCCATGCTGCTCCAGTAAGGACACATATGTTTTTCATGATGGCAGATCCAGCAGTAGAGACACTGTTCAGCAGCTGCAAGTGCTGACCTTGTCTTCTCAGAGACTTAGTATTCCTAATCCATTTCCTTCACTTTATCATTTACAGCTGAAGTACCAACGCTGATCTTCTCACTAAAACCGATTCTCTTGTCAAAGGAAGATACTCTAGCAGTTGCAGTCGATGTGAGCTGATGCTTCTCATCCAAAGCTTTTGCTCTGTCCAGTGCATCCCTACCGAGAATGAACCCCATTGCCAGCATGGTCCCAACAATATCCGCTGCCTTTGTAGAAAAGAAGGCTTTGCATCCTTGGGCTGTGGATGCAAAACAATGTTATAAGTTCCATTACCGCCACGGCGCCACCAGCAGATACCGCATACTAGTAGGGGAAAGTGCCATAGAAATAGTTGTATGGGAAAATCAAACTATGACGTACTTCCAGGTAGATTTTGCAATTTTGCCTATTTTAGATCAGTAATTACTAGTAATAAATTTAGTCACTATCGTAATTTCAAATATACTAGACAGAATGGGATGAGAATACGGAGACACCCATATGCTAACAGCATGTCTACTAGTCGTACTCACTTTTGTTGATATAACTTTTGTACAATATGGACGATGGAAATACCGATGATAAGTCGATGTTAACATATGCTGGTTTTTGCCAGTTGGGAGCATACATGTTCGGTTAGTGCGTTATTCGGAAGAACACAATAAAATATTCTTCGATCAGAGGGATCACTAGTTATTTCTTGCTGATTTTCTATAGGAGGCACCACTAATGGGGCGTAACAGTCAGACGTACAACATGGACGATGGAAATAGCGCTTGCCCGCATCGTTCCAATCCACGCCACCACTAATGGGGCCTAACAGTCAGATCAACTGCCAGGAAATCCACCGCTCATGTCTTCGTCCGATCGCTCTCCCATTGGACGCCACTCACGTGTTTTGCCGGCGCTCTAGCTTGTTATGCTAATGGATAACGCTGGCCGATCGCCGTCTCCCATTGGACGCCACTTGCGTGTTTTGCCGGCGCTCTAGCTTGCTATGCTAATGGATAACGCTAGCCGATCGCCGTCTCCCATTGGACGCCACTTACGTGCTTTGCCGGCGCTCTAGCTTGCTATGCTAATGGATGACGCTGGGCCGGCCGTCTCTATAAAGGCTGGGTGCCATTCGCGTTTATGAAGCAAGCAAGCATCACGCGCATACCCACACACAGATATAAATAAATACATACAAATACATCTCTTCATGGCGTCCGGCAACGCTGCCACTACAGAGAAGGCGTCCGGCTTTGAGCCCTCGTTGTGGGTCGACTTTTTTTTTACCAACTATGAACCGCGCGCAGCCATTGCAGGTATGTACATTTGTTCTTCGCAACTATGCAATTCATGAACCCAAAAGTTTTAACACTATCATAGAAAAAGGTTACCATAGACGGTTCAAAAATGTCTGTGATAGTTGACTATCATATATGGTTTTCAGTAGAAACTATTTGTGATATATAAGTATCATAGATAGTTTCAACTACAAACCGTCTGTGATAATTAACTATATACAGTTTGTAGTTGAAATCATCTATGACGCTTATATATCACAGATGGTTTCTACTAAAAACCGTCTGTGATAGTTTAATATCACAGACACTTTGTAGTTGAAACCGTCTGTGATATTCATTTCTATTCATAAATCTGCTTCTGTTTGTTGGCTAGTCTCAGGAAATGCTAGTCATGCCCTCTAAAACAAACAGATCAAAACAGTCTACATCCAATTCACATTCATTAATTTCAGAAACAAGAACATCCATTTCACAAATCAATTAACTGAAATAAAATAAATTATTCATTAATAAATACACACATATATAGTTGTATATGGCAGGTACACACACTCTCCTCGAATTTTTACCAGGTCAGCTTGTTTCAATGTAGTTGTAGCGATGGACCCAACCTGTCGGTAGGAATATCAATATAGTGCATACATATATAACTTGATAAGTATGAAATAATTATTGCAAGATTGACAAGCCTGAGGATCATTGGTCTTCTAGGAATCGATGAGTAGTTGCATATAGCGGCAAATATAGAATCCACATGTGTTGCGTGGTAGTTGTTGGTGGCATTGCAAAAATAGAATTTGTTAATTCGAGAGGCATTACTGCAAAGTATTATATGTGATTAATGTGTAGTAATGAATACCGAAAAATCTAAATCATATCATAGGGTGTTGATCCCTCCCTTGGATTTCCGTACCTCTGTAATGTACGTGGTGAATGACCTACGTGATTCCAAAAAGACTACAATAGAGTTATCTATAGAGGAAATATATTTACCTGTCGATTAATCGTTAGACAACTATGAAGTTGATTTTGTTCTTCTTTAGGGAATCAAGGTATATTACCCTATTTCATTTTGGTATAATTACAATTAGAATCTAGTGGAACCTACACAGGTATGTCGTTATGGTCATTAAACCAAATTCCAATGCTATTGTAATATAATTCTCGACAAAGGATACATCCTCCTCGATGGTCTCTATGGCGACCAAGCGTGGATCGAAGAAACCAATCAGTGATTTCGATAATTTGGCTTCAGTCACCATGTATCTATATATATACAAAAGTAATGAGTTATAAATGACATTTATCGGTATTACATGAACGTAGACCGTGATTGCACACACTTATAGTGTTCAGCATCAAATGAGTGAGGCGTCAAAAGCGTTTAGTGTGAAGAGATCGAATAAGTCCTCGAATGTCACCGTGAAGACACAATCATGAGCATCATGCTAAAAATGATGTGGTCTGAACTTGACGGTAAAACTCAAGCGCCGTTGTCCCTCCGGCTTATTGGCATGTTCCATGTACCATATAGCAATCTCTAGCAATCCTGTCATAGGGTTAGGAGGTGCTCTTTCGGGATGACCATCAACTTGCCTGGCACAAATTTCAAGGCTAACAGCAAGTAGGGAATTTCATCATCAGTCTTCATTGATTTGCCCTTGCTGCCTCGGTTGTAGGTCGACATCACAGTAGTCGACTATAAAGGTAGCTCTGGTGCGTATAACCCCCATGATTTTAGCACTGGTGCAAGTAGCTCGGGTGGGAATAGCACCCGTGGTCTTGGCACCGGTGCAAGTAGCTCTGGTACGGATAACCCCTGTGGACTTTGCACTGGTGTAGATAGATTTGGTGTGGATAGCCCCTGTGGACTTAGCACCAATGCAGGTAGCTTTGGTGAGAATAGCCGTTGTGGACTTGTCACCGGTGCAGCAGTCTCTAGGTAGATGTCCCTTTTGGGCCATTGGATGAATGTTCCAATGGCTTGCCCTAGAGTCACAACCTCGTCGTTCGGGGGCTTTTGCAATGGGACGACCTTGAAATTGGCATAAACACTATCTACATCCATTTTTCTTAAACTTGGCGCTAGAGTTACACCATGACTAAAGTCTTGGGACCGGACGAATATGCCTAGCCCCAAGCAGTGCATAGGGTAACAAAGGCATATCTCACTTGGAGCTTGCATTTCGTAGTCACTGACATAATGATACAAAATTAGTTACTCCAACAGGCCTATTAATAGATCGAACATTCCAGAGATAATAATTATTACCAGGATATCATCAATAGAAAATATGTGGCTGCTTTCTGAGGTAGGGTTGGACATGTGACTACTCTGATGACTAGTATAATAGCGGCGAGGGCTTCCTACTGATATTTTTATACCTTTGTATCTCATCTCTGACATAATCAGTGAGCTATACTCTAAGGAATGCCTTAATCTCCTATCGTAGTCGTGCCTCGTGCTCGGCTTTGGCTCTCTTCACTACTTCAGTAAAATTCAGAGTCCTTTGAGAAACCATGTTTTCAAGTAACATAAAGACCAAGGCTTCTTGTGCGACACGGGAGCTCCTTATTTCCTAGGGCTACGGAGAATATATCTCTCTCCCTGACTGCCTGGAATGATCATTGGAAAGATTTTACACTCGCGCTTCCTGCAAGAGCCTAACATATCATTTCACTTCCTATGAAATTATGGAGTAATTACAAGCTACATAGTTTGATATCTTACTAGGCGGTGGGACACTTTCTTGTCTGCAGGGTTTTGAAAGGAGATGGCCCCCGATGACACGGTAGATGACCTCGCTCTAATACAGTTTCGGGCGCACTCATTAGGGATCATGACAAATGGCGGGAAGGTGTCCTGCAGGATTGTCTGCTCGTTCTCCTTCCTCTATTTTGGAATTTTACCCACATAACCAGTTATGCCGAGTCTGTGGGGGTGCATTTTTTTGCCTAGAGGGCACTACGTGCCACACTTGCACTCCTAAAATTTTTTACATTTTCATCGCCATAAACTCTTTCCATTGTAGTTCCAGAAATAGATACTTGTGGAAGGACGTTAGATCCTTCTCCACGTATTGCTTGATAAGTAGGCTCTTGAAGTTCTTTCACGCTTTGCACGCTGCTAGCAATGCACGTCGTTGCACGGAGTCCTTGTGTTCTTTCGGGGTCTCGAACGATGCAAAAACTTTCATCAGCAGGTCACTTTTTTGAGCTTCGATCACAGTCTTCCATTAATCGAATGTGATCTCAATTCGTTTTTGTGCAACTATTTCGACCATTCTCTGAAATATGGACACTGTTCAGTGAGGATTGAAAGGAGTCCCAGATGCATCGACATCCGTGATGGTAAATCGACTCTCGGGCTTTTTTTGATAATTTTCTTCCATAGCGCTTGGATTTTGCAGAGGACGGTGCATCACACGCATCCGGTGATGATGATGAAGAATAAGCGGATGACATGTTGGCCTTCTCATAGTAATTCCAAATTTGAAAGGTTTTAGCAATACTTTTATTTAATTCCAATTATAATTAAGAACATTAACATATTGCAATATATTCAATAGAACAAGCATGCGAGCATATAAATTTAGCATAATTCACGGATTAATGATTGTCTTTTGCTCTCAATTTGAGGAGCTGCACAAGTTATTAGAAACTTGGTATGGAAACAAATGTATTATCTCTCTAAATAATTATACATTCAAAAAATTAACATAATGCCATATGCTTAATGGAATACATATGTGAGCATATAAAATTTGCATGCTGCGCAAATATAATATTAAATTTATTGCTCTCAGAGAGGAGTTGCATAAGTTAAAAAGAAACTTGGTCTTCTTCAACTCTTGTTAAGTTTTCGATTATCACAGTGATACAATCTTCAAAGATATTGCTAGTTTAAGCTAATTTAACATAACCTTAGTGTAGCATAAATGTCAATAGCAAGCATAAAAAACAGGTCTTAGTTGAAATCAGATGATAGAGAACGAAACAAGCTACTGCAATGATTAACTTATATTCAGCAATTGCAAAATAAACATAGGAATATGATTTCGGCAAGATCTAACCACAACAGTAGGCAATACTGAGCAGGAACGGTAGTAAATGCAATTGACAGGACCACGAACTACACTCAACAGAGATAATCAATTAACATATAATAGATTAAACTAGCTGAATCAGTCTAGAGTATCACTGTGATTTCAATTTGACATATATCCACATCGAGCAATTCACAAGCCCATAATCTATCATATAAAGCCCCCTAGTGCTAGCAATAGTCATAAGAGATAATCAATTAGAAACAATAGCACTATTGACCAGAGCACAATAGATATGAAAAGAGTAGAGATCAAGCTCATAGAGTGGCGACACTCCAAGCCACCATGACGGCAAAAGGGGATAAGGGAAGGCAGCATGAGGACAAGGTACTAGGGCTAGGGGAAGACGGCAAAATCGGTACTCACAAGGTTCTGGGAAGGCGATGTGCTCGAGGGAGGAGGAGGGCGCTGGGCGCTAGGGACGAGGGTAGCCACAGTCGGGGGAGGCGGCGACGGGATCGGGGGAGATGGTGATGGGCTCGTGGGAGGTGGCATTGGGCTCCGGGGAGGCAGCGTTGAGCTCAGGAGAGGAGGGTGGTGGGCATGAGCGAAGAGGGCCGCTGGTGTCTAGGGAGGCAGCGATGGGCTCAAGGGACATCGGCATTAAGTAGGGGCTAGGGTGTAGCGTTAGTACAGCGCAAAACCTAGCGCAATATATACAGGGAAATAATCATAGACGGTTCTATTTACAAACCGTTGGTGATATTTATTATCACAGATGGTTCTAAAATAAAACCATTTGTGATGTTCAATTGTTACAGATGGCTATATTTTCGAACTGTCTGTAATAATGGAACATCACAGACGGTTTTACTTTATAATCATGTGATAATGGTTTTACAAATTCATATATATATATATATATATATATATATATATATATATATATATATATATATATATATATATATATATATGACTCATTCTCATATACATAAGTGCAAATTCACATATACATCACACATTCTTACGTACATATAAATGCAAATTCACATATATATCACACATTCTCATATACATATGTAAATGCAAATATGCAATATATTACATATAAATTTTTCATTCATCATTTCACTTGTTTATTTCCTTTAAAAATTAGCTTTTCGTGATGATCAATGCGTATATAGCTAGTTTCGTCATATTGTTCTTCCTCGACCCTTATGCCATTTCCGAAAAGAGGCAACTCGTTAAATTGATTGTATTCTTCCTCGTCTACTACATTCTCTGCTCTGATAATTCTTCTTTTCCTGTGAAGAACTACATGACGCTTTTTATTTACCTAATTGGTTACATAGAAAATTTGAACAACTTGTTTTGCGAGTATGAATGGTTTGTGTTTGTATCCGACATGTTTAAGATCCATAGTAGTGACACCGTACTTATTGACCTTCACTTGTGGAAGATGGACCCAATAACACCGAAATAAGGGAATCTTGAAAAACACATAGTCGAGCTCCCAAATCTCCTCTATGAACCCATAGTATGAGTTTCTCAACCCATCGGTACTTAACATATCTATGTAGATACTATTGTTCTGGTTAGTACTCTTTACATCCTGAGCCTGTATATGGAATATGTACCCATTTGTATTATATCCTTGCTATGTTACAACTATAAGTATTGGTCTTTTTGTCAACCATGTCAGCATCTCACTTGATGAGCTCCTAGCGACTCGCTCTTTCAACTATTGGTTGAAGCGACTGTTATGTTGTTCATGACCCAAACATCCGGCTGCTCTGATTTTTGTTGCCAAGCACGTCCTTATGCTGGTCGATATACAGGGACACTAAAGTCATGTGTTGTAAGACGGTGAAATGAGCTTGAGTATATGCATCTATATCTCGAGTGATTACTTTCCTTCCGATAGTCCTAATACCCTTGAGCCTCCCCTCATGCCAAAATTGAGGCACACCTATCAGTTCAACCTAAGCCATGTAATCAACATAGAACTCAATAGACTCTTCGGTTGTATAACCATCGACGACACTGCCCTTCGGCCAAGATCGATTACGTACATAGGACTTGAGAATTCCCATGAACCTGTCAAACGGGTACATGTTACGTAGGAATATAGGCCCGCACATTTTAATCTCCCACACAATGGAACAATGAGATGGACCATGATATAAAAAACGATGGAGAAAAATACATCTCAAGATGACATAGAGTCGTTACCATCTGATCCTGCAGAGCATCTAGTTTTTTTGGGATCGTTGACCTTCTGAGCAATTGTGTTAAAAAAATAATACAGCCTCATGACTGTCTCTCGGACCTTGACATGCAAAATATTTTTAATTACAATAGAGAGCATCTGTGTCATCAACACATGACATTCATGATACTTCATGCCAATTAATTTCAAATCTTCCATCGAAACAAGTTTCTTCGTGTTGCTAGAGTAACCAGACGAAACTTTAACACCATGCAAGCACTGATATAGTTCAGTTCTCTCGACCTTGGACAGAGTGTAACAAGCAGGGGAATGTACGTTCATCCCTTATCGGTGCTAACTTAGGCCTGATGTTTATTAACCAAGTTAAACCATACGTTGACACCATCCTTTGTGTTATCACGAATATTTAGTAAGAGACCAATCAAGCTATCACATTCATTCTTCTCTATGTACATGATGTTGATGGAGTGACGAACTTCTAGGTGCTCCCAATAAGATAAATTCCAAAATATTGATCTCTTTTTTCAGATATTCTTCTCATAGGTTCTCGATTTACGTCCCTTTTTGAGGACAACATCTAAACCTTTAACCATATTATAGACATCTTTTCCGCTTAAATGCCTTGGAGTTGAACTATCCTCCTTCTCTCTATCGAATTGCTTCTTCATCTTGTGGTATGGGTGAGCCATTCGAAGGAACCTATGATGACGCATGAACATGGTTTTACGTGAGTGTTTCAGCCACGCACTCTCAGTACCATCTAAGTAGTGAGTATACACTTTAGCCCCTTTTGTACTCTGGTTCGATAGGTTAGCAAGGGCAGGATAATCATTTATGGTGCAGAACAACAAGGAGCATAAAATAAAGTTCTCTCGTTTGTACGCATCCCATACCTGTACCCCTTTGGTCCATAGTACTTTTAGATTTTTCACCAGCGGTGCTAGGTACATATGAATATCATTCTTAGGTTGTTTCAGCCCTTAGATAAGTATAAAATATATTTTCACTTCATACACAACCAAGGAGAAAGTTGTAGATGCAGAGAATCATGGGCCAACTGCTATATCGGCTGCTCATGTTACCGGAAGAATTCATTCTATCTATACTCAATCCAAACTTTATATTCCTCGGTTCTACACCAAAATCTATAAACCTCCTATCGATATTTCTCCACTGGACAGAATTAGCAAGGTGTCTTCTTTGGATTTGCAAAAAACCACTTCAAACAGGGAATTATAGGAAGATACCATGCCACCTTAGCAGGAAATCCTTTCTTCACCTCTATTCCATCGTCGTCATCTAATTGATGTTTACGCTTACATTGGGATGCGTTGCACAATAGACATACATGCATATTTGCATACTCTTTACGGTAGAGAATACAATCGTTTGGACATGCATATATTCTTTCTACTTCCATCCCCAATGGAAAAAGAACCTTTGTGGCTTTGTAGGTGGTTTTAGGCAACTCGTTTCCCTCCGAAAGTATGTTTGCTAAAAGATCTAGCAGCGCCATGAAACTCTTATCACACTAACTATTGCTTGACTTCAATTTCAGCAGTTCAAGCATGGCTGACAACCGCACGCACTTTGACTTGCATCACGTGAATAAATGTTTCTCCAAGTCCTCCATTAAGCCCCGGAATTTAACATACTTCCCTTTTGCATCATGAAGCATCTGATCCAAATTGTCATCTTGCAGCCTATCCGAATTGAAACCATAATCGACATCATCCGATGATATATCCTTGACTTCACTGGTGATGTCATGATTACTACCTTCCTGTGTAATTTGCACTTCACCACAACTGGTCCAACGCATATACCCCTTTTTGAATACCTTTCGAATCAAGTGCACTTCAATATGTGCTCAGTTCTTAAATATTTTTAGATTCTCGTAGTCAATGCGTAGACAATATAAAAATTCCACCCCCTTATTCAACATATCCTCCTCAGCAGCTCTTGTAAAAGCAGACATACCATTAATGTAATCTTCACTCACATGGTTTCCAGCATACATTCAGCTTCGGTCCTACGTTACACACACACACACATATATATATATATATAACAATTTAGTATTAAATATTAAATTAATTAAATAGTATACTTGATATATAACATATGTATTGAGGTTTTGCTTAACACAAAAGCTATTTTCCCTAGACCCAATTATAACCAACTATTTTGACCAATTTGGCCCATATAACAGGCACTAACATCATGGCTAGGTAGAAATAGACTATAACGTGACTAAATTCTAAACCCTAAACTATGCTAGATGTAAAAAATCTTCTATCCACATCAAGCTAGCTAGATCTAATCCATTTTCAATTCTTCTATCGCCAAAAGTTAGATCTAAATTATAATACAACTAGGAACAAATTAGTAGCTATAGGTAGTCAATAACTTAATGGATCTTCAATCACTCTTTCCAGATAGTCTCCTTTCACCAAATGGTCTCAAAACCTTGTCTCCAGCTCAAAGCAGCAGCCAAGATCTGAAATTTAAGATAGAGGGTCGATGGGTCTGCGCGTAATTAATATAGTCTATGATGACTTAATTATCGCAGAAACCATCTGTGAGATTTCACAGATGATTCAAAGAAAATCCGTTTATGATATTTGGTAATATCATAGATAGCTCATGGTAAAAATCGTCTATGAATAGTTTATAGTAAAAAAATCTTTTGTGATACTTCACAGATAGTTTTTACCATGAACTGTCTGTGATATTATATATTCACAGACGGTTTTTAGCACTAAAGCTGTCTATGATAGTATTTAATACTGACAGTTGTGGGAAAGCGTTTGTAATGTGGCGTCTAGTATTAGGCTTTTTGTAGTAGTTTAAGGTTTATCTGGAATGTAGGAGTTTCTATGAAGTTTGTAAGAAGCCTCAAATCCAATGAGTATGAATGTTTCAATTCCTCCAAATGTTCATACAGATATAATTTCCTAAATTTCAAATGGGCCTTAAGCATCCATGGTGTCCTAGGGTCCTAGCATTTAGACAGGCTACCTTATTTTTCTTACCACCAAGAATTTTATCTAGGTGCGACATTAACCATTGTGTTTTTTTCTTATTCACTTTTATATGTTTGTTGTGTTGCAATTAATTTTGTAATGCTTTTGACAAATAACAAGTCTTACTATTTTTAGGATTATATATTGCAATAAAGGAAAAGATCCAGCCCACTAAATTGTTCATTTCTATATATTCGCTGTTCCTTTTGGTTAATCCTAACTAATCCATTCATGCAAGCAGAGGTTGGAGGAATGGATGTGGGAGAGGGCCGATAAACTGAAGGAGGACACCTGTGTGTTTTTTGAGACTTGCAACGACGTGGTGGCGAGAATAAACTTAGTGGATGCAATCCAATGTCACGGAATAGATCACCTCTTTGAAGAACAGATAGGCACCACATTAAGTGACATCCATGGAAGTGACTTCAGTTGCTTTAGCCTCCATGAGATTGCTCTTTGGTTCCGCTTGCTTAGGTAGCATCGTCATTGGGTATCTGTAGGTATATACCCATCTATATACAAAGGATTAATGCACACAAAACTTAGAGGATGCAAATTATCCATTAGGTGATCAAAACATTATAGTACTGATTAGCATGCTATGGATAGTTTGACGTCCATAGGTCACAAACATTTTGCCTTGCAGATGTATTCAACAAATTCAAGGGCCACGATGGGAACTTCAGCATTAACATAACTAATGATCCAAGGGGACTCTTTTAAGTTTGTACAAAGCTGCTCACCTTTTCGTTCATCGTGAGCCAGAACTCGAATAAGCCATATCTTTTGCAAGGCATCATCCCGAATCAATGAGGGGAAATCTCAAGTCCCCTTTAGCTGAGCAAGTCAAACGCACCCTTCATATACCATTGCCAAGGACCTATAAGAGGGTGCAGACACCATGTTATATGTTGAGTATGAACAAGACGAAGGGCATAACCCAACTGTGTTGGAGCTCACAAAGCTGGACTGTAACCTTCTACCATGTGTCCACTTGAAGGAGCTCAAAGCTATTTCCACATATGTCTCTTAGATACCCACTACGCAATTAAGATGAAACAGTAGAGCTTCATGCCTTCACATATGATGTCCTACACATACTTGACATTGCTTGACTACACTCTCATAAGCCACTAGGACACCCCAAATCTCTTTTAATTAGACTATATAAGTACTCTCAAATACATGATTTTCAGGTGGTGGAAAGATCTTTATGAATATGTGGGGCTAAGCTATGTTAGGGATCGTGTGGTAGAGACCCAAGTTAATTGTGCTGATTACCTTGATGGATGACACATATGATGCCCATGCCACAATAGAGGAATGTTGGAGGCTAACCGCAGCCATACAAATGTTGAATTAGTTATGCCCTCCATTTTGTTTATTGACAATGTAACATGTGGGCAATAGTCAATTTATTGTTAGTCTAACTAATTTTTATGCAACCTAATTGACCATGCAGATGGGATGAGAGCGTCATTTCTCTTCTGACAGAGTTCCTGAAAAAGTTCTATAATGAACTATTGAGCAACTTTAAGGAGTTTGAGGATGAAGTGCCAATCAGTGAGAACCACCAGGTTGCCTACACTAAGAAAGTGGTACAACAGTACATCACTATGCATCTTATATATCTTTATATTAGAAGACAAATCAATTCTTTTCTCTACTGATAGTTTTGTGGTTAATTTCCCTTATGTGCAGTTCCATAACCTATCCACTTATTTTCTCCAAGAAGCCGAATGGTTACACCAGATTCACAAGCCAAGCTTTAAAGATCAAGTGAATTTGTCTACCATGAGTACAAGCATCCCAATGCTATGTGTGGGTATAACGGTTGGCATGGGTGATGTGATAATGAAGGAAGCATTTGAGTGGACAGTTGGTAGAACTGATGCCATCATGGCAGGCGCAAAGATTATACTTTTCATGAATAACAATGCTGAATTTAAAGTACTTCATATTAGTTAGACTTAGGCTTAATTGTAACTTCTCAACACTGAACATGCATGATACTAATTAATCTTGTGGTATACACATGCAGCACGGAAAGAACAGGGGTATGTGGCAAGCTCTGTAGAGTGTTACATCAATGAGCACAAGGTTAGAAGTTAGGTTGCCTTTGCTAAGATTGAATAATTATCTGTTATCACCATACTTCATCCTGCTTGCAACTTGAAATAGTTTACCAAAATATGAGAGCAATTTCAAGACAACATATATAGCATTACATTCGATATCATGCAATAAATAGCAATACAATTGCTTATTGGGGAGTACAATACTTGTTCATAAAGATAAATAGTCCAGAAACTACAAATTGAGAAGTTTCGATGTGTCTCTCTCACATGGTGGCATCTTTATTTACTACTACTTCATGGATATATACCAAAATGTGTAGTATACGCATGGATTGCTGCACTAGCTGGGTCTAGATGGGAATGGGTTTGACAAAGAGACTCAAAACAGTCTCCTAAAGGTGTGTAACGTGTATGCATGTTTCCTATCATCATAAAATAACTGCTAGGTAACAACTATGTTGGCCGGTCGTCGCATCGTTGGGAGCAGCGCACAATGCTCAAAGCGAGCTTGGTTCATTGTTTTCCACTCATCTTCTATCAGGGATTCAATCTTGGCAAAGGCGACCTCGCTTGTGACCTTGTGCTCATTGATGTAACAGAGATTGCTACATCCCTCTGTTCTTTCCATGCTGCATGTGTATACCACAAGATTAATTAGATACATTATCATGCATGCTTGGTGGTGAGAAGTTACAATTAAGCCTAAGTCTAATTAATATGTAGTACTTTAAATGCAGCAACGTCATTCAGGAAACATCCAATCTTTGAACCTGCCATGATGGCATTAGTGCTACCAACTGTCCACTCGAATGCTTCCTTCGTTATTGCATCACCCATGCCAACCGTCATACCCACACATAGCCATGGCATGATTGAGGACATGCTATACAAGTTCACTTGATCTTTAAAGCTTGGCTTGTGATTCTGGTGTAACCATTTGGCTTCTTGGAGATAATATTAAGTGGACAGGTTCTGGAACTGCACGTAAGGGAAATTAACCACAAAACCAGCAATATGGAAATGAATTGCTTTGTCTTCTAATATAGAGATATAGAAGGTACATAGTGTTGTACTGTTGTACCTCTTAGTGTAGGCAACCTAGTGGTTCACACTGATTGCCACTTCATCCTCAAACTCCTTAGGGTGTGCTTATTTGGCTATTAAACCAGCTTCTGCTTCTTTTTCACTATTCAATAATTTTGTATTTTTTTGGTTTTTTTAGATTTGTTGGCTTTTTTGGCTTTTCTTTTTTTCCCGTATTCCTTTGCATTATCCATGATGGGCTAACATGTTTTTTCTATTTTTACTTTTTTTAAAAAAAAACTAGTTATGTCAAATAAACTAACTCAGTTACAGTAAAAAATAAACCAGTTATAGTAAAAAAGCCATAAGCCAATGCCAAACTGAACGCTACCTTGCTCAACAGTTCATTGTAGAACTTTTTCAGGGTAGAAGAGAAATGGCGCGCTCATCCAATCTGCATGGTCAATTAGGTTGCATGAAAATTATCAGAATAGCATTAAATTGACTACTGCCTGCATGTTACATTCTCAATAAACAAAATGGAAAGCATAAGGGTATGTAAACTAGTTTTTCTCTTAAGGTTATCTCTAAAGGTTCCATCTTACCTAAAGATAGCACTAGAGACAATCTCTCTAACAGTAAATCATTTCTCTAACTATTTTATACTATTTCAACCATAACTTTCTGCCTCACACCTTCTCACTATTTACGTTGGTTTTGGGGGTTCAAGTTGTCTCTTGTATAAGAAACATATTATTTCTTCTCACCTTCTCTCTCCTCTATATAGAATTTTACTCATTTAATATAGTTAAAAGACAGCTGAAATAACACTATTGAAGATGTCCTAACTAATTTAACCTTTGTATGGCCGCATTTAGCTTCCGACATTCATCTATGGTGGTGTGCACATCATATGTGTCATCCATCATGGTATAGAAGTAACTTGGCAAAGATCATTCGTGCGATCGCAGAGCCTTGATCATACAGGACCACATGTAGCCTTCTACCACATGATCCTGAACATAGCTTTGTTGGAATTTTTTATATGGCTTTTAACATTTATTATGATTATTGTCTGTTTAACTCAACATGAAATTATTCATATTATTGACGTAAGTGATAAAGAATAATTTGATGTGAAATTTAACTCGAGAAATTAATATTCGAGGTGCCAAGGACGGCTGTGTTGGAATATGGTTATTGAGATCGAGAAATTTAACACGTGTGATGAGCCGGTGATAGATAAACCGAGGGATGGCGCTGCGGATCAGAATGGTGGCGAGGGGCGGCGGCTTACCGGTGGTGAGTTGATGGCCAGAGAGGATAGCGGTGACGGCGGAGACATCTGGTGGTGAGGTTGACGGGAAAAAGGCTTAGCGGTGAAGGATGACTGCGGGAGATGGAAGCGAAGACGACAACGCAACTTGACGGCAAGGCGCGAGGCGAGGTCGAGTGGACGGTGGTTGCAGTAGCAGCGGCGGGACGAGTGATGACAGGATGCAAAGACAGAGGAGGTGGCGTGCTTTTAAAGGCCCGAACATCGAGGAATCCCAAACGAAGATGGTGGCGGAGTCTGTCCCGATCTCGACGATGAACAATGCATGCTTGCCCAGATGATCGACATGTGGCTCAAGGAGGGATCGAATGGCTAGGGTTAGATGGCATAGATGAATAGTGCTTAGGTATGTTCGGACTGAGCGAACGACGCGGCTATCAGATGGTCTAAAAACGATCAGACGATCCGGATGGGTAGGAACGTTTAGACAGTCCGAACGGCAATATTGATCAGATGGCTAGGGACGTGCGGTGTGCAGCGGATGGCCGACGCGTGGTGGTGGTCGATCGGACTGGTCCGATCGGTGCGGGAGGGTTTAGAAGATTTTCTAATTTATGAAATTGGAAGAAATTAAACTAAGCTCTAGAAAATAGCAAATAATTTTGAAAAATTCACAGAAAATTCCTCAACACAAGGAATCCAAATAAAATATTTTTAGTATATGTTCATATTTATTTTATTCATATTAAATTCTTTGAATTAATAAAAATTGATTTTATGCTTGTATTAATTCTAGAAAAATTTAAATGATGAATTTTATTTTAAAATATTTAAAAAGGCTCTGAAAATCAAGATATTACAGAGCTTCTCTATATGAAGAAGTAGTGCAGCATGCAAGCAAGATGGTGCTCTAGCCATGGTCGGCTCGTCGATAAGGGGAGGCTAAGGCGGCATGACAAAGGGGCAAAATGGGTCATCCACACCTTGGAGAGTGGTTGGCCAACGTGGCCCACAACGAAGGTGGCACGAAGTGGCGGCGGCATGGGTTGGCAAGGAAACAAGGCATAAACCAAGAACATGAAGAAGTAAGGTGATCATGGAAATGGCCTTGACCAAAGGAACATGATGGTGAAATCAGTTTGGTTGGAGGATGGCCGGATTGGGCTAGCCACAGTGACATCAATGGAAACCAAGGGGTGCTTCGGTGCGGGACTTCCTCAGCGATGCATTGGACAAACAGAGGTATGGAAAATGTAGATTAGATGATGGTTATCATGCAGTAGCAAGGAATCGGGTTTTGTCTCACTGGAGGCGACAAATCAACGATGGAGGATGTAGTAGATTGGTTTCAAGAAAAACTCGATTCCTTTCAAATAACTGCACAAAAATCAAATTAACTTCACATGAGGGTGCAAAATACTCGAGAACACGAAGTGACATGAAAGGGATTCACAGAAAACCACCAAAGTGCTCGGAACGTGATTTATAGCAATAAACAATTTTAGGAACGGAGAGCTCTCGGTGACAACGGTGTCCTGGGGTTTGAGGAGACTTGACAGGGATTGTAAAGGGTTGAGAGGGCTCACAAAGTCATATATAAATGCTTAGAAGAGATAGAAATGGACTCAAATTTGCAGGATTTGGTTTTCAGTCGGTTTAGAAATGTATGGGATAAAAGGCAAACTGATGAATGGATCATGAAGAAACTAGAAGAAATAGATTGCTTGTACGATTTGGAGCATCTTTTGCTTTGGTACAACATTGAGATAAAGCTTGGTTTAAGAGTTGGCTTGAGGGAGAAAGAGGCGCATCACTCTCTATTCTGCCCGGTCTACTACTGATCCATTCAGAAAGAAAAGGGCAGTGCCATGCGAACAGTTACTCGAGAGTAGAGAGAAAGAAAAGGAAAAAGAAAACAAAAGATGAGCCCAGAAAAATGGGTTCAACCCATCAAATTAACCTCACGTGAATCACACCGAAGCCAAGTGCCTGGTCAGCTTGACATTTCCAACACCCTGCAGATCGCCGGCAACGTAGCGCAAGGGCTCCGCTCCCTGGCATCCAATCACTTAGCGCCCTGGCAGTCGGCCACCCCGCACCATAGCAATCAAGTATTGGCTCTTCTGGAGCCACTCATCAGCGCCCTGGTGGCCAACCACCGGCACCCTGGTGGCTGGCCTCAGCGCCATGTCGACGAGCCACCAGTGCCCTGCCGGCCAACCTTCGGACGCCCTAGCAGTCGGACGTTCCGCGTGCTGGCAACCAAATCTCAACGCCAGTCTATCTCTCGACGCCTTGGTGAACAACGACCTACGCCCTAGCAGCCCACCTCTAGACACCCTGGCAAAAACCAAGCGCCCTGGCAATCTATAACCCACGCCACTATCAGAGCGTCAAGCACCCTTGCAATATCAAGCGAACCACTGGCACCCACACGGTTGAGGGCGTAAATCTTCAGACCAACGTCGCAGCGTTACAATTCCTAAATCCTCGAGTAAATGTTGGCAATGTCGCGGGTTCGAGTAGTACTCGGATACGACTTTTGAGTAGCTCTCGACTACGACATCGAGTAGTGCTCGGCTGCTACGACTTCGAGTAGCTCTCGCCTACGACGTTGAGTAGCACTCGGCTGCTACGACTTCGCGTAGTGATTGATCAATGATTAGGACGCCAATGAAGAATACTATAGCAAATCCAGCACAGTACAGAAGAAGCAAATGAGACGCAAGGCAGTGATTTTCCAGGGGCAACTTTCGTTCCCTGTTTTCATCTTAATATATAAAGGTAGCAATACATAGAACTAAGGCAACTTCTATGAATACAAATCATAAATGAACTCTAAACGAGAACTGGACTCAGAAACGAGTATGAATTAGAACTAGCAACGGTTTAGAAGAAACCGACTCCTCTACGTCTGCTCTCGGAAGCTTCTGCTGCTGCCGCCTGCAGATCTAGAATACTTCAGGATTAAACCCAACATACTCCCCCTTAATCCTGATGTGTTCCAAGATCACGAACACCCAGCTGATATCGCATTGTTGCTAGTTTTGCTGCCGTCAACGCCTTTGTCAGCAAATCTACTCGCTACTCATCCGTGCGTACGAACTCCACTGTGATCTGTCTCTTCTGGACGCATTCACGAATGAAATGAAACCTCATGTCGATATGTTTGCTGCGGCCATGAAATACAGGATTCTTCATTAGCGCGATCGCCGATTTGTTATCAACAAATAACTTCACGGCTTCATGTTTGTTCCCGGTCACCTCTCCTAGCAGACTTCTTAGCCATATTGCCTGGCTTGCCGCTGCTGTTGCTGCCATAAATTCGGCTTCACACGATAACAAAGCAACCGTCCTCTGCTTCTGAGAATTCCAAGACACTAAACACCCATTGATGTAAAATGCCATACCTCCGGTGCTTTTCCTGTCATCATTGTCTCCGGCCAAGTCGCTATCTGTATACCCGGTGATAACTTCTATATCTCCTCCTCTAGTATACTCAAGTCCATAGCTCATTGTCCCCTTCACATGTCGAAGAACTTGTTTGAGAGCTTTGTGATGCATTACTGTGGGCTTCTCCATGAATCTACTTAACACGCCGACCGCAAAGGACAAGTCTGGCCGGGTGTGTAGTAGATATCTAAGACACCCAAAATCACTTCGGTATTGTGTAGCATCCACCGGTTCTCCATCCGGATCCTTGTTCAGTTGTGACCTCGGCTACATGGGGATTTTCGTGGGATTGCAATCAATCATCCCAAACTTCGTAAGCAACTTCTTGGCATAAGATTCCTACTTGATTGTGATGCTTTCCTCCCCTTGTTTGACTTCGATCCCGAGATAGTAACTGAGTAAGCCGAGGTTACTCATCTCAAATTCAAACATCATCTATTGCTTGAATCTTTCAATCTCGTCTGGATCTTCTCCTGTCACAATGAGGTCATCAACATAAACACCGACAATGACTTCTACTCGGTCTTTTCCCCTTGTGTACACATCTTGTTCTTATGCACATCTTGCAAGACCGAGTTGTTTCAAACTTTTGTCAAGTTGCGTGTTCCACGCCCGTGGTGCTTGCTGAAGTCCGTAAAGTGCTTTGCTCAGTTTCAGCACTAAATGCTCCTTGTTCTTCACCGTGAAACCTTCCGATTGAGCAACGTATACCTCTTCCTCGAGTTCCCCATTCAAGAAAGCTGACTTGACGTCGAGGTGGTGCACTTGCCAACTGCGATTTGCAGCAATGGCAAGGATGACTCGCACGGTGTCCAATCTCACAACCGGCGCAAACACCTCTTCGAAATCAATTCCTTGTCGTTGCACGTACCCTTTTGCAACCAATCTTGCCTTGTGCTTGATTACCTCTCCGTTTGTGTTCTTCAATTTGTAGACCCACTTGAGCCCAATTGGTTTGTGCCCAACCGATAGCTCCGTGAGTGACCAAGTCTGATTTCTCTCAATGGACTCGATTTCGCTCGCCATGGCGTCTTCCCAGACCTGCTGTCCTGTGGCCTCAAGGTAGCAAGATGGCTCCTCTGTCTCCATGAGCATGACTTCATCATCAAATTGTATCCGCCGAGCATCCCTCATTATATCATCGATATGCCTGTACCGAACGTGTGTTGGTTCGGTGATGAGGACATCACTTCTTCGGATACACACAACACTCCTCCACTTGACATTCAAGGACCAATCACTAGAGCTCGCGTCCGACAATTGAATTTACAGGTGAGCTCGTTCCTAAGTACTTCCTTTTGTTCATTTGAGAATCGATTGCTACCTAATAATTTAATTATGATTAGGAACCATGGAGAGGACCTGGAAGTACTTGGAGAAGGGCTACGAGGCACACAAGTCCAGCAAGGGTGGCCGAATCATGTTGGAGGCCCAACTCAAATCGACTTCGAATCCAATTCGGAGTCCAGGACCAGGCCGCACTAAAACGGACGCCCAGATCGCATCCAGACTCCATTTTGGACGTTCCATATATGTATGGAAATCTGAGGAGACGACCTTTCCAATGGCTCTGGTCCCAGGTACAAATTCCTTCTGAGTCAACAGGAATCATCAAAACAAATGAGCTTTCAGAATCTGTCAGGGTGCTGCACCACCGTCTTTTGGGCCGTTCGGCTTTGTATCGTGTTGGAGCCCATTAGTGCGCGTCCAGGGGTTTTGCACGCTCCTCACCCCTCTATATCCAGCCGCCACCCCCACCATTAGGGTTTGGGTTTTACTTAGATTAATTCTGTCTTGAACAATTTCGTCGTTCATCGGTTTGTGAGACCCCAACTTTCGAGTGCTAAACCAATACATCTGCAATTCCGTTGTGTTCTTCCTTGTTCTTGCTTGTGTTCTTCAATTCGCAGGCGAGGATTAGCCTTCTTGGCGAGGTCAACCGGACTGCGCACGGTTGATAACCTGAGGAGACGTGGTGCTGCGATTGCAGGGTTCGGAACGTGTTGTTCGGAAGCCGAATCGATTTGTGTCGCGCCTCTACCAAATCGAACCTATCCAGAACCTGTTGGAAGATCGGGACCCGTTCCCATCAAGTGGTAATCAGAGCTTCAGGTGTTCCTTCAGGTTCGAGTTTACCCTACACTTGTTGTTTTCGGTTTCATCCTAGAGTCCAAGAAAAAGCCCTACAAAAAAAATTGTAGTCACAGGTTGTTCCCTGTCCCAGATCTCGTTAGCCTTTTGCACAATTTGATTTTAGAGTCCGTAGTGTTGAGTTTGTGTCCTTATTTGAGTTGTGTTGCTGGTTTAGATCATGTTTTGTTTCGGGTTGTCTTGCTTCCGCTACCTCTCATACAAACCCTAGCCGTCAACTTTTGTTTTCCCACCCATATCCCACCCTCTGTTTTTGTCTCGTGATCACCCAGCTTCCCACCCAAATCCCACCCTCTGTTTTTGTCTCGTGATCACCCAGCACCATCCCCCACCCTTTCACGAGCTTTTGCCCCCAATTTCCACCAATTTCCTCCAATCGATCTCGTTTCGGCCTCCACAGAAACCATAACTCGGAGGCCCATCTTCAAACGGCCGTAACTTTCACATACGGACTCGAAATCAGGCAATTTGTTATTGAAATTGGGTGAAATTAAATTTTGCATCCGAAACTCCCCAACTTTGTTGGGTTTGGCGAATTTATTTTGCCCAAATTTGGCCTGGAAAGTGCAGTACTCGAGCTCTGAACTTTCATCACCGAATTTACAGCACATTCATCATTTTCTGTAGGCCACACTTTACATCAGATTAAGGTGAAACTTTCTGTGGTTCCTATTTCTGTGCTCTGCTTTGTGACAAAAATAAAAGAAAAAAGAAACAAAAAAAATTTTCGGCACCTTATAGTAGAGAAGAGAGAGAGAGTGCTCTATGTGCCTAAAAAAAGAAAGAAAAAAAAAAGAGAGAACACAGTTTTCGAGGACAGAGCTTCATTTGTTTTGTGCTGCCTTTGCCTGGCCATCTTTGTTGCTGTCTTTGCCTTACTAGCAACTATCATCATATCTGTTATTGATATAGGACACATCATAACTCCTTATTCTGGTCTTGACTCCTTGTTCATCATATCATACCTGACATAGGACACATTTAGGCCAGCAACTAGAACCAGTGCTTTGGACATTTATTCAGCATTACTATCTATTATTGATTTGTGTTCCACTAATATATTTGGCCTTCCAAGCTTCATATACCTACTTCCGGACAGCACAGTTTTTGACCCTTGCAATCGCCGGGTCACACTCTCCAGGTATCACGAACCAGCCACCGGTTGTACCACCTATTGTTTGCGATGTAAGAACACTTGTAAGAGCTTGGTAAGCCACTTCCTTTGCGGGTTCCCACTGTCCTTCCTTTGTAGTCGATAGGGATAATCCTTTTGTTTTTCCTGTGTTTCCACTAACCATAGTAGGTGAGTCGTCTGACGCGCAATAGTGTGTTGCAAAGGGAGAGCTCATGACGCTCTTGGGTGAACAATGTACTACCATTAATGAGGACATTGATAGGAAGCTTCAAACTACGACGGATATATTGCAGCGATCCATCAATGAGAGTATTGCAGCACTCACCACACGCCTTGAAAGGATGGTGAATCGGCCACCAAACAACGGACGCGAGAATGCACATGAAGCACCCCAAGACCTTGAGGAGGGAGATGATAATGAGAGGCGAAATCGTGATGTTCAAGATATACGTTTACGACCCCGCCTACAATGCAACCGTCATGGTATGAGAGTTAATGACTTTCAGCACCACAATGCTCGTGCTAATGATGACCCATTTGCTAAAGTTAAATTTACCATACCATCTTTTGCGGGTGTTTATGATGCTGAAGTTTATCTAGATTGGGAGATGACAGTTGAACAAAAATTTAATTCCTATCTAGTTCCTGAAGTGCATAGAGTCAGACAAGCTACTAGTGAGTTTAAAGATTTTGCTATCCTTTAGTGGAGTCAAGTAGTTAATTTTGGTTTAGCACCTGATACATGGGATAGATTGAAGGTAGCTATACGTGCTAGATTTATTCCTCCTGCTTTTAAACGTGATATACGTAAGAAATTACAGCGCTTAGATCAAGGTAATAAATCTGTTGAGGAGTATTATCAATGTAACACCCCAGGATCCACATCACCCTGGGATGTTACAAAACCACTCTACAGCTAGCCAAAATTTCAAGATAATTTATTCCGGCAATAATTTCTATACATGAAGCAATAAGCAGAAGCATAAACAACTAAGAGAACAAAGATAATGGTAATAAGTTCAATAACAATCTCTAGCAGATTAAATCAAGAATAGTTTACAAGATCATCATTATTAAATAAAACAACCATCTATGGATAGATAGGCATTTGGCTAGAAATCCATCGACTTTATTACAGCATGAATTGATGAAACAAGTGCATTATTATGGTGCCGCTCTACCCATCCCATGAATGCTCAGGAATCACCTGTGGGGGGGGGGGAAACAAGGGTGAGATAAAAATATTAGCAAGCAAACTGTTTAACAGGCTATTCAGACTACAAACAAATATACAACATCATTAAAGTATTCACATATCCACATCTACAATGTGCATCCATATTCATTAACAAGCTAATTAAACTACAATGATATTAAGTAGCAATATCCATTTTCCAAATGACCACAATTATTGCCTCAACAATATTTACTACCAGCAATAGTAAAACATTAGCAAATGAATCTTGATTAACTACTTCATATCATCCACTACTACCACTACCAATGATAATAAAGTATTAACATGTTTTACCTCACTAACTTTACTATTTCACGTATCCACAATTGCTATCAACAATTACCTCAAGAGAAAAGAATCTCATGCCACAAACACAACCCCTACCATACCACAAGGGATGAACCCCTTTCCACGACCATAGCCACATTCCTCATACCACAAGTGGCCCTCATGAGCCAATTCCACCATACAACTATGAAGTTGTAGTTGTTTGTAAAATAACTTCTCCGCAATATATTGCATAAGTATGCAAATAATCTTTCCACAAATGCAATGCATATGCATGCTATACTTCACTGCACCTTTACCCAACAAGGTAAAAGTGTGCATCGTGCTCTGACAATGCACGATGTTTGTCACGCGTCTGATCGCGGCTATAAGCGGCGACATCCACAATGCAATGTCATGACATGTTATGAATGATATGATAATAATAAACCACAAGAATTTAACCACGAAGGCCAACCACATAACCAACATTCGGTTCACCAAGATCAAAATCAATCGATCTATAGTGAATCATACCACATAGATCACAATATATTCATCAAGATTGCTACCACCACAACCACAAGTATTCACTAAGAATACTACCACCAAGACCACAAAAAATACCAACTTCAAGGACATCAATATGATACTCATAAATTTAACAACGAGGAAGTATCTTCATATCCACCATGTATTTACTTTCATATTGTTAGACCATGTGACCAGGTCTAGGCAAGATGATGAATAATTGACAACGTTGGTTATGGTTTTACTTATAGTGTGTTGCGTGTACGGAGTGGTGTATGTTGCATGATACGCTCGTGTGAGGTATTGTGCGGATTGACTTGAGTCAAGTCGTGGACTTGTGCTCGTACGTGGTTGTTTGTTTATTCATGCGCAGGTGTTGCTTGAGGCGGAACATGGTCGATGACGGGACTGGAACTAGGTTTGGGTGAAACCGAGGTTTCGGGACTAAGTTCAGGGAGGAACTGAGGTCCTATCAGTCAAGGATGTCATGCGGGATGTTCAGGCTAGAGAACAATGTGCGTGGAGATGATGCGTGGAGAAGATACAGGAGGTGTGGTCCTGGAGGCTTCGACACGTGGAAGGCTGGAAAATTCGGAAGCGTAAAAAGAATTAAAAAACCCATGTTAAGAAGGGTTTTGAGTCCTTGGAAAAGTAGTGGGCCAAAAAGCCTGGGTGAGGTAAAAAGGCCCAAGAGGAGTTGTATTAGGGTTGCTAATGTATTGGAGTAGGTTGAGAATTTTAGGAGTATAAATAGAGAGGGATAGCGGCTGTTTTTGTACGGCTTTTGACCTAATAGAAAAAAAGTGCGGCTGCTTTTGTTGGGCAGTCGTGAGAAGATCAGAAAAAATAGTGCATGGCTTGTTGAGTGCGGCCGTGGATTTGATCTAAAAATACGCTGTGGAGGTGTCATCTTTGTCTCTCACCGACGACGCTTGCGTGTTTGAGTTTTGCCGTGACTATTGATTCTCTGAAGAAAAAGACAGAGGCGGCGCGTTGGGGACTCGGCCTTTTGGCTTGCCGCGTGAAGCTTCGAGGAAAAAGAAGTGCGTGCACCGGCTGTTCCGATCGCAGGAAAAAGACGAAGCAGGCGGCTGCGGCGCTGGCTGTTCCGATCGTAGGAAAAAAGGCGAGTTGTACGGCGGCGCGTGAAGTCTCTGGAGAAAGAAGACGCAGAACGGCAAGAAGAAAAAGCATTGGCTTTGATTCGTGCGGAGGAGCTGCCAGAAGAAAAGAAAAGGTAAGTCATTAAGAAGTTAATTAAGTTTGTTAATTATATTTTTGCATGGTGTTGATTAACTTTTACGTGGCTGCATGCATTGTAACTAGATAATAAGTTGGCCGAATCGTTTTGATTAAAGAATCTGCTTTGATCGCTGAAACATTAAAACTTTGATTAGTAGTTTCTTTTTGCATGCATGTTCATGTCACGTTAATTTTCCTGGTGTTCAAATTCATGAGTGCTTTGGCCAAGTCTTGGAAGGTTTGAGTAGTATCTAGATAGCGGTTGTTTGTTTTCTGAGTTGGCTAGTTCCGATCAAAAAAAGAAGAGGGCTGCATGCATACTTTTTAGCCGTGATTTTTAGAGAGTTAGCAAGAGGAGTTGAAGATACTCAATCTGCATGTTATCCGATCATTGAATTGAGAAAAGAAAGCATGCATATGTATACGTGAGAAAAACTAGGACTGCATGCATTTGTATTGCAATGAAGTGCTAATCTTTCCTTGCTTATTTTACTTGCATGCACAGCCTTTAGCCATACTTCTCACGTGTTGTTTTTTTTTATGCACAGCCTTTAACTTCGGATTATATTCATGTTTGCAAGTTACGGCTGATTTAATCCATCTAATATAGCATGCACGCATCACTAGAATAATTAGAGCTTAATCAATTCGCGTCACTTTTTTGCATCAGCAATCTTGTTTATTTTTTATCTCGAGTTCTAGACCTCCGATTGATATACTTCCAGTTGGATTAGTTCAATAACTTTCTCTAGTTTATTCTGACAAAGTTTGAGGTCAATCGGAGTTACGGATTTTTATTGAGAACATTTTTAGTGAGGTCGCAGTGTTCTGTCCGGTTTGTTTAAACGCGGCTTAAATAGGTTTTGTTTCTAGGGGTGAGTCTTAAAATTTATTTTTAGCTTCCGCAATCATTCACCCCCCCTCTGATTGCCTATCTTAGTGTGTATCGATCCTACAAGTGGTATCAGAGCAAGGTTTATTTTTCTAATTGATCTTAACCGGTGATTAGAAAACATGTCGACGGATAGGTATTCCACAAAACCTTGTGTTTTCGATGGTGTTGATTTTCAGTATTGGAAAGCGAAGATGGAGGCATTTATTCAAGCTCAAGGATTTGCAATATGGGAGAAGGTCTACAAGCCTTATCAAGTGCCCGAGAATGATGCTGTGACAGCGGCGAACATGGCACAAGTGGAGGCTAATAGCAAGGCGAGGAACCTGATAATTCAAGGTCTAGGAAGGAGTGATTTTGATCGAGTTGTGCATCTCAAATCTGCATATGAGGTATGGAAAGCACTATGTGATTATCATGAGGGTTCATCTACTATTAAAGAGGTACGTCAAGATATGTATAAAAAGGATTATATGCGTTTTGAAATGAAACCTGGTGAATCTATAGATGAATTGTTTGCTCGCTTTAATAAAATTCTTAGTAACCTACGTGCTGTTAATGTTACTTATACTGATGCTGAAAATGCACGTCAATTACTTGGAGCATTAGATATGTCTATATGGGAGATGAAGGTTACATCTATTAGAGAATCTACTGTCATGAGTACACTTACATTAGATGTGCTTTATTCTAAATTGAAAACTCATGAATTAGATGTTTTTGCTAGAAAAAATAATGGTAATAAATCAATTGCTTTAGCTTCACAATCTAGCAAGCCTAATGGTGATAATTCTTTCACTAGCTATGCTTTGTCTTCTTTGTCTTCACTAACCGATGAACAGCTAGAACAACTCCCGGAAGATGATTTAGCACTTCTCTCTACACGTTTCACAAGAGCTTTGCAGAATGTGAGATCAAGAAAGAGAGGAAATTTTGGTCCTCAAAGGTGCTATGAGTGTGGTGATCTTAATCATATTCGTCCCAAATGTCCAAAGCTTCTAGCAAGATTTGCAAGGGAAGAAAATGAGAAGGAACAAGAGATGGAGAAAGAAAAGAAGAACAAAAGGAAGGGCTATATAAATCGCAAGGTGGTACATCGTGTTCTTTCGGCTCTTGAGCAAGTTAATTTGAGTGATGTGGACACGGAAAGCGAGAATGATACTCCCAAAGGCAAAAGAGATTTAATTGGGTTGTGTCTAATGGCTAGTAGCAGAAGCTCCATCGACAATGATGATCTTGACAGCGACAACTACAATGAGGTAGAACCTTCTTATGATGATTTAGCTAAAGCTGTTGCTAAACTTGGTACTTTGCTAGAAAAGAAAAATAAAAAGATTAAGAAACATGATATTTTGATTGAATCTCTAAATTCTGAAATTGCAAGACTTAGAGTTTTAATTCCTGATGATGATTCTTGCAAATCATGTGACTTAATTTATTCTGAGCTTACTTCATTAAAGGATGTGCATGCTTCTACTTTAGAGCAACTTAGAGATGTAAATGCTAAATTTGATGAACTAAGATTGTTACATGACTCTTGTGATGAAAAATTAAAATATGCTAATGATAAAATTGAAAAGCTCAAGTTTAGTTCTTCTACATATTCAGAATCAAGTAATTCAAATATTCATTCTAAAACTTGTTCTAAATGTGAATTGTTAGAAGCTAGACTTAGTTCATCGCAAGAAACAATTCAACAGATGCTTTATCATGAGATATCTTCTTGTTCAAATTGTCCTAAGCTTAACACAGAAATAGAAGCTTTGACTAGACAACTTAATGATTTTGCTGAAAAAGAAAGATTGGCTCAGTCTAGTGCTTCTAAGAATTTTGTGAATGAATCTTTTAAGTGCTCAACTTGTCTCACCTTGGCTAAAGAAAATGAATATCTTAAGAACACTTTAGAGAGATTTTCTTTTGGCAAGAAAAATTTGAATATGATTCTAGACAAGTCAAAAGTAAGTGTAAAGAATCGGGGTCTAGGATTTAATTATATTGAGCATGCCAAGAATAATCCTCCTCAGATTGTTAAGCTTCTTGAACCTGGAAAAATTGAAGTAGAATCTGAACCGAAACAAATTATTTTTAAGTCTGCTGGTATTATGTCATCTACTAATCAAGTGAATGCAAATGTTGCTTCTACTTCTCAAGTTAAACATAAAGTTAAGTACACTTGCAGTCATTGTGGTAAAGATGGACATCTTGTGCAATTTTGTTTTAGACTAGCCAAACAACAAATGAAAGAAAAGGCTAAGGCTTGGTCTAATTTGAGAAATACACATTATTTTGTTCCTAGAACTTATGCAAAAGCTAGGTTTTTAGAGAATCTTTATGATAACTTTAAATCTGCTTCACATGTTGGTTGGGGATTTAATTCAAATAATTCACGCTCTTTTTGGCGTTTTGATAAACCACATGTACGTGATTTTGGTTCTAGTTTTGTTACTACTCCTCCACATCGTGTATCTCAGTACTGGATTCCCAAATCTTATTTCACTAACCCCGGTACTGTGAGATCGATGTTTCCTGTGATGTAAAAACAGCTGACAGGGATGGAGAACATGACCTTGATTGAGTCTCAGTCTTTTATATCATTGTTTGATTGGAACACTCAATAGTTCTTCATTCTCTTTGATGGCTTCCAAGAGATTTCATTTTTGAGAGACCATGTGGCAAAGGTAATGTTGTTCTTTATCTTATGGAGTTGGATTCTGAAATTGTTTATATTCTCATAATCCGCTTGATACTTCTCAGTTTGTTCATTTGTAAAGTGAATTGGGTGTGTTGCACTCTATATGATTATTCTGAGGGGGAGCTTATGAGATTATTCTGAGGGGGAGCTTGTTGTTTTAAAATTTCAGAAGTTTTTGTTTATTATCCTTGTCAAATAACTCATCAAGTCCAAGTCATTGAAACCATTTGAGTAGTAGAGCTCTCTTTATCATATTTATTCATATGCTGTGTAGCTTTGATCATGACTATTTATAATAAGTTACTACATTTGAATTAAAAACATGACATGGCGGAATACTTTGGCTAGATTGATTATATTTATTACTTTGCGATGTCCATTGAAAAGGATTAGCATGATTGTGAATCTTATTTTAACTCTTGGCTATGAGGCTCGTATGTTTCATGTTTCAAATTTTTATGATCACTCAATTTGGCATGTTTTAAAAAAAAGGTATAAAAGAAAAGAGAATTGAAAAGATGTATGCTTCAAGCATACCATGGTGAATAAAAAGAAAAAGCACAAAAGTGCGCAAAATGAAAAGAAGTATGATTCAAGCATGCCACCATCAAAAAGGAAAAAGAAAAAAAAAGAGTATGTCCTTGTGAAAAGAAGTATGCTACAAGCATGCCACATGCCTAAGAATTGAGTGTGGAGCAATAAGTTGTTACATGAGACTGCTAGCCCGTCTAGAGTTAAGGTTTACTTCACTTTTTAGGCTTTGACTTTTCGTTGTGATATCTCATTGTGCTCTTTATAATTAGTCTGGTTATTGTTGCGATGCCTGTCATTGATATAAATCGATTAATCATATTGATGCACTTGTTTTGACATTGCTATATGATATATGGCTTTATATGATCTAGATAGCTCTACTCAAAAATATGACTTGGCTGTTTTATTAAACCAATGCAATGTGACTTGGATAATTTACAAAGTCTCTAGATTTTTATTCTCATTGCTCTTTCTTAGATTTATTATTATTCACTGAAATTTCTTGATGATTACATTGCCAAAGGGGGAGAGAAATTTGAGAGATTGGAGACTTTTTGGTTCTCTTGTGTTGAGAGGGAGAATTTGAGAGTTTGGCTTTATTTCTTCACTTAAATTTGTTGAAAGTCATATTAACTTAATGGGTTGTCAATGTATTCATCAAGGGGGAGATTGTTAGACCATGTGACCAGGTCTAGGCAAGATGATGAATAATTGACAACGTTGGTTATGGTTTTACTTATAGTGTGTTGCGTGTACGGAGTGGTGTATGTTGCATGATACGCTCGTGTGAGGTATTGTGCGGATTGACTTGAGTCAAGTCGTGGACTTGTGCTCGTACGTGGTTGTTTGTTTATTCATGCGCAGGTGTTGCTTGAGGCGGAACATGGTCGATGACGGGACTGGAACTAGGTTTGGGTGGAACCGAGGTTTCGGGACTAAGTTCAGGGAGGAACTGAGGTCCTATCGGTCAAGGATGTCATGCGGGATGTTCAGGCTAGAGAACAATGTGCGTGGAGATGATGCGTGGAGAAGATACAGGAGGTGTGGTCCTGGAGGCTTCGACACGTGGAAGGCTGGAAAATTCGGAAGCGTAAAAAGAATTAAAAAACCCATGTTAAGAAGGGTTTTGAGTCCTTGGAAAAGTAGTGGGCCAAAAAGCCTGGGTGAGGTAAAAAGGCCCAAGAGGAGTTGTATTAGGGTTGCTAATGTATTGGAGTAGGTTGAGAATTTTAGGAGTATAAATAGAGAGGGATAGCAGCTGTTTTTGTACGGCTTTTGACCTAATAGAAAAAAAGTGCGGCTGCTTTTGTTGGGCAGTCGTGAGAAGATCAGAAAAAATAGTGCATGGCTTGTTGAGTGCGGCCGTGGATTTGATCTAAAAATACGCTGTGGAGGCGTCATCTTTGTCTCTCGCCGACGACGCTTGCGTGTTTGAGTTTTGCCGTGACTATTGATTCTCTGAAGAAAAAGACAGAGGCGGCGCGTTGGGGACTCGGCCTTTTGGCTTGCCGCGTGAAGCTCCGAGGAAAAAGAAGTGCGTGCACCGGCTGTTCCAATCGCAGGAAAAAGACGAAGCAGGCGGCTGCGGCGCTGGCTGTTCCGATCGTAGGAAAAAAGGCGAGTTGTACGGCGGCGCGTGAAGTCTCTGGAGAAAGAAGACGCAGAACGGCAAGAAGAAAAAGCATTGGCTTTGATTCGTGCGGAGGAGCTGCCAGAAGAAAAGAAAAGGTAAGTCATTAAGAAGTTAATTAAGTTTGTTAATTATATTTTTGCATGGTGTTGATTAACTTTTACGTGGCTGCATGCATTGTAACTAGATAATAAGTTGGCCGAATCGTTTTGATTAAAGAATCTGCTTTGATGGCTGAAACATTAAAACTTTGATTAGTAGTTTCTTTTTGCATGCATGTTCACGTCACGTTAATTTTCCTGGTGTTCAAATTCATGAGTGCTTTGGCCAAGTCTTGGAAGGTTTGAGTAGTATCTAGATAGCGGTTGTTTGTTTTCTGAGTTGGCTAGTTCCGATCAAAAAAAGAAGAGGGCTGCATGCATACTTTTTAGCCGTGATTTTTAGAGAGTTAGCAAGAGGAGTTGAAGATACTCAATCTGCATGTTATCCGATCATTGAATTGAGAAAAGAAAGCATGCATATGTATACGTGAGAAAAACTAGGACTGCATGCATTTGTATTGCAATGAAGTGCTAATCTTTCCTTGCTTATTTTACTTGCATGCACAGCCTTTAGCCATACTTCTCACGTGTTGTTTTTTTTTATGCACAGCCTTTAACTTCGGATTGTATTCATGTTTGCAAGTTACGGCTGATTTAATCCATCTAATATAGCATGCACGCATCACTAGAATAATTAGAGCTTAATCCATCTAATGAGAACATTTTTAGTGAGGTCGCAGTGTTCTGTCCGGTTTGTTTAAACGCGGCTTAAATAGGTTTTGTTTCTAGGGGTGAGTTTTAAAATTTATTTTTAGCTTCCGCAATCATTCACCCCCCCTCTGATTGCCTATCTTAGTGTGTATCGATCCTACACATATACCACAATTAACTCATTACGCAAATTACCACAATACTACCAAAATTCATCCAAACATGGCAATTGATTAATATCTTGCTACCACATTTTTACTCAGAAAACATGTAATCATGGCATATCATTTATCATTACAAAAAATCATATATATTGCAAGTAGTAAGAATAACAGGTTAAACGGTGGCACATCCGCTATGTTTACTTGCCTCTACCGGCGAAGCGACGAAATCACGCGTGTTCAGAAGCAAAACCGCCTGTCCAAAAAGGTACCACTCAGCACACATTACAACAATAAAAACGCGACTCTCAAAGAAAAGATATCGCTAAGCCCCAAAACCCCACAACATCCTTCCGCGCGTAACGGTTCTACAATCTTTCCACTTTAGTGGCGCTGCTTAATATTTTCCTATCTTTAAAAATATAGATCTAATCACAGCAAAAGATATATATCTGGATTCCTCACTTAAATACCTACACGTTTTCTGTAGATCACATATTTTTATCTTGTCATTTACAAGGTGATATCTAATGCACAAAACAGAGGACGTCCTTTGTTCTGAAAGTCTGGATAGCCGACTTGTAACGCGTTCTCAGAATAGATCAAGGCTCTAAAAATTCTGGTTCTTTTATAGAAGCTATATTACTGAATTCCCTACCTTTTATCAATTATGACCAAAAATTTAAAAATCATCTTCTACCCCTAATTTCCATCTGAACAGCGCTCTGTCCCTGTCTGCACCCCTGACAGACAGCGAGATTCTAGACTCTGGTACGCCTAAATTATGTGGCAAAAAATTCTGGAAAAAATACAGTAGATGCGCATCGTCGTCCTCTATGTTTTTACTTTTGGGGAGATCCTTGGGAATAACGTCTTAGGGGTCTAAACTGCACGAACAGTAACACCACGCGATTGGATCTACAAACAGTCAACCGAGATTCTCTAATCGGGAGTTTCTAAAATGCTAATCCCCATAAAACTTGGACCAAGAACCCTAAATTCAGTAGAAAATAGAGGGATTGGGGTGAGAGAGTGTTACCTAGGGGAATTCCTCAAGATCACTCTTCTTCTTCTTTTCTCCTCTTTTCTTCCCTCCTTCTCCCTTCTCTTCCTCCCTTTCTTCCCTTCTTCCTTTTCTTCCTTTCTTTTCAGCCATAACAGCCTTGGGGAGAGAGAGAGGGCAAGGAGGACGTCCAAGAAGGGGTGGGGGCGGCCAAGGGGTGGGAGGGGGCTTGGCTAGGGTTTGGAGAAAGAAAAAGGGGTAGCTTGGGCCCCCTTTGGGCTGGTTGGCCCAAATTGGCTAGGCCCTCCTCTAGGAAGCCTAAATTCTATATTTTTTAATGAATTAAATTCATTCTTTTATTTTAGAGAATTTTTTAAATTAATTTCCGCCTCCCGCGATTCATCGAAAAAACGGGAAACTCCCCATTTTTTTAAAAACCTACGCCGAAACGACGATCAGGATATTACAATCAAGCACTACAAATAGGCATGCTGCGTTGTAATGTTGTAGAGGATGAGAAGGATAAAATGGCTCATTTTTATGTGGGCTTAAGGAGTGAAATTCAGGACATAATTGATTATAAGGAGTACAATGATATCAATAGATTGTTCCAGCTTGCTATGCTTGCAGAAAAAGAATTGCAGGGACACAAGGAATTAGCGAGGGCAAGCACTGGACGACCCTCCTACACGCCGCGAACGACTACATCGACGGGACTGCCCAAGTCTTCTTCGAGTTTTCATTCTTCTCCACCACCTGTGAACAAGATTGCTGCAGCGCCACCGAAGCCACCTTCCACGACACGCCCTGCAGATTTTACAAAAAATTCTTTGCAGGTTCCAACCAAGAGTTCTTCTTCCGTGGCTTCCACGGGCCGCTCCTCCGACATTCAGTGCCACCGCTGTCATGGGCTTGGTCATGTGCAAAGGAATTGCCCTAGCCAACGGGCATACATCGCCACAGAAGATGGAGGCTACATCTGCACTTCGGATGTCGAGGAGGATGATGATGTTGCTGCTGCCTCGGACGACAATGGCGGTGGTGATGATGACCTGGTCCTTGGTGGGGTGTCCACAGCGACGCTACGGAGCATCATTGTGCAGCAAGTCCTCAGCACACAGGTACAACAAACCGATAAGCTTCAACGCCATAATTTGTTTCAGACTTTCTTTGCAATCAAGAACCGGCGTGCACGTGTCATCATTGATGGAGGAAGCTGCAACAACTTGGTGAGTTCTGATTTGGTCAAGAAGCTTGGCTTGACCACCCGACCGCATCCACATCCATACCATATTCAGTGGTTAAATGACTCTGGAAAAGCTAAGGTAACACAAACATGCCGAATCCATTTTTCCATTGGTGGTTATGCTGATCATGTTGATTGTGATGTGGTTCCCATGCAAGCATGATCTCTTTTATTAGGTCGACCTTGGGAATTTGATAATGATGCTTTACACCATGGTAGTAGTAACAAATACACTTTTATGCATAAAGGAAAGAAAATTTCTTTACTGCCTTTGACCCCAGCTGAGATTATAGAGGCCGATAGGGAGAGAGTTGCTGCTGCTAATGATCCAAAGGAACATGATAAATCTGAAAAACAGTAAGTAATCCATTTGAAAAATTCTGTTATGCTTGCCACAAAATCAGACTTTGCTAAAATTGATGATGTTAATGATACATGCTATGCTTTTGTGTGCAAAGATGCTTTATTTTCTCTTGATAATATGCCTTGCACTTTGCCTGCTCCTGTCACTAACCTTTTGCAGGAGTTTAGAGATGTTTTCCCTGCTGAGATACCTCCAGGACTTCCACCCATTCGAGGGATTGAGCACCAGATTGACTTAATCCCTGGAGCGAGTTTGCCAAACCATGCGGCGTACAGGACCAATCCCGAAGAGACTAAGGAGATTCAGCGACAAGTCCAAGACCTTTTGAACCGTGGGTACGTACGTGAGAGCCTTAGTCCTTGTGCTGTTCCTGTTCTTTTGGTTCCCAAAAAAGATGGTTCTTGGCGTATGTGTGTAGATTGTAGAGCCATTAACAACATTACTATAAGGTATCATCATCCTATTCCCAGGCTAGACGACATGCTTGATGAGTTGTGTGGTGCTATAATTTTCACAAAGATTGACTTGCGTAGTGGATACCACCAAATAAGAATAAAACTTGACGATGAATGAAAAACTGCTTTTAAAACTAAGTTCGACTTGTATGAGTGGTTAGTCATGCCTTTTGGGTTAACTAATGCACCTAGTACTTTCATGAGATTAATGAACGAGGTTTTACGTCCTTTCATTGGCAAATTTGTGGTCGTTTACTTTGATGATATCTTGATTTATAGCAAGTCCATGGATGAACATTTGAATCACTTACGTGCTGTTTTTAATGCTTTGCGAGATGCACATTTGTTTGGTAACCTTGAGAAGTGCACCTTTTGCACGGATCGAGTCTCTTTTCTTGGCTATTTTGTGACTCTACGGGGAATTAAGGTTGATAGAGCCAAGGTGGAGGCGATATGAAGTTGGCCCATGCCCACGACGGTCTCCCAAGTGCGGAGTTTTCTTGGTCTTGCATGGTTTTATCGCCGCTTTGTCAAGGAATTCAGCACCATTGCGACACCATTGATTGAGTTGACAAAGAAGGGAGTCGTGTTTCATTGGGGGCCATCACAAGAGGAGTTCTTTAATCTTTTAAAGGACAAGCTTACATACGCACCATTGCTCCAACTTCCGGATTTTGGTAAGACTTTTGAGCTAGAATGTGATGCTAGCGGAATTGGTATTGGTGGTGTTTTGATGCAAGAAGGCAAACATGTTGCCTACTTTAGTGAAAAATTGAATGGTCCTGCTCTTAATTATTCCACGTATGATAAAGAATTGTATGCTCTTGTTCGTTCTTTAGAGACGTGGCAACACTATTTATGGCCTAAAGAATTTGTCATTCATTCCGATCATGAATCACTTAAGCATATTCGTAGTCAAACCAATTTGAATCGTAGACATGCTAAGTGGGTTGAATTTATTGAATCTTTTCCTTATGTCATTAAACACAAGAAAGGGAAGGATAATGTAATTGCTGATGCTTTGTCTCGACGCTATACCATGTGTTTCTCAACTTGATTGTCGTATTTTTGGTCTTGAAACCATTAAAGGACAATATGCTTTTGATGCTGATTTTAAGGATGTGCTGTTGCATTGTAAAGAGGGACAAGCATGGAATAAATTCGTGATCAAGGATGTGTTCTTGTTTAGAGCTAACCGCCTATGCATTCCAGTTGGATCTGTTCATCTTTTGTTGTTGCAGGAGGCGCATGGAGGCGGTTTGATGGGACATTTTGGTGCTAAGAAGACGAAGGACGTTCTGACCACACACTTCTTTTGGCCAAAAATGAGATGAGATGTTGAGCGGTTTGTAGCTCGCTGCACTACATGTCAAAAAGCTAAGTCTCGCTTGAATCCACATGGTTTGTATATGCCTCTACCTGTTCCTTCTATTCCGTGGGCAGATATTTCTATGGACTTTGTTTTAGGATTGCCCAGGACTAAGAGGGGGAGGGATAGCATTTTTGTTGTTGTGGATCGTTTTTCTAAGATGGCTCACTTTATACCATGTCATAAAACCGATGATGCCGTTCATATTGCTGACCTCTTTTTCAAAGAGATAGTTCGTTTGCATGGTATGCCTTCTACTATTGTTTCAGATCGTGATGCCAAGTTTTTGAGTCATTTTTGACGTACTCTATGGAACAAGTTGGGTACAAAGTTGTTATTCTCTACAACATGTCACCCACAAACTGATGGTCAAACTGAGGTGGTGAACCGCACATTGTCTACCATGTTGAGAGCTGTTTTGAAGAACAATTTGAAGCTGTGGGAAGAGTGTTTGCCGCATGTTAAGTTCGCATATAATCGAGCAGAACACTCCACCACCAAGGTAAGTCCTTTTCAGGTAGTGTATGGATTCAATCCCCGTGCTCCTATTGATATTTTACCTTTGCCTACTAGTGAGAGAGTTCATAATGATGCTAAGGAGCGTGCTGATTTTATTGTCAAAATGCATGAGACTACTAAGGCAAACATTGAAAAGATGAATGAAAAATATAGGATTGTTGGTAGTAAAGGTAGAAAGGAAGTTAAACTTGAACCGGGTGATTTTGTTTGGTTGTACTTGAGAAAGGATAGATTTCCTGAGTTACGAAAGTCCAAATTGATGCCTAGAGCTGCTGGCCCTTTTAAGATAGTTGAGAAGATAAATGATAATACATATAAACTTGAGTTGCCTCCCGAATTTGGGGTTAGTCCCACTTAACATTTCAGATTTGAAGCCATACTTGGGAGAAGAAGATGAGGCTGAGTTGAGAACAACTCCGCTTAAAGAGGAGGATGATGAGGACATCACTTCTTCGGATACACACAACACTCCTTCACTTGACATTCAAGGACCAATCACTAGAGCTCGCGCCCGACAATTGAATTTACAGGTGAGCTCGTTCTTAAGTACTTCCTTTTGTTCATTTGAGAATCGATTACTACCTAATGATTTAATTATGATTAGGAACCATGGAGAGGACCTGGAAGTACTTGGAGAAGGGCTACGAGGCGCACAAGTCCAGCAAGGGTGGCCGAATCATGTTGGAGGCCCAACTCAAGCCGACTTCGAATCCAATTCGGAGTCCAGAACCAGGCCGCACTAAAACAGACACCCAGATCGTATCTGGACTTCGTTTTGGACATTCCACATATGTATGGAAAGCTAAGAAGATGACCTTCCGAATGGCTCTGATCCCAGGTCCAAATTCCTTCTGAGTCAATAGGAATCGTCAAAACAAATGGGCTTTCAGAATCTATCAGGGTGCTGCGCCACTGTCTTTTGGGCCGTTCGGCTTTGTATCGTGTTGGAGCCCATTATGGCGCGTCCAGGGGTTTTCCACGCCCCTCACCCCTCTATATCCAGCCGCCACCCCCACCATTAGGGTTTGGGTTTTGCTTAGATTAATTCTGTCTTGAACAGTTTCGCTGTTCATCGGTTTGTGAGACTCCAACTTTCGAGTGCTAAACCAATACATCTGTAATTCCGTTGTGTTCTTCCTTGTTCTAGCTTGTGTTCTTCGATTCGCAGGCGAGGATTAGCCTTCTTGGTGAGGTCAACCGGACTGCGCACGGTTGATAACCTGAGGAGACGTGGTGCTGTGATTGCAGGGTTCGGAACGTGTTGTTCGGAAGCTGAATCGATTTGTGTCGCGCCTCCACCAAATCGAACTTATCCAGAACCTGTTGGAAGTTCGGGACCCCGTTCCCATCATTCGGTGCTGCTACTTCCACCTGAGTCCAGTTCGACCGGTCTTCCCGCCGTTGCGTGCATGACCGAGTCCGGTCTGACCGGACTGCCTTCTGCCGTGGCCGGTCTTGCTGCCGATGGTCCAGGGAGCTGCATCACCGGCGAACTGGTGGAGGAGACTGGTGCGGAGATGTCCGCGTGCTCTGCTGCTCGTAAGCCGGTTCCTGGCGTCGCCTCATAATCTTGCGGAGTCGATAGGGGAGTTGGATGAAGACGTGCTGCCAGGCTGTCTACAGGCGGGATGAAATCTCCCTCTATCAGCTCCGTGCTGAACTCTCCCTCGACGATGAAGTCTGGTGTTTCACCGCCGTCTGTGCCTGCGTTCCAGGGCCATTGCTGCTTCTCTTCAAACTTCACGTCACAGCTTACATGAATTCTCCCGCGCCGTGGATCGTATAGGCGATGCACCTTGCAGCCGTCTTCGACGCCGAGATACACCATCGGCTGGCTTCGGTCCTCCAGCTTCTTCAAATACGGCGTCGTCACCTTCGCGTATGCCGTGCAACTGAACACGCAGAGGTGCGTCAGATGCAGCTTCCTGCCGTTCCAAGCTTCAAACGGAGTGCATTCGCCCAGCGCTTTTGTTGGCAGCCGGTTCAGCAAATGCACCACGTGCTGCACCGCCTTCCCCCAGAATCTTCCTGGTACGCCCATGCTTTTGAGAAGCGACCTCGCCATTCCAATCATGGTCCTGTTCCTTCGCTCTACCACGCCGTTTTGCTATGGCGAGTAAGGTGCAGTGAGCTGCCGTTCGATCCCGGCCTCCTCGCAGACTCGGTTGACAGGAATTCGCCGCCGCGGTCGGTCCTTATCGTCTTGATTCACCGATCGCATGTGTTCTCAATCTGCAGCCAAAATTTTCTGAACACAGTAGAGGCTTGATCCTTCGTCTTGATCACGAACAGCCACATCCACCTCAAGTAATCGTCCACAATTAGCAAGAAGTAGCTGTTTTTGGCGATGCTTGAAGGAGTAATTGGTCCGCAGAGATCAGCATGCAGCAATTCGAGAGACTTCTCTGCCCTGTATGCTGTTGCCGCCGGGAACGGTTGCCTTGACTGCTTCGCCACAAGACACCATTGGCACAGTTGATTTGGATGCACAAGAGATGGAACGCCCACTGCCATCCTCTTGTCAACCAATTGTCTCATGGCCTGGAAGTTGACATGGCCGAGTCTGGCGTGCCATAGCCATGCCGGGTCTTTGAGGTTCGCCAGGAGAAAAACTGCCTCCGCTTGGTATAGCTCGATTTTGTAAAGACGATTTGCAGTGCACCTCACTTCCATGAGCAATCTTGCATGTCGCTTGTCGAACACCTGCAAAACATCTTCATCGAGAATTACCTTATGGCCTATTTTAGTCAACTGTCCAAGGCTCACAATGTTGCTTTGGATCCTTGGGATGTAGTACACTTCCTGGAGCAGCCATTGGTCTCCATTTCTGTAGTCGAACAGAACCGAGCCTTTGCCCATGATTTGCACCGTTGAGTTGTCGCCGAACTTCACTTTACCGGTGACACTCTCGTCCAGCTCGCGAGACTTCGCTTTGTCGCTGGTCATATGGTTGCTTACCCCATTGTCTAAGTACCAGACTTGTCCTGGGGTAGTCTTCACCTCCAGCTGTTGTTCTCAGCAAAATCATAGTACTTGGTTTTGCTTGACGAAGATTCGCCGGCCTCCTTCTTCTGCCGTACCTGCCACTCGGCCTGAGTGAGCAGAAGCTGGCTGTCGCTGTTTGCCACTTCCGCCAGACGTGTGTGCGCATGTCCGTTCTTCATACGCTTTTAGCCGTCCTACTGCTTCCTCGAACAACATCGTCTTGATGTCACAGAATTGCTCGATCCCGGCTATTATGCTCAGGAAGTGTTCTAGCATTGTGTCGAACAACTTCTTGACCATCGCGGCATCTTCGAGTGTTCCTCCGAGGTTTGCATACTTGACGGACATGGCGTTGATCCTTCCGGCGTACTGGTCCAAGCTCTCTCACTCCTACATGCGCATGGCATCGAAGTCGCTCTTCAACGTCTGCAGCCGTGCTTCCTTGACGCGATCTACACTAATGAATCGAGTTTTGAGGCAGTCCCAGACTTCCTTCGCCGTTTTCTTCCTGGCCACCTGCATCAAGAGGTCTTCTGGGAGCGCTTGGAGAAGATGCGACCTCGCCTTCTTGTCCTTCCTCGCGTCGACGGCCTCCCCGGCCACCTTGATCTTCCATCATTGCTTGCACGCGGATCACCCAACTAGTGTAGTTGGTCGCCGTAAGCTGCCAGTAGGCAAACGTCCCACCGCTGCTCTCTCGCGCCGCCTCACCGTGGACAACGATTGACATTGATTTGAATGTCGAACCATAGCTCTGATACCAGATTGAGGGCATAAATCTTCAGACCAACGTCGCAGCGTTGCAATCCCTGAATCCTGGAGTAAATGTTGGCAATGTCGTAGGTTCGAGTAGTACTCGATACGACTTCGAGTAGCTCTCGACTATGATGTCGAGTAGCTCTCGGCTGCTACGACTTCGAGTAGCTCTCGGCTACAATGTCGAGTAGCGCTCGGCTACTACGACTTCGTGTAGCGATTGATCAATGATCAGGACGCCGATGAAGAATACTGTAGCAAATCCAACATGGTATAGAAGAAGCAAACGAGACGCAAGGCAGTGATTTTCCAAGGGCTACTTTTGTTCCCTGTTTTCATCTTAATATATAGAGGTAGTAATACATAGAACTAAGGCAACTTCTATGAATACAAATCATAAATGAACTCTAAACGAGAACTGGACTCGAAAACGAGTATGAATTAGAACTAGCAACGGTATAGAAGAAACCGACTCCTCTACGTCTGCTCTCGGAAGCTTCTGCTGCTGCCGCCTACAGATATGGAATACTTCAGGATTAAACCCAACAACGCTCGCACATCCCAACGCCCGCACTAGCGCCCTGGCAGTGCCCGTGCACTCGACAACGCCCTTCTCTGCACCCCCGACTCCATGCCTCGCCGCGCCTCGGCGCTGACGCACCTTGGCAGTGCTCGTGCACTTGGCAACCTTCTCTGTACTCTACTCCCAGGCTCCCAGCGCCCTCACTGCTCACATGCCTACTCCGGCCCTGTGCTTTAGCGCAGCGCGCAGCTCAGTAGGGGTCGCACGTACGACATCCATGCCCAAGATGAAGAGAATCACAGAGTAAAGAAGAAAGATTGGAAATTCAAGAATCTAGCTAAAGCAACTGGAGGATGTACCTCGCTCGGGCTTGCCGTGGGAGTTGGTCGTCATGGTGCGCGTTGGGGGCTTAAGTAGAACTCATCAAATCCACATGGACTCGGTCTCTGCCTCCACCTGCCCAACACGGTCTTCCTCCATGGCAGTGTCTTCCTCACCTTCACCATCGTGGGCACCATTCATGGACGGGTGTCACTGGTATTACCGTAGAAGGTCCGCCCGTTGAAGCTTAGTGCCTTCAGAGGCTGGGCGGCGGCCCGCTGTGGGATCTCCCGACCGGTCGCCTTCACTTTTCCCCCTTGCAAGCAAATGCCTGGTGTTCCTCCCCTCCTCAGAAGTCAACTACCACAAGGAACAAGGAAGCAGCTAGGGCATCCCCTCTAATCCCTACACACATGCGAGCTAGGTCAGCTGACTAGGCTAGGGCCGAATCAATTCAAGTGGGCCAACTTTTGAGTCTAGATCCAAAGCAAGAAATGTGAGCTCGGCCCATTAGCTGGAGGAGCCCAAATGGTTTCTTAATTGTTACGATCATAGTTGTCAGTATCGCGATATATATCATAGTATTGTATGATCCTACGATCCTAACGAAGGTAAATGACATGATCACAATGCGGATCGGAATAAGGTAGTATCGCGGTGGGCTCGCGATCCAACTCATAGTATCGTTAGGATCGCAGTAGGATCACGGTAGAATCATGGTTCTGACAACAAACTTAAAGCATATAAATTTTGATATTACCTATTGTTAATTTAAGTTGCACTAGTTTAATTTGCTATGTTTTGTTGTTTACATGTTGTTCTAAGATAAACAAAAGTATTATCTTTAACATATTGCATTATTAGATTATTAGTTTATTAAAAATAATTAAATAAGTTTTAGAAATCAATCTTAATTCAATATAACATAAATAAGTGTACTAAAATTACAAAATTAATTCAGAAAATCTACTACAGACTTGCATATTTAGAAATATAATTCAATTTTTATATAAAATATATATGTTTTTAAAAATTTGATAGTACCATGATTCTACAATCCGATCCTACAATCTAATTCTGTCAGACGAAAAACGATCCTACCTGGTATCGCGATCCTAACAACCTTGGTTGCAACCTAGACACACTTGTATTGGGTTAAGTCCATGATGTTGCCATGGTCCCAAATGCTAAAGTACAGGGCAAGCCAGAAGCCCAAACATACTCAGAGAATCCAAAGAGTGTCGGTTAAGATTGGAGGCTCACCACAATTTCTAGGCATAATTTTGTGAACAACCATAGTTTGGACCCACCAAGCCTAGGCCAAGTATCGATCTTAGCATGGCAAGTGAAGCAACTCAAGACTCCAAGGCAGGGGACTAGTGTTAGAAGAATAATTCATCCCTCCACTGATAGGGTCCATTGTGTAGAAGATACCTACATACAGATCAAGAATGGCAATCATGCTTACAAATGAAAACCACACCCCTTGCTTGTACTCATAGGCTAGCTATATCACTAAGGGGTATTCCTATTATTTGTATAGACCCAAGAGCCTATAAATATCCTATGTATCCCTCATTTGAGCTCATAAAGAATACATGAAGGTATTCAAACTAGTGCACCTTTGGGAGGAACCATCGAACCCCTGTAGGCCACCAACAAGAGTAGGGGGGTCCTTTCAGACCCCGAACCTGTATAAACCCTCGTCTCACTTTTGCTCTCGTGGACGTTGACCTAAAATATGGCTGACGTCCTCCCCCTCACACGTGTTCGGTTTCCACACCAACAATAGATGGCATTTTTATTTCAAGGAAAAGGAAAGTAAGTTGGTTTTCAAATGTTTTCGATTTGAAAATCTTTATTTGGTAGATTTCTCTTCGAATGAATCACATTTGAAAAGTTGTTTAATTGCAAAAACCTCTTTGAGTTGGCTTTGGCATAGAAGGCTAGCTCATGTGGGGATGATTCAACTTAAAAAACTTTTTAAACATGACTTAGTTATGATCTTGAAAGATATGAAGTTTGAGAAGAATAAGCTATGTAGTGCTTACCAAGCCAAGAAACAAGTAGCAAATTCTCATCCATCCAAAAGTATCATATCCATTTCTAGGCCATTGGACCTCTTACGTATGGATTTGTTTAGGCCAACAACCTATAAGAGCATCAAGAGAAATAGTTATTGTGGATGATTACTCAAGGTACACTTAGGTTTCCTTTCTACATGACGAAGTTGAAGCCTCCAGTATTTTCAAAACTTTTGCCAAAAGAGTTCAAAATAAATTTGATTTTAAAATAAAAAAATTTGTAGTGATAATAGTTTCAATTTTACGAATACTAAAACTGAAGATTTTTGTGATGAACATAAAATAAAGCATGGACTTTTTACAACCTACACTCCTGAGCAAAATGAAGTTGTAGAGAGAAAAATTGCATATTAATTGAAATGGCAAGGACAATTCTTGATGTGTATAATACTTTTGATAATTTTTGGGAGGAAGCAATCAATGTCATTTGTCATACCACAAACCTTCTTTATTTGCATTGCCTTTTAAAAAGTACTTCTTATTAGCTTCGCATTGGAAGAAAATCAAATATCTCCTACTTGCATGTCTTTGGTTGCAAGTGTTATATTTTACCTAAAGGTGTTCATCACATAAAATTTTAAAGTCATTGTGATATTGGATTTCTTCTTTGTTATTCTTCTAATAGCAAGGCATACCGTATCTACAACAAAACCTCCGATTTAGTTTAGGATATATGTGATGTTCAATTTGATGAGACTAACGGCTCTCAAGGAGAGCAAGAAAAATTTAGATGATGTAGGTAATGAAAGCTTGATACAAGCTATGAACAATATGAAAATTGAAGACATCAAGCCAAAAGAAGACTCAAATGATCCACCTTCATCCACTCAAGTTTAAACTCCTACTTCTACTACAACAAGCCAAATTCAAATTGAAGAAGTGGAAAACAAAGAAGATGATCAACCATCAAACCTACCATCGAAGATTCACAATGCAATTGCAAAGGATTATCCAATTGACCAAATATTGGGTGACATTAGTAAAGATGTCTATACTCGATATCGTGTTGCTTCTTATTGTGAACATTACTCATATGTTTCATCTTTTGGGCCTAAACATGTAGATAAAGCACTTCAAGATCTAGAGTGGGTGAATTCAATGCATGAAAAAATAAATAACTTCATCCAGAATAATTTTTGGAATTTGGTGGAAAAGTAAGACAAGAGTGGAGTAGCGGTGAGAACCAAGGCGAGTTCTTTAAGAATAGATATCATAAGCGCCTTACAGATTTTTCTAAGTTTGACATAACATTGTTCACTAATATTATTAATGATAACTTCTTTGTTTATCAAATATATGTTAATGACATCATTTTTGGGTCTACTAATCAAGATTTTTGTGAACAATTTGGTGAAATGATATTTAGGGAATTTGTGATTCCTATGATTGGAGAACTTAGCTATTTTCTTGAATTCCAAATCAAGCAACTCAAAGATAAGACATTCGTGAACCAAACTAAGTACGTGAAGAATCTACTAAAGAGATTTTGTATCGAGGACACGAAACCCATCAAGACTCCCATGGCTACCAACATTCACCTTGACCTTAATGAGGGAGGTAAACCAATTGATTTAAAGCTTTATAGTTCCATAATTAGTAGCTTACTCTATCTTACTATATCTGGGCTCGATATTATGTTTTGTATTTGCATGTGTGCATGTTTTCAAGCTTCACCAAAAGAATGCCATTTAATGGCCGTTAAAAGAATTATTAAATATTTAAAGCATTCCTCTAACATAGGTTTATGATATCCCAAATGTTATAAATTTTATTTAATTGAATGTTTGGATTCTATATATGTGATTTGCAAATTGGATAGAAAAAACATCTTTAGTAGTTTCAACTATTAGGAAGATCTTTAATTTCATGGTCCACTAAGAAACAAAATTATGTTGCTCAATCCACCGCCAAAGCGAAATGTCTCCGTGGGTAGTTGTTGTGCTCAAGTGCTATAGATGAGGAAAATATTGATTGATTATGGAATTGAATTAAAAAGCATGCCACTTTTATGTAATAATGATAGTGCTATGAAGATAGCCAATAACCTAGTCCAATATTCAAGAACCAAGCACATAGATATCCATTACCATTTCCTAAGAGATTATGTAAGTAAAGGTAACATCCTTATTAGCCACATACGGATTGATGATCAATAAGCCGATATCTTCACCAAACCACTAGATGAGAGCTGGTTTTAAAAAATTGAGGAATGAGTTAAATGTCATAGATTCTTCTAATGTTGCTTGAACTCATACCTCGTGTATTTGCTCTCATTTGGAGTTTTAGAGGTTTTTGTTAAAATATTTTTTGAGGTTTTTGTTAAAATATTTTTTGAGGTTCTTGTTAAAAGCTTATTTTAAAAATCTTTTGCAAAATCTCAAAAATCTCTAGTTTGATAACAAACTATGTTATTTGGAGTTTTATTGTCTATCTCATGCATAATGATCTGAAAAGTGTATATTTGAGTGTTATATTAAGGATCATTTGCATCCCTATCCTATCCTTGGTTTCTTAGGAAAAACAGTACTACCTTGGTTATACCACCAGTACTAATGCTCTCAAAGGGTGGTACTACCGCTCCTGACTGGCAGACCTAGAAGCAGTTATGGCCGACTCCGTATCTTCCAACTTCTACCCCAAATCGGTCTAACCAGCCACTTTCCTCAAACCACCAAAGTCATTGCTTTTCGCTTTTCTCTCTCCCTCAAAACACCAAGACTCAAAATCCTCAAGATTATTGAAGCAATCTTTAATCTCTTGCTAAATTTCAATGTTTGGCATTGTTCCTCCTCCATTCCATAGGTAAACCCTTTTGGAATTGCTTCTTTCCTCAATTTTCGTATCTATTCCCATTTCTAGGGTTTGAGTAAAATGTACATGAATAGGTTGAAATATTTTGGGAAAACTTCTTGCAACTTGTATTTGGTGACCTTTCATATCTTTTTTTCATGGATTAATGCATGCCAAATACAAGTCAAGATCAAATTTGATCATTGCCCTAAGAGCACCCTATGTACCGCCTAAGACATTGTGGTACTACCTCTCTTTGGTAGTATCGGCTTGCCAACTTTGGTACTACCACCCCTATAGAGAATAATAGAATTTTTATGCACTGTTACTTGAATCTTGTCATTCCTGTTCTAATCCCCTCTTCCTTGATCTAGTGATCATGGAAAGGACAGGAAGCTCGACGTGCAAGAATGCTTCTCCCGAGGGAGAACCAAAGGAGCATTATGATCCACAAATGTTACTTGAAGCTTATCTTTCCCTATCCTAATCCCATTTTCCTTGATCTAGTGATCATGGCAAGGATAAAAAGCTTTGCATGCAAGAATGCTTCTTGCGAGGGCGAACTAAAGGAGCATTATGATCCACAAACAGGTCATTCATCTTCTCACCATAAGGTGGCTTTGCACAAGTCTACATCAAAGAGGGCAATCCCAGTGCCTCAAGAGGTCACTGACCCAAAGACCAACTCCTTCTTGCAAGAAATGAGAGCCCACCATGGCGGGGAATCATCAAGACAAGAGCAAGAAGAGTATATGGAGGAAAGTGAAGAGGAAGTAGAGGATGAGGAAGGTGAGAGTTTTGCTCAAGGTGATGATGATGACGACGAGGAGAAGGATGTTGACATGACATAGGCTGAAGAGCCAAAGTTCAATCTAATACAAATTACTAGTGACAAGTATTCTCAACTCTGTCATCCAAATTAGTTTGAGAAACTGGCAAGCTCATCGAATCCTCGCTTTCACACCAAGTTCCAAGAGGAGGTGTTCATGCAAATCTACAACCACCATAAGCAATTTACTGATCATAAGTATGTGAATTGGAGGCATTTAAACACACTTGACCATTTTGTTGGTGCCTATAATCTCTTCCATGCAGTGTGGCTACAAGACATAGTAGCTTTGAAATGTGACTATCAAGAGGACATGATTCGATAGTTCTATGCCACCATCTTTGTCTCCTATGACTTTGATGACATAGTATGGATGACTGGAAATCAAACAGTGGAAGCTTCAAAAGCTGATTTTGAACAAGCGCTTGGAACCTACCCAAGTCAATATGAGAAGGTTTACTCTTGTGGAGCACTCCAAACCCCAACTAGGTGTGAATTTTATGATGCTAATATGAGGTACACCCCCAAAAGCTAGCGAGACTTCTTCCACTTCCAAACTTGATCAACCAAATAATCAACCATAACTTTTTCTTGAAGAATGACAACTTTGATGCAATTTGTGGACATGCATAGAACATAATTGACTACATTATGCAAGGTAGAAAATTTAATGTAGTTGATTTAATTATTAGAGAAGTTACATCATCAAAGAATGATAGAGTGAAGTGTATCTACTATGCTCCCTACATCATGGCCCTCATCATGAGGACAGGCTTCTGAGAGGCGAGGCCATCAGTGCATAAGTCCTACAAGCATCGGGAAGTGATGAGGACATCCCTATTACTCCTAGTTCATCCACTACTTTGCAAGAAGCTCCAACACCTCAAATTGAACCAACGGGACCGATTTCATGAGCACAAGCAAAGAAACTACAACAATAGGTGAATTTATTCTTTAAAGAGTATACTTTTGATAAGAATTTACTGCTACCTAATTCTAGTGTCTTGTGTGTGTGTTTAGGTATGAAGAGGAGGTCACTCGCCAAGGTCTATACAACCAAGAAGGATTATGCAGTCTGAAAACTTCAGTGGCCGTTTTAAGGGCCTAAACAACATTTTTTTGGAGATGCTCTATTTCTAAAGCCTCACAAATGAATTGGAGATGGATATATAGATTTTTTAATGTAACTCTTTGTTAGCCTTCAAACGAGTACAAAAACATCAGAAACAAAGCCCATATGCAAGAGTTATGGCTGTTTCTTTGAGGGTAGCTCCAAAACCAAAGCAAACACATGCCTGGCCTGCTTGCCACTTGGGATGACCGAAACCCACCTTATTTCGGTCATGTATCTCATTTTCATGTGTTGAGTCTAAACCATATTAAGTGGTTGTGTCCGAATTGATAGGAGATTGAGTAGTAGAGTTTGGTTTGGTTTCTTTGGGCCGAACCAAATTGAACTCGACCTTAGGCCCAAGCATGTGCATGCGTGAGGTTAGGCTATACCTTAAGTAACTGCCACCCCCCTCCATTAGGGTTCAAGACCACCTTTTCAGATTGAATCTAGAATAGCAAATTTCTTATTTCTTTTCACCATAGTGTCCATGTGAAAATTACTTGAGAGCAATTGAGCAATTGTTCTCGAATCAAGGTCGTGTATGCTTTTCTACTTGGAATTGAGGGCATTGAAAGAGAATATGATGTTGGATTGACCCACCATGAGACATTGTAAAAATTATTATATTTTTAAATATCATCAGTTGATCTCGTACTTAGTTGATGTACGATCCTTAGACCAGAGATCATTATTGTTTTCTACATGTGTAATAGTTTACTTAAAAGTTGCCAAATACTACCCATATTGGGTAGTCATAAAGGTAGCTTTTGGATTTACTATGAAACATGTAGAGAAATATGAGTTATCAAAGATGAAATTTGCCCCTCCTATATAGCAGAAGAGATATCTCTAGGCCCTTGATATGGATGGATTAAGGAAGTGTATGACCATACAGAATGTGGTTGAGGAGTCAATTACAATTGAGTAATCCACTACAGATTCGAGTGAAAAATCGAACTATCATAGGATGACATAATTCTCACATTGAGTTCAATCTGGTATCATGAGGCAAAGAGGTCGATACATAAGTACTATATAGATTCATCCGATATGATCTTTATGTATATTTGGGAATTGTTATGTCTTGCTAGCAACCACTACCGACTTAGCATTCTCCACCATGGAGAGAACTCTTGCAGCGTTGCCTCACCAATGCCGATGAGGGAGTGGCTTTCTCCACCATGGAGAGAACTCTTGCGGTGTCGCCTCAACAATGTCATCTCCATCTCCTCTAGTGTCAAGAACTCTTGCAGCGTCACCTCACCAATGTTGACCCCATCTCCTCCTGCTTCACCTCACCTCCAGCACCACTTCCTACCAGTGCCGCCTTCCTCCCATCTGATCACCCAAGGTGAACAGAAATCGATCCCCAATTTTGCTCTCCCCTCCGATGACTAAATTCACAAATTTGACTACCGTACGCCACCCTTGTCCTCTAATTGAAGGATCGAAAATAGCAACAGAGGGGGGTGAATGATGTCTTTTAAAATCGCCCCAAAGTATTCACTCCTAAATTCTCCTCCGGTAGCAATGGAAGCTATGAAGTAAGAAAATGAGAGCTTACAAGAAACTGAAAAAGATGGAACTGAAAAAGGCTCCTGAAAAAAAAGGAAACCAACAGGGTCTATTCCATAGACAAAAACTAGACTTAACTTTGACTGCTGAAGGAACTGACCTGAAATCAGAAATGATAAAACTTCATAAAACCAAGCAGTAGAGCAAAAGAAAAGAGATAGCAGTTTTATCTGAACGTCATCTTAACTTACTACTAGATCTCAGGAAGAGAAATGATAAGGCCTGACAAATATTAGAAGATGCATTGAACAGGAAGGCTGAAGATTTGGAACAGAGAGTAGAGAAGAAATAAACAAAAGTGCAGCACAAACTTGGGAACCGAGAGGACTAGAGGAGCAGCCGAAACATCCACAAGACACAGCCAAACAAGGAAAAAACTGCATGCTGCCTGGCCAAACTGCAGCAAGGGAACAACCTGTAGACCAGCTAACAGCAAAAAGAAAAAGGGAAAACTGAAAGCTGTCCAACTTAGAGAAACCGTACAGCTAACCTGAGCTTAACAGCCCTAAAAACAGAACTTTCTGAACTAAAAACTGAGAAGAATCTGCAGTCCACAAAGCATAGACTGTAACTGAAAAGAACAGAACAATCTGCTGTGCTGAAACGAAATCAGCAAGAATGGAGTGCAGAACTGCTGAAAAAACTGAACCGAGAGCTGCTGAAAATTGGAACACAGGAACCTCCAAAAACCGAACAGGAAACAACAGAAAGAAACAAAGCTAGATGAGATTAGGATCTGCTGAAACAAGAAGAAAACTACAGCAATCTGGCCGAGAGAAAACTTGCAAATAAATGAGAATTGACTCTCGGGATTTTAACTGACCAACAAGGTCTTGGAACATATTCTCATCACAGAGTAACCACTAGAAACTACTCTCAAGAACTGAAAGAACCAGATCATAAGAATGGCCAAAACAACTCAAAAACAAAAATTCTTAGATTGACTAAAAAGAGAGATGAATGATTAAAAAGAGAAATGTTTACATCAACTCTCCCATCTCTCACTCAAGAACAAAGTCTCACACACAAGGAGAGAAACAAATGAAACCCTAAATCCACTCTCTCTCTCAAGAACATAGCCCATACATGGAGAGAAGACTTTAACACTCATAGTCAAGCATTAGAGAAAACCCTAACACTCACACCCTTCTCTCCACCTCTCTCCACTAGAGAGCACCCTCTATTTATAGCCTCCACTAATGGGTTTACAACACACTTTACCCATTAGCTCTCAACAACTCATAGCACTTTATCCATTATCCCCTAACCAAATCCACTTCCTTTTGTGCAGCCCTGCGAATTCATCAAAACACCACTCCTGCACCTTCTGGGAAGCTTTCTCATTTCTTGCCGTCCAAGCTTCGCAACCACTTCGAGTCCACTCTGTCTTCAACACATCTCGACCGCTCCGACCTCAGCACCGCCTGTGCCTAGTCCGGTCACCACGTGTCTCGCCATGACTTCGTCCCAAAGTCCTGCAGCCATCGCAGACAAGAAAACACATTACATTGCACCGCACAAAATATTATAATCAAACATTCGCATCTGTAGATAGTACAAAATGCCCGAAACAAACTCAAACTTTCCAGAGCACGTGTCAATTACTCATCATACACATGGGGTTACCTCCAAATGGTCTCTCAATCTCCCCCTTGATGAGTATGTTGGCAAACACAGAAAAAACATAAAGTTGAGTTTGTGTTTGAGAGTCAAACATGGTCTAAAATAGGAACAAGGAAACTCAAGACCATGTTGACAAAAGAGAAATCTGGAGCAGAAACTGAAAGAGCAAAATTTTCTACAAAGCTCCAGAAGGCTGCTTTTTCTCCAAAATTCTCCCCCTTTTGGCAATAAAATCATCAAGATGCACGAGAGAGAATGAAATGACTGTATGTTATTCATTTTAAGCATTCGGAGCCATGAAGATTATCCTAAATGACTTTTTGAGTATTACACCAAGTCATAACTCATAAAAATGCTATCAAGATCATGACGATTTATGTATAGATAAGTTAGACCAAATAAGCCATAATTTGAAATTTTGCTATGACCCGAAATGTATTCACAAAAGGATGCCTAGCATTTTGGCGGTGTCTATGACTGTGTTGGGATTACATTTGCAAGGAGGTGGTGTATGGCTGCGAATTCCTTTTGTGCGGACGGCAGACTACTATAGGTCATTTCCGATACCTCTGGGCTCTAGTTTGCCTGTGGACACCATGAACACCACAACATCAACAACTTTGGCTTCCTCCCTTGCCTTGCTATTGTGCAAAGATGCAGTCATAGTATCTGCTGTACCACAAATTTGTAATATGTATGATTATGTTCTGATGCATGTTTGGACATATTGTAATGCACATCTAATCAACTGTAAATTGTAATGCATATATATAGTTATCTACGAGAAATGAACATGCAAATTCAGGTTCAGAAATTGTTGTGTGAGTAATGTATGCTTTAGTTCAGTTGTGAGGACACTTGTTGCATGAGTAATCTGAGGCTTGACACTATTGCTTGCTTAGGATACCTCTGAAATGGTTTTTTTGTGCACTTGATACACTTAGGTTTTGCTTGGAGTGCTATTGGAAATACTATTGCTTTGTTACCAAATGCCTACATGCTGTGTCATAGCGAGCAACTAGACTATATATATTGCAGATTGCACACAAGGAACTTCGACACTGCTAATATGAAATTGAGCAACTTTTTTGCAATGAATTGAACTGAGCAAAAACATGATACCATAGCATTGCTTTGTCCACATGGAAAGTAAAAACCGAACTAATTTCACCTACAATGCAGCACACAAGTGAAACTCATTACAGTCACACATACAAACATACACTACTACAAAAATGTTTATATTAGACGCCTCATCATAGACAGTTCATAAATACTGCCTGTATTGAACGCAATCACAGACAGTTTTTGATAAGAATCGTCTGTGATACTATCACAGATGGTTCTTATTAAGAATCGTCTGTGATATTCATGCAATATCACAGACAGTTCTTAAGGAATATCATAGATGGCTCTTATTAAGAACCATATGTGCTATCGACAATATCACAGACGATTCTTAATAAGAACCGTCTGTTATATCTTTCCCACCCCACACACCTCTAAAATTTCATAATTTCCCGTATGAGTTCGAGTAGGATTCCATTTTGACACACCTTTAGTAAAACGGGCATAACTTTTTGCATATGGTGTCCGTTTTCGACGTTTTTGTACTCGTTGGAAAGCTAATGATGAGCCCGATCCAAACAAAATGACTGGCTAGCACTAGTTACCCTCGAAGACCCCCAAAATCGGCCATCTTTAGCCTCAAATTTGTATCGAAAGTTTTTTATTTCTGTTTTTACCCAAATTTTTTATCTTCCCTTCGAAATTTGGGGTTTGTCTCAACTGCAAAGTTGTAAATCTCATCGAAACCTTTCAAATGAGTATATATAAGCCATACAGAACTTTGTTATTTCATATTTCAAGACTAGTTGTTTATATTGTATCGGTATATATATAGCCAATATCACAGACGGTTCTTAATAAGAACCGTTTGTGATGCTTTTACAGACGGTTCTTATCAAGAACTATCTGTGATAAATTCTGACCGGTGGGCCCGTCAATCCTCCCCAACCCAATTCTAGCCAATAGAAATTGACCAACCCACATCCTACAAATCGTCCCACCTCTCCCTCCCCTATAAATACTCACCTGAACCCATCTCCTACCCTTTATGCGCTCAAAATCTCTCCAGGCTCCTTACTGTCTCCTCCTCAATCGACCTCTTTGTGGTTAGGGCTCTCTCTATTGTTTCTTCTAGTATTTGATTTTGTAACTTTGTGTTGCTACTTTGTGGCGTTTAGGGCTTTCTCCCTCCGTTGTTTCTTCTACTTACAGTGAGGCGGCCACCAAGAAGGCCTACCTGAGCTGTATTAGGGACGAGAGGCATAGCTTGTGATATTGTAATGGTGGATTGTAATATTGTGATATTTTAATGGTGGATTATAATCTTGTGATATTGTAATGGTGGATTGTAATATAAATAGAATGTTCTCTGCTATATTTTCTATCATATTTGCTTGTTTTCAAATGGCATAACTAACATTTCATAAGGCTAATTCAAAAATAGAAAAAATTTTAGGTATAAAATGAACTATCACAGACAGTTTTGTAGTATAAACCGTCTGTGAAGAACATCATAGACGGCTCTATATATAGAACCGTCTATGATACTCACACATCACAGACGGTTATATATATAGAACCGTTTGTGATAGTGTTTTTCACAGACGGTTCTAGTTATAAATCGTTTGTATTGTATTTATCACAGACGGCTCACAAACTGTCTGTGATAACCTTCGATTATCACTGATCCATAAATTCAGACGGTTCAAAAAATCATCTGTGATGATGTTTTTGAACTGTTTTTGATGATGATTTCTGTAGTAGTGATACATCATGCTGAGATATACAGCATAACAATTTGCTTTGGGTCATACACACATACATCATCTAAAACTTAGTTCATTCATTTCCAATCAAACAGGTCATACACACAGGTCTTTGCTTCTATTCACAAAACAAAAGAAATTTATGAAAATTTCAAATACTTTGAATGCATCCAGTGAGATAGAAATTTTCTCATTTGTCTTCGAAATTACACAATTCAAGAGAGTACAAATTCTCATCACATAGCAAAAACTGGCAGTGGCTCATCAACTACCAATCCTAGGCTAAGATGATCTTGGTTTGATACCAAAATGAACTACAAAAATCACTACAATTCATCAGCCAAGAGAAAAAGTTCCAAAATTTGAAGCCAGAGTTGTTGTCCAGCATGAAGTGGTTATCCACAAAATTGCCATCCACTTGACCCTAGGTGAGTCGATGAGGATGACGGGGTTTTGGGAGTAGGGGGTCGACAGGGCCAATGCGATGTGACATAGGGGAGGGGAGGTGGATCATCAATGGGCTAGGGCATCAACGAGGAGGCAGCGCAGCGTCCCCACCTTAACCCTAGTTGTAGTCAATGGTGGCCGAGAAGAGGTGGCGTGATCAGATGGGAGCGACGGCACTGGATGGAGGACGCTGTAGAGGGGAGGAGGCATGGGATTCTGTGGTGATAGTGGATCCAGCGTGGCATGGTGGAGAGGAGGTTAGCAAGCCCCGAAGAGTCACTGGAGTAGGGCTGGGCTAGGCGGTGCACCCTTGTAACATCTCAAATTTGCGATTTGCAAAAATTAATAAAAATCTTTTCTTATTTATGGTGAGCTTTAAAATTTTGTTTATTTGAGCCCTTGATTTGGAGTTTCCGGCGGCAAAAGTTCAAATTAAAGAAAACAAATTTACCAAAAATCAAGAACCAAGTCTTCAAGAGTTGAATCTGGATCCTCATTCTCTTTTGTAAATCTTGAAATCCAACCTTGAGGGCTAGAAAACTTGAACATCAATATTTAAAGTGGATTATTAAAAAGGATTTTGCTTAGCAAACTAAATTGATAAACTAAGCAATTAAAATACCAAGTTCCAAATTAAAGTTTAAAAGTTTGTTATTTAAATTCTTTGGCACTTAACTATTTTAGCATGAAAATTTAATTGCAAACATCTCAACAATTCGGAAATCTCTTTTGGGCCTTAGCCAGTCTTCCTTTCTCATCCCTCCGGCCCGAGATGGTGCGCCGCCTCCCTTCCTCCTTCCCCTTGCCGCCCCAGTCCTGGCCTGGCCCCCTCAAGTTTTGGCTCTGGCCCAAGCATCGCCCACGCGCATGAGCACCACATGCCGAGCCCAGCCCAATCGCGCAAATACCAGCTGCGTCGCCCTTGGAATCGCCGTCGCGTCCTAGCTCTGCGCTGGCCTTCGCTCCTTCCCACTAGCCCTGCGCCGACCTCTCCCCAGCTTCAATGCCGCACAGGCCTCTCTCGGTCACCTCCGCCCCTTGGTCTAGCTCCTCCCCCGGGTACACGCCACCTCCACTGACCTCACCCACTCTAGCCTTGCGTCGGCCTCGCCTGCACCGGCCTACCTCGGCTTTACTCCGCATCGCGTCGATCAGCTAACTGCCACCCCGGAGTTACTCCTCTCCACTCCCCTGCTACGCCTTCACTCCTCTTCAATGAAACTAGCGACCCGTTGCTCTTGCTGCCTGTAAATGAATGTGTGGCCGACTCCTCACACCCAACTCACACCGAGCTCTTCTACTCAAGTAGTCACTCATTCCCCTTTCGTTTCAGTTGATCCGCCACCGCCGGGCTTTTCCCTGTGCTGCTGTGCCTCCTGTCAATTGCCGGTGCCTGGAGCTCGGCCATAGCATCCCGAAGCGGCTCCATCCGCCAATTGAGCCCCTCATCGGCTGCAGCTCGTCGTCCATGGCAGCCCCTCTGCGCCGCCCGTGGCCTCTGCCGGCAGCCCGCACCAGCGTCTCTCTGGCCAAGCCACCGCTACGGGTGAGTGTATTGCAGTCTCTTTCTGCTAATGCCCCGCTAATCACCCTTCCTCCTCTCCGGTCGCTGCAGCCCTGGGAACCCCTTGAATCCGGCTACCACAAGCCATCCCGGCCCTGCTCCGAAGGAAGTCATCATCGCGGCGCTTAGTGTCCGCAATCACCTGGAATTTGACTGTACTAAACAACATCGCCCTCCAGCCGGTTCCCCGTCAGCTGCGCCCTCGTCGAAGTGTACCACACCCCCTGTGTTCCGCGGCCGAGCCCTCTTCTCTGCTTTGACCGAATGCGCCCAAGTCCCTGGCCTCCCCATTTATTTCTGTGACAGGTGGGTCCCATGAGATTGTTAATTAGTTGCAAGTGATCAATTACAATCTTGCTTGTAAGAGTAATCCTCAAATTATGAATCTATCAATTATTCCATAAGGAGGAAGCATGTTTGGTAATTGATTCCGGAATTAGGATTTTGTTTAAACTAGTGCCGATTAAATGACTTGTATCTCTGTGTACAAGATTGTTAAGGCGGAACTAGCTTATAACCCTCTTTCCAAATTATCTAGTTTTTATCTTACGAATATTCAATACTAAAAGGAACAGCAATAATCAGCAAATGGTGTAAACTAAGCCCATTGAGAAAGTAACCTTAAAAGGTTTATCAGTCCAGAAATTGCAAAAGTAGTCACTTTGGAATTTATAGCTAAAGTTTAAAATGCAGGACATCGTAAGTTGGAACTTGAAATCCTTGTGCCAACAATTTCAATACTCTCAAATGTTACTCCTTGTCTCTAGCAAAAACTTGATTTATTATTATCATATCTTCCCCTGGATTTAAATCCACTAGCACAAATCAGGTTTATGTAAAACTCGACTCACAAAATAGCGATAACCTTCATCCACCAAATCATTGGGTCACCTTTTATTTCTATTGGTAAATCAATACCAGGAATTAAGATTGCATAGCATCTCTAGTATCTTGATCTTGAGCATTTGTCATCTAAAAGCAAACTAAGCTCATCAAGTTAACTATGATTTTTGTGCACATAAAATATCGTTGCACAAATTGTTCCTTTGCTAAAACCAATGAGACTTCTTTTTTATAAATGAGATAATTATAAAACCAATCTTCAATGTCATCTATACGACACAAAGATTCAACCATCTTTTGGCATAAGGAAGTATCAAACAAAGAAACATTGCTCTCTACCCTCAATTATATTATCTTAGAATAATTCCAATAATCAACCCAAGTCCCAAATCTTGCAAGATTAAAGCATAATAATTATTGAATAACTATCACCCATGACTAAAAAGCTTGCAAAAACATAACTTTGCATCCCAATTAATATACTTATCTTCCAGTATTTAAGATTATGTACAATCTTATCTTATTAAGTTATAACTCTCGTTTCCAGTAAATCGCCACCATCAATCTTCTCTAATGAGTTGTGAATTACTAACTTATACCTAACCAAGTGAATAAATAACTAACTCCAAACTATAATTAAATTTGGAAAATGCTTAAATTCAAGTTTATGACAAATCACCCTCTCCGGCATTTTTCTGAAAAAGCATATGTCCTGTTTAACTCACGGAACTTCCTTAATAAATATATTATATTATAAAAGAAGTTACAAAGAAGAAGACAGAGCCATAGCATTCCTAATCCTTTATCCCGAACCGGCAGAAAAATCCTGCGAGTAATCCTTTAATTAACTTCTTCTTATTTCATAAAATTTTCCCTCTCGGTAAAGCTAACTAACCAAATCCTTCCTTCGCTAAAAATCTGTTCCAAACCCTCTTTATTCTCAATTCATAAACAACATAAAGTAAGTTCAATTAATTTAACTAGACTCTTGCCGCATTTGGATTTATTTGGTTTTTCCATTCTATTGCCGCGTATTAGAAGCTGCAGTCGGAAGACGACAAGCTCAAGCGGACTCAAATGAATGGTGAAGGAAGAATTCCAGATTTATTGTGACTGACTGGTTAAGCGGGTTTTGAATTAATTCAAGACAGCGGTAAATAATCAAGGCAAGTCATCACTTTGATCATATTGATCCCACATTTTATAAAAGTTATGTTCTTTCAAATTATCAAAATGCATGCTTACGTTGTTAAGCAAATTATATTAAATGTAAGGTATATATTGCCCTTTTACGCTACCAATATTATTAATATGACATCCTTTACCATTTGATTCAATTAATCCCTGTCGCCCTAGATAATAATGCTATTAATATTAGGTAAGTCCTCTGTACTGCTAAAGGAGTCCAGAGCTAGGGCATTAAATTGTCCGGCTCATCATTATTCTTCAAACAATCAAATTGATTTTGGGCAGTCATTGGATGTAGGTGACTGATAGTTTTGGTACAGATTATCTTATGCCTCTCAAAACCCTAAAACTTGCTTACCTGTCTAGGCGGATGGTAAGAGTAGTTGGTGGATGTAACATTGGGTTGCGAAAGCCCGTCTGGACAAATTAAGGACTTAATCCTGTGTTGACCTCTCCATGTATAATAGTACAACCATAAGCTGGCAAAGTGTAGGCATGACTAAATAATTTGTACTCGCCAGTAACTGAATGCATTCGGGGGAAAGCACAATTTTTCTCGCTGAACGCAAAGCGTCCTGGAGATGGTCGTGTCACCGGATAGAGGTGGGCGCAAGAGGGGGTCTACCTGGTGCCTAAATGGCCTTCCTGTAGATGGAAACCTTAGCGAGTGCATTCTTTTACTAGATACATTGTAAAGGTCATGTGATAATCTAGTTGATCTGCATGCCCAAGGAAGCGTGCAGAATATAACAATTGGGTTATCTCTTGTGGGTAAAGATGTACAACTTTGCAGAGTCTAAACTATTCGAATAGCCGCGCTCACGATCAAGAGCGGACATGGGAACTTCCTCGAATTAGTTCTATTTCAAAAATCTTTTTCAGGCGGGATGAAAACTAAGTAGAGGGAAGTACTCTACTTTGTTAGATTTTTCCTAGAGAGATGTACTCCAGTGATAATTAGGGTGGATGTAGCCCAGTAATCAAAATTAGCATTGGCAGAGGTAACCATGCACCTCAACAGGTGGATGTAACCTGCGTTACTATTAATATTGCACTCTCTCTTTACAACTTGCATTTTGGTTAAAATTGCTAAGTCTCAGGAATTTTACCTATTGTATTTGAAATGCTGCTTTAGCAAATAAAATAGCATCAAGCCTTCTTTCACAGCCTTGCATATAATAATTATTAGTGTTGCATTATGTGTGGTGGCTTGTTGAGTACAATTTGTACTCACTGTCGTTAATTACCCTCCAGTCAGTCAAGAATAGAAGAAGTCTTTGCAATGCTCCAGAAGGATCGACAGAGCTGGTATTCAAGAAGGCCATGGACATAGGTCGCGAAACCCCAGTTGGCTGCCTGTGGGCAAGTCTTGAGGGTCCTACTTTGAAGATTTTCCGCTGCTGCATTCTCTGCTTCCTCGGCCTAATCGGCCCATGTAAGATATTACCGTATTAATTATGCTTCCGCTTAATATGTTTTTGATATACAGTGATGTAACTGTAAGCACTGACTACTGATCCAGGGAAAAGTGCAGAAATCACATAGGAATTCGGATTGGTAAAATCCGGTTCTGATAACCCTCCCATAACCCTAGAGTCGAATGGGGGAGGAGGCATGTGCATGCGTGTCGCAGTTCAATCTGGGGGAAGATAGTGCCCAGAGGTTTTTTGTAAGGTTTGGGGTGCAAGTGGGAGAGTTTTTCACAAAGTTCGCATAAGTGGGGAGGTGGGAGTGCCCATCTGGATCTGGGCGACTGATCTTTGATCGGATGGCTGAGAGGAGAAGAGGCAGATGACCATCACCACCAACTTCTTCTTTTAAATAGTAGAGATAGTATGAAAAATACTTTAATAAGTCGATTCATCAAAAAATTTTAATAATTGCATACTCCCACCGCTTCATGGTAACATAACTAGGACTATATATCTTTTACTCATAGTGTCACACCTTATCCCAAAATTCACTCAAAGTCTAGTCTACCATGTAGCGAAGATTGATATTCTGATACCATCTATACCAACTCCGACCAAAATCCACAGCCCACCGTGTGACAAGCTCACGCATACATAGCACCCTACTTAACCTTGCATCCTCGCTTTGCGTAAAAAGGTTAACTTGGAGGTATTATGTTTAGAACTAATAAGCATTACATGCTACAACAACTCACTTTACACAAACAATTTTGGACTAATCCCTATTGCTAGGCCACTACACTAATAGGTCGAGGTATTACACAGAGAAAATATAAATACACCCCACAAGTTAGGAAATTTTAAGAAAAAACACAAGCTAATTTTCATCATCCTGCCTTAAAAAGTATGAAATTTTTTATTGTCGAATACTACTTTATAAAGTAATATTTCAAAATAAACCATTACCTAACTTATTTTCATAAAGAAATCATATCCATTTTATAAAAAAGATTTATTTAATGAGAAATCATAAAAGTAGTTGTAGACCCAATGGAAATTTTGAAAAAAAAACCTTTAAATTGTGGTTGTGCTTTTTCAATTTCCTTTTACAAATATATTGTGGTAAAGCTAATTTCAAAATCATGTTTAGGACAACATGAAAATCAGAACATTTATACTAGCCCTATCATAGATAGCTTGTTTTTGCCTTTTCACACTAGCTTAATATGAGGATTAGGGATTGAAGTTAACCACCAATATATGCAGGGTGATTGGAACATATATATGAGATGGAGTGCTATACCACATTTGAATGTTCTTTGGGGGCAAAATTAGTTGAATTTCTGACCTTTCGATCTTTATGGAGATTTATGCGCCGTCTTCACCACCAGAATTTTCCTTGTCTCTGGCGACGCCATCGACTTCGCGTGCCACTGCCCTATGGGATTAGGGCTCAGGTTCCTCGTTAGGATTAAGGTTCACCTGAGCTCCCTGAGCTTAGAGGGAGGCTGGGGCGGCGACGGACCGACGATGGGAGGCACAGGTGGCGGGGTGGTAAGGCAACGGTGGCACCGCCTCAACCATCGGCGGGAGGAGGACGGTGGGCGGGGTAGGCGGTGGGGGCGACACATCATGGATTCATTAGGTAACGGAGGGCGGCGTTGGTAGATCTGGTGGCACTAGCCATAAGAAACGGGGAAGAAGGGCAAAGTGGGGGTGTTGGGGGCGAGCGACGGGGAAGGAGAAGGCCGCGGGAGGGGAGGAGAAGGCGGTGAGGGGGAAGGAGCAAGAGGAAGGAGGTGGTCGTTGGTGGATCTTGTCAGCACTGGGGGTGATGCCGGCGAGGAGGGTAGTGGCGGCACGGGCAAGGTTTGGAGGCGGCGGCTGGGGTGGGGTAGGGTGGGATGGGAGTGAGGGTAGGGTAGGGTTAGGGTTTGGGTTGAACAGATTTTATATAGGAGTGGATAGAATTATCTAGACCATTGATTGTTTATTTGATGGCTAGAAAAATTGACTAATTTTAGAGAGAAAAAAAATAGTCAAAAGTTATATAAGCACTCCCATTTGGTTATTGTCATTTGACATGCTGTTTCGAAGGATAAACATGCCCGCACCGAGTAGGTACATCCCTATGGCCAATTCAGTGTAGAGTTTGCGTAGTGTGGACCAGGAAAAGCATTAATAGGTCCCGTTATTTATCGCTTTCTTTTATGATATTTTCATTCTAGACAATTAGAGCTTGCATTTCCAGTCTCCACCGAAATCCCAAAGCGCAACTCATTGAGAGGGCAATCAAATTTTGCCCTCTCATTGACTAGATAGTCATCGGCGTTATCTTGTTATTTTCAATTGGATACTACTGTAGTCAACATGCGAATTCATAATTTCATGATAACATTGGAATAGATAATATAACGTTGAATTGAAAAAAGTGCTCTTGTTTTCGAGTTTCTGCTTATAGGAAAATACTACAATCATGATTCTTTTTAAATAAAATGTTACTACAAGTAGCTAATTTATCCAAAGTTGACATACCAAAAATGTTCTATTATTACAATCTACTACCTCGTAGCAATAGAAAGCTTAACTAGGAGAGATCACATTCTACTTCAACATAGGCCTGGTCTATTCGCTTCCACAAGTTCAAGAGCCTTTTTTAGAAGTTCTACCGATTTTAACTTTCCGATGAAATAGAAAACATTATAATCTTTTGGGAATTGAAACGGTGAGGACATCCGATCCAAACTTCTCTGACCATACACTTCCATTTAGTCTCCATCTTTGATCTAACAACACCTACACGCCCACTAATCCACCCAAGAGAGACATCCACTAGTCTTATCTTCATCCAACCATACCCTCTACCAGCCATTCACTTCTCTCCCTCTCCATGCATGCCTCAAGCTTGAGCTCTGGCCAAGTTGCCGTTAGTCCACCAATTGGTGCTACACCTCCAGCCTCCACGCTTCTTTAGATGCATCCTCCATGAGCTCCCCCGTCCCAGGGTCAGCCGAGCTTAGCCATCGCTAGGCATGGTCTCCATGGGCTCCATAGGGACAGAGGGGTTAGACGAGCTTTGCACCCACCTCCGCAAGCTTCGTCACCATCGGGCCAAACCAAGCTTAGCTACTGATGGTTATCCTACGTGAGCTCCCTCATGCCAGATGAGCACCCCTATCGTTGGGCGTGGCATCTGCAATTGTTGTTGCTTTTGGTTGATGGAGAAGAAAAGGCTAGTCCCCGGCATGTTACATTACATCATTCACATTGTTGCATTAGGTATTTCAAGATGTTGCAGCTATTTGGTTTGATTGTTACAACAAAAATTTTGAAATTTTGATTTTTGGGAAATGCCTTGACCCTGACGTCCGAGTGCTCCGGACGTAGTCATGGCTCAAACACCTTATCCTCACATCCCGTAGCCACTTATTCCCCCTCCCACGCATCCCACCCCATGGCTGTATCCTCTTCCAATGTTCTCTCTCCCTTGCCTTCTCTCTCCCCTAGTCTTAGAATCTCTATCCCTTAATCTACCAGAAGAATGAGCTCGTGGAGTTTGTCCGCGCTGCTTGGCTCAAGGGGTTTGGCCATCGAGCTCATGCTCGAGGAGTTCGTTCGCCACTATTGGATCTCGTGTAGAGGTCTCCCCTTCCGAGGAGTGGGTTGAGCTCCCAGATCTAGTGAGGCCAAGGTCAAATGTGGATGACAACCCCGAGGGTTGGTGATAAATGGTCATGTAGGGTAGAGTGCGGTGATCCAACAACCCTCTCCTCTAGTCGCACAAACAGAAAGATGACTGATCAGTCTCATCCCTGCTAGATCTGGACCGCTAGTGATGAGAGAATAGACCAGCCACTCCTCCCCCATCACCTAGAGGTTACCGAGGCACCAAGGCACCGGGACTATCTTACTCCATGCTCTGCTTGTTTGTGTAGTCACTAGGTTCTCCCTCTCCAGAAATTTATGGAAAATTATTGCCATCACCACCTTATTTGTTGCAGGGGTTTTATGATTTTGTTGTGCATAATCATCTTTTTTGTTGAAGTAGAGGCTGCAGTTCTCAATTTTTTGTGAACGTTTATTTTCATTGTTGCACAAGCAATTCTAAAATATTGCCACTATTGTTTTCAAATATTGCATTGTTTTAAAATCGTAAATTTTTTGTTTGGGATTTTGATCTTATTTTAGTACTTAGCTAAGTTGTATACTAATTGTTTCATTTTTTGTGAGAATATGATATCTTTTTTTAATTTTCTTGACTATGATATTTTTTTTAATTTTCTTGACATTTTTCCACTGTTATTCTGTATTTTATTGTATAGGGGTGGAAGTTTGTTGTAAGCTTACTATTTAATTATTGTGCCTCATTAATTTTTGTCGTGCAGATCAGACGGCTGAGATCAACCCTGCGTACGTCTAGGCGCTGGCATGTCCCAAATCTTTTTCTTCCGTTGTTCTTACTATATAAACAAAAATAATTCAGTCCCGAAACATATAAATAATCGCCAATTATCACGGAAATGAAGTTTGCATTCTTGAATAAGATCATTTCATCAAGTCAAAATAGAGGAGCAGAAGCACTATATATATACGTAGCTGGAAATTGACTATAAACCCTTATTATTTGTTTGCCTAGGTACACACAAACACCAAGCAACCAAACACCCAGCCCACACTACTAGTCTTTTCAGGCTCCGATCGGTCACAGACGCCGGCGCCGGCACAGCCACGGTTCAGCGCGGGAAGGCGGCGATCTCGACGCCCTTGTTGCCGAGCGAGGGCACGGGCGCCTCGTAGGCGCTGAAGAGGCGGTAGGAGGAGATGAGGGAGAGGAGGATGTAGCAGACAACGGAGCCGAAGGTGATGGCCACCGACGTCCGGGCCTGCCGGCAGAAGCTGCCGAACACGCCGCACGCCTCGCTCCACGTCACCTCCTTGTCGCCGTTGTACGCCAGGTAGAGCAGCTCCGCCGACGCCGCGCCGGCGGCCAGGATCAGGTAGGTGAACACCTGCGTCCATACGCCTTGCACGTTAATATACCGAATTCCATCGTGCTGCCTTGTGACACAATGCACGAAAGCAAAGATCTGATAGTACTCATTTGAGCATGAACAACTGAATGCTACTATTACCAAACGGATTGAATTATGCGTGCAGAAATCCTCTTTGTTCGGACGCCTTAATTTCTCTAATCTCTGAGCTATAATCCTAAAGGAAAGCCTACAGGAATTTTACAGGAATTTTGTTTTAAAAAAAAGTCGACCAAGAATTAGAAACAAAAATTCGTACTGAATTCCAGCTGTGCTTTAAAAGAAGGCTATTAGCTCAAACTAATTAAGCTCCTATAAATGAATCATACCATGATATTCAAGGCAAGATTGCAAGAAAGGAAGTGATGCACAGAAGGAACTAGCGAACAAGTAACCTGGTCGAGGAGGAAGACGACCCAGGAGCGGGACAGCGTCGCCGGCCGAGGCACAGCGGTGTAGAACGCCGAGACAAGCGAGTAGGCCGCGCACAGCCCGTTAGCGTACACCAGGTACCTTGGATTTTTCGCCACAAAACCAAAAGAATTAAGCCAGGCATGCATTAATCCGGGCGTGGCGCAGCACGTTCAGATGGAAAAGAGGCAAGAACTAGGCGCTTCGAGGCAGAAGGCAAGCAAGAGACGTACTTGAATCCGCCGAGGTCGGAGTAGGAGACGACGCCGTACTCGTTGCTCTGCGAGTCGCGGAGCATGACGGCCATGGCGGCGACGCAGAGCCCCAGCGGCACTGCGCGCAGCAGCGTCTCCACGGGAGGCACCCGCGCCGCCGCCGCCGCCTGGTCCCCCGACTGCAGCCCATCCTCCCCTCCGCCGCTTACCGGCGCCGCCATCACCTTCTCCTCCGCCATCTTCGACATCTCGACCAAGAATCAAGAACCGCGTGGACGCAGCACAGCTCAACGCCCTCCCTCCTGGTCCGTCTCCTCTTCCCTCTGCTCTGAAGGGAAGGGGATGGGGACGAGAGGGGAGGCGAGCATTTAAGGCGGAGGCGAAGGAGGTGATTGGAGCGCAGCGGGGTGGCTTGAATGCGCGCAGTTAATGGTGCAGTGGCGTTACCGTATGGGCATCGCGTTACTGTGCGTTTGCAGCGGCCGCGTGCAGGGTTCACGATTTCCGTGAAATTTCAGCGGAATTTCGTTTATTTGGTTTCTTTCGTTACCCTACGAAACAAAAATAATTCGATCAAATGTTAGTTAAATTTGTTATTTAAATTTTATCAAAAATCCAAATAATGTTTGAACGATTTGACCGAATTTTTCGTCAAGGATAAATTTTTGTTCCTTTCATTACCCTCCGAAATATTTTGCAAAACGAACTGTTTTCCCTAGCCGCGTGTGTGCTTCATGCGCCAGGCGCCCCCAGTTCCTGCTTGATCCCAACGGGATTGTGATTTGTGAGCGGTGTTGTGAACTGAGGAACTGTTAGAAATTTTGCATAAAGCAGTTTAATTTCTACAAAATTTTCAATTCTAAATTAGACCTAAATGTCGTAGGAATATTAGGTCATAATAAGTAGACATATAAACAAGCACTTAGATAGCTAATAAGAGTTAAAATTATAGGTCCTATTTACATTGATTTCTAAAAACCATTTTTTAAGTAAATAATTTTTCTATAGTATTTAACTTTCAAATAAAGTGTGTTTTTAAGATGATATCGACAAATCGATTGTAGTACATACTATAATGATTTTATTTATATTGGTCAAAATTGTACACAAGTTTTTTCTCTTCATACGATTCTCTATAAGTTATTACTATTTATAAGCTAAAATTAAAAAGTATTAGTAAAAACTAATTTGAAAATCCCAATTATTTAGCAAAGAACCGAGATAGTATACCGCCTGGGCCAGCAAACGGTCGATGTTTGATTAAATAGATTATCCATGGCCCAATATTTGTCCACATGTTGGGTTAATGGTGGGTCATTCCGTATGATTAGTTGAATCAATATTTTGAATTTTTTTGGCCGAATCAACGATTTATCTCTTCTAATTCATTGCATTTGATGCATCCTTCCCTGGAGCTCGGTTTGTGCACAGTGTGCCTGCACGGCTGCACCCCTGGCGTACTCGCGTGCACAGTGAGCTATTCTAGCCATATGTTCTTGGCACGATCCGCAAGGGATTTTGAGCAGTGTTGTGAACAGTTAAGCTAATTGGTTATGTAATTAATTGTTGTCCATAGGCAAAGCGGCGACTCTATTTTCAGTTTGTTCATATTAATTTTTACTTATCATTTTTAATTTTAATTTATAAATACTAATAGCTTGTAGAGAGATATATGGAGAGAAATTTTCGTATAATTTTAGTCGATATAAATAAATTTACTATAGTATCCTACAATCGATTAGCAGATTTCTTCTTGAAAATAAACCCTATTTAAAAGCTACGTACTATAGAAAAACTATTTACTATAGAAAAAAACTTTTTCTTCTTAAAAATAACTTTTTCTTCTTAAAAATAAACCCTATTTAAAAACTACGTACTGTAGAAAAACTATTTACTATAGAAAATAACTTTTAAAAGCCAATATAGACATTGCCTATTCTGGAGGTCTGACTCTCGAATGATAACCGGCCGAAGGTTTGATTAGTGGGTCACTTGCATCTTATTATTACCTTGTCGAACGTCATTTTTATTGGCCATTAAGCGTCCCAAAAAACTATTTATGGTATTTAAGCACATATGCTTGAATTTATAGGCACCTTTATAAAGTTATATACAATGATATAACGTCAATGTCTATAAGTTTTATCCCATAGGACAAAAAATGATGTGGAAGAGAGAGAGAGCGGGGCATAGAGAATTGAGTCATTTCTTATGCAACAGTCGATTGTAACACAAGAAACAAGATATTTTATGTCATAGAGAAACTATCTATAGAGTTATGTAAAATATAATTTATTGTGAAAGTTGTTTTTACTATCGTTTATAGAAAATATAGATGATATTATAAATAGCACATATTATATTATTGTACATGCACTCAGTCTACTGTGTTGCAGTGAGAGTTAGCCGCCTGCAATTTTACAGCGTAGGAGGACGCTACGTATGCTGTTGAGACTCCTCTTCACCACCAGTTCCTTTCTAGGTGCCAATCAGTGTGTATGACTAGCCGATGTTAGCTTCATGTCTTGATCCATCTCTAGCCCTCGGCCCCAAGCCTAGGAGTTGGAAGAAACTGACACGATTTCCATAGCACAAAAAATTATCTATAGAAACTATTTTCCACAGTGGAGGTGTCTTCGAGTAATAATTATTTTCTCTTTCTTTCTCCCAACTCTATCTTCTTCCTCCAATGAGAGTGTGCCACGAGCCCCCTAGAAACTGGTGGTTTCTTCCCAATGGCGATTTCATAGTTTCTTGGTGCATTGGGTGGAGTAAAGACCTGATTTCTTCATGAGGAAACCGTTTCTAGGATTTGTGCTCTCTTTCATCATTAATTACGTTGCCATGTCAACATTTTGCCTACGTGGCAAGTTATTTAATGAGGATAGAAACCATCATCAATACACCATTGGGACTGCCCTGGTATATAATGTTACTCCGTAGTCAAGCCATCAAGAAAGTGATGTCCATAAATGGAATTTATTCCCGGCTATAGTTCTTGGCTGTCCTAACATTAGCGGCTGATTTATGAGGAAGCTGCATCATGTTTACGTACATGGGTGGCATGTGCACCAGCCTATTAGCATGCGATGGCCCTATGACTAGGCTAATGATGAAACCAATCAAATACTGACAGCAGTGAGTTAGTGGCCAATCTTCTGGTGGAGGCTTGCTCCTTTGCTTACAAATTGGAACGGCATTCTCGGTGGTTGGTTACTAAACCTTGTTATCGAGGAAAGAGAATGGTTAGATGGGATTTTAATATTAAAAGATCATGTGAGAATGTCTAAAATAATATTATAATGAATAATTGCAAATTTTGTGAAGTAGATACTTGATTTTATAAAGATTGTATTTTGTTTGAAATATTTTTTGAATTTCTTAGGAAAGTCGGTCATACCGCTGGTATGGCAGTGGTTATACCGCAAAACTTGGTATCACGGTTTACTTGGCGATAGCTAATTTTCAGAGAGGTCCAGTTGCGGGGTGTAGTAGTACCAACTTGTGGTGGGCGATACTACCAGCTTAGGAGAAAATTCTAGGATTTTTGGGAAATTGAGTCAGGAATTGATTTGGATTGACTTAGGTCGGTGTATTAATGTTGTATGAAGCATGTTTTGACTAACGTGGGTTAAATTATGAAGAACTTGTCAACTATGGTCAACAGCGAGGATTAAGGCTACGCTCATGAAGGAGTTGAAATCTAGAATGATCAAGAATGTCAAGTGAGATAGTTGAGTTCAAGTATGGCACAAGAAAGACGAAAAATGTTGAAGGAAAGTTCGAGCGACATGTTGCACCATATGGTTCGGTTAGTCCAAGTGAGGTGTGGTCTAGTGGAAACGAAATAGGAGAGACTTGTTGACGCGTGGCGAACTAATGGTGCATCTACATGTGGCAAAGCATGACAATTGCTTGCAAGAGAAGGTGAAGACCGGGTCACGAAATGGTATTTTGGTAAGTTGACTAAAATATCGAAAACTATCTTCAATCAAAACCGTTGTGCTAGGGAAAGTGGTTTAGATTAAGAAGAAGTTAAGAAGATCAAATTGGATCAAAAGCTAAGGGCATAGTGGATTCAGGCTATGGGTTTTGAAAAACATGCATAAGTATATTGTTTGAGAAAAACTCGTGTTCTATGGGGTTAACATGTTTTCCTATTTATGTCAAGTTGATAGTATCCACTAGTGTTAGATGGGGCTGGTTGCCTTGTACATTTAACGAGTTAAAATAGAGACTTACTAGTTAACCATCCAATCATAGGTTTACTCATTGAAGCCAAATGTTCTAGGATTAGGGTTTAAAGATGTGTTAGTGTTGTGGTGTGCTCTTTTGTCCTCTAAGTGGAGTGGCCATAAAATTTTTATTCTCAAGTAGCAATATATCAATTTTGTTCATCTCTCATGGATCACTCTTGTTTTGGTTGATTTGCTCTTGATTTGGTAGGTTTTGATCTTCTATCTCCTTCTTGATCTTGTTATATGCCAAGAATGTGTAAGTGATAAAGATGTCTTATGGAAATCAGTCCCTATCCATGTAGTGCATCAGGTTTGGCAAGTTCTTAAAGTTGCTTAGTTTTTTCTTGATTTGATCTCTCCAAGTAATTTCCTGATCTAGCTAATTTTAGCTCAATTCTTTGAGTATTCAAGTTTGCTATGACATATGAAAATAAGTTTAGAGCCATATTGATCATTATTTATCCATGAGCAAGTCGCCGTTTTTTGTGCATCCTTCCTTCAAATGTAAAAATGTGAAATTTTGGCAACGATTCTCTTGACTGTTGATTGAAATATATTCCTGACATCATAGAGTAGGTATATACCAATTAAGTTTTAAGTTATTTAGATCTATAGATCAAAACTTACATGGATTCTTGGTTTTAAAATAGTACTGGAATTACTGTTCATCGGGATGAATTCACTGTAGCGGTACTACTGTGGTTACTACAATGATACTACTACAATTACTGTAGTAGTATTACCGTGGTTACTGTTCATTCCTCGGTTTTTAGCTTCTTGATTTGTTTGGTTTTGTGTTGATTTTCCATCCTTAATCTTCATAATTTTGTAATTATTGAGTAAAAGATTGGTATATATTTGAAGAAAATTTTGAGGAAGCATTCACCCGTTCTGTTGCCTTACCGGTCCTACAAATACAAACACTTCAATAGTTTGTTACTATGTAGAGCTTATTTCTAAGGCCACACAATGAATTAATTATTGCGTGAGACCCACCTATCATCCTCCTCTCCCTATTCTTTTCCAATCTCCCGCTTCCTATCTCCCCTACTATTTTCTTTGTCTGGGTGCCTAACTTATTTCTAAATTGATGCATTATAATGTGAAAAATACAACTTCCCTAGGTTTAACCTTTATCATGTTACCTAATGAATAGTCGTTATTATACTTAGAGGGAGAAGAAAATCATATTGGACTTAGATTTAACATGATTTGATAATACCGAGCAGAGGGAGTAGCATGTTGTTATTGGCTAGAAGTCATAAAGTCATGCCATTATAGACGTTTTCTACAGCTTTTCGATGAATTTCCTTCAGTATAGGTATTTTGGCGACTACCCCTAAAAAAGGTTTTTGGTGAAAATATGTGTAATAAGGTTTAAAAAGTGCAAATATGTGCTAAAAGATAAATAAAAGGAAAATCCACTTCAACTGATATGTCCTTAGCACGACCACACATAACATAGAAATTACACGTGGAAGAGATAGATAATTAGCTAGAGCAGCAGATCATGTACGTTTTGGTATCTCAAAATTGCTTAGCAACAATCATACAAGTCGGTAATGTTTGGGGTGAAAAAAAAAACTTTGGACAGAGCCGGATCGAAGCGTTAGCTAGATAAACTCCCCGTGGTAACTAGTAAGTGCGATAAAATATAAAAAGGAATTAAGTTCGCTCGCTGGGCTCCTAAAAATTTGAGGGGTGGACTAATTTTTGGTGCGGTACTGGCTTTTAGAAAACATTATTCATTAAGTAGTTGCGTCAGCATATCACACCAGATGTGGATCATGAAAGAAGTGCTCTTACAGACAAAGCTTGCAATCCATCCCATCGTCATCAAATCCATACTTTTCTTTTTGTTTGAGGCAAACCCATACTCACAAGGGCCGCATTCTTGTCGTATTGTGAACCATGCATGAATCCATGATGCACGGCCAACGTTAAATCTATATACATAAAAACAATAGATAATATTTAAGGCATCTCTTTCATTTCAAGAGCTAGAAAATCCCACAGTAATTTAAAAAAGAGTAGAAATTTTCACATTAATCAAAAGAAAAAAGAATGATCTCCACCATTTATTTTGATGGAGCCAGATTATAATGATGCAGATTAACAATATATACATATTATAGTTATATAACAAATACAATTGTAGTTTAGTTACAGGAAGTGAAGTTGTATATCAAAGATAGCTATACCATAATATCTAACTATGTAACTGAGCTACTAGTTCTATTGAAGACTTGATAGGCTTTATCATAAATTATTTTTGTTTGCCTTGTAAGCAAAACCTTGTGTAGCATGGCAACATGATACATACGGCCATTGCTATCTAATATATGAAGTTACGTAGTTGTTGTAGGGACACGGGTAGGCCATACTAATGTAAATGAAATGTTTTACTGTATAAACTGAAAAGTCATGTGAGTAAAAGATCATAGATCATTATCACTAGACGTATAACATAACGAAAGATAAGTTAAAGTAACCGGTTCAACGTAGCGCGTGTCAATATAGTAGAAGTAGTCGATCATCCTTTAACCAACCATCTCCTCGCTATCATCCCGATCAGCGCTGCAGTGGCAATAGCGTCTCTATCGAAGTCCACACATCCAGCGATGGCACGCTGTGCATTGGTGTATTAGCACCAACGTGCATGGTAGGGGTTTTGAGAGATGGAGGCTACGGTTCCGATGGGTGTGTTTTGGGATACAACCCTCAACCCCACGCCTCTATTAATATATAGTTTTCAATCGGATCCTTATCTGATATGATTAGATATCGTATCTAACTCAGTGCCTTTTTGAAGTTTTTAAAATAAAAAATAGCCATTTCAATTTTTCTAGAATTAATTAAAGCTTAATTTTAATTTTTAGAAAATTAAAAGATCTGATAATGAATAAAGTAAACATCAACTAAAAGAAAAATTAGAAATTTAAAGATTTGATACGAAAAAAGTAAACATATATTAAAAGAATTTTAGAAATTTAAAAGATTTAATATTAATTAAAGGTTAATTTAGAAATTTTAGAAATTTGTGTTGCAAGGAATTTTTCTATATTTTCTCGGATTTTTGAAATTATGTGCTATTTTCGAGAGCTCAATTTAATTTATCTTAATTTCTTAAAAATTAGAAATTCTAAAAATCATTTAAGCCTTTTGGGTTGAAACCTAAAGCCCGATCCAACTCCCTTATGGCACGTGGTCCAACCTAGTCCTTTTTTCAGCCCAGTCTAGATCGTCGACAGCCTTACCCCGTCTGACTCTTGCCACGTGTCAACCATTCAAGTCTCTCCATTGTGGTCGTTCTATCGTCACATGTCTTCATCTCCTTTGTCTGCTGGTTGCAGTCATTGACCAGTGGGTCCTAACTGTTAGGTACTATTCATCATCCCTATGCTGGAGTCCTTATGATTGCCGATCCGGACTCACCACCGTGGCCGCTCTGGAGTTCTTAGTGTCCGTGCTGTGTGCACTTCAGACACCTCGACGTCCATGCCTTAAATAGCACCGAACCTTCCTCATTTTTGCTGTCTCGAGTCGCTGTTCGTGTTCACCTAGCATTGTCATTGTCATTGTCGAACCGAGCTTGTCGAAGCTCTTCATTGTCATCTTCATCCTCATTGCTGTTCATCTTCATGCCATTGCCAACCAACCTAATTGTTGGTGAGCATCTTCACCAAGCCCATGTTTCCCTCCACCTTCCACCTTCGCTATAGGTCGGTCGTCGCTTTGTGAGCGCCGCCGTCGCCCTGATTGTAATGCTGTGTCACTTTAGTTCGTGGAAAGCCACCTTGGTTCCTGTGCTTTGCTGACGTCAACCCAGGCATCATGGCTTGTGTCACCCCATGCCACGCAATTCCTCGGCTTCTCCGTGAACTCGATCCACGTGAACCAACCCTATGACGTGTGGGTCCCATGGGCCAGAAGCCCTATTGTGTAGACTGAGCCAAGCCACGTTAGTAAGATGATGTTAGCCGTAGCATCATGTTGTCCTAATCATCAACCACCTCAACACTTTGTGTTGACATGCCGCCACACTAGTGACACGCAAGCCCTAATCCGCCAGCTCAACACACCATTTCGGTCTACCGCATCAGTAACCATGTAGGTCCATGTGTCACTACAATCTTACCAATTTTGGCCAAGAGTCATCCACGTGTCCACCACATCAGCCCTGCTGACATGTTAGCCAAGCCCCCGCATGTGCACTGTTCCATGCACTGAGTCCACGGTAGACCCGCACTATTCCATAGACATGGTTCATAGCACAATAGACTTTTTCCAATTTTCTAGTATTTTCTCAGCTAATTAATTTTTCAAGAACCTAGTCTTGTCTGTCCTAGCTCTAATTGACCATAATTTTCTTTTTAAATTCATATAAAATTGAGCTCTATCTTTTGGTTCTAGTTTTGTAGTTTTTGGATCTTATTTGGATTTTACTTGATTTTATTTGTGTTTCATTTGCTTACTCTCCCGTTAGATAACATCTTCGAAGGAGCAGAAGCAAGATAAGAAGATCAAGAGTTGGTAACTGAGCAAGGCTAAGACAAGTCGTTACGTTTGATCACGTTGAACCTAGCTTTCAAATCTATTACTTATTATTTTGTTTTAAATTATCTTGCATTGCTAATTTAATACAAACCCTTGTACTTCGTAGTTATTATCCAAATTTGATTAATTCCTCATTTGATAATTTAAATGCCATGGTTCCATTGACACCGTAAGATCGATAATTATCTAGCGATGCAATTGTAATATCCCGAACGTCATTTCGGCGTCGGTTTCTAAATTAATCGCAGAGTCGCCCGGATTTTCAGTAAATCACGGAAGGTGAAAATAAATTCTTCGAAATAGTCAAAAATAATAAAAAGAGAATTAAAATAATTAATTAAGAGGTTATGGGTTGTCCGGAGAGGTGGGCCAGCCACTTTGAGCCCGCTAGCCCAAACGGGGGCCCGTACCCCCTCCCAAACCCTAGCACCCTCTTTATAAACCCCTTGGGGAGCCCTCCCTCCCCTTTTTCCCACCCCAAGCCGCCACCCCTGCCTCCTTGCACCTCCCCTCTGCCCAAGTGCTGCTGCAAGGAGATAAAGGAGAAGAAGGAAGAAGGGAAGAGGAAGGAGAGGAAGAGAGGGAAGGAGAGGAAGAGAGGGAAGGAGAAGGAGAGGAAGAAGAGGGTGATCTCAATCCCCTAGGTGGTGTTGCTTCATGAATGCACGTGATTTGCTTCGCTTCAACGGTAGAGGCAAGTAAACGTAGCGGTTGTGCTACATGTTTGACTTGTTAATTATTCTACCTTCACATTAAGTATTTCTCTTAATTTAAGTTTCCATGCCATTGTTACATGCCTTCTTAATGTGGTTCATGTGGAAGTACTTTGAGAATTCAATAGTTTATGATCTTGAAGGTTAATAGTGGGTATGTAGAATTGTTCTTGATGAAACAAGTGTAGTTGTGGGGTAGTAATCTTTATAAATATATATTGTGGCCTAAGTGGTAGTATTCTTAGTGAATATTTGTGGTTGTGGTGGTAGTATTCTTGATAAATAAATTGTGGGTCATGTGGTAATGATCCTATGAAGCTTTGGCATTGTGCTTAATGAGATGCATGTGGATATTGAGAAAGTATTCATGATGATTATGTTGCTAATCTTCGTGGTTAGATTCTTGTGGTTTATGATTATCATATCATTCATAACATGTCATGACATTTGCATTGTGGATGTCACCGCTTATAGCCGCAACCGTACCGGTATAGCATCGTACATTGCCGTAGTACGATGCACACTCTTACCTTGTTGGGTAAGGGTGAAGTGGAGCATGAGCATTCATATGCATTGTATTGTGGGAAGATCATATACATTTTTATGTAATGTATTATGGTGAAGTTATTTTGCAAATAAAAACAACTTCATAGTTGTGATGTGGATTTGGCTCATGAGAGTCACTTGCAGTATGAGGAATGTGGTTGTGGTTATGGAATGAGGTTCACCCCTTGTGGTATGATAGGGGTTGAGATTGTGGTACGAGAATCTTTTCTCTTGTGGTAACTGTTGATATCAGTTGTGGATGTGAGAAACAATAAAAAAAGTGAGGTAAAACATGTTAATGCTTTACTCTGATTGGTTATGGTAGTGGTTGAGGATGTGAAGTAGACAATTAAGATTTATTTGCTAATGATTTATTATTGATGATAGTAAATATGGTTAAGACAATAATTGTGGTTATTGTGGAAAATGAATAATGATGCTTAACAACATTGTAGTTTAATTAGCTTGTTAAACAGTTTGCTTGCTGAGATTTTTATCTCACTCTTGTTTTTCCCCCCCTCTCCAGGTGATTCTCAAGTATGCATGGGGAGGGTAGAGCGGAACATCACTGTCACACATCATATCATGATTAATGTTGTAATAGTTGTGTAGTCTTAATCATGGATTTATTTTCCTTATTGATGTTTGTTTCAAAGTAATAATGTTAGACAGTGGTTCATTTTAATTGGTTAAACTTTTTAGCAGTTATTCTTTAATTAATAGTGTTCCAATGCCTTGCTTTTAGTATGCTTCCGCTTAGCTTATCATGATTCAGAAATTATTGCCAGTTTATGTTATCTTGTAAATTGGCTAGCTGTAGAGTGGTTTAGTGGCATCCTAGGGTGATGTGGATCTTGGGGTGTTATAGCAATACTAGTATTCATCTGGGTTGTATCTAGCGATGCAATACTAGTATCGCACGACCACGATCGCACGTCCATGGGAGACAGGACACGTGGCAGGAACCACCGGCGCGTCGTGCGTTGGCCATCCAGCTGACAGGCGCGCCCTGTGTGCGCTTTGACCACGACGCCCCCCTCCCGTTGGTTGGCTTTGCGTCGATCGATGTGGACTCCCACCGACTGACCTGCCCCGCGAGCGCTCTCTGCGACCTAGCATCCACGGAAAGACGTTGGACATATTAGGGTCAAGATGCGAAAACGGTTCCTTGTACCAAGAGTGAGGAAATATGGGGTGCAGCAGGTGCCGGGGTTCTTTTCTTTTCTTTTTTTTTTTTAACTTACTCCTTTTTTTTTTGGCCAAACTACTGTTTTCTTCCCTTTGCACAAATTCAAGAATTCAGCAAGTGTAAATAATACTCAAGAACAGCCCTAATAGCAATATCAAAAGCTAGTCTCAATTGATGAAAAGATATAAGTGAAGCTCAACTGTAGCAATTCTTTCTTTTCGGTCAGCTAGGGTTTGGCACAAGTAGTGATTTTTTTTTTCTTTGAAGCAAAAACGCAGCAAACTTTCGGTTTTGAAGGAAGTGAATACTCTCAAACTCTCCCCCAAAGAGAATTTGGATGGATCTCTTGAGAGCAATGTGGACAGCAAGGAATTCAGGATTCAAAAGTAAATGCAATTTACTCTTTTTTTGTTGCTAATTGAGGAATTCAATCAACAATTTTGTAGGGTTTATGTGGACACAAAGATCAAGCTACGCGAAGGAAACACACGGATCAGCACGAAAACAAAACTCTAATGGACGAAAACTTAACAAAACGCACAAGAACTAAACAGATGAAACTACGGTTTTTGGTATTGCAATTTTCGGTTTAATGGAAGATAGGACAGAAAAACGAATCTAACTACGGGTAAAGAAGTTCTCACCGAGTAAACCTAGAATCTGATACCATATGATACGGGGATGGGTCCCGATCTTCTCAGTGAGGAACCGTGGATAGTTGATGTGAAGTAGACGATGTCGCTAGCTGAACACTCGTGCCCATGCACGAACCCTCAACTCTTCGGAAAACGCCCAAAACACACCGGATAGTTGTCGTCGCGCGACCACAAGCGGCTTAACGCCAAGTCCCCAATTCCCAATGGAACGACGGCTTGACCTTGAGTTGCGAGCGAACAATGGATCGCCTAATTCTCTCTCAAAGTCCTCGCATGAACTCTGGTGTTGAAAGAACAAGCAATAGCTATGTTTCAATCTGATGCATAAAACTTGGTCCCCTCTAAGGGTGCCAATACAGGGCTTATATAGCCTCTTGGGACGTGCATAGAGTCCTCCAAACCTACTACAACTCAACCCTATATGGTTTTAGATACGAACTCTTAAAAAAGGAAACTAGATTTTACAGCCGTCATATTGTTTCGGTCATAACTTTTGATCCGTGTCGAATTTGATGCTGGGGCCAGATCCATTGCGTAGCCCTTGAAAATATCTTTCCAACAAGTCCAAGAACGCCTGAATCGGACTCCGTTTGTGAAAGTTATGACCTTTTTAGTAACTGCCTGTCAGGCTGTCCGAACCGAATCCGAATTGAATTCTGAGTTGAATCCGAGTTGGATTTGGATTGAGCACGTGGGAAGTCTGAGTTGGGCTTCAAAATAGTGTCCAAAACTTGTGCTCTAAGTTCTTGGGCTCCGTGCTTATACTCTCCCGCCACATGGGCTTTCTTTCCCCCTTCCACATGGGCTCCAACCAGCCACATGTGCTTCGTTCTTGTTGGCTCCATCCGCGTGGGCTTTGTTCCTTCATGTCTTTGGCACATAATGTGGTTATCCGCTTCCTTTTGCATCTCTATTGTTTTGCCATTGACAAACCTAAGAATACACCAAGTAATAACATGATGTAGTATTTCATCTTTATGAATGGCAACATTAAGTATAGTTTGAAATGAGTTCACCTGGCCATATTTCGTGCGGCTCAATAATTCTTTCCAGTTGAATAAGATCTTTAACGGAAAAGTACAAGACACGTGCATATCCGCATCATCCTCCCCTTCTTCAAGAAAAGCCGTCCTCGGCTTTTGATAGCCTGAAATTGTGTTAAACAAAGGATACAACGTGTATGCATGGTATATATATTCGTCATCAATATTTCTTCGGCTTATCTCATCATAAAATTTTGAAGGTGTAGTAAACGAAAAGAATAACACATATGCCTGGTATATGTAAGAGTCAATTGTTGTGGCATTCTCACTATTTTCCCCAAACCGATGAATATAGCAGCGACTAAAAGATGTATGCATTGCAATATTGTTTTTCACATCATTCTCCCTCCCATAAAATAAAGTCGTCCTCGACTTTTCTAAGCACATGGACAGATCCTTAATGGGCAAAATCAGATTTAAATGTGCTGACATGGGAAAGAAAATATGGAGTGCTTTCCATGCTTCAGCTGCGCTACTCTGATTATTTTTACATGATTGTACACCAAGAATCGAACAACTAGATTTGTGAAATCTTTCTAAACAGTATGTACTATTGTTTAAATGTATCTCATCATGATCATAACATGGCGCAAAAGATTGTTTATCCACAATTTGTAATTTCAAGTCAGTAAGCTTATCACATGTAATGCAAATTCTATGAACATAAAATTTGTCATCTACACCATAATCTCCAATCAAATTAAACTTATACGTGTAGGCATGGGTACTAACTAGTGATTTTGAACATGAAATTTCAGCAACCTTATTAATCACACTAGATAGCTCTCTAGGAGTGTTAAACATGATATAGCATAAAGAATCATTAGGAGATATTCTAGTAAGAAGTTCTTTGTAAGTAATCAATTCCACATTATGTAAATTAAGCATTGAAATTTCGGAACATGGAGTGTTCAGTTCATCATATGAGTTCTCACAATTACTCACCTTTGCACAATTAAATTCGGCCCCACTATTGTTACCTTTATCGTCCTCCTCAGATGATGTAGGTGTTGGGGGTTTAAAATTATTAGGATGCACCCATGGGACAGCAGTACTTCATGCCGTCCCGTGGTTATCTCCTCCTCATTTGCCTCCAAATGTGTCGGTTGTTGAATGTTCAATTCTTCATCTTTAATGTCAACCTGCACAATGAGAAACAACACTAGAAGTAGATATTAATATGTTAGTTTCAGATTCATCCTCCCTTTGTCTATCTTCTTCTTCTCGCTTTTCTTTTGGTGTCTCTCTAACACTCTCAATTTGGATGCTCTCAACCTCACATATGGTGGAATCACATAACTCACTCTTTTTATCACTCTCACTCAATTTGGCTATGTGGCTCTCTTTCTCACATGGGTTGGGGTGTATCTCGGGAGCTATATGTTGTTTTGGTGGACCGTGCACACTTGTGTCATTAGCAGGTGCTCCCCCACGTAGAATGTGGTGTGCGAACATGGCACGCAGCTCCAAAAAGTTATTATTCATGGTCGTATGCAATTGTTGAACCTCCTTCCCGAGGTGGTTCAGTCCTGTGTGAACTTTCCTGAGCTCATTGCGCACGCTAGTGTTACCATCAAGAAGTTGTTGTTGTAGCATTTCGCGCAATCGAGTGTACTCGGTCCACGTAACCGGTGCGTCCGGATTAGGTGGATCCTCCTCGTGACCTGACATGGAAACAACTCTCAAACAAGAAACGAGGTTACATCTGGGTTAGTAAAACAAAAGCTCTCTCTATGCTTGCAACTTACTGTCCTGAAAACAAGGTAAGCTTACCGTTCCAAAGTGAATCAAGGACAGCGAATCGACACCTGTGATAGCGAACGACCTCAACCCGGTAATGTATGAGCGTAACCAAGAGCAAGGGAGTACACAAACAGGTGTAGGTGGAGCTTGGACAGGTATGTGGAGAACCTATGCAATCTGATATTCAAGGTATTGTAAAGCTAAGTAATGATCCAAGCTAGAGTATTTGCCTATGTGCTGATCCAATTAGTTAAAGAGAAGTGTATGAACGCACACGCAACGATAAATGGGACTTAATGCAAACAAAGGAACTGAGCTAGAAAGAGGCAATCTGAAATTGAGATGAATAAATAGCTCGTTTTGCACTAAGTACAAGGAGAGACGCTAGCCAATTGCAATAGTTATGACTGTAAGGGCACAAGATTGCTCTATGAGAATAAGTACACAAGCTGAAAATATGAACTAGGGTTTTTTTTTACAGAGTTTTGGCCAACACTTTCTAGTTTCACTGTTTCTTGATCAAATCGCAGGAAACTTTCAAGCTTTCTTCTTTTCTTTTCTTTTTTTAACTTACTCCTTTTTTTTTGGCCAAACTACTGTTTTCTTCCCTTTGCACAAATTCAAGAATTCAGCAAGTGTAAATAATACTCAAGAACAGCCCTAATAGCAATATCAAAAGCTAGTCTCAATTGATGAAAAGATATAAGTGAAGCTCAACTGTAGCAATTCTTTCTTTTCGGTCAGCTAGGGTTTGGCACAAGTAGTGATTTTTTTTTCTTTGAAGCCAAAACGCAGCAAACTTTCGGTTTTGAAGGAAGTGAATACTCTCAAACTCTCCCCCAAAGAGAATTTGGATGGATCTCTTGAGAGCAATGTGGACAAAGAAGGAATTCAGATTCAAAAGTAAATGCAATTTACTCTTTTTTTGTTGCTAATTGAGGAATTCAATCAACAATTTTGTAGGGTTTATGTGGACACAAAGATCAAGCTACGCGAAGGAAACACACGGATCAGCACGAAAACAAAACTCTAATGGACGAAAACTTAACAAAACGCACAAGAACTAAACAGATGAAACTACGGTTTTTGGTATTGCAATTTTCGGTTTAATGGAAGATAGGACAGAAAAACGAATCTAACTACGGGTAAAGAAGTTCTCACCGAGTAAACCTAGAATCTGATACCATATGATACGGGGATGGGTCCCGATCTTCTCAGTGAGGAACCGTGGATAGTTGATGTGAAGTAGACGATGTCGCTAGCTGAACACTCGTGCCCATGCACGAACCCTCAACTCTTCGGAAAACGCCCAAAACACACCGGATAGTTGTCGTCGCGCGACCACAAGCGACGAACGCCAAGTCCCCAATTCCCAATGGAACGACGGCTTGACCTTGAGTTGCAGAACGAACAATGGATCGCCTAATTCTCTCTCAAAGTCCTCGCATGAACTCTGGTGTTGAAAGAACAAGCAATAGCTATGTTTCAATCTGATGCATAAAACTTGGTCCCCTCTAAGGGTGCCAATACAGGGCTTATATAGCCTCTTGGGACGTGCATAGAGTCCTCCAAACCTACTACAACTCAACCCTATATGGTTTTAGATACGAACTCTTAAAAAAGGAAACTAGATTTTACAGCCGTCATATTGTTTCGGTCATAACTTTTGATCCGTGTCGAATTTGATGCTGGGGCCAGATCCATTGCGTAGCCCTTGAAAATATCTTTCCAACAAGTCCAAGAACGCCTGAATCGGACTCCGTTTGTGAAAGTTATGACCTTTTTAGTAACTGCCTGTCAGGCTGTCCGAACCGAATCCGAATTGAATTCTGAGTTGAATCCGAGTTGGATTTGGATTGAGCACGTGGGAAGTCTGAGTTGGGCTTCAAAATAGTGTCCAAAACTTGTGCTCTAAGTTCTTGGGCTCCGTGCTTATACTCTCCCGCCACATAGGCTTTCTTTCCCCCTTCCACATGGGCTCCAACCAGCCACATGTGCTTCGTTCTTGTTGGCTCCATCCGCGTGGGCTTTGTTCCTTCATGTCTTTGGCACATAATGTGGTTATCCGCTTCCTTTTGCATCTCTATTGTTTTGCCATTGACAAACCTAAGAATACACCAAGTAATAACATGATGTAGTATTTCATCTTTATGAATGGCAACATTAAGTATAGTTTGAAATGAGTTCACCTGGCCATATTTCGTGCGGCTCAATAATTCTTTCCAGTTGAATAAGATCTTTAACGGAAAAGTACAAGACACGTGCATATCCGCATCATCTGTGCTCCCGTGTCCTGGGCTCAATGCTGGTGACGGAAGAGACGATTCGCGGCCTCCTGCGCCAAGGGAAGCTGTCGGACCGTCGGAAGGTGGGACTGCCCGTGGGCGATGAGACCGAACCGCATCCCAAGACGCCTATTTCGAAGCCAGGTTGCGCATTCCAGCCGCCATGCTTGTCGGGGACATCCTGCGGACTTTTGGACTTGAGCTGGCACAAATAACGTCGAATGCGATAGCCTGTCTTGTCGTGTACAGTTGGGCGTTACGTACGGAGGCGTGCTGGCTGACCGCGTCGCTGTTCGCCTTTCTCCACGACGCACGGTGTGAGCCGGAGGATTGGGGAGACGGGACGCTTCCCAGCTCCGGTCGCGTCAACTTTAGGAGAATCTCATATACAAGGAGCACCCTATCAGAATCCTCGAAGTGTCTGAGCATATGACTAGGAATAAGTTTATTCGTTTTTGCAAGATTCAGTGGAGCAATCATTCAAAGGAGGAAGCAACATGGGAGAGTGAGGAGGATCTCAGAGCGTAGTTTCCAAACATCTTCCTTTAGTAAGCCCGAATCTTGGGGTTGAGATTTCATTTAAGGGGAGAGGTTTGTAACATCCTATTTTTCAATACCTTTTTGAAGTTTTTAAAATAAAAATAACTATTTGAATTTTTCTAAAATTAATTAAAGCTTAATTTTAATTTTTAAAAATTTAAAAGATTTAATATGAATTTTGTTGGGTTCCTTGTGTTGCAAGGAATTTTTTATTTTCTTGGATTGTTTTGCTATTTTCTAGAGCTCAATTGAGTTTATCTTAATTTCTAGAAAATTAGCAATTCTAAAATTCCTTTAAGCCTTTTGGTTCAAAACCCTAAAGCCCGGTCCAACTCCCTCCACTCATGTGGCCCATCTTAGTCCTTTTATGGTGGGCCTACATCGTAGACCGCCTTACCCCATCTAATTCTTGTCACATGTCAACCATCCAACCCTCTCCGTCGTGGCTATTCGATCACCATGTGTCTCGATCTCCTATGTTCGTCGGTTGCAGTCACTAACCGATGGGTCCCAGCTGTCAGGCACTATTCATAATCCTTGACTTAGAGTCCTTCTCATCGTCGATCTGGACTCACCACCGTGGCTGCTCCTGAGTTTTTGGCATCCATGCCATGTGCGCTTCAGTAACCTCGATGTCCATGCCTTAAAATAGCACCGAGCCCCCCCTTATTTTCATCATCCCAAGTCACCATTCGCCTTCACCTAGCGCCATCGTTGTCTTCGTCGAACCAAACCGACCTAACCGCCAATGATTATGTTTGCCAAGCTCGCGTTTCCCTCCATCGTCCACCTTCGCCGCCGACCATCATCACTTCATGGGTGCCATCGTTGCCCCGGTCGTTATGCCGTGTCAATGTCTGCTCATTTCATATGCTCTGCCGATGTCTTCTCGTGCATCACGGCTTGCATCACCCATACCACATCATTCCTTGGCTCCTCCATGAACTCCATCCACATGAACCAACCCTATGATGTGCGGGTCCCATTTGCTAGAAGCATTGTTGCGTAGACCGAACCAAGCCACATTAGTAAGATGACTTCAGCCCTAGCGCCGCATTGTCTTAGCCAGCAGCCACCTCAATGCTTTGTGCTAACATGTCTGCTGCACCAATGCCACACAAGTCCTAATCCACAGTTCAGCACATTGCTTCGGTCTGCCATGTTAGCAGCCACGTAGGTGCACATGTCACTGCCATGTCATCAATTTTGGCCACAAGTCATGCCACGTGTCCGCCACATCAGCTCATGCCACGTGTCCGCCACATCAGCCCTAGTGACACATCAGCCAAGCCACCGCATGTGCACTATTCCGTGCACCGAGTCCACGTAGACCCGGTTCATAGCACAATAGTCTTTTCTAATTTTCCAATATTTTCTCAGCTAATTAATTTTTTAAGAGGTTGTTATTCTTCGTCCTAGCTCCGATTGACCCTATTCTTCTTCCTATATTCATCTAAATTTGAGCTCTATCTTTTGGTTTTGGTTTTGTAGTTTTTGGATCTTATTTGTGTTTTATTCATTTTCTCTCCTATTAGATAACATCTTCGAAAGAGTATAAACAAGATCAGAAGATCAAGAGTTGATAATTGAGTAAGGCCAGGGCAAGTCATGATCTTTGATCATATCAAACCTAGTTTTTAAAATCTATTATTTATTATTTTATTCTAAATTATCTTTCAAAACATATTTTATTTGAAATTATCTTGCATTGCTAATTTAATACAAACTCTTGTACCTGGTAGTTATCATCCAAATTTGATTAATTCCTTATTTGATAATTTGAATGCCATTATTGCATTATCACCATAGAATGGATTATTATCTAGTGATGCAATACCACTATTCATATGGGTTGTACTTTTGGTATGCTTAGCTATGCTCGTAGTTCGTTGGGCTCATCATGACATGTTGATTGATTAATTAATTTTGACTTAATGAGATATTGAATTATGATGGTCAGCTGCAATTATAAAATTGAAGTACCATGACATGGGTAGTATCATTGGTGTTGGTTATACAAAATGATTTTCACTTGGGTGAGCGATCGTATAGTAAAATAAAAAGTGTAGTCAGCACTTTTGGGATGTAGATGCCTCGTCTGGGTAATGTCTAAAACTTAACTTTATGCACCATTAATCTGAATCTTATCATACAACCACATGTCAAGCATAGGATGGACCTAGTTGATTAATTTGTGATTTTTCAATTTTGCATGTCAACCATTGAGATGAAAGTGGGTATCGGTTAGACATTTCCATAGGGCGCAAGAGGGGGCTCTCTGACTAGGTGGTTAGCTACTTAGTAGTGAAATCTTTGTGGTCAAGATTGGATTGAGGTTAAGAATTGTGAATGTCTTGTAATAATCTCTTAGTCGCAGACATTTGCAAGTGTATCAAATGAACATTATAAGTTGATTATCTCTTGTAGGTAAAATTGTGCAACTTCTGCAAAGTGTAAAACTATTCGAATAGTTATGTCTCCGGTCATAGACAATGCTCGGTGATTTCACACGAAGGTTAGGTTTCTCTCTTAAATATTAGTTTGGCTTGAAAGTAAGTTGGATAGGAAGTGAATGGTCATTTCACTTGTGGTTTATTCAATCCTTGATTCTTTTCTTATTTATTTACGTTATCCATAAATGCCTTTTCAATATATTTATTGTATTTACTTTAAATTATTATTTTTTGTAAAATAACCACTCAGCTATCATTTGTTAAGCTTTGCATATTTATATTGTATCTTATTATAAACAACTTGCTGAGTACTCTATGTACTCATAGCTATATCCGTATTTGCTCAGTTGTTGAAAAAGAGCCATATCAGCCAAAGGTCCTTGAAAGAGGTTTGGCTACTATGCCTATCGTTGTTTTTGTTGCTAGTTTTGTTAAGCCCTTCAGCCTATTATTTGTAAGTTTGGCCATATGGTTGCTACTCTGGTAATTAATAATATTTGAGTCTTTCTTAATTAATCATGATTATGGTTGATATTTCATCTATGTCTCTACTATGTGCACTACCATAATCCTAGACTAGTACAGAATACACAGAGATTTTGGATTTGCATATTCGGGTCTTGACAAAGTGTCTCTGACTAGATCCTTATCCAATACGAGTAGAGATTGTATTCCACTTGGAGAGCCTTCAACCAGATCCTCATCCAATACGACTAGAGATCATATCCCACTTGGATTCTATCATCCGAACACTTATAGTTCCAACCCTTTAATTGTGTGACCCTGTAGGTTAATATATATTCGACCATGACCCGAAAACTCCTTTTTGGTCTATAAGTCGGTAACGGTTCCTAGCAGGACATAACGACTACCAAATATGCATAAAGATCATATTGGATACCTATATAGTGCTTATGTTCTGATCCCTTTGTCTCACTATACCAAATCAAACTCAAGATAAGAAGTGTGCTATCCTATGGTAGCCCGATTTTTCACTCAAACCTGTAGTGGATTACTCAGTTTGTGATTGACTCAGCAACCACATTCAGCATGGCCATGCACTTTCTTAATCCAATCATATCGAAGGGCCAAGAGATATCTCTCCCATTATATAGGAGAGGTAAATTCCATCTTGATTGCTTGTATTCCTTTATATGTTTCATAGTAAACTTGAAAGATACCTTTATGACCACCTAGTTTCGAAGCAGTGTTTGACAACCCATAAGTAAACTATTATACATGTAGGAAACTATGATGATCTTAGGTCTAAGGATCCTACATACACTATGTATGAGACCAACTAATGTCACTTAAGAATATAACAATTCCCACAGTGTCTCATGATATGTCAATCCAACACTATTTCTCTAATATATGTCTACATTATTGATTTTGATATTCCCATATCCATGATCTATGAAATATAATCATCAATCAATAGATATGTTGACTTATAAATCATAATTGTCCCACATAATGATATAAGATCAGAGACAATTTAGAATAACATCAAAACATGGATAAAGAGTTCCACAAACAAGTTACATACTTGTTTATTAATATGAAAGATATTTATTCAAGGTACAACATAACTTATTATTCAAAAGATCATAAACATAATAGTGATACAATCATATCCATGATTACCTCTAGGGCATATCACTAACAATTATTACTAGCACTTACTAGAATTTCATCAAGTGAAGGCTTGAGATGAAGGATAGTATCATTTATTGATGATCATTAAGTCAAGATCTCGAAGTGGTAGATGGCTTCATATATTGAAGGCCATCAAATTAAGAGGATGTATCATGTGTTGATGCACATCAAGATAAGAACCCAGATATGGAGAGGTATAACTAGTATAAGCATGATTGTTCCTAGTCTTTTACCGGTCTCAGTATTTAGTCCCTACGGATTGCTAGTATAGGTTGCTATACTATTAAGAGGGGTCTTGACTAGTAGCTTCAGTATATCATGTGTTGATAGCTCATTTAGTCTGCTTTAGCTCTTTGTGGCATAATGCCATCATTTACAAATGTATTTTAAAATAGTTGAGACTCATACATAATCCATTTAACATGTGACTTAAGTTTGTGAATGTTGTGAGCCCCAAAAGCGAAATGTCCATGCGATTTAATTTCCTGATTGATGTTGACGAGGATAGAATAATCCTCTAATTATTACATCATCATATACTTTAAATATGCCCCTTATCAGTAAGGGAGGAAATTCATAGAGTAGTTGTAAACTCTTTTACTACTATCTCATAGTCATAAATTATCCTACGACTATTTGGTGTTAATTCTTCTACGACTCTTTCATAGTCGTAAGTTCTTCTATGAACATGATATAGTCATAAGTGGTCCTATGACCACCTTGTGGTCGTAGACCTTCCTGTGACCAGTATGTCTCCGACTAGCGTATCTACGACGACCCACCACACAGTGGGTCCATCTAACAAGACAGTTAGAATGTGTGTTTATACCCAATAACTACACACAATCTCTCTCTGACAACAACCATCACACGGTGAAAGGCTACCTACATCTCTCTAACAGTAACCTCCCACTATCGGTTATATCCCAAAATGTTAAAGCGTCTCTTAGCACATGAAAATAGGCGTTGCTTTGTCAACTATATAAGTATTAATGTTGGAGGAGGAAGGGGATTGAGGCCAGTAGATTGATGAGATACTGCAAATCATTTTTGTATTACTCTGTTGTAATCATTTTCTTTGAGCAATAGTCACACAGAACATAGGGCTATTATTCTCCCAGGAGAATGCCTGAACCTGTATAAAAATCCTTGTGTCTTATGTGTACTCGTATCCTATCCCTTGAAAGAGTTTCCCCTGAATCCATACAAATTATACATAAGATCGATATTAAAACATCGACAGATGTTGATATCGGAATAAAAACAATGTCGGGTGGTACAGAAAACAATCTTTAGTTGATGATGCATTGAGTTAATTGAGGGCCGTGCTCATTTTGATACACTCTTTAGAGGCACAATGGATGGTAAACATGGTGCTTTCATTTTTTTGTCCGACCATGTTTCAAGAAAGTGTCGAGGCGACTATATAGCTTAGCTTTTTGGGATGAGAGATCGCATCTGGACCAAGAGACACACCTGAAGCGGCATAGAGACATGTAGGAGAGGTGGTGGAGGATCTCCATGATGAGCTCCTTCGGGTACCCATAGGCCAGCTAATGGAAGGGGGATAATAGCCCTGACTGACCCTCCGATGGGTCCGCCCCTATTTAGAAGAAATTGTATGCCACAACCTATGTTGGAGTAGCCCCTGCGCCATTTACAAACTACGTGTAATACGCCAAAAGCGATTCGAGAGTTAATCGATTAATTGGAGGGAAGGACCATATAGAAAAGAGTTAAATAGGGATTTTTAGAGGGGGAATTTCTGAAAATCCTAGCAACCTGGGCCTGGGCCTTGGCCCAAGAGGTGGCTGGCCAACAGGGGGGAGGCACCCCTCCCCCAAACCCTAGGCGCCACCCCTTCTCCCCTTCTCCTTTCCCCTTGTGGCCGCCAGCCCCTCTTTCCCCCTTGCGCCTCCCATGTCCAGAAGCCCCTCTCCTTCCCCTCTCCTCCATTGAAGCCCCCTACCGGTGAAAAAGATCTCCATTCGCTGCCGGTCGAGCAGAGGAAGGAGATCAATCGCAGCGAGGCGTTTGGATCTAGAGGAAGGGAAGAGGAAGGGAAAAAAAGGGAAAGGAAAAGAGAAGGAGTTCGTGAGGTGTTCGTCGTGTTCCTCAGCAATTCGTCAAGGGTAACCCCTGTTTTCCTCCAATTAGATGTATATTTTTGTTGTGGTAGCAATGTCGGTATTCTGGACTGCTAGGACAGATTTCGTTTGACGGCTGTTTTGGGGTAGTTTCGTGGGGATTCAGGTCTGGCCTTCTCCTAGAGAGTTGTAGAGGGCGTCGTTATCTTTCCATGAAGTGCTAGAACGCATCGATCGGACCTTTGTAGCAGAAGTTAGGATTTTTCATGTGAAGAATGTTCTGCAGATCGGGAGATTTCTGTCAGATTTCGATAGATTGGTTTGGGCGATTAGAAAACGGGAGAATCGGGGGATCTCCATGTTAAGAAAGTTGTACATAATTGTCTTAGCTTTCCAGGAAAGTTAAGATATTATTATTTGGACACTCGGGCTGGACGTTATGGTATTTTTAGTGCTCTGTCCAGAGAACCCGACGTGGACATTGATGTTTTAGAGAATTGGATGGTGCGGGTAGAAGATGGCTGAATCAGGGAGGCTCACCATCTAGGTTTAGTTAGATAATTTAATTATATTTCCAGAAAGTCAAAGAACACCCTATTCGGGCTCCTGTGCCAATAGATATGAATTTTTCAAGTTGACTGTCCACAGAGGTAGGCGGGGTGACCGGTAGGATTTGGGATTTAGAACCGAGATAGACGAATTTGCTAGTTCGTGTTGTTTTTATTTGAGCGAAGGTTCGCTACTGTTATCTTAGCAACTATTATAATTATTATTCAGGTGGAGGACGGACCCCAGAGGCGGCACCTTCTGCATGTCCGCCGTTTTCTCACAGTTAAGGCAAGTATATCGGTAGTTTAAATTCGATAGTGTGGAATGTCGATGCTTGAGCCATTTTATGAACATGGTTGAAGACTTAGTCACGAGTTGACTAAGCGCCGAGGTCCCCGTCATGTTGATGACATAACGAGCTAAAGGTCCCCATACTTGTGGAGTATGGGCAATTGGTCCCTGTACCAGGTGGTACAGGCATGGGTGTGCGTCGACGGATGCACACTTTGCATTACCGGTAAAATGCAAAAGAGAAAGAGATAAAGAGTTTTTGATCATCCTGCATAGCATGGCTTGTTTATATGGTAGAAGAATGGATTTGTGAAGTGATGTGCGTAAATGTACTTGTTACTAACTACTATATTTGCTGAGTCGTTGGACCCACTCTTGCTGTTGTTGTGTTTTTTTAGGTACCTTTAAGAGATCGGCATGCTTGGGGAAAGGGAAGGAATAAACTAGTTGCACTGGCACGTTCCACCCATAATGGAAATAAAGGAAGAAAAAATAAATATAGGATGCAAGGACTATTTAAGAATCATTTGATTACCCTTGGATTTTAATTGTAATAAGAGTTTAGATTATTCATGATACTCTTGCTCTTTCATGATACTATTTAGTTCTTCTTTAATCTATTGCTTAACTTTGACTTTGTTACTCGAGGTTTCTCCATTATAATTATTACTGTTTGTGAAACCCCTGATTTGGATAGATAAACAAGGGAGGCTCTGCCAAAATTTTGTATAACGTAATTGGTTAACTTTGATTTACTACTAGTTTGGTAACATTCCGGGTCATTGCTAGACTGGAGTGTTACAGTTGGTATCAGAGCGGGCTGTAGGTCCGTGGTTAACGAAATATTAATTTTGACACACTAAGCACTGAAGGTGGGAATGGGGTTTGCATTGCATCTACGTTTCCGTCGGTTAACATAGTTGAATGTGTGCTTAATGTTTGACTTTGTACGTGTTATGAGATGATCTATTGTGCCTACGATTTGATTATATGATTTTTATGTGTGGTGATAGTTGATGTCGAGAGAAAGAGATCGCGGTGTGGCCATTGACATGGCCAGGTTATATTACTATTCGTGGTATTGAAATGGTGAAGGATTTTTCCTTGGGCAACTTAGTTTTAGAGGTTAGGAATGAGTTCTTTAGAAAAGCTTCTCTCTTCCTTGAATTGAATTTGATCAATTCTTATCCTGTGGTGGTGGATGAATTTATCTTGGGCTCGTGGTTCATTGTAGTTGAGGGTTTCCAATTGGTTTCTACCTGTTCTTTGAAGCAATTATTGTTTTTCGGACCATTGAGACACTTTTGCTACTTGTGAGCATTGTGGATTTGCAAGGTTGGTCCCTTCGTAGGAGTTTTGTCTTGTTGTGAAACATGTCTCTTTGTTCATTTGGTATTCTTGTTAATGAAAGTTTTATGTTGCAAATTCTTTAACATGTGAAAGTTTTGGCTTTATGTAATTTTTTTTGGATTATTCTAAGTGTTAAAGTTTAATACCTCTCTTTTCTGAAGGGAGGTGTTAAAAATCCTTTTGTGATGTCTTGTAATGGTTAAGTCAGAGTTTGTAATCAAATAAATTGATATGGTATGGGTATCCTTGGAAGTGAAACCGAATAAATTGATGTTGTCTTCTTGTGGTTGTTCATGAACTGTGTTTATGAATAGGGCTATTCCTAATGGAATCAATAGAGTTACTAAGAGGCGTGGAACTTCGATGAACTGGTTGATCAATAGGAGAGACAAAATTAATAAACTTTTGGGATAAATTGGATCAACGGGTCTCAATGGATTAATCTAACCATTTAGGATAGTTAAATTCAAAATGTGTTGGATTACTGTATTAGTGGATATTAATCTTGGAGTTAGCTTTGTGGATACGTAGTGTTTGTATGTAATTGCTAAGTGCAACTGTTGGGGTTAAAAAAATGTGATCTATATTTACATGATGGTGGGATTGTCAGATGATATTATGTCTTTGATGAAAGAGTTTTGGTAGAATCCTTAAAAGTGTGTAGTAGATCTCCTCTAATTTAAAGCGGTTGTCGTAGTGAGGTTGTAAGGTTTTGAAATACATTCAATTTGAGGATGGGATGATAAAGTAGCATGGAACTATTTGACGAGATTTTGGAGGGCTTTATAATGGAAGGGTAGACGATAACGATTCTTGTTAAGAGTGTATTATTCTTGATGTTAGTAAGATTGTTGCAATCTTATTGGGAAAAAAATATTTTGAAATAAGTTATTGTGTTCTTTTGGAAAGGTTTATGATGCACTAGTAGGCTATGATGATTCATGCTAAGAATATATAATGATGAGGTTAGTAAAACTGAGTATGAGATGATGAGGGTAGTGCTGATTCTTTTAGAAGTAAAAGAATTTGTTCATCTTTCGTGATGTCAATTAAATGAAATGTTTGGAGTTTTGCATTTATGATCCTATGGGAGTTCATGAATTATTGTGGTATCTAAAATTAGTTTACGCAGAGTAACGTATTGGAAGGTTCTATCGGTTCTTAAGTGATTCTTGTGATTTGAGCTTAAAGGATCGTTTGCTTGAAGGTGGTAAAGTGATATTTCCATTAAAGAAAATTATGTCCTTTATTAAATTGAAGGGTGTAGTAGAGGTATTCACGGTTGGATTCAAGTTTTGTACCTTGCAGCTTATTGAAGCATGCTTAACCTCGTTGGTTTGCCTCAAAGGAATTCCTCAAGTTTCCAAAAGCAGTGCTTTATTTATTTATTTATTTCCGGCTGAAGTTTGATATTTTCTTCTTGTGGGACTTGTGCACTCAACTGTGGTCTCATCTTCCATTTTCCAAGGTCTTGGCTATTTGACTTTTTTTTCCTTGGTCTTGTGTCTCCGGTGAGTGGTAAATGTTTTACTATGTGCTGAAAAAAAATGTTTCTATTTTATATCTTCTTCTGAGGAAGGATTAACCAATCCGTGTTGCAAAGCCTTTTAGGTTGTATAATGGCAACTCGATAGTGGTGGTCAAGTAGATGATTTTGGTGAGATTGTAGGTGTCAAGTTGTTTGAGAATTTATTGAGTGATAAATTAATTTCTTGGAATAATTCTCGGTGGGGATTTGATTTAAATAGAATGTTTGTCGTTGGAGCTAACTGATCTTATGGATTGCAATTAGTAGAACCTGTAGTAGATTGTGGTTCAAGAATGTTTCGATTATTTTGATGGAACATTAGAATTATCAAAAGTATGAGAATCTTGATCGATCTTATTAGAGTATTGTGATTGGGCACTTTGCAAGGTTTAGTAGGATGATTATGGTGGTGTAGTTAGTGAGATTGTAATGGTGAAGAAGTCTAGCCACTATGGGAATCATTGGGATAGTAGGAATTGTTGAATTATTGCTATGCATGATTTGGCTTCAGTGAGTAACCCTCCAAGAGTTAGAATCTTTCTAAAGATAATTAGATTGAGAATATGTTTTCATGTGATTGTTAATGATGGAGCATGCTTGATTGTAGTAATTTTAGTCACCAATTCGAGAGTCTTCATATCAATTATATCGAAGTACATATATAGGAGCCCTGGAGATGGAAAAAAATTTGGTTTGGTGTTTTATGCTAGAACCTTGAAGGCTAATGATGTTGTGTGGGAATAATGGAACAAGGGGATTCTAAATAGTGTGATGCTCCTTGATAGTGTCCTTTGGGTGAGGAAACTGAGTGTGTGTGCTGAGAATTTCAAGTTGATTATCCTTAAAGGATTGTGGTGAAGTGATTGTGGGTGAAAACAATGATGAGGTGCATTGGAAATTATTTATCAAAGTAACCCTGTTGGTAGAGGAGTTGGCTAGAGTATGTTATTGTGAGGACAGTAGAGTCTCTCCACAAAGGTGTGGTTTATGCACTCGGTTTAAGCATAGTGTTGATGTTGCCAGTTTAAGATAAATGAGTTATTGTGGTGTGTGATGATTTGGAATCTTGTGATTCAAGAGAAAGTTTATTCATAAAAAAACAATATTTTTTTTCTGGTAGTAAAATGCTCTCTTGATTCTTATTTGAGCGATGTGATGACAGCAAAAGTTTTTTGTGGTTTGAGTTGACTTTATGTTGGCATGTGTGGTTTTTCCAATTCAGAAAAAAAACAAAGGAAGGGTTTGGCATTGGAGTGATTCTCCTCTGCCTTATGTGTTGTTATTTGCAAATTACCTACTTGGAATGTGGAGAGGTTCTCGTGTTGAATCCTTGATTTTTAGATTTGATTATTTTGGTGGGGAGCTGGTGAAGTGTGGTTGTGATGAGAATCCTTTATCTTCAGTTGGATTCTGGATGTATAAGGGATTGTTTACAATGAGCACTTTTGTTCGTCAATGGTTAAAGGAGGTGCTCCTTGTTAAGGTAAAGAGATCGATTAAGAGTTGGAACAAGAGCTTCGTTTGATGTGCAGGTTGTGCAGGTTGGTACCAAAGAGAATAATAACATGAGGTATATTTAATCGCATATGTAGTTGTGAGGATTTGGAGGGTGGTGTATCGCTAGGACCGCCTTGGGTCCTAGGGTGGGATACACAACGTTATGCATGACCCGGTGTCGAGGAGATACCTGTGAGATCCAGAGTTATATATTTTACTAGAACCGTTATTACTTGAACATGATATGTCCTTTGAGTCCAAGCTGGTGCGAATTCTGGAAAGATCAGGAGAAGCATTGAGGAATAAACTTTAAAGTATGTCAAGGCAGACAGAGATAGAAGCCACTTGGGAATTAGAGTCTCGCATGCGTGAGCAATATCCAAAATTATTCAGAATAGGTGCGTGTCAATATGATTAAGTTTTAGCTGTGATTAAACCTTGGTGTAAGCATGGATAGAATTTGGGGTCAAATTCTGTTTAAGGGGGGTAGAATGTAATACCCCAAAAGCGATTCGAGAGTTAATCGATTAATTGGAGGGAAGGACCATATAGAAAAGAGTTAAATAGAGATTTTTAGAGGGGGAATTTCTGAAAATCCTAGCAACCTGGGCCTGGGCCTTGGCCCAAGAGGTGGTTGGCCAACAAGGGGGGTGGCACCCCTCCCCCAAACCTTAGGCGCCACCCCTTCTCCCCCTCTCCTCTCCCCTTGTGGCCGCCAGCCCCTCTCTCCCCCTTGCACCTCCCATGTCCAGCAGCCCCTCTCCTTCCCCTCTCCTCCATTGAAGCCCCCAACCGGTGAAAAAGATCTCCATTCGCTGCCGGTCGAGCAGAGGAAGGACATCAATTGCAGCGAGGCATTTGGATCTGGAGGCAGGGAAGAGGAAGGGAAAAATGGGAAAGGAAAAGAGAAGAAGTTCATGAGGTGTTCGTCGTGTTCCTCAGCAATTCGTCAAGGGTAACCCCTATTTTCCTCCAATTAGATGTATATTTTTGTTGTGGTAGCAATATCGGTATTCTGGACTGCTAGGACAGATTTCGTTGGACGGCTGTTTTGGGGTAGTTTCGTGGGGATTCAGGTCTGGCCTTCTCCTATAGAGTTGTAGAGGGCATCGTTATCTTTCCATGAAGTGCTAGAACGTATCGATCGGACCTTTGTAGCAGAAGTTAGGATTTTTCTTGTGAAGACTGTTCTGCAGATCGCGAGATTTCTGTCAGATTTTGATAGATTGGTTTGAGCGATTAGAAAACGGGAGAATCAGGGGATCTCCATGTTAAGAAAGTTGTAGATAATTGTCTTAGCTTTCCATGAAGGCTAAGAAATTATTATTTGGACACTCGGGCTGGAAGTTATGGCATTTTTAGTGCTCTGTCCAGAGAACCCGACGTGGACATTGATGTTTTAGAGAATTAGATGGTGCGGGTAGAAGATGGCCGAATCAGGGAGTCTCACCAACTAGGTTTAGTTAGATAATTTAATTATCTTTCCAGAAAGTCAAAAAACACCCTATTCGGGCTCCTGTACCAATAGATATGAATTTTTGAAGTTGACTGTCCACAGAGGTAGGCGGGGTGACCGGTAGGATTTGGGATTTGGAACCGAGATAGACGAATTTGCTAGTTTGTGTTGTTTTTATTTGAGCGAAGGTTCGCTAATGTTATCTTAGCAACTATTATAATTATTATTCAGGTGGAGGACGGACCCCAGAGGTGGCACCTTCTGCACGTCCGCCGTTTTCTCACGGTTAAGGCAAGTGTATCGATAGTTTAAATTCGATAGTGTGGAATGTCGATGCTTGAGCCATTTTATGAACATATATATGTGTTGTGGTTGTGGAAAGAATGTATTGATGCTGTTTATGGATGCTTACAATTTACTATGTTCATGAATAATTCTGGTGCATGGATAGTGTGAATGCAAAAATTTATGTTATTACGATATTCACGCATATGCATCATGTTGATTTATTGAAGACTTAGTCACGAGTTGACTAAACGCCGAGGTCCCCATCATGTTGATGACATAACGGGCTAAAGGTCCCCATACTTGTGGAGTATGGGCAATTGGTCCCTGTACCAAGTGGTACAGGCATGGGTGTGTGTCGACGGATGCACACTTTGCATTACCGGTAAAATACAAAAGAGAAAGAGATAAAGAGTTTTTGATCATCCTGCATAGCATGGCTTGTTTATATGGTAGAAGAATGGATTTGTGAAGTGATGTGCGTAGATGTACTTGTTACTAACTATTATATTTGCTGAGTCGTTGGACTCACTCTTGCTGTTGTTGTGTTTTTTTAGGTACCTTTATGAGATCGACATGCTTAGGGAAAGGGAAGGAATAAACTAGTTGCACTGGCACGTTCCACCCATAATGGAAATAAAGGAAGAAAAATTAAATATAGGATGCAAGGACTATTTAAGAATCATTTGATTATTACCCTTGGATTTTAATTGTAATAAGAGTTTAGATTATTCATGATACTCTTGCTCTTTCTCTAGGCATTATATCCGTAATTGATTTAGTTCTTCTTTAATCTATTGCTTAACTTTGACTTTGTTACTCGAGGTTTCTCCATTATAATTGTTACTGTTTGTGAAACCCCTGATTTGGATAGATAAACAAGGGAGGCTCTGCTAAAATTTTGTATAACGTAATTGGTTAACTTTGATTTACTACTAGTTTGGTAACATTCCGGGTCATTGCTAGACTGGGGTGTTACACTACGATATGGTGTACCATATCCTTTTTTTGCTGCGGCTTATTGCTTATGGCTGTGGCTTATGGTTTTTAACCCTAGTGCAAGTGCTCGCACGAATGAACCAAAAATCGATAAGCTGATAAGCCACTTCTAAAAGGCTATCCCAGTTAAGCTGATAAGCCACTTCTAAAAGGCTATCCCAATAAGTCACTTCAAAACGGTAGTGGAGAAGCCATCCCGCTTGTTTGTTTGAGGCAAACCATAAGCCATGAGTGATGAGGGCATCCCAACTACACACACATCTTCAACTCCAACCCTAAGTGTGCATGATAATGAAGCTCCAAAAGGTCCTATGACAAGAGCAAGAGCCAAGTTATTAAACCAACAGGTGCTTTTGTTTTTAATGAATCTCCTATTGATTTTAATGAGAATGAAATGCTACCTCACAGCAATACTTTTTGTGTCCTTAGATTTGAAGGAGTTGAAGTATTGAAAGATGCCTAGTAGCCAAGAAAGGACTTGCTATGCACCAAAGGAGAGGGAAGCAAGGCTTCATGCGGCCAGCCATGGGCCATGCAGCCAAGAAGAGAGGGAAAGGCCTATGTGGCCAAACCTTATAGGAGTAACCCATGCGGCCAAAGGGGAATTCAAGCTCAAGAGTCATTTGGGCCATCCAAGACTGAAATCCCCTAATTTGCAAATGTCTGTCATTTTAGAAGACTTTGTTTTCCATTTTGTGAATTCAATCCAACATGTAAACGATTGAGCCAAATAAGTTGAATAAAGCCTTAGGCCTGGTGTGTGTATGTGGGAACCCTAAAGCCCATGTGTGGGGACGTGGCGTCCAAGTATGTGCCCAATGGGGGTGCGCACCCCTTAAAGCCAGCCACCTCCCCTGGGGAACATTAGACCACCTTTGAGAATTAATCTACTACTATTGTGCTTGAGTTCTTCCTTTGTTGCCAAGTTTCCATGGGGAATTAGGGGGTGCTTTCAATCAAGATCATTTAGCTTTTCTACTGGGAATTATGTGCACGATATATATTTGTTTGTTGGTCAACGAAATCAACGCGAGTATGTTTGGGTGAATTCAAGAGTGTTCATCTCTTACACTGTCATTGAAGGATCACTACGATTCATTAAGACTCCCATGAGTATCCATCCTACGTCGAGAAGATCGGGTGACCTCGTATCATCTTGGTATCAGAGCGTGGTCTACTTAGTAGGATTTTATCTCTTTAATTTTCAGATTGTTATTTGTTGTCCTATAGTCCAACATAGCCAAAAATTTGCGTCACAAAAATATCAAATCAGAACCTTTAGATTAATCTATTATTTCATGTGAGTTTGATTAGTTTTTAGTCCATTAGAAATTTGTTTGGTGCTTATTTTAGTGTCCTTTGCATTGCTTAATCTTTGTTTTATTAAACCCTAAAAAATCTGCTAGTTGATCCTTCAATTAGCTTAAAAGATTATATTTAATTTACTTGTTGAATTCTTGTTCTTGCTGCCACACCAAATTATTGTGCACATTGGAGCATCACAGCTGAACACATATTTGATCTCAATTCCCTTTTGTCCAATCGGCCAAGTGAAACCCTAGCCACCACTTAACTTGTGCGCAAACAAAAACCCTATGAGGGAAAACCAAAACCAATTAGAGGGCTGTGGGTTGGGCTTGAAAGTGAGAACCTTTTATCAATTTAAGCCTAACCAAAATTTCTTTTCAGGTTCTAGCTGAAACTAGTAGGGTGCGGGTTGGGACTTAGTAGTACTTGATTTCCTCACTTGTGGGCTAGCCGAAAACAAGGCTAGATTTAGTGCTTCACTTAAATCCTTTGAACACTTGAGACTAGTCATTGATATTGCTTTGTGGGCAGCTCTTGAATTAGTAACTCTCAACTGAACATTGTTGGCTCGTGCATCACTCATTCAGTTGAACAAAGAAAAAGGCTATCACACCAAAAGAAAGAGTCGTGGTTAAGTAGTATTAAAAAATTTAGAGTTTAGAGACAGATACCTCCCTAGGCTCAGAAGAGGGATCTAAAGAGATTTAAGTCAGGTGCAGGTTAGCAAAAAAAACAGAGAGAAGCGAGAGAATGCCAAATTGGGTGAGTGTCTCTAGTCCATAAATTTTGTTTGAGTATTTAAATTCTTGAGCAATCTTGTGCCTTCTATTCATATGCTTGCAATTGTCTAGCATCTCGCATAGTACTTGGTGCAAAATGAGTTACTTAATCTTTAATTTCATATTGCTCCTATTTAGTGCATTCCTTTATTTGCATTAAGTCATATTGATCTTTGCGGGTGCATTCATATACTTCACTTAAATCCATTGGATCAACACATAAACAAGATTTTCTATCTTGGATTATTACTTAATTTGACAACATCGTGATATTCAAATTGTGTAAGATATACACTTCTATACCAAGCTCCACTAAATATCCATTGCCGTGCAATTGTGAATTACTTTTAAATTCGCTTGGTCATCACTTGTTTTTGTTGCCACCACCAAGTGTAAGTTTTTTCCGTCTCAATTCACTTTGGAAATGTAAAAACTTTACCTGGGAGAGGAAAGAGTGAGATTGAGTGAACTCCACATATCATACATATATTTTTGGTAGTTGTGTTTTCTTTGTGCTACTAATCATGTTAGGTGGAGATGATAATATAAGAAAGGAACATGATCTGAACATCATGGTGACTCATTTTCAATTTTAAGCTTTGAAAAAAGCTTTGTATAATGAGTTCACTGCCACCACTTCGACCTTGGAAGAGCAACTCAAGGCAGAGTTCAACAATTTCGCACAAGATATGCCTATTGAGATGAACCAATAAATGAATGTACTACATACAAACATTGTGAATGACGTTGTGCATGCACTTCGACCACAACAAGAGGAAGTGTACATCATGGGGGTGCCATTCCTCCACGAGAAGAGAGAATAGCCGATACTAAAGATGGCCAAGAAGCTCAACAAAGGAAAGACCGTGTGGTGGCAAATGCCATTCATCAACCCCCACTTGGGATAGGTGAAGTGGCTTCCATGGTCCGGGGAGGAGCCATGGATATGGAGGCCAGGGTGGAGGAGCACCTCACTTCGACAACAATGACTTTTTGCACAACGATGACAGTTAACACCGCTGAAACCGTTATGGTGATGAATGACCAAATGAGGAGAAATTTGGTAAGCTTAAATTTACAATGCTGTCATTTTTAGGTACACACGAGCTCAAGGAGAACAAGGTGTTTCACTTGCACAATTATTCTGAAAAGAAGAAAATTCACATGGTGGGACTTGAATTCAATGACTATGCATTAGTTTGGTGGGAACAAGGACAAAACCAAAGGAGAGAAAATAATGAGCCACCCATTACTACATGGGAGGAGATGAAGTACCACAAAAGGACAAGGTTTGTTTCTAAATATTACAAACATGATCTCTTTGATAAATTATAGAATTTGAAGCAAGTGAGTTTCACGGTTGAGGAATACTACAAGGAGATGAAAATAGCCATGATTAGGGCTAATGTATATGAATAAGAAGAGCAAACTATAGCTCATTTCTTTGCTGGTTTGCACCCTTCCATCAAATGAATCACCGAGTTTCAATCCTATAACAATATAGTGGAGTTGGTGCATCAAGCTACCAAGACTAAGAGGCAAGTACAATAAGATATGAGGGCCTCAAAAGCATCTTCCTACACTCCCTGTACAGCACCTATAAGAGATAAATCCACAACTCACTTGAATTCATTTAAGACTAATCAATCTAGTGAAAGTTTTGCTCCTAGTGCACGTGCTACCCTAAGTGCAAAGAACGCTACTACTTCTATTCCAAAGAGAGGACCAAGCCCTTCTTCATCATGTTCTGTTGGATCTACAACCAAGAATAGCTCTATTCAATGCTTCAAATGCTTTGGTTGTGGACATATGCAAAAAGATTGCCTAAATAACAAGGTAATGTTGATAACGGAGAATGGAGTATGATTCTACTAGTGATGAAGATGAAAAATACCTTGCTGATTTCGAGGCAAATGAGGATGGTCATGTGGGAGAAAGAGGGGAGGAGGCGCATGGGGATGGGTATTGTGACCCCGAAATCGGTCCTATCCTTATTTGTACTCCTTTAGTATTGAGCATTCAAGCTAAATCCAATATGAACAGCGCTGCAACCTTTTCTAAACAAGAGCTCAAGTAAGAAAAAATGGTAAGTGTTGCAAGGTTATTATTGATGAGGGAAGCTGTCATAACTTGGATAGTAAAGAACTTTGCACTAAACTTGGGTTGAAATACAAGAAACATCCACATCCGTATCAAATTCAATAGTTGAATAATAATGGCTCTATGAATATTGGATACACTGTTGATGTTACTTTTCAGATTGGTAATTACTGAGATACTATGGAGTGTGATATAGTTTCCATGGATGTATGTCATTTACTTTTAGAAAGACTATGGGTATATGATAGATCTGTGATTCATGATGGTAGAACAAATTAATATAAGTTCATGTAAGATAACAAAGAAATAATATTGCGACTTATGACTCCTTCCTAAATTGTGATTAAAAATGTGCAAAAGAAAGAAGTGCAAAAGAGAGTGAAAGAGAGAGAAAACAAAAGAATATAATTCCACAAAAGTTGAGTGAAAGAGAAAAGTTAAAATTGAGTGGGAAAATCAAGATTGAGGGAGAGAAAAAGTTAGTAATGATAGCTATAAAATCTGAGTTGAGGAAGATGAGAGATGATCCCACTACGGTTTACTTTGTGTTGCTGTACAAAGATGCTTTGATGACTACTAATAACTTAACCTCTCTTCCTGTTGTCTTCCAAGTTTTGCAAACTTACAATGACGTGTTTCCAGAGAAGGTACCTGCTGGTCTACCACCCATTCGAGGTATTGACCATCAGATTGGCATGGTTTCAGGAGCCCCTCTTCCAAACCTCCATCGTGCCACACCAACCTAGAGGAGGCAAAGGAAATTCAGCGGCAAGTGCAAGTACTTTTGAACAAAAGGTACGTACATGAGAGTCTTAGTCCTTGTGTTATTCTTATTATTCTTGTTCCTAAGAAAGATGGTACTAGAGAATGTGCGTAAACTGTAGAGCTATCAACAATGTAATTGTTCGCTATCGTCATCCTATTCCTAAACTAGATGATATGCTTGATGAGTTAAGTGGTTCTATTATCTTTTCTAAGATTGACTTACGTAATGGCTACCATCAAATAAGAATGAAACATAGTGATGAATAGAAAACTTCTTTTAAAATGAAATTTGGCTTGTATAAATAGTCCATGATGCCTTTTAGTTTGTCCAATGCTCCTAGTACTTTCATGCGTTTGATGAATCATATTTTGCGACACTTCATTGGAAAATTTGTAATAGTTTACTTTGATGATATCCCGATATATAGCTGCTCTTTGGATGATGATGTTGAACATATCAGACAAGTGCTAGAAGTACTTAGGTAGGAACGATTATATGCTAATCTTGATAAGTGTACTTTTTGTTCTAGCAAAATTTTGTTTCTAGACTATATTGTTTTAGCCCATAAAATTGAAGTAGATGAGTCTAAAATTGAAGCTATTCAAAATTTATCCTACTTCTGTGAATATTAGTCAAATTCATAACTTCCATGGGCTTGCCGATTTGTATGGCGATTTGTGAAAGATTTTAGCACTATTGCTACCCTATTAAATGAATGACTAAAAAGGGAATCACTTTTGAGTGAAAAGAAAGATAAGATGCTGAATTGAAGGAATATTTGACTGAAGCAACATTACTTGTTTTACCTTATTTCATTAAAACTTTTGAGATTGAGTTTGATGCTAGTAGAATTAGGTATTGATGGTGTTTTGATGCAAGAAAAAAATTCGTTGCATATTTCAGTGAGAAGCTTCATGGTGCACAATTGAATTACCTTATTTATGATAAAGAATTGTATGGTCTTATGTGTGTTTTGAAAACTTGGCAACATTATCTTTGGTCTAAGTAATTTATCATACATTCTGATCATGAAGCTTTGACATACTTAAAGTGCCTAGTGAAATTAAATCGTAAACATTCTAAGTGGGTAAAATTCATTGAGATCTTTCCATACATTGTCAAGTATAAGAAAGGCAAAGAGAATATGGTAGTTAATGTATTGTCTAGAAAGTATGTGCTTTTGACTCAACTGGAAGCAAAGGTACCAGGGGTTAGAAAGTTTGAAAGATTTATATGCTTCCAATCATGAATTTTCAGTACCATATTCTAATTACAAAGATGGAAAAGGGTGGGATAACTTTCATATTCATAATGGTTTTATCTTTTTCAGATTCTTCTGTGCATTTGCTACTATGTAGGAATCTCATGCAGTGGGACTGATATGACATTTTGGAAGAGAGAACACTACTAGACGAACCCTCCTTCAACAACGGATACCTAGCAACACATGATGTAGTCGTTGCAAGCAACAGAGCAGCAACATATGCCAAGCGTTGGAATGCACATCATCCGTGTCTTCAGCATTGTTTTCGTGCGCCACTGCACCAGGATATCTTCTACCTTAACTTTTTTTTTCTTTTCTTCTCCACCAGCCGTGTCTACTTAGCTTTTTTTTTGTCCCAGGGCCGAGGCTCCGTATTAGTTTTTTTTTGTCCCCTGCTCCAGGGCCCAGGCTCCATATCTGCAGCCACCAATTGCTAAATACGCGCAACAAAAAAGAAAATTTCCTGAGATTCGAAAACAAGACCTCTTGCAAACCCCCTTCCCACACTAACCAACAGAGATGCGCTGCTTGTTGTGTTATTGTGCCTTACTAATATAATTATTGTTATTTTGTGCCCTCGGCCCGCTGTCCCGAGAGGCGAGGCGAGTCGTCACCCGCAGCCTTCTCTCGACTAGTATTCTCCGCTTCTTGATGCCTGACGTCGCTCGAGTCGGGAAACCCTAGCGTTTAGCGAAGGATTGAGGCGACGCGGTGTTGCGCCGGTTGCGCCGTCGCGGTCGCCGGTCGCCCAAGACACAGGACTGCGGGAGGGGAGGAGCTCGTCCGTAAGACCACGACCGCCGCGACGCCCCCAAGCAGCCGGGCCCCAGCCCCGCACGGCGAGCAGGTCGTCCCGGTCCTCCTGGAGTCCGCCGCCACCCGCCGCCTTTGTTGCCCCGGCGTTGCGGTCTCCGACGAGCGAGGAGCTTCACCGAATCGCCATCCGCTCGCTTCGCGTCGGCCATCGGCCCGTCCCAAGACCGCATCGTCGCCCTCCAAGGTAATGCCTAATGAGATGACTCCCTGAAAGAAAGTGATTGCTAATTTGCATTTTATGATTATTGGTAGCAATATGCCCTACTTTCTGGATGACTGGATCTGGCTGTTTGCAATCACCATAGAAAAACTCAGCTTATTCTGTGTAGTTGTAGTCTACTGGTATGAGGATTTCGTTGCTATCGTCCTGCTGACCTGCTGTGAGTGCTGTCGAACATGTTTATTGATACCCTTGGGTGAGGATTTCTACCACAATGATCGGTTGGCAGATTGTGGCGGCACTGAAAATGTTTAGGTCTATGTAAAATAGCATGTTCTGATTTGTCCTGTTTATGAGCTTATTAGAGCCCCATTTTATCTCCTCATGTTTGTGTTTATTAGAGTCAGTCCTAACTAGTGACCCCTTCTCTTGAATTCCATTCTTTTTTATAGTTTCACAATGGATTTGAATATCATCAAGCTTCTTTTGCGCTATCCTAAAGATTCCAGTCGGTACTTAGCTGGTGTAGAAGGATTTGTTGAATTTGCATTTAAAGATAAGGCACATGATGCCAAGATATACTGTCCATGTCATACATGCGTGCATACTACTCTATTATCAAGGGATGAGATCTATGGACATTTGATATGCAATGGGATACTTGAGAATTATGAAGAATGGGATTTTCACGCTGATAGTTCAGTGCAGCACAATGTTGATCAGCAACCACAATCTCAGAATGAAGAAAGGCATGCCAACATGCAGCAATTGATTCATGATGCATTTGAGCATATGTATGATGACATACCTATGACTGATGCCACGGAATTTCAGAATCCACCTGTCAATGGACCAAATTTAGAAGCACAAGAGTTTTATAAATTGATTGAAGATTCAAAGAAGCCTTTATGGATAGGATGTGAATTATCACTACTAACTTTTCTTGTGATTCTATTTAATATAAAATCTATGAACAAATGGTCAGATAAATCACTTGGTGATCTGCTTGATATTCTGCATATGGCTATTCCAAACGGAAAGGAATTGCCAAAAAACTTTTATGAGGCTAGGAAAATTATTTCAAAATTTGGTCTGGGATATGAAAATATTCATGCTTGTCCAAATAACTGTCAGCTATTTTGGAAAGACAAGGCAGATGATGATTTTTGCTCAACCTGTAAGGCTTCTAGGTGGAAAGGTAAGGAACCTGAAACAAAACTAACAAAGAAGGAAAGAAGGAAAGCAAGCCCCAATAAAGTATTACGATACTTTCCTATTAAAGAGAGGTTGAAAAGACTGTTTATGTGCAAAGAAACAGCATCTCTCCTAAGATGGCACGATGAAGAGCGCATCAAGGATGATGTGCTACGACATCCAGCTGATTCTCGAGTATGGGAGACATTTAATGAAAAGTTTCCATGCATTGCATCAGATTCTCGTAATATTCGGTTTGGCTTGGCTACCGATGGGTTTAATCCGTATGGAATGTTGAGTTCTAAGTACAGTTGTTGGCCAGTTGTTTTGGTAATATATAACCTACCTCCATGGTTTTGCATGAAAGAACATTATCTGATGTTGTCATTAATAATTCCTGGTCCTAAAAGTCCTGGAGATCGACTTCATGTGTTCCTTCAACCACTTCTAGAGGACCTAAAAGATTTATTTCAGAATGGCATGTCTACATATGACGCAGCAAGAAATGAAATCTTTAATTTGCGAGGAGCTGTGCTAATGACCATAAGTGACCTACCAGGCTTGGGAATGCTTGCTTCTCATATGGTTCATGGGGAATTTGCATGCCCACCCTGTGGTGAAAATGCGTGGTCGAAACGTCTAAAACATGGTGGTAAATCTTGTTTTATGGGTCATCGTCGATTTCTTCCTTTTGATCATCATTATCGTTTAGATGGAAATTCATTTGATGGAACAACAGAGCTTGGACTAGAGCCTCTAACATATTATGAGCGCCCGATTTTGGACGAAATCACCGCACTTGGTGATTTCAGTAAGTCCAAAACTTATAAGTCAGTAAGTAGTCTTTTCACATTACCTTATTGGGGCCATAATATTCTTCGATACAATCTCGATGTCATGCATATAGAGAAGAATGTGTTTGAAAATTGTTATGGTACACTATCTGGTTTAGATGGAAAGTCAAAGGATAATCTCAAAGCTCGTCAGGATCTCAAAGAGATGAACATTAGAGAGGACCTCCACCCGCAAGAAAGACCTTCAGGCAAGTTTTACTTGCCACCTGCAAGATTTGCTATGTCTAAAAGTGAGAGACAATTATTCTACAAAGTTATTCGAGACATAAAAGTCCCTGATGGCTATTCTGGAAATATATCAAAATCTGTAAATTGCACTGAAGGAAAAATTGTTGGTCTCAAAACACATGACTGTCATGTCCTAATGCAGCAACTCATGCCTATTGCTTTGAGGGGTATTCTTCCAGATGATATCACAGCTGTAATATTTGAGTTGTCTGCTTACTTTCGAGGAATATGTTCAAAAGTGTTGCGTGTTGATGAGCTTGACCGTTTGGAACAATCGATTAGAGTTACACTGTGCAAAATGGAGATGATATTTCCTCCTGGATTTTTTACAGTTATGGTTCACTTAGTAGTCCATTTAGCAACCGAATGTAAGATTGGTGGACCAGTTTGTTATCGATGGATGTACTTTATAGAAAGGTGTTGATTCTTCTTAATACAAGTTCATTGTTTGAATCATATATTATATAACCTATTGAATTGATGCTTTTCCATATGCTGCAGGTACCTAGGTAAATTGAAGTCATATGTTCGCAACAAAGCTTATCCAGAGGCTTCAATGGCAAATTCATTTTTGGCAGATGAGTGTATGGTATTTTGTTCAAGATACCTAGAAGGTTTCTCCACAAAGCATAACCAACCGTCAAGGAATGATGAGAATCAAGATGATCTTAAATCTAACTTATATGGACATCATTCCTCTTTGTTTCCTCCAGTAGGAAAGCCATTGGGAAGACCATCTAATTTCATTTTAACTGATCTAGAGAAACTGCAAGCGCATAGATATGTACTATACAACTGTGAAGCTGTCATCCCGTATTTGAAGTAAGTTTTTTTTGTGCCTATAAACAGTTTACATAAGTTTTTTTAAACTAAAGCCATGTTAATTTCCACTTTAGAGAACATGCTACTGATCTCAAAAGGAGAAAACGTGACCGTCGCCTATCTCTAAAAGCAATTGAGCAAATACAGAATAAAGAGTTTCTGAATTGGTTTAGAGAACGCGTAGGTATCATGGTTTGTTTCTTCTTTATAAAAACAAAAAAAGTTGGCTTATGTATATTTTGGGATGCTACAGATCATGCAATTGGAGGCCAAAAATGGTAGCGATAGCATTGATGAGGACATTAGATGGTTGGCTTGAGGACCATTGGACGCAGCCAGAAGATATAGAGCATTTAATATTCGTGGATTCAGATTTAGAGCCAAACTGTACAAAGAAGAAGTCAACCCATACAGCTGGAACAAAGAGTTTTGCTCGAAACAGAGAGGAGTTGGTAATATTTTTACCACTCTAATTGTGTGTACACCTCTTGCTGCATCCATATATGTGATACAATGATTATCATGTCCTTGATATTAATTTTCATGTTCAACAGAAGGAAAAAGACCCTGAAAAGAAATACCCTCACAGGGCTGTTTTGTATATTCATACACACCAGACTAAAAGCGAGAAGGACACAAATGCACATGTGGTAATTTAATTATGAATGCTCAACTTTGTTTTTTTATTTTACTACCTTTACAAATTTATTTAATTCATATTATGGCTATGTACAGGGTGATTTGAAGAAACTCATAGTGCAGCAACCAGATTTAGCAGACACTAGTCAAGGAAAGGTTGCATGGAGAGGAGATGCACTAAATAGAATACTAGGAGAAGAGAAGCCTGGTCATGTACATGGCTTGGGACTTGTTCCAAATCCTAATCAAGTTTTCGACCTGTCAACTTCAAAGCGCCTTAAGAATATAAATATGACTTCGTTGGATGACAAATCGAGTGAAGATGTTGTATCTCTAAGACTTCAAATGGAAAAGTTTGGACGTCATGTCCAGAATCAAGATGCTACAATACTAGAATTGCAACAGAAGACAAGAATCTTGGAACAAAGACAAATCCAACAGGTAAATTTACATAACTTCTACAGTAAACATTTTCTGTACTAAAATTTTGATTTCTTGTCACAGGAATGTTTAGATGATCCATTGTCTACACTTAAAGATGGCTTTTCCACTGATCTGCCAAATTCGAAACGAAAAGTATGTATCTCTATGGAGCATTAACAAAACATAATCTTTTCTGTAAAATTATTTTTTGAATTACTAATTCTAATGCATTATCTTTTGTCTATCAATAGCGAGTATATAGTGACCCTCGAAGTGAAGAATTTAGCATGGTTGATCAATTGAATTGTGTAACGGTATGATTGAATGGGCATGATTTTCAAACCAGATTTGTGTCAAAAATATTTAGTTATTCTTTTCCATTACAGAGGGAGCAAACAACTAATGCTGAGCAGCCACACTACAAATATTATTCTACTGAAGATAAGGTTAGTGCACATAACTTAACATGGATGAAAAGCAATTCATTATGTTTGTATTATTTGTAGATACCAATGCTACATCTATTGCTTTTAAATCTCCTGACTTGTGTGTCATTCTAGAACAAAGAGATTTTAGTACATCTTGACATTATATAACATTCAAATTCATTTATACTAGATTTATGGTTCAATAATTCAATTTTATTTTGTTACCATTGTATAGTACTGAAAGTCACCTATTGTGATTGTTTGTTGTATCTAACTGAAGAGCAAGGAAGCTAATGCCCGTATGAAAAATTACTACAAGCCAATAGAGTTTCTGCTGCACATAAGGTTAATTCATATACTTATTTCTAGCAACCCATACACTTTGCACAAATTGACTACTATTTATGATTTTATTATAGGCAAAGTCAAACCAAAATGATATAAGATTGGACAAAAACAAGTATACTACAGCCAAGGTGATTAGTGTCATTTCCTTTGTTATGAAATTTATTAAATTGATGACCAGAGTGTTGTGATCAAACTAGCATATATTACAGGTTGTGGACCAGGAAACTTCTTCCAATTGCTCAAATCATGAAGCATCTTATTACCAGGTAAATAATCTCTTAGCAATATATTGATGTTATATATATGCAAATTTCAAATTATTAGCTAACCTGTGACTTTTTATTTGCTCTAGAATAAGAAGATGTCAACAGGAGCTAGTACAGCTGTACTTGCTAGTGTATAAGACACATCTTCCAAAAAGAATTTCTATTTCCTATTTCCTAACAATTCATTTAACTACAAACTAATATTCCACGTAATATAATTTTCCAGAAATATCAGCGTGGTACTACAAATTCGCCGGCTGCCAATTCAGTGACGGTATGAGTGTCTAATTAATGTTTGTACTATGTTTCCATTGAGTACTTATTTATTCACACACTTTTATATGTGAACTAGGTTGGCACAAAAGTATTCTTAAAGAGCATGAAAAATCAAAATAAGGATGTTGCCTTTGGTACAGTAGTAAGTTGTGATCCAACACAGAAAATTGAGGGTGTTCAGCTAGGCAAAGAATTTTGGATGGTGCATGTTAGTATTCCAATTACACAAGATGAACCATTGGTACGACCATACAAGAATTACAAGGTTATGGGAGATGTATCTGGAGCTTCTATAGCGTGGCCTTCAACTTTTGTATGGTGTTATCCTGTTGCCCCATAAAATTTTATTTATCCTAAATGTCGCATTAACATACTCCAATTTTCATTGTAGATCGAGAAGATAAATGGATGAGATGGACTGAATATGAGAATGGAGGGCTGGACGGCTGGTGGCATTCTATAGGACTTCTTTGTGTTTTATATTTTATTCCCATATGAACATGTGTTCTGAACAAAAAAATTATTCCATGGAACACGTGGATGGTACTTATTGTAATGCAAAAATTGCTTTTAATATATGGCTTACTGTTGTTATTTCTCATGTGTGAGATGGTCTCTAATTTCTCAATTAAATTGCATATGCATTATCTCTTTATTTGGCTCTAAATTGAAATAATTTCCAATATTGTTTATTGATGGTTTATTCCTAGCTACGCATATAGGCGTTGCAGCAATCCAAATCTATATGTTGCTACGAACTATAGAAGTCATTCGTCCGCGATTGGTACAAACACATATAAGTGTTGCCATAGCTCATTAATATTCGTTGCAACTTTGCAATGGTTATTTGTAGGTGTTACCAACGCATATATAAGTGTTGCAACAAACCCTTGCAACGCCACTTCTGGCAACGCATAATAAATGCGTTGGTATAGATCCCACCAACGCATATATGGACTGTTAGCAACGCATATATGCGTTGCAAAAGGGGGGATCATCTTGTAGTGGAAGATGTATATGATGTTGGCTGATCACTTTTATTAGCCAAAGATAAGACGAGACGTCGAGAGGTTCATTCAAAGATGCATCACATGCCATAAGGCGAAGTCGAAACCCAATCCACAGGATATGTGTAGTCCACTTTCAGTTCCTAGTGCTCCTTAGGAAAATATTAGCAGGGATTTTGTATTAAGACTGTCTAGGACTAAGAGGTGGAGGGATTCTGTGTTTGTTGTTGTGGATAAGTTTTCTAAGATGGCAAATTTTATTCTGTCATAAGAGCGATGATGCGTTGCATGTAGCTGACTTATTTTTTAGGGAGATTGTGAGATTGCATGAAATACCAAGAACCATTGTTTTTGATCACAACGTCAAGTTGATGAGCTACTTTTGGAAGACCTTATGGGTCAAGCTTGGGATAAAGTTGTTATTTTCAATAACTTGTCACCTACAAACTAATGGACAAATGGACATTTTCAATGTTGTTACGTACCATGATAAAAAAGAACTTAAAAGAGTGGGAAGATTGTCTACCATATGTAGAGTTTGCATATAACAGGGTGGTACATTTTACAACTCAATTGTGTCCAATCACATCACTTGATTTATTACAAGTCCTATTACAAGAACATGCTAATATAGAGGCTTTCAAGCGTGCTGATTTTATGAAAAAAAACTCCATGCATCAAACAAAGAGTAATTGAAAACAAGGTATATGTTTATGCTTCCAAGGTTAACAAATCTAGAAAGAAAATACTTTTTGAACCAGGTAACTTAGTGTGAGTACACCTTCGCAAGGATGCTTTTGGAGAAGCGTAAATCTAAATTAATGCCCGGTGACGATGGACCATTGAAAGTATTTGTCAAGATCAATGATAATATAAACAAGATTGAACTTCCAAGAGATGATTATGCAATAAGTACTACATTCAATGTTGCTGATTTATCACCCTTCTTTAGACAAGACTGTATAGAGCCGAGGATGACTCCTTTTTAAGAGGGAAAGGATACTGAGGGCATCCCAACTACACACTCATCCTCCACTCCAACCCCAAGTGTGCATGATAATGAAGCTCTAAAATGTCCTATGACAAGAGCAAGAGCCAAGTTACTAAACCAACAAGTGCTTTTGTTTCTTAATGAATCTCCTATTGATTTTAATGAGAATGGAATACTACCTCATGGCAATACTTTTTATGTCCTTAGATTTGAAGGAGTTCAAGCATTGGAAGATGCCCGGCAACCAAGGAAGGACCTGCTATGTGCCAAAGGAGAGGGAAGCAAGGCTTTATGTGGCCAACCATGGGCCATGCGGCCAAGAAGAGACAGAAAAGCCCATGCGACCAAACCCTAGGGAAGAAACCCATACGGCCAAAGGGGAATTCAAGCCTAAGAGTCACTTGGGCCATCCAAAACTGAAATCCCCCGATTTGCAAATGTTTGCCACTTCAGAAGACTATGTTTTTCATTTCGTGTATTCTGTCCAACATGTAAACGATTGGGACAAATAAGCTGAATAAGGCCTTAGGCTTAGTGTGTGCATGTGGGAACTCTAAAGCCCATCTATGGGGACGTGGGGGCTCAAGTGTGTGCTCAAGGGGGTGCGCACCCCTTAAAGGCAGTTGTCACCCCTTGGGAATATTAGACCACCTTTGATAATTAATCTACTACTGTTCGTGCTTGAGTTCTTCCTTTGTTGCCAAAATTCCATGGGGAATTAAGGAGTATTCTTCAATCAAGATTGTTCAATCTTTCCACTGAGAATTGGGTGCATGTGTAACATCCCAAAAATTTTACTCCTTTATTAAAATCATTTCTGAAATTTATTGGATTTTCCTGGACTTTATTGCAAAATCCTGATTTGAGAAAAATTAAAAACTTTAATTGATCAAGGCCAAATTAAACTTGTTGCATTTCATAAAGTCAAAATAAGTGTATTTCATTTTCTGAACTCAATTCTGCAATTATATTAATTTTCAGGATTTTATAAAGATTTGAAAACTTCCCCTTTTAAGTCAAATTGTGCTTTTGAAAAATTTAAATATCAAAATGGGTGGAAAATATTTTTATTAAGTCTCAAATAGTCCCAGAAGGTTCTCTGAATTTTCCTGGAATTTTCAAAACTTATTTGGTATTTTTCTGAGTATTTTAAAGCCTTCTAATATTTTCTGAAATTCAAAAGGATTTTAAAATCCAAAACCTCTCCCGGGGCCGACACTTGTCGTCCATCGGGCCGGTCTGCGCCACCGTATTCCCCCTCGACCGTCCGATCTGACATAAACCCTCTCCCCGCCTCCCTTTCCTCTCTGGCTGACACCTGGCACCCATCCGACCGGTCGCCCCTCCGCCCGACTTAATCTCAGCCGTCCGTGCCAAGTTATCGCTTCGCACCCCCGCTCTTTTCCCCGATCAACGCGTGGCCTAATCCGCGCCGTCCTCCGTTGCCGTACCTAATCTCAGCCGCCCCCTCCCACTTAATGCACTGATCGGCCCCGATCTAATCCCCGTTGTCGGATGAGATCTCGGCCGTCCCCGTTCACTTACCCTTTCACCCGCACCCGACGGCCCCGATCTCCTCCTCCTGCCACACGTCGCTGATCCAACCACCGCCCGATTCCCTTCCCGTTTTCTTCCCTCGCTGACACGCGGGCCCCGCCTGTCAGAACCTTCATCCCCGATCGGTTTCCTTCTTCCCCGCGCGATCTCCACCGCTGCTGCCACCATGAATGCCGAAACCGAAGCTTTGATTTCTTCGGTTTCCTTCTGAATTGATGCCCTGCGCCGGTGGCAAATAGCAATTAAACCTCCACCGCGTCCGTTGTAGACATAATTTTCCCCAATTACACCCTCCTCCACCGTCGCGTTAAGCCTTCCGTCCGTTCTCACTCCGGCGAGATGTGCGCGACCGTTACTCCCCTCCCCAGCCTATAAAAGGGATACCCCGAGGTCCCTCTACTCACACCGCCCCTCCCTCACCTCTCAATCGAAGCTCCCGAGCACCAAAGATCCCCCGAGCCCGGTTTTCCCCTCCGCGGCAACGACGACTCCGGCGAGTAATCACCGTCGCCTCAAGCCGCCCCAAGCCTCACCGACGCCTCTCCGACCTTGCTTGTGCCTTGATGATCCCCGGCGACCATCCACCCGAGCACGTGCACCACCGGAGCCCTCTGCCGCCGTGAAGCCCCTCTCCGACCACCGCCCCTCTCCGTCGATCTTCTGCTCCGACCATCCTCGAGCATCGCGGAAGGTACCCGAGCACTCCCCACGTTTCCCTCTTCATTTTGGTGCCCTCGGCCGGCGCCGCCGCTCACCGGAACTCCGGCGACCATCAGGCCCCGAGCGCCGCCGCCGCTGGCCAAGCCACATCGGCCCGTCGGGCCGAGCTGGAGGTGGCGTGGCAGCCGGGTGGTGGCCAGATCGGCGCCACGCCAGTGCCACCGGGACACCTCCCCGCCACCCCGCGCGCGTGCAGCCATGTCGGCATATTGCCGTGACGTGGAAGCCACGTTGCGACCACGTGGTGCCAAGTGGCAGCCACGTGGAAGCCACACCAGCGCCACCTCGCTTCCCGCGCGCCCGCATGCCACCTCAGCATCACTCGGTCCGTGGACCAGATCCACCGTAGACCGACCCCACCTGTCAGCCTCTATTAATCTCAGGGCTGACATCATGCTGACGTAATAAACCGATTTTCCCTTATAAAAGTAATTCGGCCGAAAACCTATTTTTCTTGCTGACGTCATATTTCAGATTTTCCTTTAGGATAATAATTCTTGCTGACATCATAAATCCTTTTTCGGTTTAAAAATAATCCAGAAAATGAGCTTTTTCTTTTATTTTGTATTTAAATTTTGGAAGGCTATAACTTTCTCATTTTAACTCCAAATTGACCCATTCAAATTTCTAAATTTTTCTAAAATCATGAACTATCCATTTCTGGCATAATTTTGAAATTTTGAATTTATTTGAATTTTGTTTTAAATTTTCTTTGAATTGGCTCTTTACGTTAGATTTTGACGATTCCGGAGAACTCGAATTCAACGATTCTCAGCAGGACTTCGATCAAGGCAAGTTACACCTTTGACCATGTTGACCGTAATATTTCAAATTTAGTTATGTTGTTTTACTGTATATGCATGCGTACTTCTATTCAAATTTAATTTAAATTCAGTTTTAACTTTAGTTATACCCATAGTCCTTTGATTATAGCCCATTTGAATCTCAAATTCATACACCTTGTCACCCTAACTGAAAACTAGTTAATACCATAGTATTGACTAGAAAATTTTATAGAAATGCTTAGCCTGGCTTAGTATAACTTTAGGTGGGGTCAAATGTTTCACATGAAATGACGATATGAAAATAAAGACTTGACTTCGGTGAGTCAAGGATGGTTTATGAAAATTATTTAAAAATAAAAATAGAAACTTATGATTTGGACTTAGGCTAATGGTTAGGTGGTGGGTGCCAGCATGCCTCGTGTTTGGTGACACCTGGTTGATTGTCGTGCATGTGGGTATGTGGTTGAGCCTAAGTCAGATTAAGGACCATTTCTATTATTCATTTTACGAAGTCACTTCGTACTACCACAAGTCCGGTATGGGACGGACCTGGCTAAGTAATTTGCGAAGTTCCAAATATAGTCTCGCTATAGGCTGAATGTGAGCGCGGCGTAGGCTGTGGGAAGTCTCACATGGCACCAGAGGGGGCACCAACTCGTGGATTCAAGTTGTGCTGAAACCTTAGTGGCGGCGTGATTATTTTGGCTATGGAACATCGGAACAGCCTTGTCATGAACTCTCCGCCGCACACCAAAAAAAGTGTGTTTATCGCGTGGCTCAAGTGAGAGGGAATGTCTTGTGGGTAAAGCTGTACACCTCTGCAGAGTAACAAACTATCTGATAGCTGTGTCCACGGTCATGGACATGCTGAGTGAAGTTTTCACAGATTAGACTTCGTTTTAATAAAACTTGGTTTTCGGACAAACAACAGTGGTTTTGACAATGGTCCGGGTGGGATGCCCGTGGTTAGGTTAGTGTAGTTCGGAGCCTATATTAAAAATTCAGCTTTTGCACTTATATTACTGTATTTAAATCCAGTACTACTTTTCGCACAAATAAACTTATTGAGCCTTCCTTTGTTATCCCTATGCATGCATGAACCCTGTTATATTCCTGGTGTAACTTGCGTAAGTACTTATGTGCTTACCTTGGGAGTACTTTATGTGCTCACCTTGTTATAATCTGTTGCCAGAGTTCGACGGCGACTATGACGGTGAGGACTACTTCAGCGAATAGGACGCGTCTTACAGTCATTCGCCTGTGGGAGGCTAGATGGGCTGTTCTGCTACTTTTTCTGCTTTCCGCTGTTTTATTTTCTTTTGTTGGCCTTGTGCCCCTATATTGTAAGACTTGGCCTTAAGGCCGTATTTTCGTTTAATAATACTCTGTGGTGATTTTTGCATGATATACATTGCTGTTAAACCCTGTGTGCACTAGCTTTTCCTGGGATAGTGCGACTTACACAGAGGGACTCGGAGTTGTTGTTCCGGGTTCCGACAGCATGATATATCTTTGCTTGGTGGTCGGTGAAATCAACGCGAGTGTGTTTGGGTGAATTAAAGAGTGTTTGTCTCTTGCACTAGCATTGAAGAATCGCTACGATTCATCAAGACTCCCGTAAGTATCCATCCTATATTAAGAAGATCAAGCGATCCCGTATCAGTGAGCTAAAACGAACATGGCTATTAATGACTGTAGGGATGCAAGTGATCTGTGAAGGAGTTATTTTATTACAAGGGCAAATAAGGGCACAATATGTTTCCTCTGCTATATTAGTGGTAGTCTTCTGCATGCAGTAACTAGAATATTATGTAGATACCCTTCCTAAGGACCTTTTTGTAAAAATAGAAAAGGAGATTAGGAAAATGGAATACAAGGAGAGAGGTAGGGGGCTCAGTCATGGGTGACCGACTCATGCATAGAGGTTGGGATTGGGCCAGGCTTTTTAAGGAGAGGAGTGGGTGGAGGGAGCACAACCCTAGCCGCCACCTAGCTGAAACCCTAGTTGCCGCCCAGAGATCACCACTGCTTGTTGCCTAAACCCTAACATTGTGCCATTGCTAGCTGCTCCATTGCCCTGTGCAGGCTGCTACTACATGTTATTGCTACTACTACATGTTCTTGCTACTGTTGCGTGCTGTGCATGATTGCCAACGCATGCATGCATGCAGGCCTGTTTGTTGCTACTGATGCATGCATTCCACTACCACTGTGATGTAGGGTCGGTCAATCTTTTCGACCTAGGATCAAGGATACTCACGTGTGGCTTGCTGAATCATAGTGATCTTCCATGGCCATTGCAATAGACTAGCACTATATAACTTGCCAAATCACACACTTCCTGATCTTCACTGACCACAAAGTAAAGATCTATCGTGCTCTTAATTACTAGTGGAAAGATTGAACGATCTTTGGAAGGACTCCCAATTCCCTCTTAAGTCTAGTACTGTATCGTAGCCTCTCAAAATTCGTAGCTCCTATTCTACATATGTAAAATTTATGTTCTTAGACTTTCTAAAAACCTTAAGAAATTACCTATAATATTCATGCTAACCAAATCTCTAAATTAGTTTATTTACTATTTGTAATCTATTGTTTACTACGTGCTCCAAAACATGACAAATTTACTAGACAACATATTATAAAATTCATATCCCACAGTCTACTCATCCGATTGTCATAAATAAAAATTCTATCAAAATTCTCTACAACTTTCTAGGAGATGAAATTTCCAAATTATTCTCATACACTACCCGTAGAAACAGTACAACAGACCAAACCAATCTACTGCTCGATTCCCCTGGCTAGAAATTGCTAATCCCCCCTCTAATCTCGATTTCAATCTTTAATTAAAAATAAACAAAGAAAGGGCAAACTTGATCGTTACCCACAGGACAAAAACCAAGATGACGAACTCATTCTCACTTCTTCCCTAGATCTTCTCCACTGCTTAATTGTTTCCCAACCACTGCTCTTCTTTCCCCTTCTCTCTCTGAGTCACGTAGCAGCTAATGCCAACCGCAACTCAGCATGCATGCATGCAACAAAGTTATCTAGTCAGCCTGCTCAAGCATCTATGTAGTCTCGCTGGATGCATGCAGCAAAAGCATGCAGTAGGCGGCACTAGCGGGTACAAGCGCTGGTGTGCTCATGTGGAAATTGTTAAGAAATCGATGAAGATAGATAAACGACAACGCAATTCACGAACACAATCGTCGAAGGCAATCACACAATTACACAAGACACGAGGAGAATATAATACCAAAACGTAGTCTTTTATTAATAATAGATTGATTTATATGGTACAATACCTCTATATTTATAGTAGGGAAGCCCCCAGGGGTAGTTTAGGTATTTGCCAACATCAGAAACCTATTAGGTTTCGTAACACTCCCCCTTAGACGAATACCGTGGTATGCACATGTGTCGTTAAAAACTCTTCCCAAAAACCCAGAGAGAAAAAATGGATAGAGAAAAGAGTACATCGCGTTCATTACTTGTGGCACCTGTTGCCTCATTAAAAACCTGATACGGGGTCGCCCGATCTTCTCGACGTAGGATGGATACCCGCGGAAGTCTTGATGAATCGTAGTTATCCTCCGATACCAATGCAAGGGACGAACACTCTTTAATCCGCCAAAACACACTCGCGTCGATTTCGCCGACCACCAAGCGAAGATCTCTCGTGCACCCAATTCCCAGCGGAAAGGCTGAACGATCTTGATTGAAGAACACTCCTAATTCCCTCACGGATTTTCAGCAGCAATGATAAACTCAAACAAACTTTAGTAGATTGATTATTCTCAAAGGTGGCCTGAGCCCTTAGGCTGCCAATACATGGCTTATATAGGACCTTGGGATGTCCATAGAGTCCACAAACCAAGTACAACTCAACCCTATATGGTTTTAGATACGAACTCTCACAAAAAGGAAACTAGATTTTACAGCTGTCACATTATTTCGACCATAACTTTTTATTTGTGATGAATTTGATGCTAGGACCACATCCATTGCGTAGCCCTTGAAATTATCTTTCCAACGAGTACAAGAACGCACAAATCGGACTCCGTTTGTGAAAGTTATGACCTTTTTAGTAACTGTCTGTCAGGCTGTCCCGAACCGAATCCGAATGAATTCTGAGTTGAATCCGAGTTTGAATCCAATTGGCCTTGTGGGAGGTACGAATTGGGCTTAAAAATCTTATCCAAAACTTGTAGTTTAAGTTCTTGGGCTTCTCCCTTTTGCTCTCTCACTGCATGGGCTTTCTTCTTTCATGTCTTTAGCACCTAATGAGGTTATCTTCTTTCTTTTGCCACTCCATTGCTTTGCCATTGACAAATCTAAGAATGCACCATTTGATAACATGAGGTAGTATTTCATTATTATGAATAATAACATTATATTTTATTTCGAATGAGTTCACCTGGCAATATTTCATGCGGCTCAATAATTCCTTCCAGTTGAATAATATATTTAACTGAAAAGTACAAGACACGTGCGTATCCGCTTCATCCTCCCCTTCTTCAAGAAAAGCCGTCCTCGGCTTTTGATAACCTGAAATTGTACTAAACAAAGAATACAACGTGTACGCATGGTATATATATTTATCGTCAACACTTCTTTGGCTTATCTTATCATGAATTTCAGAAGGTGTTATAAACGAAAAGAACAACACATATGCATGGTATACATAAGAGTCAATTGTTGTGGCATTCTTATTATTTTGCACAAACCGATCAATATAATAGTGACCAAAAAATATATGCATTATAATATTGTTTTTCACATCATTCTCCCTCCCATAAAAGAAAGTCGTCCTCGAATTTTCTAAGGACATAGACAAATCATTAATAGGCAAAATCAGATTTATTTGTTCATACATAGGAAAGAAAATTTTGAGCGGCTTCCATGCTTCAACTGCGCTACTCTGATTATTTTTTACATGATTGTACATTAAAGATCGAACGAATAGACTTATGAAATCTTTTTAAACAGTACGTGCTATTGTTGAAATCCATCTTATTGTGATCATAACATGGCATAAAAGATTGTTTATCTATAATATACGATTTTAATTCAGCAAGCTTATCACATGTAATGCAAATTCTGTGAACATAAAATTTGTCATCTACACCATAATCTCCAATCAAATTGAACTTATATGTGTAGGCATAGGTACTAACTAGTGATTTTGAACTTAAAATTTCAGCAACATTATCAATCACACTAGATAGTTCTTTAGAATCATCAAACATGATATAACACAAAGAATCATTAGGAGATATTCTAGTAAGAACTTTCTTATGAGTAATCAATTCCACATTATGTAAATTGAGTATAGAAATTTCAGAATATGGAGTTTTCAGTTGATCATATGAGTTCTCACAATTACTCACATTTGCATAATTAAATTCAGCACCAATAGTGTTACCTTTGTCGTCCTCCGCAGATGATGTAGGCACTGGGGGTTTAAAATTATTAGGATGCACCCACGGGGCAGCAAGCACTTTATCCCTTCCTGTGGTTATCTCCTCCTCATTTGGCTTCAAAGGTGCCGATTATTGAATGTTCAATTCTTCATCTTTAATGTCAACCTGCACAATATGAGAAACAACACTAGAAGTAGATATTAATGTGTTAGTTTCAGATTCATCCTTACTTTGTTTATCTTTTATTTCTCTCTTTTCTTTTGGTGTGTCTCTCACACTCTCAATTTGGATGCTCTCAACCTCACATATGTTAGAATCACACAGCTCACTCTTTTTATCACTCTTACTCAATTTGACTATGTGGCTCTCATCCTCGCTTGGGTTGTGATTTATCTTAGGAGCCATATGTAGTTTTAGAATACTATATGTCTCCTTGACCGAAGGGAAAGTCCCATGCTCGGTCATCTTCTCATGTGCCACACTAGTAGGGGTAGAAAAACTGAAGTATGGACATGGAGAGAATTGTGGTGTATGTTTCTCTATAAGTCTCTTTTCCTCTTCAATAGCATAATTCACAAGATCTTGTACACTACCAAAATATTGATGTTGAAGTGTAGCGGCGATCTTAGAATTCAATCCTCTTTTGAAGTGTGTCTTCTTTTGTAGTTCACTGGTCACACCGGCCCGACGTAATGCATCTTGTAGCTCAAAATAATATTCTTGCACATTGTTACTCTCTTGTGTGATACTCTCCAAATAGCAAAGCAATCCCTGTGCATAATAGGATGGCACAAATTCTCTCCTCATGAGTGCCTTCAAATCTGACCAAGATTTAATGAATTCATTTTCAAATCGTTGATACCACCAACTATAAGCATAATCTTCAAATTCTCTAGTGGCATGCATCACCTCTTGGTTTTTGGGAAGCTTTTGAAATCTAAATACTTTGTCCATTCGCCATTCCCACTCAAGATATTCTTCTGGATCCTCACTTCCATAGAAAGGAATAAAGTTACAGTCTTCTTGTTGTGGATGAAGTGCCCGTACAACGTCATTCACAATGTTTGAGCATAACACTTTCATTTGATGATTGAATTCAATACGGAGATCTTGCATATCTGTCTTGAGTTGTCCACCCATTGTAGCTGTGCTAGCTACAAATTCTTATTTTATTGCACTTCTCATTGCCTGATGTCAGAAACGTCATCAGCATTATCTTCTTCGCTTGTCATGGTTAGATTGTGCAAAGCAAACACAAATATATGTACGATATGTAGAGTTCACTCAATCTCACTTTTTTCTCACTAAGTAAAGTTCTTACCTTTTCGAAGCGAATTGAGGTCAAAAAGAAAACTTACACTTGGTGGTGGCTATAATAGCAAGTGATGATCAAGCGGATTTAAAAGTGACTCATAATTGCAAGACAAAGGATATTTTGTGGAGTTTGGTTAGGAAGTATTTATCCTACACAATCTGAATTTCACGATATTGTAAAATTAAGTAATAATCCAAGCTAGAAAGTGTTGCCTATGTGCTGATCCAAATGATATAAGTAGAATATATGAACGCACACGCAATGATCAATGTGACTCAATGCAAACAAAATGAATGAGCTAAAGGAAACAATCGGGAATATTAGCTCGTTTTGCACCAAGTACTAGAAGAGACGCTAGCCAATTGCAATAATATGAATTTAAGGGCACAAGATTGTCCGAAGAAATTAAATACACAATCTGAATTTATGGACTAAGATTAATCCACCCAAATTCGGCCAATGCTTTCTTTTCTTTTTTTTTCTTTTTTTCTTTTTTTTTGCTCAAGCCGTGGCTCTTTTTTTTTTCAATCGGCTGCCTTCTTTTTTTTTTTGCTCTTTTTTTTTATACTCAAGGCCGAACTAGGTTTAATTGTTCGTAGATTCTACGCAAGTCCAAAGTTGTTCAGCAATATGTAGATAATTCTAGAACAGCCCTAAAGTAATTATCAAAGACTAGTCTCAAGGTTCAAAGGATTTAAGTGAATATCTTAAGAGATGCTCAGAATTCAAACCGCAACAAATTTTAGACGGTCTGAATGTGTCCAACTAAGATTCTTTGCGATGCAAACTTGTGATAGCTAGGGTTTCTTATGGCCCAATCAATCAAGAAAATGGAAACCCAGATATATTCAGATGTGATATTCTTTCAAGATGGGCAAAGATCTTATGTGGACAGCAAGAACAAGATTTCAAAAAGTAAATTAAATCTACTTTTTTTATGCTAATTGAAAAATCAACTAGCGGATTTTCAAGAGTTTAAAATAACAACGATTAAGCAACGCAAAAGGACCATAAGATCAGCACGTAAACAAAATTTCTAATGGATCAAAACTTAATAAAACTCACGAAAATAACAGATGCGAAACTAGGGTTTCAATTTTTTTTGTTGCAATTTTCGGTTTATTGGACTATAGGATAGAAATAAATCAATCTAAAAGTAAAGGGATAAGATTCTACCGAGTAAACCGCGCTCTGATACCAGATGATACGGGGTCGCCCGATCTTCTCGACGTAGGATGGATACTCGCGGGAGTCTTGATGAATCGTAGCTATCCTCCAATGCCAATGCAAGGGACGAACACTCTTTAATCCACCAAAATACACTCGCGTCGATTTCGCCGACCACCAAGCGAAGATCTATCGTGCACCCAATTCCCAGCGGAAAGGCTGAACGATCTTGATTGAAGAACACTCCTAATTCCCTCACGGAATTTCAGCAGCAATGATAAACACGAACAAACTTTAGTAGATTGATTATTCTCAAAGGTGGTCTGAGCCCTTAGGCTGCCAATACATGGCTTATATAGGACCTTGAGATGTCCATAGAGTCCACAAACCAATTACAACTCAACCCTATATGGTTTTAGATACGAACTCTCACAAAAAGGAAACTAGATTTTACAACCGTCATATTATTTCGACCATAGCTTTTGATCTGTGATGAATTTGATGCTAGTACCAGATCCATTGCGTAGCCCTTGAAATTATCTTTCCAACAAGTACAAGAACGCCCAAATCGGACTCTGTTTGTGAAATTTATGACCTTTTTAGTAACTGCCTGTCAGGTTGTCCCGAACCGAATCCGAATTGAATTCTGAGTTGAATCCGAGTTTGAATCCAATTGACCTTGTGGGAGGTACGAATTGGGCTTGAAAATCTTATCCAAAACTTATAGTTTAAGTTCTTGGGCTTCTCCCTTTTGCTCTCCCACTGCATGGGCTTTCTTCCTTCATGTCTTTAGCACCTAATGTGGTTATTTTCTTCCTTTTGCCACTCCATTGCTTGCCATTGACAAATCTAAGAATGCACCATTTGATAACATGAGGTAGTATTTCATTCTTATGAATAATAACATTATATTTTATTTGGAATAAGTTCACCTGGCAATATTTCATGCGGCTCAATAATTCCTTCCAGTTGAATAATATATTTAACTGAAAAGTACAAGACATGTGCGTATCCGCATCAAAACCTTACGTGAGAAAACTTCAGAAAAAAATCACAAAGGAAAAAAGAGTACAACATTTATATCTTCAGGATCATGTAAGTCTTCTGGTCCTATATATAGGTTGTGGTTCAGGGATTCGCTCCCCCTGAATCTTGTAACTCTCTAAGTTGTCTCATACCAATACCTCGAACGCACTTATGGAAACTAGTGGCCGGTAGTGATTTTGTGAATAAATCTGCTGGATTATCACAAGACTTAGTATTCAATATCTTTATCTCCCCATTCTTTTGGAGCTCATGAGGATAAAAGAATTAGGAGTAATATGCTTCATAATATTATTCTTAACATAGCCCATTTGCCTTTGTGCAACACAAGCAGCATTATCTTCATAGATAATGGTGGGGTCATTAATGCTATTCATGCTATATGACTTCTGGATGTGACTAATCATTTACCTAAGCCCAATACATTCTGGTGAGGCTTCATACCACGATATACATATGTCTCATTAAAAACTCCTTTCAAAAACCCAGTGGGAAAAAAGGAATGGAGAAAAGAATACATAGCACACGTTAAATTGTATTGCACTTGTTGCCTTATTAAAATCCTTCAAGCAAGAAAACCCAAAGGGAACAACTTACTAAGGGAAAAGAGTGTAACGCTTATCTTCAGGATTTGCAACACTTTTCTTCAGGATTTATAAACTATCTTCAGGATATATTTTGATCTTCAAGACCTTTATCATGTTCATCAATTGGACTTATATCAATAGGTGGTAAAACCTTCAGAGTCGTGATCATCAAGTCAATACCTTCTGGGTTTGACTAAAGTCAAGATTTTCTGAATCTCATGCATAACTATAAAAGTTTAGCATATTCTCCCCTAAAGACCACTTTCAGTGAAGTCTTATTGTTCCACTGCCTTTAATACATTTTAAGAAATAAATGCAGACCAATATATTTATCCTAATTAGGATATAGGGGGTAACTAATTGCAATGCCACATTTCTTCAGGATGTGACTTATCAAAACCTTTTAGGTCCTTTAACATTTAGCAACCATATATGAGTAGTACCATATGACTAAAAGTCTGTTATACAAAACTAATAGCATGGTCATATTACCATAGAATCAATATAAGTAGTCTTAATTTTGGCACTTAGGGGATTAATAAATTAATTTACCATTAACACCAATATATATGATACCTTCATGGTAATAGAGGATATTGGCACTCCATCATATTCTGGTAGGAGATGCACTTCATATGTGCTCATGTGGCAAACTTTTGGTTCTTAGCCTCCTCATTTCATTTCCTCGGGTCTCTGATGGATCCTTATCCAATTCTAGGGATTGCACAGTCATTGGTGTATTTTCAATCAACTGGTGATCTCATTTCTCTTCAGGGAAATATTCTCTCTTTTAGGAGATATTTTTTCTTCTAGGAGACACTCTTTCTTCAAGTAAGAGTTTATCATGTATGAGTCTTATATATATATATATATATATATATATATATATATATATATATATATATATATATATATATATATATATATATATATATATATATACACACACACACATGTTACAATTTACTTTTTGTTAAAACCCTGAGTCCTTCAGGGATCGAGCTTTGGGTTCCTTCAGTGATCCCATCAAGGATTTTCAAAATCCAATAATTGCATATCTTATTTATGTCATCTACCAGAATTATTATATAACGGAACATTATTTCATTCATAATATAAGAATATCAATCTCTATAGGGATCCTTGAACATCGCTTTCACTACCTCATTATTTCATAATGACCCATCAAGTCTGAACGAACAGGTTCCAAGACGTTTATCTGCAATTATAGTTCGGACTCAATTGCTTTCTTTCATGTTGACCCGATATGAATACTTTAGGTGCTCGACTATGGACTTTGGTTCTGGATTTATGTTCTCATACGAGAAACTCTAAGCAATTTTAGAGGCAAACTAGTTGTCGATAACTTTTCTCTAAATATCTTCATAATTAAGTGTCTTTCAATATTAACCAAAACTCCATCATTTCCCAAAATGAAAGCCTTTTGGTAGTTCTGTGTTCCCAGTATTGTAATATATGCGCGCCTTATTACCGCGGTTTTCATTTTCAGAATGAGCCTCTTCATGAGGTATTTCACCTTCAGGGTGAGTTCTCTTCTGGAGTATTCAAGAAGTGTTTAACGATTATTTTGACTAGTGTCATCATACCTTAGATCCACAGACGTCCCCGTAGAGTTTAGGTTACTCAATAAGTCAATTTCACAAAGATGAAAATACTATTCAACCCGGGGTATTCCAAACTTAGCGACACATTTACTTCAGGTAAATACTATATAACTCCTCCATGCAATGAGCAAAGAAATCTGGCAGTCTCCCCACTTTTGGCGTACAAGAGTACCAGCTAAACTTATATTTAGCTTAGTTAGTGCGTGGACCATATAGTAAAAATCTTTTTTTAGGAAAATATCTCGGTATTCAAAAATTTTGGGCATTTATCTCCCCCTAATGCCGAGATGTGATCTTGCTTAATAGCATACATTAAAATCCTCTCAGTATGTTGCGGTGGTGATATCATATGGAAAATGATTGGTTCTCATAATACGCACTAATCTTTGATTGGGGTTCTTTTTCTTAATGCATTGAGTTAGATATTTATTAATGCAGTGGTATGAAAAACTACGCATCTCTACTTCTGGTAGATTATACCAAACATCTGATGGGTTATTAATCTGTAATAGTAGAAATATTCTAGCTTCTTATATATTTCCCGATATTATGATCTAATTACTCATACTTTTGACTTAAAATTTGGATCACACAATCTTCAGGTTTTATGTTAGTACAATATGTTTTGATCTGGTCAAGAGTATTATATTTTGACAACATAAAATACATCTTTAGAATGCTGGCAAAAGTATAAATATAACATTGTCACATAAAACATGACCTTCGATTAATCTGCATGGAATATATATATATATTCTGCTAGAATATATTTTTAGTTCAGCCTCCTAGATGAAATAATTATTCTTCAGAAATATATGTGATTAATTTAGAAGGTAATTCATATGCCTTTTGTAATTTATAATGCCAAATGAATATAACATATTTAGATAATTCAGAATCATTAACATCCAATAGGTCATCTAGTATTTTGAGAGTTATATTTGCTTCAGGCAAAATGGTCATAGCTTCCAGTGGTATATGTGTGGTAGCTTCATGCTACCGTGTAATACCCAGGTATGTGGTCGCATGCTAGCGACTAGCATATTACTGGAGACAAATCAATTACCCTTCAAGTGTTGTAATGATTTGCCAACAGTGGATGGTAGATTCAATTATCTCTCAAATTTATAGCTTCAGGCTATTTTGCTTCTGTATTTGACCTAGGATATGCCACAATGCTTATCATTACTTTTGTGCTTCTGCCACAGAGGTTCCAATATTCTTTATATACCCCAAATTTCTTCCCGTTTTCACGTCAACCATAAAATTCCCAATGAGAACGCATGCTTTTAGCATTTGCTTCGAATTAACTTAAAGTTTTAGCAATAAGTTAATATTACACTACTTCAAGAGTATAATTTTATTGGCATGAAACCAACGCAGGCGTTAAACCAACATACACTTTGTAATATGGAAGATGGGGTATATATAGACTTGAAATCTTTGGGGGTATATAGCATTTTCTAGTCGAGGTGATCCTTCTGAGATTTAACATTTGATTAGATTTCTTGTGCCTTCAATCACACTTTTCCTATTGCCATTTGGGCAATAATAAGTTGGCATGTTATTCTCTTCAAATATCAGGTATAATATTTACAAATGTTATTCCATGCATGATTAATTAATCTTACTTCAGGTAAGATATGCTACTGGCAATATGTTCTATTAAGTAATTACTCAGCAGGGGTAAGGCTTTAACAGAACAATTTAGACCAAATATTTATGGTATCTAGGAAAATAACTATTTAATGCACAATTTTAGCAAAAGATAAGAGGTGCTCTTCATGAGCAAGATCAAACTCAACAGGAGCTGTATTTTACAATTTATGCTACTCATGTAGGAAAATGACATCTAAATAAGACTAAGGGATAACAGGAAAAATGTTGCTGGTCTCCATATTGTTCACCGTAGGCATATTCTTACTTATAAATGCACCTGTTTATTGGTAACATACGAGTTACCTAAACTTAGTCCAGAGAAAGTGTGGTGCAAGGCAAAGTAATACTCGCATGCGGACTTCTGGTCCTAAAAAGAGCAACAGATCCTGGCAAAGTACCTTCAGGGCTACCAGTAACACTTCAGAGTAGAGTAGAGGCGATACCTCACCAACTACCAAGTTTTTACCTTTCAGCGGTAAAAGGGTATAGCTACGTCAGCATCATGCTATACAGCGGTATGATTGTATGCCAATGAAATAAGCCTAGGTGATACAGTTGCAGCCATTTGGGGTGTGCAAACGTCCACTTAGTGATGCCCAATATCGTACAGTATTCATGCAATTTTATACATACTTACTTCTGGTAAGTAATCTCAACTGCATGAAATGAGAGCAAAAGAGTAAGAATTTACTTTTATCTATTTAGTAGATAAAGTATTATTTCCCAGATTTTTCTAGCAATCTTTTGGGATTATCTGATAATTATTTAGGGCATTTAAATAATTTTTAAAATTACTAACCCATTAAATAAATCCCCAAACATACAATGCCAGGAAATAAACCATAAAAAATATGATACTTTCAAGGTGTACTAAATCTAAGATTTCACAAATTTACGGAAGCTCATATACCTAAAAACCATATTTTAGGATTTACTAGAATTTTCTAGCAATTATTAGTGAATTTCTGCTAATTAATAAGTAATTTTTGGAATTATTGAATAAGCAGAAACAATATGCTGATAAAAACAAATCCAGAAATATAAAATAAAAATGCCATGAGATCAACTAGATTATCATAAAGCCTCGACTTAATTTTAAGTTTTGACAAACTTCAAGATTAAGTTTTATATACAAAATACTAGTGGCAGCTATAGTGTAAGAAAAAAAAACTAGAAGCTTGATCTTCGTAAGCCTAAATAGCATACTACTCTCTAGTCCAGTACCCCTAAACAGGCCCTTCAAAAAAAAGAGTGAAGGTACCCCTAAACAGAATAATACAGTATATATGCTGCACGTACTACGCCATATTCTAACACAACAGGTGCTGGTGCTCAATTAAGCTGCTAGTTCACCAATTAACCATTTTATACAAGGCTGTAAAGCACGATCAAACCAACAGCATGATAAATTAATACTGCGGGAATTCAACGACATGCTCTACACAGATAATAAACATCGAAGACATTCTCACAAGAATACAAGCTACCAATTCAAGGGAGCGGGCTGTCCAACCATAAAACATACACATATAGCTATTTTTACAAACATAAATGCAAAACGTACTATATAAACCAAAAATTCATCATTTCTTAGCAGCAATAAAGGGTTGTAGCTGATCTAGTCATTCTAATGCTTATCATAACTGTGGGAACTTAAGACACTAGAAAACAATGTGTGAACACGTCATGAAGGGATAGATCTGAACTAGTAGTGAGTCGTCGCTTTCAATGGCTCCTGTGCATTACTGTAGCATAAAAAAAATCAGATCCATCGCAGGTGCACCATGTTTCGGCGACTACTTCTTGCCCACACGCCATGCAATCTAATACTTCCGATCTGAACCAGTAGTATTGTTTTGTGCGGGAGATGGCCGATGGCCCGAGGCCAACTGGCGGTGGTTTTTGCGCACAGCCATCGCTCGTAGGTTGCACGGTCTGGCAGAGCAGCACACGCACCGACGCACATGTGAGCGGCCAAACAATCACGGGTGCATGGCTGCCATTAGCATGAGCCACAAGAGATAAAAACGGCGCTCGAAAAAAAAAAGAAAGCGGCGGCCAATGCAGTCGGGTTGGTCGATGATTGTGCAGCAGCCAATCTCTCGTGTTCAACAATTTTTTTTTTTCAATTCTAATATATGATTATGAACTGATCTAGACTCTAGATACCTAAATTTATATCTAATACCTAAATATCAGATCAACCTACTTCTAGAAACTATTAACATGAAATTGATCCAATCATGATATTGATAGAGAATATAAAATCAATCTAGATTAAAAAATATGAATAGCAATGCATAATAGATCGTTTCATGATTTGCAAACCGTACACCTTGTAAAGCTTCGGCTGATAACGTATTAAGAAATCGATCAAGATAGATGAACGGTAACGCAATCCATAAACATAATCGTCGGAGACAATCATACAAGACATCAGGAGAACAGAATATCAAAATATAGTCTTTTATTGATAATAAATTGATTTACATGGTATAATATCTTTATATTTATAGTAGAGAACCCTCCAAAAATAATTTAGATATTTACTTACATCAGAAATCTATTAGGATTCGTAATAGAAATCAACTGGCCCACAGCAACAGCACGTGGTGATGACCAACACGCACTGTTGCCCAAAGCAAGAAGGACGGCCACAGTGCGCAACGGGGACAAACGCCGTTAGCGCCCGACGTGGCTACTGCGCTTCGCAGCCAAAACAGCGACGAGGCTTGCTCACGGGCAGCGCGTGGCAACTCCTGCGCATGCAGCGGGAATCCCCTGCGCGGCGATGCAAGAGCAAGCGCGCGTGCAAGCGGAGATTGGTGCGTGGCGGCGGCTGTGAAGATGGATCTCGCGAGGTGCACGGGAAAAAATATAGAACGGTTACTTAAGGTATACTCTCGCCGCATGATCTCTATTTAACAAGTGACAATGCTAATTCCTTTTTAACCCACGTAAGACTCGTTCGAGAAAACCAACTCTACTAAAAAATTATATCATCTCCTTTTTACGTACTTATTTCCCACTAATTACACATAACTCCGTAAGAGCTATTTTTGGGGTATTACAATAATCACTAAATGACTGGTTTTTAGCTTACTTTGCTATATATGTATTCATATGATCTTGCAAGCTTCACTTATAGCATGGTTTGGTGAAATCATTTGTCAATTGACCTAGATAATTTTCAAAAGCTTCATGTCACTGCTGCAGAAAATATTATCACAGAAGGTTTAAAAACATCATCACAAACGGTTTCGTGAGCCGTCTGAATTTATAGGTCAATAATGAAATGAGGTCATCATAAATAGCTTTCGAACTGTCTGTAATGCAACTATCATAGACTGTTTTAACTACAAACCATCTATGATAATTGATTATCACAGACGATTTTCAGTTAAAACCTTATATGATAAATAAGTATTGCAGACGGTTTCAACTACAAATCGTCTGTGATATTGAACACAGTATACATCCAATTCACATTAATTCATTTCAAAAACATCTATTGACAAATCAATTAATTGAAATGAAATAAATTATTCATTAATAAATACACACATGTACAATTATTGTCAATCTTATTCTAATCAAATTCATTCTACATTGTGGAACTCTTCATCTGATTTTATGACTTTAGATATTAAAAAGTATGCACACTCTCCTCAAATTTGTGGAAGTTTGGCCTGCTCCAACGTAGTTATAGTGATGTGCACAGTTTATCGACAGGAATATCAATATCGTGCGTACATATATAACTTGATAAGTATGAAATAATTATTACAAGATTGACAAACTTAAGGTTCATTGATCTTCGAGGAATTGAGGAGTAGTTGTATATGGTGGCAAACATAGAATCCGCAGGTGTTGCCCGGCAGCTGGTGGTGGTACTGCAAAAATAGAATTTGTTAATTCGAGACGCATTACTACGAAGTGTTATATAGGATTTATGTATACTAGGGAATGTCGAAAAATTTTAAACATGTCACAGGACGTTGGTCCCTCTCTTCGATTTTCGTACCTCTGTAACGTACGTGGCGAATGACCTACGTGATTCCTCAAATTTAGTCTTAGACATTGAGAATGAAAGAAATATTACAATACAGTTATGTATGAAGAAAATGTATTTACCTATCGATTAATCATTTGACAACTATGAAGTTGGTTTTGTTCTTCTTTCGGTAATTAAGGTATATTGGGCCTGTTCTTTCCATTTGCGGTGATGGCTTTTGGTCACGATCGATGGCTTTTTGGTCGCTTATGCACGAGATTGCGGAAAGAGAGATACTCGCTTGCGATTTTTGATGATACAGATATTAGTTTTTTAACATGTGCTACAATTAACTTGTAGACTCCATCTTAAAAAAATACTCCGTTTAAAAGTTAGTTACTGTAGCAAAAGTCAAAAGCGGCTTTTAGAAGCCGTAAAGAACAGGCCCATTATCTTATTCTATTTTTGTATAATTACAATTAGAATCTAGTGGAAGCTACACAGGTAGTCGTCATGGTCATTAAACCTAATATTGTGTTGCTTATAAAGTAGAAATCAATAAGTATAGCCACTAGTGTAGCACTTACCCCTGATTGTAGGGTATAAGTATAAATTCCTTGCGGTGAGTTACCAATACCGTTGTAATGTAATTCTCGACAAAGAATGCATCCTCCTCCATAGTATTTATGGCGACCAAGCGTGGGTCGAGGAAACCAATAGGTGATTTCGATAATCTAGCTTCAGTTACAATATATATATATATACACACACACAAAATCAATGAGTTATATATGATATTTATCGGTATTACATAAATGTAGACTGTGATTGTACACACTTCCAGTGTCCAGCATCAAACGAGTGAGGCGTCAAGGGCGATGAGTGTGAAGAGATCGAATAAATCCTCGAAAGTCACCACGAATACACAGTCATGAACATCGTGCTACAAATGATGCGGCCTGAATTTGACGATGAGACCCGAGCACCATTATCCCTTCGGCTTATTAGCCTATTCCATATACTATGTATGTAATCTCTAGCAACTCAGTCCTAGGGTTAGGAGGTGCTCTTTTAGAACGATCATCGGCTCGCCTAGCACGAATTTCTAGACCAGCGGCAAGTAGGGGATATCATCATCAGTCTTCGTTGATTTGCCCTTGCCGCATCTGCTATAGGTCGACTTCACAATAGTCGACTGTAAAGGTAGCTTCGATGCGGACAACCCCTATGGTTGTAGCACTGGTGCAAGTTGCTTGGGTGGAAATAGCACCCGTGGTGTTGGCGCCAGTCTAGGTAGCTCTAGTGTGGATAGCCCCTATGGACTTGGCCTGATGTAGGTAGCTCTGGCCTGCGGATAGCCCCTATGGATCTGGCACCGGTGCAGGAGCCTCCAGGTAGATGTCTCTTTTGGGCCACTGGATGAATGTTCCAATAACTTACCCTAGAGTCACGACCTCGTCGTTCGGGCACTTTGGTAGCGAATGACCTCAAAATTGGCATAAACATCGTCTACATTCACTTTTTTGAAACCTGGTGCTAAAATTATACTGTACACCAAGGCCTCGGGACCGGATGGATATGTCTGGCCCTAAGCAGCGCACATGGCAACAGAGCCATATCTCACTTGGAGCTTGCACTTCATAGCCATCTACATAACGATACAAAATTAGCTACTCCAACAGACCTATCAATAGATTGAGCATTTTAGAGGTAATAATTATTACCAGGATATCATCAACAAGAAATCTGTGGTCGTTTTCTATGGTAGGGTTGGACACGCAGCTACTCCGATGATTAGGGGGCTGGCTAGCACAAGAGTGGTCGGGGCTTCCTATTGATTTTCTCTATACCTTCGCATCTCATCTCTGACATAATCAGTGATCTCCACTCTAAGAGATGCCTTAATATCCTCTCGTAGTTGTGCACGCGCTCGGTTTTCGCTCTCCTTCTACGCCGGTACGATTCAGAGTCCTCTGAGAAACCATATTTCTAAGAAACACAAAGACCAAGGCCTCTCATGCGACGCAGATGCTCCTTGTTTTCTAGGGCCATGGAAAGTATATCTCTCTTCCTAATTGCCTGGAATGATCATTGGGAAGATTCTACACTTAGCGCTTCTTGCAAGAGCTCGATATGTCATTTCACTTCCTATGAAGTTATGGAGTAATTATAATCTATATAGTTCGATATCTTATTAAGCGATGGGACACTTTCTCGTCTGCGGGATTTCAAAAGGAGATGTCCCTCGACAATATGGTAGATGACCTCGCTCTAATCCAATTTTGAGCGCGCTCATTAGGCATTATGGCAAATGGCGGGGAGGTATCTCGTAGGATTATCTACTCACCCTCCTTCCTCCATTGCGTGGCATACCCAGCTGTGTCAAGTCTGTGGGGGTACGTGTTTTTTGCCTGAAGGGCCCTGTGCGCTGCACTTGTACTCCTAAAATTTTGTATCATCTTCATCACCACAAACTCTTTCTATTACGGTTCCAGGAATAGATACTTGTGAAAGGGCATTAGATCTTCTCTACGTATTGCTTGACAAGTAGGCTCTTGAACTTCTTTCATGATTTGCACACCACTAGCAACACATGTCATTACACGGAGTCATAGTGTTCTTTCAGGATCTCAAACGATGCAAAAGTTTCTGTCAGTAGCTCACTTTTTTGAGTTTCGGTCACGGTCTTCCACGAATTGAATGTGATCTCAATCTATTCTCATGCAACTATTTCGACCATTCTTCGGAATGCGGGCGCTGCTCGGCGAGGATTGAGAGGGGTCCAAGATGCATCAACATCCGTGATGGTAAATCGGTAATTCTCTTCCATGACATTTAGACTTTTCGATAATTCTCTTCCATGACGTTTAGACTTTCGAGAGGACGGTGCATCACACACATCCGACGATGATGACAAAGAATGCGCATATGACATGTTGGCCTTCTCATATATGAAAATTAAGCACAAGATAGCATAAATATATATCAATATGAAATAACATGAAAGTACATATATTACGTCTCAAAGCAGATATACAATTCAGAACATTAACATATTGCAATATATTCAATAGAATAAGCATGTGAACATATAAATTTTGCATAATCTATAGATTACTAATTGTCTTTTGCTTTCAGTTTGAGGAGTTACACAGGTTATTAGAAACTTGGTCTTCTACAACTCTTTGTCAATTTTCAGCAATCACAGTGACAACTCATTACACTTCTACTAGTTTGATTATGCAAATATTACCTCAGTACAATACAATATCAATAGCATAAAAGATGGCTAGTAGAACTCAGCCAAAATCAATCACAAATAACAGATTTATGCTACTACGGAGATGATAAATATATTCAACAATTGCATAAACAACATGTACATATATATACACATATACATATACATATACATATATATATATATATATATATATATATATATATATTCAGCAAAGGATTAATAACAGTATGTTGGATAGAACAAAAACTGTACCAAGGTGATTGACAAAACTTGTAATTATACACAACAGAGGTAATCAATCTTATATGAAAAAATCACACTAGAAGATGAGTCTAAGTTGTCACTGTAATCTTAATTTGACAGAGATCCTCATTGAGCAACTAAAAGCCCACAATCTATTATGCAAATGACCTCCCAGTGCTAGATCTTACTGTAAAATTTCAGAAATAATAACTAGCAAGGCTGACAAATGCAAAATATATAGTAAAAGAAATAGAGAGCAATCTCACAAAGCGGTGGCACTTCAAGACACCGTGACAGCAAATATGGCTAGGGGAAGACGACAAAATTAGTACTCACAAGACTCGGGGGAGGAGGAGGCGGCAATGGGCTCAGTGAAGGCAACGTAAAGCTCAGAGAGGCGTTGTGCTCGGGGGAGGAGGAGGGCGCCGGCCGTAGGGGAGGAGGGCCACCATAGTTGGAGGAGGCGGCAATGGGCTCGGGGGAGGCGATGTTAAGTGAGGGCTGGTGTAGTGTAAGTAGAGTGCAAATAACCCCAGGATGCAATATATAGGGGTAATAATGATAGACGGTTCTATTTGAGAACCGTCTGTGATATTTTTCATCATAGAAAGTTGTAAAGTAAAACCGTCCATGATGATTTATTATTATAGATGGTCCTATTTTAGAACCGTCTAGAAAGATTTATTATTATAGATGGTTGAATTTGAGAACCTTATGTGATATGTATCGTAGCAGACTGTTCTCAAATATAACCATCTGTAATAAGAAAACACAGACAATTTTTTTATAACCGTATGTGAAGATAAATATATATAAATGTAAATTAACATATATATAACTCATTCTCATATACATAAATGCAAATTCACATATATATCACACATTCTCATATACATAAATGCAAATTCATATATATATATATATATATATATATATATATATATATATATATATATATATATATATATCACATATTCTAATTCTACCTGCTTATTTCCATTAAAAATTAGCCCATTATGATTATCAACGTGCATGTAGCTAGTTTCGTCACGTTATTCTTTCTCAACCCTTATGCCATTTCTGAATGGAGATAACTCATCAAATTGATTGTATTCTTTCTTGTCCACTACATTCTCTACTCCGATAATTCTCCTTTTTCCATGAAGAACTACATGCGCTTCTTATTTGCCTAGTCGGTTACATAGAAAACTTGAACAACTTAGTTAGCGAGTACGAATAGTTCGTCTTTGTATCCGACACGTTTGAGGTCTACAGTAGTAATACCATACTTGTCAACCTTCACCTGTGGGAGATGGATCCAACGACACCGAAATAAGGGGATCTTGAAAACCACGTAATCGAACTCCTAAACCTCTTCTATGAACCCATAGTAGGAGTTCCTCAACCCATACATGGTTGGTATTTATACAGACCCCGTTGTTCTAGTTAGTGCTCTTTACATCTAGAGCACGTGTATAAAATATGTACCCATTTATGTTATATCCTTACCATATCATAACTATAAATGTTGGCCTTTTTTGCCAACCATGTCAGCATCTCACTTGACGAGCTCCTAGCGACTCGCTGCTTCAACCATTGGTTAAACTGACTGTTGTGTTGTCTCATGATCCAAACATCCGGTCGCTTCGGATTCTGTTGCTGAAGCACATCCTTGTGCTGGTCGATATATAGGCACATTTCAGTCATGTGTTGCAAGACTGTGTAGGAATATGGGCACATTTCGATATACAGGCACATTTCACTCCTTTTGATTCGCAAAAAATCGCTTCAAACGTGGAATTGTAGGAAGATATCATGCAACATTAGTAGGAGGTCATTTCTTCTCCTCTATTCTCTTGCCATCATTTGATTGATTCTTACACTTGTATCGGGATGCGTTGCACATCGGACATAATGCATATTTGCATACTCTTTATGGTAGAGGATACAGTCCTTCAGACATGCATGTATTCTTTCTACTTCTATTCTCAATGGACAAAGAACATTCTTGGCTTTATACATGGTTTTAGGCAATTCGCTTCCCTCTGGAAGTATGTTCGCTAAAAGATCTAGCAGCATCATGAAACTCTTGTCGGACCAACAGTTGTTTGCCTTCAATTTCAATAGTTGAAGCACGGCTGACAATCTCGTGTACTTTAACTTATAGCACATGAACAAAGGTATCTATGAATCCTCCATCAAACCCTAGAATTTAACATACACTCTTTCATCATAGTTCGCTTCTACATCGCAAAACATCTGATTCAGATTATCATCGTGGAGTCTATCCGAATCCGAATCACAATCGACATCATCTAGCAGCATATATTGACGTCACCGGAGATATCATTATTACTACCTTCCTGTGTAATTTCCTCTTCGCCATGACTGGTCCAACGCGCATACCCCTTTTTGAAAACTCTTCGGATCAAGTGCACTTCAATCTACGCTCGGTTCTTAAATATCTTTATATTCTCACAGTCAATGCATGGACAGTATATATATTTCGCCCTCTTATTCAACATATCCTCCTCAGTAGCTCTTGTAAAAACAGACACGCTATTAATGTACTCTTCACTCACACGGTTCGCAGTATACATCCAGTTTCGGTCCTATGTTACGTATATATATATATAATAATTTAGTATTAAATATTAAATTAATTAATTAGTATATTAGATATATACCACATGCATTGAGGTTTTGCTAGCTTAACATAAAAGCCATTTTCCCGGGAACCGATTATAACCAATAATTTTAACTAATTTGGCCTACCCACATGACGGAAACTAATCATGCATGGCTAAGTAGATATAAACCATCTTTAATTCTAGTCACCAAAAGTTAGATCTAAATTTTAATGTAACGAGAAATAAATTATATTACTAACCATAGGTAGTCAAAAATTTGATGGATCTTTAATCACTCTTGCCAAATAGTCTCCTATCACCACATGGCCTGAAAGCCTTGCCTCCAACTTAAAGCAATAGCCTAGATATGGAATTCAAGACAAAGAGTCCATAGTTCTACGTGTAATTAATATAATGGAATTATCACATACTGTTTTTAATACAAACTATTTGTGATGACTTAATTATCACAGACAGTCTGTATTATAAATCGTCTGTGATAATGCATAGACGGTTCAAACTAAAAACCGTATGCAATATTTGATTATATCATAGATGGCTCATGGCAAAAACCATCTGTGATGTTTCACGGACGGTTTTTACCATGAACCGTCTCTAATATTAAATCTTCACAGAAGGTTTTTAGCACTGGCAACAACATTGACGATCTCTAAACTAAAACCGTCAGTGATAATATACATTACAGATGGTTTTGTGAAACCATCTATGATGTTGCGTATAGTATTAGGCATTCTGTATTACTGACATGTGCATCTTCCCCCTTGCCTCCCATGTGCTTGGCTGTAAGTAAAATCGTCTGTGATATTACATCTAGTATTAGACTTTCTGTAGTAGTGACATGTGCATCTTCCTCCTTGCCTCCCATGTGCTTGGCTGCAAGTATTACTAATCCACCCTTGTGCTTTTCCATTACTTCAGCCCTAGCCTCTCTCTCCTCCCTCCTGTTTCCAAAATCTTCACATTTGTCAAATCTGATAATGCACAAGTAGTGACACGAGGTAATATCCCATTCTTATGAATAACATCATCAGGAATAGATAGAAATGAATTTATCTTAATGTTAAGCTTCTTTGTAAAAGCTCTTTTTTTAGTATAGCTCATATTATTTTAAACTATTTAATGAACTAAAAGGAACAACAGAGCAAAGGATATCCTCGTCACGTTGCTTGTTCCGCTACCGGGGGTGATCGGAATAGCGATGGCTTTTGGCTGAAAAAACACTGTAGCTGGCTGAAAAAACACTGTACCTGAGTTGGTTTATTGAGTATAATTAAATGTAAAAAAATGTAAAAAAACCGAAAATAAAAAACGAAAAAAGTATAAGTAAATTTTTAAAAAAAAATTGAAAAAAACGAAAATTTTTTTCATTGTAGCGCGCACTGTGCGCGCTACAGTGAAAACATTGCTGGTCGCCGAACGCTGGGAGCAAAAGCTCAGTTGATCGGGGCCGGTACCGCCGCCGCGTGCTACCTCAGCCGTCTTTTGCCATGTCGAGTGACTGCCGCAGCCACCATGTATGCATGGGTTGTTGCTGCTGCTAGTAGCCATGGCAGAGAGAAGGTGGGAGGCACACGTGCTTCCTGTGTTGCTAGGTCCATGTGCATGTATAGACAGTTGCTGCATGCTTGTCGTTGCTGCATCTGGTGCATGTGTATGTGTTGTTTCTGCTATTTGCTGCTAATATGTTGTTTCTTGCCGTGCGAGTGCTGTGCTGCCGACCAAAAGAGAAGCAGCACCAAGAAAGAAACCAGGGGAGGAGGAACGAAGGAAGAAAAAAAACAGATGAGAAGGAAAGAAGGAGAAGAGAAAGAGAAGCAGAGGAGCTCCGTATTCTTGCCCGTCACCGATGTTCTCTTCCAGGGTAATGATCAGGGGTTCCTTGACTTCACTAGTTCATCGATTATTTAGAGCTTAGAGTGGATATTAGTAATGGTGTTTGCGAGTTTTTTGTTAGAGTTTGTCGGAGAGCCTCATTTAGTAGATCGGTTCGGGAGCAGTACATTATTTTGTGTCTTTGGGCATTGTGTGGGCTCAATATGAGATTATGATATGCTAGAGAATTGTAGATAATTTTGTTATCTTTCTATAGAGTTCTTAAACAAAGAATTTAGATGGATAGATTAAAAGTTAGGGCTTTTGGAATCTCGCTGTCCTGCAAATCATTGTGATTAGACTGTTCGTGGTAATTATTATATTAAAAATAGTATGATGCTAAATTAAAATTTGAGATAAACTAAGAAATTATCAATTAGGATATTTAGATGCTCAAACTATCTTCTTTTACTATTTTCTGATAAACACTAAAATAGATATGAAATTTGAAAGGTTGTTGCCTGTAAGCCATTGTAATTGGACAATGCTGCTGTAGTTTATTGTTTAAAATTAGTATGTGGAGAATGAAATTATGGTGATAACATGAAAGTTATAAATAATTATCTAAGAATTCCATAGAGTCTAAGAACACAAGTTTTGGCTAAGTAGATTAGAATGTATGGCTTTGGAAAGGGTGTTGTCCAGAAATCGGTCACTGCTAGACGCAGCAGTGGAAAAATGTTAATTTGACTTGGTGGATGGCATAATTTAATTTTGGGTATAACTAAATGAAGTTAGATAACTTTCTGTAGATTCCATAAGTGCTATGGTTTACTGTATTTGGATGTGTAATTTAATATATATGAAGTTGTTAAGCCTGCTATCCAGCAAGACAACATAACTACATTTGGGGTTAAAAACGAGGGGTTAAATTGGTTTATTACGTTTTTGTGGCCAACTAAGAAGTTATAAAGAATTTTATGTAGATTTTAGAACTAGGTGGTTTGCTATGTTAAAGTTTGGGAGTTGAAAGTTATGTTATTTTTAGTACCGAGGTAGTAGGTGTGATTGTCACAATAAAAGGGGAGTATTGTGGAATTGGGAAGTGCGTGAGAGCGGTGTCATTTAATTATTGTTCTTATACTGCTGTGATTTGTTGAGATTGGATGTTTACCGTAAGAGGAATAACGTCGTGATTGGTGTTTGTATGATTGTCAATGGTAATCAAAAGGGGATGAATGATTGTATTCTACAGCGAAAATTTTTTTCTCACAATTTGCTGTTGTCTGATTTTTCAACCTGTCAACACATCAATAACACATCAATAACAGAGAAACAAAAAGATAGCAAAAAGAAAAAAATATATTTTTCTTTGGTACTGTATATTCGGTCTCTACTTGCCCTTGAGCACAGCAACATCATTTTCTTGAAACTACTCTTTGCCAAACAGCAAAACAACAGAAAATACTATACGTATATGTGAAGATCCACACAGCAGCCCTCAACTCCCTTGATTAGATCAAACAGCAGCCAATGAACCAA